>JAVFKF010000044.1:5144410-6430513 GCA_036926295.1 Pachydiplax longipennis | reverse complement strand
CCTCTCTATAAACAATGGCAGCAAAATTATAGTCATTCGAATCTTTAATCGTCACTCATGATCTAATCGGTGGAATTTTCTCTAGCCCCAATCCCATTACATCAACTCTTGATCATCTTACGTACGTTTCTACATATACCCTATACCTTAAATGTATTCAAAATATTTATAGCATCTACTAAATGCAGATTCAAAATACTTATTACCCCCTCCAGTCCAATATAACCATTTACCCAATTGCATAAATCTTGACGGATAGTTTAATAATCAAAGTTAACATTACTTCCAAACTATAACTTTATTCTTAGCAACTTATAAACCGTAATTATTAATATATTTCATCTAAAATACCATGCAAATTATAAAATTACATGCAATATGATCATATTACAATAAAATAAAATAATATAAACTCTTTATATTATCATTGCAATGAGAACTTTTTTTTTATCTTTCTCTAAACATTTTATTTGTTTTCAGAAAGGGATTGAAGATTTTCTCAGATAACATATTCCATTCCATTCCAAGGGTTAGATGTAAGAGGAGACTCATCAGTCTCAATCTCGACCGAAAATATATTCGTTTTATTTTTGTTATTCCTTATCTCTCCGTTTAGAAAGGATTGTTTAACACCTGTCATCTTTTTTTTTCTTTCATGATCACCAATTGCAACAGGATGTGGGTTTTCCAAACTATAAATTAACTCCTTCCATGCCTCGTTAACGTACTTTACTCGAAAATATCTTATTTCGTATTGATCTTCCTTTTCTTTCTAACAATTCCACTCCCTCACTACCCCGTCTGCCTAATAGATGTCTTATAATATCTAGCTTATAATACCTAAAGTTCCAATTGTTCTTGCCGAGCTTTGTGGAATCAGGCCTGATTATAGATCGAAAGAAAGTAAGATCGAGTAAAGATCGAAATCGGTCGTCAAAATATAAACTGGGAAATAAAAAAGATTGTTTTAGTTTGCTATGAAGACATGACTGCTTAATTACTCGCATTCTTCAATGTCATTATAGTTAGTCGCAAAGGGAAGGTCTAAGGCATACCACTGCTATTAATCTTCCCATATTTACATCTCTAGATCATAAGAGCTCAATAAAAAGTGAGTTTTGTATCGACGTCGATGTTACCAATTGATGAGGTAATCTGACTAAGTATCCTCTGTGTGTACTTCATAAATGCGAACATCTCATCAGCGCCGAATATAAGGAAGTAGGATTCGTGGTCGTACCGAATTTATCACCGCCGGTGCTATTCAATGGAATTGCGATTCACCAATTTAATTGCTTCCTGAAGGTCTGTCGCCATCAGATACGTTTGTAATCAGAAACTGTTTTTGCAATTGGAATCAATGTATAGTAATTCGTTCCTGATCCCAAATATTCGTTTATTTCAACTTTTAAAGCACAAATTAACGTACGTTTCATTCCACATACCGCCACACTAACAGCCCTCCTCATACCCCACCCACTTCTACAAAAGCATTGCCTTCGTACATTTGCTACTTCTTTATTCTAATTTGATGACACTGCGTGTCGAAGCAAACGTATCGATTGTGTAATATTTTTTTCGTGGATATACGTGGAAATTGTTTCCACCAATCAGAGTAGCAATTGACGTTCTACTGACGTCACTCAAGCTTCAAACCGGCATTTTGCGCGTTGATTATTCCATACCGAGTGTTTTGTTTGGAAAATTCGTTCGTGAGGAAACACCTTCGGAAACCAAGATATCGTGATTGTGTTTTGTAACTCTTCGAATCGTAGTATTTTGTTCCTGTTTTTGCTCCAGTTCAACGGAAAAATGCTATTTCAATTTCGTTATGGTTTCGCTCACTTTGTCTACGTTGAACCGGTTCGATCCAACCATCGTAAAATACATTTATCTGAAAATTTGTTTTATCATTTCTAGTTTTTTCATATACAATAAATTAAACTAAAAATTTGAAAATGAAATCTAGCAATAGTGATTTTTAAGTCCTATTTCGACGTTTAGTAAACCTTACTCCGCTTACAATTAAGTAGAATATGCGGAAATATCTACATCCATCTACCTTTCGTAAAGATGTAGGTGTAGATAAAGAAGAAGGATGTAAACACCTGATATTCGAACCACTTCTCCAGCTTGTTGTCATCGCTTATCGAAAGAACTACTCGTAGTCCCTAAAACGACTTGTCTTAACATCTATTTTTTTTATTTTACACTGATTTTCGGATCAGCAGAAGTAGCAGGGGGTCGCACAATACCGATTACGTCTTCTGCAAACTTGATTTCTCTATATTTTGCAAGCAATAATAATTTAGCTTCTAATTTCCTTTCTTTCAAAGATACTCAGCCTCCGTCGGAATAAAATTTCGGAGCCGATAAATTAACAATTTTAGGTTTCGGTTTGGCTCCAATAATATGAATATTTTCGGTTTTCACTCCGTTAAAAATGAAGTAATTTTCTGGTCAGTCGGTGGCCTAATTTTTTTATAGCGCTGTATCCTTATGATTATGCTTTATGCATCGCACTCGTGTTTTCTCTACCGTCTACATTCACGGCAGGTGAGGGTGTGCCGCGAATGGGTATGCACTCGGTGTGCCGCATTGTATCCACGAAAGACTCGATTTTAATTGTGCATTTCATTCATCTATGACTATTAGTAAATATTTATGTATCACCATCATCAGTCATATTTATGTATCATCATCATCATCAGCCAGTTTCAATCCGATGTCGGACGTAAGCCTTCCCAAGCGCTTTACATTCTATTCTATTCGGAGCTTCCCTTCGCAAAGTTCATGTCTCTATTCCATGTGTATCGTCTTCAAAAGGGTGTGAGCGTTGTCTCGACCATCCTTCCTAACGCATAAACCCTTAGAGTTCGTATATTCTTACTTTCGTGAACTGACATTTTATCCGTCACTAATACATAACGGTTCATTTTGCGGATTTTTCTTTCGTATTCGAGTTTTCAAGTTTCGCTCATGTGCATAGAAGTTTTCGAAATGTACACATTGCTTAACCGAAAAGCGACTTCTGAGACTTTCTTGATTGATTCTTTGATTAAGTTACTGTTATGCACAAGTGATTGAAATCGTTTTCCTCGGTGGAACGACATTTAAAAGTGAAATTCTTACGACACCTAAGCTGTGGAACTCAGTTGTTCCGAAGAAGTAGTTATTCAGCTCGGCATTGTCCGATGTGTATGTTCCACCGTTACTTACGACTCTTAAACGCGTCGTCAAATTGTTAAATTCCTCACCGGTCGACTGCGATGGCCACCAGATGTAAAATGGAAGCGGTGCAGCAGAGGACGTCGCTGGAAGTCCACATGTCACACAGTTCTGGTCCGAGGGTCCACTGCTTGCTGACCTCGTATACTGCACCCAATGGCATGACGAGACACGCCACCAGAAGATCCGCCACAGCCAGCGAAAGGATCAGGTAGTTGGCCACGTTCTGCAGATTTCGCTCCAGAAGAATAGCGGCGATTACGAACACGTTGCCTGTCGATTGGAGGAATTCATTTACATGGAAGCGATACATTTTAAATACTAAACTAAACTACTACCACAAGATTATGTATATCTCTCATGTACTGTATTTCTTTTTACTCTTTTATATTTAATAAGAACTCTCTAATTGACGTAAATGTTTGATGGACGGAATGGAATGTGATGAAATAGGATGACGGAGATTACTAACGTGATTACTGCTTATTCAACGAATGTCTCTGGCTGATAAACTGATTCATAATTCAAAATTATCTTATTTTTATGGAATTTAATCATGCTCTTTAGATTAATTATCTTATTACTGTTATATTGAAATGAGTTATTTTTATGTAATGTGTACTAACCCAAATCTATGATAATCTAAGTAAAACTATCCTACTTTATAAAAAAGACCTAAGACTAAGCAAGCTGTTTCGTTGAATATTTTCTAATTTTACGATTGATGTGGAGGTATGCAGCACATCACCCCGACAAAGGTTACCTAAGCGCGTCTCAGCCTATTCTTTACCTTTATTTAAGCATAGTGAAGTGGTTTGATTTTGGATCGAATCCTTAGAAACTTTTGTTTACAATGTAAAATTTTTTATAATTGTGATTTTGAATATTTTTCATTAAGCTCCTCCTTCCTTATCTACTGCAAATCAAATTTTTCTCATTACCTCCTGTGCTATGTTATGGCATTTTTATTTAGGACACCGAGCAAAGTTCGACAAAAGTATTCATTTCTAAAAGTGCCTTTATGGTGTGCATTTTACCCTTCTAATTTTCTTGTAGCGCTTTAAAAAGCATCTCGAATGATATTATCAATAACTGTTCTTCCCTCGCTATCTCTTTTAGAAATCCTTTTCATTCTGTTTATTTCGAGCGTTTTCTCGTTTGGTTTCCACGTTCTTGCTTCCTCCAAAGCACTCTTCATTTTCCCTTGGAATTAATTTAATCTCTTTCGCCAGGATTAACGTTTTCCCGAAATTACGTGCGGTGCATTCATCCGGTATGGCCATCGATGCTTGCTTTTAAGGAGTTCTTAAAACAAGGACGAGGGGAAAGTTTTGACTTAGTATCGTAAGCTTAAAACCTAAAGGGTGAACAGAAGTGAAAAATATCGATATGAATGAGACTCGAACCCAAGTCTCCGTTTTCCTCTCTGCCTTTGCTTCTCCCATTTGGGCCTAAGCCATCGCATTCCTCAATGATTACCTATGGCGGTGCACCATTTGTCTTCTTTTCATTTAGTTGATGCCCTCACAAACATCCACTTACTATAGAAGAGGCTTAAACAAAAGACGACCATTCCTTTATCCCACTTTAGCAGGGATTCGAATCCGGGACCTTGATGTTTGAGCGCTAACCACTCCACCTCCGCGGTCGGTAAACTTATTAAGCACCCTTTGCCAGGAGAGGAATTAACATGGTTTAATGGTTAAAATGCCTGGAAAGTGGAATGTCTGGGTTCGAGTAGCTGTCATGTCGCTATTTTTCACATTCACCTTTGAATTCTCAAAACAATTACTCCTCTAAAACTTACTCCAATATATTACTTATTACCTTATATACTGAGAAAGGTAAGAGAGATTCTTTCTCCAACATTGAGTGCATTTGGAAGTCGTTTTGGAGGGCCGCTGCATCGATCGCGCCAATTCGCCGCTCACCAGATGGCAGTCACATCGCACCTCTTAAGTGATTCCGTTTACATTCTTCCAATTGATCTTATTTTCACTAATAACATTGCTGACAAAAGAGCTTATTTTTTATAGTGTGCTTTGCAGACTCGTTCGCTTTTATCTCTGATATTTTATTGATACATTTAAGAAAAGAATTTCGCTCACTCTGAGAATGTCGTCCGAAATGCATCAATGAGGAGAGGATGAAAAAATTCCAGAAAATACTACTCTAATTGGCTGCGATTATTGACTGGAAGACTATTTACATATATACACTGTAATCCGCCTTTTGGCGTGTGCCAGGGATGCATACACCATATTTACCTAACCGATTATTTCCTTGTAGTACAAATGTAAGAAAATGTAGAAAATGAATTTCTAAATCAACTGGTTCTTCATCTATTTCTGTGATCTTCCTCACTGTATCAGAACGGCCTATATAACAAAGAGGGCACATAATATCGGCTAAATCTTCGACAAAGGCACTCTTTCTGAATTTGTCGTCTTCGTTTGAGTCCTCTAAAGATACACATCCTGTGTCCTGAAGCATCGGAGTTACGCTCACCAATTTGTCCTAACAATTCTTTACAAAACCTATTGCTTTTCGTTGTACCTTTTTTAATGCGCGAATACATTACTTTCCGGGAGGATATCATAAACTATATGTACACTTGAGGTGAGTCCTAACCCACGTAAAGTAACATTTATGACGGACTTTTTCCAGCGCTTCTACCGAACAATCACTTAATTAAACAGAGTTCTCAAGTGCCCACATATATTACGATATGGATTTCCCATTGTAAGTTATTCAAGAGAAATAATCCAAGATACCTCACCATTTATACTTTTTATAACTTTTACCTATAAGGCGTTTCAAACAATGATTGGCAATATATTTTCTTTCGAACAAGTTGGCTTCTGAACATTTGTTTGCAATTGGCTACGATTGCCAGTCATCGCATCCTTTCATAATTCTATCTAAATCGTTCGGCAGGGTTAATCAATCGCATCTACTTTCTATTTCTCAGTAAATTACTATGTTTTCAGCAAATTTTCCTGTGGATGAACATTTTCTCCGAGTTTAAAGTAGAAACTGCACAAATTTCAAGAGCCGATGGTTTGGTGTGGCAGAAATTTATGACGGGCCAACGGTATAATTTATATCATGATTCATTTTCATATCTGCGCTACCCTTCTTGAAAGCATTACCTTATGTGGAAGTTTGAGAGGCCATCATTTCTAATCAATAGTATGCATTCAATCTTGTCAAAATAAAATTACTCCAAAGCCGTAAACGACTCAATGGTTTTATATTGATAATTCGCTAACTTCCGTGTTTCCTTCTTTTTATTCTTGACATAAACAAATGAATGATGCTGACCGAACTACTGCGAGAGTAAATTGTGTCCTATGGATTGTGGAAATATCGAACTCGATTATCATTTTTCAGTTCATTACAACAGTTCGAGAAAGTATAAATTCCTTCGTATTTTGAGATGGGTATCCGGACGGGAATTAATCCCTTTTCTCGTAAGCTTTCTCGTTTCCGATTCTCAAAAAAATCTTCGAGTAAATAGCTTATTGAATTGCAGCAAATAAGACAACCTCTTGCGATGAATCACTTGGAAATATCTTCCGATCAAAAAGGATCGCTTCTCATTCCTTAAATCGTCTGTCACGCCTAATTCACTCCAAAATTCCCTCCTGAGCTGGAGGCAACAGTTGCTTCTCCAAGACAGGTTGATGAAATCTCAATCATTTAAAAAGTGAAAGGAATATCTCTTTTGAGTCTGAAATCTTTGCCTCTTATCGTAAAGATTAGATTTATTTACTTGTTTATTACTTGCTGCAGTCTGTCTGTCATCAGGTGACAGCACAAACAGTGACAAGTAATATTTAATACAAAAACACTTCACAATCCCTTACATAAAAATTCTTATAAGTTTAATTAGTTTAGGCGACATTTGGTGGGACTTATCCATGATTAGATAAAAAAATGACATAGATTGTGGTTTCTTCTAATCTAGTCTTATAAATATTAACATTACAAAATAACGGCACTGTATTTACAAACCGTATTATAACTCACACAAAAACAACAAAAAGAGGACTTAATGTAAATAAAATCACCATGATTTCCATTCTAACACATTTACACTTTTTATATCTCATAGTTATGGTAACTACATAGTCGTCGTTTAATTCACCCAAAAGTGACGGTCAAAATGTATGTAGTACTATTGGAAAAAGGTGGAGGTACGTTTTTTGCATTTTTAAGAGTTTATTAAATGATATTTAAATTTGAAGATAAACATTCATTTATGCTACTTCGTGAAATAAAAATTTCCGTTGATTTCGTTCCAAAGAAAGAATTCCAGGTAAATAAGGTCTTTATAATCGGGAAGGGGGAGACTTTTGTTTCTATTTCTTACTTCTATTTCTCGTTGGGTTTCCGAACCGCACTGATATTCGTGCTACTATTTTCCTTATCCTCAAGCAGTCTTTTATTATTTTCCCTTCATTTCGTTGATCGCCGAAATATCGGACTTAAAAGCTAAAGAGGCTTCCATTTCAGTGATCTCACTTTATTATGTCCTGCCTTTATCCTCGCCCAGCTGTTGCGTTTCCTTTCTCTTCTTGTGATCCACAGCATACATCTTTCCATACTTCTTTACGTTGTCTGAAGTCGCTGGGTTATTGCTGCGTTTTACACCAATAGGTCAACACTGGTAGAACGTATAGGCTGAAGACCTTCCCCTTCAAGACCATTGGCATTTGTGTCTTTAGAATATGTGCATTTCTTCCGAAGGCACTCCAGCCGAGTTCTGTTCACTTCGTAAATCCGGTTGTTCTCTCCTGTGGTTACAAGTTGTCCTAGAAATGTGTATTCTGAGCAGACATCCAGAGGCACCTCTTTAAGTTTGATTGGTTCTTGTGCTGCATAAGAGTTACCTTTGATTTCTTTAAGTTTATCCTAAGTCCCATCTTCTGTCCTGCGGTATTCAATTCTTGAAGTCTTGAAGCTAGATCTTTTCCGTTGGTTGCGAAGAGTACTATATCATCTGCAAAGTGCAGATGACTGATGTGCTCCCCATTAATCCGCAGACCTTTCTGCTCCCAGTCCAAGTTTTTAAAAACTTCCTCCAGAACAGAATTGCGGAAAGGCAGTCGCTTTGTCTAGCTCCCTTCTCAATTTTGAATTCTTCAGTATCTTCATGTAGCATTACTGAGGCTGTGGCAGTTTTTATATGCTAGTATACGTAGGAGACAGATGTACTCTGCATCTACTCCTTGTTTTTCCAGAGCTTCTAGTGTAGAGGAGGTACTTACCGAGTCGAAGGCCTGAGCATAGTCCACAAAGCAGAGTCCTAGTGGAATCTCATATTCATTCGTTCTTCTGATTATTTCTTGTAGTGTGTGGATGTGGTCCATAGTACTGAAGCCCTTCCGGAATCCTGCTTGCTCTCTAGGCTGGGCACATGATAGAGTAATCTTTAAACGTTCAGCTATGATCCTCATGAATGTTTTGTAAACAACAGCAAGGAGACTGATGGGGTGGTAATTCTTCAGCTCTTCCTTTCTTGTACTTCCTTGCTTCTTCATTCTTCAGAAGGACAATTCTGTATGGCTACAGTCCTTGGAATTGTTCCTTGTTTCAGGAAATTACAGAGTAATACCTCGACATCGTACGCAACCATAACAGCTTAATAAATAGGCCACCTTACATATTTTGATAGCAGAAATACAGCCACAGAAACATGTGTATTGCCGAGATTTGTATCACACTTTAAGACAGCATAAATTTTCATTTCATTCAAATTACCGCTTTCTTTCATTTAATTGCATGTGACAGTTAATGCGAAATTTTCCCACGGGACAACTAGCATTACAGAATTAACAAACTACACACTTTAGCAACATAAGTATAAGATTTTTAATATGTAGTGGTCGGAACTTGTAAATCTTGGGTTCGATATAAACCAAAGATCTCTTAAAAACGGTTGAACGATATCTGATGAAATTGGAAGTAGCAAAGAAAATGGATTAGAAAACGATGGAGAGAGCCATTCTGAAGGGAGACTATAACCACTTTAAAGGAGATTGCTTCGAAGGGAGAGAATAGATCTCAATTCGATATGTTCGCTCTCGAATATAACACGAATTTGGAAGTCAAGTAAAAAAATACAAACGCGATGGCGGATGATATTTCACCACCGTGTTGATAGGATTTCAATGATATATGCGATCGGGTGAGGGGGCAATTATTGATCCATATTTCCAGTCTGTGTAAATAAGCGTTATATGAAATATTATATAGAGAAGTCAAATAAGAAATTTGATGATGCTTCGAAAGGGACAGACAAGTGGGGCGAAAAAGACTATCTAGATAAATGAGATTTTTGAGACTATAAATAAAGAATTTGCAAAATTATGTACCACAAAATGGATCAAATATGACCGTACGTACATATAAATATCATTCTTATTATTCCCGACATTATTTCGTATTTTCCTCACTCGATTTTTAAAACCTTTACATGAAATATCTTTTTGGTCAAATATCCTTCGGGTGAAATATATTTGAGTGAAAAGTCTAAAAAGATGAAATGTCAAACCGTCTTTGATGCGAAACGTCTCTTGGGCGAAACGTCTCTTGGGCGAAACGTCTCTTGGGAGAAACTCCATGGAACCCTCGTTCCTCTTTAAAAATTTTGGCTGAGTGGGGAAAAGCAAGCAAACCAGGTAATTCGTCATTTTGCGTAGGAAATCTCATTCTTTCTTCAAAGTTATATTTAGCTAATGGGAGGGTGTTTGAGGTTGAAACCGACATCAGGACGATGTCGTTACGAACGAAGAATGGGCTAAATTGCTCGGCATGATGCGAAAATGCTCCTTCGTGACGAAAAGTAAGAGTTTTATTTTTGGAGTAATTCGTCCCCAACGAGCATTTCAAACCCATTCTCGGTAAGTTTGATCAATGGTTTCTTCTGGAGAAAAAGGGACTGTTCTTTTTCGGTGTTTCTTTTTCTTTTTGTTAAGCGTATATTCATAATGTGATCAATGACTCAAATAATTGTGCCACAATGCAGAATGATTGCATTGTGGCACAATGATTGTGGAATGATCCAATGATGGTGGAAATAATACTGTGTGTGGGAATTGCACAGATAGATCAGATGAGGCAAGTGATGCTGAATGTATGAATGAGTACAGAAAATGTCAAGTAAATGTCAGTCAAGCCACATAAGTCTAGAGAGAGCACGAGAACTTTCGAAATTCTCGCAATTTTGAATCTAAAACAATATTTTGACCGAAGTAAGAATTTTATTCAATTTCTCTTCTTTTAGTGCTCGTCACCATTTCGTACGACTATCATTTCTATATTATTTTTGCGAAACAAATAAAGCCTGTAAACGAATTAATTATCATTGCATTCATTTCTTATGAAAACGCTTTGACTCGTCAGGCGTCGAACTAGAGACCATTAGGTATGGGCAAAGTTTGGAAGTTGCGAAATTTTTTGCTATCAAGTTTTGGGTAAACATACGTACTTAATAAAATATTTGTTCACAGGTGTAAAAAATCTCTCTTGCATTTAAAAGATAAGACAAATATAACGTTTTTTGAAACCACGGAATTGTTCAAATACAAAACTAATTATTTTGACATTCACTTGATTTGCTGAGCTTAAGTTTCTGTTTTCTACGTTTACTTTCATCCTGAAATCCCTTGTTTCATCATTTAACGGATTTACTAGAATTTAACATGACGGTTTTAGGTGAGATATGGTGGAACTCCTTGATGGTCACACTCAAAGAAAAACTCACTTGGTAGAGTCCACAAAAACTAGTTTCGAATCCACAAAAACTAGCTATTGTGGACTCTACCAAGTGAGTTTTTCTTTGTGTGTGATTACCAGAATTCGTGTGGAATCACATAAAATAGCTTTGTCATGTTATTGACTTCTTCCTTGCTATTTCTCTACCACCTTCTTTCACCATTTCCTCTCCGCATGTGATAAAAAGTGAAGATTATAAAGGAAAATCTCGTCTTACTTTTCTTCTTTTCCTATTCTGATTCTCCATCAGATACTCGCGCTTTTAGATTTGTATCCCAATTTGGAAAACCCCACGCATTCATATGGCATACGCTTCAATAAGAAGTTTCATCCACTTCCAGAAAGCCGCAATATCGTACAAAAATATAATTTCATTTTATCAACGTCTTCGCAATTTCGAGTCCAAAGATACATTTCATGGAAAGGATAAGAATTTCTCCGGAATTCCCTTACATTTGTTTATTCCAGAAGTTTGAAGGTCAACAAACAATAATTGAATTTTCAAAAAGAAGGGAGACTCGGTAGACGTATTTGTAATCTCACGTTATATTGGATATAATATTAAACGGGTCTTCAATGAGAAGTAACCCGATCTCTGCCCGGAGTCGACTTTTTCAATGGAAAAAGTTGAAACTTCTGATTCACGAGTTTTAGGCGAACATATGTGATTTCGCCCACAACATTCTGCCTCTCTAACAAACCTTAAATGCATGGAGTATTTTATGTGAATCTTTCAGAGTTCAAAAGGAATATATTAGATTCTTAAATTTTTAAACTTGTAAACATAAAGTTTTCTGATTGACACGGAGAGATACAAGAAAGTCTATTTTCAAATAGTATCGATGGCAAAAGCGGAAGGCCTTCCCTTAACGAGGGTTACTTTGAAAGCACTCTCCGTCCGAGAATAGCGCAACCACTAAAATGATTACCGATTTTGAACCCCATTACGCTTACTCTACTACGAGAGGGTATATAAACAAGATTTCCTTCGACGAATTCGCCTTTACTTAAAATTGATGAGGCGTTTTATCAAATATGAGATATTAGGACTGAAAGATCTGGTCTTCCTTCTAAAATGAATGAATTACTGAATATATTCTTTCCTGATTTATTGTTACATGTTCAAATTTAACGTAAAAATTAGACAGGAAAATATATTTAGCTTTGTAGGGATAAATTTTCTCTACTGAATGTCGGAAAGGACCTTTCATAAAATACTTTATAGTAATCGCCTACTAGAAAGCGAGGGTGAGAAAAAATTAATAAATGTAAATAAATTCAATTTACTGTTAAGTTTTTCAGCTATTTTTAGAGTACGGGCATTTATTATTTACCCCAAGAATAGGAGCTGTAAACCAAAATTTCCAATCCTCAATTAAAGAGACGAATTTGGGTGATTCAGAAGCACGACTCGCTGTCTCATATCTTCTTTAAGGGATCAGAAAAAAAGGTACGACTTATGAACACCCTCAGCCTTATAAAGCGAACCTCAAGTGTTATTCAAAAACCCAATCCCCCCTTTTTTGACATTTAAAACAGCTCCATCTCGGTAAAATATATTCCGTCGACCATTTTAATGGTGATTCCCCATGAGAGAAATGCTCATTATTTATATTACTCCTGCCGTGGCAGCTTTAGAATATTTTCACATGAATTTTGGATGATTATCTTTATGTTCGGAAGAGAAGGGAAAAGGGCTCGTTTCATTAAGTTGATGCAATTAGTGTCGGATTCGGAAAATTCTACATGTACATTTTCATTACAATGGCAGTTACGCTAACGAGGTTCTCGCTATAGAGTGTTTTCGGCCGCAACTCGCAAAAGTACCGTTTTTTGGTATATTTGTTTTTTTCGCTGTAAATTTATTTCTCTATCTGTCCCTGATAGATAAATACCACGGAAGTTACAGTAAAACTCGTTCAAGATGCTATCCTGCGTCTCAAGCTCCCGATATTTTTTAAACGAAAACATTTGCAGATGCAATGCAACCCGCTAAATCCAATCCCCCACATCATTCGATATATTGAAAAGTTTTACATCGCCATCTCATGCTTCTCCTTATCTCTAGAATGATTCCGCGTGGATTTCTTCTTTAGAATGACTATTTTTGAGAATAAAATGAAGTTATTGCGAAGCAGAACATTCTCCATCTTCCTGTTGGAGCTGAGGATACGAACACTGAGATAGAGTTAGATCTTCTTTATCTGTTTTTCCCAGGACGGAACGCTAGAAGAATAATTAACTTAGCGGTATTCCTTTTATCGCAATATCATCTTTTAACATATCGAATAAACTAGAAAGTGCGTACGGTGTTCTGTGGGCTATTGAACTTAGTCTTAGAGAAATAATATGATGTCACCTCACAACTACTGTTAAAAAATTCGTTACTCTTCCTTAATTATCTTTCAGCCAAGGAAGATGCTCTTTTTATTCGAAAAGTAGACCGTTCTTCAAATATATTACGAAAGACAACCCGGTTGTAACGCGGTTTTCACTTGGTCCCTCATAAAGCGCCTAAACTGTTTTTACTGCATCCGGAAACAGCTTTTCATTTCTGGGTAAATGTTTGCGTGTCATAATTATGGATAAAAAGTGAATATTATCTCGTAAAATCCTTCATAGCCCCTTAAATACATTCATAACCATATATGTATACGGCACATAAAACATGCTCTTTTCACGTAACAGTAAAAATATTTGATAGTCCCTCGCATTAAATATACTCTATGAAGGCAGTGTAGAGATTGTACTTACGTCGAAATTCGTTCTTAATTACTTATTGAATTACTACTTAAATCTTAACTGAAATTTATTTCAACGCTAGTTATGAAGTGAGGATTTGTATGTGATCCTCCGACTTCCTTAGGTTGTGAATAGAAATGGGACATTCCTCACGAATAAAAATACATTACCTGATTTTGTTGTTCTGTCCATGTCCGCTAAATCGTTTATTTTGTTTTTTCTTTCCAACTTTTAAAAGGCAAGTTTATTTCAGACTACAGGTTTTCCAGAGTTTCACCCGAAAATCATTTTCGTAACCCTCACGCCCGTTTATGCTTTAAGACTTTTTAGCATTGACTATTGAATGGAGAATTTCCTTTTATTTTTGTACTATGTTCAACATTTGGTAAATACGACATTAGCCCAAATGTGATTCAATTTATCAAATAGAAAAGAATGAAATTAAATACAATAATACTAGAGATATTTTTTCAGACATGTCACAATCAAGATCAATATGGTCAGACGTTTTTCTGGAAAGTGATTCTAATATGAATATTGTAGCTGAACAAATAGCAAAATTATTACTAAAACAAACAGTTATATACACAACTCCTCTATCAAAAACACCGGAGAGATATTAAGCAATGTGGTGAATGAGATATTAAGAATAGCGCCGTGATTCTATTAATAATAAAAAAATTAATCGTTTGAAACGCACGATTCAAGATGGGGTCAGTTGATAGTACTTTGAAGCTATGTAACCGCGTTCTAAGAGTACTAGTAGCTTAGTAGCTTATCGATTGTTTAAGAACTGGGTTATTTTTCGCTAGTTCCTCCGTTTTTTGCGCGCAGTGGAATCCACAAGAGAAGGTTTTTGATCTTGAAGCTAGAGCACGTACAGGAGTAGAGCGGCTCGTTTCATTAAGAGAAACTGTAGGTTTGATAGTAGTGTATCAGAGACGATCAAAAACCCAGGCTGGGCATCTCTTGAGGATAAAAGTACTGAGGTACAATCTATTCGAGAACTTTTTAAGAGGCGATTTACATAATAAAATACGCGACGTCCGAAATCAGCCAACGCAATTTTCGATTGCAATCGTCAAAGAGATTTCACGAGAGTGTAGATGAAACGGATAACAATTATTGGTCTCTCTTTCCAAAGAGTATTAGGTACACAAGTCGGTTAGCGAATTAGGGTATTTCTCACTACCAGCCGTACGCAACATGGCGGCTAGCGGGTTAAATGTAAATGGAAGAAGAAATTTCAATTCTTTTCACAACGGAATTACAAAGATAGATCATCCGGTAGTTTTCGTCCAAAGCAGCAATTCAATTGCATGATATGATGTACATGGTACATTTTCCTCTATTCAACAATTCAACAACAACTCTAACAAGAGCTAGGATAATACTCTAGTTTTTATGTAAATTGTCACCAAACATTCCAACTGTAATTCGTTGGGATGTCAATAAACTATATTCTGATTGAAATTTCCTCTTTCTTTCGAACCCGATGTCGAACTCGAGAGCAGCAAAACGAGTCGAATGAACAGATTTATTCATACTAAACCGCTAATTAATATATCGACCCGATGTATGACATCATCAGGTGCAAAAAAGATAAAAAAATCACAGAAAATAAATAGGAATAATGAAAGGGGGAGAAAGGATGAGGACAGGGATCGGAGAACTAAGTGAAAGGGTAAGTAAATTAAAGAGTGGAAGAGCTAATGGGAATGGGGGGAGGCGAAGGGAAAGAGCAACGCCATTGAGTATAGGTGAGTGCTTTTAAAAACACATTCGACGATAATTTTATAATCTTGGTCCCTTTTACAAAGGAGTGCAGTAAAATTTGGTTATCACGCGCCTTACTTTACCGCGATTTCGGATATATCGCTTGTCTCACCATGTTCCCCAAAATCATTACTTCGTTGTCAGTTATACGTATCTTTGTGTCGAATCTTATCTCGACGCGTCGCAACTACAAGCATTACGCTGTCGGCGATATATTTAATACGTAATTGAATAAGAGAGGCAACCGCGAAAATGTAACATTTACATATGCAAAACAGTGAGACTTGTGTAACAAAGAAGCTATCAACTATCACGCCAGAAGAAGAAATCGTAGTATTTTAGTAATTCTAAGAATCATTCAATGCACATTTCTTAGGCTGTGCTGCCATCCTCAAGGAGGGTTAATGAAGAATGCATTTTGCATTAATGTTAATTCATCTAAGGAGACCTTTTATTCATTAACAGCAGTGTTCCAATTTCTTTTCCTTCTTCAATTTTCTATCGCATCCTGCAAACAAATAAGTTATAAAATTTACTATTACAGGTTTCTTATTTCTTCCCAACCAGTTTACCGTAATAATTCGGGTATAAACTCCGTTCCTCTAGATCCGCTTTATAACCGAATTTTATCTATTTCTAACTTTGCTGAAGCATTAAATCTGTTGCTCTTTGATGCCAAATGGGTTTATCACAAATTCACTGCTATGGTCACAACCTATTGAATGTCGAGCTAAATGCGTCTCGTCGAAATGATTATTTCTCAAGATGTTGGAGACAGTTCGCTTACGTTTGTATGGTTTTGTTAAAATGGAAGTTAATCTATCAAACCCAGGCGAACTATTTCGTCGGTCACGCTCAAATCAGAGAAATGACGCACGCAGAGCAATTTAAGTCCACGCGTCAATCATTTGACTCATACAATTACAAATTCAGACAAAGCAAAATAATTGAAATGGGAGTAATTCCACTTGTTTGCATGTTTGCAAGTTCTTTTTGGTAACTGTATCTTTTTAAAAGGAGGAGCCTTACGTCGTGTATTCAAGATGTTAAGCGTCACGTGATCTATTATAAATGCATCAGAATGGGTTGCATTAAGTATGAATACATCAGAAAAATAGGTCAGATTCACTAAGTTGTTGACGATAAACTGCGTCTCTAAGCTGTACTACGGGAATGGAAATCTTATATAATAATCATTGTTGTGTATATATTTATTTATCCGATGTCAGTAACTCCTGTAAGAAATACATGGGAGAAATGTTGGAACGCTAATTTCGCGCACTTCACGACGGAATGGAAATATGAAATTTAAAAATTCATTAGAGGATCCGTGACCTTACACATATCGGTACTTTTCTACCAAAAGTATCCTTGGTTCGACTGTGAAAGACTCGAAAATAGTCTCATAAGAAATGCACGTCCATTTTTGCTTTTGCAGAATTAAATTAGTAGTAATAGTTCTACGAAATCGAGATAAGTGCCAAAATAAAGGAAATCAGATTAAAAAATCGTATTTTTGTCGTGATTTCTTGATTAAGATTCAAAATTGCGAGAATTTTCATAAAATAAACGAAAATTTCCCGAGATTTTGCAGTTGTATATAACCAGTCCCCTTGACGACCAGTGCGATTGCTGAATCCGAGCTTATGCATTCTTAGCATACATATACTTAAAAAAATCCATGTTACATTGCCAGAAATGATGTTGTGAGTAAAGGGAAATAGGTGCTAAAAAAGTTGGTTCTAGGATTAATTTTTTAAGTCTATTTTCCGAAAAAATATTTCCTAAACAGGATTCTAATGACTGAGGATAAATTTTTGGTGTAATCTTTTGAACTTTGAATCAGACACTAACCACTCCACCATGTTGATGACACGTTATAATTCAACAATAGTAGGTTGATTGGTTAAGTAGACTATTGCTTGCCAGATAATGACAGATAATATGACAGATACATTTAAAGTAATCCTTGACAATTTTTGCGGGGTATTTTGACATATATATTAGTTATATGCGATAAATGTAGTACATTTTTCTAGAAATTAAATTAATCTCCTTCATTTCCGACGGGGAATTTACCAATGTTATAATAATAACTTAAAGGCTTTCATTGATGCGAGATCAACACTAATGAGCCTCACTTTACATCTAAGCCATATGATGTTTAACAAATAGAAAGGGATGGAAAGGGAAAAGGGCACGAAAGAATGCCACGTTTTGGGTTTAAGAGTTTGTATTTAGAAAATATACAGTTCTGCAGGAAAACTCCCACAAGAAGGGAAGTAGGTAAATATAAACTTAAATATAGATAACCAAACATAAAGAACAGGATAGATTAAGACATCTGGTAAAGAACAAGATACGTAAACCTAAAGCATTAATTTATTGATTAAATAATTAAAAATTAATTCATATAATTTGATTATAAATTACAAGAAATAAGTATTACCAAGATAAATTAAATAATGTAAAGAGAGACAAGGAAATATCAAAGACCAAAGAAATATTGAGGTAATTACAAAAGTAATAATAAAAAGTGATGTAAAACACACTATGTATATAGATATTAAAGTTATAACAGTGATAGTCAATGTTTCAATCCTTATTAATAATATAAAAATAATAATGCAAAATTTATGCAACAATTACACTAAAATTAAAAATTTTCTATTTAAATTCAAGCGATGAAAATGTATTTAGTTACATTTGAAAAGGTAGAGAAAACTTCTTATGGAGAGGATGGATCTGAAAATTTGTAAATCAGGGATTTCTATGATTCCATACGTAGTGGCTCCAATCAAGACTTCGCGTATCGCAGGTGGATTTTGAGGTTCTTTTGAGCATTGATTAAGCATCGGAAATCATTACTTCAGTATTTTATTGCTACTGTGTTTAGAATAATAAAATTTGTATGACGTTTAATGTGGGTTGCAGCAAAAATTACAATTAATTTTACTTGATATATCAAGTGATGATCCAAAGTAACTGTATTGTGTTTTTCGTTTAAATTTGCAAAGTAAACATACCATAACTTCTAGTAGTGGTAATTTTAAAAGTTCTTCTAGAGCTGAGGTAATTTCACGCGTGAATCCCCACCAGGAATCCGGGACCACTTTAAGAAGGTGTTGCTCACTTGGCAATACCATTACACTTAAATATTGCAAGAGTTAAAATTTTCGCCGCGGAATCATACGCAGCAATATTGCAAAAGTTGTTAATTCAACGATGGAAGCCCTCACTTCGTATAACTGCACAATAGAAAGCATAGTGAAATGAAATTAATTATGCAAATTTCACAGTGGATCTAAAATCGCGATTGGTTTCAAGCGAAAATGATCATCAGGCTAAATTTTCATCATCCTGATAGTAAACATTTTTTAAACTAGTCGTAATTAATAATCTTCTGTTGTATTTGCTTAGTTCTTTCATTTCCTCATGTTCGCAAAAGTTGTTACAAACATTTGCTAACTATTCCTTGTCGGTATTCGTAAAGAAAATTTACCGGAGAATTCTACGCTGGTACCGATCCTAAATTTGGAAATTTATATCTCCTAAAGGAAAACCGTAGGGTAACTCAGTTTAAAGCCGAAGGGGACCAGAAAGGTAGGGAATCCCGGCCTCAGAGGATCTAGTGGGACACACCTGAAAGGGCACCGCGTTGGGATATCGATCTTCGAAGAGAAACTAAAGACAATACTTTCTAAAGTGGAAAACATTTGGAATTCGAAATATGAATCGGTTCATAAAATAAAGGCTCATTGGAGTTTCTGCTGGTAACATTGCTGCCAACATTGAAAAAAGTTTAGCGATTGAAAGAGATCCTTCTTGAGTAATGAACGTGAATCTCCATTTCATCTCGGCATTTAAAAATAAATTATTAAAAATAGAATTCCATTATTATTTTGATCGATGGGAATACTCGAGATTCACACGCCTCTTCCTTTTGATCCACGTCTCTCACCACAGCTTTATATGTCTATATTTTAACGATCGTCGGCGCCAAATATGTGGCGCAATTAATATTTTGGCGAATCGAAGCTGGAAAATAGATGTGCGATTTGTTTTAACTCTTTGGAAGGATAGATGCAAAAGCAGAGGATAACGGTGGCCAACGCCCTTCCAGCGACTACGTCACGCCCGAGCAAAATGGTGCGAATCCGTTTCTTTGAAACAAGTCGATGGTCTTGAATCTGATTCGAATCCGTTTCATTATTACACTTTTTCTTCAGAGCGGTATCTTTTTGAGAGACTTTTTGTATGCAATTCTATCTTATTCGAAAACACTTCGCAGCAGATGCACCTGACTTATTCGATCTGCTTCTGGGACGTTCAACGTCGGAAAAAGACGTATCTTTTGGAATTTTATTTCCATTTTCTTATATTAAATTTATGGTTCCAATTTCACTAATCCCTCTGGCTTCCACTTCCTCTTTACTTTTCTAATTCAAACATTTACAATCATCCCTTCATAATTTTGCATTTCGTAATCGACCTGTTATTATTTTAGTACACATTATCGACCTTAATTATCACATTAATAATAAATTCAGGATATTTTAGGATGACGCGGTAATTTATATGTAATTAAAGAATGGATTAACCCTGACGAATAATTTAGATAGTATTATGAAATGATGCGATGATTAGTGAATGTAGAGAATGTTCAGTAGGTAAAATCTTCGAGAAAACATCTATTGCTGATGATTTTTCGTACAACCTTAGAGTGAAAACCTATTAGCAGTAGAATAGGTAAAATAACTTGGAGTAAACATCACGAATAGCTTAGCATCCACATCCGTAATCAGATCGAGCAATCGGCTGTCAGTTACTCTTAAATACACAAATTAGACTGCGTTTATTTATCCTCGGGTTTTATCATCCACGCCTGCTAATTATCAGCCTTTCTCTGATCCTCATGACGTGAAATATTTATGTCATAAATCTCCGAAGAATTAAATTCACGGCAAAAGGCAAGGTGTTGTGGAATCCCTCATGCAAAATAAGAGAGGCGTTCTACTAATTCCACAAAAATGTTTCCTTTTAATGAAGAAGTTCGGCCAATATTCTTTGAGTAATCATATATCACAAGGAAGGACTACGGACATGGTGGAAGGAATACTCTAGTTGATGAGTAATTGTTCCTCGTCATAACCTGGTGATGAGGATTCCTCGATCAAACCTGGTCGTTTTACTTCATTAAATAAGAGATAAAGCGCCCCTTTTCACCTATTCTGAGACTTGCTTTGGGCAAGGCTGATTGATTTTTACTTTACTTGATTTTTAATTGTGCAAACAAATCGAAGGATTGGTAAAACCCTACGGATCGAACGGAACAGAAATCCGAAAAATGCTCTCTTTATCGGAGAAAAAACAGAACCGAACATATCGAAACTTTCATTTCGAAACCGGAAACCCATATTAATTCCTTCCAATTGCACTTCTAACGATGAACATTAATTAAGGTTTATTTTTAGTAAACATCTTTCCGTTACAGCGAAGTTCATTTGGAAGAAGGTCTAACAAACAAGTATAACTTCGACTCAAATTATTGCTAACTATTGCTAAATTTCAATCTAAAATTCATCGTAATGTAATTTAAGTGAAAAAGTTAGATATAATAAAGCAAATTTCAGAAAGATATAATGTTGCAGTGGACGGAGCCGAAAGAACCGGTTCGACATTACCGGAAGAGGAATTCCGAACCGGAATTGAAGCGAAATCTAATTTTCTCGTCGAAACGGAGCGGAAAATATTACGGTTCGATGCAATAGCGAATAAAAAATTATTTTGAGGGTTTTTATAGTCCGTACAGGGCTGCCAACATTGAAAAAAGTAGCACCCCTCGTCATCATCTGTCAGCGGAGGGAGAAGCGATGATAAACGGACTTTATCCAGGAAAGGTGAACTTGGATGGATTGAATATCCGAGCAACCTACTGCTCTATAGGAATAAAGAAAAGGTTACATTTGTACGAGGATGCGTATCAAATCGAAGAAATGATAGGAGTGAAAAATAACGACACGACTGGAGCTCAAAGCCTGCTATTTTTCACTTAAGCTCTTTCATCCTTTCTAAAATGAATTTATTATATCCCTCAGATCTACTTGCGCAGTTCTGAATTAATTTACCATCATCATCAGGCGGTTGAAAGTAAAGATCTCTTTCCATTTCGTCAATTCTTTCGTGTTAGTTTTACCGCAAATTCATAATTATCAGAGAATGCTTCCGGTAGACATTTTTCGTTATTATCGTTAATCATTTTGAATACTCTACCTTTCCGGTTTCCTAATTCATTCCGCAACTCACTGAAATTTCAGGAATAACGTGTTTTACGAGACATTGCTTCTTATACTCGAAAAGACTTACGCGTCGGTGTCGAGAATTCATTGTTAAAGCACATATCGGATTCCTGGCAGTTATAATGGATACCTATTCGTAAGTGTTTTGAAGGAATCTAGAGACAACTAGTTAACAGGAAGATTGATGGGGCAGTTATGTTGCCATCGCATTAAAGTGTTAAACTTTCTTGAATTGTATGGGGATGACATCTCAGAAAATAAAACTATCTAATATATGTAGGATTTCTCTAAAAAATGTTTTAGATCAGTTCCAATTTCCTGATCCAAAGGAAACGGATTTGAAGAAATAGCTGAGATAGTTGCAGCAACAACCAGAAGTTAATAATTAAAACCATTGTAAAATTTGATACCTCTAGTGAGATTTCTATCCGCAAAATAAGAACAATTGATGCGAAATTAATCATATTATTTTCATTTTGAGCTGTTTTTGTTATACAGACCGAAAATCACTAGAAAAAGCGATAGGTATAGGTAATTCGGCCATTATAAAGGGAATGTGAAAACTGTAATATATATTCGAAGGAAATATTACTATGCTCGGTGTAAGAAAATTTATGAAAATGGGAAGTTGCGAAATGATTTTACCGAGACAATTCTGATTTCAGTAGAAAATAAAGTTCTACAGAATTTCGGAATTATCTCACTTTCAGGTTAATAGCTCTCTCCATCAAAATTTATTCATTTATTTATTATGTTATAACATCTATTCAAATCTGATAGTCAGCAATGCTAAACTTAAGCTTTTTAGGAGATTTCAGTGTACTATAAAACTATTATCACCGTTAGTGAGACTTTCATCAATCAAGTCATCCGCCATGCATTTACATCTGTGATGCATTGCAGGCAAACAAAAAGCTTATATTTCTTTCTCAAACTGAGGCTTCCTCAACCTGGTATTTGAGCTAACCATCATTTCAACTACCAAGAAGGTTTAACCATCGATTATAATTTGCTTGAGTTATCTTGAAGGTTAAAGATAACCTCCGGGCTACTTCATTACGATACCGAGCCTATCAATAGGCGAATTGGGAGAAAGGGGAAAATCAGAGGAGTTTGGTTTCCATCGACGAAACCGGACTAAGGATGCAATACAAGGCGAAAATACAGAAGAAATATATCTTACGGTATTCTTCAAAAACACTCAGCTGGGATTTCGCCTAGGTTCACTTCCCTTGCATATGATAACTTATAATATCACCGTCTATTCTTGCAGAATCGTCTTTCCGACGTTTTCTATCCTTTTATGTGTAAGCATCGCTAATTTAGCTTCTTTTTCACGTTTCTCTCATCATGGCTAAATATTCTGAATTATCTCCTGTCATCTTTTCACTATTGATGTGATCGAGCTCACCTTTGGCTCCATTCACATTTTCTATATCCAATTTAAATTATACTCATGGATACCTTTTTTTATTGCTTTGCGAATTACATTTCCGCTAAATCTCTGCTCACTCAAATTTTCAAACAAATTCTCGATTTCTTCCACTATCTCTTCGTTTCTCTGCCATATGATAATCACTACGAAATGTGACATTTCTTAAATGGCCTTGCTTTGAAAATCGTCGTTCATCCTTATCAGATCATTTTAAATTTAGGTTTCCGAATTCCCGACATTTTGAATCCTTCGGAAATCGGGAACTGGAAATCTTGTTTCCCGAGAATTTTCGGTAACTCCCCAAAGTATCTTTTTAATCGATGCTCTTTGAGCATTCGTAATAAATGCAACAATAATAATTGTTAAATTAGAAGAAAGCTGTAGAAGTTTGGTATTACTACCTGAGCTCGTGACCTGGGGTAGTCATTCTTATACAATGACGTTGAAACAAAACGCAAGTGAATTAAATTTTCTTATCACTCGGCACAAATTCTTATATAATTAAATAACATTTTTGTAACTGAAACGTACCACAGTGGGCTAGAATCGAAAAAAGCTGGCCAAGAGGCCAAAAATGATTTTTTTGAGTGCGGGTTTTGAAACTTCGCATATATATTAAGAAAAGATTGAATTTTATGTTCCCGTTAGTCGTTTTTCGATATCTTTGCGCGTTAAAATGATACAAGGCGTCAAACTTGAACCATTTTCACAGAAATGGGCAGTCGCGAATTTTTCGGATAAACGTTCAAGTTTGCGTTTTTATGGAGGGTTTAAATAGATACTTTTGGAAGAAACAACGATGCAATGATCTACAAAAATTATTTATCTTTTGACTGGTTGCTATCACCGCTTACAAAAATGAGTTATTGCTCATTTAAAGCAACAAAATGGCGGGCACCTTTTTCAGGCAATTTTCGAGATAAAGTAAGGAATATAAATAGGAAAACGGCCCTAATGCATCGAGTCTCTTATACCACGTCATAGTCAGAAGTGTCTAGATGTGGAATCCGAAGAAACTGTTTCAATTCAGGTGCTCTTTTGGGAGTTAAGTCGATTTTTCGTAAGCGCGGCGCGTTCCGACCGTGGAATCCCCGAATGCAGTTTCGCTGTCCTTCTGGTGATACGAAGTCTAACGATTGGTTTCTTTCATGTTAAATTCTGGCTAATTATCCTTAAAACATACGTGAAGACAGTTTAAGAGAGGAATTAGATACCTCTACTTTACACAACGGATGTGGAATTAAGGAAAGTTTAACATTCAGATAAAAAGCGTCTCATTATAGTAAAAGTAATTAAACTAAATGTTAATGCGAATTTAAATTCCACGTATATTACCTCTATGACAAAAATATCTATTTACAACATAAATATTTATGCTAATTAATATATATCGTTACTTTATTGTAGCTTTAGTCTTATTCGTCAGAAGATGAATCGTCCGAATCCTCATCATCAATAATTTCACCCTCTCGGTCGTCGATGATGAGATTTCTCAATTCTTTCGCAATTATCTGTTTTTTCTTGTATTTGAATACTGCAGACATGGAAATTTTTGGATCTGATGTAAGCAGAAGTCTTTTAAAGAGATCCTCGTTTGTGGCAACTCTCTAGTATTTTCTCGTAAATCTTTCACGTAACCTCCTAATATCTTTGTTTCTTGCCTCCATAACCTTTTCCGAGAGTTCTCTTATCGGAAGAACGAATTGTTTGCAATTTGTGTTCCATGAACAACTACCTTATGTACTGTCGGAGGCATGTAGTACCATGGATTAAATACAAACTTAAATATAGAGAGGCAGCATCCCAGCAGTTCTTTCCGAGCATTAAGGGGTAAACAACTCGAAAGTGCCTTCAGTATATTTCCGAATTTTTTTTTTTATTAGTTTGTCGTCAATTCCTAGGAAATAAATGGTATTGAGTTATTTTGATTATCCAAACAAACTCTGAAACCGGTTAAACCAATAGAAATCATTACCGCGATTTATTTTGCGGTGTTCGATTAAATTTACTCTAACTTTTTTCCGAGTTTTATGTAATTTAGATGCTAATATCGGTTTTATACCTGTTATTTTTGCTGCTAAAGTTGGACTTTCAAAGAACCTCCGAGCAGTATTACCATCATTTGTGGTTCCTGATCATACCTTTGGCGTATCGACTATCAAGCCCACTTTTTGCCGAAATTCATTTCGTAGGTATAATTTTCTCTGTTGCAAGTGAACTCTTTGGTGAACCACGGGCCTGTAGTGTTGAATTATTGCATGAGGTTTCTTCATTGCTTTCCGAATGTAACTATCAATAACTTTATTCACTCACCTGCCACTGCCTAAAATCAAGTCTGTATGACCAATGCAAAAGACATTACAAAATACCTGATATAGCAATGAAGAGTCGATATTCCGAAAGAGAATTCCGGGTCCACTTTCCGTTTCCTCATTTCCCCTATGTCATTCATTTCAGATATTCTTGCCGCACAGATGTAACATCTCAATGTCGAGTTATCTGTTAGTGCATTGCACAACTAAAGTATTTATGTTACATTTAAGTCAAATTAGTAAGTCCAAAAAGTAGATTACTCTCATCTTTCCATCTACCATTGTAAACAACATAGGAAAGTTGATTTCAAAATATCCAATCGTAACCTTCGTCAATTTTAATCTTCAAATAATTTTGCTCTTCCTTTGCAACTGTTTTCGTTTTCTTCTTCCATTGAAGGCGGATTGGCCGACAGAATCTCGTTGAACGACGAAAAATTCTGCTGCAGCTATAGCACACGAGGAAGCGCACAGTACGAGAGCACAGTAAAAAAGAAAAAACTTTCGGTCTTCAAAGATGAACTAAAACTGAACTACAAAAATATTTTCTCTTTTCCTAAGAATCCAAAAGACACGTGCGGAATAATCCTAGCCAATGAGCGGATACGCAAAGCGTTTGCGTAGCGCGGGAGTGCCATAAACCGAACTTAACTCCAAACCCGTGACTCAAGGCTCGGTAAAAATTTCCAGATGTGAAGATTTCTCAAAGTAAATTCTGTCAACCATTTTTTCTACCAACATCGGGGGCAAAAACTTCTCTATTAGTATATTTATGTTTAAAATTAAAATGCAGACGCATCTCATCTGAATGTTAAACTTTCCTTAATTCCACATCCGTTGTGTAAAGTAGAGGTATCTAATTCCTCTCTTAAACTGTCTTCACGTATGTTTTAAGGATAATTAGCCAGAATTTAACATGAAAGAAACCAATCGTTAGACTTCGTATCACCAGAAGGACAGCGAAACTGCATTCGGGGATTCCACGGTCGGAACGCGCCGCGCTTACGAAAAATCGACTTAACTCCCAAAAGAGCACCTGAATTGAAACAGTTTCTTCGGATTCCACATCTAGACACTTCTGACTATGACGTGGTATAAGAGACTCGATGCATTAGGGCCGTTTTCCTATTTATATTCCTTACTTTATCTCGAAAATTGCCTGAAAAAGGTGCCCGCCATTTTGTTGCTTTAAATGAGCAATAACTCATTTTTGTAAGCGGTGATAGCAACCAGTCAAAAGATAAATAATTTTTGTAGATCATTGCATCGTTGTTTCTTCCAAAAGTATCTATTTAAACCCTCCATAAAAACGCAAACTTGAACGTTTATCCGAAAAATTCGCGACTGCCCATTTCTGTGAAAATGGTTCAAGTTTGACGCCTTGTATCATTTTAACGCGCAAAGATATCGAAAAACGACTAACGGGAACATAAAATTCAATCTTTTCTTAATATATATGCGAAGTTTCAAAACCCGCACTCAAAAAAACCATTTTTGGCCTCTTGACCAGCTTTTTTCGATTCTAGCCCACTGTGCGTACTTCAAACAGTATTCATTTTTTATTTTTAAAAGGATACTTTTAAAAAGTTGAGGTATTAATGTCACGATAAAAAAATGCTACATATTTCCACTTCTTGATGTAAATACTTACAATATATATAAATGTATATAGATGTAAATACTTACTTATTACAATTACATGTGACTTATGTTGCAGCAGAACCGTTGAAAAGTCGGTGAACGTTTTTCGAATTTACCTACGAAAGTCGAATCATCAAATATAATTGCAGCCGTGTCACTTCCCAGTTTTAATGAGGAGTTTTCTAACCTTTTCTCAAAGGAGAAAAACACTTTACGCTGGGCTGTGCTCTCTCTGTGAACTAATGATGGCGTTTAATGTTATAACACCCTTTAATTTTAGGTAGCAATAAATATAATAAAATGAATTGCGTCTTGATTCTGTGTGAAACTGAGCCATTTATCAAGTCTCCATTTCCATTTAAGACATAGGAAAAATATACATAAATAGGGCAAATGTCTGTGAGATAAATTATGAGTAATACCTTCATTTCCCTTTGTGGGTATTACAAGGTTCTAAGAGCCATTTTCTCCGATTGATCAGTTGAGAACCGGAATCGGCAATTCCCGAGAACCTGAATTCCCGTAAATCCGACTTTAAACAAAGTCGATGACGCACAAAATCCCTTGGAGATGAAGAAATCTCCATTCTCATCAATTTGACGCATATTCTACAACAATTGACTTCTAACCTTTATTATATTTTCCTCCTCTAAGCAAATATCCCTTACATAGAAAACAGCTATCAATTTTTCAACCTCGAAAAATTCGAAATCTAACGGCAATAACATTGATGATTCTCGACCAATCAACTTTCCTTTCCTGTGTAAAGCTCTTGAAAAGCTGGTTCGCTGCCAAATCACGGATTTCATCGATTAGTACTTGACCCATTGCAATCAGCCCTTCCACTTCTACTGCTCTTGTAAAGAAAGCAGATGCTATTCCTAAGTTCCGATAAGAAAATAACCTCGATGGTGCTTCTAGATTTCAGTTCATTCTTCGATTCCATTAACGGATATATGACCTATTATGACGACTCGTGTTATGACTACCAAACTTAGGGGTTTTTTTCGACATTTTAGTTTCTTGATTTTCGTTCTCCCTTTAACAACGTCAGTGGAAAGTAGTTTCCCATGTGTGAGTTTAGGTCGATCGAGGGTCAATATGAGTCTCCTTATTCTCTCCTATTTATAGAAATTACCGCATTAAGGAACACAGTGGATACAACCTTCGTCATCTACAAATTTACTTGTACGCAAGTCCTATAGAACTGCTCCATTCGCTGCATAAACGTAATTATGATTCAAGAGTCATCAGTGATTTCAGTAAAGGTAGCTTTCTCGATGTTGATCCCGCTAAAACACTGCCAATTAGGATAGGCCATCCAAAACTACT
The DNA here is from genome assembly GCA_036926295.1 of Pachydiplax longipennis. Taxonomy (NCBI): domain Eukaryota; kingdom Metazoa; phylum Arthropoda; class Insecta; order Odonata; family Libellulidae; genus Pachydiplax; species Pachydiplax longipennis. The sequence goes on along the minus strand of JAVFKF010000044.1, from coordinate 6,401,966 downwards.
TAACTCTGTAAACAACGTTAGCCTAGCAGTCCTTGATCTAATGGGCACACAATATCTTCTGGCAGATAAGTGAAAAGCATTGGTATCTTCCGCAACTGAACACTCAAATGGTCTAATTATTCCTATAAATGTCTAAAAACGTAAACTTCTTTCCCCTCTCCCTCGAACGCGCAGGAAATTTCCTAATTTAGTATTTAAAGTTAAGATTTATAAACTTATAACGTGCATCTGTCCAGGGAACAATCTCAAAATGCCTCGATGAGGTTGTTTGGCTTGAAATAATGTTTCTGAATGTTAGTCTAAGCTGTTTTTCTAAGACTCGAATAAGATAATGCAAAAAATCTGTCACACGACGTAGCATTTGCTTCATCTTCTATCACCTCTGTACGAAATAGACTCAATATTTCACAAAATTTACTCAAACATTTTTCTGGAGCTCACTTACTCCAGACAAGTTGTCCTCAGTAATTGTATTTCAATTATACGCCACAAGAATCTCTTAAATCATAACTTAAATGTTGAAAACGCGGCCAACTAAACGCTCGGAAAGTAAGTAACCGTTTTCTCCGCTTTAGGAACTCCATCTCGTCTTTCATCTAAGTATTTATTCATTTTAAAATGATGAACTTATGGATAGGCGAACTTAAATATTCATACACCTGTTTTTATCACATTTATTTGTATTTTTCTTATTTAAAATTAGTATTCAACAAGCATTAATGTTATTTGTAAATACTCTTGCAGCTAACTGCATAGCTCTGAATACTGTTATTGTTATTATACTTTCTCTTTCTAAATATTGTTTTTTTATACTGATATTAAAGGCCTCTTATCCGTTATCCGTTTTTTTTCAAATCAAATTTCTCTTTAGTGTTAAATTTAAATTCGTTTAAATTTGTAATCGATTACCTCAGCTACATCATTAACCTTAAAAAATTGCGCAAATTATTTTTCATCTAATTTTGAATTTTTTGACCTTTTAAAGTGCCGCAATGTTTCTCTGTTGGCCTTATATATCTCTCTTAAACAGCTTTCTCATTAAAAATCATTTAAAGTATCACTATATTTCTCGCCTTCTTGAGTGTGTTTTTCCTGCTGTTTATTCGTGAGGGCAAACTTAGGTCTTCAAACACAGTTTTCTTCCGTGCAATTTTCAACTGTTTCTTTTCTAAGAAGAAAGCTCGTAAATGAGACTCATCAATCTATCTCTCGAGACTTATTAAGGGCACTTTTTCTCGACGAGTGTCTTTTGAAGTGTTTTTTATCTTAACAAAAATAGCAATAATAATAAAGCGTCTTCATTCGAGATTGAGACAAACATCTTGCATATCATCCTTTGTCTCATGAAATTTAAGAGAAAGATAGCATAGAAGTGCACAGAAGAAAACCACTCATTGCGCTTGAGTTTGCATTTATGAAAAATATACCAGAGGCGGAAAATACTCGTGAAGGGAAGAACCTGCAGAATGTAGTGATACTTTATCACTAAAACATGAGAAACCTACTGATAATAAAAAGCTAAAATGTAAGGAAAAGGCGGGTTAAGACATGTAAAAGCTTAATTTAATACACGTAAACTTTACTTAGACAATACAAAGGGAATACGTTTGTATAAGAAATAAATAGAACGTGAACATTATAAAGTATAAAAAGATAGGTCAAAGATAAGTCAGAATGAAAAATAGCAGTAAAAAATAAAATGAATAAAAAAGGAAATTGAAAAAATCACTTGCAGTAACCAAATTTGTCCGTGTTCATGAATAAAATAAATTTATTTTAGATTAAGTTTTTCCAAGATATTCAAAAATTAATTATGATATGAAAATAAACATCGTAACTCCTATTAATATAATTGTCACCGAGTACACTTAAAATGATTACAATATGTATCTTCAGAACAGAAACTACATTATAATTATATATGTATATATACATTATGTATGTATACATACATTACATGAGACGGCGAACCGAACCGTACATTGAGGTAGAGGACTGAAAAATCATAATAGTTTTCTTCGTCATAAGTAAATTTAACTAAACTAAACAAAATGAACAAACTCAAGAGTTAAATCGATGGCGAGGTCACTTGCGAGCTTTTAATACAGTTCCTGTACGCCCAAATGTGATCGATTTCATTGGTACGCATCCTCGTGTGCTACACTACGAATACTCCGTGTACTTACCATGCGCAACATCGAACGGAAAATATAAAATTGCCGCTTTTTTCTGACTGATAAACGAACCAAAATTGTAAGGCGTCTTTTAAATAGATAGATATTTATTCGATCTCATCAGTGAAAAAAGCATACAGAGATATTAACAGATAATAATGATAGCCTAAGGCTAACTCAGGTTAACCTTTCCTTTATATTAGAAAATAAGAGGGAAGGGTTTTCGGCTCTAATTTTTATAAAATGCTTCACACCGAAAATTATTCATTCAATCCTTCAAAACCGAAATGAATCTTCTTCGATTTGCTTCACATATCACAGATATAAATATCTAGAGAGTCCGAGAACAATTGTTGCGTAATACTGGTTGTCTTTTCGTCATATTTGTAAAATTGGTCTGCCTTAGGACAAATCGAGCGTCTTCCTTACTTTTGTTCATTTTCATTCCATTAGTAAGAAATTGTAACCAGATTAGGGAAGATAACGAATATTCTAACAGCAGTGGTGAGATAGAGTCTCTAAAACTAAGCTCAACAGCCCACCAAACGCTGCACTCCAACTCTAGATCTTTTTATTTATTTACAGATTGAGATTGCGGCGAAAGGAAACTCGTCCAAATGTGTTTTTAATCTAATACTGAGGGTGTGACAAAGTTGATGGAGTCACTCCATCTCAGAGTTAATATTGGCTCCAACAATGGGTTATAGATTGTTTTGCTTCACAAGATCTTCATTCTCCCCTCACAAAATTAGTCATCCCAAGCAAGAGACTCATAAGGAAACCAATTATAGAAAAAGGAAGGCAGAAGAAAAGAGAGCTCGGCGACAATACAAAAAAACATTTAGTGTATCGAACGAGGTGGAAGATTGGCTTTTGCAGGTTGAAATTCATCTGGAGATGAAAAAAGAGCCTTGATAAGTAGGTAGCAGAGCGTTTTAAGCAAGTTCTTAGCATGTGTTTCGTGTAAAAAGGAAAACCGCGTATTAAACGGGATAGTGTCCGAAGCGGGAGAGTTTTATCCTGTTTGTAATTTTCATGCGCTGGGATGGAAGCTCTCTAGATGATAATAAAGATAGAATAGCCCTTCAAAGGCTCTTTACTCTAAGAGTACTACTCTTCTGGCTCTTATTCTCTTCAACTGTTTTGTTTCTCTCTAGTCGACTGAAACGGAAAGCTGCATCCGAAGGTTCAATCAGCCACAATTTACAATTTTCGTTCAATTTCGATGTAAATGTATTGCGAGCCGCAGTCAGATGAAAAAGGTTTATGAATGCTTTCTTACTATTCATGAGCATGCTATTATGTTGTGGTCCGTTGATTCACAATGATAGATAGATATCATCCAATCAACTTTGTAGAGCTCATTCATCCTAAAATCCTATTCCATCCGATTCCATTTCCCGTTCTATCTTCCCAAATCTCTCATGCATACACTTCTTCTTTACTTCTCAAATTCAAACATTCAAATTCACCCTCCGCTCTTCGTGATTTCCATTTCGTAATCTGTCATTATTATTTCATACATTAACGAACTTAGTTATCACATTGATAGCAACGTCAGGATATCTTCGAACGATAACTTACATGGAATTAGAAAGTAGAGACGAGAGAACATCCCTAAAGAATATTTTTGATAGAATTCTGAAATTTTGCGATGATTAGCAATTGGTGCTAAATGTAAAGGAATGTTCAGCAGTTAAAATCTTCCAGAAAACATGTATCGCCGATGTTTATTCGTATAACCTCAGAGGGGTTAGCATTATATTAACGTGTCACATATCAACCGTAGAATATGTTAAATATATTGCAGTAAATGCCACCATTAACTTAGTATGAGGTATACACATCCATAATATATATTAGTGTATAGGTAAAAACTCGGTTTTATCAAAAGTATAGTCAGTGGGAGTAATGAAAAAGTCCTGGAGCGATGCTAACCTGCGCTAGGGTCTCACTTTGGACATGCGTGTAGTGAATATACACATGTATTAATGTAAACAGGCCGTTCTGATATTGCGAGGAAGATCAGAATTCATTTTTCCCGTACGCGGAAGTACTCGATTATGGAGGTAGTATGCACCCCCTGCTATGCGCCGAAAGGCGGTTTACAGTGCACCTAGGTAAATGTAGACTACAAAATTTTCCTCTCACATTCTGCAAATTATCATTCGTTCCACATTACGTTACTGTTCTTATGAAATAAACAATTTAGTCCAACACTGCTTCCTTTTCTCAATTTTCCGTCCAGTTCTGAAATTAATATTTTCCATCTAATTCAATCTGAATTTCATTTGTCACAACTCTACGATATATTGCGCGATAACTTTCTTGTTCTTTACTCAGCGTAACAGCTATTTTCCCTGCTAGATTCCTCTTCCTAAGTACATGATGCAAGTCATTCCTTTACCTTATTTTTTTGCGTTAATAATTGGTAGGTTTTCATCTATTTGAGTCTATTCAATTACTTATAGAGATGGATCTCACTACTGCTGTTTCTTTTAAAATGCTACTAGTCGATCTTGGAGTTTCAACGTGTGGAAATCAAACCATAAACGCAAATGCATTCCCTTGAAAAGTTAGCTGAGGAGAAAAGCGGTTAATTGAAGAAGGGATGATTGAGGTAGGACTTTGACCGGAGAAATGATTGGTGAGATAATTGGATATAAATTATTATTCGCCAAATTGTAGTCATAATGTATACATTGTAGGATATACAGTGTTTCGAATACGTCCAATCTACGCCCTTCAACGTGCTTATACAGTTGTAATAGTTTGAAGTCCGAAGAGCGGTTATTTTCTATGTAATGTTTAGCAAAATGAGAAATACTGTTTATAAGCGATACAAGAAAGCATATTCTTTCGCTCTAATTCAAAACTTTCTACTTGTATTGCCAATCTAAATTATATGTTTTACATATATAATTATTTATTATTTCGACCAAGTACCAAGTGATAATGATTCTTTGTGGAAAATGCGATACTCGGTTCAATTTTTCACGATGGAAGATGTTACAATAACTATTTGGTGAACTTTGTTAATTTATGTGTGCTGTTAATTGCTGTGAATGTTACACTCGACTGAGAGGGAGGTGGAGAATATGTCAACAATTACTTGAACGGAAAGAAAGGCGAATGTTTCAAGTGCTGAACTGATAAATATGACAGAGAAAGTGTAGTAAGAGAGTTAAATTCTTATGAGATAATACAGCTTGAAAGCATCTCACTAATTACTCTACCCTATTTAGGGATAAAATTTATTGGTCCGAATTAGAGAACTGCATTATCTCATTATTACAAGATAATCTCATATATTTCGATTTAGTGTATTGGCGATGTTTCTTGCAATTATTTAGTTTCAGAAAGTTTTGTAATTCAATGTTACTTATTTTTACTTCTAAGAGTTATATCTTCTTTATTACAAACATTTATACAAAATGAATTTCTCGGTGAATTGACTATATTTATTGATGTGTAGACTTGACAGTGCTTATTGATGTACTACATACAGATATTCACAATAAATTTATAGTCTATTTCCATATTCCTTCGAATATTTTAGCTGATATTATCGGTGGATTTGCTGAGATTTCTCACAGATCCTTTTTCAGATTGTTTCCTGTAGTGGATTGTTTCTTCCTATGATTATCTTACGGTTTTTTATATCCAATTTTCGTCTATTATTTCTCTTTTTCTTTTAAAATATATGTATAAATATGACGAGGGTTAATAGATGAGGAGACTTTTTGTCTCAATCTTTCCCAAATGAGGATTTTAATAATTATTATTATCTCATCCTTTAATCTTTTGAGATATCTGTTTTTGGAATTTTTAGCGAATTTTTCTAAGCTTCAGCGCATAATTTTATGATTACAATACAATATTGACGTTATCCAGTATCGCTGTTGACATTTCATTTTCTAATCAAGAGTAATTTTCCAGTTGACGTGCCTCTTCTTGTATAAAATTAATATTCTATAACATTACGTATTTCGTTACCGTCCCATCTCACACATTCACTTCCATTACCTTCTTCCTTAATACGGATAGAGTTTTACCTTTCCTAAAATACCATCCTATTTCTTTCCAACATTTCCTACTATCGATACATATCTTTTCTCTCTGCAAAATATACAAAGTTTTTATAATTCAATAACTGTTCCTTTTTCCTTTAGTCGATCTTATAAGTATAGTAAATATTTTGAGTTATTTATCGCCTATTTCTTCATTTTTACGATTGCTTTTATCCTCCTTTGATTAAAGTCGCATTTTCTGTAATTCTTTACCAATGGATTACATTTACGGGAATTTAAGTCTCAATTTCTCCAAAAGACGCACGCATTTTCCCGTTTCCGCACAAATTTATCTTCGTCGATACGCCATTATAGAAATTAACCCATCAATTTGGACAAACCACTGATATCGGAAGATCAAATTATCCCATTTAGTAAAAAATATCCTATATATGTTTTCAGGAAACAAAACAGCAAAAAATTTCTTTCGAAGAAAGTTGTTGGGATGAATTAAGACTTACGGTGAGGTAAAACGAGTGAGAGGGAAGAGCATTCCATTCGTAAATGCGATTAAGTCATGAAAATGGATCGTAAATTAGGAATCGGGGAAGGACCGCCTCAAGCGGAAATTTAATTTGCATTCGTCTCGCGAATGTTTTGACGGGAACGCCTCAAATTGGTTCCGCGAAAAAACCTCACCGATCAATTTAATAGCGAACATCCCATTTTCCAGAAAGGATCCAAAGTTTTCTTTAGCAAAACTCCATCAATTTTTAGAGAGTGCACCCTTTTCATTTCACCGCCAGCCGCCCAATCGAAGACCGCCATTTTCCCAGTTCATCTAAAGATCTAAACATCTAAAGGTAAGCAGTCGGCGATTAAACGTCCTCTCCCCGGCGGATTGCTCTTTTCGCCTTCCGAGATGCAAATTTCTCCTGCGCTAATCGAGTCGCGTCAACCAGACGACGGAATCACTTCGCCTGAAAACTGAATAACATCGCGATTATTTTCGCCAAATTCGCGATCGGGACAATTCGGATGGAGCGATTCGTCGCGCGCGGTCACGCGTACATTCGTTGGAACGACGCCCGAGAGAGCGTAAATCCGAAGCAAATTGACACGCGTTGAAATGGCTCACCGATGACCGTGACGAGTATGAGCATCCCAAGTACAAGAGCCGTCCCAATCATGGCTGCGATTTGCACTCCTTCCTCGTCCTCCGTGGCCGTCTCGTTGTCCCTCTTCTCATCTCTGGTGGTGGAGTTCTCGAACAGCCTCCAAGAGGCCTCCTCATCGTCCATAGTCCCGTTGGGCTCCGGCCACAGGGCCAGCTGTGCCGGGCCCAGCACCACACCACTCACCACTCGCTCCATCGCAGACTGCGGACACGGGGATGGCGCATGCGCCCCCTTCCCATGCATATGTGCAAGCGATCGATTTGATGCTCGGTGCGTGCGTCCACAACTGGAGTACGCACGTTCCGGGAATCGGCCAATTAAAATATTCTAAAGCGCGGATGCTCGGGAAAGGGACACCCAAACCGCAACTGTAATTCGAGCGTTGGACATCGACGAGGAAAAACTGCGAATGTCGCTTTGGGATTGTGATCCCGAACTCCAAATATTCCTTTATTATTATTACTTTTTTTTGCGTCTGAATGTTGACAACCCCGGGAAGCTTCGATAGAAAAAACCCATTCCTAGAAAAGGATATCGCCACTATCGCACAATAAGAACGAAACATTAAAGATAATTTTATTTTGATGTAAAACCCGAGTGAAAGTTTAAGTTATGATGACAAGATTCCAGGAATTCCTCCAAGACTGCCCTTTAATGCGTCGGAATATGTCTCACTTTCGATGCGACCGGGGTTTGAAACGGATACTCTTCAACGAATGAAATTTACGCGGAAAAACCTCTGGACGAAACGACGTTAAATTTCTATTTTAAATGATGTATGAAGGAAAAGGTTTTAGGTATTTTTGCACATAAGGACATGCACTAAGAATATATACCCCAGTTCCACTTTTTTCAAGTCCGTTTTCCCTTGGGATATTTGAAGTGTATTAAACTGCTGCTTATTCTGCTTACAGAATGGTTACCAATTGAGTTCATAAAATAAATGTTTTCTTATTATCTTATAAATTTTACGCTGCAGATTGGCAAGAAACATACAATAGTGACCGGTAAAGAATTTTGGAAGACTTTTGACAAAAATAAGCCATTCAGATGTACGAAAACATTCTGTGATGTGAGTTCTGACGACTACTATGTATTGTATTGGGTTTAATAAAATATTATCCAGTTATTTTTAGGTGTTTATATTTATAGCTTCAGTTTCTATCATTATTTAAAATTGGAGACGGATTAATCTTATTTTTCATTATTCAAAAGGATCAGTTGCATGCAGCAATAGTTGTAAATTTTTTAATGAAAATTTTATTCTGTCATTCACTAGTTAGTATGTACATAGTCATTTATTCACAAGAGAAAGCTCATACGTCTATTGCCCGATGTTGGATTTGGCACCGTGACACGTGGTCAGCACTTCGACTCCCAGATCGCCTTAATTGGCTTTTTCTAGGCACGGCTCACACGTGCTACTTATATCAAAATACAATATTTACTACAGTTATACTGATTCAATAATTATGAATGCCATAACACTTACTCGATTACTTGAAATATTTTGATGCAGAGATAAATGGAGACACTTATGCAATTCCTCTGAATATATTTTGGCTTGCGATCTAGGCTTCGAATGTTTCGTTCATTTTCGAAACCTAGGTTGCATACCACAATATATACAGTAGAGTCTCTATTTATTTGTATTCCATAAACCATCGCTCGGGAAGATTGATTTTAAGTTTTTTACTGAAACGCCCTATCGTTTACAGTAAAAACTTCCTCAATGAATGAGTTCTAATCTAATTCGGATCTATTTAAAATTGTAAATATATACCGGAAACAAACCTATATGAAGGAAGTGGATACAAAAAACTCGATGAAATTTAAAATGAAACGAGGTACTGAGTGGGGCAGCATATTTAAAACAAAAAAAAAACTTTTCGAGACTTAAGAATTAGATATAAATCGAAGAAGTATATAACAAAAATGATTATATTATTAAATGGTAGATTTTATAGCGTATGGGACGTAATTGTTTTGCTCAACGAAAATAAAATAGAAAATTGAGGTTTTTTTTGATAGTTTATTCGCGTAAATTAAAAGAATAAATCAAAGTATGTCTGATGATATATCACTCATTCTCGATCTTACTAATTGAACAAAATCCCTGTAAATGAAAAAACAGGAGAAATTCTACGACATATTTTAAAATAAGGTAAGGTAAATTTTAGGAAAGACTGAATGCATTTGAGCGGAATCTAAATTTCATTTCTCCCACCATAAGTTTTCATATTAGTCCAAACGGTTAGCAAATGGTTGAATCCGGGTTTATGTTTGTCAGTCAGATTCCCGTAACTCAAAAACAGGGATTCCTACGCATGACTACGCAGTCCATCGAATAAAGGAAATCGGAATGTAGAGAACAATTCCTAAAGAAATCCGGAGAAGAAAAGTTTGCTTGAAACGCATTATGACATCTCCTCCCGGACATTGGACGTAAAAATAATGATGAGCTTCATAATATTAGGTTATATATAAATAGAGCGTACATTAATGAAGTATATATTAATAGAGCTTATATCAATAAAGCATATATGAATAGAGCATACATAAATAAAGCGCGTATAAAGTCCAAAGCAAACATTATCAAATTTCTTTCTTTTCTCGAACGAATCGCTATAGTAACAAACAAAATAAATCAGCCAGTAATTAACTACGCACTATTAAATTCGATTAATTTACTAAGAAATTCACAAAACGTTTCCTAAATTTGTTCCTCATCCAGAATTTCATTTCCTTAATAATGGTGACGAAATGTTGCCAGCTGACGAAGACAAGACGATGTTCGTTGTATGTTATAATTTATTTTTATAAGAATTTTTCGTTTTCAATAGTTTTTAGGTTTGTTTCCCTCGTCTATATGGGTCGATTTCTTTGCACTTACGTTTTTTATTCGAAAAATTAAATATTAAGGTCATACGGGAAATAGGCTTTCTTATCTTGATAATCAGAAATTCAATCCGAATTTTCTGTTTTCTCGTGAATGTCACCTTAAGAAATATCGAAATAAAATCCGTTGAGTGAATTCTCAACTCGTTTAATTGCATAAAATAGAGAATAGCTAAACGCGGTTACCAATTAGCGTTCGTTGGCGAATCAACGCTGAGAATGATTGCCATCATGAAAGCAAACATTTCGACGTTAAGTCTATAAGATTATATAATGTGAATTCCTTAATATTAAGAACTCCGAGGTGGAAATGCTTTCATGAACGGGATTCGCTTTCGTGAGGTAAGGACAACCGAAACAATCACTATCCATAAAGAGTGTGAACATTGCAGAGTTTTATTCTCTATTCAATCTATCCTTGTTTTTACATAATGGATATTACGTAAGCTATCATGCTATTACAAATAGGGAAATGAGGGGATATTATTCAACATTAGGGAGGAAAGAATACTATACAGACACGCATTGAAATTTCTTCGTATAAGGCGAAGTTTTATTTTGGATTTTACTCATTTTCTTTCGGTTGAAGTCGCCTCCACGAGTGTCTCTTAAGGATTGGCAAACGTTTTTAAGGTTTTCCACGTTCGAATCGTAAAAACTGAATGACCTTGCTGCGTTATTTGATCCAATAGCATTTTGGGCATTCAGTGGAAAGAAATGGCGCGACCGCAGGCTGACGTCATTGCACGTCAACTCTACTCACCTCTCTTCACATCAAATTACAGCGAAAGCCAATTGCTAACCATTACATACTGAAAAAGAGGCTCGTTACTGTATTTTATATTCTTCCTTTCCTTACACTGCATTTTACAACATCATCATTACACACTATTTCTCCGCGTTAAATTGTCATTAATATCAGATGAAAAATTTATAAAAACGATGCACCAATGATTTTAAAAAAGAAGAGAGAACGAGATATACGTTCTGCTCAGTGTTTTTAAAACAGAGCGATTCTATCGTCTTCCTATGGAAACAATGCAAAGTTTTCGAAAAGCAAATCAGTCTTCGTTCCTCATCATATTTTAATGCTCAATACACTCGTTAATTTACGAAAAAGAAACCAAAGTCGTATAAAAATCAGCTTTGCGATTTACGAAGGAGAAAATTGACGTCATTCTTGTTATGAAACGTTACTTGTTTAAAAATTAGAAATTCCGACCGGAACAAAAACAAGAAGTATCTCTTTTTAACATGTCTTCAATTCGGATTACTTTGGTTCAGTATTTGATGCTTCATGACACGCTTACCATTCTAATTCAGCTTTTTTTACACTCGAATGTTATGAGTTTTTGCTTCTGTAGAACATATCTAACAAAGCCATTATTATAAATATCTAATTAATTGTTTTCCTAATCAAAACAGTATTTTTGGGCCTATAGTATCTTAAAATGGAGTAGCATTGGCCAATTAGTAAACGCTCACCAAATAATAGCTACAATTTGATCTGGGACAATGCCAAACCACTTATAAAGAGGCAATCATTTTATAACATCAATTCATATTATTGATTAATTGAATTAGTTTCTTTATAAAGTAATGCAAATATATACGAAAAATAACTTTTCAATCGAATCAGAGGCACAATGATTTACCAAGAAGGTAAATTTATAGATCATCATATTATTTTAACGAAACTTTCCTTTGTATCATTTGGGAGGCTTTTTAATCGTCTTTCTATTGGCTTTTGTGGTGTTAGGTGACGTTGAAGGTTCATCGACTAAAGATTCTTGAAGGTCTCTTCTTTCCTTTCCCACTAACAGAAGTGGAACAGGAGGCAAAAGAATAAAATTTCCCGGCGAAACCACTTTGAGGGATATGTAACTAGTAAACCTCCCTTTAAAAATGAGGGAACTAAATTTAAATAATTTAAAAATAATTTTTTTATTTAATAATAATTTCACGGTAAGAAACTACATGTAATAGAAATTCATCATACAGAGTGAAGAGTGGCGTTGTATGCGCATATTTTTTGTACAAAAATATTTTTCTATGATAAATAAACACGACCAATTTTTGATGATTTTTATGGTAAAAAGTTCTATGAAAAACGGCTATCTTTATTCTACATTATTAATGATATAATTTGACGCTTTGCCCTTTCTATATAACTAACGATAATTTTCCATGTTGAACAAATACTCATATTCAGATAGAATCTACATGAATACCCTGCAAGCCGCCTTTCGGCGTGTGGCAGGGTACACATTAAATAACCACTTGAAGACATTTAATGTAAAAAACTAAAAATGATGAAAACTTAAAAATAGGTCTGTATTATAGTATCACATCATGTTCACCTCACGGAGGTGTACCAGCAACTAATGAACCTCATCTTGTCCCTCTAAAATGTTGATCGTATAGTGTTGTTTAGAGTATTTTAGCATTTATGTAAGGAAGAAGGAGATGATGTGCCGGCGACGGGCTGAACGCAAGTCTCACGTTACTTTAATTTCTAATGAATATCTTTTAACTGGTTGGCATCGAATTCTTACATCATTCCAACCATTTCTAATATGTATGATAAATATACCATTGCCTACTTCAACCCTCTCCTGAATGTTAGACACTCAGAGTTGTTAGAACATAATTTTCATCTCGTCCTCTCTGGTATATTCAGTTCGATAGTAGCTGAGTTTTTAGGTATTTAGAGTATACTGAAAGCATCATTTTTCAGTGATGAGAAAAACATTTAATATTTGATGAAATATCTAAAAATATATATTAAATTTAGATGTTAAATTAAATTTATTTAAAATAAATTAGTTTGAATAAAAGTAACGTCCATTAAAAACAAATGCAACACCCGGCGACCGGGATTTCGTTTGTTAAGTAGACGACCTGGCTTAAAAAGCTAATTCCATCCACCTATTCTTACAAGCAAATTCATTGTATTTATTCACATCTCAACATCAAAATTGCTTATTAAGAGAAAAAGATAAGCTTATTAAGCGCTCAAACAATATATCATAAAAAATATAACTCATTGTCATTTAAGATATCTTAGCCATCGTAAACCTGCGAAATTGATTTAAGCCTTTGGTTTTTTGAAACATATATTTATTTTATATTATTTTCATGGATATAGAATTTTCATGGAAAGTATAATCAATTAATTCTAGTTCATCTGAAGACAGAAGCAGATCATAACATCAACATTATCATATAGTACTTTTTCGTTGTGCCACTGTTGATATCCAGGAATTTTCCAATACGAGCATTAAAATCTCCCACTATAACAGCGCAATTGGGATGTAAATAACACTATATAGCTGTTCGATTCTTTGCCTGCTTTTGTTTTACGATCTTTTATTCTATAAACAGATAAAATAGTAAATTTTCTTTCAACAACTGTTATTTTTCGCAACAACTCTCCTTTCATCTACATCTACATATTTACCCTGCAAGCCGCCTTTCGGCGTGTGGCAGGGGGTGCAAGCACCATTACTCTATTTTCCTAGTCGATTATTTTCGCGTATTGTTCTCGGAAAAAATGAATTCTTGAATCGACTGGTTTTAGCATCTATTTCTCTGGTCTTTCTCGCTGTATCAGAACGGCCTATATAGCAAGGAGGGCGCATAATATCGGCTACATCTTCTATGAACGTGCTCTGTCAGAATTTATCTAGTAATTTAAATCTCAGATTGAGCCTTCTTTCTTCTAAAGATTCCCATCCTGCCTCCTGAAGCATCTGAGTTACACTTACCGATTTATCATAGCAATTTTTTACAAAGCGTATTGCCTTTCGTTGTATCTTTTCTATCTCGCGAATACAACACTTTTCTGCAGGATCCCATACACTGCATGCATACTCGAGGTGAGGCCTAACTAGCGCAAAGTAACATCGCTCGCGGACTTTTTCTTCGCTTTTACCGACCATTCTTCTGACGAAGCCTAATTTCTTAAGAACTCGCCCACATATGTTATGGATGTCGGTACCCTAGTTAAGATATTCGTGAGGGTTATTCCGAGATATTTTACCGAATCGACAGTTGATAATGTTTTCCCTCGAAGGCTGTATGAATTATGATTGGCAAATGAATTAGTATCGAAAAAATTAACTACTGAACATTTGTTTACGTTGAGCCCCAATTGCCAGTCGTCGCACCATTTGACAATTTTATCTAAATCATTCCTCAAGGTTAATCTATCGTCATTACTTTTTATTTCTCTGTAAATAACCGAGTCAAATATTCTAACGTTACTGTCGATGTGTTCGCCTTTCTATTGCGTATAATTCTTGCGTATGGAGAATTCTACTTTGGCTCAAACCAATTCTTTAATCCCACTATAGATGAGGAGGAACTATTCCCATTGACCATTTTTTAATTCCTAGCAATTGACATCCTGAGATGTTGCGATTATTTTACTATTTCTAAGATATCAATAATCAGAATCGTATTGGTTCGTTGTTCCTCTCAAAACACGAGAGCGTAACGGAGGACGGTGCTCCGCCGCGCGGATTTGGCCCTTGCAGCGTTGTCGAAAAGTCGACTTATATATTATTGGGGCAAATTGGGGCAATATTTTATTTTAGATTCCCATTAAGGAAGGTTTGTAGCTTATCGTGGTGTAAATAACTCCGTGTCGCACGGTGTCACGGTGTTCCTCGCTTTATGTAAAAATTTGTTGCAAAATAAGGGTCGGCCATTTTGTAATGTAAAGTATATAAATATTCAACACAACTCATTGAAACTAAGTCTTATGAAGGACAAAGAACATATTTGTAATATGGCATCATATTTTACTCGATGATTTTCCTAGTTTGGGTTCACAATCGACTCGAAGTTGAAGAATTTCGCGAAAAATCGGAAACGGGAAATTTTCGCAAAAATTGGTCAACTTCGACCTCCTGTATAAATTTAATGCTAAGGATCGAGCGTAAATGACCTCCATAGTTGTATGCAGAATTTATTCATAATCAATCATGCGAAGTTTCGAGGTCCGCACTCAAAAAAAGCGTTTTCGTATTTTTGGCCAGCTTTTTTCGATTCTAGCCCACTGTGCGATGGTTCCTCCAGCGTTCTCCTGCTCCTCCTTGCATCTTTTCGCTTCCCTAGATCAGCTCACCGCTCCCACTGCCCACTTTGAGAACCGCTCACTTAAAGAAATCCATATGGTGAGCCATTATTTCCTTGGAATACAATAATTAAGCGAACAAGGTAGCTCAAAGCTTCATAAAACATTAAAAGTCGACTTAAAAATATAGATAGGCTAAATTTACAATGATTGGATAAATTTTATATTCATAACTATGGACGAGAAGTGCTATGTTTAAACTGATAAATTTGATTTGGTCAACATAATAAAATAGGATTCTATGCTTAGAGGCTCCTCACCTTATGTAATACTTTGGCCGGTGCTCTCTCAGTCTGATTCAGGCTTTCTCAAAATTATTCATACCTTCCTCTTTTTTCCGCACAACGCATAAAATACTCCAAACCGTCATATATGTAAATTATAATTATTTATAATACGTTCATTGCAGCTACACTTAATAGCGTGGTGGCAATTTTGCTACATCGATATTGTACAGCTAGTTCCAAAGAAAACTTACCACCTAAGCTGCAACCCGCATAACAGACGTGAAGCTCGATGAGAGCGAGTCTAGAGTTTTCCACGCATTCTATTGGCTCTTGGAATGAGGAGCACTATGACGGCGCCTTTTTAAACCGTTGTGAAACGCGTAGAAAGTATTTGTACCGTCTTTGTTAGCACGAAATCTAGTTTAAATTTAGTGTTACTTTTTACTATGTCAGCAGCATAGTATTAAAAAATGAATGAAAATCGGATTTCCTTATTTCGGCCAGAGATTTCTGCGTAATTCACCTTTCTCTAGAGGCATCGGGTAAACTTACTTTAGCTGCTTCAATTATCCAATAAAAAACTATGTCATTGCAAGATTAAAAAGGATTATATTATTACGTTTTTATGCTCTTGACGCCTACAGGACGAACTATTAAATTTATTAAGAGGAAATTCACGACTATGACTCAAATAGAAACATGAGCGAAAACTCTGTAAGGAGATAAAGAATAATTATGAATAAGAACACAATCAACTGTATTTCAACTAATTTATGTTGCAGAAAAATGCTATCGAGAAGGGGAGCATGAAAACATTGCGAAACCTACTAAGGAAAGCAAAGATGAAAAGAAACTTTATCTGGGCGAATACACTGAGGAAGAATCATTTTAAGTCAACCTGGTAAAGAGCTCTGAAAATTAGACCCAAAACCCATTACAATAAAGTAAACCAAGTAAATTACGATCAACTACATCAGATAATTACATCAAATATTATAAAAATTTTAAATACCAGCAAATCAATTGGTAGAAAGTAAAATATTAATTGGTGTGCTATCATCATTTTCTAAGGCAATTGTTTAAAATTCAACTTGCTAATTTAGTATTTTAGAAAATAACATAGATATTAGAATAGTAGCACTCTTAATTTAAATACTGAGGACTACAAAATTTTTTCACGTATCGAATAAAAAATTAGTTTACGACGAAATTAACGCCAACATCTCGTAAAACTTTTCCGAAAATATTGTTCATTGCCAGTCCCAGAAAAACTATCCCTTTAATTAAATCAAGTTCATGTTCCTTGCAAAATTATGCTGTCCCAACTTTTATCTGATGCTAAATCTCTTCCTTGCCCCGTGGTGCAAATTTTGACTCGATTTCTTTGCAGTTGAATTATTCTGCAATACAGAGAGGTATAAAATTTGCTTGATACTACAATTAACAGAGCATTAGGTAATTCAGAATATATGCATCAACATGCCATTCTGTTCTTACTTCCATCAGGCATTCGTGATGACAGTATCAGATGAATCATTATGATTTTGAGATGAGATTTGGCTGTTTCTGACAAATTCGCGTCTGAAGTTTTACCGAGTCTTTCAGAGAGAGCGGAGGCCCTCCACCCTGGCCCTAGGAGTATCCCCTATTCATTCCTTTGTTGTTTCTTTTTCTTTTGTTTCGTCCATCGAAAGGTATTGTCTATTTTCTCGAAGGAACCATAAAACGGCCGATGGGTGAAGGTGAACTCCGTTCTGAGAAGAATAACCCCCTTTTCGGCATATTGATGTGTTAATGTGGATTCCCGACCGCACCCCTGCTGAGCAGGTATCTAAGGTTAGGGTATGGTGGCTGCGACCGATCACAAGTAAGGTGGGAAATGGTGGATCCGCGATTTTTAATCTTCGCCGCGGGTATTCCCTTAGGGAATGAAGATATTCAACTCTATTTTTTAGGTAGACGACCTTTCAGGACTTCTTGCAAGGAATACAGTTTAAGATGGTTAAAAAACAACAGTTAGTATGGAAAATCAGAACCTTAAGACTGATTTGCATATTGCATATAAATTCTAGCTTTTCTATACTTGCATATTGCAGGTTTACATGTTAACATCTGGTTTATTTACATTTTCATTAATACCCCGCGAGCCGCCGTATATCGTATGTCAGGGGGTGTGAAAACACCCACAACACGATTTCCATTGTTATACTGAAATGATTTTCAGAACTATGCGCTAGGTGAAAGTGAGACTAATGATTAATGATCGCTGCTTCGGTTTCTGAATGCCTCAAGTAAACTATATAACCCGAATTGTTGGAATGCTGCATAATATGTATAATAATTAACAGAAAAATCACCGTCAATAATTAAGAATGATGGGTAATATGAGTCATGGAAGAATACGTTAAAAATAGAAACCAACGGATGGTTACCAGACTTACGTGAGAATATTCCTCTAATTTTACATTGTACATTATACAATGCGCGTTATTTCCTGCATACTCGGCTAGCACGGACCTGGACCAACACTCCGATTATCAATTTATCATTACAGCGAAACTAAGGGCCATTCAGATGAACGCTGTTACCCTTTCTAATTACTTAACTTCCTGCGCCACCACAAAAAGTTTCATCAAAATCCGCGGACAAAACTGAGAGTCTCTCCTTGTAAGATCAACCAAAGAGAAGGGCGCTACATAATATGCACTGACTCCAGGAGTGTACTGCAGTTTATCATGCTCTATTCCTCATTCAACCCTATAGTCCAGGAAATACATCGCATTCTTCGATATATATGGGATAATTGCAATAAAGTACTATTCTTGTGGGTCCCTGGACATTTAAGAATAACTGGAAATGAGAAGGCTGACCAGGCAGTATAAGAAAACCTTCGTAGGTGGGATTTGGAGTGAAATATGGTATCCGCTCTAGATCGCAGGGTTTTTTTTGAAAAATATTGCTATTTCACAGTGGATAGTGCTACGGCAGGCCTGAAATGGAAACAAGTTTAAAACGTAAAAGATGACATAAAATCGCGGTTCGCATCTTACACAAAATGTTGTAGAGAAGAAAAAAAAGACTTCGCGCAAAAGACCGCCCGGTGTCGAACTAAGGACCTAATCGTACGAAACAAATTCATATTAATGTAAGATAAGTGCCATTCTGACCTGTTCCAAAGTTTCAAGTCAATATCTTATAAAGAAGGTCCTATAATAAGATTACGCTATCCCCCTTTGAAATACACGGTAGAATAGAAATGACGCTCAGGCATCGAACCAAGAACTGTCAGAGGAACGGCGAACAGCGTATATGAAACATATGAATTGCTTCTATGTACAATCCATTTCATATCATTCCCGGTAATCGGATATACATTCAAAATAATTTGAAAAATTTGACCGCCATGCATTTTATACTGGAGAATTATGCAGCCCCTTAGCGTCGAACTCACTATAATATTTCTTCAGTTAGTACAATAGATAACCACTGCATCTCCAATCTCCGTGATATTCACTGGCAAAATTCTGACGTCGACGGCGCTTGTGGAACATGGTCCTTACCTGAACTTGATCCATGGTCTCCTATTCGCTGGGCTATTTTTGCTTATCGTCAGATTTGGATCAAGAGGAGGATCTTGGTTCGAGCTCCTGTAGCATCAGACTCTATTCTGTGATAATATATAGCTGATAATGTTTACCAAATTTCCTAAGTTTTGCTATTTTAAGACATCTTAAAGACTCTGAGTTCGAACCTCCTCCTTTAATTACCTTCGTCCATATTACGTACCTTTTCCTCAAATATGTTACCTATAATGCTTCCTATTTCGTACTTTTCCTATTAACTGGAAGTTAACCTAAATGAATTGCTATTTAAATAATACCGCTTATATTGTGCAGCAAGTAATACGCATGCGCGGCAGTCGAACAATTGAAGGTACTTGCAGCGTGTATGCCAGGGCTCTAAGTTACGTATGGATACGTTCGTATTACAAAGCATACATTATCGAAAACTCAAATCTAACGGTATGTTCATTTGAACTTTTTTGTTGATAATACCAAAATGTAACTTTTAGGCTCATGTTGGAAAATATTCTTTTCTGGATATCATCGTAAACAATTAACGAAAATACTTCTTTTCATCGTTGTTTATTACGCTTATGGATTTATTCCTTTTCAGTGAAAATTGAAGGCATTGGTTAGATCTAATTTACGTTGGTATCCATGCACTGAAATTTCAATAAGCTGTAATGGTGAATGTAATGAAAGGATTACTGGTCGAATGGTAAGATGTGTTGAAATGTTATGTTTACTTATGCATGAGTGTCGTTTGTGAAGAAGTATTTTCATTTCATTGCGTTCTTTTAACTCTAATCCTTTTTGTTTTTGAAGAGACCTAATGTTCGTCTTTCAGCGACCATGCAATGAAACAGTTCCTTCTTCACCTTGATGACACTCTGGCTTTGGGCAGAAAATTCATAATTCAAGATCTGGATGAAACTCATCTGTTTATTTCCATAGATATATTAGGAGTACTTCGTGCACGTATAGACGATCTTATGGATCAGATCAGTTTTCCACTAGCTGACAAAGGATTCTAAAATAAGATAATATACATCATGTCAGTTAAAATGGCAGCCACTAGAGAATCAGGAAGACTGAAGTATGGAGGTCAAAGAAGAATGCTGGATGAAGTAGCTCGAATGCGGAGAGCAAGAAAGGCTTTAGAATCCCTTGAACATGACAACTTCCACGAAGATCCCCATGCTGATCTCGGTATGATTGAATTAACTGATTTAGCATTGTCAGTGTTATTTCTCATTAGGGGCTTAAGATACAGAAATTTAAACCCAATTATTACCGAAATACTGAAGGTGTTAGACTTTTATCGTGATTCAAATTCTTTTATTTCAGTCATGAGCAAAAAGATACCAAAATTTCAAGAGACCTTAGATACCAGAGGTGGACGGAAAAAGAAAACCAGAAGTGTAGAATATTACAAACAAAGGTAGGTTTGGTCTGTTGCAATATTTGATAGTATTTAAATTCTGCTTGCAAGTTTTTAATTCTCATCTGTTATATGAATAAGTTTTAGGTTTACATGTTAAAAGCGTGTAATTTCAATTTTTGTCTCAAGGATATTCTCATCTCCACTTTGTTAGGTTTGTGTAGTTTTATTTCCTAAAGATGAACTGGTACTTGATATCCCTGGCAATTTCAACTTCATAATCTAATTGTTTAGGCCATAATTATTTCCAAGATGTAGTTGTTAAGACAATTTTTTTTCAAATGGTATGTCAATTTCAAAACTATATTTCATTTAGTTATTTTTTAACCTATCATTGTATATCCAGTTATCAGGTTAAAAAATGGGCATTTAGCATACTCAGGGAACAGGATATACTTCTTTTGTTGAATTCCTTAAGTAAAAATGACTTCGTATTAAATATAATTTATCTGCTATTTCCTATTAGATCTCTTTTTGTGCTTGTTTCATTATATTTATTTTTTATTATCATTATATTTCAATTTAATT
Source organism: Pachydiplax longipennis (assembly GCA_036926295.1). Lineage (NCBI taxonomy): Eukaryota > Metazoa > Arthropoda > Insecta > Odonata > Libellulidae > Pachydiplax > Pachydiplax longipennis. Next base: position 6,380,807 of record JAVFKF010000044.1, on the reverse strand, counting down.
TCAAACTAATTATAAGTTATCAAGAATGAAAAAGAGAATCAAATACCTTGTAAATTTCTCTCGAGTACTTACTCTATGACACTTTGCAGCCTCCCTGTGGTAATGCTTGTTGATGCTAGGGAATGAAGATATTTCTTATATTTTCTATGCTATATTGTTTGTAGAAAAAATGAGGCTTTATAACAATTCTCTATGTCATATTTTGCATTCCTTTTCTAATCATTCAAAGTAGCATATGGCCATTTTACTTCTTTAAGCAAGTTTTCTCCCAATTTAATTACAAACCTAAACCACCATTCCAATCTCCTTTACTTCAGAGATTCCAAGGGTGCTATAAGTATCATCTTAATTACACTAATTTGTTTTATGTACCAGAAAGTAATTTACCACAGCAATTTTTTAATACACTAACCATTTTAGATTACTTGAATTCTTTAGAAGTAGGCTTCATATGTTGCAAAAGTTTTGGTTTTGCACATTCAGTTCTGAGTTAGAATAAATTATGCATATTATTTATTCTGATGTTTCTTAAACCAGGTTCAAGAAAAGTTTTGCTCAGCTCATCGAAGAAGAGAAGACTTATGTTCAAGAGCATAATTACATAAGTGCTCAAGCTCCACCATCACAGTTCCCAGATAGACATTTTTGCTCTGTGTATGGCTTCCCTAGTAATTACACCTGCATTCCATGCATGGCACTCGCTATTGCAGTGTCAGATGCTTGGGTACTCATCTTGACACCAGATGCTTGAAATGGACCGCCTAATTCCATCACTAGTGTTCTTTTGTTCGCATTTCTTTTGATGTGACTATGAGTTTATTTTGTCATTCATGAGTTATATTTTTCAATACTCTGAAGTTAATTTATGTGAATTTGTCAATTTTCACTTTGGTAAATAAAAGTGTGATTTTGTGAGGCTATGATTTGGCTCTTTACTAGCATACAAAAGTGATATTTGAAATACTTGCAGTGTATACTCATGTATAACTTGACCAAAATTTTAATTGAAATAATGTTTAATCAACGTATGCTCTAGAGAGGTTAGGTAGGAGAAATGATGTTATTCTCTAAATAAAAGGTGCTACTTAATTTCGTCTGTCATAGATTATCTGTCTGTTTAGTGATGTCATTCAAGTAGATATGGACTGCAGATAGCTTGATAACTACTGTTATTTGTGAGAGACAGTAAATGAAACAATAAAAATTTGAAGTCAGATCTTAGAGGTCTACCTGTGCACAATCTCAGGATACTTTGTGAAATGTCTCCATAGTTATGAATAAGCAGTACACATTTAATGCTACTTACATTACACTGAGCAACCTGTTTTTCATCATCATCTAGCATTAAGTTTAGTACGGATGGGAAGGGTACTCTTTTTATTACTTATAATTTGATTATGTCCCAGCCTATGAACATGTTTAATTCTTGGAGGCTGTTTGTTCTTCACTACTGGGATGAGTTTTCATCGTGAGGAAGGCAGTGTTTGCAGTGAGGCAATACATGATAAATTGTCAGTGATGCATCATTAGTCACAAATTTCTGGTATGGTTGACTCTAGAACAATCTGATTTAGGCAATAAAAAGCTGGGGAGAACTTAAATCTCACAGTTTTAGTCACATCATCAGCTCCAGTGACATATAAGAATTCAAAAAAGGCCTGATGTAGAAATCACAAATGGAATGAATCTCCTCTCCTGTTTTCCATATTTACAGGTATAGATATTGTATGATAAAAATCACCAGGTGATCAGCATGTTTTGTGATAGGAAATGAGTTGTGAGGTTGCTCCAGTATGAACCTTTTATATCCCCTCCAGTAAATTAGTGTTTCTGGCCTACCTGTTATTAATGTCATATTTCGTGTATTGCTTATTGCATGGGTCTGAGCACTGGGCAAGTTACATAAAGTCTGAAAAGTTTCTGACCCCAGATTTTTCAGAAATCTTCAGAAAACATGTCGAGAAATGTCGGAAACTTTTCAGACCACCTATGTACATGTATGTACAATCAGCTGTACTTTTGAGTGTACAAAAATAATCAATAGTTTTGTTGTTTTTAATGTGCAGTAACTCCTTCAAGTACATAAAATAATATTTATAAGAAATAATATTTTAGGGAATACTTCTGAGATTAAGGAAAACTTTTTGTGTACCAAATTTTGTAACCATAATTTTTGTAAATGGGGAACTTTCTGTTCTGAAACTCATGAATGGCTGTGAAAGTAATTGCTGAGAAGGGGATACAGATATTCCAAAAGAGAAAAATAAAACACTGTATCATCCTTGTTAAGAATTAGTAACAAAATGATATATGCCTAATCAGTCATTTATTTTTATTCAATTTCCTTCATTTTCTCTTGACTGATATGATGATACCAAAAAGCCTTGATATTTGATAACCAACACTTGTTAGCCTAAGTAACAAAATAATTTAAGCCTAACCAACCATTTAATTTTATTCAGTTTCTTTCTTTTGTTTGCTCTCAACTGATATGATGATACCAGATGGGTTTGATACTTTGACAACAAGTATTTCCTCAGTGTAAGATCCATACTTACTCTATAGTTCTTCTGAATCCATTATGTTAACTGTTGAAACATTTCGAAAACAGCATTGTTTCTCTATCAATGATTCTTATTGATTTAGACTATATAAGTACTCTTCTTACCTATTTGAATGTTACTTTCAATTACTTCGGTTTAGCATGTTTGGAGGACTGACGGATAACAAGATGGCCAAAACTACATTGATGAGAAAGTGACCTAAAGTAGAAAGAAGATCAAGAAATAAAACTATTTTAATAAGGAGGGTAAAATGCTGAAGGCAACAGACACATGAAATTTTATGCATGAAAAGATGCAAAAACCTTCTTTTGTTTTATAAACTCATGGCAGCAAAGAGAAGTATTGTAAATCTGTGACTGGTTGCATGCTTATCCTGAAATGAAATCTGCAGATTTTGCGAATATTTTTCCAAATATGCCGTTTTTTGACGAAATTTTAGCTTAATTTGCAAGATTTTTCGAACATCTTGAAAAATAAGCCGTATCCTCACGTAATTTTGGCTTAAATCTGCAGATTTTGCGAATATTTTTCCAAATATGCCGTTTTTTGACGAAATTTTAGCTTAATTTGCAAGATTTATCGAATATTTTCCAAAGTAAGCCGTTTTTCTTACGAAATTTCAGACTAATTGTAGGATTTATCGAAAAACTTCCGAAACAAACCCGTTTCCTTGACAGAATTACTGCACAATTTGGAAGATGAAGCGAAAATCACCCTCAATAAGCCTTTTTTTGACGAAATTTCGGATTAGATCGGAAGATTTTTCGAATCTTATTCTAAATAAGTCGTTTTTTGACCAAAATTCGGGTTAATTTGGAAGATTTTTCGAAAATCTTGAAATATAAACCATTTTTTCAGGAAATTTCGGATTTATTTGGAAGATTTTTCAATTATCTTGCAAAATATGCCGTTCTTTGACAAAATTCCGGCTTAATTTGGAAGATTTTTCAATTATCTTGCAAAATATGCCGTTTTCTGACGAAGGTTTGGCTTAATTTCGAAGATTTTGCGACAATCGTGCAAAATGAGCCGGTTTTTCACGAAATTTCGCTTTAATTTGGAAGATTTATCGAATATCTTCCTAAATAAAAACTCACGAAATTTCGGCTAAATTTGGAAGATTTTGCGAATATCTTGCAAAGAAAGACCTTTTTCACGAAATAGCGGCCTAAATTGAAAGATTCCTCGAATATCTTGCGAAATAAGCCGTTTTTTCACGAAATTACGGCTTCATATGGAAGATTTATCGAATATATAGCAAAATAAGCCGATTTTGCACGAAATTTAGGCTTAATTTGGAAGATTTTGCGAAATTCTTACAAAATAGGCCACTTTTGACGAAATTTCGGCACGATTTGGAAGATTTTACATAAATATCCCTCAATAAGCCTTTTCTTGACCAAATGTCGGCTTAATTCGAAAGATTTTTCTATTATCTTGCAAAATATGCCGTTCTTTGACGAAATTTCCGGCTAAATTTGGATGATTTTGCAAATATCTTGTAACAGAAGCCGTTTTTCGACAAAATTTCGGTTTAATTTGTAAGATTTTTAGAAAATCTTGATAAATAAGCCTTATCATCACGAAATTTCGCCTTAAATTGGCAGATTTTGCGAATACTTTGCGAAAAATACCATTTTTTGACGAATTTAAAGGCTTAAATTGGAAGATTTTGCGAATATTTTCAAAATACGCCGTTTTTTCACGACATTTCTGTTAAAATTTGGATGATTTTTCTATATCTTCCAAAATAATCCGTTTTCTGACGAAATTTAGGCTTAATTTGGAAGGTTCTTCAAATATCTTGCAAAATAAGCCGTTTTCTGACGAAATTTCGGTTTCAATTATAAGATTTTTCGAATATCTTGAAAAATAAGCCGTATCCTCACGTAATTTTGGCTTAAATCTGCAGATTTTGCGAATATTTTGCAAAAAATGCCTTTTTTTGACGAAAGTTTGGCTTAATTTGGAAGATTTTGCGACAATCGTGCAAAATGAGCCGGTTTTTTTTACGAAATTTGGCTTTAATTTGGAAGATTTATCGAATATCTTGCAAAGAAAGACCTTTTTCATGAAATAGCGGCCTAAATTGAAAGATTCCTCGAATATCTTGCGAAATAAGCCGTTTTTTCACGAAATTACGGCTTCATATGGAAGATTTATCGAATATATAGCAAAATAAGCCGTTTTTTCACGAAATGTAGGCTTAATTTGGAAGATTTTGCGAAATTCTTACAAAAAGGCCGCTTTTGACGAAATTTCGGCACAATTTGGAAGATTTTACAAAAATCACCCTTAATAACCCTTTTTTCACCAAATTTTGGCTTAATTTAAAAGATTGTGCGAATATCTTGCTAAATAAGCCGTTTTTTCACGAAATATCGGCTAAAATTTGGATGATTTTTCCAATATCATGCAAAATAAGCCGTTTTCTGACGAAATTTAGGCAATATTTTGAAGATTTTGCGAATATCTTGCAATATAAGCAGGTTTTCACGAAATTTAGGCTTAATGTGCAAGATTAATCGAATATCTTGCTAAATAAGCCGTTTTTTTTACGAAATTTCGGCTTAATGTGCAAGATTAATCGAATATTTTGCTAAATAAGCCGTTTTTTGACTAAAATTACGGCTTAATTTGCGAATATCTTGCTAAATAAGCCGTTTTTTGACGAAATTTTACCTTAATTTGCAAGATTTTTCGAATATTTTTCAAAAAAAGCCGTTCTTTTTAAGAAATTTCGGACTAATTGTAGGATTTTTCGAAAAATTTCCTAAACAAACCCGTTTCCTTGACAGAATTACTGCACAATTTGGAAGATTAAGCGAAAATCTCCCTCAATAAGCCTTTTTTTGACAAAATTTCGGCTTAATTTGGAAGATTTTTCGAAAATTTTGAAATATAAGCCATTTTTTCAGGAAATTCCGGCTTTATTTGGAAGATTTTTCAATTATCTTGCAAAATATGCCGTTCTTTGACGAAATTCCGGCTTAATTAGGATGGTTTTGCAAATATCTTGCAAGATAAGCCGTTTTCTGTCGAAATTTCGGTTTCATTTGTAAGATTTTTCGAATATCTTTCTGAAATAAGCCTTACCATAACGAAATTTCGGCTTAAATTGGCAGATTTTGCGAATATTTAGCAAAAAATGCCTTTTTTTTGACGAAATTTTGGCTTAATTTGGAAGATTTTGTGACTATCGTGCAAAATAAGCCGTTTCCTGACGAAATTTCGGTTTAATTTGGAAGATTTATCGAATATCTTGCAAAATAACAAGTTTCTTGACGAAATTTTGGCTTACTTATGGGGAATTATTCGAATATCATGCTAAATAAGCCTTTTTTGACCGAATTTCCGCTTAATTTGAAAGATTTTGCGAATATCTTGCAAAAAATACCTATTTTTGACGAAATTTTGGCTTAATTTGGAAGATTTATCGAATATCTTGCTAAATAAGAACTTACGAAATTACGGCTTAATTTGGAAGATTTTTCGATTATCTTGCAAAACATGCCTTTTTTCACAAAATTTAGGCTTAATTTGGAAGATTTTGCGAAATTCTTACAAAATAGGCCGCTTTTGTCGAAAGTTCGGCACAATTTGGAAGATTTTACAAAAATCTCCCTCAATAAGCCTTTTTTTGACCAAATTTCGGCTTAATTTGAAAGATTTTGCGAATATCTTGCTAAATAAGCCGTTTATTCACGAAATTTCGGCTTAAATCTGCAGATTTAGCGAATATTTTGCAAAATAAGCCGTTTTTTGACGAAATTTCGGCACAATTTGGGAGATTTTACAAAAATCTCCCTCAATAAGCCTTTTTTTGACCAAATTTCTACTAAATTTGAAGGATTTTGCGAATAACTAGCATAATAAGTCGTTCTTTCACGAATTTTCGGCGTATTTTCGAAGATTTTTCGAAAATCTTGAAATATAAGCCATTTTTTCAGGAAATTCCGGCTTTGAGCTTTGAAACATGAGCCGTTTTTCGACAAAATTTCGGTTTAATTTGTAAGATTTTTAGAATATCTGGATAAATAGGCCTTATCATCACGAAATTTCGGCTTATTTTGGCAGATCTTGCGAATATCTTGTTAAAGAAGCCCTTTTTACCAAAGTTCGGCTTGATTTGGAAGATTCTCCGAATATCCAGTTATATTAGTTGTTTTTTGACCTAATTTCCTCTTAATTTGGATGATTTCTCGAATAACTTGCAAAATAACTAGTTTCTTGACGAAATTTTGGCTTACTTTGGAAGATTATTTGAATATCATGCTGAATAAGCCTTTTTTTGACCAAATTTCCGCTTAGTTTGGAAGATTTTGCGAGAATCTTGCTCAATATGACTTTTTTTTCCAAATTTCGGCTTAGTTTGGACGATTTTTCATACATGTAATGCAACAACAACAGTTTGTGAAGTCTTCAGTTATTCTGTCTGCAGCTGTGACAAATAAAGCAAACTAATATGTATCCTTTTCATTTTATGCAGTAAAGCACTTATTTGAAAATTAAAGAGCCAAAATAACATGGTTTTTAAGTAAAAGAAATGATGAGATGCCATATCATGCTTTGAACACTATCCCATTGATAAGGCATTTTTCACTCCTTAAAAGTGCCTTAAGTGAGTTCTACAGTAATTATAAATTCATCTAAAGGGTATGAATATGTATATTGCAATGTACCTACCAGAGGGGATGAAAATTAATTAATTACCTATAGCATGCAAGAGACATACTTTTCAATGTATTTTCTCCTTTCTAAGGGACTGTTAGGGATTACAATCTACCTTGTTATTACAGCCAGTATGTTCAGGGTATTGATCACCTCCTCTACAGGGCCTGACACTGGCATGCCTGAGGCTGACATTAGCACTGCTTCCCAATGACTTTTGGTATCAGCCTTCCGCATAAAAATGCAATGCACAGAGGACCGAGGTGCCCAATGAAATTTTTCCAGTTATTAATACCATATATATTAGGTGATATCTAGGTGCTACAATAATTATTTCATTCATTAATCAGCATTCATTATTTTATTTCTATTTCAGAAATGATTTATCTTCCATAATAATTAAATTATTTCACAATTTCCTTAAGATATGGCAACTTTAGAATGTGCTCTCCACAAGTTGATGAGCTATAAAGCACAAAAGAGTAGCATCACCTACATTGATATTAATTACATACATCTCCAACATTTGAGTTGAGATTTACTAAAATTAAGAGAAGCAGAAGTAGACGTTTTGATTTTGCACAAAATTATTAGCAATTTTGGAATAACGAGGTTATGTATTTTTGGATGTGGGTTATACATTCTATCATTCATATTTTAAGTTAGGAAAGTTCCTGTATCAGATGTAGCCTAAAAATATGCTATTATTATTCAAGATTTTTCTACTTTTGTAAATAGGATATTTCTCTTGTATAAATTAAATACAATACCACATACCTTCATTTCAATAGCTAATGTTGTGGTATGCTGCCCAGTGTTTAAGAATGGTCAATCTTTCACTATTAAAGCCCTTGCCATGCATTTATTATGATGATACAAGCCCTGGAAAATCATCATCTGTGACAATGAAGGGGTTTGAGTTATCCATAAGTGCCTCAGACCTTGTCTTCTCAAAACTTGCAGCCTTCTCTCTCCTCTGAAAAACATCAGGTTCCTTAATGATCTCCATTGTGTAGGTTATTAACAATGAACATAATTATAGTAGCCAAATTCAGCATCTTTTTGGATTCATCAGGAATTAAAGTGAAACAAACTCAATACAATTGACATCCATTATCTTCTACAATTACTGACATCTATATTATTCCTAGGTTCTATCATTTTGCCAAAAAAGGCCTGAATCCTGGGTCATTGTTCTTTGGAGGAAATACATTCAATTGATGGACCAAGCCCATTTCTTGAAAACTAGGAAAATTTTGAAAGACACATAGCCACAAATTACTATGTAATTGGTTGAAATAAACTCAAGAAGAATATTATTCCAGAAATTCCTCACCAGGTAAGCCTCAGTTACATGTGAAATAAATTTCAGAATAAGAAGAGCTCCTAAGAGAATGTATTAATTACCTGTTAACATAAGGTCCATTAAAAATTACAACATCAAAATATGGTCATTTCAGGAAAATTTATTGCTCTTACATCTTTTATCTCATGAAACCTTCTCTAAAAGATATTGAAAATATATTTTCAGTATAGAACAAATGCATTTAAATGAGCTTATGTTGGATCTATATACTTAAAGCAGCACTGGGGAGTGAATCTTATATTTCTTCTTGACCCAAACATCTAATATTATATAAATTTATGAATCAGTTTTTTTATAAGTTAACCAGATGTCAGCAAATTGTAACCATTAGAAATACATTCTGCTAGAAAATACCTCAACAAAATGATTGCTACAGCTAAAAGATATTAAAGTGAAGATTCTCTCACCCCACAGTCAGTTGTAGTAACTTATGCAACGATATTTTGCATATTAAGATAATTAGGGTCACGATGTACACAATATTTCATATGCAGACATACACCAACAGCTTAAACTTTTCTCCCATTATAATCATAATTTATTTACTGCTTTAATATTTTTTACAAAATACTTAACAATAAAATATATTGTCCATGAATTTTAGAACATAGGGAACTTCATTTAGTATCTCATATCACTAGAAACCGACTTATTTGCAATAGCAAAGGATGAGAATTGAATACGTTATACACATCAGAAAATTATACATTCATCACCAGAGAGCTACGCTTTGCACTCTAATTCATTATAACCATGAAGGAATGAAGATGATCAGTAATGCTCAACTCTGAACTGCTTAGTTTTATTTACTTTTTCAATTTCCTTTTTATAGTAGTTGTACTATGCCTTTTTAAGTAGTTATACTATGCAACAAACATGCCATATGAATGAAATAAAATTTTCAGCCATGTAAGGCTTTAAGGTGCAAAGTTAATCCTTTGAATGAAATGAAAATTAGAAGGAGTGTTATTAGGTTATATTATTATTTCTGAAAAGTCATGTGATGCAGAATATCATTTTTAAAATTAAAATTCATCATTTTATGTTACGTAATTCATTGTCATTCACTGTTCTTCTCTCATCCTTCCCCTTAGTTTCTTCATTACCTGTATGTGCTGCAGTATCAAAGGTAATATTGCTATCCTTTGGATTGGGCAACCTCCATATGCATGAAAGCTATGCTAGCTTGCAAGTGATGAAGGGGCAATCAGCTGATGCATGTCAATGACCTTTTTTAAGTAGGTCAGGCACATACTTATGGATCTAGCAAATATTTTTTTGTTAAAAAAGGTGTTTAACTATCAAATTTGTTTATCATGATGTAAATAATAAAGATTGTAGTTTTCACTTCTTTTTATCTTAAAAATATTCAACCAAGAGTTGGCTCATTGCAGTTGGTCTCAGCACTCCACTTCTCTATGTATTTATTAGTTTTACTAAATCTTTGGTACAAACTTCCTAATGTTCTTGGTTCAATATTTTTCAGATGGGGGCCAGTACTTAGGGCCTCTTCTACCCTAACTACACTCCTCTTCTCTTATATTTTGAAATATTTTCTGCTACACCTCCTGTAATGAATCAAAAACCCTGCATGGCGGATTTAGAAATATACCAAAGAGGAATGGATTAATACATTATTAAAATGCCCTAAACAATATTTAGACCTGAATTCCCTCACTGAATATGACTTGAGTAGTTAATTCAGAGTTTCATATAAAGTTTTTAAAAATTCAGTCATGAATATCCATAATTCCTCCATTATTACATCATAATATTGGATGAGGTGACGGTAAACCATTTAAATGCAAATTAAGTTAAATATTATCCCTGCATTCATTACCTGAGTAGCAGTAAATCTGTTATTATCAAGGTTATCTCAGGGTTGAGAGCAAAAAGGATCAGGTTACTAATAGGTGAGGGGAACCCTGAGTATGTTTTCTTTCACTGCTGAAACATGAAGATGATGGCACCTGAATAGCAAACTCTTTCTCTTAACATTAAACAAATGATGAAAGAGAGAAACTTAGAGAAAGGATTTTAATGTACCAGTAAACACAAGAGATGACCAAATATTACATCAAGTACTAAATTTTCAACATTTCAAAGGACATATTCTATGCACAATGGAAATTAAGTGAATATATTCTAAGGAAGAAAAGAAGTAAAATTATTTTACTAGAACATACTGTAGGAAGGAACATATATTTATATGGTGCAGTATGTTTACCATAGCTAAAAATTTTTAGCAATTTTCACTGAACTTTAGCCAGAAATTACACAGTGTTAAAATGGTTATTTATAATTACTAGATGGCATGAAAGCAGTCTCCATTTTTGGATAAAAATATATTGGTGATGCATTTGCATCAAGCTCTTTCAGTAATGAAGAAAAATAATACTAGAAATTATTTGATATAGATTTTCGACAATATCTGAACAAGATAAAAAATTACACTTGTAAGTTTTCTCCATTGGAATGAAGACCAAATATTGCTACTAGGTATTTTCATTATAAAAAAGAAAATTTCAAGTTTCTTACACGTTTAAGAAGTTACCTGCTAAATTTTCTAGATGCACACATTTTAAAAATGAGATATAGGATGGAAAAATTGTCTCTGATAAAAAGACTTTTTACAGTGCAGATCTTAGTTGTCTTGAAAGAAGCATCATTTAATACTGGTGAGACAAGCAATTTAATGCTTTGGTGAGCAGAATCTGTCCAAACAGTAACTAACAGAAACTTCTCTGTGTGTATCTTTTTAAGTGTAAACGCAATCTATAATTTTATATTTAGGTAGGAAACAACTTAGTCAGAACAAAAAGAAAGGATCACAGTTTAAATATTTTTGAGCATACCTTAACAGTAGATACTTAGATAATTTGTAAACTGAAGTTGATACATGCAACCAGAAAAGGTAGCTCTTGTTGAGTTGATTTATTCTTCACTACGAATCAAATTGGTCTTACATGTTAAAAATGCCAGGTTAATTTTTCTTCCAGTTTTTATAACTATTGGCCAATAGGTTTTTCTTTTTAAGATGAAAAAGGCATAGCCTACAAAGAGATTTTTTCATTTTCTTCAGGAATATATTAAACAAGGCAAATTTAGAAGTCAGGCATCCCTTCTCTCTAATAACATCTTCTTTTTGATTGGTTTAACACACTACTGATAAGCTTTGGTTAGCATTTCTTTCTAAGAGAGTGAAGGAACAAGCAGCTTGCAATTAAATAGATCTATTCCACTTACGCTGCAGTGTTTCTTTCCTTCTTTCCAATTGTCCACATATCCATGCTCCACAGTAGTTTCACAATTTGCTGACACTGATGAAAAACACAAGTTGATTGCCTACTGCCACCTGTATATAAGCCATACAAATGCTATATAGAAATTAAGGCTGAACTACTATACTAAATAGAAATTAAATGTTAAAAAATTACTTAAGATAGATCATTTCAATAAATAAAGAATGTGAGAATGGATTTTGATATCCACTGTAACCAGGCTATGCTGTTACATGGACATGTATGGCAGTATTTTGTAATTAATAATCTGTGGTTCAGCTAACAGATTATTACAATATACAATAAAATCTGGCTAAGACAATTTATAAGGGAAAAGTGAAACCCATGCTCTATGGCAGATATTACAAATTTTTATTTCTTTTATATAAGAATACAAAAGAGAAGGATTTTTGTCTCTTTATTTAAAGAAATGATTTACAACTAAAAAAGAAAAGGAATCTTACATATCTTGCCCCTCTTACCACAGCTGTAGATACAGACTATGGACAGCTGTTGTGTTATACTGGTCAACTTCTTGCCATATTTTCTAAGAATGGTCTGCTTCTTGTGAAAGAGAAAATTTTTCTTGGTTACTTTATGTTCGTAATTCTTTCCTTTCCAATGAAGCAAATTTTACCAGTTGGGCAAACAGGGGATAATAATGTAAATAGTGAAACGTTTTGTGGGGTGCTGATTGTAGTCTTGTAGAGATTGTTATTCTTACTGTTCTTATTAATCATATTGTCATTCCCTAATAAAATAAATGCAAAAAGTGACCAACATAAGTAACTGAGGTAGCACTCAATAAATATTTTAAAAAATATGAGAAGAAGACATCCAGTGTAATGCAACAACAACAGTTTGTGAAGTCTTCAGTTATTCTGTCTGCAGCTGTGACAAATAAAGCAAACTAATATGTATCCTTTTCATTTTATGCAGTAAAGCACTTATTTGAAAATTAAAGAGCCAAAATAACATGGTTTTTAAGTAAAAGAAATTATGAGATGCCATATCATGCTTTGAACACTATCCCATTGATAAGGCATTTTTCACTCCTTAAAAGTGCCTTAAGTGAGTTCTACAGTAATTATTGAGAGAAAATTACAGCAATGGATGATTCTTAGGTTAGTTTCAAAGAGCCATGTCTATTGGTGCTTTTGAATGATGAAAAAAACAGCGTTTACCTTAGAAACAGATCACCCAAATAAAGATTACGTAACAATAACTTCTAAATCAGCACCAAAACATTTGAGAAGTTACGAGTGATGAATTGGAATATCAATTGTTTCTCTGTAGTGCATGGTGTGTCATGATGCATTTACAAAGAAAATTCAATTCCATCAAAGAAAATGAATTATTTGAAATTATGTAAAACATGTCAATTATCATTTTAAAATAATCCTTTAGTCAGATATGTGCCTTATTTAATTCAATAAAAGACTGTCAATGTGGTACCATATCACACTAAGGGATGCAAGAACGTAGATCTTATCCATGTTCTTGAATGGTTGGTTGAAGATGTAGTTACTATCAAATAGTCATGGCTAATTGACAGAACTCAAAATTATGTAATTTGAAATTCAACTTTTTTAAGTGAAGAATATGTAATTCTGTCAGCACTACTTGATTACAGCATTTCATAACTATGCTTAGCATATGTTTATTATCTTCATAATTTTAGAAGAGGGTACACAGAATAATATTGGATGGCTACCTGAAGATCTCTCTTTAGATCATTGACAGGACAAATTTGTGTACAGTTACAGATTCATTTCATAACTAGCTCATGGGTAACTTTCACGGGACTCTTGTCACAGCCACAGGTATTTTGAGAATGGGAACTCTTTGGCTTGTGAAACAGTGGGAAAGTTGTGCTCAAGTCTCTGGTGATTACTTTTGAATAAGGTTTCAATTGTACCCACAGTGTCATTTTGTACCTTTTCATTTGAACACTCCTCATAATTCAGTAAGGAAGACAATACTAAATTTCATTTTTACCTTGATACTTTTTTACCATTGGAGTTTTCCAGAAGAAGGATTGAGCTTTTAATTAGCCATTTGAGACCAAGAGAGGGAGAAGATCTATAGGTTCACATAAATCAGAGGAAAATTTTGAAACATGAAAAGAGAGAATTTCATTTAGCTTTATTTTCATTCCGAAAGTGCCAACAAGTCAGTTTTATTTGTTTTGCAAACAGCTAATATTTATTATCAACATTGGAAAGGGAAGATTTTATTAACATACAATAAACATCTGAGTTTGCTGATATGAGATCTTCAACTTAAATATTAAATTGAAGCAAAATTGAGAAATTAGTTAAGATTTTTTGTAATATTTCACTTCATTGTTTGCTATTATCTACTTTAATTTCACTTTGTTAGCATATTAACAGATGAGAATTCATGGCAAAGAGATTGTGTAATCTTAAAACCTCTCATTTTCTTACATTCTTCTTTGTGTACATGAGGTTGTGCTCGGTAAATGGAGAATTACTTTTCATCATTCAAAGTATGCTATGGCTGTTTCCATTCTGGATTCTATGTGATTCGCAAAGTATTCTTTAGCATGCATACATGATACAAAACCACTACTGATACAGTAGTATCAGTAGTGGTATGTATTATATTATACTACTGAGAAATAACCCACTGACTTCTTGTTTAATCAACAGACATAATAAATTATAAAATTAATAAATAAAGGAAAAATACCTGATAGTTTCATAATCTGCTTACTATGACCTGTAGTATTGCTTACATAGCAAGTGTAAGTTCCAAAATTGGTTATCTGGGTGCATGAAATGTACAAGATATGCCTTTTGATTGATTGATTGCCTTCCCTTTTAATTGATTGATTCCCCTTCCTTCTCCTTAATCCTGTCAGATGGCACAATATGCTTACTGCTGAACTTCTACCATACCTGGAGAATATGGAAAATACATTAAACATTTCAAATGACAACAATTAATGTTATCACAGATATTATAAAATAATTCAATGCAAAATTAAAAAAAAGTGAACTCCCTTGCCATAATTTACCCAAAGTTTGAGATATCTTGCAATGCCCTGACATTAAGAATACTGAGCAGTTTAATCCTAAATTATAAATACACAGGATCAATAAAATTATGTCAATAAAATGCTTTTATTCTCAAAAGACATACTACAGAAGAAAAGATATTTAAATTTTGGAAGAATTGGATGGATGAATCTGATTATAGATTTTTTTGTCGATATTGATCCATATACAGAAATTCTCTTTGAATCACATATTGATATACATCTACGTATATCATGAAGATATAATTATCTCTCTTTAAAAAGGAAATGAAAATTTAAAGAAACACCAAAAATAAAATTTTTATTGATATCCTATATTTATTCCAAAATATTTAGCAATTTATTCTGACATGAATAATGCAAAATTGAACAGTTACATGCCTTGTAAACATGAGAAAATCATTTATAAAATGGACAATCACTTTATATACATATTTAAATTCTTCTAAGCATTCATCCTGCTTAGTTTCAGGATATATTATGTTTTCCTTTTCACAGTACTCTGTTATCAGCATGAAGGAATGATTATTATCCTTCAACACAAATCACAAAGGAAGTTTTAAAAATCTAAGGTCGGAAATAATTAATCGTATAAAACAGCAGTCAAACTTAAAAGTAATTTTAAATTAAGAAGTAGATTTGTTCAGAAAAATCTAAAATGTATGTTTCTGATAGAGCTTTCCAAAATTTGTTCATTCATCAAAGAAATAATTATGCAACAAAAATTAATATTTCAAGATTGTAATGCTGAATTAGGAAGAAAAAATCCTAAGGTAGAATCCTAATCCTAAAACATATGAAACTGTCTGAATCTCTCCTACAGAATCCATCAGCAAACTTCATCAGACTTTCAGGAAAAAGAGAATCATAAGTGAAGAATTAAAAGTATTGGGTGAAAGTCAAAGATATACACTTAATGATCGATAAAGCTAATTTTTTCTATCAAGAATATTTTTCAGACTTCAAGTGATAAGAGCAGTTTTTACTATTAAGATGAGGAAGCAGGATATTATTACCTTGGCTTTGGGCTTAACATAAACAGTGCAAGACTAATTTAATTCATATCCTTCTGCCGTAGTCACCATTTCTTTCTCAATGGCAATTTCAGGAGCATCTGATGAAGACAATAAAACAGACAATCTCAAAAGGCAATAGAACAATTAAAGAGCGCAAGAAAAGCTAACTTGCACTGGACAGTGATGTCAGCAGAAGCATGACCGGGCTTTCTAATTCTCATCTGAGCATTCGTAAGTGCCGTTTTGTCTCGTCACCTAACAAAATGTTATGGATTTTCCGCTGGGAAGATGCTTTCCCTTGTAAAAAAAAACATTACAATGTTAGAGAAATTGGAGCAATTCATAAATGGCAGAGGCTCACAACTACATATACTGAAATTTAAACACAATTTAGAAAAACAATTTCATCAAACCAATGCACATCAGATCTAACTGCCATGATGACATGAACAGGACAAACGTCAATGGACATTCGGTCGATTGGAATGATTTCCTATCTTTTAAGTAATTTTCATGACTTCGTATAAAAATCTATGTACAAGGAAATAAACCATTATGTTCCAAAAATTTTAAAAAAATGCAAAAAAAGCCTATGAGACGCGCAAATACAACTGATGATGATTCTTGCTTCGACAATATAACTTTTTGAAATATTGACTAGGAGTACCCAATAATTCAAATATTAAGAGTTTGCTTATAATGAAAAATCATTGATGAAAATATAATGAAAGACTTGGAGCTAAATCAGAATATCTACCAAGAAAAGGAAAACTCATGCAAAGCCTAACAGAATTATAGGAAATATCCTGCATTTAGAAGTTTGAATCTCACACTTTAATTTGAAGAAAGTCTAAGAAACATATCAATCTAGACAATCTATATTAAGGGAGACTAGCTTAGATGTATTAAATTCCTTGATAAGTTGCCTCTGTAACTCATTAGGTTTTGTCAACTGAAGGGAGAAATAACTCATCTCTCCCTATTTATTCTCTTCATATACTTCTAGGAAAATTCTTATTTTTAGCTCCCTTTGAACAACTAAATAACTATCATAAATCTCAAAAGTAAATCACCCAGATAATTGAAATGGTGGTCCAGAATAAATATAATATATTAATTTTTTCTTTATTCCACCGGGTCTTATGAACACTAACGAAAAATGAGTCATGTTTTTGAGTATATTTGGATTCTCATCCCTTGCACCATGGAGAGCTAGATGTTGATGACCAACAAGAGCCTCGAGTCTTCAGAAAGAAGACAGAAATGCAGAAATAGGCAGGCGAATTCAGCTGGGATACGTTTCTTAGGCCTATGCATATGCAAGCAACAGATGTGGAAGCACCGACAAAACCAGATGGTACTACATTAGTATCAAATTCTCTATATAGCTATTTTATTAGTATATACTTACAACATTCCTAATTCATCTACAAGTACAATAGCTATTTTTTGGTAAAACATAGAGTTGAAATTCTACCTCCATATTATGTATATACTGCTTTTTCATTCTTTCAATCAATTTATAGCTGCTTATTTATAAAACATCCATATTTTCATAATTTATTTCAGTACTTTAAATAAAGTACACTTTTAAAACTAAATCAATTCTACAGTAGTAGGTATTAATAAATTTGCTTGTTCAGGATCTAAAAAAAGATCGGAACTCCATAATTTATATACTTTAACTAGCATACTTTTCCTTCCATAGTATACCAATTCATGATGTATGCCAATAATATGGCATTTTTCTGGCAAACTTAATTTTTGATGGAATCTTTTCATCCCAAAATATTACCTTTCAAATGAGCAACGTAACTTCCTAGTTGTAAGAGCATATGCTAATTAAAATCCCAACTTATGCTAAATGGTTTCTCATTCTTTAGCATAGCACTGGACCAGCTGATGAGGCAGTTGTGATTTGAAGACAGGAAGAAGAGGAAACAGAAGAGAAGAGTGAAGGACTACCTATGGAAGTGAAGTGGAATTTTGAAACCAAGGGGAGTTGTGCTGAAGATTGAAGGGCATTTTAGAGCAGAGATGTGAAGAAGAATCTGTGGAATAGCAGTGTGTGTGTGTGCGTGCATTCCGTCATGTATGTCTGTTAACTTTTCAACTCTTCTGTAAACATATGTATTTTCATTGCATTTTCCATGAATCCACATATAGTGATTTTCCCAAGAATTTAAAGTTTTCAAATTAAAGACTGAAAAATCAAATGTCTTTTTTCTGGCAAAAAGACTGTTTTAAATATTTATACCTGCAATGGAAAGGTTTATTTCTATATTTAAATGCCTCATGTAAATAAAAATTGCAGTTCCTAAGTTTTTGACTCGATTTCAAAGTAATGCAGCATAGGCTCTGTGCTTAAGGTTTTGACATATCTTCTCTTTGTATTGATTAAGGTAATTGTTTGTTAATTTTATTAATGGAATAGTTATCCTGTATTGGAAGGTCTTGCTGTTTGTTATGATGCGAAAGCTTATATTTCTTCCATTTATTTGAGAAATTGATTATTAGATAGCATGTTTACAGCATTTAAAATATAAAGCTTGTAGCTTCAATTTTCCCAAAATTTTTAAAGTTGACCTAACTTGGTGCCTAGCTTTTTCTGAAAATATTCATGATATAAATGTAATTTACTTATTAATGTCGTGTTTTACTGTCTTTTATTGCTTATAAAAAAGTTGAGGAAAAAGTACAAATAGTTCGTGTTCATTTCCGGGCACAATAGAGTGAAATAAGAGCTCTAAATAAAGTTCCAGAGATGTGTTATGATTATGCATACGAAGTGATACATAATGAAGGATAAAGTCAACCGTATCTAATGGCAAATGGCTCATGATTTAAATGACTTAAACGAAATAAGCATCGGGAAAAGGAGAGACTGTCGGAAGGGAGTTAAAGTGTTTAAGGGGATTCATCTACAGAACTGGAATAAGAAGAATAAAGTAAAAACATGTATTATAAAAAGAATTTTTCCAAGATTCATTTATGAGATCGCCCATACGGTCTCGATGAGGTAAACCACTTGTGGTTAAAAATAACTTAAATCAAGGCATGAAAAGGTTTGTATGAGAAAAGCTCGAAGATGAACATAAATTATTGCGGAAGACATGTTACCAACTTGGGTATTTATTGTAATGATTGGGCCAGTCAGATCGGAGCACTCGAGGGCTTTTAATGCCAAAATAAAAGAGAGGCTTCCGGATAATCATATTAGCAGCGCGTTCTACTTGGATGAAAGCGGTCCCGGGTTCGATTCCCTGTGGGAGACCACATGCGAAATGACCTCCGCAGTCGAATGCCTTTTAACAATACAACTCATAAAAGCGAGAAATAATGAACGTTTAGTTATCGATATTACTTGCTTGATTGTGATTTCTTAGGATAATCGTAGAATAAATATTTTACTGCATTTGTTTGTGTAAATATGGTTTCAGCAAGCTCATAGTCCTCATGCATTTTATGATATTGTCATTTAACTACGACGAACGACATTGTAAAAATGATGGGTTCCAACAGATTGAACCTTTATGGCTGCTTTTATCAATTCTGTCGAATTTAACGCGATTTAAATATGACATTTCAGGATTCTCTTCCTGCTATTCGAAAGCCTGAGTCAGGACATCCAAGGGCAATTTGTTCGAATCAGAATCTTAATTCCTCTTCTTCGATTTAACGATTAATATTATTATATAAATCAGTTGTAGTCCTCAATATTCAAGGGAGCTGGAAATTATGTCAGGGTGGAAAATATTGGTTCTCGTAAAGAATAAAGAGGAATCTGTTTCTAACTTATGGCCATTGCCCTTTCAAAATATAATTCCATACGGTCTACCGAAAATTTCCCAGCAATCGCTGGTACCGCTTTCCTTTAGACCTCGCGATAGCAGCCCTCCTCATCGGACGGAGCGTAGGCACATGGGTACGCACCGGCCAAGCCGCGGCAAAGACGAAATTCCGGTGTTGCCAAAATGTGATAGAAGGGCGGGTGGAAGGGGTAACGAGTGACATTTGAAACCCCTCAATCTTATGCACCACGTAGTACACCGTTCGATTTTTTCTTGGACGACTGTACATTTAATTTTCCCTTCAAATGGACTCCGAACTTAAGAGGTTAAACATGACAATGCCCCTAACGTCTAACAACAGTTTTCCGCCAATGCTAAGATTAAAATACAAGGCTTGATTGAATGATCAAGTCGAATTTTCATACGAGGCATCGATTAAATCAAAATCTGCCGTGCGAATGAAGCTTCGAGGCTATAAGAAAGAGATCTAACTGCGTTTAGAATGGTTCGTTACGGCCTCAGTCGCCACGAATCGATCCGAGGACCCTTTTCAAACGAAATGCTTATATTCTTTGAAATTGGGTTAATTTCTATAATGTTAACATTTGATGATTGTTTCACGTGTTCTTCGATCTTTATGAGAAAATTAACCAAAACTCTTTTCCGGTATAGAATTCTTGAACTGCCCGTTCATCATGATTGTTAATAAATCATTGATGTTTACAGTCCAGTTTCGATATACTCCTCCCCTTACGAAAACACCAAATAGCTGATGTAACTAAAGAAGAGAAGTGAAACTGATTACCTATTTAATAAAGATGTGGAATAAACCGAATGCCACTACCTTTGAAGCGACTCTCATAATATTAAGTTATAGATTTACCAAACGTAAAGTGCACTTTGAACTTGCAGTTCATTAAATCAGCGTTGGAAAAGTCGAAGTGATTATGAGCTTAATTGTCCTAACCTACGATTTGACGAAGAATTTATTCCCTAACTGCTACAGATCCGAACATTGAATTCTCTCATTTTTTCCTGCGAATGATTCTAAGGATTCAGCTGAATTTCTTGCATATTTTTATGTAACAGAGGCTTAGACTACCGCAACGTTCGTCAAGGGGACTCAAGGTTGTTCATAGCCTCAAGGTCAAGGGTTGTTCATAGCCTCAGAAAATAATCCTATATCTCGATGGAATTTCCCAATCATTTCGAATTATTTTGCAGAAGATACCACCGATACATGAGAAGTACGCTTATATTACTTATGAGAACGGTCAATTTTATCAATGATCGAACTGGGGACATTTTGGTAGCTGAAAAGATTATTGGGCCAGGAAGAGGATTCAAAAGTCATGAATGTTAGAAGTCGTGCAATTAATGTATTCTTGGTGGTAATCTACAAGCACCATACTTTGGGAAATTAGAGTAGTTCGTCCACAAGTATATATCGAACAGAGGAAATGAACAAAAGGTTATTATAGCTCTACTTTTGATCCAGAAATGGATCTAGCTTCTCATACCTTAGCATAGTTCAAAGAGGGACTTTTTACAAAAAAAATATCCAGCAGAAACCACCTTGCCGATTGAAGTAGTACTTATTTCAAGGCTATCAACCATAAAGCTATCAATCTAAAACACTTTCTTGCACATTGATTTTTGCTCTGAAATGCGTACGATGATCTCAAAATGTTATTTGGATATGCCAATGGAGTTCAAAGGCGATCAAAATAAACAATAATCCTCTGAGCATGCGTGAAAATCGTTTTCTTTCTGGATTCTTTCTGAGGAGAATTTTGCCTCAACTCGAATACTTTAAATTCATGTACATTTCCGTATCAACTTTGCGGCTGAATATTTTCTACTTATAGTCAATCGATCGTTAAAGACACATTCTGTTCATGGTTCTTTGTTGGAATGGACGAAAGTACCCTCACATTCTCTGCGAAAAAGAGGTAGGAGTATCATAATGCAATAATGGGAAAATTTGAATCTTCTGAAGGACAACTTTTTGTGGAAACGCATCCCAAGACCGAAGATGATAAAATGAAACTTGCAAGCATAGCTCTCTTTTACGGTCTTCACTACAGCTCGTGCGAAGATTCATTCTAACTTTAGCTTTCCGTAGATGTAGAATTCGAAATCGAACAGAATGAAATTCAAAAGTTCCGGCTATAAGTCGTAGTATTGCGACGTTTAGAATCAACTGCAGTTTTGCTATTCTATAATGTGAATCGAGTGTGGTGTTAAATACACGGAAAAAAATCCGAACATTCAATACATAACATTCACGCAAATTGTGAAACGTCGTCTCCCACGAAAGAAAGGAATTTTCTTTATTGTGATAATGGGCCTCGATCGATCCGACTAGTCTTAGCGTAACAGAACGTGTTAAAGGAGTATAGAGAATTTTAATCGCTTTCAGATTTTTTATAGATAAAATTGAATATAAGTTAATCTCCGGTGGAATTTTAGACAAGGTTCATGTTGATGATATTAAATTATGATTCATATGCAACCCGTGGGCTTTATTCTTTGGTCAGTTGTGAAGTGAGAGGCTCCTGAGATAATACTCTAATCATTAGATTAACATTAGCCGGTTTCCTAAACATCGGATTACCATAAAAGGGCTGAATGCAATCAAAAACATATACGACAATCGTCCGAAGCTTTTTGTTATGTATGAGAAAAACAAAAAATGTCAATGTGTTATTGAAGGCATTTACTGATGGACGGTGAATGTCTTTCCAAATATTATGTTTAATTATTAAATTAAGTACATCAACGGAAGAGAAAGTTATGGTTCCCACCTCCTTTTATAGAGTCAACTTTAAAAATTTAAAGGAGGAATGAAATGTCATTATTGATCCGATACCTAAAATGTAAATAAGTGAAAGAAATCCATCAGGACATCCACTAATCCCACTAAGAGATATTTAGCGTCGAGTCAATAGAACTGTGCACTTTTTATAAGCAATAAAAACGACCATCCTTCAAAACGTAACACTAATGAAATTTTATGTCTTTTGGTATCAACATGGTGTGAATCCTATGACCTTTCTAGGTCTTTAATTTCTCACTTCAAATAGTTCTGTGCCATCGATAAACGCGAAGGGTGTGTTTTCTTTATAATGTAGGATTATTCATTGGTTACGATCGGGGTAACAAGAAGGTAAATAAAATGTAAACTTCTATCTGCACAAGGAGTACATTTTTAGACATCTAAATTAGGGCAGATCTTGGTCTTGGAATAAAAGCGATCGTGCACTCATTTTCGCACATCCTGCTTTTTCATATTTATCATGCATTTATTTGTGTCCACTCACTGGAGACCTGAGAATTGCATTGACGTCGATATTCCTAATATCGAAATAATTGATTTAAACAAAAGCATTGTATTGAAAGGGCGACATAATTCAAATTATGATTTTTGAAATTGTTCATTATGTAATCAGAAATCATTTAAAATTTAATGAAATTAGTTTCTATTTTGACAGATAGGTACTACTAGAGTCAAAGTCGGGCGGAAATCTATTTTCATAGTTTTATATTCAAGTGTTACATTCGATATTATTACGCTAGAAAATCTAGTTACATTAAAATAACATCAGTAAAATAGTCCATCGCCCGCTCCGAATTAATATTAAATATAACAAGTATTTAATCGACTTCCGGTCCGGGCCGAGCCAAGTATCATCGGAAAGCTAATCAGAATCCTTCCGATATGAAAGATATATTGGGAACCTATGTATTCCTTAAGATGCTGCTTAAGAATAAAAAATTTGAGAAATAGATTTTAATTGTGTAGCATATGGCAGCAAGCTGAAATGCCACTCGATACTCTATGGGGAATTAATTTTCGAATGGTCTATTATACGCGTCGTGAAGTTTCTAATTCTTACTTATGTCCTTCAAGAGATCCTAGGAATGGAGTTGGAAACTGAAACGCTCTCTATATAATATTTTATCAATTATATAATTAAAGCATACCGTTATGATAATAATTTTTAAGCATCCTCAAGTAAATCCTGCCGATAACCGACCGAACTTTATTTGCAACATGTAGAACATATTACTTATACTTAGAAATAATTAGCTAACGCTGTGAACACATTTTAAGTTACTATATGTACATTTAATTTGCCCTTCAAATGGACTCCGAATTTAAGAGGTTAAGCATGATAATGCCCCTAACGTCTAACAACAGTTTTCCGCCACTGCTAAGATTAAAATACAAGGCTTGATTGAATGATCAAGTCGAATTTTCATACGAGGCATCGATTAAATCAAAATCTGCCGTGCGAATGAAGCTTCGAGGCTATAAGAAAGAGATCTAACTGCGTTTAGAATGGTTCGTTACGGCCTGAGTCGCCACGAATCGATCCGAGGACCCTTTTCAAACGAAATGCTTATATTCTTTGAAATTGGGTTAATTTCTATAATGTTAACATTTGATGATTGTTTCACGTGTTCTTCGATCTTTATGAGAAAATTAACCAAAACTCTTTTCCGGTATTGAATTCTTGAACTGCCCGTTCATCATGATTGTTAATAAATCATTGATGTTTACAGTCCAGTTTCGAAATACTCCTCCCCTTACGAAAACACCAAATAGCAGATGTAACTAAAAAAGAGAAGTGAAACTGATTACCTATTTAATAAAGATGTGGAATAAACCGAATGCCACTACCTTTGAAGCGACTCTCATAATATTAAGTTATAGATTTACCAAACGTAAAGTGCACTTTGAACTTGCAGTTCATTAAATCAGCGTTGGAAAAGTCGAAGTGATTATGAGCTTAAGTGTCCTAACCTACGATTTGACGAAGAATTTATTCCCTAACTGCTACAGATCCGAACATTGAATTCTCTCATTTTTTCCCACGAATGATTCTAAGGATTCAGCTGAATTTCTTGCATATTCTTATGTAACAGAGGCTTCGACTATCGCAACGTTCGTCAAGGGGACTGGTTGTTCATAGCCTCAGAAAATAATCCTATATCTCGATGGAATTTCCCAATCATTTCGAATTATATTGCAGAAGATACCACCGATACATGAGAAGTACGCTTATATTACTTATGAGAACGGTCAATTTTATCAATGATTGTACTGGGGACATTTTGGTAGCTGAAAAGATTATTGGGCCAGGAAGAGGATTCAAAAGTCATGAATGTTAGAAGTCGTGCAATTAATGTATTCTTGGTGGTAATCTAAAAGCACCATACTTTGGGAAATTAGAGTAGTTCGTCCACAAGTATATATCGAACAGAGGAAATGAACAAAAGTTTATTATAGCTCTACTTTTGATCCAGAAATGGATCTAGCTTCTCATACCTTAGCATAGTTCAAAGAGGGACTTTTTACAAAAAAAATATCCAGCAGAAACCACACTGCCGATTGAAGTAGTACTTATTTCAAGGCTATCAACCATAAAGCTATCAATCTAAAACACTTTCTTGCACATTGATTTTTGCTCTGAAATGCGTACGATGATTTCAAAATGTTATTTGGCTATGCCAATGGAGTTCAAAGGCGATCAAAATGAACATTAATCCTCTGAGCATGCGTGAAAATCGTTTTCTTTCTAGAATCTTTCTGAGGAGAATTTGGCCTCAAATCGAATACTTAAAATGCATGTACATTTTCGTATCAACTTTGCGGCTGAATATTTTCTACTTATAGTCAATCGATCGTTAAAGACACATTCTGTTCATGGTTCTTTGTTGGAATGGACGAAAGAACCCTCACATTCTTTGCGAAAAAGAGGTAGGAGTATCATAATGCAATAATGGGAAAAATTGAACATTTTGAAGGACAACTTTTTGTGGAAACCTATCCCAAGACCGAAGATGATAAAATGAAACTTGCAAGCATAGCTCTCTTTTACGGTCTTCACTACAGCTCGTGCGAAGATTTATTCTAACTTTATCTTTCCGTAAATATAAAATTCGAAATCGAACAGAATGAAATTCAAAAGTTCCGGCTATAAGTCGTAGTAGTGCGACGTTTAGAATCAACTGCAGTTTTCCTATTCAATAATGTGAATCGAGTGTGGTGTTAAATACACGGAAAAAAATCCGAACATTCAATACATAACATTCACGAAAATTGTGAAACGTCGTCTCCCACGAACGAAAGGAATTTTCTTTATTGTGATAATGGGCCTCGATCGATCCGACTAGTCATAGCGTAACAGAACGTGTTAAAGGAGTATAGATAATTTCAATCGCTTTCAGCTTCTTTAAATATAAAATTGAATATAAGTTAATCTTCGGTGGAATTTTAACTGCTACAGATCCGAACTGCTGCAGATTGTTGATGATATTAAATTATGATGCATATGCAACTCGTGGGCTTTATTCTTTGGTCAGTTGTGACGTGAGAGGCTCCTGAGATAATACTCGAATCATTAGATTAACATTAACCGGTTTCCTAAACATCGGATTACCATAAAAGGGCTGAATGCAATCAAAAACTTATGCGACAATCGTTCGAAGCTTTTTGTTATGTATGAGAAAAACAAACAATGTCAATGTGTTATTGATGGCATTTACTGATGGATGGTGAATGTTTTTCCAAATATTATGTTTAATTATTATATTAAATACATCAACGGAAGAGAAAGTTATGGTTCCCATCTCCTTTTATAGAGTCAACTTTAAAAATTTAAAGGAGGAATGAAATGTCGTTATTGATCCGGTACTTAAAATGTAAATAAGTGAAAGAAATCCATCAGGACATCCACTAATCCCACTATGAGATGCTTAGCGTCGAGTCAATAGAACTGTGCACTTTTTATAAGCAATAAAAACGACCATCCTTCAAAACGTAACACTAATGAAATTTCATGTCTTTTGGTATCAACATGGTGTGAATCCTATGACCTTTCTAATATAATTTCCCACTTCAAATAGTTCTGTGCCATCGATAAACGCGAAGGGTGTGTTTTCTTTATAATGTAGGATTATTCATTGGTTACGATCGGGGTAACAAGAAGGTAAATAAAATGTAAACTTCTATCTGCACAAGGAGTACATTTTTAGACATCTAAATTAGGGCAGATCTTGGTCTTGGAATAAAAGCGATCGTGCACTCATTCTCGCACATCCTGCTTTTTCATATTTATCATGCTTTTATTTGTGTCCACTCACTGGAGACCTGAGCATCGCATTGACGTCGGTATTCCTAATATCGAAATAATTGATTTAAACAAAAGCATTGTATTGAAAGGGCGACATAATTCAAATTATGATTTTTGAAATTGTTCATTATGTAATCAGAAATCATTTAAAATTTAATGAAATTAGTTTCTATTTTGACAGATAGGTACTACTAGAGTCAAAGTCGGGCGGAAATCTATTTTCATAGTTTTATATTCAAGTGTTACATTCGATATTATTACGCTAGAAAATCTAGTTACATTAAAATAACATCACTAAAATAGTCCATCGCCCGCTCCGAATTAATATTAAATATAACAAGTATTTAATCGACTTCCGGTCCGGACCGAGCCAAGTATCTTCGAAAAGCTAATCAGAATGCTTCCGATATGAAAGATGGAATGGAAACCTATGTATTCGCTAAGATGTTGCTTAAGAATAAAAAAATTGAGAAATAGATTTTAATTCGGTAGTATATGGCAGCAAGCTGAAATGCCACTCGATACTCTATGGGGTTTTAATTTTCGAATGGTCTATTATACGCGTCGTGAAGTTTCTAATTCTTACTTATATCCTTCAATAGATGCTGGGAATGGAGTTAGAAACTGAAACGCTGTCTTTATAATATAAGTAGTTATGTTACGTTTAGGATCAATGGCAATTCTATAATTTGATTCGAGTGTGGAGTTAATTTTCACAGGAAAAAAGAATCTGAGTATGCAATATATAAAACTCACGGAAATTGTGAATCGTCGTCTCCCAAGGTAGACAGGAATTTCCTTTATTGTTATAATGGGTCTCAGTCAATACAAGTTTAATCTCAGCGGAACGCAACGTGTTAAAGAAGTAATGAAAATTTATTACAATAATCTTCAGTGATTCTATCATAGAATAGAACTTCACATTGGGTAATGTAATATTTATGTATCTCCTTCCACTGTCACACTGTCTAAGTCAAAGTTTTTCGGATAATAAACTTCACCTAATGAATTATTTAAATTGTCTGATGGTTGCCGTCAGCATGGAAAATTTGATGAATGACATACTAATTGTGACTTACTCGACCATAATTACACCCAAGTAATGCAAGAGTAAGCTTTGATACCTAAATTTATGATGTTAGTCACTGAAAACACCTCTATGATAGTGCGGCCCTATGAAATTAAAATGTAGCAGAAGCATAGTTAAGGCACTATTCATATATTAGGTATTCATTATGACGAAAAGTTTTTTAAAAGATTTCAAATTGTTTTAATCTATGATTCTAACATCTCTTACGGATGTGTTAAGAGTAGGACATGTAAATTATGTGAATCCTCCGTTCCTTTTAATCGGTAAAGCAAATCTAGTTTCAGTAAGGTAATCGGAAATAATCTTCAGCTAAAAGCAATGCCTTAAGCTTTTTAAGGGTGATCCTACAAACACTATTATCTCTAATCGCGTTGTCTAACAGGAAAAATGTAGCATGATTAGGAATAGCCCCTCCCCCTTTGAAAAGTTTCAATCCAACCCTTGCACCAGGTGGTAAACAGGAAAAGAAAAATGAGAGGAGCTCACGACCTCGGGACAAGTATTTGAGTATTTCTAACGGTAGGTGCATAAAGAGGTATATGGGATACTATACTCTAACATTGTAGAGACGTCTTAAAAACTACCACTGCTTATAGAAAGACCTATGATGCCTATCACTTTATAATATGAGGATGTAAAGAAAGAATATTAACTTACCTTCCAATGAGTATTTCATGATGAGCAGTGTTCACGCATAACACCGAATACTAAACACACTAAACACTGAAAACTGCACATATTTCCAATCACAGTTCACTCACACAGCACTCACTACACACAAATATCACTCACTTATTCTGGCTCTTCGCGGTCACCTGAAGGTAATGAGGCCGAATTGTGCCGGGTCGTTCTTCACAAGCACTTTCTCGCCCTGGAGAGGAACTCCCCGCTGCAGGACCTCTGGTCAAATTGCAACGACGAATCCAAAGGCCAACTCCTGAAATCCTTCCTCCAGCTGTGGAATCCCATCCCAGCGGTCGAAGTCGCCCTTCAGCCAAGGTTTATGTCTTTGTGATACTCGTAGGCCTCTGAGATAAATTGAGAAAGGAATGCATTGAAATCTTGCTACGTAAGATCTTATGAAAAGAGCTCCAAACAACGTAACTTCCCTGAATTTATATTTTTGAAGCCACACTCAACAATTAAAATTGCTCTATGGCTCTCAATTAAAATTTACATAGCCATCAAACATTGTCAAATGTTGTAACAAAAAGAAATGAAACTATACTCAGTAATAACGAGAGGAGGTCTTTATGTAATGAAAATGTATTACGAGATATGCACAAGCATAGTCATTTCTATTTTCTAAGTTAATCAAAAGCCTCTCATGAAGCTTCTAAAAGGCGTCATTCTATGATTTTACTACTTTTGTGGAACGACATGCTAATTTGAAAGAAAAAGAAATTTGTATATTTCAACGTTAATGGATTTTATCAATTATTCATTACTCTAAAGCAGCTTTGAGCGTTGGGTAAGAAGAGGGTAAGGGTTTAGAAATGTGCACTCATTGGTAAGATTTTCGCCAGAAGAAACCTCCATCATTTCTAAGACGTCGAGCTTCCTCCCTTTCGATTCCCGGTGGAGAGGTTTCGCCAAAAAGGAACTCTGCTTTCCGCTGTCCAGTAGGTGGGCGCCACAGCCATGTTTTATGAACCTGTTTTTGGATGAAGATTGTCTATGATTTTGAATCATATTTATTATTTCTCTTAATCAATACAGTACCCAAATTATAGACGCAACAACATAGGTCTCATACTTCTTAATTCTACATTACGAAGAAGGACGGCTAAGAGTTTGTGGGAAAAAATCCTCGAAGCTGAAGGCTTTTGAAGGAAAAACCCACGTATCGGGAAAACAACCGCACAAGAAGCGGGATGAAAAAACCCGCGAAACACAGGAAATGCATAATAAACAAAAAATTGAATTAAATCTAACACTTAAAATTCTAAAACTACCTAAGCCTAATCTATAGAATTCAACGTTAACAAAGATCAAAAATTAAATATCTAGCTCTAAGAATACAACAACAATCAGGCAAAATAGTTAATAATTGTTTCTATGTGGCTGGTTTCTTGGGCCCCGCTATTCTCCTCTGAAAGCCACCTTCAAGTATAATTCTTTCAAATCTAAGGATAAGTTACAGATAATAGTAAAATTAACAAAGAACGTATTTCAGAAGTGAATTTAAAGTATGAGTATGTTTGACATGATTGTCAAAATCTACCTCGAATTAGTGATGAGTGTTTGCCGTCGTTCACTCAGTGTCACAGGGATTAATGATATGTAAGGAAATAAATAAAAGTAATGTAAAATTATAATATGCTATAATATCTTGATAATGTATTTCACAATACATTAAGCTATATATTAGCTCTATTCATACTTAAAATCCTGGTAAATACAACAAATACCTCAGTAACCGATCCATCCTCCATAGTTCCTAATTACCATGCCAAGAGGCTCTGCCATTCATTGCACCACGCGGAGACACACTGATGGCCCTATGTTCTCCCACGCGTCCTCAATAGTTTCAAGTAATTTGCTCCTGTCTTGAGGGCGGTCTTGCTTTTGAAGATTTTTTTGCCATAATACCCCATATATTTTCAATGGGATTAAGGTCCGGGCTCCTTGCTGGCCAGCTTCATTTCTTACGTTGTGTTTCCTCTGGTAAACAAAAGTTGTTATTGCCAAGTGTGTGTTCTTTCTCCACAAGCATTAACCTTCCTCTGCGAGTTCTCTTTCGGAAGCACTTCAATCCAAGATAAGTCATTAAGCAAATTCTTCTCCTTTCTCAGCAGTTATCACGGGAATATCCCAATTGAGCAACAAAACATAGGGATGATAATGTCACTTCTGTATGATAGAACTAAGTATCGCCATAAAATAGAAAACACCCAAATAAAATATATTTTAAACCATCATTGAGATGCTTGACACCAAGCTAAACCTTCTCAAGTAAACTGAATCACTTAAAATTTACTGAACGAATCTCGATCATTTTTAAATATCTAAACCGTTTGCATATACATTTTCTATTTCAAGAAACAAAGTAGCCATTCACTGATAAGAGAACTATTAGGTTGAAACCGAACATATCAATTAATTCGGTCTGGATCGTTACACGCCAAGGTATTTATACATGATTGTATATTTGTATTAGTTTATTGATGTTAAAAATCTATGAATCGGTAAACGTTATTTCTTAGTCTTCATTTTCAGAGAAGATTCGCATCTTCTACTGTTTGCTACACTACAAGGGGCAAACTGTAAAGAACGTACCCATCTTCCGAGAAAAAGAGCGCTGACAGCCCTCTGAAACTTCAACGTCCGTCGCTTTGCAACATAGAGGAGAATTATCCTGTAGTGCAGGCGAGTAGCGCAGTGCAAACTGCCACACAAGTTTCCTGCCGCTCAGAGACGAAGTTATCAGGACACTAGAAAGGAAATAAGGCATTGTAAACCCTAAGAGTAACATAAAATCATCGAATCGGAAGATCGTTGCAATCCCGAAGAGTCATCCGTAAGATATAACACCGATAAATATTGAAAAACCAGATGTATAGACTTCTCAAAAGTTCTTACATTGCTAAGGAGTTCAACGTTGAGAGACTACAGAAGAGATAGCTCCGCCCCGTTCAAATGCTCCGACTGCTATGAGTCAATTGCAGGAAAGCGACCGCACCAATTCCGCCAAAATTGAACACTCATACCAACGCTACGAATTCAGGATGGAGAAGGGCGGTATAGGATTTCTCTTGTTCCATTACAGCCAAGCGTGGATAAATATGTCTGGGAGTGTAGGGATACGGTTTCATCATTCGAATGCATATCGTATTTTCATAAAAGACTTTTATGTGATTTATCAGTAATTATGTAAACTTCTCCAATTCTTTAATCATTGAATTTATAGTGTTTGCGGGGGTCCTGGATAGCCGTGTGGACAGCGAGTTCGACTTCGATGAAAGTGGTTCATAGTACAGATGTTTCCAGCAAATTTATTACATTTATGCATCTCATGATTTAAAATTTTACATTTTCTGAATATCTCCAACTGCATTTATTATGTAGAAGAATATTTAAATTTATTGAATTATTTTTTTCTTACCCTCATCAACTAATTTCATTTTATTTATTGTTGAGGGTGATTGAATGTTTTTGTTACAAGAAGATATCAAGTCTCCTAAACTCTGAATAAATAACCTCATCAATTATATGCATTGCTTTCGTTGATTCCCAAAGAGAATGCCATCTATATGGGGACCATGTCTTTAAGTTCTAATTTCATGTCTAACACCTTTATTTACTAATTTTGTAAGTCAAGAGGAGGCCATGATAGATGTATACAATCTAGCTGCTTGACAGCAAACATCTTGATCCGTTTTCTTTGATGTGAAATAAGCAGTGATTTCAGAGTATGCAATTGTGGCCATCAATCAACAAGGCATTATCAGTCCTTAGTCAAAGGTAAAGAAGGTGTTGTTTTATTCTGAAAATCAGTTACAGCTTTTTAGGAGGCCCTAAAAATTCTCTTGTCATGGGAATCTTCTCAAATCTTGACTATAAAGTTTTAAAAATGTATGCCATACATTATTTTTAAGAGAAATGGGAAGGTCTGCCATAACATTTTCTTCCATATTTGGGGATAAATAAAAGTCAAGAAAAGGATTCAGGAATTTAATACATGTTCATAAGTTTACAGAGAGAGATATTTTAGAATATTTTCATGATTACAAAGTCTGATAATATTTTAATTTATTTCAGATACCTTGGATAAGCTACACTATTATATCAGTAAAGCTCTTTCTCTGCTCAAGGTGCATAAAATCCAAAACTCCAGTTTCAATGATCTTGATAACTTTACAGACTGACATCATCATCTATTGTCTGTATTCAGTATAAACAACAGCTTAAATACATTGAAAAATGTAACATTTCTAAGGAATGATCACGATTCTTGTATATACACTTGGGATCAATAACTAATACAATAAATATCAAGATTTCAATTTATAAATGTTTAAGGACCTGCTCATGAAATGAGAAACATCTAATTAAAGATAGATGTAAAAATTGTGGAAATTGCAAGGAGTATTAAGAAATTTTCAAAATTTCATTTAAGAAAACTAAAGGTAAATATTTCTCTATTGTAATATTATTGAGGATAGTCAAATTCTTCATCATTCATTGAAGATGCAAAATATGGAAGATAATTTGCAGGACTCTTTGATTGCTATCTGAAGAAGAGCAGGGGGGTGTTTCTGAGTCTCCACAGATTGGTGGCAACAGATTCAATCCGAGTTAATCGTAAAGTAATCCATCTACCAACTTCTGTGCGTTTCACACTTCCAAGCGGAAAGAAATCCATCTTGGGTATGACGTCACTCCTCATCCCAGTTGAGAAACGATGAAACATCATAAGAAATCACACATTCCTAAGAGACAAGTGAGCAGAGAAAAACAGCTTTCCAATAAACAGTAATTTTTGTAAATTAATTTCCTGCATTTGAGCATTTGAAACAAATGTGTGGTAATATTTTACACAATTGTGTTCGTTTATACTTCGAATAATCGCAATCTATGTACCCATTTTGAATCATATTGTATGATTGTAAATTATCACTAAATTTGCTGAGGTATTTATCAATGCCTTGATCAAAACATTCTAAGTACATTTACATTGCTGCTGGAAATAATCAATAATTTTTAATATTGCATTTAAAAGCTCTTAGCATGAGGGTATCTAGCCAGCAGAGGGAAGTGGTTGCTTACACATCTCATGATGTGTCTAGTTCCAGTGAGAGTGCACCTCATTGTGAGGTGTAGGCAACATCTTCCTCTACTCTGCCACCTTTGAAAGGTTTACACAAAAAGGTTAATTGCTCCACTAAAATGGAATTGCATTCTATGCTTTATTACTACAGATGACTTGATAACAGCAATTCTTTTTAAGATGAGTTTTGATAAGGTTTTATAAATTCTCCTATGTGAAGATTGGAGATGAACCCTATACCTTCATGTTAACTTAACTATTCGGGAAAATAGATTGCAAGTGAACTTTGTTTGGAATGATATGATAATATCTAAGGATAGTAGAACATTATCTAAGGCTTAGAAGGAAAGGAGATTTATAAATATCCTTGTTCAATTCCATTCTGTTTTTATTTACCATTACAGCCATATCTACATATACTGGGACACACAGATATACTCAGGAAGGTCATACATACAAAATAATACATGGATATAATATAAATACTTATTTACAATAAAAAATGTATAGATAGAAACATACTCTACATATATAAGCTTTAAAATCATGATCTTAGCTGTCATACCATACATTGGACATAAGGTACAATATTTTGTATAATCTTTTCAGATTAAGGAACCTCTGGAAATAAGTGTACATACGTATCTTTTATTTGGATATTCTATGGTTGATTTGTTTTCTATTGTTATTTATTTTTAAAGTAGCAGCTTTTTTATATAAAATTATTTATTACTATGAAGCAGAAGCCATTTCTTAAGTTTTACATTTTTATTTTGAAGCAGTCTCTTTTTTGTCATTAAGTTGAGATATATTTTATCATTTTAGGGCCCATTTCCATTTCATTCATCTATTTCATTTATCACTTTATGTAACAGGTTTTTTATTTTTATTTTATAGCTTGTGCTAATTCATTTTTATTCATATTAGTGTTTTTTATTTTCATGTGATACATTTTTCTTTAGTGCAGAGGACTGTACTGTATGTGATAATTATTTAATTTCCTTTGAATAAATTTATCTAAAGGGTATGAATATGTATATTGCAATGTACCTACCAGAGGGGATGAAAATGAATTAATTACCTATAGCATGCAAGAGACATACTTTTCAATGTATTTTCTCCTTTCTAAGGGACTGTTAGGGATTACAATCTACCTTGTTATTACAGCCAGTATGTTCAGGGTGTTGATCACCTCCTCTACAGGGCCTGACACTGGCATGCCTGAGGCTGACATTAGCACTGCTTCCCAATGACTTTTGGTATCAGCCTTCCGCATAAAAATGCAATGCACAGAGGACCGAGGTGCCCAATGAAATTTTTCCAGTTATTAATACCATATATATTAGGTGATATCTAGGTGCTACAATAATTATTTCATTCATTAATCAGCATTCATTATTTTATTTCTAACACAGAAATGATTTATCTTCTATCATAATTAAATTATTTCACAATTTCCTTAAGATATGGCAACTTTAGAATGTGCTCTCCACAAGTTGATGAGCTATAAAGCACAAAAGAGTAGCATCACCTACATTGATATTAATTACATACATCTCCAACATTTGAGTTGAGATTTACTAAAATTAAGAGAAGCAGAAGTAGACGTTTTGATTTTGCACAAAATTATTAGCAATTTTGGAATAACGAGGTTATGTATTTTTGGATGTGGGTTATACATTCTATCATTCATATTTTAAGTTAGGAAAGTTCCTGTATCAGATGTAGCCTAAAAATATGCTATTATTATTCAAGAGTTTTCTACTTTTGTAAATAGGATATTTCTCTTGTATAAATTAAATACAATACCACATACCTTCATTTCAATAGCTAATGTTGTGGTATGCTGCCCAGTGTTTAAGAATGGTCAATCTTTCACTATTAAAGCCCTTGCCATGCATTTATTATGATGATACAAGCCCTGGAAAATCATCATCTGTGACAATGAAGGGGTTTGAGTTATCCATAAGTGCCTCGGACCTTGTCTTCTCAAAACTTGCAGCCTTCTCTCTCCTCTGAAAAACATCAGGTTCCTTAATGATCTCCATTGTGTAGGTTATTAACAATGAACATAATTATAGTAGCCAAATTCAGCATCTTTTTGGATTCATCAGGAATTAAAGTGAAACAAACTCAATACAATTGACATCCATTATCTTCTACAATTACTGACATCTATATTATTCCTAGGTTCTATCATTTTGCCAAAAAAGGCCTGAATCCTGGGTCATTGTTCTTTG
Organism: Pachydiplax longipennis; assembly: GCA_036926295.1. Taxonomy (NCBI): domain Eukaryota; kingdom Metazoa; phylum Arthropoda; class Insecta; order Odonata; family Libellulidae; genus Pachydiplax; species Pachydiplax longipennis. The sequence continues at coordinate 6,344,815 of JAVFKF010000044.1, read as the reverse complement.
GAGGAAATACATTCAATTGATGGACCAAGCCCATTTCTTGAAAACTAGGAAAATTTTGAAAGACACATAGCCACAAATTACTATGTAATTGGTTGAAATAAACTCAAGAAGAATATAATTCCAGAAATTCCTCACCAGGTAAGCCTCAGTTACATGTGAAATAAATTTCAGAATAAGAAGAGCTCCTAAGAGAATGTATTAATTACCTGTTAACATAAGGTCCATTAAAAATTACAACATCAAAATATGGTCATTTCAGGAAAATTTATTCCTCTTACATCTTTTATCTCATGAAACCTTCTCTAAAAGATATTGAAAATATATTTTCAGTATAGAACAAATGCATTTAAATGAGCTTATGTTGGATCTATATACTTAAAGCAGCACTGGGGAGTGAATCTTATATTTCTTCTTGACCCAAACATCTAATATTATATAAATTTATGAATCAGTTTTATTATAAGTTAACCAGATGTCAGCAAATTGTAACCATTAGAAATACATTCTGCTAGAAAATACCTCAACAAAATGATTGCTACAGCTAAAAGATATTAAAGTGAAGATTCTCTCACCCCACAGTCAGTTGTAGTAACTTATGCAACGATATTTTGCATATTAAGATAATTAGGGTCACGATGTACACAATATTTCATATGCAGACATACACCAACAGCTTCAACTTTTCTCCCATTATAATCATAATTTATTTACTGCTTTAATATTTTTTACAAAATACTAAACAATAAAATATATTGTCCGTGAATTTTAGAACATAGGGAACTTCATTTAGTATCTCATATCACTAGAAACCGACTTATTTGCAATAGCAAAGGATGAGAATTGAATACATTATACACATCAGAAAATTATACATTCATCACCAGAGAGCTACGCTTTGCACTCTAATTCATTATAACCATGAAGGAATGAAGATGATCAGTAATGCTCAACTCTGAACTGCTTAGTTTTATTTACTTTTTCAATTTCCTTTTTATAGTAGTTGTACTATGCCTTTTTAAGTAGTTATACTATGCAATAAACATGCCATATGAATGAAATAAAATTTTCAGCCATGTAAGGCTTTAAGGTGCTAAGTTAATCCTTTGAATGAAATGAAAATTAGAAGGAGTGTTATTAGGTTATATTATTATTTCTGAAAAGTCATGTGATGCAGAATATCATTTTTAAAATTAAAATTCATCATTTGATGTTACTTAATTCATTGTCATTCACTGTTCTTCTCTCATCCTTCCCCTTAGTTTCTTCATTACCTGTATGTGCTGCAGTATCAAAGGTAATATTGCTATCCTTTGGATTGGGCAACCTCCATATGCATGAAAGCTATGCTAGCTTGCAAGTGATGAAGGGGCAATCAGCTGATGCATGTCAATGACCTTTTTTAAGTAGGTCAGGCACATACTTATGGATCTAGCAAATATTTTTTTGTTAAAAAAGGTGTTTAACTATCAAATTTGTTTATCATGATGTAAATAATAAAGATTGTAGTTTTCACTTCTTTTTATCTTAAAAATATTCAACCAAGAGTTGGCTCATTGCAGTTGGTCTCAGCACTCCACTTCTCTATGTATTTATTAGTTTTACTAAATCTTTGGTACGAACTTCCTAATGTTCTTGGTTCAATATTTTTCAGATGGGGGCCAGTACTTAGGGCCTCTTCCACCCTAACTACACTCCTCTTCTCTTATATATTGAAATATTTTCTGCTACACCTCCTGTAATGAATCAAAAACCCTGCATGGCGGATTTAGAAATATACCAAAGAGGAATGGATTAATACATTATTAAAATGCCCTAAACAATATTTGGACCTGAATTCCCTCGCTGAATATGACTTGAGTAGTTAATTCAGAGTTTCATATAAAGTTTTTAAAAATTCAGTCATGAATATCCATACATTGGACATAAGGTACAATATTTTGTATAATCTTTTCAGATTAAGGAACCTCTGGAAATAAGTGTACATACGTATCTTTTATTTGGATATTCTATGGTTGATTTGTTTTCTATTGTTATTTATTTTTAAAGTAGCAGCTTTTTTTTATAAAATTATTTATTACTATGAAGCAGAAGCCATTTCTTAAGTTTTACATTTTTGATTTTGAAGCAGTCTCTTTTTTGTCATTAAGTTGAGATATATTTTATCATTTTAGGGCCCATTTCCATTTCATTCATCTATTTCATCTATCACTTTATGTAACAAGTTTTTTATTTTTATTTTATAGCTTGTGCTAATTCATTTTTATTCATATTAGTGTTTTTTATTTTCATGTGATACATCTTTCTTTAGTGCAGAGGACTGTACTGTATGTGATAATTATTTAATTTCCTTTGAATAAATTTATCTAAAGGGTATGAATATGTATATTGCAATGTACAGTCCTCCAAGAAAAAATCGAAGGGTGTATTCCGTGGTGCATAAGATTGAGGGGTTTCAAATTTCTGGTTTTACCCCTTCCACCCGCCCTTCTATTACATTTTGGCAACACCGGAAGAGTCCGAAGCCTTCCCTTCTACCCGACCGTGGGCCTCGGAGCGGGCGGAAGGGAGGAAACAATAGGTTTTATGGTGAGGTCTAGCTAAGCGCACAGTGTACTGGAGTTTCTGCGGCCAAGAAAAGATTTCCAAAATGTTTTCGTAAGGACTCAAAAACTTACTGGTGTAGAAGAGACAAGTCCATTTGGATCGAAAACCGACATTTTTCCTCTTCGATAATTTTTGCAGAAAAATTTGGGGATCAAACCTGAATGATATTGATGGGCGTAATTTCGTAAAATTTTTCCCCATATTCTCTCTAAAGATTTCCTCAGTATAATTGCTTCATTTGCTACGAAAGTTATTTGAAAGCATTAACGTATTCTTTTCTATGTTAAAAAACAGTATGTCACTGCATTACTTCCAATTCACAGTAAATGAGAAATATTTTGATTGATTTGAATATCTATTAACAAGAGGATAACAGAGAATCAGCTGCGGTTCTGTTAGTTACTCGACGATTTGTAACATTGCTACGCCAACAGCTGTGTGCACCAGATTGGTGGTTGCAGGTGTAAACAATGAAATCTTAGGCAATTTTCAAATCCATCATCCTCTTTCTCAAACTAATATAGAAACTTCTTCATTACATATCTAGTTAACAGAGAGGCTTTTTTATTGCTAATATATTGCTTAATTGCTCAAAACATTTAGAAAGGGATTTGAGGACAGTAGTTTTGTAGCTTTCAACGAACTAAATCATAATATTTCTACATAAACTAGCTGAAGTGTCACATACAAAATAGTCATACATAACACCCCGTGTCTGGGTCGAAGGGCACCTTAGACACATGTGTCCGTACTAAGAAAGTTAATGCTGCAATTCACAAAAAAATAGAGACAAAGATTTGTTCGGTCATCTGTAGTTACCATACACCATGTTTTTTTCCGAAAAAATTACTCACCTCTAAACAGTGTTTTCGGAAACGTGAAAGTGAAATTTCTGAGAAGATGAATTTCGCCAAAATATACTGAAAATCATTTTGAAATCTTTCACTAACGGCTGCTTGTGGAAGACATTAAGAAACACCTGAAATCACGTGTGGGACTAAGGAGAGAAAGATATGCAGATAATACAATAGGTGGGGGGTAGCTTAGTTAGGTAGCTGGTATAGAAAAGAGGTTCACTGAATTCCACGTATAGTGAGAGTTATGAATAGGGAGGAAAATGGGTGAATAGAACTGAAGGATCTCGGAAAGAATAGAAAGGTCTAAAGAGATACGAAGTAAAAAGCGGGGGATGCAACGGATGCCAGTCGTGAAAGTGCTTTTTAAATCGCCTTCCCTTCCTAGGAAATTCTTCCTTATCGCTCATTTTTTGTATACCACTCAATCAATAGATCAATAGTATTCTTACCATACGCAGATTGAATATTTTTCTCTGTGCTCCACATCTCGGATTCTTTCTTTTATTTTCGAGGAATAATCTTCAAAAATCCCTTTTCAATCCAAATAACATGTGACAAAATAAAATCGTTATTATTAAGCATATAATATCGAAGCGGCAAGCACTATTCGTTATGATTCAATAAGTGCACTAAACACAGTTGATGCAAGATTTTCAATTAAGAATATGATAATCGGAAAATTCCCTAAAACTGTTGATTCTACATCATTCCATTAGCAATGAAATTTAAAAAAGAATATTATAAATATACAAATTATATATATTATATATAATACTATATATAGCGTCCGGCTCGCTGTCTGATTTGTTAGGAATTCTACTAGAAAATTTCATGCAATATGGCAGAAAGACTGCTTTGAAATGGTCCCAAACCAACTTCTTCATTACAGTCTTTTCAGGACACCGCTTCCTAAAATGAGTTAATCCCGGAATCCCCGTTCACTACCTTCTTCCCATAAGAGAAACCAAAAAACCCCACCCCAAAACCCCTCTCGCACGACAAACAGTTACATATACCTCAATCTCCACACTTTCTTTTCATTATGCATTTAACCCCCCTTGATGAGAAAGGCATTGTCTCCAAAATGCGCATTAGGCGTTTCTGAAAACTGGCCGCCGCACCTGGGGTTAATCCTTTTCTTAGGAATTGCGCCCGATGGTTCCCGGCATACAGCGATTGGAGAGTTCTTGAATCTCCCATTCCCCAAAATACTTTTCCTCTTTTACCTTATCCCGATGATTATCAGCGTTTCAATCATGAAAGGAATAATTTCGCTCATTTACTGAGGGATACCGATATCCTAAAGAACATTCTAACCCTTTACCGTTTCGAGTGATATTTCTCTTTCTCTACCACTATAATTTCCGTCTCTAATCAATTCTCTATATCGTCCCGTTTTGGATGGATAACTCCGATGAAGTGAAATATATGTGACTGAAATAAGTAGAAGACTGAATGTAATCGATATCGTGATGCTTAAGCTACTTACACCTTATTAATTAAATAAGTTACTAGTAGGTCTTAAATGATAGATTTTCCGAAATTCGTTTCCCGGTATCTTTTCTAAAGTAAGTAACCCTACATACATAAAAAACACTGTGTAAAAAGACTGATGCATGGGATATTCGACCTCAAGTTATAGTTAAAAATAGAGTATATAAAAATAAGTATGGTTTAAAAGTAAGTGTAAAAATAGGGTTATTCGTACTGAACGGTTGAAAAACGTTTGGCATCAAATAAATAGTAGCTAAATGCTACGGTAATTCGTAAACAATTTAAGACCCTAATGAAAATTTTATTTTTAGGCATAGCGGCATTTCGACTGAAATAAGAGCTCTAAATAAAGTTCCAGAGATGTTTTATGATTATGCATACGAAGTGATACATAATGAAGGATAAAGTCAACCGTATCTAATGGCAAATGGCTCATGATTTAAATGACTTAAACGAAATAAGAATCGGGAAAAGGAGAGACTGTCGGAAGGGAGTTAAAGTGTTTAAGGGGATTCATCTACAGAACTGGAATAAGAAGAATAAAGTAAAAACATGTATTATAAAAAGAATTTTTCCAAGATTCATTTATGAGATCGCCCATACGGTCTCGATGAGGTAAACCACTTGTGGTTAAAAATAACTTAAATCAAGGCATGAAAAGGTTTGTATGAGAAAAGCTCGAAGATGAACATAAATTATTGCGGAAGACATGTTACCAACTTGGGTATTTATTGTAATGATTGGGCCAGTCAGATCGGAGCACTCGAGGGCTTTTAATGCCAAAATAAAAGAGAGGCATCCGGATTATCATATTAGCAGCGCGTTCTACTTGGATGAAAGCGGTCCCGGGTTCGATTCCCGGTGGGAGACCACATGCGAAATGACCTCCGCAGTCGAATGCCTTTTAACAATACAACTCATAAAAGCGAGAAATAATGAACGTTTAGTTATCGATATTACTTGCTTGATTGTGATTTCTTAGGATAATCGTAGGATAAATATTTAACTGCATTTGTTTGTGTAAATATGGTTTCAGCAAGCTCATAGTCCTCATGCATTTTATGATATTGTCATTTAACTACGACGAACGACATTGTAAAAATGATGGGTTCCAACAGATTGAACCTTTATGGCTGCTTTTATCAATTCTGTCGAATTTAACGCGATTTAAATATGGAAATTAGAGAAGTTCGTCCACAAGTATATATCGAACAGAGGAAATGAACAAAAGGTTATTATAGCTCTACTTTTGATCCAGAAATGGATCTAGCTTCTCATACCTTAGCATAGTTCAAAGAGGGACTTTTTACAAAAAAAATATCCAGCAGAAACCACACTGCCGATTGAAGTAGTACTTATTTCAAGGCTATCAACCATAAAGCTATCAATCTAAAACACTTTCTTGCACATTGATTTTTGCTCTGAAATGCGTACGATGATTTCAAAATGTTATTTGGCTATGCCAATGGAGTTCAAAGGCGATCAAAATGAACATTAATCCTCTGAGCATGCGTGAAAATCGTTTTCTTTCTGGAATCTTTCTGAGGAGAATTTTGCCTCAACTCGAATACTTTAAATTCATGTACATTTCCGTATCAACCTTGCGGCTGAATATTTTCTACTTATAGTCAATCGATCGTTAAAGACACATTCTGTTCATGGTTCTCTGTTGGAATGGACGAAAGAACCCTCACATTCTTTGCGAAAAAGAGGTAGGAGTATCATAATCCAATAATGGGAAAAATTGAACATTTTGAAGGACAACTTTTTGTGGAAACCTATCCCAAGACCGAAGATGATAAAATGAAACTTGCATGCATAGCTCTCTTTTACGGTCTTCACTACAGCTCGTGCGAAGATTTATTCTAACTTTATCTTTCCGTAGATATAGAATTCGAAATCGAACAGAATGAAATTCAAAAGTTCCGGCTATAAGTAGTAGTAGTGCGACGTTTAGAATCAACTGCAGTTTTGCTATTCTATAATGTGAATCGAGTGTGGTGTTAAATACACGGAAAAAAATCCGAACATTCAATACATAACATTCACGCAAATTGTGAAACGTCGTCTCCCACGAAAGAAAGGAATTTTCTTTATTGTGATAATGAGCCTCGATCGATCCGACTAGTCATAGCGTAACAGAACGTGTTAAAGGAGTATAGATAATTTTAACCGCTTTCAGATTTTTTATAGAGAAAATTGAATATAAGTTAATCTCCGGTGGAATTTTAGACAAGGTTCATGTTAATGATAATAAATTATGATGCATATGCAACTCGTGGGCTTTATTCTTTGGTCAGTTGTGACGTGAGAGGCTCCTGAGATAATACTCGAATCATTAGATTAACATTAACCGGTTTCCTAAACATCGGATTACCATAAAAGGGCTGAATGCAATCAAAAACTTATGCGACAATCGTTCGAAGCTTTTTGTTATGTATGAGAAAAACAAACAATGTCAATGTGTTATTGATGGCATTTACTGATGGATGGTGAATGTTTTTTCAAATATTATGTTTAATTATTATATTAAATACATCAACGGAAGAGAAAGTTATGGTTCCCATCTCCTTTTATAGAGTCAACTTTAAAAATTTAAAGGAGGAATGAAATGTCGTTATTGATCCGGTACTTAAAATGTAAATAAGTGAAAGAAATCCATCAGGACATCCACTAATCCCACTAAGAGATGCTTAGCGTCGAGTCAATAGAACTGTGCACTTTTTATAAGCAATAAAAACGACCATCCTTCAAAACGTAACACTAAAGAAATTTCATGTCTTTTGGTATCAACATGGTGTGAATCCTATGACCTTTCTAATATAATTTCCCACTTCAAATAGTTCTGTGCCATCGATAAACGCGAAGGGTGTGTTTTCTTTATAATGTAGGATTATTCATTGGTTACGATCGGGGTAACAAGAAGGTAAATAAAATGTAAACTTCTATCTGCACAAGGAGTACATTTTTAGACATCTAAATTAGGGCAGATCTTGGTCTTGGAATAAAAGCGATCGTGCACTCATTTTCGCACATCCTGCTTTTTCATATTTATCATGCTTTTATTTGTGTCCACTCACTGGAGACCTGAGCATCGCATTGACGTCGGTATTCCTAATATCGAAATAATTGATTTAAACAAAAGCATTGTATTGAAAGGGCGACATAATTCAAATTATGATTTTTGAAATTGTTCATTATGTAATCAGAAATCATTTAAAATTTAATGAAATTAGTTTCTATTTTGACAGATAGGTACTACTAGAGTCAAAGTCGGGCGGAAATCTATTTTCATAGTTTTATATTCAAGTGTTACATTCGATATTATTACGCTAGAAAATCTAGTTACATTAAAATAACATCACTAAAATAGTCCATCGCCCGCTCCGAATTAATATTAAATATAACAAGTATTTAATCGACTTCCGGTCCCGACCGAGCCAAGTATCTTCGAAAAGCTAATCAGAATGCTTCCGATATGAAAGATGGAATGGAAACCTATGTATTCGCTAAGATGTTGCTTAAGAATAAAAAAATTGAGAAATAGATTTTAATTCGGTAGTATATGGCAGCAAGCTGAAATGCCACTCGATACTCTATGGGGTTTTAATTTTCGAATGGTCTATTATACGCGTCGTGAAGTTTCTAATTCTTACTTATATCCTTCAATAGATGCTGGGAATGGAGTTAGAAACTGAAACGCTGTCTTTATAATATAAGTAGTTATGTTACGTTTAGGATCAATGGCAATTCTATAATTTGATTCGAGTGTGGAGTTAATTTTCACAGGAAAAAAGAATCTGAGTATGCAATATATAAAACTCACGGAAATTGTGAATCGTCGTCTCCCAAGGTAGACAGGAATTTCCTTTATTGTTATAATGGGTCTCAGTCAATACAAGTTTAATCTCAGCGGAACGCAACGTGTTAAAGAAGTAATGAAAATTTATTACAATAATCTTCAGTGATTCTATCATAGAATAGAACTTCACATTGGGTAATGTAATATTTATGTATCTCCTTCCACTGTCACACTGTCTAAGTCAAAGTTTTTCGGATAATAAACTTCACCTAATGAATTATTTAAATTGTCTGATGGTTGCCGTCAGCATGGAAAATTTGATGAATGACATACTAATTGTGACTTACTCGACCATAATTACACCCAAGTAATGCAAGAGTAAGCTTTGATACCTAAATTTATGATGTTAGTCACTGAAAACACCTCTATGATAGTGCGGCCCTATGAAATTAAAATGTAGCAGAAGCATAGTTAAGGCACTATTCATATATTAGGTATTCATTATGACGAAAAGTTTTTTAAAAGATTTCAAATTGTTTTAATCTATGATTCTAACATCTCTTACGGATGTGTTAAGAGTAGGACATGTAAATTATGTGAATCCTCCGTTCCTTTTAATCGGTAAAGCAAATCTAGTTTCAGTAAGGTAATCGGAAATAATCTTCAGCTAAAAGCAATGCCTTAAGCTTTTTAAGGGTGATCCTACAAACACTATTATCTCTAATCGCGTTGTCTAACAGGAAAAATGTAGCATGATTAGGAATAGCCCCTCCCCCTTTGAAAAGTTTCAATCCAACCCTTGCACCAGGTGGTAAACAGGAAAAGAAAAATGAGAGGAGCTCACGACCTCGGGACAAGTATTTGAGTATTTCTAACGGTAGGTGCATAAAGAGGTATATGGGATACTATACTCTAACATTGTAGAGACGTCTTAAAAACTACCACTGCTTATAGAAAGACCTATGATGCCTATCACTTTATAATATGAGGATGTAAAGAAAGAATATTAACTTACCTTCCAATGAGTATTTCATGATGAGCAGTGTTCACGCATAACACCGAATACTAAACACACTAAACACTGAAAACTGCACATATTTCCAATCACAGTTCACTCACACAGCACTCACTACACACAAATATCACTCACTTATTCTGGCTCTTCGCGGTCACCTGAAGGTAATGAGGCCGAATTGTGCCGGGTCGTTCTTCACAAGCACTTTCTCGCCCTGGAGAGGAACTCCCCGCTGCAGGACCTCTGGTCAAATTGCAACGACGAATCCAAAGGCCAACTCCTGAAATCCTTCCTCCAGCTGTGGAATCCCATCCCAGCGGTCGAAGTCGCCCTTCAGCCAAGGTTTATGTCTTTGTGATACTCGTAGGCCTCTGAGATAAATTGAGAAAGGAATGCATTGAAATCTTGCTACGTAAGATCTTATGAAAAGAGCTCCAAACAACGTAACTTCCCTGAATTTATATTTTTGAAGCCACACTCAACAATTAAAATTGCTCTATGGCTCTCAATTAAAATTTACATAGCCATCAAACATTGTCAAATGTTGTAACAAAAAGAAATGAAACTATACTCAGTAATAACGAGAGGAGGTCTTTATGTAATGAAAATGTATTACGAGATATGCACAAGCATAATCATTTCTATTTTCTAAGTTAATCAAAAGCCTCTCATGAAGCTTCTAAAAGGCGTCATTCTATGATTTTACTACTTTTGTGGAACGACATGCTAATTTGAAAGAAAAAGAAATTTGTATATTTCAACGTTAATGGATTTTATCAATTATTCATTACTCTAAAGCAGCTTTGAGCGTTGGGTAAGAAGAGGGTAAGGGTTTAGAAATGTGCACTCATTGGTAAGATTTTCGCCAGAAGAAACCTCCATCATTTCTAAGACGTCGAGCTTCCTCCCTTTCGATTCCCGGTGGAGAGGTTTCGCCAAAAAGGAACTCTGCTTTCCGCTGTCCAGTAGGTGGGCGCCACAGCCATGTTTTATGAACCTGTTTTTGGATGAAGATTGTCTATGATTTTGAATCATATTTATTATTTCTCTTAATCAATACAGTACCCAAATTATAGACGCAACAACATAGGTCTCATACTTCTTAATTCTACATTACGAAGAAGGACGGCTAAGAGTTTGTGGGAAAAAATCCTCGAAGCTGAAGGCTTTTGAAGGAAAAACCCACGTATCGGGAAAACAACCGCACAAGAAGCGGGATGAAAAAACCCGCGAAACACAGGAAATGCATAATAAACAAAAAATTGAATTAAATCTAACACTTAAAATTCTAAAACTACCTAAGCCTAATCTATAGAATTCAACGTTAACAAAGATCAAAAATTAAATATCTAGCTCTAAGAATACAACAACAATCAGGCAAAATAGTTAATAATTGTTTCTATGTGGCTGGTTTCTTGGGCCCCGCTATTCTCCTCTGAAAGCCACCTTCAAGTATAATTCTTTCAAATCTAAGGATAAGTTACAGATAATAGTAAAATTAACAAAGAACGTATTTCAGAAGTGAATTTAAAGTATGAGTATGTTTGACATGATTGTCAAAATCTACCTCGAATTAGTGATGAGTGTTTGCCGTCGTTCACTCAGTGTCACAGGGATTAATGATATGTAAGGAAATAAATAAAAGTAATGTAAAATTATAATATGCTATAATATCTTGATAATGTATTTCACAATACATTAAGCTATATATTAGCTCTATTCATACTTAAAATCCTGGTAAATACAACAAATACCTCAGTAACCGATCCATCCTCCATAGTTCCTAATTACCATGCCAAGAGGCTCTGCCATTCATTGCACCACGCGGAGACACACTGATGGCCCTATGTTCTCCCACGCGTCCTCAATAGTTTCAAGTAATTTGCTCCTGTCTTGAGGGCGGTCTTGCTTTTGAAGATTTTTTTGCCATAATACCCCATATATTTTCAATGGGATTAAGGTCCGGGCTCCTTGCTGGCCAGCTTCATTTCTTACGTTGTGTTTCCTCTGGTAAACAAAAGTTGTTATTGCCAAGTGTGTGTTCTTTCTCCACAAGCATTAACCTTCCTCTGCGAGTTCTCTTTCGGAAGCACTTCAATCCAAGATAAGTCATTAAGCAAATTCTTCTCCTTTCTCAGCAGTTATCACGGGAATATCCCAATTGAGCAACAAAACATAGGGATGATAATGTCACTTCTGTATGATAGAACTAAGTATCGCCATAAAATAGAAAACACCCAAATAAAATATATTTTAAACCATCATTGAGATGCTTGACACCAAGCTAAACCTTCTCAAGTAAACTGAATCACTTAAAATTTACTGAACGAATCTCGATCATTTTTAAATATCTAAACCGTTTGCATATACATTTTCTATTTCAAGAAACAAAGTAGCCATTCACTGATAAGAGAACTATTAGGTTGAAACCGAACATATCAATTAATTCGGTCTGGATCGTTACACGCCAAGGTATTTATACATGATTGTATATTTGTATTAGTTTATTGATGTTAAAAATCTATGAATCGGTAAACGTTATTTCTTAGTCTTCATTTTCAGAGAAGATTCGCATCTTCTACTGTTTGCTACACTACAAGGGGCAAACTGTAAAGAACGTACCCATCTTCCGAGAAAAAGAGCGCTGACAGCCCTCTGAAACTTCAACGTCCGTCGCTTTGCAACATAGAGGAGAATTATCCTGTAGTGCAGGCGAGTAGCGCAGTGCAAACTGCCACACAAGTTTCCTGCCGCTCAGAGACGAAGTTATCAGGACACTAGAAAGGAAATAAGGCATTGTAAACCCTAAGAGTAACATAAAATCATCGAATCGGAAGATCGTTGCAATCCCGAAGAGTCATCCGTAAGATATAACACCGATAAATATTGAAAAACCAGATGTATAGACTTCTCAAAAGTTCTTACATTGCTAAGGAGTTCAACGTTGAGAGACTACAGAAGAGATAGCTCCGCCCCGTTCAAATGCTCCGACTGCTATGAGTCAATTGCAGGAAAGCGACCGCACCAATTCCGCCAAAATTGAACACTCATACCAACGCTACGAATTCAGGATGGAGAAGGGCGGTATAGGATTTCTCTTGTTCCATTACAGCCAAGCGTGGATAAATATGTCTGGGAGTGTAGGGATACGGTTTCATCATTCGAATGCATATCGTATTTTCATAAAAGACTTTTATGTGATTTATCAGTAATTATGTAAACTTCTCCAATTCTTTAATCATTGAATTTATAGTGTTTGCGGGGGTCCTGGATAGCCGTGTGGACAGCGAGTTCGACTTCGATGAAAGTGGTTCATAGTACAGATGTTTCCAGCAAATTTATTACATTTATGCATCTCATGATTTAAAATTTTACATTTTCTGAATATCTCCAACTGCATTTATTATGTAGAAGAATATTTAAATTTATTGAATTATTTTTTTCTTACCCTCATCAACTAATTTCATTTTATTTATTGTTGAGGGTGATTGAATGTTTTTGTTACAAGAAGATATCAAGTCTCCTAAACTCTGAATAAATAACCTCATCAATTATATGCATTGCTTTCGTTGATTCCCAAAGAGAATGCCATCTATATGGGGACCATGTCTTTAAGTTCTAATTTCATGTCTAACACCTTTATTTACTAATTTTGTAAGTCAAGAGGAGGCCATGATAGATGTATACAATCTAGCTGCTTGACAGCAAACATCTTGATCCGTTTTCTTTGATGTGAAATAAGCAGTGATTTCAGAGTATGCAATTGTGGCCATCAATCAACAAGGCATTATCAGTCCTTAGTCAAAGGTAAAGAAGGTGTTGTTTTATTCTGAAAATCAGTTACAGCTTTTTAGGAGGCCCTAAAAATTCTCTTGTCATGGGAATCTTCTCAAATCTTGACTATAAAGTTTTAAAAATGTATGCCATACATTATTTTTAAGAGAAATGGGAAGGTCTGCCATAACATTTTCTTCCATATTTGGGGATAAATAAAAGTCAAGAAAAGGATTCAGGAATTTAATACATGTTCATAAGTTTACAGAGAGAGATATTTTAGAATATTTTCATGATTACAAAGTCTGATAATATTTTAATTTATTTCAGATACCTTGGATAAGCTACACTATTATATCAGTAAAGCTCTTTCTCTGCTCAAGGTGCATAAAATCCAAAACTCCAGTTTCAATGATCTTGATAACTTTACAGACTGACATCATCATCTATTGTCTGTATTCAGTATAAACAACAGCTTAAATACATTGAAAAATGTAACATTTCTAAGGAATGATCACGATTCTTGTATATACACTTGGGATCAATAACTAATACAATAAATATCAAGATTTCAATTTATAAATGTTTAAGGACCTGCTCATGAAATGAGAAACATCTAATTAAAGATAGATGTAAAAATTGTGGAAATTGCAAGGAGTATTAAGAAATTTTCAAAATTTCATTTAAGAAAACTAAAGGTAAATATTTCTCTATTGTAATATTATTGAGGATAGTCAAATTCTTCATCATTCATTGAAGATGCAAAATATGGAAGATAATTTGCAGGACTCTTTGATTGCTATCTGAAGAAGAGCAGGGGGGTGTTTCTGAGTCTCCACAGATTGGTGGCAACAGATTCAATCCGAGTTAATCGTAAAGTAATCCATCTACCAACTTCTGTGCGTTTCACACTTCCAAGCGGAAAGAAATCCATCTTGGGTATGACGTCACTCCTCATCCCAGTTGAGAAACGATGAAACATCATAAGAAATCACACATTCCTAAGAGACAAGTGAGCAGAGAAAAACAGCTTTCCAATAAACAGTAATTTTTGTAAATTAATTTCCTGCATTTGAGCATTTGAAACAAATGTGTGGTAATATTTTACACAATTGTGTTCGTTTATACTTCGAATAATCGCAATCTATGTACCCATTTTGAATCATATTGTATGATTGTAAATTATCACTAAATTTGCTGAGGTATTTATCAATGCCTTGATCAAAACATTCTAAGTACATTTACATTGCTGCTGGAAATAATCAATAATTTTTAATATTGCATTTAAAAGCTCTTAGCATGAGGGTATCTAGCCAGCAGAGGGAAGTGGTTGCTTACACATCTCATGATGTGTCTAGTTCCAGTGAGAGTGCACCTCATTGTGAGGTGTAGGCAACATCTTCCTCTACTCTGCCACCTTTGAAAGGTTTACACAAAAAGGTTAATTGCTCCACTAAAATGGAATTGCATTCTATGCTTTATTACTACAGATGACTTGATAACAGCAATTCTTTTTAAGATGAGTTTTGATAAGGTTTTATAAATTCTCCTATGTGAAGATTGGAGATGAACCCTATACCTTCATGTTAACTTAACTATTCGGGAAAATAGATTGCAAGTGAACTTTGTTTGGAATGATATGATAATATCTAAGGATAGTAGAACATTATCTAAGGCTTAGAAGGAAAGGAGATTTATAAATATCCTTGTTCAATTCCATTCTGTTTTTATTTACCATTACAGCCATATCTACATATACTGGGACACACAGATATACTCAGGAAGGTCATACATACAAAATAATACATGGATATAATATAAATACTTATTTACAATAAAAAATGTATAGATAGAAACATACTCTACATATATAAGCTTTAAAATCATGATCTTAGCTGTCATACCATACATTGGACATAAGGTACAATATTTTGTATAATCTTTCTAGATTAAGGAACCTCTGGAAATAAGTGTACATACGTATCTTTTATTTGGATATTCTATGGTTGATTTGTTTTCTATTGTTATTTATTTTTAAAGTAGCAGCTTTTTTATATAAAATTATTTATTACTATGAAGCAGAAGCCATTTCTTAAGTTTTACATTTTTATTTTGAAGCAGTCTCTTTTTTGTCATTAAGTTGAGATATATTTTATCATTTTAGGGCCCATTTCCATTTCATTCATCTATTTCATTTATCACTTTATGTAACAGGTTTTTTATTTTTATTTTATAGCTTGTGCTAATTCATTTTTATTCATATTAGTGTTTTTTATTTTCATGTGATACATTTTTCTTTAGTGCAGAGGACTGTACTGTATGTGATAATTATTTAATTTCCTTTGAATAAATTTATCTAAAGGGTATGAATATGTATATTGCAATGTACCTACCAGAGGGGATGAAAATGAATTAATTACCTATAGCATGCAAGAGACATACTTTTCAATGTATTTTCTCCTTTCTAAGGGACTGTTAGGGATTACAATCTACCTTGTTATTACAGCCAGTATGTTCAGGGTGTTGATCACCTCCTCTACAGGGCCTGACACTGGCATGCCTGAGGCTGACATTAGCACTGCTTCCCAATGACTTTTGGTATCAGCCTTCCGCATAAAAATGCAATGCACAGAGGACCGAGGTGCCCAATGAAATTTTTCCAGTTATTAATACCATATATATTAGGTGATATCTAGGTGCTACAATAATTATTTCATTCATTAATCAGCATTCATTATTTTATTTCTAACACAGAAATGATTTATCTTCTATCATAATTAAATTATTTCACAATTTCCTTAAGATATGGCAACTTTAGAATGTGCTCTCCACAAGTTGATGAGCTATAAAGCACAAAAGAGTAGCATCACCTACATTGATATTAATTACATACATCTCCAACATTTGAGTTGAGATTTACTAAAATTAAGAGAAGCAGAAGTAGACGTTTTGATTTTGCACAAAATTATTAGCAATTTTGGAATAACGAGGTTATGTATTTTTGGATGTGGGTTATACATTCTATCATTCATATTTTAAGTTAGGAAAGTTCCTGTATCAGATGTAGCCTAAAAATATGCTATTATTATTCAAGAGTTTTCTACTTTTGTAAATAGGATATTTCTCTTGTATAAATTAAATACAATACCACATACCTTCATTTCAATAGCTAATGTTGTGGTATGCTGCCCAGTGTTTAAGAATGGTCAATCTTTCACTATTAAAGCCCTTGCCATGCATTTATTATGATGATACAAGCCCTGGAAAATCATCATCTGTGACAATGAAGGGGTTTGAGTTATCCATAAGTGCCTCGGACCTTGTCTTCTCAAAACTTGCAGCCTTCTCTCTCCTCTGAAAAACATCAGGTTCCTTAATGATCTCCATTGTGTAGGTTATTAACAATGAACATAATTATAGTAGCCAAATTCAGCATCTTATTGGATTCATCAGGAATTAAAGTGAAACAAACTCAATACAATTGACATCCATTATCTTCTACAATTACTGACATCTATATTATTCCTAGGTTCTATCATTTTGCCAAAAAAGGCCTGAATCCTGGGTCATTGTTCTTTGGAGGAAATACATTCAATTGATGGACCAAGCCCATTTCTTGAAAACTAGGAAAATTTTGAAAGACACATAGCCACAAATTACTATGTAATTGGTTGAAATAAATTCAAGAAGAATATAATTCCAGAAATTCCTCACCAGGTAAGCCTCAGTTACATGTGAAATAAATTTCAGAATAAGAAGAGCTCCTAAGAGAATGTATTAATTACCTGTTAACATAAGGTCCATTAAAAATTACAACATCAAAATATGGTCATTTCAGGAAAATTTATTGCTCTTACATCTTTTATCTCATGAAACCTTCTCTAAAAGATATTGAAAATATATTTTCAGTATAGAACAAATGCATTTAAATGAGCTTATGTTGGATATATATACTTAAAGCAGCACTGGGGAGTGAATCTTATATTTCTTCTTGACCCAAACATCTAATATTATATAAATTTATGAATCAGTTTTTTTATAAGTTAACCAGATGTCAGCAAATTGTAACCATTAGAAATACATTCTGCTAGAAAATACCTCAACAAAATGATTGCTACAGCTAAAAGATATTAAAGTGAAGATTCTCTCACCCCACAGTCAGTTGTAGTAACTTATGCAACGATATTTTGCATATTAAGATAATTAGGGTCACGATGTACACAATATTTCATATGCAGACATACACCAACAGCTTCAACTTTTCTCCCATTATAATCATAATTTATTTACTGCTTTAATATTTTTTACAAAATACTAAACAATAAAATATATTGTCCGTGAATTTTAGAACATAGGGAACTTCATTTAGTATCTCATATCACTAGAAACCGACTTATTTGCAATAGCAAAGGATGAGAATTGAATACATTATACACATCAGAAAATTATACATTCATCACCAGAGAGCTACGCTTTGCACTCTAATTCATTATAACCATGAAGGAATGAAGATGATCAGTAATGCTCAACTCTGAACTGCTTAGTTTTATTTACTTTTTCAATTTCCTTTTTATAGTAGTTGTACTATGCCTTTTTAAGTAGTTATACTATGCAATAAACATGCCATATGAATGAAATAAAATTTTCAGCCATGTAAGGCTTTAAGGTGCTAAGTTAATCCTTTGAATGAAATGAAAATTAGAAGGAGTGTTATTAGGTTATATTATTATTTCTGAAAAGTCATGTGATGCAGAATATCATTTTTAAAATTAAAATTCATCATTTGATGTTACTTAATTCATTGTCATTCACTGTTCTTCTCTCATCCTTCCCCTTAGTTTCTTCATTACCTGTATGTGCTGCAGTATCAAAGGTAATATTGCTATCCTTTGGATTGGGCAACCTCCATATGCATGAAAGCTATGCTAGCTTGCAAGTGATGAAGGGGCAATCAGCTGATGCATGTCAATGACCTTTTTTAAGTAGGTCAGGCACATACTTATGGATCTAGCAAATATTTTTTTGTTAAAAAAGGTGTTTAACTATCAAATTTGTTTATCATGATGTAAATAATAAAGATTGTAGTTTTCACTTCTTTTTATCTTAAAAATATTCAACCAAGAGTTGGCTCATTGCAGTTGGTCTCAGCACTCCACTTCTCTATGTATTTATTAGTTTTACTAAATCTTTGGTACGAACTTCCTAATGTTCTTGGTTCAATATTTTTCAGATGGGGGCCAGTACTTAGGGCCTCTTCCACCCTAACTACACTCCTCTTCTCTTATATATTGAAATATTTTCTGCTACACCTCCTGTAATGAATCAAAAACCCTGCATGGCGGATTTAGAAATATACCAAAGAGGAATGGATTAATACATTATTAAAATGCCCTAAACAATATTTGGACCTGAATTCCCTCGCTGAATATGACTTGAGTAGTTAATTCAGAGTTTCATATAAAGTTTTTAAAAATTCAGTCATGAATATCCATACATTGGACATAAGGTACAATATTTTGTATAATCTTTTCAGATTAAGGAACCTCTGGAAATAAGTGTACATACGTATCTTTTATTTGGATATTCTATGGTTGATTTGTTTTCTATTGTTATTTATTTTTAAAGTAGCAGCTTTTTTTTATAAAATTATTTATTACTATGAAGCAGAAGCCATTTCTTAAGTTTTACATTTTTGATTTTGAAGCAGTCTCTTTTTTGTCATTAAGTTGAGATATATTTTATCATTTTAGGGCCCATTTCCATTTCATTCATCTATTTCATCTATCACTTTATGTAACAAGTTTTTTATTTTTATTTTATAGCTTGTGCTAATTCATTTTTATTCATATTAGTGTTTTTTATTTTCATGTGATACATCTTTCTTTAGTGCAGAGGACTGTACTGTATGTGATAATTATTTAATTTCCTTTGAATAAATTTATCTAAAGGGTATGAATATGTATATTGCAATGTACAGTCCTCCAAGAAAAAATCGAAGGGTGTATTCCGTGGTGCATAAGATTGAGGGGTTTCAAATTTCTGGTTTTACCCCTTCCACCCGCCCTTCTATTACATTTTGGCAACACCGGAAGAGTCCGAAGCCTTCCCTTCTACCCGACCGTGGGCCTCGGAGCGGGCGGAAGGGAGGAAACAATAGGTTTTATGGTGAGGTCTAGCTAAGCGCACAGTGTACTGGAGTTTCTGCGGCCAAGAAAAGATTTCCAAAATGTTTTCGTAAGGACTCAAAAACTTACTGGTGTAGAAGAGACAAGTCCATTTGGATCGAAAACCGACATTTTTCCTCTTCGATAATTTTTGCAGAAAAATTTGGGGATCAAACCTGAATGATATTGATGGGCGTAATTTCGTAAAATTTTTCCCCATATTCTCTCTAAAGATTTCCTCAGTATAATTGCTTCATTTGCTACGAAAGTTATTTGAAAGCATTAACGTATTCTTTTCTATGTTAAAAAACAGTATGTCACTGCATTACTTCCAATTCACAGTAAATGAGAAATATTTTGATTGATTTGAATATCTATTAACAAGAGGATAACAGAGAATCAGCTGCGGTTCTGTTAGTTACTCGACGATTTGTAACATTGCTACGCCAACAGCTGTGTGCACCAGATTGGTGGTTGCAGGTGTAAACAATGAAATCTTAGGCAATTTTCAAATCCATCATCCTCTTTCTCAAACTAATATAGAAACTTCTTCATTACATATCTAGTTAACAGAGAGGCTTTTTTATTGCTAATATATTGCTTAATTGCTCAAAACATTTAGAAAGGGATTTGAGGACAGTAGTTTTGTAGCTTTCAACGAACTAAATCATAATATTTCTACATAAACTAGCTGAAGTGTCACATACAAAATAGTCATACATAACACCCCGTGTCTGGGTCGAAGGGCACCTTAGACACATGTGTCCGTACTAAGAAAGTTAATGCTGCAATTCACAAAAAAATAGAGACAAAGATTTGTTCGGTCATCTGTAGTTACCATACACCATGTTTTTTTCCGAAAAAATTACTCACCTCTAAACAGTGTTTTCGGAAACGTGAAAGTGAAATTTCTGAGAAGATGAATTTCGCCAAAATATACTGAAAATCATTTTGAAATCTTTCACTAACGGCTGCTTGTGGAAGACATTAAGAAACACCTGAAATCACGTGTGGGACTAAGGAGAGAAAGATATGCAGATAATACAATAGGTGGGGGGTAGCTTAGTTAGGTAGCTGGTATAGAAAAGAGGTTCACTGAATTCCACGTATAGTGAGAGTTATGAATAGGGAGGAAAATGGGTGAATAGAACTGAAGGATCTCGGAAAGAATAGAAAGGTCTAAAGAGATACGAAGTAAAAAGCGGGGGATGCAACGGATGCCAGTCGTGAAAGTGCTTTTTAAATCGCCTTCCCTTCCTAGGAAATTCTTCCTTATCGCTCATTTTCTGTATACCACTCAATCAATAGATCAATAGTATTCTTACCATACGCAGATTGAATATTTTTCTCTGTGCTCCACATCTCGGATTCTTTCTTTTATTTTCGAGGAATAATCTTCAAAAATCCCTTTTCAATCCAAATAACATGTGACAAAATAAAATCGTTATTATTAAGCATATAATATCGAAGCGGCAAGCACTATTCGTTATGATTCAATAAGTGCACTAAACACAGTTGATGCAAGATTTTCAATTAAGAATATGATAATCGGAAAATTCCCTAAAACTGTTGATTCTACATCATTCCATTAGCAATGAAATTTAAAAAAGAATATTATAAATATACAAATTATATATATTATATATAATACTATATATAGCGTCCGGCTCGCTGTCTGATTTGTTAGGAATTCTACTAGAAAATTTCATGCAATATGGCAGAAAGACTGCTTTGAAATGGTCCCAAACCAACTTCTTCATTACAGTCTTTTCAGGACACCGCTTCCTAAAATGAGTTAATCCCGGAATCCCCGTTCACTACCTTCTTCCCATAAGAGAAACCAAAAAACCCCACCCCAAAACCCCTCTCGCACGACAAACAGTTACATATACCTCAATCTCCACACTTTCTTTTCATTATGCATTTAACCCCCCTTGATGAGAAAGGCATTGTCTCCAAAATGCGCATTAGGTGTTTCTGAAAACTGGCCGCCGCACCTGGGGTTAATCCTTTTCTTAGGAATTGCGCCCGATGGTTCCCAGCATACAGCGATTGGAGAGTTCTTGAATCTCCCATTCCCCAAAATACTTTTCCTCTTTTACCTTATCCCGATGATTATCAGCGTTTCAATCATGAAAGGAATAATTTCGCTCATTTACTGAGGGATACCGATATCCTAAAGAACATTCTAACCCTTTACCGTTTCGAGTGATATTTCTCTTTCTCTACCACTATAATTTCCGTCTCTAATCAATTCTCTATATCGTCCCGTTTTGGATGGATAACTCCGATGAAGTGAAATATACGTGACTGAAATAAGTAGAAGACTGAATGTAATCGATATCGTGATGCTTAAGCTACTTACACCTTATTAATTAAATAAGCTACTAGTAGGTCTTAAATGATAGATTTTCCGAAATTCGTTTCCCGGTATCTTTTCTAAAGTAAGTAACCCTACATACATAAAAAACACTGTGTAAAAAGACTGATGCATGAGATATTCGACCTCAAGTTATAGTTAAAAATAGAGTATATAAAAATAAGTATGGTTTAAAAGTAAGTGTAAAAATAGGGTTATTCGTACTGAACGGTTGAAAAACGTTTGGCATCAAATAAATAGTAGCTAAATGCTACGGTAATTCGTAAACAATTTAAGACCCTAATGAAAATTTTATTTTTATGCATAGCGGCATTTCGACTGAAATAAGAGCTCTAAATAAAGTTCCAGAGATGTTTTATGATTATGCATACGAAGTGATACATAATGAAGGATAAAGTCAACCGTATCTAATGGCAAATGGCTCATGATTTAAATGACTTAAACGAAATAAGAATCGGGAAAAGGAGAGACTGTCGGAAGGGAGTTAAAGTGTTTAAGGGGATTCATCTACAGAACTGGAATAAGAAGAATAAAGTAAAAACATGTATTATAAAAAGAATTTTTCCAAGATTCATTTATGAGATCGCCCATACGGTCTCGATGAGGTAAACCACTTGTGGTTAAAAATAACTTAAATCAAGGCATGAAAAGGTTTGTATGAGAAAAGCTCGAAGATGAACATAAATTATTGCGGAAGACATGTTACCAACTTGGGTATTTATTGTAATGATTGGGCCAGTCAGATCGGAGCACTCGAGGGCTTTTAATGCCAAAATAAAAGAGAGGCATCCGGATTATCATATTAGCAGCGCGTTCTACTTGGATGAAAGCGGTCCCGGGTTCGATTCCCGGTGGGAGACCACATGCGAAATGACCTCCGCAGTCGAATGCCTTTTAACAATACAACTCATAAAAGCGAGAAATAATGAACGTTTAGTTATCGATATTACTTGCTTGATTGTGATTTCTTAGGATAATCGTAGAATAAATATTTAACTGCATTTGTTTGTGTAAATATGGTTTCAGCAAGCTCATAGTCCTCATGCATTTTATGATATTGTCATTTAACTACGACGAACGACATTGTAAAAATGATGGGTTCCAACAGATTGAACCTTTATGGCTGCTTTTATCAATTCTGTCGAATTTAACGCGATTTAAATATGGAAATTAGAGAAGTTCGTCCACAAGTATATATCGAACAGAGGAAATGAACAAAAGGTTATTATAGCTCTACTTTTGATCCAGAAATGGATCTAGCTTCTCATACCTTAGCATAGTTCAAAGAGGGACTTTTTACAAAAAAAATATCCAGCAGAAACCACACTGACGATTGAAGTAGTACTTATTTCAAGGCTATCAACCATAAAGCTATCAATCTAAAACACTTTCTTGCACATTGATTTTTCCTCTGAAATGCGTACGATGATTTCAAAATGTTATTTGGCTATGCCAATGGAGTTCAAAGGCGATCAAAATGAACATTAATCCTCTGAGCATGCGTGAAAATCGTTTTCTTTCTGGAATCTTTCTGAGGAGAATTTTGCCTCAAATCGAATACTTAAAATGCATGTATATTTTCGTATCAACATTGCGGCTAAATATTTTCTACTTATAGTCAATCGATTGTTAAAGACACATTCTGTTCATGGTTCTCTGTTGGAATGGACGAAAGAACCCTCACATTCTTTGCGAAAAAGAGGTAGGAGTATCATAATGCAATAATGGGAAAATTTGAATCTTTTGAAGGACAACTTTTTGTGGAAACCTATCCCAAGACAGAAGATGATAAAATGAAACTTGCAAGCATAGCTCTCTTTTACGGTCTTCACTACAGCTCGTGCGAAGATTTATTCTAACTTTAGCTTTCCGTAGATATAGAATTAGAAATCGAACAGAATGAAATTCAAAAGTTTCGGCTATAAGTAGTAGTAGTGCGACGTTTAGAATCAACTGCAGTTTTGCTATTCTATAATGTGAATCGAGTGTGGTGTTAAATACACGGAAAAAAATCCGAACATTCAATACATAACATTCACGCAAATTGTGAAACGTCGTCTCCCACGAAAGAAAGGAAATTTCTTTATTGTGATAATGGGCCTCGATCGATCCGACTAGTCATAGCGTAACAGAACGTGTTAAAGGAGTATAGATAATTTTAACCGCTTTCAGATTTTTTATAGATAAAATTGAATATAAGTTAATCTTCGGTGGAATTTTAACTGCTACAGATCCGAACTGCTACAGATTGTTGATGATATTAAATTATGATGCATATGCAACCCGTGGGCTTTATTCTTTGGTCAGTTGTGAAGTGAGAGGCTCCTGAGATAATACTCGAATCATTAGATTAACATTAACCGGTTATAGCCGGTTTCCTAAACATCGGATTACCATAAAAGGGCTGAATGCATTAAAAAACATATACGACAATCGTTCGAAGCTTTTTGTTATGTATGAGAAAAACAAACAATGTCAATGTGTTATTGAAGGCATTTACTGATGGACGGTGAATGTCTTTCCAAATATTATGTTTAATTATTAAATTAAGTACATCAACGGAAGAGAAAGTTATGGTTCCCACCTCCTTTTATAGAGTCAACTTTAAAAATTTAAAGGAGGAATGAAATGTCATTATTGATCCGATACCTAAAATGTAAATAAGTGAAAGAAATCCATCAGGACATCCACTAATCCCACTAAGAGATATTTAGCGTCGAGTCAATAGAACTGTGCACTTTTTATAAGCAATAAAAACGACCATCGATCAAAACGTAACACTAATGAAATTTTATGTCTTTTGGTATCAACATGGTGTGAATCCTATGACCTTTCTAATATAATTTCTCACTTCAAATAGTTCTGTGCCATCGATAAACGCGAAGGGTGTGTTTTCTTTATAATGTAGGATTATTCATTGGTTACGATCGGGGTAACAAGAAGGTAAATAAAATGTAAACTTCTATCTGCACAAGGAGTACATTTTTAGACATCTAAATTAGGGCAGATCTTGGTCTTGGAATAAAAGCGATCGTGCACTCATTTTCGCACATCCTGCTTTTTCATATTTATCATGCATTTATTTGTGTCCACTCACTGGAGACCTGAGAATTGCATTGACGTCGATATTCCTAATATCGAAATAATTGATTTAAACAAAAGCATTGTATTGAAAGGGCGGCATAATTCAAATTATGATTTTTGAAATTGTTCATTATGTAATCAGAAATCATTTAAAATTTAATGAAATTAGTTTCTATTTTGACAGATAGGTACTACTAGAGTCAAAGTCGGGCGGAAATCTATTTTCATAGTTTTATATTCAAGTGTTACATTCGATATTATTACGCTAGAAAATCTAGTTACATTAAAATAACATCACTAAAATAGTCCATCGCCCGCTCCGAATTAATATTAAATATAACAAGTATTTAATCGACTTCCGGTCCGGACCGAGCCAAGTATCATCGGAAAGCTAATCAGAATCCTTCCGATATGAAAGATATAATGGGAACCTATGTATTCCTTAAGATGCTGCTTAAGAATAAAAAATTTGAGAAATAGATTTTAATTGTGTAGCATATGGCAGCAAGCTGAAATGCCACTCGATACTCTATGGGGAATTAATTTTCGAATGGTCTATTATACGCGTCGTGAAGTTTCTAATTCTTACTTATGTCCTTCAAGAGATCCTAGGAATGGAGTTGGAAACTGAAACGCTCTCTATATAATATTTTATCAATTATATAATTAAAGCATACCGTTATGATAATAATTTTTAAGCATCCTCAAGTAAATCCTGCCGATAACCGACCGAACTTTATTTGCAACATGTAGAACATATTACTTATACTTAGAAATAATTAGCTAACGCTGTGAACACATTTTAAGTTACTATATGTACATTTAATTTGCCCTTCAAATGGACTCCGAATTTAAGAGGTTAAACATGATAATGCCCCTAACGTCTAACAACAGTTTTCCGCCACTGCTAAGATTAAAATACAAGGCTTGATTGAATGATCAAGTCGAATTTTCATACGAGGCATCGATTAAATCAAAATCTGCCGTGCGAATGAAGCTTCGAGGCTATAAGAAAGAGATCTAACTGCGTTTAGAATGGTTCGTTACGGCCTCAGTCGCCACGAATCGATCCGAGGACCCTTTTCAAACGAAATGCTTATATTCTTTGAAATTGGGTTAATTTCTATAATGTTAACATTTGATGATTGTTTCACGTGTTCATCGATCTTTATGAGAAAATTAACCAAAACTCTTTTCCGGTATTGAATTCTTGAACTGCCCGTTCATCATGATTGTTAATAAATCATTGATGTTTACAGTCCAGTTTCGAAATACTCCTCCCCTTACGAAAACACCAAATAGCAGATGTAACTAAAAAAGAGAAGTGAAACTGATTACCTATTTAATAAAGATGTGGAATAAACCGAATGCCACTACCTTTGAAGCGACTCTCATACTATTAAGTTATAGATTTACCAAACGTAAAGTGCACTTTGAACTTGCAGTTCATTAAATCAGCGTTGGAAAAGTCGAAGTGATTATGAGCTTAAGTGTCCTAACCTACGATTTGACGAAGAATTTATTCCCTAACTGCTACAGATCCGAACATTGAATTCTCTCATTTTTTCCCACGAATGATTCTAAGGATTCAGCTGAATTTCTTGCATATTCTTATGTAACAGA
This sequence comes from Pachydiplax longipennis, assembly GCA_036926295.1. Lineage (NCBI taxonomy): Eukaryota > Metazoa > Arthropoda > Insecta > Odonata > Libellulidae > Pachydiplax > Pachydiplax longipennis. The sequence goes on along the minus strand of JAVFKF010000044.1, from coordinate 6,318,018 downwards.
GGCTTCGACTATCGCAACGTTCGTCAAGGGGACTGGTTGTTCATAGCCTCAGAAAATAATCCTATATCTCGATGGAATTTCCCAATCATTTCGAATTATATTGCAGAAGATACCACCGATACATGAGAAGTACGCTTATATTACTTATGAGAACGGTCAATTTTATCAATGATTGTACTGGGGACATTTTGGTAGCTGAAAAGATTATTGGGCCAGGAAGAGGATTCAAAAGTCATGAATGTTAGAAGTCGTGCAATTAATGTATTCTTGGTGGTAATCTAAAAGCACCATACTTTGGGAAATTAGAGTAGTTCGTCCACAAGTATATATCGAACAGAGGAAATGAACAAAAGTTTATTATAGCTCTACTTTTGATCCAGAAATGGATCTAGCTACTCATACCTTAGCATAGTTCAAAGAGGGACTTTTTACAAAAAAAATATCCAGCAGAAACCACACTGCCGATTGAAGTAGTACTTATTTCAAGGCTATCAACCATAAAGCTATCAATCTAAAACACTTTCTTGCACATTGATTTTTGCTCTGAAATGCGTACGATGATTTCAAAATGTTATTTGGCTATGCCAATGGAGTTCAAAGGCGATCAAAATGAACATTAATCCTCTGAGCATGCGTGAAAATCGTTTTCTTTCTAGAATCTTTCTGAGGAGAATTTGGCCTCAAATCGAATACTTAAAATGCATGTACATTTTCGTATCAACTTTGCGGCTGAATATTTTCTACTTATAGTCAATCGATCGTTAAAGACACATTCTGTTCATGGTTCTTTGTTGGAATGGACGAAAGAACCCTCACATTCTTTGCGAAAAAGAGGTAGGAGTATCATAATGCAATAATGGGAAAAATTGAACATTTTGAAGGACAACTTTTTGTGGAAACCTATCCCAAGACCGAAGATGATAAAATGAAACTTGCAAGCATAGCTCTCTTTTACGGTCTTCACTACAGCTCGTGCGAAGATTTATTCTAACTTTATCTTTCCGTAAATATAAAATTCGAAATCGAACAGAATGAAATTCAAAAGTTTCGGCTATAAGTCGTAGTAGTGCGACGTTTAGAATCAACTGCAGTTTTCCTATTCAATAATGTGAATCGAGTGTGGTGTTAAATACACGGAAAAAAATCCGAACATTCAATACATAACATTCACGAAAATTGTGAAACGTCGTCTCCCACGAACGAAAGGAATTTTCTTTATTGTGATAATGGGCCTCGATCGATCCGACTAGTCATAGCGTAACAGAACGTGTTAAAGGAGTATAGATAATTTCAATCGCTTTCAGCTTCTTTAAATATAAAATTGAATATAAGTTAATCTTCGGTGGAATTTTAACTGCTACAGATCCGAACTGCTGCAGATTGTTGATGATATTAAATTATGATGCATATGCAACTCGTGGGCTTTATTCTTTGGTCAGTTGTGACGTGAGAGGCTCCTGAGATAATACTCGAATCATTAGATTAACATTAACCGGTTTCCTAAACATCGGACTACCATAAAAGGGCTGAATGCAATCAAAAACTTATGCGACAATCGTTCGAAGCTTTTTGTTATGTATGAGAAAAACAAACAATGTCAATGTGTTATTGATGGCATTTACTGATGGATGGTGAATGTTTTTTCAAATATTATGTTTAATTATTATATTAAATACATCAACGGAAGAGAAAGTTATGGTTCCCATCTCCTTTTATAGAGTCAACTTTAAAAATTTAAAGGAGGAATGAAATGTCGTTATTGATCCGGTACTTAAAATGTAAATAAGTGAAAGAAATCCATCAGGACATCCACTAATCCCACTAAGAGATGCTTAGCGTCGAGTCAATAGAACTGTGCACTTTTTATAAGCAATAAAAACGACCATCCTTCAAAACGTAACACTAAAGAAATTTCATGTCTTTTGGTATCAACATGGTGTGAATCCTATGACCTTTCTAATATAATTTCCCACTTCAAATAGTTCTGTGCCATCGATAAACGCGAAGGGTGTGTTTTCTTTATAATGTAGGATTATTCATTGGTTACGATCGGGGTAACAAGAAGGTAAATAAAATGTAAACTTCTATCTGCACAAGGAGTACATTTTTAGACATCTAAATTAGGGCAGATCTTGGTCTTGGAATAAAAGCGATCGTGCACTCATTCTCGCACATCCTGCTTTTTCATATTTATCATGCTTTTATTTGTGTCCACTCACTGGAGACCTGAGCATCGCATTGACGTCGGTATTCCTAATATCGAAATAATTGATTTAAACAAAAGCATTGTATTGAAAGGGCGACATAATTCAAATTATGATTTTTGAAATTGTTCATTATGTAATCAGAAATCATTTAAAATTTAATGAAATTAGTTTCTATTTTGACAGATAGGTACTACTAGAGTCAAAGTCGGGCGGAAATCTATTTTCATAGTTTTATATTCAAGTGTTACATTCGATATTATTACGCTAGAAAATCTAGTTACATTAAAATAACATCACTAAAATAGTCCATCGCCCGCTCCGAATTAATATTAAATATAACAAGTATTTAATCGACTTCCGGTCCGGACCGAGCCAAGTATCTTCGAAAAGCTAATCAGAATGCTTCCGATATGAAAGATGGAATGGAAACCTATGTATTCGCTAAGATGTTGCTTAAGAATAAAAAAATTGAGAAATAGATTTTAATTCGGTAGTATATGGCAGCAAGCTGAAATGCCACTCGATACTCTATGGGGTTTTAATTTTCGAATGGTCTATTATACGCGTCGTGAAGTTTCTAATTCTTACTTATATCCTTCAATAGATGCTGGGAATGGAGTTAGAAACTGAAACGCTGTCTTTATAATATAAGTAGTTATGTTACGTTTAGGATCAATGGCAATTCTATAATTTGATTCGAGTGTGGAGTTAATTTTCACAGGAAAAAAGAATCTGAGTATGCAATATATAAAACTCACGGAAATTGTGAATCGTCGTCTCCCAAGGTAGACAGGAATTTCCTTTATTGTTATAATGGGTCTCAGTCAATACAAGTTTAATCTCAGCGGAACGCAACGTGTTAAAGAAGTAATGAAAATTTATTACAATAATCTTCAGTGATTCTATCATAGAATAGAACTTCACATTGGGTAATGTAATATTTATGTATCTCCTTCCACTGTCACACTGTCTAAGTCAAAGTTTTTCGGATAATAAACTTCACCTAATGAATTATTTAAATTGTCTGATGGTTGCCGTCAGCATGGAAAATTTGATGAATGACATACTAATTGTGACTTACTCGACCATAATTACACCCAAGTAATGCAAGAGTAAGCTTTGATACCTAAATTTATGATGTTAGTCACTGAAAACACCTCTATGATAGTGCGGCCCTATGAAATTAAAATGTAGCAGAAGCATAGTTAAGGCACTATTCATATATTAGGTATTCATTATGACGAAAAGTTTTTTAAAAGATTTCAAATTGTTTTAATCTATGATTCTAACATCTCTTACGGATGTGTTAAGAGTAGGACATGTAAATTATGTGAATCCTCCGTTCCTTTTAATCGGTAAAGCAAATCTAGTTTCAGTAAGGTAATCGGAAATAATCTTCAGCTAAAAGCAATGCCTTAAGCTTTTTAAGGGTGATCCTACAAACACTATTATCTCTAATCGCGTTGTCTAACAGGAAAAATGTAGCATGATTAGGAATAGCCCCTCCCCCTTTGAAAAGTTTCAATCCAACCCTTGCACCAGGTGGTAAACAGGAAAAGAAAAATGAGAGGAGCTCACGACCTCGGGACAAGTATTTGAGTATTTCTAACGGTAGGTGCATAAAGAGGTATATGGGATACTATACTCTAACATTGTAGAGACGTCTTAAAAACTACCACTGCTTATAGAAAGACCTATGATGCCTATCACTTTATAATATGAGGATGTAAAGAAAGAATATTAACTTACCTTCCAATGAGTATTTCATGATGAGCAGTGTTCACGCATAACACCGAATACTAAACACACTAAACACTGAAAACTGCACATATTTCCAATCACAGTTCACTCACACAGCACTCACTACACACAAATATCACTCACTTATTCTGGCTCTTCGCGGTCACCTGAAGGTAATGAGGCCGAATTGTGCCGGGTCGTTCTTCACAAGCACTTTCTCGCCCTGGAGAGGAACTCCCCGCTGCAGGACCTCTGGTCAAATTGCAACGACGAATCCAAAGGCCAACTCCTGAAATCCTTCCTCCAGCTGTGGAATCCCATCCCAGCGGTCGAAGTCGCCCTTCAGCCAAGGTTTATGTCTTTGTGATACTCGTAGGCCTCTGAGATAAATTGAGAAAGGAATGCATTGAAATCTTGCTACGTAAGATCTTATGAAAAGAGCTCCAAACAACGTAACTTCCCTGAATTTATATTTTTGAAGCCACACTCAACAATTAAAATTGCTCTATGGCTCTCAATTAAAATTTACATAGCCATCAAACATTGTCAAATGTTGTAACAAAAAGAAATGAAACTATACTCAGTAATAACGAGAGGAGGTCTTTATGTAATGAAAATGTATTACGAGATATGCACAAGCATAGTCATTTCTATTTTCTAAGTTAATCAAAAGCCTCTCATGAAGCTTCTAAAAGGCGTCATTCTATGATTTTACTACTTTTGTGGAACGACATGCTAATTTGAAAGAAAAAGAAATTTGTATATTTCAACGTTAATGGATTTTATCAATTATTCATTACTCTAAAGCAGCTTTGAGCGTTGGGTAAGAAGAGGGTAAGGGTTTAGAAATGTGCACTCATTGGTAAGATTTTCGCCAGAAGAAACCTCCATCATTTCTAAGACGTCGAGCTTCCTCCCTTTCGATTCCCGGTGGAGAGGTTTCGCCAAAAAGGAACTCTGCTTTCCGCTGTCCAGTAGGTGGGCGCCACAGCCATGTTTTATGAACCTGTTTTTGGATGAAGATTGTCTATGATTTTGAATCATATTTATTATTTCTCTTAATCAATACAGTACCCAAATTATAGACGCAACAACATAGGTCTCATACTTCTTAATTCTACATTACGAAGAAGGACGGCTAAGAGTTTGTGGGAAAAAATCCTCGAAGCTGAAGGCTTTTGAAGGAAAAACCCACGTATCGGGAAAACAACCGCACAAGAAGCGGGATGAAAAAACCCGCGAAACACAGGAAATGCATAATAAACAAAAAATTGAATTAAATCTAACACTTAAAATTCTAAAACTACCTAAGCCTAATCTATAGAATTCAACGTTAACAAAGATCAAAAATTAAATATCTAGCTCTAAGAATACAACAACAATCAGGCAAAATAGTTAATAATTGTTTCTATGTGGCTGGTTTCTTGGGCCCCGCTATTCTCCTCTGAAAGCCACCTTCAAGTATAATTCTTTCAAATCTAAGGATAAGTTACAGATAATAGTAAAATTAACAAAGAACGTATTTCAGAAGTGAATTTAAAGTATGAGTATGTTTGACATGATTGTCAAAATCTACCTCGAATTAGTGATGAGTGTTTGCCGTCGTTCACTCAGTGTCACAGGGATTAATGATATGTAAGGAAATAAATAAAAGTAATGTAAAATTATAATATGCTATAATATCTTGATAATGTATTTCACAATACATTAAGCTATATATTAGCTCTATTCATACTTAAAATCCTGGTAAATACAACAAATACCTCAGTAACCGATCCATCCTCCATAGTTCCTAATTACCATGCCAAGAGGCTCTGCCATTCATTGCACCACGCGGAGACACACTGATGGCCCTATGTTCTCCCACGCGTCCTCAATAGTTTCAAGTAATTTGCTCCTGTCTTGAGGGCGGTCTTGCTTTTGAAGATTTTTTTGCCATAATACCCCATATATTTTCAATGGGATTAAGGTCCGGGCTCCTTGCTGGCCAGCTTCATTTCTTACGTTGTGTTTCCTCTGGTAAACAAAAGTTGTTATTGCCAAGTGTGTGTTCTTTCTCCACAAGCATTAACCTTCCTCTGCGAGTTCTCTTTCGGAAGCACTTCAATCCAAGATAAGTCATTAAGCAAATTCTTCTCCTTTCTCAGCAGTTATCACGGGAATATCCCAATTGAGCAACAAAACATAGGGATGATAATGTCACTTCTGTATGATAGAACTAAGTATCGCCATAAAATAGAAAACACCCAAATAAAATATATTTTAAACCATCATTGAGATGCTTGACACCAAGCTAAACCTTCTCAAGTAAACTGAATCACTTAAAATTTACTGAACGAATCTCGATCATTTTTAAATATCTAAACCGTTTGCATATACATTTTCTATTTCAAGAAACAAAGTAGCCATTCACTGATAAGAGAACTATTAGGTTGAAACCGAACATATCAATTAATTCGGTCTGGATCGTTACACGCCAAGGTATTTATACATGATTGTATATTTGTATTAGTTTATTGATGTTAAAAATCTATGAATCGGTAAACGTTATTTCTTAGTCTTCATTTTCAGAGAAGATTCGCATCTTCTACTGTTTGCTACACTACAAGGGGCAAACTGTAAAGAACGTACCCATCTTCCGAGAAAAAGAGCGCTGACAGCCCTCTGAAACTTCAACGTCCGTCGCTTTGCAACATAGAGGAGAATTATCCTGTAGTGCAGGCGAGTAGCGCAGTGCAAACTGCCACACAAGTTTCCTGCCGCTCAGAGACGAAGTTATCAGGACACTAGAAAGGAAATAAGGCATTGTAAACCCTAAGAGTAACATAAAATCATCGAATCGGAAGATCGTTGCAATCCCGAAGAGTCATCCGTAAGATATAACACCGATAAATATTGAAAAACCAGATGTATAGACTTCTCAAAAGTTCTTACATTGCTAAGGAGTTCAACGTTGAGAGACTACAGAAGAGATAGCTCCGCCCCGTTCAAATGCTCCGACTGCTATGAGTCAATTGCAGGAAAGCGACCGCACCAATTCCGCCAAAATTGAACACTCATACCAACGCTACGAATTCAGGATGGAGAAGGGCGGTATAGGATTTCTCTTGTTCCATTACAGCCAAGCGTGGATAAATATGTCTGGGAGTGTAGGGATACGGTTTCATCATTCGAATGCATATCGTATTTTCATAAAAGACTTTTATGTGATTTATCAGTAATTATGTAAACTTCTCCAATTCTTTAATCATTGAATTTATAGTGTTTGCGGGGGTCCTGGATAGCCGTGTGGACAGCGAGTTCGACTTCGATGAAAGTGGTTCATAGTACAGATGTTTCCAGCAAATTTATTACATTTATGCATCTCATGATTTAAAATTTTACATTTTCTGAATATCTCCAACTGCATTTATTATGTAGAAGAATATTTAAATTTATTGAATTATTTTTTTCTTACCCTCATCAACTAATTTCATTTTATTTATTGTTGAGGGTGATTGAATGTTTTTGTTACAAGAAGATATCAAGTCTCCTAAACTCTGAATAAATAACCTCATCAATTATATGCATTGCTTTCGTTGATTCCCAAAGAGAATGCCATCTATATGGGGACCATGTCTTTAAGTTCTAATTTCATGTCTAACACCTTTATTTACTAATTTTGTAAGTCAAGAGGAGGCCATGATAGATGTATACAATCTAGCTGCTTGACAGCAAACATCTTGATCCGTTTTCTTTGATGTGAAATAAGCAGTGATTTCAGAGTATGCAATTGTGGCCATCAATCAACAAGGCATTATCAGTCCTTAGTCAAAGGTAAAGAAGGTGTTGTTTTATTCTGAAAATCAGTTACAGCTTTTTAGGAGGCCCTAAAAATTCTCTTGTCATGGGAATCTTCTCAAATCTTGACTATAAAGTTTTAAAAATGTATGCCATACATTATTTTTAAGAGAAATGGGAAGGTCTGCCATAACATTTTCTTCCATATTTGGGGATAAATAAAAGTCAAGAAAAGGATTCAGGAATTTAATACATGTTCATAAGTTTACAGAGAGAGATATTTTAGAATATTTTCATGATTACAAAGTCTGATAATATTTTAATTTATTTCAGATACCTTGGATAAGCTACACTATTATATCAGTAAAGCTCTTTCTCTGCTCAAGGTGCATAAAATCCAAAACTCCAGTTTCAATGATCTTGATAACTTTACAGACTGACATCATCATCTATTGTCTGTATTCAGTATAAACAACAGCTTAAATACATTGAAAAATGTAACATTTCTAAGGAATGATCACGATTCTTGTATATACACTTGGGATCAATAACTAATACAATAAATATCAAGATTTCAATTTATAAATGTTTAAGGACCTGCTCATGAAATGAGAAACATCTAATTAAAGATAGATGTAAAAATTGTGGAAATTGCAAGGAGTATTAAGAAATTTTCAAAATTTCATTTAAGAAAACTAAAGGTAAATATTTCTCTATTGTAATATTATTGAGGATAGTCAAATTCTTCATCATTCATTGAAGATGCAAAATATGGAAGATAATTTGCAGGACTCTTTGATTGCTATCTGAAGAAGAGCAGGGGGGTGTTTCTGAGTCTCCACAGATTGGTGGCAACAGATTCAATCCGAGTTAATCGTAAAGTAATCCATCTACCAACTTCTGTGCGTTTCACACTTCCAAGCGGAAAGAAATCCATCTTGGGTATGACGTCACTCCTCATCCCAGTTGAGAAACGATGAAACATCATAAGAAATCACACATTCCTAAGAGACAAGTGAGCAGAGAAAAACAGCTTTCCAATAAACAGTAATTTTTGTAAATTAATTTCCTGCATTTGAGCATTTGAAACAAATGTGTGGTAATATTTTACACAATTGTGTTCGTTTATACTTCGAATAATCGCAATCTATGTACCCATTTTGAATCATATTGTATGATTGTAAATTATCACTAAATTTGCTGAGGTATTTATCAATGCCTTGATCAAAACATTCTAAGTACATTTACATTGCTGCTGGAAATAATCAATAATTTTTAATATTGCATTTAAAAGCTCTTAGCATGAGGGTATCTAGCCAGCAGAGGGAAGTGGTTGCTTACACATCTCATGATGTGTCTAGTTCCAGTGAGAGTGCACCTCATTGTGAGGTGTAGGCAACATCTTCCTCTACTCTGCCACCTTTGAAAGGTTTACACAAAAAGGTTAATTGCTCCACTAAAATGGAATTGCATTCTATGCTTTATTACTACAGATGACTTGATAACAGCAATTCTTTTTAAGATGAGTTTTGATAAGGTTTTATAAATTCTCCTATGTGAAGATTGGAGATGAACCCTATACCTTCATGTTAACTTAACTATTCGGGAAAATAGATTGCAAGTGAACTTTGTTTGGAATGATATGATAATATCTAAGGATAGTAGAACATTATCTAAGGCTTAGAAGGAAAGGAGATTTATAAATATCCTTGTTCAATTCCATTCTGTTTTTATTTACCATTACAGCCATATCTACATATACTGGGACACACAGATATACTCAGGAAGGTCATACATACAAAATAATACATGGATATAATATAAATACTTATTTACAATAAAAAATGTATAGATAGAAACATACTCTACATATATAAGCTTTAAAATCATGATCTTAGCTGTCATACCATACATTGGACATAAGGTACAATATTTTGTATAATCTTTCTAGATTAAGGAACCTCTGGAAATAAGTGTACATACGTATCTTTTATTTGGATATTCTATGGTTGATTTGTTTTCTATTGTTATTTATTTTTAAAGTAGCAGCTTTTTTATATAAAATTATTTATTACTATGAAGCAGAAGCCATTTCTTAAGTTTTACATTTTTATTTTGAAGCAGTCTCTTTTTTGTCATTAAGTTGAGATATATTTTATCATTTTAGGGCCCATTTCCATTTCATTCATCTATTTCATTTATCACTTTATGTAACAGGTTTTTTATTTTTATTTTATAGCTTGTGCTAATTCATTTTTATTCATATTAGTGTTTTTTATTTTCATGTGATACATTTTTCTTTAGTGCAGAGGACTGTACTGTATGTGATAATTATTTAATTTCCTTTGAATAAATTTATCTAAAGGGTATGAATATGTATATTGCAATGTACCTACCAGAGGGGATGAAAATGAATTAATTACCTATAGCATGCAAGAGACATACTTTTCAATGTATTTTCTCCTTTCTAAGGGACTGTTAGGGATTACAATCTACCTTGTTATTACAGCCAGTATGTTCAGGGTGTTGATCACCTCCTCTACAGGGCCTGACACTGGCATGCCTGAGGCTGACATTAGCACTGCTTCCCAATGACTTTTGGTATCAGCCTTCCGCATAAAAATGCAATGCACAGAGGACCGAGGTGCCCAATGAAATTTTTCCAGTTATTAATACCATATATATTAGGTGATATCTAGGTGCTACAATAATTATTTCATTCATTAATCAGCATTCATTATTTTATTTCTAACACAGAAATGATTTATCTTCTATCATAATTAAATTATTTCACAATTTCCTTAAGATATGGCAACTTTAGAATGTGCTCTCCACAAGTTGATGAGCTATAAAGCACAAAAGAGTAGCATCACCTACATTGATATTAATTACATACATCTCCAACATTTGAGTTGAGATTTACTAAAATTAAGAGAAGCAGAAGTAGACGTTTTGATTTTGCACAAAATTATTAGCAATTTTGGAATAACGAGGTTATGTATTTTTGGATGTGGGTTATACATTCTATCATTCATATTTTAAGTTAGGAAAGTTCCTGTATCAGATGTAGCCTAAAAATATGCTATTATTATTCAAGAGTTTTCTACTTTTGTAAATAGGATATTTCTCTTGTATAAATTAAATACAATACCACATACCTTCATTTCAATAGCTAATGTTGTGGTATGCTGCCCAGTGTTTAAGAATGGTCAATCTTTCACTATTAAAGCCCTTGCCATGCATTTATTATGATGATACAAGCCCTGGAAAATCATCATCTGTGACAATGAAGGGGTTTGAGTTATCCATAAGTGCCTCGGACCTTGTCTTCTCAAAACTTGCAGCCTTCTCTCTCCTCTGAAAAACATCAGGTTCCTTAATGATCTCCATTGTGTAGGTTATTAACAATGAACATAATTATAGTAGCCAAATTCAGCATCTTTTTGGATTCATCAGGAATTAAAGTGAAACAAACTCAATACAATTGACATCCATTATCTTCTACAATTACTGACATCTATATTATTCCTAGGTTCTATCATTTTGCCAAAAAAGGCCTGAATCCTGGGTCATTGTTCTTTGGAGGAAATACATTCAATTGATGGACCAAGCCCATTTCTTGAAAACTAGGAAAATTTTGAAAGACACATAGCCACAAATTACTATGTAATTGGTTGAAATAAACTCAAGAAGAATATAATTCCAGAAATTCTTCACCAGGTAAGCCTCAGTTACATGTGAAATAAATTTCAGAATAAGAAGAGCTCCTAAGAGAATGTATTAATTACCTGTTAACATAAGGTCCATTAAAAATTACAACATCAAAATATGGTCATTTCAGGAAAATTTATTCCTCTTACATCTTTTATCTCATGAAACCTTCTCTAAAAGATATTGAAAATATATTTTCAGTATAGAACAAATGCATTTAAATGAGCTTATGTTGGATCTATATACTTAAAGCAGCACTGGGGAGTGAATCTTATATTTCTTCTTGACCCAAACATCTAATATTATATAAATTTATGAATCAGTTTTATTATAAGTTAACCAGATGTCAGCAAATTGTAACCATTAGAAATACATTCTGCTAGAAAATACCTCAACAAAATGATTGCTACAGCTAAAAGATATTAAAGTGAAGATTCTCTCACCCCACAGTCAGTTGTAGTAACTTATGCAACGATATTTTGCATATTAAGATAATTAGGGTCACGATGTACACAATATTTCATATGCAGACATACACCAACAGCTTCAACTTTTCTCCCATTATAATCATAATTTATTTACTGCTTTAATATTTTTTACAAAATACTAAACAATAAAATATATTGTCCGTGAATTTTAGAACATAGGGAACTTCATTTAGTATCTCATATCACTAGAAACCGACTTATTTGCAATAGCAAAGGATGAGAATTGAATACATTATACACATCAGAAAATTATACATTCATCACCAGAGAGCTACGCTTTGCACTCTAATTCATTATAACCATGAAGGAATGAAGATGATCAGTAATGCTCAACTCTGAACTGCTTAGTTTTATTTACTTTTTCAATTTCCTTTTTATAGTAGTTGTACTATGCCTTTTTAAGTAGTTATACTATGCAATAAACATGCCATATGAATGAAATAAAATTTTCAGCCATGTAAGGCTTTAAGGTGCTAAGTTAATCCTTTGAATGAAATGAAAATTAGAAGGAGTGTTATTAGGTTATATTATTATTTCTGAAAAGTCATGTGATGCAGAATATCATTTTTAAAATTAAAATTCATCATTTGATGTTACTTAATTCATTGTCATTCACTGTTCTTCTCTCATCCTTCCCCTTAGTTTCTTCATTACCTGTATGTGCTGCAGTATCAAAGGTAATATTGCTATCCTTTGGATTGGGCAACCTCCATATGCATGAAAGCTATGCTAGCTTGCAAGTGATGAAGGGGCAATCAGCTGATGCATGTCAATGACCTTTTTTAAGTAGGTCAGGCACATACTTATGGATCTAGCAAATATTTTTTTGTTAAAAAAGGTGTTTAACTATCAAATTTGTTTATCATGATGTAAATAATAAAGATTGTAGTTTTCACTTCTTTTTATCTTAAAAATATTCAACCAAGAGTTGGCTCATTGCAGTTGGTCTCAGCACTCCACTTCTCTATGTATTTATTAGTTTTACTAAATCTTTGGTACGAACTTCCTAATGTTCTTGGTTCAATATTTTTCAGATGGGGGCCAGTACTTAGGGCCTCTTCCACCCTAACTACACTCCTCTTCTCTTATATATTGAAATATTTTCTGCTACACCTCCTGTAATGAATCAAAAACCCTGCATGGCGGATTTAGAAATATACCAAAGAGGAATGGATTAATACATTATTAAAATGCCCTAAACAATATTTGGACCTGAATTCCCTCGCTGAATATGACTTGAGTAGTTAATTCAGAGTTTCATATAAAGTTTTTAAAAATTCAGTCATGAATATCCATACATTGGACATAAGGTACAATATTTTGTATAATCTTTTCAGATTAAGGAACCTCTGGAAATAAGTGTACATACGTATCTTTTATTTGGATATTCTATGGTTGATTTGTTTTCTATTGTTATTTATTTTTAAAGTAGCAGCTTTTTTTTATAAAATTATTTATTACTATGAAGCAGAAGCCATTTCTTAAGTTTTACATTTTTGATTTTGAAGCAGTCTCTTTTTTGTCATTAAGTTGAGATATATTTTATCATTTTAGGGCCCATTTCCATTTCATTCATCTATTTCATCTATCACTTTATGTAACAAGTTTTTTATTTTTATTTTATAGCTTGTGCTAATTCATTTTTATTCATATTAGTGTTTTTTATTTTCATGTGATACATCTTTCTTTAGTGCAGAGGACTGTACTGTATGTGATAATTATTTAATTTCCTTTGAATAAATTTATCTAAAGGGTATGAATATGTATATTGCAATGTACAGTCCTCCAAGAAAAAATCGAAGGGTGTATTCCGTGGTGCATAAGATTGAGGGGTTTCAAATTTCTGGTTTTACCCCTTCCACCCGCCCTTCTATTACATTTTGGCAACACCGGAAGAGTCCGAAGCCTTCCCTTCTACCCGACCGTGGGCCTCGGAGCGGGCGGAAGGGAGGAAACAATAGGTTTTATGGTGAGGTCTAGCTAAGCGCACAGTGTACTGGAGTTTCTGCGGCCAAGAAAAGATTTCCAAAATGTTTTCGTAAGGACTCAAAAACTTACTGGTGTAGAAGAGACAAGTCCATTTGGATCGAAAACCGACATTTTTCCTCTTCGATAATTTTTGCAGAAAAATTTGGGGATCAAACCTGAATGATATTGATGGGCGTAATTTCGTAAAATTTTTCCCCATATTCTCTCTAAAGATTTCCTCAGTATAATTGCTTCATTTGCTACGAAAGTTATTTGAAAGCATTAACGTATTCTTTTCTATGTTAAAAAACAGTATGTCACTGCATTACTTCCAATTCACAGTAAATGAGAAATATTTTGATTGATTTGAATATCTATTAACAAGAGGATAACAGAGAATCAGCTGCGGTTCTGTTAGTTACTCGACGATTTGTAACATTGCTACGCCAACAGCTGTGTGCACCAGATTGGTGGTTGCAGGTGTAAACAATGAAATCTTAGGCAATTTTCAAATCCATCATCCTCTTTCTCAAACTAATATAGAAACTTCTTCATTACATATCTAGTTAACAGAGAGGCTTTTTTATTGCTAATATATTGCTTAATTGCTCAAAACATTTAGAAAGGGATTTGAGGACAGTAGTTTTGTAGCTTTCAACGAACTAAATCATAATATTTCTACATAAACTAGCTGAAGTGTCACATACAAAATAGTCATACATAACACCCCGTGTCTGGGTCGAAGGGCACCTTAGACACATGTGTCCGTACTAAGAAAGTTAATGCTGCAATTCACAAAAAAATAGAGACAAAGATTTGTTCGGTCATCTGTAGTTACCATACACCATGTTTTTTTCCGAAAAAATTACTCACCTCTAAACAGTGTTTTCGGAAACGTGAAAGTGAAATTTCTGAGAAGATGAATTTCGCCAAAATATACTGAAAATCATTTTGAAATCTTTCACTAACGGCTGCTTGTGGAAGACATTAAGAAACACCTGAAATCACGTGTGGGACTAAGGAGAGAAAGATATGCAGATAATACAATAGGTGGGGGGTAGCTTAGTTAGGTAGCTGGTATAGAAAAGAGGTTCACTGAATTCCACGTATAGTGAGAGTTATGAATAGGGAGGAAAATGGGTGAATAGAACTGAAGGATCTCGGAAAGAATAGAAAGGTCTAAAGAGATACGAAGTAAAAAGCGGGGGATGCAACGGATGCCAGTCGTGAAAGTGCTTTTTAAATCGCCTTCCCTTCCTAGGAAATTCTTCCTTATCGCTCATTTTCTGTATACCACTCAATCAATAGATCAATAGTATTCTTACCATACGCAGATTGAATATTTTTCTCTGTGCTCCACATCTCGGATTCTTTCTTTTATTTTCGAGGAATAATCTTCAAAAATCCCTTTTCAATCCAAATAACATGTGACAAAATAAAATCGTTATTATTAAGCATATAATATCGAAGCGGCAAGCACTATTCGTTATGATTCAATAAGTGCACTAAACACAGTTGATGCAAGATTTTCAATTAAGAATATGATAATCGGAAAATTCCCTAAAACTGTTGATTCTACATCATTCCATTAGCAATGAAATTTAAAAAAGAATATTATAAATATACAAATTATATATATTATATATAATACTATATATAGCGTCCGGCTCGCTGTCTGATTTGTTAGGAATTCTACTAGAAAATTTCATGCAATATGGCAGAAAGACTGCTTTGAAATGGTCCCAAACCAACTTCTTCATTACAGTCTTTTCAGGACACCGCTTCCTAAAATGAGTTAATCCCGGAATCCCCGTTCACTACCTTCTTCCCATAAGAGAAACCAAAAAACCCCACCCCAAAACCCCTCTCGCACGACAAACAGTTACATATACCTCAATCTCCACACTTTCTTTTCATTATGCATTTAACCCCCCTTGATGAGAAAGGCATTGTCTCCAAAATGCGCATTAGGTGTTTCTGAAAACTGGCCGCCGCACCTGGGGTTAATCCTTTTCTTAGGAATTGCGCCCGATGGTTCCCGGCATACAGCGATTGGAGAGTTCTTGAATCTCCCATTCCCCAAAATACTTTTCCTCTTTTACCTTATCCCGATGATTATCAGCGTTTCAATCATGAAAGGAATAATTTCGCTCATTTACTGAGGGATACCGATATCCTAAAGAACATTCTAACCCTTTACCGTTTCGAGTGATATTTCTCTTTCTCTACCACTATAATTTCCGTCTCTAATCAATTCTCTATATCGTCCCGTTTTGGATGGATAACTCCGATGAAGTGAAATATACGTGACTGAAATAAGTAGAAGACTGAATGTAATCGATATCGTGATGCTTAAGCTACTTACACCTTATTAATTAAATAAGCTACTAGTAGGTCTTAAATGATAGATTTTCCGAAATTCGTTTCCCGGTATCTTTTCTAAAGTAAGTAACCCTACATACATAAAAAACACTGTGTAAAAAGACTGATGCATGAGATATTCGACCTCAAGTTATAGTTAAAAATAGAGTATATAAAAATAAGTATGGTTTAAAAGTAAGTGTAAAAATAGGGTTATTCGTACTGAACGGTTGAAAAACGTTTGGCATCAAATAAATAGTAGCTAAATGCTACGGTAATTCGTAAACAATTTAAGACCCTAATGAAAATTTTATTTTTATGCATAGCGGCATTTCGACTGAAATAAGAGCTCTAAATAAAGTTCCAGAGATGTTTTATGATTATGCATACGAAGTGATACATAATGAAGGATAAAGTCAACCGTATCTAATGGCAAATGGCTCATGATTTAAATGACTTAAACGAAATAAGAATCGGGAAAAGGAGAGACTGTCGGAAGGGAGTTAAAGTGTTTAAGGGGATTCATCTACAGAACTGGAATAAGAAGAATAAAGTAAAAACATGTATTATAAAAAGAATTTTTCCAAGATTCATTTATGAGATCGCCCATACGGTCTCGATGAGGTAAACCACTTGTGGTTAAAAATAACTTAAATCAAGGCATGAAAAGGTTTGTATGAGAAAAGCTCGAAGATGAACATAAATTATTGCGGAAGACATGTTACCAACTTGGGTATTTATTGTAATGATTGGGCCAGTCAGATCGGAGCACTCGAGGGCTTTTAATGCCAAAATAAAAGAGAGGCATCCGGATTATCATATTAGCAGCGCGTTCTACTTGGATGAAAGCGGTCCCGGGTTCGATTCCCGGTGGGAGACCACATGCGAAATGACCTCCGCAGTCGAATGCCTTTTAACAATACAACTCATAAAAGCGAGAAATAATGAACGTTTAGTTATCGATATTACTTGCTTGATTGTGATTTCTTAGGATAATCGTAGGATAAATATTTAACTGCATTTGTTTGTGTAAATATGGTTTCAGCAAGCTCATAGTCCTCATGCATTTTATGATATTGTCATTTAACTACGACGAACGACATTGTAAAAATGATGGGTTCCAACAGATTGAACCTTTATGGCTGCTTTTATCAATTCTGTCGAATTTAACGCGATTTAAATATGGAAATTAGAGAAGTTCGTCCACAAGTATATATCGAACAGAGGAAATGAACAAAAGGTTATTATAGCTCTACTTTTGATCCAGAAATGGATCTAGCTTCTCATACCTTAGCATAGTTCAAAGAGGGACTTTTTACAAAAAAAATATCCAGCAGAAACCACACTGACGATTGAAGTAGTACTTATTTCAAGGCTATCAACCATAAAGCTATCAATCTAAAACACTTTCTTGCACATTGATTTTTGCTCTGAAATGCGTACGATGATTTCAAAATGTTATTTGGCTATGCCAATGGAGTTCAAAGGCGATCAAAATGAACATTAATCCTCTGAGCATGCGTGAAAATCGTTTTCTTTCTGGAATCTTTCTGAGGAGAATTTTGCCTCAAATCGAATACTTAAAATGCATGTACATTTTCGTATCAACATTGCGGCTAAATATTTTCTACTTATAGTCAATCGATTGTTAAAGACACATTCTGTTCATGGTTCTCTGTTGGAATGGACGAAAGAACCCTCACATTCTTTGCGAAAAAGAGGTAGGAGTATCATAATGCAATAATGGGAAAATTTGAATCTTTTGAAGGACAACTTTTTGTGGAAACCTATCCCAAGACAGAAGATGATAAAATGAAACTTGCAAGCATAGCTCTCTTTTACGGTCTTCACTACAGCTCGTGCGAAGATTTATTCTAACTTTAGCTTTCCGTAGATATAGAATTAGAAATCGAACAGAATGAAATTCAAAAGTTTCGGCTATAAGTAGTAGTAGTGCGACGTTTAGAATCAACTGCAGTTTTGCTATTCTATAATGTGAATCGAGTGTGGTGTTAAATACACGGAAAAAAATCCGAACATTCAATACATAACATTCACGCAAATTGTGAAACGTCGTCTCCCACGAAAGAAAGGAATTTTCTTTATTGTGATAATGGGCCTCGATCGATCCGACTAGTCATAGCGTAACAGAACGTGTTAAAGGAGTATAGATAATTTTAACCGCTTTCAGATTTTTTATAGATAAAATTGAATATAAGTTAATCTTCGGTGGAATTTTAACTGCTACAGATCCGAACTGCTACAGATTGTTGATGATATTAAATTATGATGCATATGCAACCCGTGGGCTTTATTCTTTGGTCAGTTGTGAAGTGAGAGGCTCCTGAGATAATACTCGAATCATTAGATTAACATTAACCGGTTATAGCCGGTTTCCTAAACATCGGATTACCATAAAAGGGCTGAATGCATTAAAAAACATATACGACAATCGTTCGAAGCTTTTTGTTATGTATGAGAAAAACAAACAATGTCAATGTGTTATTGAAGGCATTTACTGATGGACGGTGAATGTCTTTCCAAATATTATGTTTAATTATTAAATTAAGTACATCAACGGAAGAGAAAGTTATGGTTCCCACCTCCTTTTATAGAGTCAACTTTAAAAATTTAAAGGAGGAATGAAATGTCATTATTGATCCGATACCTAAAATGTAAATAAGTGAAAGAAATCCATCAGGACATCCACTAATCCCACTAAGAGATATTTAGCGTCGAGTCAATAGAACTGTGCACTTTTTATAAGCAATAAAAACGACCATCGATCAAAACGTAACACTAATGAAATTTTATGTCTTTTGGTATCAACATGGTGTGAATCCTATGACCTTTCTAATATAATTTCTCACTTCAAATAGTTCTGTGCCATCGATAAACGCGAAGGGTGTGTTTTCTTTATAATGTAGGATTATTCATTGGTTACGATCGGGGTAACAAGAAGGTAAATAAAATGTAAACTTCTATCTGCACAAGGAGTACATTTTTAGACATCTAAATTAGGGCAGATCTTGGTCTTGGAATAAAAGCGATCGTGCACTCATTTTCGCACATCCTGCTTTTTCATATTTATCATGCATTTATTTGTGTCCACTCACTGGAGACCTGAGAATTGCATTGACGTCGATATTCCTAATATCGAAATAATTGATTTAAACAAAAGCATTGTATTGAAAGGGCGACATAATTCAAATTATGATTTTTGAAATTGTTCATTATGTAATCAGAAATCATTTAAAATTTAATGAAATTAGTTTCTATTTTGACAGATAGGTACTACTAGAGTCAAAGTCGGGCGGAAATCTATTTTCATAGTTTTATATTCAAGTGTTACATTCGATATTATTACGCTAGAAAATCTAGTTACATTAAAATAACATCACTAAAATAGTCCATCGCCCGCTCCGAATTAATATTAAATATAACAAGTATTTAATCGACTTCCGGTCCGGACCGAGCCAAGTATCATCGGAAAGCTAATCAGAATCCTTCCGATATGAAAGATATAATGGGAACCTATGTATTCCTTAAGATGCTGCTTAAGAATAAAAAATTTGAGAAATAGATTTTAATTGTGTAGCATATGGCAGCAAGCTGAAATGCCACTCGATACTCTATGGGGAATTAATTTTCGAATGGTCTATTATACGCGTCGTGAAGTTTCTAATTCTTACTTATGTCCTTCAAGAGATCCTAGGAATGGAGTTGGAAACTGAAACGCTCTCTATATAATATTTTATCAATTATATAATTAAAGCATACCGTTATGATAATAATTTTTAAGCATCCTCAAGTAAATCCTGCCGATAACCGACCGAACTTTATTTGCAACATGTAGAACATATTACTTATACTTAGAAATAATTAGCTAACGCTGTGAACACATTTTAAGTTACTATATGTACATTTAATTTGCCCTTCAAATGGACTCCGAATTTAAGAGGTTAAACATGATAATGCCCCTAACGTCTAACAACAGTTTTCCGCCACTGCTAAGATTAAAATACAAGGCTTGATTGAATGATCAAGTCGAATTTTCATACGAGGCATCGATTAAATCAAAATCTGCCGTGCGAATGAAGCTTCGAGGCTATAAGAAAGAGATCTAACTGCGTTTAGAATGGTTCGTTACGGCCTCAGTCGCCACGAATCGATCCGAGGACCCTTTTCAAACGAAATGCTTATATTCTTTGAAATTGGGTTAATTTCTATAATGTTAACATTTGATGATTGTTTCACGTGTTCATCGATCTTTATGAGAAAATTAACCAAAACTCTTTTCCGGTATTGAATTCTTGAACTGCCCGTTCATCATGATTGTTAATAAATCATTGATGTTTACAGTCCAGTTTCGAAATACTCCTCCCCTTACGAAAACACCAAATAGCAGATGTAACTAAAAAAGAGAAGTGAAACTGATTACCTATTTAATAAAGATGTGGAATAAACCGAATGCCACTACCTTTGAAGCGACTCTCATACTATTAAGTTATAGATTTACCAAACGTAAAGTGCACTTTGAACTTGCAGTTCATTAAATCAGCGTTGGAAAAGTCGAAGTGATTATGAGCTTAAGTGTCCTAACCTACGATTTGACGAAGAATTTATTCCCTAACTGCTACAGATCCGAACATTGAATTCTCTCATTTTTTCCCACGAATGATTCTAAGGATTCAGCTGAATTTCTTGCATATTCTTATGTAACAGAGGCTTCGACTATCGCAACGTTCGTCAAGGGGACTGGTTGTTCATAGCCTCAGAAAATAATCCTATATCTCGATGGAATTTCCCAATCATTTCGAATTATATTGCAGAAGATACCACCGATACATGAGAAGTACGCTTATATTACTTATGAGAACGGTCAATTTTATCAATGATTGTACTGGGGACATTTTGGTAGCTGAAAAGATTATTGGGCCAGGAAGAGGATTCAAAAGTCATGAATGTTAGAAGTCGTGCAATTAATGTATTCTTGGTGGTAATCTAAAAGCACCATACTTTGGGAAATTAGAGTAGTTCGTCCACAAGTATATATCGAACAGAGGAAATGAACAAAAGTTTATTATAGCTCTACTTTTGATCCAGAAATGGATCTAGCTTCTCATACCTTAGCATAGTTCAAAGAGGGACTTTTTACAAAAAAAATATCCAGCAGAAACCACACCGCCGATTGAAGTAGTACTTATTTCAAGGCTATCAACCATAAAGCTATCAATCTAAAACACTTTCTTGCACATTGATTTTTGCTCTGAAATGCGTACGATGATTTCAAAATGTTATTTGGCTATGCCAATGGAGTTCAAAGGCGATCAAAATGAACATTAATCCTCTGAGCATGCGTGAAAATCGTTTTCTTTCTAGAATCTTTCTGAGGAGAATTTGGCCTCAAATCGAATACTTAAAATGCATGTACATTTTCGTATCAACTTTGCGGCTGAATATTTTCTACTTATAGTCAATCGATCGTTAAAGACACATTCTGTTCATGGTTCTTTGTTGGAATGGACGAAAGAACCCTCACATTCTTTGCGAAAAAGAGGTAGGAGTATCATAATGTAATAATGGGAAAAATTGAACATTTTGAAGGACAACTTTTTGTGGAAACCTATCCCAAGACCGAAGATGATAAAATGAAACTTGCAAGCATAGCTCTCTTTTACGGTCTTCACTACAGCTCGTGCGAAGATTTATTCTAACTTTATCTTTCCGTAAATATAAAATTCGAAATCGAACAGAATGAAATTCAAAAGTTCCGGCTATAAGTCGTAGTAGTGCGACGTTTAGAATGAACTGCAGTTTTCCTATTCAATAATGTGAATCGAGTGTGGTGTTAAATACACGGAAAAAAATCCGAACATTCAATACATAACATTCACGAAAATTGTGAAACGTCGTCTCCCACGAACGAAAGGAATTTTCTTTATTGTGATAATGGGCCTCGATCGATCCGACTAGTCATAGCGTAACAGAACTTGTTAAAGGAGTATAGATAATTTCAATCGCTTTCAGCTTCTTTAAATATAAAATTGAATATAAGTTAATCTTCGGTGGAATTTTAACTGCTACAGATCCGAACTGCTGCAGATTGTTGATGATATTAAATTATGATGCATATGCAACTCGTGGGCTTTATTCTTTGGTCAGTTGTGACGTGAGAGGCTCCTGAGATAATACTCGAATCATTAGATTAACATTAACCGGTTTCCTAAACATCGGATTACCATAAAAGGGCTGAATGCAATCAAAAACTTATGCGACAATCGTTCGAAGCTTTTTGTTATGTATGAGAAAAACAAACAATGTCAATGTGTTATTGATGGCATTTACTGATGGATGGTGAATGTTTTTTCAAATATTATGTTTAATTATTATATTAAATACATCAACGGAAGAGAAAGTTATGGTTCCCATCTCCTTTTATAGAGTCAACTTTAAAAATTTAAAGGAGGAATGAAATGTCGTTATTGATCCGGTACTTAAAATGTAAATAAGTGAAAGAAATCCATCAGGACATCCACTAATCCCACTAAGAGATGCTTAGCGTCGAGTCAATAGAACTGTGCACTTTTTATAAGCAATAAAAACGACCATCCTTCAAAACGTAACACTAAAGAAATTTCATGTCTTTTGGTATCAACATGGTGTGAATCCTATGACCTTTCTAATATAATTTCCCACTTCAAATAGTTCTGTGCCATCGATAAACGCGAAGGGTGTGTTTTCTTTATAATGTAGGATTATTCATTGGTTACGATCGGGGTAACAAGAAGGTAAATAAAATGTAAACTTCTATCTGCACAAGGAGTACATTTTTAGACATCTAAATTAGGGCAGATCTTGGTCTTGGAATAAAAGCGATCGTGCACTCATTTTCGCACATCCTGCTTTTTCATATTTATCATGCTTTTATTTGTGTCCACTCACTGGAGACCTGAGCATCGCATTGACGTCGGTATTCCTAATATCGAAATAATTGATTTAAACAAAAGCATTGTATTGAAAGGGCGACATAATTCAAATTATGATTTTTGAAATTGTTCATTATGTAATCAGAAATCATTTAAAATTTAATGAAATTAGTTTCTATTTTGACAGATAGGTACTACTAGAGTCAAAGTCGGGCGGAAATCTATTTTCATAGTTTTATATTCAAGTGTTACATTCGATATTATTACGCTAGAAAATCTAGTTACATTAAAATAACATCACTAAAATAGTCCATCGCCCGCTCCGAATTAATATTAAATATAACAAGTATTTAATCGACTTCCGGTCCCGACCGAGCCAAGTATCTTCGAAAAGCTAATCAGAATGCTTCCGATATGAAAGATGGAATGGAAACCTATGTATTCGCTAAGATGTTGCTTAAGAATAAAAAAATTGAGAAATAGATTTTAATTCGGTAGTATATGGCAGCAAGCTGAAATGCCACTCGATACTCTATGGGGTTTTAATTTTCGAATGGTCTATTATACGCGTCGTGAAGTTTCTAATTCTTACTTATATCCTTCAATAGATGCTGGGAATGGAGTTAGAAACTGAAACGCTGTCTTTATAATATAAGTAGTTATGTTACGTTTAGGATCAATGGCAATTCTATAATTTGATTCGAGTGTGGAGTTAATTTTCACAGGAAAAAAGAATCTGAGTATGCAATATATAAAACTCACGGAAATTGTGAATCGTCGTCTCCCAAGGTAGACAGGAATTTCCTTTATTGTTATAATGGGTCTCAGTCAATACAAGTTTAATCTCAGCGGAACGCAACGTGTTAAAGAAGTAATGAAAATTTATTACAATAATCTTCAGTGATTCTATCATAGAATAGAACTTCACATTGGGTAATGTAATATTTATGTATCTCCTTCCACTGTCACACTGTCTAAGTCAAAGTTTTTCGGATAATAAACTTCACCTAATGAATTATTTAAATTGTCTGATGGTTGCCGTCAGCATGGAAAATTTGATGAATGACATACTAATTGTGACTTACTCGACCATAATTACACCCAAGTAATGCAAGAGTAAGCTTTGATACCTAAATTTATGATGTTAGTCACTGAAAACACCTCTATGATAGTGCGGCCCTATGAAATTAAAATGTAGCAGAAGCATAGTTAAGGCACTATTCATATATTAGGTATTCATTATGACGAAAAGTTTTTTAAAAGATTTCAAATTGTTTTAATCTATGATTCTAACATCTCTTACGGATGTGTTAAGAGTAGGACATGTAAATTATGTGAATCCTCCGTTCCTTTTAATCGGTAAAGCAAATCTAGTTTCAGTAAGGTAATCGGAAATAATCTTCAGCTAAAAGCAATGCCTTAAGCTTTTTAAGGGTGATCCTACAAACACTATTATCTCTAATCGCGTTGTCTAACAGGAAAAATGTAGCATGATTAGGAATAGCCCCTCCCCCTTTGAAAAGTTTCAATCCAACCCTTGCACCAGGTGGTAAACAGGAAAAGAAAAATGAGAGGAGCTCACGACCTCGGGACAAGTATTTGAGTATTTCTAACGGTAGGTGCATAAAGAGGTATATGGGATACTATACTCTAACATTGTAGAGACGTCTTAAAAACTACCACTGCTTATAGAAAGACCTATGATGCCTATCACTTTATAATATGAGGATGTAAAGAAAGAATATTAACTTACCTTCCAATGAGTATTTCATGATGAGCAGTGTTCACGCATAACACCGAATACTAAACACACTAAACACTGAAAACTGCACATATTTCCAATCACAGTTCACTCACACAGCACTCACTACACACAAATATCACTCACTTATTCTGGCTCTTCGCGGTCACCTGAAGGTAATGAGGCCGAATTGTGCCGGGTCGTTCTTCACAAGCACTTTCTCGCCCTGGAGAGGAACTCCCCGCTGCAGGACCTCTGGTCAAATTGCAACGACGAATCCAAAGGCCAACTCCTGAAATCCTTCCTCCAGCTGTGGAATCCCATCCCAGCGGTCGAAGTCGCCCTTCAGCCAAGGTTTATGTCTTTGTGATACTCGTAGGCCTCTGAGATAAATTGAGAAAGGAATGCATTGAAATCTTGCTACGTAAGATCTTATGAAAAGAGCTCCAAACAACGTAACTTCCCTGAATTTATATTTTTGAAGCCACACTCAACAATTAAAATTGCTCTATGGCTCTCAATTAAAATTTACATAGCCATCAAACATTGTCAAATGTTGTAACAAAAAGAAATGAAACTATACTCAGTAATAACGAGAGGAGGTCTTTATGTAATGAAAATGTATTACGAGATATGCACAAGCATAGTCATTTCTATTTTCTAAGTTAATCAAAAGCCTCTCATGAAGCTTCTAAAAGGCGTCATTCTATGATTTTACTACTTTTGTGGAACGACATGCTAATTTGAAAGAAAAAGAAATTTGTATATTTCAACGTTAATGGATTTTATCAATTATTCATTACTCTAAAGCAGCTTTGAGCGTTGGGTAAGAAGAGGGTAAGGGTTTAGAAATGTGCACTCATTGGTAAGATTTTCGCCAGAAGAAACCTCCATCATTTCTAAGACGTCGAGCTTCCTCCCTTTCGATTCCCGGTGGAGAGGTTTCGCCAAAAAGGAACTCTGCTTTCCGCTGTCCAGTAGGTGGGCGCCACAGCCATGTTTTATGAACCTGTTTTTGGATGAAGATTGTCTATGATTTTGAATCATATTTATTATTTCTCTTAATCAATACAGTACCCAAATTATAGACGCAACAACATAGGTCTCATACTTCTTAATTCTACATTACGAAGAAGGACGGCTAAGAGTTTGTGGGAAAAAATCCTCGAAGCTGAAGGCTTTTGAAGGAAAAACCCACGTATCGGGAAAACAACCGCACAAGAAGCGGGATGAAAAAACCCGCGAAACACAGGAAATGCATAATAAACAAAAAATTGAATTAAATCTAACACTTAAAATTCTAAAACTACCTAAGCCTAATCTATAGAATTCAACGTTAACAAAGATCAAAAATTAAATATCTAGCTCTAAGAATACAACAACAATCAGGCAAAATAGTTAATAATTGTTTCTATGTGGCTGGTTTCTTGGGCCCCGCTATTCTCCTCTGAAAGCCACCTTCAAGTATAATTCTTTCAAATCTAAGGATAAGTTACAGATAATAGTAAAATTAACAAAGAACGTATTTCAGAAGTGAATTTAAAGTATGAGTATGTTTGACATGATTGTCAAAATCTACCTCGAATTAGTGATGAGTGTTTGCCGTCGTTCACTCAGTGTCACAGGGATTAATGATATGTAAGGAAATAAATAAAAGTAATGTAAAATTATAATATGCTATAATATCTTGATAATGTATTTCACAATACATTAAGCTATATATTAGCTCTATTCATACTTAAAATCCTGGTAAATACAACAAATACCTCAGTAACCGATCCATCCTCCATAGTTCCTAATTACCATGCCAAGAGGCTCTGCCATTCATTGCACCACGCGGAGACACACTGATGGCCCTATGTTCTCCCACGCGTCCTCAATAGTTTCAAGTAATTTGCTCCTGTCTTGAGGGCGGTCTTGCTTTTGAAGATTTTTTTGCCATAATACCCCATATATTTTCAATGGGATTAAGGTCCGGGCTCCTTGCTGGCCAGCTTCATTTCTTACGTTGTGTTTCCTCTGGTAAACAAAAGTTGTTATTGCCAAGTGTGTGTTCTTTCTCCACAAGCATTAACCTTCCTCTGCGAGTTCTCTTTCGGAAGCACTTCAATCCAAGATAAGTCATTAAGCAAATTCTTCTCCTTTCTCAGCAGTTATCACGGGAATATCCCAATTGAGCAACAAAACATAGGGATGATAATGTCACTTCTGTATGATAGAACTAAGTATCGCCATAAAATAGAAAACACCCAAATAAAATATATTTTAAACCATCATTGAGATGCTTGACACCAAGCTAAACCTTCTCAAGTAAACTGAATCACTTAAAATTTACTGAACGAATCTCGATCATTTTTAAATATCTAAACCGTTTGCATATACATTTTCTATTTCAAGAAACAAAGTAGCCATTCACTGATAAGAGAACTATTAGGTTGAAACCGAACATATCAATTAATTCGGTCTGGATCGTTACACGCCAAGGTATTTATACATGATTGTATATTTGTATTAGTTTATTGATGTTAAAAATCTATGAATCGGTAAACGTTATTTCTTAGTCTTCATTTTCAGAGAAGATTCGCATCTTCTACTGTTTGCTACACTACAAGGGGCAAACTGTAAAGAACGTACCCATCTTCCGAGAAAAAGAGCGCTGACAGCCCTCTGAAACTTCAACGTCCGTCGCTTTGCAACATAGAGGAGAATTATCCTGTAGTGCAGGCGAGTAGCGCAGTGCAAACTGCCACACAAGTTTCCTGCCGCTCAGAGACGAAGTTATCAGGACACTAGAAAGGAAATAAGGCATTGTAAACCCTAAGAGTAACATAAAATCATCGAATCGGAAGATCGTTGCAATCCCGAAGAGTCATCCGTAAGATATAACACCGATAAATATTGAAAAACCAGATGTATAGACTTCTCAAAAGTTCTTACATTGCTAAGGAGTTCAACGTTGAGAGACTACAGAAGAGATAGCTCCGCCCCGTTCAAATGCTCCGACTGCTATGAGTCAATTGCAGGAAAGCGACCGCACCAATTCCGCCAAAATTGAACACTCATACCAACGCTACGAATTCAGGATGGAGAAGGGCGGTATAGGATTTCTCTTGTTCCATTACAGCCAAGCGTGGATAAATATGTCTGGGAGTGTAGGGATACGGTTTCATCATTCGAATGCATATCGTATTTTCATAAAAGACTTTTATGTGATTTATCAGTAATTATGTAAACTTCTCCAATTCTTTAATCATTGAATTTATAGTGTTTGCGGGGGTCCTGGATAGCCGTGTGGACAGCGAGTTCGACTTCGATGAAAGTGGTTCATAGTACAGATGTTTCCAGCAAATTTATTACATTTATGCATCTCATGATTTAAAATTTTACATTTTCTGAATATCTCCAACTGCATTTATTATGTAGAAGAATATTTAAATTTATTGAATTATTTTTTTCTTACCCTCATCAACTAATTTCATTTTATTTATTGTTGAGGGTGATTGAATGTTTTTGTTACAAGAAGATATCAAGTCTCCTAAACTCTGAATAAATAACCTCATCAATTATATGCATTGCTTTCGTTGATTCCCAAAGAGAATGCCATCTATATGGGGACCATGTCTTTAAGTTCTAATTTCATGTCTAACACCTTTATTTACTAATTTTGTAAGTCAAGAGGAGGCCATGATAGATGTATACAATCTAGCTGCTTGACAGCAAACATCTTGATCCGTTTTCTTTGATGTGAAATAAGCAGTGATTTCAGAGTATGCAATTGTGGCCATCAATCAACAAGGCATTATCAGTCCTTAGTCAAAGGTAAAGAAGGTGTTGTTTTATTCTGAAAATCAGTTACAGCTTTTTAGGAGGCCCTAAAAATTCTCTTGTCATGGGAATCTTCTCAAATCTTGACTATAAAGTTTTAAAAATGTATGCCATACATTATTTTTAAGAGAAATGGGAAGGTCTGCCATAACATTTTCTTCCATATTTGGGGATAAATAAAAGTCAAGAAAAGGATTCAGGAATTTAATACATGTTCATAAGTTTACAGAGAGAGATATTTTAGAATATTTTCATGATTACAAAGTCTGATAATATTTTAATTTATTTCAGATACCTTGGATAAGCTACACTATTATATCAGTAAAGCTCTTTCTCTGCTCAAGGTGCATAAAATCCAAAACTCCAGTTTCAATGATCTTGATAACTTTACAGACTGACATCATCATCTATTGTCTGTATTCAGTATAAACAACAGCTTAAATACATTGAAAAATGTAACATTTCTAAGGAATGATCACGATTCTTGTATATACACTTGGGATCAATAACTAATACAATAAATATCAAGATTTCAATTTATAAATGTTTAAGGACCTGCTCATGAAATGAGAAACATCTAATTAAAGATAGATGTAAAAATTGTGGAAATTGCAAGGAGTATTAAGAAATTTTCAAAATTTCATTTAAGAAAACTAAAGGTAAATATTTCTCTATTGTAATATTATTGAGGATAGTCAAATTCTTCATCATTCATTGAAGATGCAAAATATGGAAGATAATTTGCAGGACTCTTTGATTGCTATCTGAAGAAGAGCAGGGGGGTGTTTCTGAGTCTCCACAGATTGGTGGCAACAGATTCAATCCGAGTTAATCGTAAAGTAATCCATCTACCAACTTCTGTGCGTTTCACACTTCCAAGCGGAAAGAAATCCATCTTGGGTATGACGTCACTCCTCATCCCAGTTGAGAAACGATGAAACATCATAAGAAATCACACATTCCTAAGAGACAAGTGAGCAGAGAAAAACAGCTTTCCAATAAACAGTAATTTTTGTAAATTAATTTCCTGCATTTGAGCATTTGAAACAAATGTGTGGTAATATTTTACACAATTGTGTTCGTTTATACTTCGAATAATCGCAATCTATGTACCCATTTTGAATCATATTGTATGATTGTAAATTATCACTAAATTTGCTGAGGTATTTATCAATGCCTTGATCAAAACATTCTAAGTACATTTACATTGCTGCTGGAAATAATCAATAATTTTTAATATTGCATTTAAAAGCTCTTAGCATGAGGGTATCTAGCCAGCAGAGGGAAGTGGTTGCTTACACATCTCATGATGTGTCTAGTTCCAGTGAGAGTGCACCTCATTGTGAGGTGTAGGCAACATCTTCCTCTACTCTGCCACCTTTGAAAGGTTTACACAAAAAGGTTAATTGCTCCACTAAAATGGAATTGCATTCTATGCTTTATTACTACAGATGACTTGATAACAGCAATTCTTTTTAAGATGAGTTTTGATAAGGTTTTATAAATTCTCCTATGTGAAGATTGGAGATGAACCCTATACCTTCATGTTAACTTAACTATTCGGGAAAATAGATTGCAAGTGAACTTTGTTTGGAATGATATGATAATATCTAAGGATAGTAGAACATTATCTAAGGCTTAGAAGGAAAGGAGATTTATAAATATCCTTGTTCAATTCCATTCTGTTTTTATTTACCATTACAGCCATATCTACATATACTGGGACACACAGATATACTCAGGAAGGTCATACATACAAAATAATACATGGATATAATATAAATACTTATTTACAATAAAAAATGTATAGATAGAAACATACTCTACATATATAAGCTTTAAAATCATGATCTTAGCTGTCATACCATACATTGGACATAAGGTACAATATTTTGTATAATCTTTCTAGATTAAGGAACCTCTGGAAATAAGTGTACATACGTATCTTTTATTTGGATATTCTATGGTTGATTTGTTTTCTATTGTTATTTATTTTTAAAGTAGCAGCTTTTTTATATAAAATTATTTATTACTATGAAGCAGAAGCCATTTCTTAAGTTTTACATTTTTATTTTGAAGCAGTCTCTTTTTTGTCATTAAGTTGAGATATATTTTATCATTTTAGGGCCCATTTCCATTTCATTCATCTATTTCATTTATCACTTTATGTAACAGGTTTTTTATTTTTATTTTATAGCTTGTGCTAATTCATTTTTATTCATATTAGTGTTTTTTATTTTCATGTGATACATTTTTCTTTAGTGCAGAGGACTGTACTGTATGTGATAATTATTTAATTTCCTTTGAATAAATTTATCTAAAGGGTATGAATATGTATATTGCAATGTACCTACCAGAGGGGATGAAAATGAATTAATTACCTATAGCATGCAAGAGACATACTTTTCAATGTATTTTCTCCTTTCTAAGGGACTGTTAGGGATTACAATCTACCTTGTTATTACAGCCAGTATGTTCAGGGTGTTGATCACCTCCTCTACAGGGCCTGACACTGGCATGCCTGAGGCTGACATTAGCACTGCTTCCCAATGACTTTTGGTATCAGCCTTCCGCATAAAAATGCAATGCACAGAGGACCGAGGTGCCCAATGAAATTTTTCCAGTTATTAATACCATATATATTAGGTGATATCTAGGTGCTACAATAATTATTTCATTCATTAATCAGCATTCATTATTTTATTTCTAACACAGAAATGATTTATCTTCTATCATAATTAAATTATTTCACAATTTCCTTAAGATATGGCAACTTTAGAATGTGCTCTCCACAAGTTGATGAGCTATAAAGCACAAAAGAGTAGCATCACCTACATTGATATTAATTACATACATCTCCAACATTTGAGTTGAGATTTACTAAAATTAAGAGAAGCAGAAGTAGACGTTTTGATTTTGCACAAAATTATTAGCAATTTTGGAATAACGAGGTTATGTATTTTTGGATGTGGGTTATACATTCTATCATTCATATTTTAAGTTAGGAAAGTTCCTGTATCAGATGTAGCCTAAAAATATGCTATTATTATTCAAGAGTTTTCTACTTTTGTAAATAGGATATTTCTCTTGTATAAATTAAATACAATACCACATACCTTCATTTCAATAGCTAATGTTGTGGTATGCTGCCCAGTGTTTAAGAATGGTCAATCTTTCACTATTAAAGCCCTTGCCATGCATTTATTATGATGATACAAGCCCTGGAAAATCATCATCTGTGACAATGAAGGGGTTTGAGTTATCCATAAGTGCCTCGGACCTTGTCTTCTCAAAACTTGCAGCCTTCTCTCTCCTCTGAAAAACATCAGGTTCCTTAATGATCTCCATTGTGTAGGTTATTAACAATGAACATAATTATAGTAGCCAAATTCAGCATCTTTTTGGATTCATCAGGAATTAAAGTGAAACAAACTCAATACAATTGACATCCATTATCTTCTACAATTACTGACATCTATATTATTCCTAGGTTCTATCATTTTGCCAAAAAAGGCCTGAATCCTGGGTCATTGTTCTTTGGAGGAAATACATTCAATTGATGGACCAAGCCCATTTCTTGAAAACTAGGAAAATTTTGAAAGACACATAGCCACAAATTACTATGTAATTGGTTGAAATAAACTCAAGAAGAATATAATTCCAGAAATTCTTCACCAGGTAAGCCTCAGTTACATGTGAAATAAATTTCAGAATAAGAAGAGCTCCTAAGAGAATGTATTAATTACCTGTTAACATAAGGTCCATTAAAAATTACAACATCAAAATATGGTCATTTCAGGAAAATTTATTCCTCTTACATCTTTTATCTCATGAAACCTTCTCTAAAAGATATTGAAAATATATTTTCAGTATAGAACAAATGCATTTAAATGAGCTTATGTTGGATCTATATACTTAAAGCAGCACTGGGGAGTGAATCTTATATTTCTTCTTGACCCAAACATCTAATATTATATAAATTTATGAATCAGTTTTATTATAAGTTAACCAGATGTCAGCAAATTGTAACCATTAGAAATACATTCTGCTAGAAAATACCTCAACAAAATGATTGCTACAGCTAAAAGATATTAAAGTGAAGATTCTCTCACCCCACAGTCAGTTGTAGTAACTTATGCAACGATATTTTGCATATTAAGATAATTAGGGTCACGATGTACACAATATTTCATATGCAGACATACACCAACAGCTTCAACTTTTCTCCCATTATAATCATAATTTATTTACTGCTTTAATATTTTTTACAAAATACTAAACAATAAAATATATTGTCCGTGAATTTTAGAACATAGGGAACTTCATTTAGTATCTCATATCACTAGAAACCGACTTATTTGCAATAGCAAAGGATGAGAATTGAATACATTATACACATCAGAAAATTATACATTCATCACCAGAGAGCTACGCTTTGCACTCTAATTCATTATAACCATGAAGGAATGAAGATGATCAGTAATGCTCAACTCTGAACTGCTTAGTTTTATTTACTTTTTCAATTTCCTTTTTATAGTAGTTGTACTATGCCTTTTTAAGTAGTTATACTATGCAATAAACATGCCATATGAATGAAATAAAATTTTCAGCCATGTAAGGCTTTAAGGTGCTAAGTTAATCCTTTGAATGAAATGAAAATTAGAAGGAGTGTTATTAGGTTATATTATTATTTCTGAAAAGTCATGTGATGCAGAATATCATTTTTAAAATTAAAATTCATCATTTGATGTTACTTAATTCATTGTCATTCACTGTTCTTCTCTCATCCTTCCCCTTAGTTTCTTCATTACCTGTATGTGCTGCAGTATCAAAGGTAATATTGCTATCCTTTGGATTGGGCAACCTCCATATGCATGAAAGCTATGCTAGCTTGCAAGTGATGAAGGGGCAATCAGCTGATGCATGTCAATGACCTTTTTTAAGTAGGTCAGGCACATACTTATGGATCTAGCAAATATTTTTTTGTTAAAAAAGGTGTTTAACTATCAAATTTGTTTATCATGATGTAAATAATAAAGATTGTAGTTTTCACTTCTTTTTATCTTAAAAATATTCAACCAAGAGTTGGCTCATTGCAGTTGGTCTCAGCACTCCACTTCTCTATGTATTTATTAGTTTTACTAAATCTTTGGTA
Organism: Pachydiplax longipennis; assembly: GCA_036926295.1. NCBI lineage: Eukaryota > Metazoa > Arthropoda > Insecta > Odonata > Libellulidae > Pachydiplax > Pachydiplax longipennis. Next base: position 6,284,113 of record JAVFKF010000044.1, on the reverse strand, counting down.
CGAACTTCCTAATGTTCTTGGTTCAATATTTTTCAGATGGGGGCCAGTACTTAGGGCCTCTTCCACCCTAACTACACTCCTCTTCTCTTATATATTGAAATATTTTCTGCTACACCTCCTGTAATGAATCAAAAACCCTGCATGGCGGATTTAGAAATATACCAAAGAGGAATGGATTAATACATTATTAAAATGCCCTAAACAATATTTGGACCTGAATTCCCTCGCTGAATATGACTTGAGTAGTTAATTCAGAGTTTCATATAAAGTTTTTAAAAATTCAGTCATGAATATCCATACATTGGACATAAGGTACAATATTTTGTATAATCTTTTCAGATTAAGGAACCTCTGGAAATAAGTGTACATACGTATCTTTTATTTGGATATTCTATGGTTGATTTGTTTTCTATTGTTATTTATTTTTAAAGTAGCAGCTTTTTTTTATAAAATTATTTATTACTATGAAGCAGAAGCCATTTCTTAAGTTTTACATTTTTGATTTTGAAGCAGTCTCTTTTTTGTCATTAAGTTGAGATATATTTTATCATTTTAGGGCCCATTTCCATTTCATTCATCTATTTCATCTATCACTTTATGTAACAAGTTTTTTATTTTTATTTTATAGCTTGTGCTAATTCATTTTTATTCATATTAGTGTTTTTTATTTTCATGTGATACATCTTTCTTTAGTGCAGAGGACTGTACTGTATGTGATAATTATTTAATTTCCTTTGAATAAATTTATCTAAAGGGTATGAATATGTATATTGCAATGTACAGTCCTCCAAGAAAAAATCGAAGGGTGTATTCCGTGGTGCATAAGATTGAGGGGTTTCAAATTTCTGGTTTTACCCCTTCCACCCGCCCTTCTATTACATTTTGGCAACACCGGAAGAGTCCGAAGCCTTCCCTTCTACCCGACCGTGGGCCTCGGAGCGGGCGGAAGGGAGGAAACAATAGGTTTTATGGTGAGGTCTAGCTAAGCGCACAGTGTACTGGAGTTTCTGCGGCCAAGAAAAGATTTCCAAAATGTTTTCGTAAGGACTCAAAAACTTACTGGTGTAGAAGAGACAAGTCCATTTGGATCGAAAACCGACATTTTTCCTCTTCGATAATTTTTGCAGAAAAATTTGGGGATCAAACCTGAATGATATTGATGGGCGTAATTTCGTAAAATTTTTCCCCATATTCTCTCTAAAGATTTCCTCAGTATAATTGCTTCATTTGCTACGAAAGTTATTTGAAAGCATTAACGTATTCTTTTCTATGTTAAAAAACAGTATGTCACTGCATTACTTCCAATTCACAGTAAATGAGAAATATTTTGATTGATTTGAATATCTATTAACAAGAGGATAACAGAGAATCAGCTGCGGTTCTGTTAGTTACTCGACGATTTGTAACATTGCTACGCCAACAGCTGTGTGCACCAGATTGGTGGTTGCAGGTGTAAACAATGAAATCTTAGGCAATTTTCAAATCCATCATCCTCTTTCTCAAACTAATATAGAAACTTCTTCATTACATATCTAGTTAACAGAGAGGCTTTTTTATTGCTAATATATTGCTTAATTGCTCAAAACATTTAGAAAGGGATTTGAGGACAGTAGTTTTGTAGCTTTCAACGAACTAAATCATAATATTTCTACATAAACTAGCTGAAGTGTCACATACAAAATAGTCATACATAACACCCCGTGTCTGGGTCGAAGGGCACCTTAGACACATGTGTCCGTACTAAGAAAGTTAATGCTGCAATTCACAAAAAAATAGAGACAAAGATTTGTTCGGTCATCTGTAGTTACCATACACCATGTTTTTTTCCGAAAAAATTACTCACCTCTAAACAGTGTTTTCGGAAACGTGAAAGTGAAATTTCTGAGAAGATGAATTTCGCCAAAATATACTGAAAATCATTTTGAAATCTTTCACTAACGGCTGCTTGTGGAAGACATTAAGAAACACCTGAAATCACGTGTGGGACTAAGGAGAGAAAGATATGCAGATAATACAATAGGTGGGGGGTAGCTTAGTTAGGTAGCTGGTATAGAAAAGAGGTTCACTGAATTCCACGTATAGTGAGAGTTATGAATAGGGAGGAAAATGGGTGAATAGAACTGAAGGATCTCGGAAAGAATAGAAAGGTCTAAAGAGATACGAAGTAAAAAGCGGGGGATGCAACGGATGCCAGTCGTGAAAGTGCTTTTTAAATCGCCTTCCCTTCCTAGGAAATTCTTCCTTATCGCTCATTTTCTGTATACCACTCAATCAATAGATCAATAGTATTCTTACCATACGCAGATTGAATATTTTTCTCTGTGCTCCACATCTCGGATTCTTTCTTTTATTTTCGAGGAATAATCTTCAAAAATCCCTTTTCAATCCAAATAACATGTGACAAAATAAAATCGTTATTATTAAGCATATAATATCGAAGCGGCAAGCACTATTCGTTATGATTCAATAAGTGCACTAAACACAGTTGATGCAAGATTTTCAATTAAGAATATGATAATCGGAAAATTCCCTAAAACTGTTGATTCTACATCATTCCATTAGCAATGAAATTTAAAAAAGAATATTATAAATATACAAATTATATATATTATATATAATACTATATATAGCGTCCGGCTCGCTGTCTGATTTGTTAGGAATTCTACTAGAAAATTTCATGCAATATGGCAGAAAGACTGCTTTGAAATGGTCCCAAACCAACTTCTTCATTACAGTCTTTTCAGGACACCGCTTCCTAAAATGAGTTAATCCCGGAATCCCCGTTCACTACCTTCTTCCCATAAGAGAAACCAAAAAACCCCACCCCAAAACCCCTCTCGCACGACAAACAGTTACATATACCTCAATCTCCACACTTTCTTTTCATTATGCATTTAACCCCCCTTGATGAGAAAGGCATTGTCTCCAAAATGCGCATTAGGTGTTTCTGAAAACTGGCCGCCGCACCTGGGGTTAATCCTTTTCTTAGGAATTGCGCCCGATGGTTCCCGGCATACAGCGATTGGAGAGTTCTTGAATCTCCCATTCCCCAAAATACTTTTCCTCTTTTACCTTATCCCGATGATTATCAGCGTTTCAATCATGAAAGGAATAATTTCGCTCATTTACTGAGGGATACCGATATCCTAAAGAACATTCTAACCCTTTACCGTTTCGAGTGATATTTCTCTTTCTCTACCACTATAATTTCCGTCTCTAATCAATTCTCTATATCGTCCCGTTTTGGATGGATAACTCCGATGAAGTGAAATATACGTGACTGAAATAAGTAGAAGACTGAATGTAATCGATATCGTGATGCTTAAGCTACTTACACCTTATTAATTAAATAAGCTACTAGTAGGTCTTAAATGATAGATTTTCCGAAATTCGTTTCCCGGTATCTTTTCTAAAGTAAGTAACCCTACATACATAAAAAACACTGTGTAAAAAGACTGATGCATGAGATATTCGACCTCAAGTTATAGTTAAAAATAGAGTATATAAAAATAAGTATGGTTTAAAAGTAAGTGTAAAAATAGGGTTATTCGTACTGAACGGTTGAAAAACGTTTGGCATCAAATAAATAGTAGCTAAATGCTACGGTAATTCGTAAACAATTTAAGACCCTAATGAAAATTTTATTTTTATGCATAGCGGCATTTCGACTGAAATAAGAGCTCTAAATAAAGTTCCAGAGATGTTTTATGATTATGCATACGAAGTGATACATAATGAAGGATAAAGTCAACCGTATCTAATGGCAAATGGCTCATGATTTAAATGACTTAAACGAAATAAGAATCGGGAAAAGGAGAGACTGTCGGAAGGGAGTTAAAGTGTTTAAGGGGATTCATCTACAGAACTGGAATAAGAAGAATAAAGTAAAAACATGTATTATAAAAAGAATTTTTCCAAGATTCATTTATGAGATCGCCCATACGGTCTCGATGAGGTAAACCACTTGTGGTTAAAAATAACTTAAATCAAGGCATGAAAAGGTTTGTATGAGAAAAGCTCGAAGATGAACATAAATTATTGCGGAAGACATGTTACCAACTTGGGTATTTATTGTAATGATTGGGCCAGTCAGATCGGAGCACTCGAGGGCTTTTAATGCCAAAATAAAAGAGAGGCATCCGGATTATCATATTAGCAGCGCGTTCTACTTGGATGAAAGCGGTCCCGGGTTCGATTCCCGGTGGGAGACCACATGCGAAATGACCTCCGCAGTCGAATGCCTTTTAACAATACAACTCATAAAAGCGAGAAATAATGAACGTTTAGTTATCGATATTACTTGCTTGATTGTGATTTCTTAGGATAATCGTAGGATAAATATTTAACTGCATTTGTTTGTGTAAATATGGTTTCAGCAAGCTCATAGTCCTCATGCATTTTATGATATTGTCATTTAACTACGACGAACGACATTGTAAAAATGATGGGTTCCAACAGATTGAACCTTTATGGCTGCTTTTATCAATTCTGTCGAATTTAACGCGATTTAAATATGGAAATTAGAGAAGTTCGTCCACAAGTATATATCGAACAGAGGAAATGAACAAAAGGTTATTATAGCTCTACTTTTGATCCAGAAATGGATCTAGCTTCTCATACCTTAGCATAGTTCAAAGAGGGACTTTTTACAAAAAAAATATCCAGCAGAAACCACACTGACGATTGAAGTAGTACTTATTTCAAGGCTATCAACCATAAAGCTATCAATCTAAAACACTTTCTTGCACATTGATTTTTGCTCTGAAATGCGTACGATGATTTCAAAATGTTATTTGGCTATGCCAATGGAGTTCAAAGGCGATCAAAATGAACATTAATCCTCTGAGCATGCGTGAAAATCGTTTTCTTTCTGGAATCTTTCTGAGGAGAATTTTGCCTCAAATCGAATACTTAAAATGCATGTACATTTTCGTATCAACATTGCGGCTAAATATTTTCTACTTATAGTCAATCGATTGTTAAAGACACATTCTGTTCATGGTTCTCTGTTGGAATGGACGAAAGAACCCTCACATTCTTTGCGAAAAAGAGGTAGGAGTATCATAATGCAATAATGGGAAAATTTGAATCTTTTGAAGGACAACTTTTTGTGGAAACCTATCCCAAGACAGAAGATGATAAAATGAAACTTGCAAGCATAGCTCTCTTTTACGGTCTTCACTACAGCTCGTGCGAAGATTTATTCTAACTTTAGCTTTCCGTAGATATAGAATTAGAAATCGAACAGAATGAAATTCAAAAGTTTCGGCTATAAGTAGTAGTAGTGCGACGTTTAGAATCAACTGCAGTTTTGCTATTCTATAATGTGAATCGAGTGTGGTGTTAAATACACGGAAAAAAATCCGAACATTCAATACATAACATTCACGCAAATTGTGAAACGTCGTCTCCCACGAAAGAAAGGAATTTTCTTTATTGTGATAATGGGCCTCGATCGATCCGACTAGTCATAGCGTAACAGAACGTGTTAAAGGAGTATAGATAATTTTAACCGCTTTCAGATTTTTTATAGATAAAATTGAATATAAGTTAATCTTCGGTGGAATTTTAACTGCTACAGATCCGAACTGCTACAGATTGTTGATGATATTAAATTATGATGCATATGCAACCCGTGGGCTTTATTCTTTGGTCAGTTGTGAAGTGAGAGGCTCCTGAGATAATACTCGAATCATTAGATTAACATTAACCGGTTATAGCCGGTTTCCTAAACATCGGATTACCATAAAAGGGCTGAATGCATTAAAAAACATATACGACAATCGTTCGAAGCTTTTTGTTATGTATGAGAAAAACAAACAATGTCAATGTGTTATTGAAGGCATTTACTGATGGACGGTGAATGTCTTTCCAAATATTATGTTTAATTATTAAATTAAGTACATCAACGGAAGAGAAAGTTATGGTTCCCACCTCCTTTTATAGAGTCAACTTTAAAAATTTAAAGGAGGAATGAAATGTCATTATTGATCCGATACCTAAAATGTAAATAAGTGAAAGAAATCCATCAGGACATCCACTAATCCCACTAAGAGATATTTAGCGTCGAGTCAATAGAACTGTGCACTTTTTATAAGCAATAAAAACGACCATCGATCAAAACGTAACACTAATGAAATTTTATGTCTTTTGGTATCAACATGGTGTGAATCCTATGACCTTTCTAATATAATTTCTCACTTCAAATAGTTCTGTGCCATCGATAAACGCGAAGGGTGTGTTTTCTTTATAATGTAGGATTATTCATTGGTTACGATCGGGGTAACAAGAAGGTAAATAAAATGTAAACTTCTATCTGCACAAGGAGTACATTTTTAGACATCTAAATTAGGGCAGATCTTGGTCTTGGAATAAAAGCGATCGTGCACTCATTTTCGCACATCCTGCTTTTTCATATTTATCATGCATTTATTTGTGTCCACTCACTGGAGACCTGAGAATTGCATTGACGTCGATATTCCTAATATCGAAATAATTGATTTAAACAAAAGCATTGTATTGAAAGGGCGACATAATTCAAATTATGATTTTTGAAATTGTTCATTATGTAATCAGAAATCATTTAAAATTTAATGAAATTAGTTTCTATTTTGACAGATAGGTACTACTAGAGTCAAAGTCGGGCGGAAATCTATTTTCATAGTTTTATATTCAAGTGTTACATTCGATATTATTACGCTAGAAAATCTAGTTACATTAAAATAACATCACTAAAATAGTCCATCGCCCGCTCCGAATTAATATTAAATATAACAAGTATTTAATCGACTTCCGGTCCGGACCGAGCCAAGTATCATCGGAAAGCTAATCAGAATCCTTCCGATATGAAAGATATAATGGGAACCTATGTATTCCTTAAGATGCTGCTTAAGAATAAAAAATTTGAGAAATAGATTTTAATTGTGTAGCATATGGCAGCAAGCTGAAATGCCACTCGATACTCTATGGGGAATTAATTTTCGAATGGTCTATTATACGCGTCGTGAAGTTTCTAATTCTTACTTATGTCCTTCAAGAGATCCTAGGAATGGAGTTGGAAACTGAAACGCTCTCTATATAATATTTTATCAATTATATAATTAAAGCATACCGTTATGATAATAATTTTTAAGCATCCTCAAGTAAATCCTGCCGATAACCGACCGAACTTTATTTGCAACATGTAGAACATATTACTTATACTTAGAAATAATTAGCTAACGCTGTGAACACATTTTAAGTTACTATATGTACATTTAATTTGCCCTTCAAATGGACTCCGAATTTAAGAGGTTAAACATGATAATGCCCCTAACGTCTAACAACAGTTTTCCGCCACTGCTAAGATTAAAATACAAGGCTTGATTGAATGATCAAGTCGAATTTTCATACGAGGCATCGATTAAATCAAAATCTGCCGTGCGAATGAAGCTTCGAGGCTATAAGAAAGAGATCTAACTGCGTTTAGAATGGTTCGTTACGGCCTCAGTCGCCACGAATCGATCCGAGGACCCTTTTCAAACGAAATGCTTATATTCTTTGAAATTGGGTTAATTTCTATAATGTTAACATTTGATGATTGTTTCACGTGTTCATCGATCTTTATGAGAAAATTAACCAAAACTCTTTTCCGGTATTGAATTCTTGAACTGCCCGTTCATCATGATTGTTAATAAATCATTGATGTTTACAGTCCAGTTTCGAAATACTCCTCCCCTTACGAAAACACCAAATAGCAGATGTAACTAAAAAAGAGAAGTGAAACTGATTACCTATTTAATAAAGATGTGGAATAAACCGAATGCCACTACCTTTGAAGCGACTCTCATACTATTAAGTTATAGATTTACCAAACGTAAAGTGCACTTTGAACTTGCAGTTCATTAAATCAGCGTTGGAAAAGTCGAAGTGATTATGAGCTTAAGTGTCCTAACCTACGATTTGACGAAGAATTTATTCCCTAACTGCTACAGATCCGAACATTGAATTCTCTCATTTTTTCCCACGAATGATTCTAAGGATTCAGCTGAATTTCTTGCATATTCTTATGTAACAGAGGCTTCGACTATCGCAACGTTCGTCAAGGGGACTGGTTGTTCATAGCCTCAGAAAATAATCCTATATCTCGATGGAATTTCCCAATCATTTCGAATTATATTGCAGAAGATACCACCGATACATGAGAAGTACGCTTATATTACTTATGAGAACGGTCAATTTTATCAATGATTGTACTGGGGACATTTTGGTAGCTGAAAAGATTATTGGGCCAGGAAGAGGATTCAAAAGTCATGAATGTTAGAAGTCGTGCAATTAATGTATTCTTGGTGGTAATCTAAAAGCACCATACTTTGGGAAATTAGAGTAGTTCGTCCACAAGTATATATCGAACAGAGGAAATGAACAAAAGTTTATTATAGCTCTACTTTTGATCCAGAAATGGATCTAGCTTCTCATACCTTAGCATAGTTCAAAGAGGGACTTTTTACAAAAAAAATATCCAGCAGAAACCACACCGCCGATTGAAGTAGTACTTATTTCAAGGCTATCAACCATAAAGCTATCAATCTAAAACACTTTCTTGCACATTGATTTTTGCTCTGAAATGCGTACGATGATTTCAAAATGTTATTTGGCTATGCCAATGGAGTTCAAAGGCGATCAAAATGAACATTAATCCTCTGAGCATGCGTGAAAATCGTTTTCTTTCTAGAATCTTTCTGAGGAGAATTTGGCCTCAAATCGAATACTTAAAATGCATGTACATTTTCGTATCAACTTTGCGGCTGAATATTTTCTACTTATAGTCAATCGATCGTTAAAGACACATTCTGTTCATGGTTCTTTGTTGGAATGGACGAAAGAACCCTCACATTCTTTGCGAAAAAGAGGTAGGAGTATCATAATGTAATAATGGGAAAAATTGAACATTTTGAAGGACAACTTTTTGTGGAAACCTATCCCAAGACCGAAGATGATAAAATGAAACTTGCAAGCATAGCTCTCTTTTACGGTCTTCACTACAGCTCGTGCGAAGATTTATTCTAACTTTATCTTTCCGTAAATATAAAATTCGAAATCGAACAGAATGAAATTCAAAAGTTCCGGCTATAAGTCGTAGTAGTGCGACGTTTAGAATGAACTGCAGTTTTCCTATTCAATAATGTGAATCGAGTGTGGTGTTAAATACACGGAAAAAAATCCGAACATTCAATACATAACATTCACGAAAATTGTGAAACGTCGTCTCCCACGAACGAAAGGAATTTTCTTTATTGTGATAATGGGCCTCGATCGATCCGACTAGTCATAGCGTAACAGAACTTGTTAAAGGAGTATAGATAATTTCAATCGCTTTCAGCTTCTTTAAATATAAAATTGAATATAAGTTAATCTTCGGTGGAATTTTAACTGCTACAGATCCGAACTGCTGCAGATTGTTGATGATATTAAATTATGATGCATATGCAACTCGTGGGCTTTATTCTTTGGTCAGTTGTGACGTGAGAGGCTCCTGAGATAATACTCGAATCATTAGATTAACATTAACCGGTTTCCTAAACATCGGATTACCATAAAAGGGCTGAATGCAATCAAAAACTTATGCGACAATCGTTCGAAGCTTTTTGTTATGTATGAGAAAAACAAACAATGTCAATGTGTTATTGATGGCATTTACTGATGGATGGTGAATGTTTTTCCAAATATTATGTTTAATTATTATATTAAATACATCAACGGAAGAGAAAGTTATGGTTCCCATCTCCTTTTATAGAGTCAACTTTAAAAATTTAAAGGAGGAATGAAATGTCGTTATTGATCCGGTACTTAAAATGTAAATAAGTGAAAGAAATCCATCAGGACATCCACTAATCCCACTAAGAGATGCTTAGCGTCGAGTCAATAGAACTGTGCACTTTTTATAAGCAATAAAAACGACCATCCTTCAAAACGTAACACTAAAGAAATTTCATGTCTTTTGGTATCAACATGGTGTGAATCCTATGACCTTTCTAATATAATTTCCCACTTCAAATAGTTCTGTGCAATCGATAAACGCGAAGGGTGTGTTTTCTTTATAATGTAGGATTATTCATTGGTTACGATCGGGGTAACAAGAAGGTAAATAAAATGTAAACTTCTATCTGCACAAGGAGTACATTTTTAGACATCTAAATTAGGGCAGATCTTGGTCTTGGAATAAAAGCGATCGTGCACTCATTCTCGCACATCCTGCTTTTTCATATTTATCATGCTTTTATTTGTGTCCACTCACTGGAGACCTGAGCATCGCATTGACGTCGGTATTCCTAATATCGAAATAATTGATTTAAACAAAAGCATTGTATTGAAAGGGCGACATAATTCAAATTATGATTTTTGAAATTGTTCATTATGTAATCAGAAATCATTTAAAATTTAATGAAATTAGTTTCTATTTTGACAGATAGGTACTACTAGAGTCAAAGTCGGGCGGAAATCTATTTTCATAGTTTTATATTCAAGTGTTACATTCGATATTATTACGCTAGAAAATCTAGTTACATTAAAATAACATCACTAAAATAGTCCATCGCCCGCTCCGAATTAATATTAAATATAACAAGTATTTAATCGACTTCCGGTCCGGACCGAGCCAAGTATCTTCGAAAAGCTAATCAGAATGCTTCCGATATGAAAGATGGAATGGAAACCTATGTATTCGCTAAGATGTTGCTTAAGAATAAAAAAATTGAGAAATAGATTTTAATTCGGTAGTATATGGCAGCAAGCTGAAATGCCACTCGATACTCTATGGGGTTTTAATTTTCGAATGGTCTATTATACGCGTCGTGAAGTTTCTAATTCTTACTTATATCCTTCAATAGATGCTGGGAATGGAGTTAGAAACTGAAACGCTGTCTTTATAATATAAGTAGTTATGTTACGTTTAGGATCAATGGCAATTCTATAATTTGATTCGAGTGTGGAGTTAATTTTCACAGGAAAAAAGAATCTGAGTATGCAATATATAAAACTCACGGAAATTGTGAATCGTCGTCTCCCAAGGTAGACAGGAATTTCCTTTATTGTTATAATGGGTCTCAGTCAATACAAGTTTAATCTCAGCGGAACGCAACGTGTTAAAGAAGTAATGAAAATTTATTACAATAATCTTCAGTGATTCTATCATAGAATAGAACTTCACATTGGGTAATGTAATATTTATGTATCTCCTTCCACTGTCACACTGTCTAAGTCAAAGTTTTTCGGATAATAAACTTCACCTAATGAATTATTTAAATTGTCTGATGGTTGCCGTCAGCATGGAAAATTTGATGAATGACATACTAATTGTGACTTACTCGACCATAATTACACCCAAGTAATGCAAGAGTAAGCTTTGATACCTAAATTTATGATGTTAGTCACTGAAAACACCTCTATGATAGTGCGGCCCTATGAAATTAAAATGTAGCAGAAGCATAGTTAAGGCACTATTCATATATTAGGTATTCATTATGACGAAAAGTTTTTTAAAAGATTTCAAATTGTTTTAATCTATGATTCTAACATCTCTTACGGATGTGTTAAGAGTAGGACATGTAAATTATGTGAATCCTCCGTTCCTTTTAATCGGTAAAGCAAATCTAGTTTCAGTAAGGTAATCGGAAATAATCTTCAGCTAAAAGCAATGCCTTAAGCTTTTTAAGGGTGATCCTACAAACACTATTATCTCTAATCGCGTTGTCTAACAGGAAAAATGTAGCATGATTAGGAATAGCCCCTCCCCCTTTGAAAAGTTTCAATCCAACCCTTGCACCAGGTGGTAAACAGGAAAAGAAAAATGAGAGGAGCTCACGACCTCGGGACAAGTATTTGAGTATTTCTAACGGTAGGTGCATAAAGAGGTATATGGGATACTATACTCTAACATTGTAGAGACGTCTTAAAAACTACCACTGCTTATAGAAAGACCTATGATGCCTATCACTTTATAATATGAGGATGTAAAGAAAGAATATTAACTTACCTTCCAATGAGTATTTCATGATGAGCAGTGTTCACGCATAACACCGAATACTAAACACACTAAACACTGAAAACTGCACATATTTCCAATCACAGTTCACTCACACAGCACTCACTACACACAAATATCACTCACTTATTCTGGCTCTTCGCGGTCACCTGAAGGTAATGAGGCCGAATTGTGCCGGGTCGTTCTTCACAAGCACTTTCTCGCCCTGGAGAGGAACTCCCCGCTGCAGGACCTCTGGTCAAATTGCAACGACGAATCCAAAGGCCAACTCCTGAAATCCTTCCTCCAGCTGTGGAATCCCATCCCAGCGGTCGAAGTCGCCCTTCAGCCAAGGTTTATGTCTTTGTGATACTCGTAGGCCTCTGAGATAAATTGAGAAAGGAATGCATTGAAATCTTGCTACGTAAGATCTTATGAAAAGAGCTCCAAACAACGTAACTTCCCTGAATTTATATTTTTGAAGCCACACTCAACAATTAAAATTGCTCTATGGCTCTCAATTAAAATTTACATAGCCATCAAACATTGTCAAATGTTGTAACAAAAAGAAATGAAACTATACTCAGTAATAACGAGAGGAGGTCTTTATGTAATGAAAATGTATTACGAGATATGCACAAGCATAGTCATTTCTATTTTCTAAGTTAATCAAAAGCCTCTCATGAAGCTTCTAAAAGGCGTCATTCTATGATTTTACTACTTTTGTGGAACGACATGCTAATTTGAAAGAAAAAGAAATTTGTATATTTCAACGTTAATGGATTTTATCAATTATTCATTACTCTAAAGCAGCTTTGAGCGTTGGGTAAGAAGAGGGTAAGGGTTTAGAAATGTGCACTCATTGGTAAGATTTTCGCCAGAAGAAACCTCCATCATTTCTAAGACGTCGAGCTTCCTCCCTTTCGATTCCCGGTGGAGAGGTTTCGCCAAAAAGGAACTCTGCTTTCCGCTGTCCAGTAGGTGGGCGCCACAGCCATGTTTTATGAACCTGTTTTTGGATGAAGATTGTCTATGATTTTGAATCATATTTATTATTTCTCTTAATCAATACAGTACCCAAATTATAGACGCAACAACATAGGTCTCATACTTCTTAATTCTACATTACGAAGAAGGACGGCTAAGAGTTTGTGGGAAAAAATCCTCGAAGCTGAAGGCTTTTGAAGGAAAAACCCACGTATCGGGAAAACAACCGCACAAGAAGCGGGATGAAAAAACCCGCGAAACACAGGAAATGCATAATAAACAAAAAATTGAATTAAATCTAACACTTAAAATTCTAAAACTACCTAAGCCTAATCTATAGAATTCAACGTTAACAAAGATCAAAAATTAAATATCTAGCTCTAAGAATACAACAACAATCAGGCAAAATAGTTAATAATTGTTTCTATGTGGCTGGTTTCTTGGGCCCCGCTATTCTCCTCTGAAAGCCACCTTCAAGTATAATTCTTTCAAATCTAAGGATAAGTTACAGATAATAGTAAAATTAACAAAGAACGTATTTCAGAAGTGAATTTAAAGTATGAGTATGTTTGACATGATTGTCAAAATCTACCTCGAATTAGTGATGAGTGTTTGCCGTCGTTCACTCAGTGTCACAGGGATTAATGATATGTAAGGAAATAAATAAAAGTAATGTAAAATTATAATATGCTATAATATCTTGATAATGTATTTCACAATACATTAAGCTATATATTAGCTCTATTCATACTTAAAATCCTGGTAAATACAACAAATACCTCAGTAACCGATCCATCCTCCATAGTTCCTAATTACCATGCCAAGAGGCTCTGCCATTCATTGCACCACGCGGAGACACACTGATGGCCCTATGTTCTCCCACGCGTCCTCAATAGTTTCAAGTAATTTGCTCCTGTCTTGAGGGCGGTCTTGCTTTTGAAGATTTTTTTGCCATAATACCCCATATATTTTCAATGGGATTAAGGTCCGGGCTCCTTGCTGGCCAGCTTCATTTCTTACGTTGTGTTTCCTCTGGTAAACAAAAGTTGTTATTGCCAAGTGTGTGTTCTTTCTCCACAAGCATTAACCTTCCTCTGCGAGTTCTCTTTCGGAAGCACTTCAATCCAAGATAAGTCATTAAGCAAATTCTTCTCCTTTCTCAGCAGTTATCACGGGAATATCCCAATTGAGCAACAAAACATAGGGATGATAATGTCACTTCTGTATGATAGAACTAAGTATCGCCATAAAATAGAAAACACCCAAATAAAATATATTTTAAACCATCATTGAGATGCTTGACACCAAGCTAAACCTTCTCAAGTAAACTGAATCACTTAAAATTTACTGAACGAATCTCGATCATTTTTAAATATCTAAACCGTTTGCATATACATTTTCTATTTCAAGAAACAAAGTAGCCATTCACTGATAAGAGAACTATTAGGTTGAAACCGAACATATCAATTAATTCGGTCTGGATCGTTACACGCCAAGGTATTTATACATGATTGTATATTTGTATTAGTTTATTGATGTTAAAAATCTATGAATCGGTAAACGTTATTTCTTAGTCTTCATTTTCAGAGAAGATTCGCATCTTCTACTGTTTGCTACACTACAAGGGGCAAACTGTAAAGAACGTACCCATCTTCCGAGAAAAAGAGCGCTGACAGCCCTCTGAAACTTCAACGTCCGTCGCTTTGCAACATAGAGGAGAATTATCCTGTAGTGCAGGCGAGTAGCGCAGTGCAAACTGCCACACAAGTTTCCTGCCGCTCAGAGACGAAGTTATCAGGACACTAGAAAGGAAATAAGGCATTGTAAACCCTAAGAGTAACATAAAATCATCGAATCGGAAGATCGTTGCAATCCCGAAGAGTCATCCGTAAGATATAACACCGATAAATATTGAAAAACCAGATGTATAGACTTCTCAAAAGTTCTTACATTGCTAAGGAGTTCAACGTTGAGAGACTACAGAAGAGATAGCTCCGCCCCGTTCAAATGCTCCGACTGCTATGAGTCAATTGCAGGAAAGCGACCGCACCAATTCCGCCAAAATTGAACACTCATACCAACGCTACGAATTCAGGATGGAGAAGGGCGGTATAGGATTTCTCTTGTTCCATTACAGCCAAGCGTGGATAAATATGTCTGGGAGTGTAGGGATACGGTTTCATCATTCGAATGCATATCGTATTTTCATAAAAGACTTTTATGTGATTTATCAGTAATTATGTAAACTTCTCCAATTCTTTAATCATTGAATTTATAGTGTTTGCGGGGGTCCTGGATAGCCGTGTGGACAGCGAGTTCGACTTCGATGAAAGTGGTTCATAGTACAGATGTTTCCAGCAAATTTATTACATTTATGCATCTCATGATTTAAAATTTTACATTTTCTGAATATCTCCAACTGCATTTATTATGTAGAAGAATATTTAAATTTATTGAATTATTTTTTTCTTACCCTCATCAACTAATTTCATTTTATTTATTGTTGAGGGTGATTGAATGTTTTTGTTACAAGAAGATATCAAGTCTCCTAAACTCTGAATAAATAACCTCATCAATTATATGCATTGCTTTCGTTGATTCCCAAAGAGAATGCCATCTATATGGGGACCATGTCTTTAAGTTCTAATTTCATGTCTAACACCTTTATTTACTAATTTTGTAAGTCAAGAGGAGGCCATGATAGATGTATACAATCTAGCTGCTTGACAGCAAACATCTTGATCCGTTTTCTTTGATGTGAAATAAGCAGTGATTTCAGAGTATGCAATTGTGGCCATCAATCAACAAGGCATTATCAGTCCTTAGTCAAAGGTAAAGAAGGTGTTGTTTTATTCTGAAAATCAGTTACAGCTTTTTAGGAGGCCCTAAAAATTCTCTTGTCATGGGAATCTTCTCAAATCTTGACTATAAAGTTTTAAAAATGTATGCCATACATTATTTTTAAGAGAAATGGGAAGGTCTGCCATAACATTTTCTTCCATATTTGGGGATAAATAAAAGTCAAGAAAAGGATTCAGGAATTTAATACATGTTCATAAGTTTACAGAGAGAGATATTTTAGAATATTTTCATGATTACAAAGTCTGATAATATTTTAATTTATTTCAGATACCTTGGATAAGCTACACTATTATATCAGTAAAGCTCTTTCTCTGCTCAAGGTGCATAAAATCCAAAACTCCAGTTTCAATGATCTTGATAACTTTACAGACTGACATCATCATCTATTGTCTGTATTCAGTATAAACAACAGCTTAAATACATTGAAAAATGTAACATTTCTAAGGAATGATCACGATTCTTGTATATACACTTGGGATCAATAACTAATACAATAAATATCAAGATTTCAATTTATAAATGTTTAAGGACCTGCTCATGAAATGAGAAACATCTAATTAAAGATAGATGTAAAAATTGTGGAAATTGCAAGGAGTATTAAGAAATTTTCAAAATTTCATTTAAGAAAACTAAAGGTAAATATTTCTCTATTGTAATATTATTGAGGATAGTCAAATTCTTCATCATTCATTGAAGATGCAAAATATGGAAGATAATTTGCAGGACTCTTTGATTGCTATCTGAAGAAGAGCAGGGGGGTGTTTCTGAGTCTCCACAGATTGGTGGCAACAGATTCAATCCGAGTTAATCGTAAAGTAATCCATCTACCAACTTCTGTGCGTTTCACACTTCCAAGCGGAAAGAAATCCATCTTGGGTATGACGTCACTCCTCATCCCAGTTGAGAAACGATGAAACATCATAAGAAATCACACATTCCTAAGAGACAAGTGAGCAGAGAAAAACAGCTTTCCAATAAACAGTAATTTTTGTAAATTAATTTCCTGCATTTGAGCATTTGAAACAAATGTGTGGTAATATTTTACACAATTGTGTTCGTTTATACTTCGAATAATCGCAATCTATGTACCCATTTTGAATCATATTGTATGATTGTAAATTATCACTAAATTTGCTGAGGTATTTATCAATGCCTTGATCAAAACATTCTAAGTACATTTACATTGCTGCTGGAAATAATCAATAATTTTTAATATTGCATTTAAAAGCTCTTAGCATGAGGGTATCTAGCCAGCAGAGGGAAGTGGTTGCTTACACATCTCATGATGTGTCTAGTTCCAGTGAGAGTGCACCTCATTGTGAGGTGTAGGCAACATCTTCCTCTACTCTGCCACCTTTGAAAGGTTTACACAAAAAGGTTAATTGCTCCACTAAAATGGAATTGCATTCTATGCTTTATTACTACAGATGACTTGATAACAGCAATTCTTTTTAAGATGAGTTTTGATAAGGTTTTATAAATTCTCCTATGTGAAGATTGGAGATGAACCCTATACCTTCATGTTAACTTAACTATTCGGGAAAATAGATTGCAAGTGAACTTTGTTTGGAATGATATGATAATATCTAAGGATAGTAGAACATTATCTAAGGCTTAGAAGGAAAGGAGATTTATAAATATCCTTGTTCAATTCCATTCTGTTTTTATTTACCATTACAGCCATATCTACATATACTGGGACACACAGATATACTCAGGAAGGTCATACATACAAAATAATACATGGATATAATATAAATACTTATTTACAATAAAAAATGTATAGATAGAAACATACTCTACATATATAAGCTTTAAAATCATGATCTTAGCTGTCATACCATACATTGGACATAAGGTACAATATTTTGTATAATCTTTCTAGATTAAGGAACCTCTGGAAATAAGTGTACATACGTATCTTTTATTTGGATATTCTATGGTTGATTTGTTTTCTATTGTTATTTATTTTTAAAGTAGCAGCTTTTTTATATAAAATTATTTATTACTATGAAGCAGAAGCCATTTCTTAAGTTTTACATTTTTATTTTGAAGCAGTCTCTTTTTTGTCATTAAGTTGAGATATATTTTATCATTTTAGGGCCCATTTCCATTTCATTCATCTATTTCATTTATCACTTTATGTAACAGGTTTTTTATTTTTATTTTATAGCTTGTGCTAATTCATTTTTATTCATATTAGTGTTTTTTATTTTCATGTGATACATTTTTCTTTAGTGCAGAGGACTGTACTGTATGTGATAATTATTTAATTTCCTTTGAATAAATTTATCTAAAGGGTATGAATATGTATATTGCAATGTACCTACCAGAGGGGATGAAAATGAATTAATTACCTATAGCATGCAAGAGACATACTTTTCAATGTATTTTCTCCTTTCTAAGGGACTGTTAGGGATTACAATCTACCTTGTTATTACAGCCAGTATGTTCAGGGTGTTGATCACCTCCTCTACAGGGCCTGACACTGGCATGCCTGAGGCTGACATTAGCACTGCTTCCCAATGACTTTTGGTATCAGCCTTCCGCATAAAAATGCAATGCACAGAGGACCGAGGTGCCCAATGAAATTTTTCCAGTTATTAATACCATATATATTAGGTGATATCTAGGTGCTACAATAATTATTTCATTCATTAATCAGCATTCATTATTTTATTTCTAACACAGAAATGATTTATCTTCTATCATAATTAAATTATTTCACAATTTCCTTAAGATATGGCAACTTTAGAATGTGCTCTCCACAAGTTGATGAGCTATAAAGCACAAAAGAGTAGCATCACCTACATTGATATTAATTACATACATCTCCAACATTTGAGTTGAGATTTACTAAAATTAAGAGAAGCAGAAGTAGACGTTTTGATTTTGCACAAAATTATTAGCAATTTTGGAATAACGAGGTTATGTATTTTTGGATGTGGGTTATACATTCTATCATTCATATTTTAAGTTAGGAAAGTTCCTGTATCAGATGTAGCCTAAAAATATGCTATTATTATTCAAGAGTTTTCTACTTTTGTAAATAGGATATTTCTCTTGTATAAATTAAATACAATACCACATACCTTCATTTCAATAGCTAATGTTGTGGTATGCTGCCCAGTGTTTAAGAATGGTCAATCTTTCACTATTAAAGCCCTTGCCATGCATTTATTATGATGATACAAGCCCTGGAAAATCATCATCTGTGACAATGAAGGGGTTTGAGTTATCCATAAGTGCCTCAGACCTTGTCTTCTCAAAACTTGCAGCCTTCTCTCTCCTCTGAAAAACATCAGGCTCCTTAATGATCTCCATTGTGTAGGTTATTAACAATGAACATAATTATAGTAGCCAAATTCAGCATCTTTTTGGATTCATCAGGAATTAAAGTGAAACAAACTCAATACAATTGACATCCATTATCTTCTACAATTACTGACATCTATATTATTCCTAGGTTCTATCATTTTGCCAAAAAAGGCCTGAATCCTGGGTCATTGTTCTTTGGAGGAAATACATTCAATTGATGGACCAAGCCCATTTTTTGAAAACTAGGAAAATTTTGAAAGACACATAGCCACAAATTACTATGTAATTGGTTGAAATAAACTCAAGAAGAATATAATTCCAGAAATTCCTCACCAGGTAAGCCTCAGTTACATGTGAAATATATTTCAGAATAAGAAGAGCTCCTAAGAGAATGTATTAATTACCTGTTAACATAAGGTCCATTAAAAATTACAACATCAAAATATGGTCATTTCAGGAAAATTTATTCCTCTTACATCTTTTATCTCATGAAACCTTCTCTAAAAGATATTGAAAATATATTTTCAGTATAGAACAAATGCATTTAAATGAGCTTATGTTGGATCTATATACTTAAAGCAGCACTGGGGAGTGAATCTTATATTTCTTCTTGACCCAAACATCTAATATTATATAAATTTATGAATCAGTTTTATTATAAGTTAACCAGATGTCAGCAAATTGTAACCATTAGAAATACATTCTGCTAGAAAATACCTCAACAAAATGATTGCTACAGCTAAAAGATATTAAAGTGAAGATTCTCTCACCCCACAGTCAGTTGTAGTAACTTATGCAACGATATTTTGCATATTAAGATAATTAGGGTCACGATGTACACAATATTTCATATGCAGACATACACCAACAGCTTCAACTTTTCTCCCATTATAATCATAATTTATTTACTGCTTTAATATTTTTTACAAAATACTAAACAATAAAATATATTGTCCGTGAATTTTAGAACATAGGGAACTTCATTTAGTATCTCATATCACTAGAAACCGACTTATTTGCAATAGCAAAGGATGAGAATTGAATACATTATACACATCAGAAAATTATACATTCATCACCAGAGACCTACGCTTTGCACTCTAATTCATTATAACCATGAAGGAATGAAGATGATCAGTAATGCTCAACTCTGAACTGCTTAGTTTTATTTACTTTTTCAATTTCCTTTTTATAGTAGTTGTACTATGCCTTTTTAAGTAGTTATACTATGCAATAAACATGCCATATGAATGAAATAAAATTTTCAGCCATGTAAGGCTTTAAGGTGCTAAGTTAATCCTTTGAATGAAATGAAAATTAGAAGGAGTGTTATTAGGTTATATTATTATTTCTGAAAAGTCATGTGATGCAGAATATCATTTTTAAAATTAAAATTCATCATTTGATGTTACTTAATTCATTGTCATTCACTGTTCTTCTCTCATCCTTCCCCTTAGTTTCTTCATTACCTGTATGTGCTGCAGTATCAAAGGTAATATTGCTATCCTTTGGATTGGGCAACCTCCATATGCATGAAAGCTATGCTAGCTTGCAAGTGATGAAGGGGCAATCAGCTGATGCATGTCAATGACCTTTTTTAAGTAGGTCAGGCACATACTTATGGATCTAGCAAATATTTTTTTGTTAAAAAAGGTGTTTAACTATCAAATTTGTTTATCATGATGTAAATAATAAAGATTGTAGTTTTCACTTCTTTTTATCTTAAAAATATTCAACCAAGAGTTGGCTCATTGCAGTTGGTCTCAGCACTCCACTTCTCTATGTATTTATTAGTTTTACTAAATCTTTGGTACGAACTTCCTAATGTTCTTGGTTCAATATTTTTCAGATGGGGGCCAGTACTTAGGGCCTCTTCCACCCTAACTACACTCCTCTTCTCTTATATATTGAAATATTTTCTGCTACACCTCCTGTAATGAATCAAAAACCCTGCATGGCGGATTTAGAAATATACCAAAGAGGAATGGATTAATACATTATTAAAATGCCCTAAACAATATTTGGACCTGAATTCCCTCGCTGAATATGACTTGAGTAGTTAATTCAGAGTTTCATATAAAGTTTTTAAAAATTCAGTCATGAATATCCATACATTGGACATAAGGTACAATATTTTGTATAATCTTTTCAGATTAAGGAACCTCTGGAAATAAGTGTACATACGTATCTTTTATTTGGATATTCTATGGTTGATTTGTTTTCTATTGTTATTTATTTTTAAAGTAGCAGCTTTTTTTTATAAAATTATTTATTACTATGAAGCAGAAGCCATTTCTTAAGTTTTACATTTTTGATTTTGAAGCAGTCTCTTTTTTGTCATTAAGTTGAGATATATTTTATCATTTTAGGGCCCATTTCCATTTCATTCATCTATTTCATCTATCACTTTATGTAACAAGTTTTTTATTTTTATTTTATAGCTTGTGCTAATTCATTTTTATTCATATTAGTGTTTTTTATTTTCATGTGATACATCTTTCTTTAGTGCAGAGGACTGTACTGTATGTGATAATTATTTAATTTCCTTTGAATAAATTTATCTAAAGGGTATGAATATGTATATTGCAATGTACAGTCCTCCAAGAAAAAATCGAAGGGTGTATTCCGTGGTGCATAAGATTGAGGGGTTTCAAATTTCTGGTTTTACCCCTTCCACCCGCCCTTCTATTACATTTTGGCAACACCGGAAGAGTCCGAAGCCTTCCCTTCTACCCGACCGTGGGCCTCGGAGCGGGCGGAAGGGAGGAAACAATAGGTTTTATGGTGAGGTCTAGCTAAGCGCACAGTGTACTGGAGTTTCTGCGGCCAAGAAAAGATTTCCAAAATGTTTTCGTAAGGACTCAAAAACTTACTGGTGTAGAAGAGACAAGTCCATTTGGATCGAAAACCGACATTTTTCCTCTTCGATAATTTTTGCAGAAAAATTTGGGGATCAAACCTGAATGATATTGATGGGCGTAATTTCGTAAAATTTTTCCCCATATTCTCTCTAAAGATTTCCTCAGTATAATTGCTTCATTTGCTACGAAAGTTATTTGAAAGCATTAACGTATTCTTTTCTATGTTAAAAAACAGTATGTCACTGCATTACTTCCAATTCACAGTAAATGAGAAATATTTTGATTGATTTGAATATCTATTAACAAGAGGATAACAGAGAATCAGCTGCGGTTCTGTTAGTTACTCGACGATTTGTAACATTGCTACGCCAACAGCTGTGTGCACCAGATTGGTGGTTGCAGGTGTAAACAATGAAATCTTAGGCAATTTTCAAATCCATCATCCTCTTTCTCAAACTAATATAGAAACTTCTTCATTACATATCTAGTTAACAGAGAGGCTTTTTTATTGCTAATATATTGCTTAATTGCTCAAAACATTTAGAAAGGGATTTGAGGACAGTAGTTTTGTAGCTTTCAACGAACTAAATCATAATATTTCTACATAAACTAGCTGAAGTGTCACATACAAAATAGTCATACATAACACCCCGTGTCTGGGTCGAAGGGCACCTTAGACACATGTGTCCGTACTAAGAAAGTTAATGCTGCAATTCACAAAAAAATAGAGACAAAGATTTGTTCGGTCATCTGTAGTTACCATACACCATGTTTTTTTCCGAAAAAATTACTCACCTCTAAACAGTGTTTTCGGAAACGTGAAAGTGAAATTTCTGAGAAGATGAATTTCGCCAAAATATACTGAAAATCATTTTGAAATCTTTCACTAACGGCTGCTTGTGGAAGACATTAAGAAACACCTGAAATCACGTGTGGGACTAAGGAGAGAAAGATATGCAGATAATACAATAGGTGGGGGGTAGCTTAGTTAGGTAGCTGGTATAGAAAAGAGGTTCACTGAATTCCGCGTATAGTGAGAGTTATGAATAGGGAGGAAAATGGGTGAATAGAACTGAAGGATCTCGGAAAGAATAGAAAGGTCTAAAGAGATACGAAGTAAAAAGCGGGGGATGCAACGGATGCCAGTCGTGAAAGTGCTTTTTAAATCGCCTTCCCTTCCTAGGAAATTCTTCCTTATCGCTCATTTTCTGTATACCACTCAATCAATAGATCAATAGTATTCTTACCATACGCAGATTGAATATTTTTCTCTGTGCTCCACATCTCGGATTCTTTCTTTTATTTTCGAGGAATAATCTTCAAAAATCCCTTTTCAATCCAAATAACATGTGACAAAATAAAATCGTTATTATTAAGCATATAATATCGAAGCGGCAAGCACTATTCGTTATGATTCAATAAGTGCACTAAACACAGTTGATGCAAGATTTTCAATTAAGAATATGATAATCGGAAAATTCCCTAAAACTGTTGATTCTACATCATTCCATTAGCAATGAAATTTAAAAAAGAATATTATAAATATACAAATTATATATATTATATATAATACTATATATAGCGTCCGGCTCGCTGTCTGATTTGTTAGGAATTCTACTAGAAAATTTCATGCAATATGGCAGAAAGACTGCTTTGAAATGGTCCCAAACCAACTTCTTCATTACAGTCTTTTCAGGACACCGCTTCCTAAAATGAGTTAATCCCGGAATCCCCGTTCACTACCTTCTTCCCATAAGAGAAATCAAAAAACCCCACGCCAAAACCCCTCTCGCACGACAAACAGTTACATATACCTCAATCTCCACACTTTCTTTTCATTATGCATTTAACCCCCCTTGATGAGAAAGGCATTGTCTCCAAAATGCGCATTAGGTGTTTCTGAAAACTGGCCGCCGCACCTGGGGTTAATCCTTTTCTTAGGAATTGCGCCCGATGGTTCCCGGCATACAGCGATTGGAGAGTTCTTGAATCTCCCATTCCCCAAAATACTTTTCCTCTTTTACCTTATCCCGATGATTATCAGCGTTTCAATCATGAAAGGAATAATTTCGCTCAATTACTGAGGGATACCGATATCCTAAAGAACATTCTAACCCTTTACCGTTTCGAGTGATATTTCTCTTTCTCTACCACTATAATTTCCGTCTCTAATCAATTCTCTATATCGTCCCGTTTTGGATGGATAACTCCGATGAAGTGAAATATACGTGACTGAAATAAGTAGAAGACTGAATGTAATCGATATCGTGATGCTTAAGCTACTTACACCTTATTAATTAAATAAGCTACTAGTAGGTCTTAAATGATAGATTTTCCGAAATTCGTTTCCCGGTATCTTTTCTAAAGTAAGTAACCCTACATACATAAAAAACACTGTGTAAAAAGACTGATGCATGGGATATTCGACCTCAAGTTATAGTTAAAAATAGAGTATATAAAAATAAGTATGGTTTAAAAGTAAGTGTAAAAATAGGGTTATTCGTACTGAACGGTTGAAAAACGTTTGGCATCAAATAAATAGTAGCTAAATGCTACGGTAATTCGTAAACAATTTAAGACCCTAATGAAAATTTTATTTTTAGGCATAGCGGCATTTCGACTGAAATAAGAGCTCTAAATAAAGTTCCAGAGATGTTTTATGATTATGCATACGAAGTGATACATAATGAAGGATAAAGTCAACCGTATCTAATGGCAAATGGCTCATGATTTAAATGACTTAAACGAAATAAGAATCGGGAAAAGGAGAGACTGTCGGAAGGGAGTTAAAGTGTTTAAGGGGATTCATCTACAGAACTGGAATAAGAAGAATAAAGTAAAAACATGTATTATAAAAAGAATTTTTCCAAGATTCATTTATGAGATCGCCCATACGGTCTCGATGAGGTAAACCACTTGTGGTTAAAAATAACTTAAATCAAGGCATGAAAAGGTTTGTATGAGAAAAGCTCGAAGATGAACATAAATTATTGCGGAAGACATGTTACCAACTTGGGTATTTATTGTAGTGATTGGGCCAGTCAGATCGGAGCACTCGAGGGCTTTTAATGCCAAAATAAAAGAGAGGCATCCGGATTATCATATTAGCAGCGCGTTCTACTTGGATGAAAGCGGTCCCGGGTTCGATTCCCGGTGGGAGACCACATGCGAAATGACCTCCGCAGTCGAATGCCTTTTAACAATACAACTCATAAAAGCGAGAAATAATGAACGTTTAGTTATCGATATTACTTGCTTGATTGTGATTTCTTAGGATAATCGTAGGATAAATATTTAACTGCATTTGTTTGTGTAAATATGGTTTCAGCAAGCTCATAGTCCTCATGCATTTTATGATATTGTCATTTAACTACGACGAACGACATTGTAAAAATGATGGGTTCCAACAGATTGAACCTTTATGGCTGCTTTTATCAATTCTGTCGAATTTAACGCGATTTAAATATGGAAATTAGAGAAGTTCGTCCACAAGTATATATCGAACAGAGGAAATGAACAAAAGGTTATTATAGCTCTACTTTTGATCCAGAAATGGATCTAGCTTCTCATACCTTAGCATAGTTCAAAGAGGGACTTTTTACAAAAAAAATATCCAGCAGAAACCACACTGCCGATTGAAGTAGTACTTATTTCAAGGCTATCAACCATAAAGCTATCAATCTAAAACACTTTCTTGCACATTGATTTTTGCTCTGAAATGCGTACGATGATTTCAAAATGTTATTTGGCTATGCCAATGGAGTTCAAAGGCGATCAAAATGAACATTAATCCTCTGAGCATGCGTGAAAATCGTTTTCTTTCTGGAATCTTTCTGAGGAGAATTTTGCCTCAACTCGAATACTTTAAATTCATGTACATTTCCGTATCAACCTTGCGGCTGAATATTTTCTACTTATAGTCAATCGATCGTTAAAGACACATTCTGTTCATGGTTCTTTGTTGGAATGGACGAAAGATCCCTCACTTTCTTTGCGAAAAAGAGGTAGGAGTATCATAATGCAATAATGGGAAAAATTGAACATTTTGAAGGACAACTTTTTGTGGAAACCTATCCCAAGACCGAAGATGATAAAATGAAACTTGCAAGCATAGCTCTCTTTTACGGTCTTCACTACAGCTCGTGCGAAGATTTATTCTAACTTTATCTTTCCGTAGATATAGAATTCGAAATCGAACAGAATGAAATTCAAAAGTTCCGGCTATAAGTAGTAGTAGTGCGACGTTTAGAATCAACTGCAGTTTTGCTATTCTATAATGTGAATCGAGTGTGGTGTTAAATACACGGAAAAAAATCCGAACATTCAATACATAACATTCACGCAAATTGTTAAACGTCGTCTCCCACGAAAGAAAGGAATTTTCTTTATTGTGATAATGAGCCTCGATCGATCCGACTAGTCATAGCGTAACAGAACGTGTTAAAGGAGTATAGATAATTTTAACCGCTTTCAGATTTTTTATAGAGAAAATTGAATATAAGTTAATCTCCGGTGGAATTTTAGACAAGGTTCATGTTAATGATAATAAATTATGATGCATATGCAACCCGTGGGCTTTATTCTTTGGTCAGTTGTGAAGTGAGAGGCTCCTGAGATAATACTCGAATCATTAGATTAACATTAACCGGTTTCCTAAACATCCGATTACCATAAAAGGGCTGAATGCAATCAAAAACTTATGTGACAATCGTTCGAAGCTTTTTGTTATGTATGAGAAAAACAAACAATGTCAATGTGTTATTGATGGCATTTACTGATGGATGGTGAATGTTTTTCCAAATATTATGTTTAATTATTATATTAAATACATCAACGGAAGAGAAAGTTATGGTTCCCATCTCCTTTTATAGAGTCAACTTTAAAAATTTAAAGGAGGAATGAAATGTCGTTATTGATCCGGTACTTAAAATGTAAATAAGTGAAAGAAATCCATCAGGACATCCACTAATCCCACTAAGAGATGCTTAGCGTCGAGTCAATAGAACTGTGCACTTTTTATAAGCAATAAAAACGACCATCCTTCAAAACGTAACACTAAAGAAATTTCATGTCTTTTGGTATCAACATGGTGTGAATCCTATGACCTTTCTAATATAATTTCCCACTTCAAATAGTTCTGTGCCATCGATAAACGCGAAGGGTGTGTTTTCTTTATAATGTAGGATTATTCATTGGTTACGATCGGGGTAACAAGAAGGTAAATAAAATGTAAACTTCTATCTGCACAAGGAGTACATTTTTAGACATCTAAATTAGGGCAGATCTTGGTCTTGGAATAAAAGCGATCGTGCACTCATTCTCGCACATCCTGCTTTTTCATATTTATCATGCTTTTATTTGTGTCCACTCACTGGAGACCTGAGCATCGCATTGACGTCGGTATTCCTAATATCGAAATAATTGATTTAAACAAAAGCATTGTATTGAAAGGGCGACATAATTCAAATTATGATTTTTGAAATTGTTCATTATGTAATCAGAAATCATTTAAAATTTAATGAAATTAGTTTCTATTTTGACAGATAGGTACTACTAGAGTCAAAGTCGGGCGGAAATCTATTTTCATTGTTTTATATTCAAGTGTTACATTCGATATTATTACGCTAGAAAATCTAGTTACATTAAAATAACATCACTAAAATAGTCCATCGCCCGCTCCGAATTAATATTAAATATAACAAGTATTTAATCGACTTCCGGTCCGGACCGAGCCAAGTATCTTCGAAAAGCTAATCAGAATGCTTCCGATATGAAAGATGGAATGGAAACCTATGTATTCGCTAAGATGTTGCTTAAGAATAAAAAAATTGAGAAATAGATTTTAATTCGGTAGTATATGGCAGCAAGCTGAAATGCCACTCGATACTCTATGGGGTTTTAATTTTCGAATGGTCTATTATACGCGTCGTGAAGTTTCTAATTCTTACTTATATCCTTCAATAGATGCTGGGAATGGAGTTAGAAACTGAAACGCTGTCTTTATAATATAAGTAGTTATGTTACGTTTAGGATCAATGGCAATTCTATAATTTGATTCGAGTGTGGAGTTAATTTTCACAGGAAAAAAGAATCTGAGTATGCAATATATAAAACTCACGGAAATTGTGAATCGTCGTCTCCCAAGGTAGACAGGAATTTCCTTTATTGTTATAATGGGTCTCAGTCAATACAAGTTTAATCTCAGCGGAACGCAACGTGTTAAAGAAGTAATGAAAATTTATTACAATAATCTTCAGTGATTCTATCATAGAATAGAACTTCACATTGGGTAATGTAATATTTATGTATCTCCTTCCACTGTCACACTGTCTAAGTCAAAGTTTTTCGGATAATAAACTTCACCTAATGAATTATTTAAATTGTCTGATGGTTGCCGTCAGCATGGAAAATTTGATGAATGACATACTAATTGTGACTTACTCGACCATAATTACACCCAAGTAATGCAAGAGTAAGCTTTGATACCTAAATTTATGATGTTAGTCACTGAAAACACCTCTATGATAGTGCGGCCCTATGAAATTAAAATGTAGCAGAAGCATAGTTAAGGCACTATTCATATATTAGGTATTCATTATGACGAAAAGTTTTTTAAAAGATTTCAAATTGTTTTAATCTATGATTCTAACATCTCTTACGGATGTGTTAAGAGTAGGACATGTAAATTATGTGAATCCTCCGTTCCTTTTAATCGGTAAAGCAAATCTAGTTTCAGTAAGGTAATCGGAAATAATCTTCAGCTAAAAGCAATGCCTTAAGCTTTTTAAGGGTGATCCTACAAACACTATTATCTCTAATCGCGTTGTCTAACAGGAAAAATGTAGCATGATTAGGAATAGCCCCTCCCCCTTTGAAAAGTTTCAATCCAACCCTTGCACCAGGTGGTAAACAGGAAAAGAAAAATGAGAGGAGCTCACGACCTCGGGACAAGTATTTGAGTATTTCTAACGGTAGGTGCATAAAGAGGTATATGGGATACTATACTCTAACATTGTAGAGACGTCTTAAAAACTACCACTGCTTATAGAAAGACCTATGATGCCTATCACTTTATAATATGAGGATGTAAAGAAAGAATATTAACTTACCTTCCAATGAGTATTTCATGATGAGCAGTGTTCACGCATAACACCGAATACTAAACACACTAAACACTGAAAACTGCACATATTTCCAATCACAGTTCACTCACACAGCACTCACTACACACAAATATCACTCACTTATTCTGGCTCTTCGCGGTCACCTGAAGGTAATGAGGCCGAATTGTGCCGGGTCGTTCTTCACAAGCACTTTCTCGCCCTGGAGAGGAACTCCCCGCTGCAGGACCTCTGGTCAAATTGCAACGACGAATCCAAAGGCCAACTCCTGAAATCCTTCCTCCAGCTGTGGAATCCCATCCCAGCGGTCGAAGTCGCCCTTCAGCCAAGGTTTATGTCTTTGTGATACTCGTAGGCCTCTGAGATAAATTGAGAAAGGAATGCATTGAAATCTTGCTACGTAAGATCTTATGAAAAGAGCTCCAAACAACGTAACTTCCCTGAATTTATATTTTTGAAGCCACACTCAACAATTAAAATTGCTCTATGGCTCTCAATTAAAATTTACATAGCCATCAAACATTGTCAAATGTTGTAACAAAAAGAAATGAAACTATACTCAGTAATAACGAGAGGAGGTCTTTATGTAATGAAAATGTATTACGAGATATGCACAAGCATAATCATTTCTATTTTCTAAGTTAATCAAAAGCCTCTCATGAAGCTTCTAAAAGGCGTCATTCTATGATTTTACTACTTTTGTGGAACGACATGCTAATTTGAAAGAAAAAGAAATTTGTATATTTCAACGTTAATGGATTTTATCAATTATTCATTACTCTAAAGCAGCTTTGAGCGTTGGGTAAGAAGAGGGTAAGGGTTTAGAAATGTGCACTCATTGGTAAGATTTTCGCCAGAAGAAACCTCCATCATTTCTAAGACGTCGAGCTTCCTCCCTTTCGATTCCCGGTGGAGAGGTTTCGCCAAAAAGGAACTCTGCTTTCCGCTGTCCAGTAGGTGGGCGCCACAGCCATGTTTTATGAACCTGTTTTTGGATGAAGATTGTCTATGATTTTGAATCATATTTATTATTTCTCTTAATCAATACAGTACCCAAATTATAGACGCAACAACATAGGTCTCATACTTCTTAATTCTACATTACGAAGAAGGACGGCTAAGAGTTTGTGGGAAAAAATCCTCGAAGCTGAAGGCTTTTGAAGGAAAAACCCACGTATCGGGAAAACAACCGCACAAGAAGCGGGATGAAAAAACCCGCGAAACACAGGAAATGCATAATAAACAAAAAATTGAATTAAATCTAACACTTAAAATTCTAAAACTACCTAAGCCTAATCTATAGAATTCAACGTTAACAAAGATCAAAAATTAAATATCTAGCTCTAAGAATACAACAACAATCAGGCAAAATAGTTAATAATTGTTTCTATGTGGCTGGTTTCTTGGGCCCCGCTATTCTCCTCTGAAAGCCACCTTCAAGTATAATTCTTTCAAATCTAAGGATAAGTTACAGATAATAGTAAAATTAACAAAGAACGTATTTCAGAAGTGAATTTAAAGTATGAGTATGTTTGACATGATTGTCAAAATCTACCTCGAATTAGTGATGAGTGTTTGCCGTCGTTCACTCAGTGTCACAGGGATTAATGATATGTAAGGAAATAAATAAAAGTAATGTAAAATTATAATATGCTATAATATCTTGATAATGTATTTCACAATACATTAAGCTATATATTAGCTCTATTCATACTTAAAATCCTGGTAAATACAACAAATACCTCAGTAACCGATCCATCCTCCATAGTTCCTAATTACCATGCCAAGAGGCTCTGCCATTCATTGCACCACGCGGAGACACACTGATGGCCCTATGTTCTCCCACGCGTCCTCAATAGTTTCAAGTAATTTGCTCCTGTCTTGAGGGCGGTCTTGCTTTTGAAGATTTTTTTGCCATAATACCCCATATATTTTCAATGGGATTAAGGTCCGGGCTCCTTGCTGGCCAGCTTCATTTCTTACGTTGTGTTTCCTCTGGTAAACAAAAGTTGTTATTGCCAAGTGTGTGTTCTTTCTCCACAAGCATTAACCTTCCTCTGCGAGTTCTCTTTCGGAAGCACTTCAATCCAAGATAAGTCATTAAGCAAATTCTTCTCCTTTCTCAGCAGTTATCACGGGAATATCCCAATTGAGCAACAAAACATAGGGATGATAATGTCACTTCTGTATGATAGAACTAAGTATCGCCATAAAATAGAAAACACCCAAATAAAATATATTTTAAACCATCATTGAGATGCTTGACACCAAGCTAAACCTTCTCAAGTAAACTGAATCACTTAAAATTTACTGAACGAATCTCGATCATTTTTAAATATCTAAACCGTTTGCATATACATTTTCTATTTCAAGAAACAAAGTAGCCATTCACTGATAAGAGAACTATTAGGTTGAAACCGAACATATCAATTAATTCGGTCTGGATCGTTACACGCCAAGGTATTTATACATGATTGTATATTTGTATTAGTTTATTGATGTTAAAAATCTATGAATCGGTAAACGTTATTTCTTAGTCTTCATTTTCAGAGAAGATTCGCATCTTCTACTGTTTGCTACACTACAAGGGGCAAACTGTAAAGAACGTACCCATCTTCCGAGAAAAAGAGCGCTGACAGCCCTCTGAAACTTCAACGTCCGTCGCTTTGCAACATAGAGGAGAATTATCCTGTAGTGCAGGCGAGTAGCGCAGTGCAAACTGCCACACAAGTTTCCTGCCGCTCAGAGACGAAGTTATCAGGACACTAGAAAGGAAATAAGGCATTGTAAACCCTAAGAGTAACATAAAATCATCGAATCGGAAGATCGTTGCAATCCCGAAGAGTCATCCGTAAGATATAACACCGATAAATATTGAAAAACCAGATGTATAGACTTCTCAAAAGTTCTTACATTGCTAAGGAGTTCAACGTTGAGAGACTACAGAAGAGATAGCTCCGCCCCGTTCAAATGCTCCGACTGCTATGAGTCAATTGCAGGAAAGCGACCGCACCAATTCCGCCAAAATTGAACACTCATACCAACGCTACGAATTCAGGATGGAGAAGGGCGGTATAGGATTTCTCTTGTTCCATTACAGCCAAGCGTGGATAAATATGTCTGGGAGTGTAGGGATACGGTTTCATCATTCGAATGCATATCGTATTTTCATAAAAGACTTTTATGTGATTTATCAGTAATTATGTAAACTTCTCCAATTCTTTAATCATTGAATTTATAGTGTTTGCGGGGGTCCTGGATAGCCGTGTGGACAGCGAGTTCGACTTCGATGAAAGTGGTTCATAGTACAGATGTTTCCAGCAAATTTATTACATTTATGCATCTCATGATTTAAAATTTTACATTTTCTGAATATCTCCAACTGCATTTATTATGTAGAAGAATATTTAAATTTATTGAATTATTTTTTTCTTACCCTCATCAACTAATTTCATTTTATTTATTGTTGAGGGTGATTGAATGTTTTTGTTACAAGAAGATATCAAGTCTCCTAAACTCTGAATAAATAACCTCATCAATTATATGCATTGCTTTCGTTGATTCCCAAAGAGAATGCCATCTATATGGGGACCATGTCTTTAAGTTCTAATTTCATGTCTAACACCTTTATTTACTAATTTTGTAAGTCAAGAGGAGGCCATGATAGATGTATACAATCTAGCTGCTTGACAGCAAACATCTTGATCCGTTTTCTTTGATGTGAAATAAGCAGTGATTTCAGAGTATGCAATTGTGGCCATCAATCAACAAGGCATTATCAGTCCTTAGTCAAAGGTAAAGAAGGTGTTGTTTTATTCTGAAAATCAGTTACAGCTTTTTAGGAGGCCCTAAAAATTCTCTTGTCATGGGAATCTTCTCAAATCTTGACTATAAAGTTTTAAAAATGTATGCCATACATTATTTTTAAGAGAAATGGGAAGGTCTGCCATAACATTTTCTTCCATATTTGGGGATAAATAAAAGTCAAGAAAAGGATTCAGGAATTTAATACATGTTCATAAGTTTACAGAGAGAGATATTTTAGAATATTTTCATGATTACAAAGTCTGATAATATTTTAATTTATTTCAGATACCTTGGATAAGCTACACTATTATATCAGTAAAGCTCTTTCTCTGCTCAAGGTGCATAAAATCCAAAACTCCAGTTTCAATGATCTTGATAACTTTACAGACTGACATCATCATCTATTGTCTGTATTCAGTATAAACAACAGCTTAAATACATTGAAAAATGTAACATTTCTAAGGAATGATCACGATTCTTGTATATACACTTGGGATCAATAACTAATACAATAAATATCAAGATTTCAATTTATAAATGTTTAAGGACCTGCTCATGAAATGAGAAACATCTAATTAAAGATAGATGTAAAAATTGTGGAAATTGCAAGGAGTATTAAGAAATTTTCAAAATTTCATTTAAGAAAACTAAAGGTAAATATTTCTCTATTGTAATATTATTGAGGATAGTCAAATTCTTCATCATTCATTGAAGATGCAAAATATGGAAGATAATTTGCAGGACTCTTTGATTGCTATCTGAAGAAGAGCAGGGGGGTGTTTCTGAGTCTCCACAGATTGGTGGCAACAGATTCAATCCGAGTTAATCGTAAAGTAATCCATCTACCAACTTCTGTGCGTTTCACACTTCCAAGCGGAAAGAAATCCATCTTGGGTATGACGTCACTCCTCATCCCAGTTGAGAAACGATGAAACATCATAAGAAATCACACATTCCTAAGAGACAAGTGAGCAGAGAAAAACAGCTTTCCAATAAACAGTAATTTTTGTAAATTAATTTCCTGCATTTGAGCATTTGAAACAAATGTGTGGTAATATTTTACACAATTGTGTTCATTTATACTTCGAATAATCGCAATCTATGTACCCATTTTGAATCATATTGTATGATTGTAAATTATCACTAAATTTGCTGAGGTATTTATCAATGCCTTGATCAAAACATTCTAAGTACATTTACATTGCTGCTGGAAATAATCAATAATTTTTAATATTGCATTTAAAAGCTCTTAGCATGAGGGTATCTAGCCAGCAGAGGGAAGTGGTTGCTTACACATCTCATGATGTGTCTAGTTCCAGTGAGAGTGCACCTCATTGTGAGGTGTAGGCAACATCTTCCTCTACTCTGCCACCTTTGAAAGGTTTACACAAAAAGGTTAATTGCTCCACTAAAATGGAATTGCATTCTATGCTTTATTACTACAGATGACTTGATAACAGCAATTCTTTTTAAGATGAGTTTTGATAAGGTTTTATAAATTCTCCTATGTGAAGATTGGAGATGAACCCTATACCTTCATGTTAACTTAACTATTCGGGAAAATAGATTGCAAGTGAACTTTGTTTGGAATGATATGATAATATCTAAGGATAGTAGAACATTATCTAAGGCTTAGAAGGAAAGGAGATTTATAAATATCCTTGTTCAATTCCATTCTGTTTTTATTTACCATTACAGCCATATCTACATATACTGGGACACACAGATATACTCAGGAAGGTCATACATACAAAATAATACATGGATATAATATAAATACTTATTTACAATAAAAAATGTATAGATAGAAACATACTCTACATATATAAGCTTTAAAATCATGATCTTAGCTGTCATACCATACATTGGACATAAGGTACAATATTTTGTATAATCTTTCTAGATTAAGGAACCTCTGGAAATAAGTGTACATACGTATCTTTTATTTGGATATTCTATGGTTGATTTGTTTTCTATTGTTATTTATTTTTAAAGTAGCAGCTTTTTTATATAAAATTATTTATTACTATGAAGCAGAAGCCATTTCTTAAGTTTTACATTTTTATTTTGAAGCAGTCTCTTTTTTGTCATTAAGTTGAGATATATTTTATCATTTTAGGGCCCATTTCCATTTCATTCATCTATTTCATTTATCACTTTATGTAACAGGTTTTTTATTTTTATTTTATAGCTTGTGCTAATTCATTTTTATTCATATTAGTGTTTTTTATTTTCATGTGATACATTTTTCTTTAGTGCAGAGGACTGTACTGTATGTGATAATTATTTAATTTCCTTTGAATAAATTTATCTAAAGGGTATGAATATGTATATTGCAATGTACCTACCAGAGGGGATGAAAATGAATTAATTACCTATAGCATGCAAGAGACATACTTTTCAATGTATTTTCTCCTTTCTAAGGGACTGTTAGGGATTACAATCTACCTTGTTATTACAGCCAGTATGTTCAGGGTGTTGATCACCTCCTCTACAGGGCCTGACACTGGCATGCCTGAGGCTGACATTAGCACTGCTTCCCAATGACTTTTGGTATCAGCCTTCCGCATAAAAATGCAATGCACAGAGGACCGAGGTGCCCAATGAAATTTTTCCAGTTATTAATACCATATATATTAGGTGATATCTAGGTGCTACAATAATTATTTCATTCATTAATCAGCATTCATTATTTTATTTCTATTTCAGAAATGATTTATCTTCCATAATAATTAAATTATTTCACAATTTCCTTAAGATATGGCAACTTTAGAATGTGCTCTCCACAAGTTGATGAGCTATAAAGCACAAAAGAGTAGCATCACCTACATTGATATTAATTACATACATCTCCAACATTTGAGTTGAGATTTACTAAAATTAAGAGAAGCAGAAGTAGACGTTTTGATTTTGCACAAAATTATTAGCAATTTTGGAATAACGAGGTTATGTATTTTTGGATGTGGGTTATACATTCTATCATTCATATTTTAAGTTAGGAAAGTTCCTGTATCAGATGTAGCCTAAAAATATGCTATTATTATTCAAGAGTTTTCTACTTTTGTAAATAGGATATTTCTCTTGTATAAATTAAATACAATACCACATACCTTCATTTCAATAGCTAATGTTGTGGTATGCTGCCCAGTGTTTAAGAATGGTCAATCTTTCACTATTAAAGCCCTTGCCATGCATTTATTATGATGATACAAGCCCTGGAAAATCATCATCTGTGACAATGAAGGGGTTTGAGTTATCCATAAGTGCCTCAGACCTTGTCATCTCAAAACTTGCAGCCTTCTCTCTCCTCTGAAAAACATCAGGTTCCTTAATGATCTCCATTGTGTAGGTTATTAACAATGAACATAATTATAGTAGCCAAATTCAGCATCTTTTTGGATTCATCAGGAATTAAAGTGAAACAAACTCAATACAATTGACATCCATTATCTTCTACAATTACTGACATCTATATTATTCCTAGGTTCTATCATTTTGCCAAAAAAGGCCTGAATCCTGGGTCATTGTTCTTTGGAGGAAATACATTCAATTGATGGACCAAGCCCATTTCTTGAAAACTAGGAAAATTTTGAAAGACACATAGCCACAAATTACTATGTAATTGGTTGAAATAAACTCAAGAAGAATATAATTCCAGAAATTCCTCACCAGGTAAGCCTCAGTTACATGTGAAATAAATTTCAGAATAAGAAGAGCTCCTAAGAGAATGTATTAATTACCTGTTAACATAAGGTCCATTAAAAATTACAACATCAAAATATGGTCATTTCAGGAAAATTTATTGCTCTTACATCTTTTATCTCATGAAACCTTCTCTAAAAGATATTGAAAATATATTTTCAGTATAGAACAAATGCATTTAAATGAGCTTATGTTGGATCTATATACTTAAAGCAGCACTGGGGAGTGAATCTTATATTTCTTCTTGACCCAAACATCTAATATTATATAAATTTATGAATCAGTTTTTTTATAAGTTAACCAGATGTCAGCAAATTGTAACCATTAGAAATACATTCTGCTAGAAAATACCTCAACAAAATGATTGCTACAGCTAAAAGATATTAAAGTGAAGATTCTCTCACCCCACAGTCAGTTGTAGTAACTTATGCAACGATATTTTGCATATTAAGATAATTAGGGTCACGATGTACACAATATTTCATATGCAGACATACACCAACAGCTTCAACTTTTCTCCCATTATAATCATAATTTATTTACTGCTTTAATATTTTTTACAAAATACTAAACAATAAAATATATTGTCCGTGAATTTTAGAACATAGGGAACTTCATTTAGTATCTCATATCACTAGAAACCGACTTATTTGCAATAGCAAAGGATGAGAATTGAATACATTATACACATCAGAAAATTATACATTCATCACCAGAGAGCTACGCTTTGCACTCTAATTCATTATAACCATGAAGGAATGAAGATGATCAGTAATGCTCAACTCTGAACTGCTTAGTTTTATTTACTTTTTCAATTTCCTTTTTATAGTAGTTGTACTATGCCTTTTTAAGTAGTTATACTATGCAATAAACATGCCATATGAATGAAAGAAAATTTTCAGCCATGTAAGGCTTTAAGGTGCTAAGTTAATCCTTTGAATGAAATGAAAATTAGAAGGAGTGTTATTAGGTTATATTATTATTTCTGAAAAGTCATGTGATGCAGAACATCATTTTTAAAATTAAAATTCATCATTTGATGTTACGTAATTCATTGTCATTCACTGTTCTTCTCTCATCCTTCCCCTTAGTTTCTTCATTACCTGTATGTGCTGCAGTATCAAAGGTAATATTGCTATCCTTTGGATTGGGCAACCTCCATATGCATGAAAGCTATGCTAGCTTGCAAGTGATGAAGGGGCAATCAGCTGATGCATGTCAATGACCTTTTTTAAGTAGGTCAGGCACATACTTATGGATCTAGCAAATATTTTTTGTTAAAAAAGGTGTTTAACTATCAAATTTGTTTATCATGATGTAAATAATAAAGATTGTAGTTTTCACTTCTTTTTATCTTAAAAATATTCAACCAAGAGTTGGCTCATTGCAGTTGGTCTCAGCACTCCACTTCTCTATGTATTTATTAGTTTTACTAAATCTTTGGTAAAAAACTTCCTAATGTTCTTGGTTCAATATTTTTCAGATGGGGGCCAGTACTTAGGGCCTCTTCTACCCTAACTACACTCCTCTTCTCTTATATATTGAAATATTTTCTGCTACACCTCCTGTAATGAATCAAAAACCCTGCATGGCGGATTTAGAAATATACCAAAGAGGAATGGATTAATACGATACATTATTAAAATGCCCTAAACAATATTTGGACCTGAATTCCCTCGCTGAATATGACTTGAGTAGTTAATTCAGAGTTTCATATAAAGTTTTTAAAAATTCAGTCATGAATATCCATAATTCCTCCATTATTATATTATAATATTGGATGAGGTGACGGTAAACCATTTAAATGCAAATTAAGTTAAATATTATCCCTGCATTCATTACCTGAGTAGCAGTAAATCTGTTATTATCAAGGTTATCTCAGGGTTGAGAGCAAAAAGGATCAGGTTACTAATAGGTGAGGGGAACCCTGAGTATGTTTTCTTTCACTGCTGAAACATGAAGATGATGGCACCTGAATAGCAAACTCTTTCTCTTAACATTAAACGAATGATGAAAGAGAGAAACTTAGAGAAAGGATTTTAATGTACCAGTAAACACAAGAGATGACCAAATATTACATCAAGTACTAAATTTTCAACATTTCAAAGGACATATTCTATGCACAATGGAAATTAAGTGAATATATTCTAAGGAAGAAAAGAAGTAAAATTATTTTACTAGAACATACTGTAGGAAGGAACATATATTTATATGGTGAAGTATGTTTACCATAGCTAAAAATTTTTAGCAATTTTCACTGAACTTTAGCCAGAAATTACACAGTGTTAAAATGGTTATTTATAATTACTAGATGGCATGAAAGCAGTCTCCATTTTTGGATAAAAATATATTGGTGATGCATTTGCATCAAGCTCTTTCAGTAATGAAGAAAAATAATACTAGAAATTATTTGATATAGATTTTTGACAATATCTGAACAAGATAAAAAATTACACTTGTAAGTTTTCTCCATTGGAATGAAGACCAAATATTGCTACTAGGTATTTTCATTATAAAAAAGAAAATTTCAAGTTTCTCACACATTTAAGAAGTTACCTGCTAAATTTTCAAGATGCACACATTTTAAAAATGAGATATAGGATGGAAAAATTGTCTCTGATAAAAAGACTTTTTACAGTGCAGATCTTAGTTGTCTTGAAAGAAGCATCATTTAATACTGGTGAAACAAGCAATTTAATGCTTTGGTGAGCAGAATCTGTCCAAACAGTAACTAACAGAAACTTCTCTGTGTGTATCTTTTTAAGTGTAAACGCAATCTATAATTTTATATTTAGGTAGGAAACAACTTAGTCAGAACAAAAAGAAAGGATCACAGTTTAAATATTTTTGAGCATACCTTAACAGTAGATACTTAGATAATTTGTAAACTGAAGTTGATACATGCAACCAGAAAAGGTAGCTCTTGTTGAGTTGATTTATTCTTCACTACGAATAAAATTGGTCTTACATGTTAAAAATGCCAGGTTAATTTTTCTTCCAGTTTTTATAACTATTGGCCAATAGGTTTTTCTTTTTAAGATGAAAAAGGCATAGCCTACAAAGAGATTTTTTCATTTTCCTCAGGAATATATTAAACAAGGCAAATTTAGAAGTCAGGCATCCCTTCTCTCTAATAACATCTTCTTTTTGATTGGTTTAACACACTACTGATAAGCTTTGGTTAGCATTTCTTTCTAAGAGAGTGAAGGAACAAGCAGCTTGCAATTAAATAGATCTATTCCACTTACGCTGCAGTGTTTCTTTCCTTCTTTCCAATTGTCCACATATCCATGCTCCACAGTAGTTTCACAATTTGCTGACACTGATGAAAAACACAAGTTGATTGCCTACTGCCACCTGTATATAAGCCATACAAATGCTATATAGAAATTAAGGCTGAACTACTATACTAAATAGAAATTAAATGTTGAAAAATTACTTAAGATAGATCATTTCAATAAATAAAGAATGTGAGAATGGATTTTGATACCCACTGTAACCAGGCTATACTGTTACATGGACATGTATGGCAGTATTTTGTAATTAATAATCTGTGGCTCAGCTAACAGATTATTACAATATACAATAAAATCTGGCTAAGACAATTTATAAGGGAAAAGTGAAACCCATGCTCTATGGCAGATATTACAAATTTTTATTTCTTTTATATAAGAATACAAAAGAGAAGGATTTTTGTCTCTTTATTTAAAGAAATGATTTACAACTAAAAAAGAAAAGGAATCTTAGATATCTTGCCCCTCTTACCACAGCTGTAGATACAGACTATGGACAGCTGTTGTGTGATACTGGTCAACTTCTTGCCATATTTTCTAAGAATGGTCTGCTTCTTGTGAAAGAGAAAATTTTTCTTGGTTACTTTATGTTCGTAATTCTTTCCTTTCCAATGAAGCAAATTTTACCAGTTGGGCAAACAGGGGATAATAATGTAAATAGTGAAACGTTTTGTGGGGTGCTGATTGTAGTCTTGTAGAGATTGTTATTCTTACTGTTCTTATTAATCATATTGTCATTCCCTAATAAAATAAATGCAAAAAGTGACCAACATAAGTAACTGAGGTAGCACTCAATAAATATTTTAAAAAATATGAGAAGAAGACATCCAGTGTAATGTAACAACAACAGTTTGTGAAGTCTTCAGTTATTCTGTCTGCAGCTGTGACAAATAAAGCAAACTAATAAGTATCCTTTTCATTTTATGGAGTAAAGCACTTATTTGAAAATTAAAGAGCCAAAATAACATGGTTTTTAAGTAAAAGAAATTATGAGATGCCATATCATGCTTTGAACACTATCCCATTGATAAGGCATTTTTCACTCCTTAAAAGTGCCTTAAGTGAGTTCTACAGTAATTATTGAGAGAAAATTACAGCAATGGATGATTCTTAGGTTAGTTTCAAAGAGCCATGTCTATTGGTGCTTTTGAATGATGAAAAAAACAGCGTTTACCTTAGAAACAGATCACCCAAATAAAGATTACGTAACAATAACTTCTAAATCAGCACCAAAACATTTGAGAAGTTACGAGTGATGAATTGGAATATCAATTGTTTCTCTGTAGTGCATGGTGTGTCATGATGCATTTACAAAGAAAATTCAATTCCATCAAAGAAAATGAATTATTTGAAATTATGTAAAACATGTCAATTATCATTTTAAAATAATCCTTTAGTCAGATATGTGCCTTATTTAATTCAATAAAAGACTGCCAATGCGGTACCATATCACACTAAGAGATGCAAGAACGTAGATCTTATCCATGTTCTTGAATGGTTGGTTGAAGATGTAGTTACTATCAAATAGTCATGGCTAATTGACAGAACTCAAAATTATGTAATTTGAAATTCAACTTTTTTAAGTGAAGAATATGTAATTCTGTCAGCACTACTTGATTACAGCATTTCATAACTATGCTTAGCATATGTTTTTTATCTTCATAATTTTAGAAGAGGGTACACAGAATAATATTGGATGGCTACCTGAAGATCTCTCTTTAGATCATTGACAGGACAAATTTGTGTACAGTTACAGATTCATTTCATAACTAGCTCATGGGTAACTTTCACGGGACTCTTGTCACAGCCACAGGTATTTTGAGAATGGGAACTCTTTGGCTTGTGAAACAGTGGGAAAGTTGTGCTCAAGTCTCTGGTGATTACTTTTGAATAAGGTTTCAATTGTACCCACAGTGTCATTTTGTACCTTTTCATTTGAACACTCCTCGTAATTCAGTAAGGAAGACAATACTAAATTTCATTTTTACCTTGATATTTTTTTACCATTGGAGTTTTCCAGAAGAAGGATTGAGCTTTTAATTAGCCATTTGAGACCAAGAGAGGGAGAAGATCTATAGGTTCACATAAATCAGAGGAAAATTTTGAAACATGAAAAGAGAGAATTTCATTTAGCTTTATTTTCATTCCAAAAGTGCCAACAAGTCAGTTTTATTTGTTTTGCAAACAGCTAATATTTATTATCAACATTGGAAAGGGAAGATTTTATTAACATACAATAAACATCTGAGTTTGCTGATATGAGATCTTCAACTTAAATATTAAATTGAAGCAAAATTGAGAAATTAGTTAAGATTTTTTGTAATATTTCACTTCATTGTTTGCTATTATCTACTTTAATTTCACTTTGTTAGCAAATTAACAGATGAGAATTCATGGCAAAGAGATTGTGTAATCTTAAAACCTCTCATTTTCTTACATTCTTCTTTGTGTACATGAGGTTGTGCTCGGTAAATGGAGAATTACTTTTCATCATTCAAAGTATGCTATGGCTGTTTCCATTCTGGATTCTATGTGATTCGCAAAGTATTCTTTAGCATGCATACATGATACAAAACCACTACTGATACAGTAGTATCAGTAGTGGTATGTATTATATTATACTACTGAGAAATAACCCACTGACTTCTTGTTTAATCAACAGACATAATAAATTATAAAATTAATAAATAAAGGAAAAATACCTGATAGTTTCATAATCTGCTTACTATGACCTGTAGTATTGCTTACATAGCAAGTGTAAGTTCCAAAATTGGTTATCTGGGTGCATGAAATGTACAAGATATGCCTTTCGATTGATTGATTGCCTTCCCTTTTAATTGATTGATTCCCCTTCCTTCTCCTTAATCCTGTCAGATGGCACAATATGCTTACTGCTGAACTTCTACCATACCTGGAGAATATGGAAAATACATTAAACATTTCAAATGACAACAATTAATGTTATCACAGATATTTTAAAATAATTCAATGCAAAATTAAAAAAAAGTGAACTCCCTTGCCATAATTTACCCAAAGTTTGAGATATCTTGCAATGCCCTGACATTAAGAATACTGAGCAGTTTAATCCTAAATTATAAATACACAGGATCAATAAAATTATGTCAATAAAATGCTTTTATTCTCAAAAGACATACTACAGAAGAAAAGATATTTAAATTTTGGAAGAATTGGATGGATGAATCTGATTATAGATTTTTTTGTCGATATTGATCCATATACAGAAATTCTCTTTGAATCACATATTGATATACATCTACGTATATCATGAAGATATAATTATCTCTCTTTAAAAAGGAAATGAAAATTTAAAGAAACACCAAAAATAAAATTTTTATTGATATCCTATATATTT
This sequence comes from Pachydiplax longipennis, assembly GCA_036926295.1. Lineage (NCBI taxonomy): Eukaryota > Metazoa > Arthropoda > Insecta > Odonata > Libellulidae > Pachydiplax > Pachydiplax longipennis. The sequence goes on along the minus strand of JAVFKF010000044.1, from coordinate 6,240,788 downwards.
ATTCCAAAATATTTACCAATTTATTCTGACATGAATAATGCAAAATTGAACAGTTGCATGCCTTGTAAACATGAGAAAATCATTTATAAAATGGACAATCACTTTATATACATATTTAAATTCTTCTAAGCATTCATCCTGCTTAGTTTCAGGATATATTATGTTTTCCTTTTCACAGTACTCTGTTATCAGCATGAAGGAATGATTATTATCCTTCAACACAAATCACAAAGGAAGTTTTAAAAATCTAAGGTCGGAAATAATTAATCGTATAAAACAGCAGTCAAAATTAAAAGTAATTTTAAATAAAGAAGTAGATTTGTTCAGAAAAATCTAAAATGTATGTTTCTGATAGAGCTTTCCAAAATTTGTTCATTCATCAAAGAAATAATTATGCAACAAAAATTAATATTTCAAGATTGTAATGCTGAATTAGGAAGAAAAAATCCTAAGGTAGAATCCTAATCCTAAAACATATGAAACTGTCTGAATCTCTCCTACAGAATCCATCAGCAAACTTAATCAGACTTTCAGGAAAAAGAGAATCATAAGTGAAGAATTAAAAGTATTGTGTGAAAGTCAAAGATATACACTTAATGATCGATAAAGCTAATTTTTTCTATCAAGAATATTTTTCAGACTTCAAGTATTAGAGCAGTTTTTACTATTAAGATGAGGAAGCAGGATATTATTACCTTGGCTTTGGGCTTAACATAAACAGTGCAAGACTAATCTAATTCATATCCTTCTGCCGTAGTCACCATTTCTTTCTCAATGGCAATTTCAGGAGCATCTGATGAAGACAATAAAACAGACAATCTCAAAAGGCAATAGAACAATTAAAGAGCGCAAGAAAAGCTAACTTGCACTGGACAGTGATGTCAGCAGAAGCATGACCGGGCTTTCTAATTCTCATCTGAGCATTCGTAAGTGCCGTTTTGTCTCGTCACCTAACAAAATGTTATGGATTTTCCGCTGGGAAGATGCTTTCCCTTGTAAAAAAAACATTACAATGTTAGAGAAATTGGAGCAATTCATAAATGGCAGAGGCTCACAACTACATATACTGAAATTTAAACACAATTTAGAAAAACAATTTCATCAAACCAATGCACATCAGATCTAACTGCCATGATGACATGAACAGGACAAACGTCAATGGACATTCGGTCGATTGGAATGATTTCCTATCTTTTAAGTAATTTTCATGACTTCGTATAAAAATCTATGTACAAGGAAATAAACCATTATGTTCCAGAAATTTAAAAAAAATGCAAAAAAAGCCTATGAGACGCGCAAATACAACTGATGATGATTCTTGCTTCGACAAATGGCATATTTTTCGCATATTCACATTCGATTGCGGTCGAGAGAATTGTATCAAAATCGACCGCAGCAGACGATAAGTTAGCAAACTCTTAGCAAAGTTAGCAAAGCCGTTTATTGACCAAAGTTCGGCTTAATTTGGAAGATTCTTCGAATATCTTTCAAAATAAGCCGTTTTAAGAAAAAATTTCGGCTTAATTTCGAAGATTTTTCGAAAATCTCCCTAAAAAGCCTTTTTTTGACCAAATTTCGGCTTCATTTGGAAGATTTTGCGAAAATCTTGCAAAATAAGCCGTTTTTTATCGAAATTTCAGCCTATTTTCGGAAAATTTTTCCGAATATCTTGTTTTATAAGCCCTTTTTACCAAAGTTCGGCTTAATTTGGAAGATTTTTCGAATATTCTGCAGAATAAGTTGTTATTTCACCTAATTTCGGCTTAATGTGGATGATTTTTCGAATAACTTGCAAAATAGCTAGTTTCTTGACGAAATTTTGGCTTACTTTGGAAGATTATTCGAATATCATGCTAAATAAGCCTTTTTTTGACCAAATTTCCGCTTAGTTTGGAAGATTTTGCGAAAATCTTGCTCAATAAGACTTTTTTTCCAAATTTCGGCTTAGTTTGGACGATTTTGCGAATACCGTGCAAAATAAGCCGTTTGTTCATGAAATTTCGGCTTAATTTGGAAGATTTTTCGAATGTCCTGCTAAATAAGACATTTTTGGACCAAGTTTCAGCCTAATTTGGAAGATTTTTTGAATATCTTGCTAAATTGTCCGTTTTTCGACAATATTTCGTCTTAATTTGGAAGATTTTGCGAATATCTTGCTAAATAAGCCGTTTTTTAACGAAATTCCGGCTTGATTTTGGAAGATTCTTCGAATATCTTGCAAAATAAGCCGTTTTTTGACGAAATTTCAGCCTAATTTCGAAATTTTTGCAAATATCTTGTTAAATAAGCCCTTTTTACCAAAGTTCGGCTTAATTTGGAAGCCTTTTCGAATATCCTGATAATTAAGTTCTTTTTTTACCAAATGTTGGCTTAATTTTTGAAGATTTTGCGACAATCTTGCAGAATAAGCCGTTTTCTTACTAAATTTCGGAGTAATTTGTAGGATATTTCGAAAATCTTGCTAAAAAAAGCCGTTTTTTGACAAAATTTCGGCACATTTTGGAAGATTTTTCGAATGTCCTGCTAAATAAGACATTTTTGGACCAAGTTTCGGCCTAATTTGGAAGATTTTGCTAATATCTTCCAAAATAAGCCGTTTTTTTTACCAAGTTTCGGCTTAATTTGGAAGATTTTTCGAATTTCCTGCTAAATAAGACATTTTTGGACCTAGTTTCGGCCTAATTTGGAAGATTTTTTGAATATCTTGCTAAATTGTCCGTTTTTCGACAATATTTCGTCTTAATTTGGAAGATTTTGCGAATATCTTGCTAAATAAGCCGTTTTTTAACGAAATTCGGGCTTGATTTTGGAAGATTCTTCGAATATCTTGCAAAATAAGCCGTTTTTTGACGAAATTTCAGCCTAATTTCGAAATTTTTGCAAATATCTTGTTAAATAAGCCCTTTTTACCAAAGTTCGGCTTAATTTGGAAGCCTTTTCGAATATCCTGATAATTAAGTTCTTTTTTTACCAAATGTTGGCTTAATTTTTGAAGATTTTGCGACAATCTTGCAGAATAAGCCGTTTTCTTACTAAATTTCGGAGTAATTTGTAGGATATTTCGAAAATCTTGCTAAAAAAAGCCGTTTTTTGACAAAATTTCGGCACATTTTGGAAGATTTTTCGAATGTCCTGCTAAATAAGACATTTTTGGACCAAGTTTCGGCCTAATTTGGAAGATTTTGCTAATATCTTCCAAAATAAGCCGTTTTTTTTACCAAGTTTCGGCTTAATTTGGAAGATTTTTCGAATTTCCTGCTAAATAAGACATTTTTGGACCTAGTTTCGGCCTAATTTGGAAGATTTTTTGAATATCTTGCTAAATTGTCCGTTTTTCGACAATATTTCGTCTTAATTTGGAAGATTTTGCGAATATCTTGCTAAATAAGCCGTTTTTTAACGAAATTCGGGCTTGATTTTGGAAGATTCTTCGAATATCTTGCAAAATAAGCCGTTTTTTGACGAAATTTCAGCCTAATTTCGAAATTTTTGCAAATATCTTGTTAAATAAGCCCTTTTTACCAAGGTTCGGCTTAATTTGGAAGACTTTTCGAATATCCTGATAATTAAGTTCTTTTTTTACCAAATTTTGACTTAATTTTTGAAGATTTTGCGACAATCTTGCAGAATAAGCCGTTTTCTTACTAAATTTCGGAGTAATTTGTAGGATTTTTCGAAAATCTTGCTAAAAAAAGCCGTTTTTGACAAAATTTCGGCACATTTTGGAAGATTTTTCGAATGTCCTGCTAAATAAGACATTTTTGGACCAAATTTCGGCCTAATTTGGAAGATTTTTCGAATATCCTGATAATTAAGTTCTTTTTTTACCAAATTTCGGCTTAATTTTTGAAGATTTTGCGACAATCTTGCAAAATAAGCCGTTTTTTTTACGAAATTTCGGCTCAATTTGGAAGATTTTTTGAATATCTTGCAGATTAAGACATTTTTGGACCAAGTATCGGCATAATTTGGAAGATTTTGCTAATATCTTCCAAAATAAGCCGTTTTATTTACCAAGTTTCGGCTTAATTTGGAAGATTTTTCGAATGTCCTGCTAAATAAGACATTTTTGGACCAAGTTTCGGCCTAATTTGGAAGATTTTTTGAATATCTTGCTAAATTGTCCGTTCTTCGACAATATTTCGTCTTAATTTGGAAGATTTTGCGAATATCTAGCTAAATAAGCCGTTTTTTAACGAAATTCCGGCTTGATTTTGGAAGATTCTTCGAATATCTTGCAAAATAAGCCTCTTTTTGTCGAAATATCAGCCTAATTTCGAAATTTTTGCGAATATCTTGTTAAATAAGCCCTTTTTACCAAAGTTCGGCTTAATTTGGAAGATTTTTCGAATATCCTGATAATTAAGTTCTTTTTTTACCAAATTTCGGCTTAATTTTTGAAGATATTGCGACAATCTTGCAAAATAAGCCGTTTTTTTACGAAATTTCGGCTCAATTTGGAATATTTTTTGAATATCTTGCAGAATAAGCCGTTTTCTTACTAAATTTCGGAGTAATTTGTAGGATTTTTCGAAAATCTTGCTAAAAAAAGCCGTTTTTTGACAAAATTTCGGCACATTTTGGAAGATTTTTCGAATGTCCTGCTAAATAAGACATTTTTGGACCAAGTTTCGGCCTAATTTCGAAGATTTTTTGAATATCTTGCTAAATTGTCCGTTTTTCGACAATATTTCGTCTTAATTTGGAAGATTTTGCGAATATCTTGCTAAATAAGCCGTTTTTTAACGAAATTCCGGCTTGATTTTGGAAGATTCTTCGAATATCTTGCAAAATAAGCCGTTTTTTGACGAAATTTCAGCCTAATTTCGAAATTTTTGCGAATATGTTGTTAAATAAGCCCTTTTTACCAAAGTTCGGCTTAATTTGGAAGATTTTTCGAATATCCTGATAATTAAGTTCTTTTTTTACCAAATTTCGGCTTAATTTTTGAAGATTTTGCTAATATCTTCCAAAATAAGCCGTTTTATTTACGAAATTTCGGCTCAATTTGGAAGATTTTTTGAATATCTTGCAGATTAAGACATTTTTGGACCAAGTATCGGCATAATTTGGAAGATTTTGCTAATATCTTCCAAAATAAGCCGTTTTATTTACCAAGTTTCGGCTTAATTTGGAAGATTTTTCGAATGTCCTGCTAAATAAGACATTTTTGGACCAAGTTTCGGCCTAATTTGGAAGATTTTTTGAATATCTTGCTAAATTGTCCGTTCTTCGACAATATTTCGTCTTAATTTGGAAGATTTTGCGAATATCTAGCTAAATAAGCCGTTTTTTAACGAAATTCCGGCTTGATTTTGGAAGATTCTTCGAATATCTTGCAAAATAAGCCTCTTTTTGTCGAAATATCAGCCTAATTTCGAAATTTTTGCGAATATCTTGTTAAATAAGCCCTTTTTACCAAAGTTCGGCTTAATTTGGAAGATTTTTCGAATATCCTGATAATTAAGTTCTTTTTTTACCAAATTTCGGCTTAATTTTTGAAGATATTGCGACAATCTTGCAAAATAAGCCGTTTTTTTACGAAATTTCGGCTCAATTTGGAATATTTTTTGAATATCTTGCAGAATAAGCCGTTTTCTTACTAAATTTCGGAGTAATTTGTAGGATTTTTCGAAAATCTTGCTAAAAAAAGCCGTTTTTTGACAAAATTTCGGCACATTTTGGAAGATTTTTCGAATGTCCTGCTAAATAAGACATTTTTGGACCAAGTTTCGGCCTAATTTCGAAGATTTTTTGAATATCTTGCTAAATTGTCCGTTTTTCGACAATATTTCGTCTTAATTTGGAAGATTTTGCGAATATCTTGCTAAATAAGCCGTTTTTTAACGAAATTCCGGCTTGATTTTGGAAGATTCTTCGAATATCTTGCAAAATAAGCCGTTTTTTGACGAAATTTCAGCCTAATTTCGAAATTTTTGCAAATATCTTGTTAAATAAGCCCTTTTTACCAAAGTTCGGCTTAATTTGGAAGCCTTTTCGAATATCCTGATAATTAAGTTCTTTTTTTACCAAATGTTGGCTTAATTTTTGAAGATTTTGCGACAATCTTGCAGAATAAGCCGTTTTCTTACTAAATTTCGGAGTAATTTGTAGGATATTTCGAAAATCTTGCTAAAAAAAGCCGTTTTTTGACAAAATTTCGGCACATTTTGGAAGATTTTTCGAATGTCCTGCTAAATAAGACATTTTTGGACCAAGTTTCGGCCTAATTTGGAAGATTTTTTGAATATCTTGCTAAATTGTCCGTTTTTCGACAATATTTCGTCTTAATTTGGAAGATTTTGCGAATATCTTGCTAAATAAGCCGTTTTTTAACGAAATTCCGGCTTGATTTTGGAAGATTCTTCGAATATCTTGCAAAATAAGCCGTTTTTTGACGAAATTTCAGCCTAATTTCGAAATTTTTGCGAATATGTTGTTAAATAAGCCCTTTTTACCAAAGTTCGGCTTAATTTGGAAGATTTTTCGAATATCCTGATAATTAAGTTCTTTTTTTACCAAATTTCGGCTTAATTTTTGAAGATTTTGCTAATATCTTCCAAAATAAGCCGTTTTATTTACCAAGTTTCGGCTTAATTTGGAAGATTTTTCGAATGTCCTGCTAAATAAGACATTTTTGGACCAAGTTTCGGCCTAATTTGGAAGTTTTTTTAGAATTACTTGCTAAATTGTCCGTTTTTCGACAATATTTCGTCTTAATTTGGAAGATTTGCGAATATCTTGCTAAATAAGCCGTTTTTTGACCAAATGCCGGATTAATTTGGAAGATTTTGCTAATATCTTCCCAAATAAGCCGTTTTTTTGACTAAATTTCGGTTTCGTTTAGAAGTTTTTTCGAATATCAATAAGCCGATTTTTGTCCACATTTCGGCTTAAATTGGATTATTTTGAGAATATCTTGCTAAATAAGCCGTTTTTTGACCAAATTTCGGCTTAATTTAAAGATTTTTTAAATATATTTCTAAATAAGCAGATTTTCGAGCAACTTTTGTTTAATTTGGAAGATTTTTCGAATATATTTCTAAATAAGCCGTTTTTTGACTAAATTTCGGTTTAATTAAAGTAGATATTTTGTTTAAAATGTTAAAATTAAAGAGAATTTAAGAAATGTTGAAAATTTTAAGCAATATTTTTTACTATATATTACTTTATGGAATGTTTTATTTTATTAGGCACTTGCACAGTAATTTTATTTCTTGCAAAAGGCTAGTAAGTGAAATGAAGTTGCCTTGTTTTGTTTTACATTATCGAATTTGAGCACAAATTACAGCTATTACTGTAATTAAATTTTTTGTCCTTCATGGAACGTTTAAAATGAATTAAATAATTTTAGATGCAATTGATGCTATTGGTTAAATGCTATGATATGTTACTGATTTGGCACGTAAATGTTCCTTTAATAAATGCCAAACTTCAAGTTTTCCTCATGGAAGCTTTTGGCAATTTTTTATGGTTAATTTTTAAAGTTAATTTTTTAAAAGAATTTTTAATTTAATTTCATGGATTGCCTCTATAATCATTTTCATTTTTTAAATGGATAAACTAAATAAAATAAATGGATGCATTCTAATTTTACATTCAAACATAGTGTAAATTGTATTAACATTTCCAGAATGTAAATTATTTTGTATTTCTTGACAAGTGCTAACTTATTTTATGTATTTTGTGAATTCAATGGTTTTCTGGGTATACAAGTGGGATAAGTTTTCAGAGTTAAATTGTTGAAGCAAAATATTGAATTTTGGGTGGGAAGAGATTAGGAGGAAAAAAAGAATAGGAATGGAAACCATTGGAAAATAATTGGTTGTTTTAATGATTTTATATGTGAATGGCATATGTTGAAATGTAATGTGTATTGTGTGAGAAAGTAATAAATAAAGTTTTGAATGAAAAAAATGAATGATTGAGTTGTAAGGAGCAGCTGAACCTGCATAAACTGGTATAGCAGTTCAACCAATATTACAGACGAAAAAATGTATTCCTTCTGAGGGAATAGATTTTCATAATATGCATATTTTAAGGTTTTACTAATTCCGATTCTCAAGTTTGAGATGAAAATAAACCCACCCCACAGATCTGAGCAAGTTGCCAACTAAAAAAAGAGCATTGGACAAATTCAAAAGTGGAATTTTAAGCCATCATCATTTGAGGATTAATCGAAGATTGTTAGAATAGAATTATTAGAAGAATAATAATCAAAGAGCTTTCATAAATCAGCAAAGAGCTATGTGAAGTTGAACACAAATAACCATCAAAACCAAACATAGATGAAAGTCCATTCAAACACTAACTTGTAATAGTCTATTCAATACTCTTGGCAAATTGTTTTATGTCTATATGCTAATTTTGGAGATTTCACTCGATTGGGAACTTAAGAGAATATGATGTTTATACCTAATAGACCTTGCTTTTCATTTTGAAATGTTCATTATCTAAGGGAATAGCCTTCTTATCAGTCTCCTTTCCATATAAAAATATCTTCATCAAAAATGGCTAAATATAAAATGCCAGGATAGCCCTAATATAGTGCAATACCTTTTTCTATATGCACATTTGAAAGGTGCATTTACAATATATACAAGCATGCCTAGCCTTAACACCTTTAGTATGAACTGTTTGCTTCAGCACACATTTAAGCTTATCTATTTATAATTGCTACCTAATAAATGAATTGAGAATCCATGTTACTATGTACCAATCTACTGGAAAAAAATCTTGAGGAGAAATAAATATAGGCTAAATTCATGCAACTTCCTGTACATATCATCTTGTTTATCATCAATAGTCTTTCAAACATGTTGCAAATATATAGTCTTGAGGTCCCTATAGCTCTTAGGTGTAAAGCATAAACTATATTACCAACTTAGGGTGTTGTGGGATCACCTAAAAACCTATGATGGGTAACAAAAGGGAGGGTTCTCTCAAAAAAATGTGCTTGTTTATATTTCTTACTCTATCCTGTAAACAAAAAAAAATCCTTACAGAAAATTTTTAAAATAATTTAACCTGTTTCAGTTTTGATTAGATACTTCTAATTTATCTACTTTGACTACCTTACCTGGGGTATTTCAATGTTTCTCTACATCGAAACTTATTCATCGAGAAAAAATCTTCGAATTGAAAGTTTCATTTATGGAGATGCTTTACATGAAGGGGGGAAATACTACAGTTATCAACAAAGAGAGAGGATTACGAAAATCACAGAAAATGGTAAGGTAGTTTACACACAACCCCTAACACTAAAGTTTCTTTATTTAATTTTTATGCATGAGTTGAGAATATTAATATGTATCTAAAAAGAGAAATTTAAATGGTTTTCTCCCCTTTCCAAATTTCACACCGAAATATTTGCAGCTGCACAATGTTCAAGGTCACATAATATTGGAGCTGATAGGGTAATATCAACTATATCACAGCTATAAACTTCCTGTAAATAAACAGCAAATTCTCCCAAAACTTTTATATTTTCAGTCAGTTGACTAGAAATTTTATATAACATTTAATAACAAAGGATCTATACAAAACAACTTTTAATTGGTTCTACGCATAATGAGAAATTATACAATTCTGCCTTAAAATGACTCATACTAGATTCAAGCCTCTGAAAAGTTACAAATGTTATTTTACTTGGGAAATATTGGCTAAGCAAACATGATCACTTTCTGCGAGTTATTAGTTGGATCAAAATAAACAAGGGGAGCATGATCAGGGTTGCCAACATCAGTTTTGAGCTGACCTTCATATTATAAAATTCATTCAATCCTCAGCTTAAGAATGCAATAAGGATCATCAAGTCAAAACATATCCTTATAACATGATGTTTTCTGAATTCAACAACAGCTGCTCAAACATACCTCATATTTACAAAAGCATTGCTCTATCTGTCAGCTAGAAGGTACTCAAAAACAGAAGAACCATGCTAATACACATGTTAATAACATCACCCTATGTTTTCTACAGTAAAAATGTTTCTCATACTGGAGACCCCAACTAATAATTTTGAACATCAATCTTTTATTCTTAAATATGTATCATCAAACATCTCCAGTTCCTTGCTCAAATAGTTGGCCTTGTTACGAAGCACCTTAGCTTCATTAGCTGCTTTCTCTAATGCTTTGATTTCTTTCTCCAGTTCCTTCAGACGTGCATCCATTTCACTCGTAGATCCATCCACCAGGTGGCACAACTGTGCAAATGTGCTAGACAGCTCCCTAAAATGCAGAAATTTATATATCAATGTTAAATAAATTCTACTGAATACAATTACCATCATGCTTTTTCATGTTAGAGACATTTCCCATCTTTAGACTTAAAAATTATTTCATTAGCTCCAGATGTTAGAATGATAGAAGAAAGTGATCTTATGATGAAAGACACTAAAATCCATTTAAGATGCTCCCCCTTGAATGTTTACGGTGCAGTTAATGTTACTATAATGTACTTAAGATAGATTTTTCCCATTCCCAGATGCACTGCACCCCACCTTAGCTGATTGTTCACCTTATTTGACATACCTAAAATATTTTTACATCATGTGTCACCTTCTCATGCTTGACCTTATATCTAGAATAGTTCCTTGTGAATTTCTTCTTTAGAATGACTAACTTTAAGTAATCAAACAACAATTCCCACTGATGTAGTAAATACAAACTCTGAAATAGAATGAGATCAGATTTTTCTCAGCCTTAGCTGATTGTTCACCTTATTTGACATACCTAAAATATTTTTACATCATGTGTCACCTTCTCATGCTTGACCTTATATCTAGAATAGTTCCTTGTGAATTTCTTCTTTAGAATGACTAACTTTAAGTAATCAAACAACAATTCCCACTGATGTAGTAAATACAAACTCTGAAATAGAATGAGATCAGATTTTTCTCAGCCTTAGCTGATTGTTCACCTTATTTGACATACCTAAAATATTTTTACATCATGTGTCACCTTCTCATGCTTGACCTTATATCTAGAATAGTTCCTTGTGAATTTCTTCTTTAGAATGACTAACTTTAAGTAATCAAACAACAATTCCCACTGATGTAGTAAATACAAACTCTGAAATAGAATGAGATCAGATTTTTCTCAGCCTTAGCTGATTGTTCACCTTATTTGACATACCTAAAATATTTTTACATCATGTGTCACCTTCTCATGCTTGACCTTATATCTAGAATAGTTCCTTGTGAATTTCTTCTTTAGAATGACTAACTTTAAGTAATCAAACAACAATTCCCACTGATGTAGTAAATACAAACTCTGAAATAGAATGAGATCAGATTTTTCTCAGGGAGCACATAAGATAAAATATTCACTTGATAGATTCCTTTTGTTGAAATATCAAATTTTAAATATATGGGATAAATTAGAAGAGAGTGCAGTATAGCATGGGAGAGATAGGGCTCTGTGATGCTATCTCACCACTGCTGTTAAAAATTTTATTCTTCCCTAATTGTCTATCTAACAGAAGTTCATTGTAGAATGAAAAATGACCAAAATTAAGTTACCACTCTTTGCATGGAAAGCAAATCATTCTTCTGAAGTATCATGTAAAACAACCTGCAAAACACAACCCAGTTATAACAATATCCTGCTCCTAAAACATGCTTTTGATTTGGTATCCTGAAAAACATCTTAACTGGGATTTAACTTTTAATGGAGAAAAAGATTCATAAATCATTTGACTAAAAACATCTTTGATTCTATGATTGATACTTTCATCTAATTTGAAATAAGAATGAAAACAATGAAATTTAGTTTTGGTTCAGAAACATGCAAAGAAATAAAATGCCTCTAAACAAAATACATTCTTACACAAACAGTATTTGTATTTTAGTCTCCATTTACCAAGTCAAACAATTGAGTTTCAATATTCTCATATGGGATTACACAGGCTTAAAATTCAAGCCCTTATTAAGACCAGGCTTCCAGATAGCCTAGTAGTGAGTGAGTTAGCCCTTGATGGTGAAAATGGTTCTGGATTTGATTGCTGGTAGGAGCCCATATGTGTGAAATGACCTCAGCAGATGATGTAAACAGGAACTAGCCGAATCACTAGAGAACATTTGAAAGAAAATGAAGGATCCTATCACCGTTGTAGGAGGGGATTTTAACCTCCCCTATATTGATTGGAATAATTTATCGAGTTCATATTCAGGTCTAAGGAAGAGTATATTGCTGAAATTAATTAATACTTTTACGATCCATGCTTTAGAACAACTTAACAAGAAGGTTACGAGGACGATTTGCAAAGGTCGAGGGAGTGTATTGGACCTACTAGCTACGTCTCATTCACACCTTTTTGATGAGATAAATATACTAGAAGGAATTTCAGACCACGATATTATTACTGCAGTAATTAAAACGGATATAGTAAAATCACTCAAGCTGCCTTAGTAGGTTTCGTATGGCAATTTTTTTGGAATTCAGGGATTATATCAACGTAAACAGGGACAACTTTTATAATTTTGTGAGTAATAATAGCGTTGAGGATAGCTGGATAGAGTTCCTTTGTATACTTAAAGAAGGCTTAGTTAGGTTTGTCCCAATTAAAACCGTGAGGGAGTGTAAGGAACCATGTTGGATGAAACCTAAATTGCGGGCGTTGTGTAGGAGGCAAAGGTTTTTACATGCACGGATGAAGAGGCTGTAGAAGATTGGAGTTGACTTTGAAATTGAGTGACAGATATACGCAGAGGTATGAAAATTGGTTAAGGAGGAATCGAAGAATGAGTTTCAGGAATATAGATCCTTTTAGAGTCTTTAGGAAGCGACCAGAAGGAGTTTTGGTCATTTGTCTGAGAATCTCGAGGAGGTCTCAATCAGTATCTAGCCTTGTTAATGACGAGGAACTAATAGTTAGTGATTCGGTAGGTAAAGCGAACTTACTTAATCGACATTACCAGGAAAGCTTTACTTCAAACAATGGAATCACAAACGATTTTTCTATGAGGGTTGATTCAAAGATGGGGGCTAATTGAGTTGTCAGTGGATGGAATAGGAAAGCTGTTGCAACAGGTTGACATGAAGAAAGCGCCTGGACCTGAAGGTATACCATCCCTCGTTATTACAACACAGGCGGATGAGCTTTCTCCCTTTCTTTTCATATTTTATAGGAAAACTTTGGATGAGGGCATTCTACCAATGTCATGGAGAAGAGAAGACAAATTCCTAAGAAAGGGAGTTCCTTGAAACCTGAAGACTATCGTCCCATATCCTTAACATCAATTTTTTGTAAGATAATTAAACATATTACGTGTTTTTTAGGTGATAAGGGGGCAATTAGTGAACGTCAACACGGTTTTCATAAAGGTAGGTCATGCGATACCCAGTTAGCCCTTTTTGTGAATGACTTAGTTAAGGCAGCTGATAAGGGTATTAGCACAGATGTTGTATTTTTAGATTTTAGAAAAGCTTTTGATAGTGTCACATGTTAAAATAATTCATAAATTGATGGCTTATGGGATTAATGAATGGATAAAATGTTTTCTGGGTAACAGATTGCAACGAGTTGCGTTGGACAGAATTTTAACTGATGAGGTTTGCATCACATCCAGTGTTCTGCAGGGAAGTGTTTTGGGTCCGATTCTATCCTTAATTTATATTAACCACATACTGGATAATGTCTGATGTAAGGTTATGTAGGCTATCAGCAGATGATACTGTTAATTATAGATAGATGACATTGTTTGCTTATAGAACAAAATGAACGTTATTTCAGGTTGGTGCCATGATTGCCAGTTAGACTTGAACGTAAAGAAGTGCGTACCTATGAATTTTACATGTTCCACTAATGTTACCAGCGCACCCTATAATATTTCAGGATATCCGTTGCAGTTCGTGAGGCATCATAAATATCTAGGTATTAGGCTCAGTAGTAGTTTTTCCTTCAAAGAGCATATTCAAAATGTAGTAGGTAAAGCATATAGGATGCAAAGTTAAGCTAGTAGAATCCTATAGGGTTGCTCATGGAGAGTAAAAGAAATAGCATAATTTTCCCTGATTCTTCCTCTCCTTGAGTACTGCAGTGCGATTTGGGATCCACATGAAGTAGGATTAACTTCCAGCCTTCAGATGGTTCAACGTAGGGCAGCTGGATTGTTAAGGGAGACTTCAGATTTGACAGCAGTGTTTCAGCTATCAGCTAATCCCTCAGTAGGGATTCGCTTAATGATAGAAGACTTGATTACCGTGGGAAGCTTATTAATAAATTTATCACTACGCATCTCGGGGAGGAGGCAGTTGATATCGTTATACCAGTTAGTAGCATATGTGATCTTCGAGACAAAACAATGAAGTGTTACGGGGAAATAGTTGCCAGGACAGATAATTATTTCTGGTCATTTTTTCCACAAAGTATTAGAGAAACCAACAGCAGCCAAGGGTAGATATGGTTTTTCGGTGTTTTACACCCCTGCCATGCACCATATGTCAATCTGAAAATCTTAAATAGGAGGGTCACATCGAAGATATGACTTCCAAGGCTTATAGAAATCTTCACTTTGTAATGAGTAACTTAAGACGAAGTGGGAAAGGAGTCGGAGAAAGGGCGTATAAATCCTTCGATTGTTGAATATGTGATGAGTGTATGGGACCCACACGAAATGGACCAAAGTAACAAACTCGAAGGGGTGCAAAGGAAGGTGGCTTGATAGGTAATCGGAAATCACAAAGAAAGAGAATTAGTAAAATGTTAGATCAACTAGGACAGGAATTGTTACTGTCAAGAAGGAAGATATTTAGATAAACAGGTGTATTTAACGCGTGAAACTGTAAGGACAGCTGAGATGAACTAGGGGTGAGATTTCATACTCCCAATTATACAGGAATAGGCAATCACTCATTAATGCAAACAGAAAACCAATTTGGCAAAATACTCTTTTATCAATAGAGATATAAGAGAATGGAATGTTTACCTGGAGAAGTTCTCATTCCAATGCTGAAAATCACTAAACATTTCAAAACTGAACTAAAAGGTCACAGTATTTCAATTATGTTTATCTATGAATAATGTAGCATGTTAAATTGGTCTTAATTTACTGTACCCTATGTTTATTATGTAAGCTATATATAATAGATAATGCTACTATGCTATTATGCATAATCATATTATGATTTAGTTCTATATCTGAACATGCACTGGTATCTATAGATTGTAATTTATTGTACATCTGTTGATTACGTATATTTATTGTTAAGAATTTAACTATCCATGAAAGGTTTTCCACCTGGTCCACTGACCAAATTGTAATGTTTATAAATTAAATAAATATGAATGGAATCTTTCAAAAGACCACGATTCTACCATAAAGACTCAAACAATACATCACATGTTCATAATTCATGATAAAGATTTCAAACATATTTTGTTTACCTAGAACTTCACTTTATGTTTTTAAGTTTTATGTGCTAGAAACACCACAAATCAAAAGAAATGGCTAAATGTAAAAATTATATCTCATACTTACTGTTGTACTTGATGACTACAATTTGCCGAGGTTAGATCAACAATAAGCCTCAGTTTCTTAGTAGCATGAGCAACATACTGCTCCTTGAAAGCTCTCTCCTTCGCTTTATTGGTCCATGTCAATCTTTCATAAAGATAGAGCAATCCATAAATAGCACCAGTGACAGCTATCACCCTCCATCCAATAGTTTTCATCATCTGTGGAAAGAAAAGTCATGTTCCAGTTTAATTCCTGCTATTAGTGGACAGCACTTTTAGCATGGGCAACACATAAACATTGTGTGTAACAAACAGCACACTCTCTTATATCTAACAGATTAAATGTCAAAACAGAATTTGAGAAAAGACTTGAAGTAAATTTTAAAATTTCAGTTTCAGAACTTAAGTCCCTAAATGACTAAAGATAACTTATGAATTTTAAATGTTTCTAGGATACCAAAATTTGGAAATACTACTATATTTATATTAAGATTATTAACAATTTGTCAACATCTGCACACTCTTTGTACAAATATAGGCATAATATATCAGATTTAAGTAATTTTTCAATAAATTACCCAAAACCTCCTTAGTTTTATCTTTTTGCTAATTTCTTTTAAAATTTAAGTATTTTTTGATGAGGAATGGGATAACTCACAAAACCTGCCACAAGCATTCCTCCCATAGTTCCCTGAGATCCAATTGATGCTAAAGCAATTTTGGATGGAATAGACCAGTCAGTGCTCTTGCAGGCTGGAAACACAAGAGAACTATCTGCCGAATCTGTAGGCGTAGGTAGATCTCCAGGTTTCTACAAAGATAAAAACTTTCAATTACTGATTGGGCTACAAATATTTGAAGACCTTGTAACCATGACAAATTTTTCATTGAAATGGCTCCAGTGAAAGTCATTTGCCAAAACAAGCTGACTCCTGCATTTTAGCAGAGTTTTAGCCAGAAAAATATCAGTAGATTTAATACTGCAGTTTTCTAATCTTGCATTAATATAATGAGTGAAATATACATATCTAAGGGAAAGAGGTCATTCTGTGAAGTTGGATGGCATATTGTTGATATAAAAGAACTTGCTCCTATAAAAATAAGCTGGTAGTTTTCATAGTGCCTACATAGAGGAAGTCCAAAAAATTCAATCATCCTTTATGGTGAATAGTTTAATAGTCCAGAACAATCTAACATTCTCTATAAAAAAAATTTCCAGGTGTTCTGAAGCAACCTCCAAAGCCTTTGTCTATAGCACATCACATGCATGTTTAAGTGAACTTCTCATATATTTACATGTGTTCTTTGTCTGAAAATAGCCTACTTCTGGTCCAAAAAATGCTCAAATTAAACTTGAGGGGAGATTTCTCTTGAAAAATACTTACAAAACATTACTTTTTGTGCTTGATTACAGTAAACTACAATGGTCATGCTCTAAGGATGTGCCCGAGTGCAAAATAGTTAGAGGAATATGGAAGGCGAACATGAGGGAAAGCTCAAAGTTATTAGCCAACCAAACTTATGGAACTTTTCAGAGAAAGCAAAGTGTAGATGCCCATCCATTTTACCAATGTATTCATTCTAGGGAAAGATGGACTCTGTACACAAAAATAGAGGAAACTGTCATGAGTCACATCCTTAGAGTGTAACCATTACTTTAAAATGGAAACATATAATGTGAGAAGAATATTTCAATAATTTAAGTGAAATTGACTACTAATTTACAGTGAACTCCCAATTATCTGTGGGTAGACTACCTATGCAAGATTTTCACTCTTCATCTACATTTTCCACTACCTTTAAAAAAAAATTCAAACAAACAACATGAAGAATTTTTGCATTCTAATAAAAGCAGGAATCACATAAAACTTTTTGAGAGAGCAGCATATGATTACAAATCACTATTACTGCTGAAGAGAACCATGGTTGGGTAAAAACTAATTGTTATTGATTCCATAAACCAGTAGAAAACAACTGACATTGTATGCAAATAATAAATTTTTATCAGAATTCTGATAATTCTACGATATAAAAGTGAAAGTTAAGATCATGTGTGTCCTCCATTTATTAGTGCATCCTCTCCATTATATTAGCCTTGATAACTGAGAGTTCTGTGTATTTTGAATTCATATATCAGATCATAAATAACGCCAAAAAACTACATTTTCCTCAACGACTCACAAAAGGGAGAAAAATGAAAACCTCAAAAAGGGGACTAAAAATTAAAACAGCACCATTTTTCTCGAGGAAGAGCAGTGAAGCAACGCATTTTTCTGAAAGGCTGATTTCAAGACAGGAGCACAAAATACAACAGTTAAAGTTAGCTACTGTACTTCAAAATCACTGGAAAATTTGTTTTGACTGTGATGGAAATTAAGCAGAAGACATGAAGGGCACTTAATAAAACAGAAAGATAAAATAAATCAGGTATGATTTCATTCACTTTGTCCTTGTGGTCCCCTTTCAATCCTTAAGAGCTATATATAAGTAAATCAATTCATTTTCAAGAATGAATTAAAATCTATAATAAATATAGTCACAATGTATCATCAAAAAACCTCTTTGAAGTTTAGAAGGCATATCCGGTTGGCATTCTTGCCACAAAACCGCTGAATAAGTGATGTTATTCCCCAAGAAAAACGGAATTCCAGATCTTCTTGGAAGTCGGCACATAGGTTGTCGCAGTTTAATCGGTAGAGTATTTCGAACGGCTCTCTTCGAGGAAGTATGCTCAGAGAAACTTGTTTTGTGTCCTTTGGAAGGAGGGAAGCCATCCTCTCTGCAAAAACAAGAATTCCCACACTCAAATTTTCATTCTGACTGAGGAATTATCAGATAAAATGAACATTTCATTAAGTGATAAGTATGAGCATACGATGATGAGTGACAATAAGTACGATGAATAAACTTTGTAGTATATCACTGTATGAAAAAGCAAGGGTTGATCTAAAAACTTGACAAATGGGGGGGACCATTATAAGGTGGTGCAGTTTGAGATATTTCCTTGAAAAGGAAAACATCTCCAATTAACTTTAAACTGCTAGTTTGATGTGATAAATGCAGTAAAAATATAGCAAATGTAGAAAAACATGTTTAATTGAAGCTCCTCGTCACATCCTAGGCAAATTCCTATAACTACCAAGTCATCGAAAGTTGGAGAAATCTCACCTTGATCTGTCACTGAAAAAAGTACATAGAAACATTTCATTTTAAACCAATCATGCCTCAAAGTTAAGCTGAAACTATATCCGGAATAGCATCATATCAAGCTTCAAATGGTAAGAGAAATCCTATCTAAGCAGAATTATCTTTAAACATAATCTAGTCCCTTAGAGGCCTGGTTTCCTCTACCTTTTTACTTTTGTTATAACTTGTACAGTCCTGGTCAAAACATTTGCAAGGCTCGATGGCGCTTCAGTGCGGTCGCCGGTAGAACTACGACGAGAGAAAAAGAATGGCAACATTGGTTTTGAAAGACGAAGATTTGGTGGAAAGGGTTTCTCTTGTTTGGGTTTGGGCCGTACCAAAGGGTCTCCGCAAGAATTCGCGGTCGAGGTTTCTGTATCCTGACTTCGAGGTTATTGGTTCTGCAAAATTTTTCTTTGCTTTGAGCATGTTGTATATTTTCTTTTATCTCAACAGCGTATCTGGAGAAATATTAGTCAGTTTATATAGCATATCAATGAGTTAATTAACCGAAATTAATATCAGCACAAATGCTTCAAGAACACCTCTAAAAACACCATATCTCTTAGTTATCGTAGGATAATATTTTTGTGACTATTTTGTTCAGCCTGTAGCTATGTAGTCAATGACGGAATGATAATATTACATGTGGTTGATAATGACTCTCCATTTGAAAAGCACAATACTATTCGTTTCGCTCAAGACATTTGCAGCTGCAGTTACCTTCAACCCGCTTGGATCAGTATTAAAGTCGTGCCCTCTGATCATTATTTGGCTTTAATTGTAAGATTTTTAGGCCCACTAGAAAATTTGTTCTCATCGCTGCACACCAAAATCAAAGACTGACTCTAAAGTTCAAGATAAAGAGAAGGATGCCTCTTTATTACCTTAAAATTATTTTCCCGTAAGACGAGCAGAGCATCTGTGACATGACTCCATCATAATCGGGCTAAGGATGTGCCACACGGTAGGCTTACCCAATAAATTGCGCGACACCGGCGTGCCGCATGATATTCAAAGGTTAAATATTCTAAAACTAAAAATAGATTAAATAAAATTTTGTTTCGCGATCAATTGCATACAGTCGAAGTTTCTTGAGGAATAAGAAGCTTAGAAGAAGAAAGAAGAAGCTTAGAAGTTTTTTTTCGCGATTCGGAACGGTTTCAATCCTTTGTTTTCCTTTTTTTCTAAACCCACGTAGTATTCGCTCTCAAAGAATTCCCGCCATTCAAAATTCAAATTTTCTTCTCATCTCATTCTAATATCTAATTTTCCACGGTTAATTTAATTATACCAACAGCAAATCCAGATTTTATTGTGATCTGTATACCTTTTTCATTGGATTGTTTTACTTATTCGTTATATCTCCTCCCCACATATTCTTGCCGCAGAGGGGGATGAATCGCACGTTCTGACGAGTTAATTGTAGAAAAAATAGCTGTACCTTGTCGCAAGATAAATGCATAGCATGAACTTATCGTTTTTCATGGAGTGAATGGAAATTCAACATTATAGCCAGGTCTCCGAAACTTCGAGAAAATGATTCCATCTCGTAGAATCTTGGATTGCATCCATGTGGTAAAGGAATATTATTTTTGACTTTGCCTCTACATATTAAGAAACGTTTTCGAAACGTACGAACTGTTTTTTTTCTCGCTTCATAATCTTAATAAACATGGCATAATGTGACAATAGCTGCAGATTTTACGAAATGCTCATTCACCGAGGTATAATTAATGAAAAGTAATTATGTCAATGTTTACATAGATACAGTTGCACATGCCGGTGAAAAGTCACAGGAAATTTACGGAAATGCTAATATTTATATAAATATACATAAATATGGCATTAAAACTATCACCATAATTAAAATATCCCATTATATATAAAATTTCACTGCACGATACTCCACTTTCAATAAATCCCACTCCCATGCTTCTCTTCCGTGGGGTTAGTTGAGGCATTGTAACACCAAGTAAAAAGATTGAATAATCCAAAAAAGTAGGAAAATATAGAACGGTAACGCCTGGTACACAACGATAAAAAAATCCACACTAGAGCACAGTCAGAAGACGAGTGATTTGAAAATGTGAGAATGAGCAGGAGAGTGAAATTTTACTTTAAAGACATTCTCAGAATTATCAAAATACAGAAATCTCTGTAACCCTACCTGGCGGTAATCCGCCACGTCCACCAATCCGGCGTGCAGGGATTCAAAAGAACATTTTAAGGAGCCACGGGAGGTGCAATAAAGAAAGGTCGCCGCACAGCCGAATATTCCAATACTGACCACAGGGAAACTCTGGGATTCCCTATTTAATTGTGTACTTCTAAGAACTTTATACATCCATTGTCTTCCCGGAGAAGAAGAAAGCAAAGGTTCATTTATTCTTCACCTTAGTGAGCTCGGCTCTTGCACGCGTTAAACCCCGAATCGCCTTCACCAAAGGGAGACGTGCTACCAGCTACAAGAGCCCAATATCAAAATTACTTATATATTATATATTTATAATCAACTACTTATAGTTTCAAACTAGAGAGAAAGGCTGCATATGGGATTCGATTATGAACGATTAAAAATTGAAAGTATTTTATTATTGTATCAGAATCACGCTTCTTGGTTTCTTTACGTTCAGTTATGCTAGACTGTAAACTATTTCTGGATAATTTTTGACGACGAATCTGAGGATAATTCTATGAAGACTTCACCAAGGGCTTTTCCTTCACCATTATTCCTTTCTTTATATTTCTTCTTAAAGGCCGGTTGCATGGGAAATGAAATTATGGTAAGGAGTAGAAGTTAGTTTTCAGATTTCTCTGAAGGAGCTTTGCCACGAAGTCTAAGCATGATATTTCAATAATTTCCGACTAAATACACATTAAACATTACCTTATAATCAAACTCACTTGGCTAGCATTAATCACAATACGAAAAACTTAAAACAAGACTTCAAAGTTTCATGGTGGATGAAGCGACCTGGTTAGCATCCCGTGAAGCTTTTCTTTGAAAAACCTTTGTTTTACCATTCAAAAAATCTTATTATTACCAAGCAACCCTATATCCTTAGTAAATCTTAATATGACCCTTTTGATAATTAAAAATGGTTTTGATAATTAAATATACACACACTTATACATACATATATGATCTATCTCTGGCAGTATCTCAGGTGCATAATACTAGTCAAGATTAAATAAGCAGCAAAATCTTCCACTCATTCTCCGCTGCACACTCCGTGGAGTTACCCAGTCTTCTACAACTTAAGAAATATTTTTCATGTCTTACGTAATCCGAGATCTTTCTGATTCTTAAAAGAGGTCTGAAATACATATGATCATGGACGATTGCAGTATTGTTTAAATTATCTCGTATGCCAGTGCCTTTATAATTCAAGCTAATAAGCGCTTAAGGTCTTATCTTTACGAATAGCATGGGGAAAAATTTTACGAAATTACGCCCATCAATATCACCCAAGTTTGAACGCTGAATTTTATCGATTCCAACTTCAGTTTTGATGAAACCTGAAGGAAAATAACTTTATCAACCCAACAGCGAAAATTTTAAAGTTAAAAGCGAAAATTGAATGAATTGCCGAGTTTTCACCCATGAACATTTTTGAAACTGCCATTAACCTCTTACCATCCCAAATAAAATGCTGATTTTTTCTTCAATTGCTCACTGTATCATCTGAATGCATAAAAGGTATATAAGATTAATTTTAGAGCAACCAATTCTTAGTAAAAAATTATTTAGTAACGTAACTTGAGAAAAAAATTCGTCGAGCAGTCAAATTTATACGTCGCCTAAAACTTTTTGGTTTCTCACGTGAGGATGAACTTGTCTCGAGAGAAATCGAGATAAACGTTGTAATTTTCATTTGCAGTTTGTTTCGATGCGATATCTTGAGTAGCACTTTAGGTTTTGACTTTTATATTTAAGAGCGTAATCCGCTTCGCGCTTCGAATCATAGATCCCCATCTCATCAATTAATTCTCTGGTAAATATGAATTTCAGAGGTAAATGATAAACATATGTTTCATGCATCGCGTTACTTGAGTAATTTGTGTAAATGAAATCTTTAGGAGGGGGGGAATATTGCAAGGTCATGTTAACCTCAGTTAAAGTTAAATTTAGATATTAAAACGAAGTTTGCACGATTTTGTTACAATACATTAATTTATAGTCTTTCATATTCAGCTGGTGGTAAAGAAGCATTACATTAAAACCAGCACCGCGACTACAATAAGCGAGAGAAGAAACTAGTGCCAGCTGAGGAGTCTCTCAGCAGGGTATGGTAAATTTTCATGTTTATCTTCTAAATGCGAACTCCGTTTCCGTCCGTTTTTTACGGCACTTCAAGTGTCTATATTTACGTATAGCCTATGGTAATACATGAAGCTCAAATATGAGGGGCAGGCAAGAGAGGGAAAACAATGGAAGAAATATTGCTTGTTTTCAAAACATGAACTGCATTCTACCATTAAAATGGTAGAATGCAGTTCATGTTTTGTTCCTGTCTTTTTCCAATGACCACGTCTTGCATAATTGCTTTATTATGAAAATCTTACATATTCGATCGGTGTCGCAGCCGAATATTCATGGCCCCTGTCATAATCCTCACCCTCGCATCGTATACTAACTAGCATTTGAAACTCTATGACTCGAAGATGCCCATCATGCGAAACTGTGAGGATCCTCCCTACGCACGCCAATCTAACGGTATCATATTATTTTCTGTCCTCTCCCAAAACCGACCGATCCTTGCCGAGACCCTTTTTGTTCGCCTTATGGTGGAAAGACTAAACATACAGTGCCTGACATTTAGTCGCCATCGTCCTTTCAGGCCGACGTTGCAATTCTTTCTCTCTGGTCATAGTTCTACCGGCGGCCGCACTAGGCGCTGTCAAAAACTTGCGAATGTTTTGACCAGGACTGTACATTGATTAAAACAATTCAATAAGTTCACACTTGACATAGATTCAGGATGATGATGATTCAAGACAGTAAAGTAGTAAGTCAACCAAGGTCAATTGATTAAAAAAAGATTTTTTAACGGCAATGGTGAGAGGCAATTACAGAGTAAGATCTCTGCCAAACTATGCTACTCTGGTTTATTCAATAAGTTTAAAAACTCTGTGATTGCCTCTCATCACTGATGCTAAAAAATTCCTCGTTCTGCTATAATTGTCAATCTGGTAAAATTGGTTTGCTTTTAGGGTGAGAAAAGGATGGAAATGCAGTAATAATGGACTCTCTCTTGATCCAAAAAGTAGATCATTCTTTAAAAAAATATGATGAAAATGAAAAGAAATACCTCCCAGCAAACTTTTAATCTTACGTTCTATCTCAAGATGAGACTTATAAGGAAGATTTCAATCTCAGTCCTAGTATTGACTCCAACAGTGGAATATGCTCTGTTTTGAAATATCTTCCTTTTCTTCTCACATAAATTAATCAATCCAGCTGGAGAGTCAAATAGAGCCCTCAGAGACAAAGCAAGGAAGAGAAGGATGGTGACATATATTACGTAAAAATTTTTGGTCTATTGGAAAAGGAGGCCAATTGTCTGTATTGAGTAAGGATATGGTTGAGGAATGCACCTGAGGATTGGAAAAATCCACACTTAGCATGTAGCAGAGTCTTAAGTGTAATTTTTATCATTTGATTTATGTGGTAGGCACTGGGAGAAAACCAAACATTAGCATCATTAACAGGTCTTGCTATTTATAAGACAGCAAATCTTTGAACAATTATTTTAAAAACACAGATTCATTTACCACCATTTGCACACTTTACATGTTGAGTCATTCTGGATTCATCACATTTAACAAGGTTGCTTGCAATGCTTTACTTATGCATTAAAGCAAGGTGATGGAATTTTTTTAGCAATTCTGTAGTTGTGTGAGGCACTTACCGGTCATCTCCCTCTGACTTGCTTCGATATTGAGGGCTAAAGCTGTTGAGAGGCGAGCTCTGAGATTGCTACCAAGGCCTGACTCTACATGCAAATGCAGCTCTCTCTTATATACATTCAAGACCAATGGCTCTGGGTGAAAAGGCAAGCTGAATTCATCCACTAACACGGACAGACGGCGAATTTCCTCACTCAGTGCTTTGGAAACCTGTTAGGAAAGATAAATACTTCAGCCTTAATTTATAAGTGAGTTAAAAATGGTAATTTGCGATGGACTTTTGCGAATGATAATAAAAGAATATTATAAATTTGGAATGAATGGAAGGAAGTACATGGGAAGAGAGTGACAAATTAACAGAAGGCAGGAAACTGAAAAAGACATCCAGTAATGAAGGTTTTTCAGAATAAGTCTTAGAATGCTTCACTTTCTAGTAAAGTGAAGTAGATGCTAGGGTCAAGCATGTAGTAGTAAAAATTTAATGAGTACAGCTGATAGGAATATCAAATAATCAAGCTAAAAAATACAATACAAGCCTTTTCTTGTGACACAAATGATTAAGCCTTATATTTGAAGACATTAACCCTGAAGCAGTCACGCTGGCGCACTGAGTATGCCAGAGTACAAATTTTCATTTGCAACTTTGAGTCTTCCTACAAATTGTTCTGCCCAAAAAATTCTTTGACTACCATCTGAGTTTTGCATACAGGGGTACAGTTTACTACAACAAGGATAATTTTTGGAAACTTAAGTTGTGCTGGCACACCCTGTGACTCTGTGCAACTTCTCGAGTGAGAAAATATGAAACTTTTTCTCACTTATTGTTTAAGATATGAAGATAAGACAATGTGTGAAGACAGGGAAAAAACTGACAATTTGGCTTCCAACAGAGAATTTATTCACAACTGCAAAAAGGCATATACTCATGGTTTTTATGTCACTGTTGACAAAATGTTAGAGCCATTAGAAGAAGATTCTCTTTTGTCCAATTTATGCCAACTAAATCCACAATATATGGCATAAAAATATTTAATATGTGTGACTCTACATCTTTTTACACAAGCAACATGGAGATATATTGCAGCCAAAGGGTTGATTCTGCCTCAGACATCATTAACTGATTAATCGAGCCCATTATAGGTAGAAAAGAAATCTTGCCACTGATAATTGATACACAAGTATTCCCCTTCGCAGTAATTAACATAGAAAAGTATTACATGCCTTGGCTTCCTGAAGAAATATAAAAAAAATCCGTTTTCGCTAATAGAATTAAGGTAAAATGGTCTACAATGTTTGGTTTCCAAAAAATGACTTTACTGTCTTAATCTACTAAAAAATAATTAGTATTGCTTCTAGCCACACTCCATGATGCCCAATCTATCGACAAAGCATCTGGAAAATCATAGATTATTTTGGAATACAATAAAACCAAAGGAGTAGTTGACACAGTTAATTAACTCTAATTCACATACACCTGTGCTCAAATTATGTGGAGGTGGCTGTTAGTAATCTTCTATTTGCTGATAAATGTGACTGGGCTAAATTCACAGGTGTTTTTCTTTGAAAATAACAAAGATGCCTCAACTAAAAGAAGAATATTTTTGTAAAAAATGACACTTTAGCTTACGCAGGATCTTACTCATTAGGGCTGCAATTCAGTTTCTTCCAAGAGATGTTTGATCCTAAAGAATCATTTACATGTTGAAGATGAACTGATAAAAACGAACCTTAAAAAAAAAAAAAAAAAAAAAAAAAAAAAATAGGACAGTATAGCATTTGGTAGGGCAAAAAATATGTATACAACCATCAAATGTTCCCAGTGCCACATTTTTGTTTGTAGAAGCCATGCAAAAATAGTAGTGTAGTGATAATTGCGATAAAACTGAGGAAGAGACATCCTAATGAGTGTGAGGAAAGAGGATTTGACAGATTAATCTTAATAATTCTCTATAAATAGGATTAACATTTTTTTGAGTAATAAGACCATTGCTGAGT
Source organism: Pachydiplax longipennis (assembly GCA_036926295.1). Classification (NCBI taxonomy): domain Eukaryota; kingdom Metazoa; phylum Arthropoda; class Insecta; order Odonata; family Libellulidae; genus Pachydiplax; species Pachydiplax longipennis. Next base: position 6,214,232 of record JAVFKF010000044.1, on the reverse strand, counting down.
GATAATAAATGAATGTGAGCTAAGAAGGTTTGTGCACAACTTTATATTTAAGCTATTTTCTTGAAGGCTTCAAGCATTTCATAACAGTAAGATTGTTACTTGTAAGATTGCTATATTGTATACCTTAATTAAATAGCATAAATAGCAAGAAAGTTTTATATGCATTTTATGTTTTGGGATTGTTTGGGAAAAATTGGGTAGCTTGCTATTTATTTTTGACTGGTATTATAAATACACATAACCCCAAAATAATGCCAATTGGATTCTAACAATGAGTTTTAATATTTAATTTAGGAACATATAGCAAAAGGAGAAGTAATACCTATGTAAATACATAGAATTTTGTCTATTTGGTTCTAAGGTGAAATTTTCTAATGTTTAAGCCTGATTAATCCTGTTAGTCATTAAAAATGTATTAAATAATAAATAAAATCGATTGACTTTCAAAGCTTTCAAATATTGTAAGATTAATAAAAATTATAACTTTATGGAAATTACTTGATTTGAAGAAAATATTTATGAAATAATCATTGGCGCACTCTGTGCACTAGCTCAACTGCTCGTGTTACACCATAACTGCTCAATGGTTAACTAGGACCACTTACCCTCTGCTCAACGTCCTCCACCATTTGATGAATTTTATCTTTCATCTCCTGAGTAATGATAATTAACTGCTGTTCTGTGTAATTAAGCCTGTTACCAACTTCTTTCTTGAGCACCGTCTTCTCAGCCTTTTTTTTTAAAGCTCTCTCATATATGGCATCCATTACTGCTTTTGTTTCACTGGAAATGAACGTGTATTATTAACTTAAGAAACTCACATTCTTTTGTCATAATTATACATTCAAGCAATGAACCGACAGGATTAGAATGAATAACATCTGACTATCTCAAAACAAAACAAAGGATTTTCTGTACAGAAATAATTTCTGAAGAATTAGTGTATTCATTAGTGAATTGTCAGTTCTTAACTACAGATCAAATGAAAATACAAAAATAAAACAAATTTAGAAATGTTCTGTGATTAATTTCCTGCTGGACAAAACTTGTTGGTTAAACAAAAGAAGTACTTACACTAACACCAACTTAAGGGTTCAGGGACTCTGAGTTTGGGTCTGACAAGGGAACCCTATCCTTTGCTATAAATGGCTATTAATGATATTTTAAGGATAAGCTGTTTAGCAATTAGCAATAAAAACTTTATTCTAGTTAGAATCAACAGTCCCTATAGTGCATTCCAGTTTTCTAGTTAGTAATGATGGAGTACATGGGAACTAAATTTTATGCATTTTTCTCCATAATGTAGGAGTAGCTTCATTTAAGGTTCTCTGTGCAGTGAACCTCAACATGATGATTATAAGTACAATTAACAGCTATAATTTGAAAACTTCAAGTATAATTTTCAGCTATCAAAAGGAATAGAAAACCTGGAACACAGTATAGTCCTCCAGTAAAAAGTGTTTAAAAAATTAGCATCAATAATAATCAAATTGTAATAACTTGTAATTCTGCAGGGATAATGTTGATGTAGAGTTGTCTTATAGGAAATGATTGATTTGCAAGTTCAACTCCATTTTGATATAAGTTTAATCCTTTCCTTATTCTGCCACAAATTTCTTTACTTTTCATATTTTATCACCTTTGATATTATATTCAGGGAACAACTCTTTGCTGTTTCTCTATGTATAATTTCCTTTTTAGCTTAATAATACTAATAATCATTCCAGCAGAAAAATTATTCATTCATGCTGATATTTTCATTGCAGATAAAATCACATTCCCTATATTTGAAGGTTCCCTAGCAAAAAACGTAATAATAAATGAGGAATGGAGTAGTGGGGAAAATGTGACAAAGGTAATGAATGCTAATGGAAAGACCAAGATCAAGGGAAGCAATTTGGAGAGGATATCTAAAGGTCAAACATTGTACATAATCCACTTGTGATTATTAGTGGTGAGGACAGATAAGATGCTAGCTGAATGAGAAACTAAGAAAAAGGGGCGTAAAAGAGCTGAAAGAAATGAATGAAGATGTGTTGCATAGCAATAAATGAGGCTTTTTGCTAACTCATTATGCCAACTAACTCAACAGATATATTCAAGTATGATGCTTTAACTATAGCTTTTGATACCTTGCTATCAGTTTTCCTCGCTGTGAATGCTGGTCAAATTTTGTTTTCACGGCTGATTTGGATATACATTCCTCGAACTTCCTTTCAAAATCTTGGAATTCAAAATACCTAGTTTGGAATCCTTCTGCTATTGCCCCTGCTAAAATATAGATTAAGTAAAGAGGATTTATTAATGCTTGTGATATTATAAGTCAGTAATACAACAAAATAAATTTTAACCAATGGTTAATATTTTAAGAAAAGACAACTCTTCTTGAAAAATTCAAACTAAAAAACTAACAAAAATATCAGTATCTACACTTTCCTGGGCACACCAAGTTCAGCACCAAAATTATACAAATAGGATAATGATACCACTACTTTTATCTCTAAAGAATGCAAAATTTTATGATGAATCTCTAGCAAAGCAGTGCTTTTTTAAATTTGTAAAAACTACAGATTATTTGGTGATAGAATTTCCCGGAAAGCAAGAACAAGTTATCATCCATATTCATTTCTGAAGCAAAACTGGAGCCAAGACAATTTGATTTTAACCATCAAATAAAAGCTGTTACACATTATTCATGCAGAAAAGCTAAAGACATTGTCATGATTATACAGTGATGAAATGAAAACTTCAAGATTATTATGCCAATTTTGATGCTTCAATTTTTGAGAAGAAATAAAAGATAAATATAGAATTATTTCAAGTTATCTCATTGCCTTCACATATTCACTGGACAGAAATGTTACTCTTGGTTCTCTTAGAGCTATACTACTAGTATTAGAAGATACTAGACCATCAACTGCAAGAAATTTTGGTAAACAATGAAAAGTTAAAAAGTAATTAACTTAATAATTTATCATATATCTATTAATTTAATATTTATCACAGCACTGTCATCACCAACACATAACTATTACTCTGAGTCCTAATGTACATACTAATAGTAGTATTAACTAATTGTAACTTTATCTTCTACATAGTCAAGACAATCCAATTTCTTTCATTCTATAAACCTTATTTCCTTCACAGACAGATCACATTTCCAGTTCCTGAACCTAAATGTTCAGTTTTTGTTTATATTGCATTTTAGGTTCACTTTTAATAAAAGATGGGACTTTATAAAACATTACATTTAATATTCGATCTTATCTATCAATAAAGTGCAAATTTTGAGGTACTTGGAATCAAAAATTCTCTTCTATCATTAAGATAAAAATGTAAAACATATAGCTAGATATCCTTGGGAGAAGAATAATTTCTTTCTACTGATGTATCCTTTACTCACAAGGAGACTACACACCGTCGGACGCGAGTTAAGTGGTAAGACTCGGTAATTTGATAGATATCGAGTCAAGATTGACGAATCACCCCCAAAGTTGGGTTTTATGAGCGATAGTTTTCACGGAAAATGAACTCAAAGTTTACGAAAAATTGTCAGGTAGGCTATAAAGCTATGCGTAGCGACCGTCGTCATTCGTCATTTCCCTGGAAAGGCAACACAGCCTAAAGCAGGGGAACTTCTCAATGTAATGTATAATGACCAAAAGACCAATAAACGCTTTTCAAAACAACAATTTCGTCATTCGAACGTTTGGCGCTGTGGTATGGTATCCGCTTCCACAGTCCTTTTGGTCGGGTTCGAGCCCTCATGCGGGAAAATTTCTTTTCTCTTTTTTTCTTTTACGTACTCTGTCATAATCTTAATCTATATCTGTTTTCTTCTTTTGGTGGATTTTGAACTTATTTTCCAAAAGTTAGAGTATTTTTCCGCTGTGAGTCACCCGTTTCTTCAAATTATGCGCAAATACTTATGTCCGCATTTATTATCTGAAAACTACAATACTAGAGAAGTAACGCAGAGGACTATTTCAAATCTCTCCTACATCCAGCTACTCGCTCTAACGGCAACATTTATTGCAATACCCGACTTACATTTACCAATTCTGAACTCTGAACACATTGGTTTAAATATAGAAGCCGACAACTGTTTGAGTAAAGTAAAGATTTTTATTTCGCGCATTCAGAATTCATTCCTTAATAAAGAAGAAAACAGATATAGATTAAGATTATGACAGAGTACGTAAAAGAAAAAAAGAGAAAAGAAATTTTCCCGCATGAGGGCTCGAACCCGACCAAAAGGACTGTGGAAGCGGATACCATACCACAGCGCCAAACGTTCGAATGACGAAATTGTTGTTTTGAAAAGCGTTTATTGGTCTTTTGGTCATTATACATTACATTGAGAAGTTCCCCTGCTTTAGGCTGTGTTGCCTTTCCAGGGAAATGACGAATGACGACGGTCGCTACGCATAGCTTTATAGCCTACCTGACAATTTTTCGTAAACTTTGAGTTCATTTTCCGTGAAAACTATCGCTCATAAAACCCAACTTTGGGGGTGATTCGTCAATCTTGACTCGATATCTATCAAATTACCGAGTCTTACCACTTAACTCGCGTCCGACGGTGTGTAGTCTCCTTGTCAGCAAAGAATCTTCGTAAATTCAAAGAATCATTCATAAGCAGATAATTTTAGCACCATGAACTACATTCTTGAGCAAAGCCATTGGTGCTTCAAGATCACCAAGTATGGGCCCCCCACTATCAGACAGTTCCACCTGCTAATACACCAAATTAAATTGTTTCTTTCCCAAACTGTCTCCAGTGTTTTTTTTTTGGAATCCTTTCCTGTGTTTAATAACATTTGCTGAGTGTGCAGGAATGTAAGGGAAGGCAATGGATTGGTGGTGGTGATAGGTTGCAAGCCCCAATTGCTTCACTAGCCACTTTAGAGTGAATTCTTACTATGAGCTGGAAGTCCTTTCTGTTCTTGCATTCGAGCATTCAGAACCTCTTTTGCAGCAACAAAAAATATCCTTTCTGATGCTTCTTCACGAGTGGTTACTTTCAATTCATTCACAAGGAAATCAACAGCTCTCTCCATGTGCTGTGCTCGCACCTGTAAAAATATAACAGATATATAGAGTAACAATTACAGTATTTATTGGCGAATATCATGGAGTTATTTTCCCAAGATTTATAGATGATATTTAACCTGCATATTATAAGCATATACTAATTGTTTTCTTTAAAATAAATTGAATAAATAGGAGTTTATTCAATTACATATTTTTTCATATTATGTTTCAGTATGTTAATTAAAACATTTTTTAAAAGTTAAATATGTTATCAGTATCACTAAATTTGCAAAGATATTTACCTAAAATATGTTCCAATACTTTAATAATATTTTAAAACCTTATTAACAACAATTACTTTCTTAAAATTATAGTGTGTGTTACAAGCCAATGCATAGTATATGCTGATAAATATAACATTCGCTCAGCAGATGACAAATCATACTTTAGAGATGAACATAATTCATGAAAGTGAATTGCAATTAACACAATTCAGAGCATATACACATGATGTAACAATATGTAGTAAGATTTATAAACAGTAAAAGTAAGTACAGAACAATATATTGAAAATCAACAATTCAATGTAAGAGTGCAAAAGAGTAACTTCTCTTTAAAAAGTCTAAGAGGGGTATTTAACAACAGAAAGTCCAGATACTTTTCACTTTATCTGCTCCTGCTTATGATTTTTAAAAATCAATCTTTCACAAAATCTAAACGATTACTTTTCAAAAATATAATTCATATTTTTCATGCAATATACAGTAATTAATATAGTGAAAAATAAAATGAAATCAAATTATTCCATTTACATGATGAAAGCAAGCAATCAAAGATATTTAATCGTAACATTTGGCCATCATACTACTAACAGGCCAAATTTTAATTCCAAGGTGCTATATAGTTATACATTACTCTAGTTATGAATATTACCACATCATCATAGATAGGATAATGTAAAGGTCATATGTAAAGAGCATTAGCAGGATGGAAGGATTCCCTGATGGTTTGATTACCTAAAGATCAACGAACTCCTTTCCTTTTCACCTTGAGATGAATGTGCTCATAAATGAGAGAGTAAATTGCCAAGGAACATGTTGCTTACAGATGACTTAGCAAAATGCAGGAGGAAACACTAGGAAATTTTTGAAAATCATAGTAAGGTATTAGAGGAGATAACATTGGCATTCTGAAAATGGAAGACATGACTACAGCAGATGCAGAAGGGATACAAATGACTTTAGAAAGAAAACTAACAGCAGTTAAAATAATGCGTGTCTCAGGTCATAGATCTAAAGCTAAGGAGAATTGGAAGCCAAAATACCTATACAGTTGGTTGCATTTGAGGAAAATGGGTGAAATGACCAGAGATAAGAAGTAAGACTGTCAAGAGGCCAGCATTGTTTCATTGTGTAGGATATGGTGAATAACATGTTCTCAGAAAAGGAAATCAGAAGTGACTGAAATGAGGATGCTATAGAAGAAGAGCAAGAAAGCACATGTGAAGGAATAACAAGATTGGAGGGAGGTCATAGAGGGAGCATTTGGAAATAAATGCCAGAGAGTAACTCTAGATGATTTGGATGCATCAAGGAAAGGAATGAGTATGTAATGATGATCAAATGTGGTACAAGATGAACAGCAAAGATAAAATCACGTCTGACAAGTTAGTGCCCAGGATGTTGATTTTAAAATGAACTCTTACTTGAAGTTGAAACTTGGGTTAAGATTTCTCTTTCAAGCAGGTTCAATGCAAACTAATATAATTTAATACAATATTTACAATTACAATAATTAATCCCTTACTTTTAATAATAACATCTACTACCTTCTTAAGTGTCTGAATGCAGCATTATTTATGAATTTTTTTTTTTATCTTTTTTTATCAGATTGGATGGCTCATTTATGTCTAAAGAGACCCTGCAAATCTCAGAGGTGGGAAAAGGTGCCAGATATTTTCATGCTCTGCATTTATGATGGCTAAACATTTACACAATGAAAAGGATTAACATCACTGACAGGAGGTTAATTACATTTAAATATTTCTATTTGACTGAAATTTCTTAATTTACTGATAACACATGCCTTTTGGCCTCTTACTTGGAAAAAAGGTTAAGGGGAAAAACTTCCTTAGAAGGATTGAAAAGTACAGCAAAAGTCCGTTATAACGAGTATGGCATATAACAAAAGCTGCGCCATGGTGAATGATTTTTTGGCCATTATTAATCTCACAGCAAAAAAGATAGTGAGTTTTGTCCATTATAACTAGTGGGTCCATTATACTAGTGGTTCTGTATCATTATAACGAATGCCACATTTCTCTATTTGTCTTACAGTAAGGCACATTGTCGGCATTGTTAATTGGCATGAGTGACAAATTCCAACAAGCAAACTGTAATCTCTATCTATATAAATCTAATATAATCTACTTAAAACTATCTCTTCAAAAGCAGAAAAATTTTAATGCAAAAATTATCATCACCCAATTCACCCATTTGTTTCCCACACCTCAGGTGACACTTCCTCTGCAAAAATGATTGAGGGAGCTTTGATTAGAGTTTCACTCTCCCCTTTGCCCCTCCTCTCTTGTTTCTGTTCATATTGGCATCCACCTGTGGGACTTTTTTTTCATACCAAATTTGGCACTAAATTGTCTGATCCAAGAAGAGTGGGAATACAGGAGCTGAAAGCAGTCCTGATTTGGATTCCACATTTTATATTAAAGTATGGTCATGGATTATGAATCAATAAACTGATAGTTCTGATGCAAAAGTACTTATTTTACTATATTCTGAAGCATTTGCGTAAGAATTCAAAACCATAAAGTTCCATTCTGCTGTACTCGCTACCCTTGGATTCAAGAGGACAGAAATTTAGCATTAGAAATCAGCTATAATGAGTACGCTTTATAACGAGTTCTTTTCCAATTTTTGTCAGCTCTCGTTATAACAGACTTCTACTGAAGCTTATAATTAAATATAGCTAATAATACAACATATAGGAGGAGGGAGAAAAAAGCAAAAAATAAAAATGATTACCATGATGCAAAATACAAGAAATGTTGAGCTAGGAAAACAAGAAGAAAGAAGTCCCTGCTAAACGGATACTTTATACTTCAGAGTTTTTTCACCTCTGTTTATTATTCTAATCACATTATCATCCCTAAAATAAACTTTTTCTCTAAATAACATGCAAATACATCAATATCATGAATGCAAGAAAACCAGCTGCTTCCATTCCATAAGAAAATGTAACACTGCTATTTCAACATAACTGCGTGCAATGATTTTGAAAATGTATTTTATTACTTAAGTAGAGCAATATTTACAATTACTCTTACCTCATTTTGTTCATTGCGATGCTTTTATGGTAGAGAGAGAGAAAAGACATTAATGAAAGAATTTTTGATGCAACAAAATTGGCTTCTAAACTAATAAATCAACTTTTTGAGGAATTTACCTGATCTAAGTACTCTGGTTCACTAGCAGATGCATCCCAACGGTTGTTCAATATGAAAATGTTTGGTTTAGAAAGCCTTAACGACACCTTGTGAAAGAAATTTTTTTCCTGAAATAGAGAGAAAATACTGGTCAATATCACATCAGTATCACTGTTAAATTTCAAGTGCCTTATTCTGTTACACTAGCAAGCACATGGGGTACTTTGTCCATTGCACATATAAAAAGAAATAACTACCATTAATTGGTAAATTAATGGTTTACTTATTTTGATAATGAGTTCCATACATGAAATATGCAATTTATTACATTTTCCCATAAATCAATCATTAATTTGTAAATTTTACAAAAAAATATTTAAATATATTGTCAACCAAATCTAAAGAAAATATGTAACTGTCCATTCACTCGAATTAGTACATTAGTACTAATATATATGCTATATATACTAATATAAATATGCTAACGTACTAATTCAGGTGAATATGTATGTATATATGATAAAAATATAATTTATAACAATAAATATTGTGTACAAACAGGTTCTGAATTCGATGCCAGGCAGTCATTTACATTAATTTTTCAAAATTGTTTTGAGGCCTTTCTCTGTGCGATAGAGCATTCAAAATCATGAAGTTTGCAGATGACGTGGTATTTTATAGTAACAGTGGAAGAAATGTCACCAAATGTGCTCAACACCAGGTGGGTGCAAGATTCTTTCTTTTGAAATGCATTGCAGTGATTTTTAAGAATTGTTTGGAATGCTTTCGCACCTTGAAAGATTAAATTCAGAATATGAACAGGGGTCATATATATGTTTTATATATACAGTTCACTGTTTCCCAAATAATCAATGGTTTGATTCCAGAGCGCTATTTCTTTTCTACAACAAAATAGTAATGGAGATAACGGAATCTTATTTCAGGAAATTCCCGATCTCATACGGACTTGAAATTCTAGATACTGTCAGTCATATATATATTTATTTAGAGACAAAGCAAAGCATAAGAGAGGAGAGAAGATGGTAACAAAGATGATGCAAATAATTTTCGGTCCATTAAATGAGGCAAACAATAGACCATGGTGGTTTGCAGTGAAGGCCACCAATGAAGCTCACATTTGTTACAAAATAAATTGGATTTCACCAACTCAAATGAACACCCAAATGATCAATTTTTCACCATCACAAAAATGGGCAACACAATCAGTATCCAAAAACCTTAGAGTCAAAAATCCTTTCCTCACTATTTTTAGAAAATGAAAATTTTATTTTAATGAAAATACCTTCATGTGAATATTGTTTGGGAAAGGCCTGATTGCAAGAGAATTATTTCTGCAAGATACAAGAAACACCTTGTCATTTTGTCCTTGTACTTGTGGAGATTTAATTAAAAATCTTTTCACTCTAACGTTTGAACTTCTATCTTTCATCTTGGGAATTATGCACAAAAACCTAATCAAGATTTTCGACAAGGAAAAGATATTCAGAAAACTATGCATGATTTACTATGGATGCAATTTAAAACTGGTAAAATCCCAAAATGGCACATGATAGCTAGTGATAGCAACCTAACCATCAAACAGTGCAGACATTTCATTGTGGCAATGTTAGAACAGAAATCATACAATGTGACCATGCACACACCTTAGGCGTGGAGATTGGAGCTAATGTAATTATTGTACACAGGTTGAGATTAGAGTATACGTGGCTAAAGGAGAGACAGCTGAAAGCAATATAATACTCACAGTAACCATCAAAGTTGACTCGGCATTGGCAACTAGGACAAAAACATCAGCATCCAAACAATGGCGGTCAATCCATTCATCCAAATTGGGAGATACATCAATCCCTGGAGAATCTACAAAGACTACATCATCTCGAAGCAAAAGGCACTTTTCTTTGGGCCAAAAGATTTTCACCAACTGGCTCTCCTTCAGCTTTTCCTTGCAAAGTGCATGTGCTAGCTGGCCAACTGACTGTTAAACAAAGAAAAAATAACCTTTCCTTTAGTACAGTTCCCTCGCCAAATTATTCCCTCAAACAATTGAATTAAAAATCACGTCAGGCATACTTCACATTATCAATCTCATTTTCTTCTTCACAATCGATCTCATTTTCAATATCTTAAAAAGAAAAAAATTATCAAAGTGGACCTACTCATGATTATATACTTCATTTTAAAAAACATTTTCAAAGCAATCTTAATTCAGAATCACCGATAAGAAAAAATCAAAAGCAAGCAGTTGTGACTGAATAAGCCACTGCATGACCATAAACACAAATTACACTAAGAAATGGCAATATTATTGAATCATTAAAAAGCAGTAATCGAATAAAGTTGATCCTACCGATTATTATCTTCAACATGACCAAATTTCACAATTAATTCCAACTAAAATTAGATCAATAACTCAATTAAGAACATTGTTTTATTACATTTGATGGTGGAAAAAACATACATGCATCCTGGCCTTGTCAAAATGTATGTTATTAGATCAAACGAATGAAAGAATGAGAGAATAAGAATCTAAAAAAGTGACACAGTCAATAAAGAGTCTAATTAAAATGACTTAATCGGAAGTGAAAAAAAGTGAAAAATGCTCATCAAACATACCTTAACATTTTGTTTCTCTGAGGAATCCTCAGTCATGAGGTATGATTCCTCATTCTCAGATCCCTCCACCTGCAGAAAACAGTTTGTTGTGTGACCAATCCCACTGGGCAAGATTTTTTCTCTCAACATCGAATTAATGACTGTGCTTTTTCCATTGCTTGTCCTGAAGAAGCAGATTTTATAGTACATTAATTGCATTGCTTAATAAGTCAAATTATTATGCCTTGCTATTAAAAAACCAAAATGAAAACAATTATCTACATCTTTATGTCATAAGAACAAATACAGTGACATATGACTCATATAACTGATGTATTCATTCACCTGTCACATGCCCCACCCACCCAACTCCATAAACTAAGAGACCACAGTGATTTTCCTCTACTCCAAAGACAAAAAAAAAAAAATAGAGGGAACTATGCTAAAGAGGTAAGATCCTCATTTTGTCATGCCAAATCAAACATTTAAAATTTTTAGTTAAATAATCATGAATGTCTCTGACAGCATGAAACTATCTAAATAGGTCAAAGATAAAAAGTTCTACACTAAAACACTGATCATGTACAGCAAGAAAACTGTTTCACCAAAAAAATGAAGTAAATTTATGTATATGAAAGTATGCGGCTACTACTTAAAAATTACCAGTATTTTGGTATACTTGAGGTAAATTAAAGAGAGGAATGGGACAAATGATGAAAAGAACCACTCACCTCCCAAAGAATGCAACCTTCATGTGATCCCGTGTCAGAACATCCCTGATACCTCTAACTTTCTGAACATAGCTTTGTATTTCTTTGGCTTCCTCCTCTGAGATGACTTCCATCTCATGATGAACATCTGAAACATCAAACTTACAACTTATTATTTATACAAAATCTAGTTACATCATAACGATGATATTATTTCAATTAACTTAACGGTAGATTTGTTCAATTTGTCACATATTTTTAACATTTTTCCATTTTCCTTTTGGAATTCAGTAAAAAAACACCAATGTAATTATAGAAACACTATGAAAGAATGACTTCTCATTGAAAGATTAATAATTTAAAATCCATCCAGTAAACCTTCTAACACAAAATCTTGCGGCTAATTGATCATCACGGTTAGCCAAACAAATATCAGTGTTCTGAAAATGTTTTTCTATACACAACACAAAGATAGGTATGGGGAGTCTTCCTTACATTCTACATTACAGAAAATAGAGCTTCTTATTTTTGAGCCACTCTACATCTTTGAATAATTCTCAATTATACTTTTTGTAACAAAAATATTTCAATTTACAAAGGAAAACTGATAACACTATGACACCAAAACTAACATATAATACTCAACCCTTTTTCTAAAAAAAACTTTTATGTTGATTGGAATCCACTATAGAGATTGACCTAAATGGAAAGAAGATTGTTACACTAATTATGAACACTAATACTTTCTTCAAACAATATTCTATCCTCGTATTCACAATGTACAAATAACAAATGGTTTAATACCAACAACTTACTTGTTGGCATACTTTGGATCTATTCTACCTCGCCATCCAGCAATAACCATTAGAATTCTTTTCTTCATTTGAGTATTTAAAATATAATCGCACAGAGGCATAAAGATAAAATTTAGTCTAATTTGAGTTTCAAATTTGAGTGAGCTCATTTTCATATTTTTCGGTTCCTTATCATCTTACAAAGCGTAAATTGGTCCACATTGACTTAAAATGGAAACTAAGATGAAGAAAAGCAACTTCAAGATATCCGAATAATTTCCACCACCTTTAAAATAACTTGAAGAATGGGCAGTAAAAAACAGAAGTTCATAAAACAGGCTATTTATCTTACAAAAGTACTTAGGCTATTTGCTCATGAATAATATGGGTTCAGCACTAGATTGTATACATTCACAATAAAAAACTCTGACATCACATTAAAGTTAGTTAATACCTCGATTCAACTAAAGCTAAGTAACTAGGTAAGTTTTTGATATCTAAGGTATACCATGAAAACTAACAGATGGATACTTTAAATCAAAATCACAGCACCTCTTCACCTGCAGTGAACAATCATTATTTCCCACCATCTAATTTCACTCAATGCAAGATTCTTTTAGATCTCGATAAAGAAAATAGTCGAAAATAAAAATAGATAAATTACGAAGGTTATAAAATCCTTCTTAACACATACTTTTCATGTACTCCACGCTGTCCTTCACGTAGTCATCAATCTCAGTGAAGATGTCATTGATTTTCTTCTTGGCTCGAACAAAAATCTGAAGAGGAGAAGTATCATGGTTTCGGACATCACCAGGTGCAAGAGTAGATCTGATGCCAGGACCATCCCCAGCCATCAAGGAAACAGTGCGATTAAGATAGGCAGCCATGACAATATCACATTAGGTTTCATGCAGGCAACTGAAATTGTAAAACACTACTTGCAAATCAAACTAAATAAAGAAAAACTACTAAGAATAACATATAATAAACATAAGATAAATAATGAATAAAATCGTTAACGAATGGAAATAATAAAAAAACATTTTATTCGATTCTCTAAGCTACACGGTAACGTGGAAGATCTACTGCAATTAAAATTGATGAAGAAATACTACGTTACAAAATAAATAAGAAGCAGAATAAGATAGCCATATATTTGTTTCAATCATGATCTGAAATAACTATAATATACAATTACCGAACCTTTCCAGGATATATATTTATATTAAAACGGACAACTCTTAAACGCCTGGAATAGCAATCACTACAACGTTGATAAATGGGGTATTAAAATATCACAGCAATGGGAGGAAATACAAGAGAAGCAACAATGACATCGATGAGAAACACATTCTGAATGTTATACTCCAATTAGGATAGACTTAAACATACAAACGACATACTGGTAGTTTGGAAATCAAATCACATAAAAATTTGAGTGATGTGTTCTTTAAGCTATCTTTTAAAATGAATTCCATCGGCTATCCACCAACGAATACCAACCTGTTCATTTCTAGGCATTATCAGACGCATGCCATTCCCGAAATATCTGAAATTTCAAATAAAAAATTCAAAAGATGAAACTCGGGATATTCGGTAACAATAATATGTAAAACGTTTATAACTCACAAAATATATAAAAGAATTCTTAAACTATTTAATATCAGTTCTGAATATTTCCTTTGCCAGCAACACTGCTAAGTTCAGAAATTGAGCGCTATTATTAGGCACGAAAGAATAGTAGATGGTCTTATCAGTCTACTCATTCAAGTTTTATAATAAAAGAAGCTAACATTAATTTACCTAACAAAAAATAACCGAGCTATCCATCCAACACCGTCCTGTACTATTGCATCACCACTCTAATTCGACTTATTCCGCCGAATTGTCTGAGATTAGCACATGATTCCTACAGCTGTTAGAAGCATTTAAATCACATGTTAGAAAATCAAATTTATTTCGAAAATTATCCTCAGATTTTATCTTTGCTGCCTGCAGAAAGTTCGTAAACCATTGATTTTTAAAATATGTATATCTATAGGTCGTTGATGCTGAGCGTGCTAAGGTAGTTTCCCACTTCCGCTAACCTTTCGATTGTTTCAGCTTTCGATTTGTTTTTTTTTTACATTTTTTTCGAAACGCTCGCAGCTCCATTTCAACTAAAGGCAATTAAATATTAATAAGTGGTTGGTCGAAGCTGAATGCAAATTGACGATACTCTCTTATAAATGAGAGTTGATGAACGAATGAAAGTAGCCAATCATAAAAAGAAATAAAATCCAAGGGATTAAACCGCTAACAGATGTTTGCCAAGTACGATTGTTTTTTCTCAAGTAACATTGCTACAAAATACAAGTTACGTTAATTAAAGTGTGCAATTTCGAATAATTTACATAGTTTCTTTCGAATTTTTGGGAGAGTACATCAGGGAAATGTGGATCCATGTGAAATCTTTTGGAGGGGAGGGGGGGGGGGGTCATCATTGGTGTACTCTAAGAATTTCTTTGCAAATTTCATTTACAATGTTCTATAATTCATTGATTGAAAAAACAACTGATCAGATCATATTAACTATTTGTAAATTAAATGCTTATTTAAAATTTTTTAACCATTATCACTATCATGTATGAACAGCAAGAGTGTAGCTAATTCACCTTAACTGCCCTGTAATATATTCGCTACTGTTTCTAGATGACAACAGTATTTATGAAATTGAAAGTCCACAATTACTTGGTAAGGTAGTGGTGGAAAAACGTCAGTTCAATTGAGGTTGATTTTAGTAACAATAGTAACAAAAAATTTCTCATTTTATACGAGTATGAGTGCAATTTTTTCCTTCACATAAATGATCTTACAAATCCATCACCTTCAGTTAATGCATCAACAGTAAAGCTACCTTATGACCTAGAAAGTTGTTATGAATTCCTTGCATATTGTTCCAGTAAAAGTGTAGTATATACTATGATATCATTCATGTACAAACTCATTCCATCTTTTTTAAAGAGAAATTGAGACACAGTTGAGAAATTAAAACATACTAATAGTTAACTTTGGCCATAAGACATCCAGAGTAACACTAAAGCAATTGTCTATAACACTTTAGGACCATACTCTTGACCAAAACTAAATGTTCTAAAATCATTGTATATATCTGCAAATAAGATGCATTATTTCCGCCAAATATTTTGGTTAAAAAACAGACTCTAATATGCAAGTGCATTTTATACACGGAAATATATGGGTATAAGAGAAATGCATGTCAATGTTGATGATACAATACTTGTGTGTTATCAGTACCTAAGTGATACTGTGTCTTCCAAATCATAAAATTAGAAGATGAGAGAAACAGAGGAAATTAAGGTCGGAAAGGGAGTTAGACAAGGCTGCTGCATCTCACCATTCATGTTCAATCTATATGCAGAGAAACTAATAGAAATGGCACTAAAGAAAGTGAAAGGGGTAAATGTTGAAGGAGTAAAAATAAAAACAACATAAAATATACAACTTAACATCAATAGGTTCAAAAGGCTATGAGGATTGGGATAGAAGATTTTAATATTAATATCATATTAGAATATCAGCCAATAGAGTAGGTAAATTCCTTCAAATATCTAGGTAGCATAGTAAATAAAGATAACAACTATACACAAGAGATTGGGAGCATAATTGCAATGGGAAGGAAAGCATCTGAAAGTCAGAGCTCTGATTATTGCCAAGAAAATACCACTATTTTTAAGGAAGATTGCTAAATGTTATTTATGGAGTGCTGTTCTATCTACATCTGAAACTTGGACCATGAGGAAGAAAGAAGAAAAATGGGATTTGAAATGTGACTTAGGAGGAAGATAGAGTGAGATAAAGATGGACAGAGTGAGAAATAAGCAAAAACTAGAACAGTTGGAGAGAAAATAAAGAGAAGGAAAGCAAATTGGATGGGACATATCATGAGGAAAGACAACTTGAAGTGCAAGATTATGGAAAGAAAAATAAAGGGGGAAGTGTAGAAGGGGTAGAATCTGTCCCACGGCAGATTCACTTTGATGATGAAGTTACTACATAGGGTCCTACTTCATATGGACCTCTTCAAAATAGTTACCATTAGGTTATATGATAACTTTGTCCAGTGGACACGAGTCAGAAGCTTACAAGTAATATTATACAGTGAAACTTGCCTAAAGCAGAACCTGAGTTAAATGGAAACCTGTCTTACCCAAAGAAAAAAGTGGGTCCCAGCAGTCGTAATAGGGTTTGACATGTATTGGTACCATGTGTTAAATGGAAACTGTCAAACGCGGATACAGAATCAATTTCCTGCCACGTGAACCTGCATTAAGCTGACAAAAATGGATTATATGCGTATTTTATAGATCAATTTTTATGTTAATTACTTCAAATAAACAAATTTACCACAATATGATACTGTTCTTTAATTATTTCATAATAATTTCGTGTGCATGTAGAATTTGAGTCAAACCAACCTTTTAGGCGATGCATGTTATTGGTGCAATATGGATTTGAGGTCTTTTTTGAAATGTCAGACCCTGGGTTAGATGGAAAACTGTCTTATCTAGAAAAAAAATTACAGCTCCGAGAGATTCCGCTAATGACAGGTATCACTGTACTGTATTTTGGTAAATACTAAAAATTCAAGTGAAATTATATGAGGATGGCCCCAAAACCTTTGAAACACTATTCTTGAACCACTTCTAAGAGATAAATTTTGGAAATAGAATTTTGAAATAGAAATCATCCAAATCCAAAGTAAGGGTAGAAAACAGAACTTTGATAGAGTTCAAAATAACAGCTGTTCAACACATGCCCATTTAATATGCTATAACAAATGCCGAATTGGTGAAGGGATGATACTTTCTCTTATTATAATGCCCCTATAGTGATTTAAGTTACTTTCTTATTCCATTCCTTATCTCAGTCTTATGCCATCTCCTGCAATAATATGTCCTGAACCACTCTTTAGCAGTCTTCTTTCTCTCCATGCTGAAGTGGGCTCCTCAAGGGATAACTCTCGACAGTCAATAGACCATTCTTAACATTTTGGCTGAAAGATTTAATGCAGCTCAATTGTGGACAGTCTGCACCTTGGTTGGTAGCTACTTCATTACTATTACCGAAGTTTCAGATTTCGAAAAGTGCTTGGTTCTTTTCCTACCCAATATAAATTACCGATAGTGAATGTCTCCATGTAACTTGCACCTTCATTCCTTAAACTCACCATTTCAGAGTTGTTCATCACTTTGATTGCTGACGAGAGTTTTTCATTTCATCAACTGCTGCATCAGATTACTTTGTAAATTTTCAAGAACTTCACATTCATTAGCATACGGCTGGTGGCAGTGATTCATCTCCTTGATCACATATTCAAGCAGGTCCAGCTCTTCAATAAGATATTTCAAACATCTCAATCATAATTAAATAGAATTATTATGTTTATTAAAATTGGAAATTTCGTATATTATTATGTATGCATCACTTTGCTCATGAGTTAACAGGTTACAATCATGTCAGAACAAGCATCCTGAGAATGGGAAAATTTAAGATGTACAAGGGGAAGAGATTTTACTAAGTATATTGTGTTGTAGCAATCCTTCGGGTGATCGCGTCCAAGCTCCCAGAAAGCGTGGCGTCCCTTTTTGAAAAAGCCAGCTTTTCCAAGAAAACACTGCGTTTTCTTGGAAGACGCTCCAGTTTCAACCGTCGCTAAGCGTGGGGTGTCACGTGGGTCAGAGGACGCGGTCACCCAGAGTATAAATAAGGTGCGGTTTTTGGCATCGGGGGGTCAGTTCGGGATCCAGAGCTTTGGATGATATCTCTAATGGTGACTCCGCTCTGGGTTCCGAATAAGGAGGCTGAGTAAGGAGGAGAGAACTGGACCGCGTGGATGATATTCTCTGTAGTGACTTCCGTGGCTGCAGTTCTCTCTCCCTTGGGCAGTCTCCGACCGGCGGGTATTAGATAGGTGGGGTTTTATTATTTTATTTTTATTATGGGGTCCTACGGGGATACTTTTGGGCCTTAAGCCTTTGAATGTTAGAGTAGGCAATTGGTTTTTTTTAGTTTAGTAAGTTCAAGTTTTTGTTCTTCCTTCGTGTAAATGTATGTTAATGTCAAATAAAAGAAGTCAGAACCGGAATCCCTCGATTATCATTCTAGTAATCCTAATCCAGATGCTCTCACAATGTCGTGGAACTCGGCCCCGCGACAATTGTGATATGTTGTAGATTGTGTAACACTTAGAAATTATTGTATGCTTAACATATTCAGGTGGATTCAATAAAGTTAATGCAGATGAAAGTCAATTCTCAAAGGAATTATTTTAATATGCAAAATAGAAAGATTATTAAAAAAAGAATGGGCTACAAAATTCCTGAGAAAAAAGTAAAATGCATTCATTGCACAATCCTTTATCAAGCAGTAGGCTAAAAGAAAATTTCCTGCTCTATTAGAGAAGTTTGAAGAAATTAAATTTTTGAATTTTATGAGAAAAAGATCTCTGAACTCTTGTATTAACAAAATGATTATGAATTTATGGGGATGCAGTCCACCAATTGCTTTTTTTCTGCACAATTGTCATATGGATTTCTAGAGCCAGAAGGAGAGGTAACTATACAGAACTATTAAAAACTCCTGATATACTTCCTCTTCCCTGTATATATATTTATTGTACATTGATATTCATATAAGAAAACGGTGATTTGTTTGACACAAAACTGAATCATGATGCACATGACTATAATACAAGAAACAGATTTAATATAAATTTATGTCCATACTCACATAAGGTGTATAATCAAGGTCAAACTCACACCGAAAGTGTTCTCTACAAACTTCACAAACATATACAAGCAGAGTCCTGTACGTGCTTGATCTAAAATTGTCTCTATTCAGTTTCTAAATTTGTAAACTTGTAAATACTTTATGCTCTAGGTATTAACATTTTTAATGTATAATATATTTGGTGTAACTGTAATTCAATATTAGATATTGTTATGGAGAGTCATTCTTTTATCATGTAATATAATTGACTTTGCCTATATAAGATTTCACATTCTGCGACGTAATAAATTATTATTATTATGGTCCAAGAAGAAAACTAACTGATCCATATCTCCTTGGCAATGAACTGGAATTACGTATTCATTTGTGTTTAGGGTCAACTCAAAATTTTTCTTGGTGCATGATCAGGACTGAGTTGAGCACATTGTTTTTAGCTGACATTTTTGGAAGCCATATAAACTGAATCTTCAGATTAAATTTAAAAGAATTTACATTTCATAACATTCATGGAGTTAATGAAAGCTTTCTTGAGTTAACTAAGAATTAGTAGAGAAAGATGAATATAAAAAATGTTTGAGAAAGCAAAGTTTTTATAGCATCTGAAAATTAATTATTTCACTATCTACCTGAAGTTAGTGATGAGGAGTTGAATTGAGCCCACAATCTGTTGAAATTAGTTGGTTTAAAAATTCATAATGAACGTGAAATTAAATTATTGGAGCTGAAAACTGATTATGAAAAGAAAGAGAGTTTTAATTAGAAATAGATTCCAGAGTGTTGGGCTTTGATGGAAAATTCATAATCAAAGGTGGCAGAGTTATCATACTTTATGTCTATATTTATTTGCATTGATATACCAGTGGGAATCAGGTTTTCTCAGTTGCAAATTCAAATGTAGCAAAACTTAAGCTTGCATTAAATGGTGTATCTAAGAGCAGGCAACAGAAAGTAATCACAGATTTCTCTTTGATTGTAATTTTTATCAAATAAAATAAATTGCATTTCTCTAATATTTTATAGACTTTGAAGCATGCTTTGATATCCAGGGGGAGGTGGGAGTGCAGAGGCACATAATGAATAAATGAACCACTTGCAGCTCAAAGAGCCAAGATCAACTACTTGGGCTTTATAATGAAGCAGAGAAAAAAATGAGATGTTATTGGAACTAGAGAAAGAAAATCAAAATATTACATGCCATATTTTCTGGCATATAAAATGTGCCCTCCTTAAATGAGGGCACATTTTATATGCCAGAGTTTTAACTGACCATGAGAAAGCACTGTCTTGCCATTATCAGTTATGATCAAATGCAATAAAGTTTGTTTGATATGTAGATAACATGTCTATTGACATTGCAGAAGTGAGCAAAATGACATTCATGTCCCATCATGATGATGAGCTTAACAATAACAACAGTAATAAATACTATATATAAGTAAATATGGAGTCAAAATAGGTAGTTTGAAAGTAAATCCTTGGAGGGTGAACCTTCACATACAAGAACTGAGGTGATTGATCACACTATAGGTGGGCCATTACTGCAGAGGGGCAAAACACAGAAGGATTGGAGGTATGTGATTCATAATCAACAAGAAATGAAATATAATTTTGAAAGAATACATAATGTATCCGACAAAATATGCAACTGTAACTATCTAATTAAATGTTATTCTCTGAATGGATAATCCATGTTTGCAAACAGTGGATGGCAGCAATTGGGAAATCAAACCCTTCTACCAGATTACAAGCCACTGAAGATGATAAAAAAGGTCAAACACTACATTATTATTATGGACAATTAAGAGACAAAGGTTCTCCAAGCGCCGAACACGGTGACCGTCTAAGGGCGATTATCCGTTTCCCAGGAATCGCCCTTACGGTCGACGGTCGCCACGTTCGGCGCTTGGAGAACCTTTGTCTCTTAGTTCATTGACCGCCGAGTTCCTTTTCTCTCTCTTCTAGCATTATGGACAATGCTATTGCTTGGGTAGGTCAGCAAGAAGTTGATGATGCTCTCATAGGGTAGTGCAAATAATACCAGAGAGATTAATGAGGTTACCACTATGTAGAGTTTTAGAATTCATCCATATGTATATGTTGCATAAATACTTCAATAAAAGCCTCCAGATAGCCAAGTGGGCAACGTGATCAACTTTAATGAAAGGGGTCCTGGGTTCAATTTTTGGTGAGGGCTCTGCACAAAATGGTCTCAGCTGGTGACAAACTTTTAACATACCACTAATACATAAATAAGAATTCTAATTGGAAATGGATGTGGAGAGGACACAGCGGAATAAAAAATGAATTGGATATTGGTATACAAAGTCTATGCAGCTACAAACTGAAGATTTGAATAAATTCAGCTCTGAAAGTGACAACAGCCTTAGAAGAAGCAGTATGAAGATTAACCACCAAATGGAATGTAAGAAGTTGCTTTTATTTAAGAAGCATGAAATGAACATCAAGAAACTAGGAAAAAAAGAAAAAGAGCTCAAGCTGGAATTAATGTATTGATATATTTGCAGAACTTCAGGAAGAAGAATTGGAAGCAAAACTCATGGATGTTGTAAATTAAGAGGCAAACAAGAAAAAGAAACCAAAGGATGAAATTTTCAGCAAAAATCCTGGGAAATGATGAAATGCCAAAAGAAGGTTATGAAATCTAAAAGAAGTAAAAATAGCATTAAACCATTTACATTATATGAAATGGGAGGCAATTTAAAAAATTTTTGAACTCTGTCAATATAGCAGATGGAGATATTCTTCACCATTTTGAGGTGGGATTAGTATATATCAATAGATATTAAGACATTGTGCTCCAATAGTTTTATCATTAAGGAATGAAATTGAAATATTTGTCCCAGGAGAGGGGCATTGTATTAATGAATAAATAACCCTCATTGTCTATGGAAACTTACGTTTTTATCTAATTTAGTAGAACAGCACAAGGAACAAAGCTTAAAACATAATAGAAAGCAAAAATTAATGCATGAAATTTATTTTAATCTTAATACTTCTGTGACAAAATTATTCCTATTTTCAGTCCCATGATCAAAGAATAAATTGTAGACAATGACTGAATCACAAGAAGCTTAGCCAAATTTCTTATCAGAACAATTGAAATTAAAAAGATGCAAGCCGGTGAACGTTTTGGAGATTCCAAAACTATAGCTTATAAAATCACAATATTTGGTGGTACAATTTCCTTTGTTGAGGAAGTTGCAGCTAGTACACTACAAATAGAATTAATCATGATTAAAGAAAGCATCAACACTCACTCAAAATTTAAAGAATCAAGCAAACTTACTTACCAAAGGAAAGAAAAATTTCCTAACAAATGATTGCTATTTTTAGCTGTACTTACATAAGTAAATTCATATTTCATAAAATGAATCATATCAAAAATGATTTTGAAATATTTTGACGCATGCTATCCATAAAATCTAAGAATTTTGGCCACTGATAATGTGCCTAATTTTTTAAGCTCTGTGAGACGTTGCCAGACTGCAGATCAGATATAATTTACAATAACATTTTATGAATGTCATCAATGAGCTTTAGCCTAACTAAAAGGAATGCCACAAAGAAAGACTTGGCAATTCATATATTTGGTTACCACAGTTCACAGGTTTCGACTCTGGTAAAACATGATGATTGCCTTCCAAAAGTTGAAGCTAGTCAGCATTAAAAACGAAATGTGAAATAAAAACTTGTAAACAAAGTCCATTTCTGCACCTTAAATCTACTAAGGTTTAGCAGTCGCCAGATGATCTATACTTACATACCACTAACAATAAATGAAGTGTATTTCTGGAAATTTCGTTATAATAATGTAACAGTTTACAATATACCCCGTGTAAAAAGCTCCCGCTTAACAGGCAATCCCGTTTAATTCGCGATTTTCTCTTGTCTAGCCATGACTCTATAGGGATTTCGACTTAGATCGACAAGTTTTCGATTAATAATTTTACGAGAGTAAAATGAAGACACCGCGAAGGATATGAATTTACTTTCACATTCGGAGCCGTTACTAGCCCTGAGATGGTGTGAGATCTTTTTCATCCGTCTCATCTCAAGGTAGAACGCAAGATCGTTCAAAAGATCGTTGTAAACAAATCAAACTGACCAGATTGGCAGAGCAGTGTATTGTGGGTTGTTGAGCTTAGTCCTAGAGAGGTTGTCCTGCTATTAAAAATTCTTCAATATTCCTTGTTTGTCTATCTGTTAAAAAATGATGATATCATCAAAGATTTATTGTAACTATTTAAGTTCATTTTCTGTTACCGTGCCAAAGTGGCGACATATTACGCTTCAAAACAGAGGAAGTGTTATGTAAACGCTTTCTCTGCAATAAGGAGTTAATTCTCTGGCGACAGAACTTTCGCGGCACTTTCACCCCAACTTAAATGGAGATCGAAATGATACTGTAACTTGGATTACAAGGAATATATTTCTGATTGAAAAAGTCCAAAATGTCTAAGAGAAACTGAGCCTTTTTTACTGCGAAGGTTACTCCCCTAAGGAGCAGCTCAATTAAATTGAAATCTCTTTGGCAATATGAGAGACATTGCAAACGAGTCTTGGCGTCTCGTCCATGTAGCGTTGCGATCTAATCCGTGGATTTAGTTAGTAGCTTAGTTAGGGTCCCTACCGAGAGGTGTTTTGTCCGAGGGCTTCTGATACTGTTTAATGAAGCTTAGAGGATTGAAAATTCTCGAGCTGATGCGAAGAAGAATCCTCGCAAAATTTTTGCCGGCGGAAAATTTTCTAAAGCGAAAGCCCAAGTTTCAAATCAATGCCCGGGAGCACAAAAAGAGAATGACATTGGGATGGCAGGAGATATCAGCAAATACTTCTCTCAGATTGAGAACACTTCAAGACCTTTTTAAATTTTAAAAGTTGCGTTAACAGGTTTCAAATAAATGAGGAAACGTAAACACTGAAAACACCTTGAATGATAGAATCAACTGCTTATACCGTCACATAGTGGTAGGATTCCATGAAGGAAAACAGAAAAGGCGAACTTTTATCAACAAAAATATTTATTGCAAAACGACCATTGACCCATGATGATTAACCCATGAGTCGAAACCATAGTCGTTTCGCAGTAAATACTGTAGTTGATAATCGATCGTGTATTCCTTGTTTTTTTTTCACTCCTTGAATTTTAAGAAATATTGCCGAAACCCGCCAAAGTAGCTACTTTGGTTCTCAAAGAAATGCGCTTCGCAGAGAAAAAAAGTCTGCTACTACCTGAGACCACTACATCTGGAAAAATACGTCAACGAATGAAATGGACAATAGAATCTTACACCTTCATTACATCATAAAATAAAAATATTGAAAACCGAATTAACAAGATACCGAGAATCACTGCATAGATTACTTATGGAGAGATATACAGGAATAATAATCTCCTTAATGAAAACAGGAAGATAATCCCAATTACATCCAATTTCAATAATTATTATTGGCGAACATATACAAACGCTCGCTAACAAGGAAATTCTCGTTCGCCGGGATTCGAACCCTGGCATAGGAATGCACACGCATATTAGCACGCTAACCGCTCCGCCGCCGCGGCCGATGGATACAGTTCACGGCACAAAGAATATCTTACCAAAGACGAGCTTTAATACGCAACAATCTTCTCTCAGCTCCTTTGCTAGACCAGATTAAAAAAGAAGGCTGTCTAACTCTGCCCATTCTGATTCCCCATTAACTTTTACTCGTTCGGTCCGATTTAAGCACAAATTTTGCACTAAATGCCTATCTTTCCAGTTCAACCCAATTTTATTTAGTATCACCATCAGTTTTGGCCATTGAATCCTATCGAAAGCCTTTTCAAAACCAACAAAACATACACAAAAATCCCTTTTAAATTTCAAAGCTTCGTTCTATCAGTACCCTCATTACCCCAATTGCATCCCTCGTTCCTTTTCCTCTCTAAAAAAACCGAACTGGTCATTTCCTATATGTTCATTAGTTTCTCCCTCGATTCTTCTATTCAAGAACCTTAGGATAACTTTTGCCGCATGAGATGTTAAACTAATTGTGCGATAATCCCGATAATAAGGCATTACTCATTTTCTGCAATGGAATCAGGATAGACTTAGTAAAATACTTTGGTTACTTTCATTCGTCGTAAATATTTCTATATTAATCATAAAAATGTTACCCTTTCTCCCCAGGTTTTTACGAAATTCTACTGGAATCTCTTCCACACCTGTTGCTTTGTTCCCTTTCATATCCCGAAATGCCCTATCAAGTTCACTATCCAATATACTCGGTCCAACATCATCTTCCTCAACTTCTTGGACAGTTTCTATCGTTATGTGGGTAGGTTTCATATCTTTAGCATATAATTCTTCAACATATTCTTTCCACTGTCCCGTTATGCTAGCTGGCTCCCTTAAGATGTTTCCCCTTTATCCTTTACAGTGCCCATTTTATTGCTAATTTTATTTCCCGTTAATTGTTTCAATTTTCTATATACAGTGATACCTCAAGATACGAGTTTAATTCGTTCCGTAACCTTGCTCGTATGTCAAATTGCTCGTATCTCAAAGCAATTTTCCCCATTGAAATTAATTGAAATGCCATTAATTCGTTCCAGGCCCCAAAATGCCACCCTAGTTGTCTTGTTACGTGTTTTTGAATAGGAAAAATTTATTTGTAAATGACAAATATTGTACAAAAACATAATAAAAGATAACTTAAAGAAATAAACTGGCTTTATAAAGTGTATTTGTATCTTGGTCACTAAAATGCAACCAAAGACGAGCTTTAATACGCAACAATCTTCTCTCAGCTCCTTTGCTAGACCAGATTAAAAAAGAAGGCTGTCTAACTCTGCCCATTCTGATTTCCCATTAACTACTGCTTTTTAGTTACTGCTCTTTCTTGCTTTCTTGCTTGCTCTTTCTTGCTTTCTAGTTACTGCTTTTTTCTTCACTGGTCTTTGCCTTTTTTCGCCGGATTAAAAAAAAAAACATGTCCAAGGAGGTTTGTTCCTTTTTCCCTTTCAGAATGTTGCGGAAATGAGTTAGGCGATTAATCTTCTCCTCTGTCGTTATTTAAGTCCTATTCGGCATCTTCTTCCAGAAAAGCTCCGTCTCTGTGACGAGGACGGAGTGACAGGACGGAGACATCCCCCAGAAGACTTGCTGGGGGATGTGTCCTTTGGCTTCTATCGGTTCGAAAAAAGTTTTGAGAAAATCCTCAGCTGCCTTCATATCCGAACTTGCAGCCTCACCATGCCTGACAACGGAGTAAATGCCGGTCCTTTTCCTAAAGTTGTCAAATCAGCCTCGACTGGCTTTAAACGAGTCTTACGATGCCTCGTCCGTGGAAATGCGCGGGGTCTGATTAAGTAAATCACCGTACATTGCTCGTGCTTTCTCGCATATGATGCCCTGTGTTAAAATATTGCCTTTAAGCTGCTTCTCCGTCACTCAAACCATCAGCAGTTTCTCCATCTTTTCATGAAGAGAGCTCCGGAGCTTAGAAATTATTGTAACGCCCTTAGCTGGCGTTATACCCTTTATCGACTCCTTCTGTTTAAGCACAGTACATATCGTTGAAGTACTACGCCCGTACTACCTCGCCAAGTCAGCTACTCGCACATCTCGCTCATTTTTAAGGGTTAGATGTAAGAGGAGACTTTATAGTCTCAATCTCGCCCTAAATAAAGTCTTATATTATTATTATTATTATTATTATTATTATTTTCTATGATTTCACGCTTTAATTCAATAGACGTCATCTTCTTTTGAGCATTGACCTTTCCACTCACTTTCTTCGGACCCAAGGTTATAAAATGGAATGTGATAAAGTATCTAATTGCACAAAAGGAACAAAGCCCTAGAAAAACTTATCAAAGATGCTTCGACTGCGAGGTAAACAAGTATACTCGGGGGATGCGTGGGATAATGCGAGACGCACGAGGCACAGTAAACTGTTGGGTCGTGTGCAGCCGGCCGTTCCTCGTATCTCAAATTTTGCTCGTATTTCAAAGCAAAACTTCGCTCGCTCGACGGCTCGAATCTCAAAAAAGTCGTATGTTAGGGCACTCGTATCTCGAGGTACCACTGTAATTGGTCGATCCTCCCACTTTCAGCCATCTTCTTTATTTCATTACACTGTCCCTTCCACCACAATTCTCTTGCTCTGATTATTTCCCTTCTCAGTTCGTAGTTCAGTGTCTTGTACATTCTACGCCCGTGTTCTGTGTTGACCCTTCTCCAATGCCTTCTTTTCTCCATTTTATTTATCAATTCTACCATCATCCATGGTTTCCTAATTTTATTTTGGTTGACCCTCCCAATGGTTCTTTCAACATATCCCTGATGCTGTTTTTAATCTTTTTCCCATCCTTCATCTACGGTAAGTTCCCTTCCTTTGCCATCTCGAGCCTTGTTAACTGACTCCTGAAATTCTCTAGCTTTTCTACCCCCTAGGGCTTCTAAGTTCCATTAGGATGCCATTATTGCCCGATAGATCTTTTTAAATTTAAGCTCGGTTCTCATCATTAATAATTTATGATCCGAGTCTACATCAGCACCTGGATAACTTCGTGAGTTTTTAACATTATTTCTAAACCTCTTTCTTACCAAAATGAAATCAATTTGTTATCTATCCGTGTCCCCTGGCTCTTTCTATGTGTACCTCCCTCTGATATGGTGTTGAAAGAGGATGTTGGTGATATAGATGTTATTCATCTTGCAAAAATCTATCAGTTTTTGTCCTTCGTCGTTTCTATTTCCTAGTCAGAACTCTCCCACTTCGACCTCATCTTTGCCCTGCCCAACCACTGCATTCCAGTACCCCATTACAATAAATGGTTTTTACTACCTTTCACCCTTCCTAGTAGCTCTTCTATTTGCTCGTAAACTAAATCGATTTCATTCTCACTGTAATCGCTCGTAGGAAGGTACACTTGAACTACAACAGTGTTTACCGGTTACTGACATTACGCGGTTGCTTATTAGCTCGGTGGCTATCACGGCTTTTCACACTCTCTTATCCAACACTATAGCAACCCCTGTCTGGTTATCATTTCCCCCACTGAATATGACCCTCACATCATCGCTCCAAAAATCTCCCCCATCCTTCCAACGTACTTCGTACCCGCCCCAGAATGGTAATGTTGGACCTCTTCATTTCTAACTTTACGTTTTCTAACTTCTCTTTTCTAAGCACGGTTCTGACATTCCAGGTCCCTGCACCTGTTTCCTTGGCCATCTTCTTCTCTTTGTTCGTTTAGTAAGGATTTCGTCAAATAGCGACCAGGATCCACCATTCCTGCCGGGCACGACACTCTCTTTAGAGGGCTGAGTCCCGTATTTGCCAGTACCAGTACCAATGTCATTATTGCGGCACATCATGTTCATGGGATATATAGTCGAGGTGGTCTCCCTTACCTTACAGATGTCTTTGCAGCCGCCTCACTGAGGTACAGACGCTGCGTGGACTACCTTTCGTCTGGCCCCTACCTAATGGCCTTTCATGAGTGACCCTACTGGGAACAAAGTTCCAGCCATAATATCTCTTATAGGAACACGTAAGCCCCTCCACCACGTCAAGGTGTAGTTCGTAGAAGAGGACAAGAGATGTATGGAAAGGAAACAACAAAATAATAAATTCCAGATTAATGAGAAACAATTCTACGCAAACATCAAGAAGAAGATGTAGAAACGTCAGGAGAGAACGAAATGACGAACTACCGGAGAAATGTATGGTCAAAGAGAGCAGAACACGATCATAATGTCCAATGGATAGCAAGCAAATACGAGCGTACAGAAAATACCTCAGATATGGCTCTAGAGCCAGTTAGAAAGGAAAAAGTTACGGAGGCAATAAAAAGAACGGCAAATTGGAAATCTTTTGGAATTGACGAGATACATAATTATTGGTGTAAACAATTTACTTTACTCATAGATAACTTGCTGCACATTTTAATGAAATTATTAGTAGCCCGGATAAACTGCTAAACTTCTTCATAAATGGTATCACATATATGTGATATAAACGATAAAAAAATTCTGCAAATTATAGTCCCATCACATGTCTCAACAGACGATACAAAATACTAACATCCATCATGACAAGCATGAATCAATTTCCTCATAGCAGAAGAGCAGAAAGGATGTATCGAACTATTATTGGGGTGCAAGGAACAATTACTCATTGACACTAGTCCTGCAACTACAAAGAAACGAAATCTTCAAATAGCCTATATTGATTACAAAAGTCGTTCGACTCAATTCCCAATTCATGGCTCATGGGAGTCCTTAAGATATATAATATTCATCCATAACAATACACTCTGCTCGAGACCGCTATGAATGATTCGAAAACCAAAAGAAAATGAAAACATAAGAACAAGTGAAACTAATATTAATCGAAGAATACATCAAGGACATACATTAATGTATCGCCATTTTTGGTAAGTGCCGCTTAAAGTGACGGCACTTAAATCGCTTAAGTGCCGTCACTCTTTGACGAGAAAGGAAAAATAAATAATAATAATAGCAACAACAACCACTTAAGCATAGAGACAAAATGAATAAATTGAAATGTTTTAATGGAGCGAATGGATTTGAAACATATATAAATATGGATTCGGGAAGAACATTTTTAATCCCAAAGAATCGGAACTTCTTAAACTAATGGTTTCGCGAAAAAATTTGATGCCTAACTTAGCCATTGTGAGTTTCTCGAGGGTGTGCGCAAGCGTAAAAATCTTCAAAATGTAATACGAGGTCATGCTCTGTCCGATCCTCCGTGGGCCAGTCGCTGTTTACATAAATGAGTGTCGGACGATGACCTCGAGTCTCCTTGACCCACATTTAAGGTGAGTTGGGCCACAGGAAATGTATCCTCGAAGAACGAAGATAAGCACTTACGCCCACCAAGATGCCTTCATGTTAAAGCAGTTTTCGGGATGCAACCTTCAGAATCACCCCTTACTCTAACGAACAGGAAGATAAGGATGGTAAGAATATGATGGTAAAAAGAGCAAACTGCCGAAGACTCGAGCATGAGACGGCGTCGGAGGTACAATACGATGCAATCAAAGTGATGTTAAATAGAATACAACATTCGATGAAATAAAGCAGCCATTATAAAATTTTCTATCTTTCTTATTATATAACTATTTCCTTTATAACTGTTATTTTTATTTAGAAATTACTAAAGAAAAAAGTCTCTAACTAGCCGTCAAATGAACATAAATTGAATTTCCTATGTCGTACAATGGCATCGGATGACTGAAAAAATAAAGTCATTAATATAAAAATAAATATTCGATGGTGATCATAATTACAGAGTGAGTAGAGTATAACAGGAATAGGACATTAGCTTCCGTATCTGGATATCTGCATTCAATTTCCATTTACTTGTAGTGGCCGAACATTTTCGGGAGAAAATATTCCTTCCTGCTTATTAAAATCCTTCCTGCACATACAAAAATTTTCAATTATTAACTGCTATTAAAATAATCTTCAGTTTAAAAAGTTTACTTTTAATTTTAAGGATTGGAAATTCTCGTAACGTGCAAGTAGAAGAAAAATAGGATCAAAATATCGAACCAGAAATTGAAATCATGATTGAAAAATATTGACAGGAATAAAAAATAGTAATCACTTCGGAGAAACACATCGAAGATCCGCTCAGCGGGATTTCTCACGTATTCAACTCTCGCTGATGTATGTACTTATATGCTATAATTAGGATATGCGTATATATCCTATACTACTATAGTTTTTGTGCTATGTATTTTCTATTTCTAATGTATAGCTACGTCAGTGGAAACCAAGTGAATGTGGCCTCGGCCACTGAATAAGTTAATAAAGCCACAAGTTACTGAATATCCACTGCGGGAATAAGGGGTAAAAATTGCAGTCGGCTGCCTGCAGGAATGAAACCTCAAAGAAATCCATATCTTGTTGTCCAAGATAAACACCTACATGATATTGAAAACCTTTACTTACGAAAGTGACACAAGAGCAATGTCATAAGGGTGCCAAAAGAGTAGCACTATCGAGGGGGAAAAAATCATATGCATGCAAATCTATCCGAATGAAAGTTCTAGAGAGGAAAGGAAGGACTAGGATCTAGATTTTTGTAAGGGGCTACAGGTGTTGTTTTTAAATGATGTCACACTTGAGGGGGGATTCTGGGAATACGTGACACTCCGTAATATAGGGGGATGGCAAGAAACCATAAGTGAAGTCAAAAATAAGTAAAACGTCGCAGATATATAACAGTACATATATTTGAAATTTCATTTGATTTCTTTCGTGTAATTCATTTATCGTTAAGAGAGCACACCTAAATTTAAATTATAAAAGAAAAAGGTTTAACTAGTTATGAAAACTTGTTGTGAAACAAAAGAATACTTTTCTCTTTTGTTATCATTCTTTTTTCAAATTTGCAAAAAATATATAATCATTACATGACAATTTCTATAAAACTGTATTTGAATATCTTATATCAACGTTCCCCGTTTTAAGTTTGCAACGGAAACCTTGCAACACGGAGAAATAGTTGTGGAAATTTTTGTATATAAGTTGAAAATTAAGGGACCAGGTTACAACTTTATCACTGGGGGGGTTGAAGCTCCACGTGTTACTTAGTGACATAGAGGGGTTCGGATATCCCAAAAATGTCGTGACATCATTTAAGGATGGCCTCATAGAGAACTTCAAGACCATTAAGGCCAGCGAACGCCCAGTGTTGAGAAAGAAGCAGATTTTATCCATGTGCTGAAGTTAGTTGTAGAATAGTTTAGCACATTGTGCAAGAAGGGAAGTGGAAGGAAAATAAGGGGAAAATTCTAGAAAAAATATCACAAGGTCTTCTCTCTCTTCTCCCTGAAGAGGTAATGATGGCTATGAAATATAGGGTGTCCAAAATTAACGGATAGTTTTGAAAAGGGAATGAAAGGAAAAGTGATAGAAATGCTGTGATTATTGCATTCTATTAAGGAGACCAGTAAATATTGGTCACAATTTCAGAAATTTGTTCCAAAAAATTGATTCATCAACAGATAGCACTGCTAAACAGGAAAATTGAAAAAAGAACTGGTATGAACATATTGCAGAGAAGTTTGCAAAAACTAAATAATTTTATTTGCAAATTATTTATTTCGCTCACTAATTTGTTGTAACAATTCTCAACAAACCTATTGCGTCTCTTTATAGCTTTGCTTTGCTACTTCTCGAGTACAACATTTGTCGGCAGGGTCCCTTACATTGCATCTGTACTCTAATTGTGGCTTAACTATCGCAAAGCAACATGGTTACGGATATTTTCTTCGTTCCTGATGACTATTCTCTTGGCAAAGCAGAGTGTATTCTCTACTCTTTACGTTACGAATGGTGGTAGTCCATGATAAATTATTCATGAGGGTTACTCCAAGATATATAAGTTTACTCTCATCAAGTTTAACCATAGAAGGCTCAACGAATATTCACCAGACAGTGATTTTCTTTCGAATACGTTAATTACTGAACATTTGTCTACATTATGGTCTAATTGTCTATTATCAAACTGTTTCATTATCCTATCTAGATCGTTGGAGAAAATTCATTTATCCACTCTAACCTCTTTTTCTCTGTGAATTACCCCTGTGTCGTCTATAAATATCCTAACTTTACTGCCAGTCTCATTGCTGATGATAAATACTGAGAAGAGCTAAGGACCGATTACGCTACCACTTGTTGGAAGTAACACCACCAAGTCGCTGAACTCTCGGAGAGAAAATTTTTATTTTCAAATTGATACCCAAAGCTTTTCATTTATATATTAATTAATGTACGAGATGTAAAGAAGATACCTTATCAAATTCTTCCTGAATTTATTTTTTAAATTATTTTCGACAGAAAATAATTAATTATAACATGAATGATTAACGTCAACTGAGTCTCGAACAAATGCATCCTACGAAAACGTGTTGATTTTCATTTAGGAATGTTCGGAATGGAAAACACCGGTTCGAAAAGGAGCGAAATGGGAAAGAAAGAAATTTGTTGTATTCGTTGTACCGAAGCAAAAATCGGATCGAAAAATATTACCGATCGATACCCAGGGTATGTGAGAGAATATTTCTGACTCAGCTTCTGTCGATTATTCCTTTAACCAGGCTTTGTATAGTAGATCCAAATTTTATATTTATTCCGATAGCTTCTAATACTTTAATTTTCATAACTAAATCTAAATTTTAAAAAATATTTCTTCGAAAGAGCTGCCAAATAATTTTTGAGCCATTGGTAACTGGTAATTTTGACTGTTCAGTTCCTTCGGAATTTGGGTGAATTTCTTTTGACGGAGATCCATCACATTCTTGATGAAAGCAGTAATAATATCCAATGGTAGGAGTCAGATTGTATTTATCCATAGTAATTATGCAGCTGCGCTATACAGTCTATTTTACCATAGATGTTATTGTAATTTATAATTTACCTACGAAACTTTAAGATAGAATTATGCTGACAATATCGATCCAATGCTAAAATTATACTTTCTTTGTAAAGAGCGAGTAATAGTAACTCTGTCTATATATGAATGGGGTATCTATCAAGGAATGGATTATGGTGAATTTTGCACGGGATAGCGTGCACCAGGGAAAATTCCAATGAAGAATAGAATTGAAAAAGTCCAAAAGGTTCGATTCCCGGTCCCGTCGGACTTTTTTCAAGTCTATTCTTCCTTGAGATCTACATATATCGTTCTACTAGTATAGTTCCATATAGGTTAAGGAACCAATTTGGCGAGCTGGCGAAATTCTAAGAACCACTGGTAATAGCGTTTAATGTGGAGGAAATAAAATACAAAAACCGGGTTCGGGGGACCAAGAGAAAACCTTGTCGTAAATGGCGTTATAACTGGGTTGTGTAATACTGGTTACCTCATTATATTTGTGTTGTGTTACCTCATATGATATTTTTGAAGAATAGTTTGCTTTTCGCACTAAGAAAGCGTCTTGGAGACTTCATTTTTCTCGATTTTGACTCTACAATGAAAAAATCATTACCAGATAGATCAGATATCATTGGAGAATAACGATTTTTAACAGCAATGGTGAGGGGTCGAAATATTTTCTCTGATACTGCATTCAACAGCCCACGAGATGTTCTTTTTCTGATTTTTTCGGCGTTTACTTCCTAAGATTGTGACGGGGGAAACATCGGAAAAAGAACTTTTTAATTTTTCTTTCCGTCCCGAGAAGAAAGTAATGGAGAAGATCTCACTTTATTTCAGAATAGTATCGACTCCGACGGTGAGAAAAAGATTACTATGTTTCGCGATATCTTCATTTAACTCTCTCAAAGTTAGTTGTTCAAAAGAAGCGACTCGAAAGGTCATTTACTTGCTGTTAAAAATTCGTTATTCTTCCATGATTGCGTATCTGGTAAAAAACTGCTTTATTGTAGAGTGAAAATCGCCCAAAATTAAGTAACCAAGACTTCGTGTGAAAAGCAGACTATTCTTCAAAAAGTACGACGAAAAGAAAAGGCACATTAAACAAACCCGGTTATAATGCTGTCTGGTTAAACGGGGTCCCCAGGAAAGCGTCTTAAGCGGTTTTTACTGTATACACAAATTAAGGGCTATATTGAGTACATAATTAATAGTACTATCGAACAATGGCTACTCTTCATTGCTACCAATAGTTGCTCTTATTTATAATATCATAGGCGGTATAATTTGTACGACCTCACGGTTGCATTGTAGTATTGCACCTGACTTCAATTTACATTGCAGCATTGCACCTGACTTCAATTTTAGCAGCGAATACATAAACTAATTAGAACATTTATTTCTATCGTTCAGTATCATCTCTCACGACATTATTAATGCTACCATTTTTAGATTACCACCAATCGTGTGAACGTGACTATTTCAAACACAGTTAGAACCACGCGAGAAATATATGATGACATTATATTCGAACGATGGCAGATATCGCGACGCGATTTCGATAAAAGTGTGAGATACATTAATGCAACGTTTACTCCGAAAAGTTATTGCAAATAAATGCGGGATTTAGGTTGTGCTCCAAGGCTTAGGGCAACGACAGCTGGCTGCACAGGACGAAGAGAATCTCTTCACATCCGCCTATCAAAAGTCATTATCCCCAGTTGAACGCCAAATGATCTCATTGACTCGACTCCACCAACGTCTCATGTTTTGTCTCGACATCAATCTCTACACTGTGTTGGCGGAATGCGCTCAAACGGTCGATTTTTTCGCAAAGAAGAGTTACGATTTGATATACAAGGCAAATGAAAATAAAAAGGATCTCTTAGAAAACAGAAGCATGAAATTGGAAATTTGAAAATCACTATCGAAAACGTTTATTTGGAGTGCATTGTTTTACGGATATGAAATTTGTACATTTAGGAAGATGGAAAAGTCTCAGTTGGAAGAAATAGAAATGTGGTTTTGGAGAAGGATAGCAAGAACAAGATGGATAAACCTTTTGAGGGAAATTACAAAGGAAAGGTATTTAATGAAAGAGATGAAGAAAAGAAAAATTAGTACAAATTTGCTGGATATGTTCCGCGGCATGATGAGTTCGTGGAAAGTATGATGAGGAGAAAAGTACTATAGAATAAAGAAATAGAATGGCCAAGAAAGAAATTTCTGGGTGAAATAAAAGGTACATATTATGGGAGTCACAACATAGAGAAAAGAATAGCGACGGCTGAAACGACTAGACATTTAGAAGATGAGATTGAATTGATATAGAAAGAATAAAAAAAATAATAAAGAATAATGTGTTTCAAGGGATATACTTGTATTCTCAAATGAAATTTTTCAAATAAAACTTTCATGTGCAAATTTGGTTTCACTTATTCTGTGATGACACTCCACGAAGTTCAGCCAACGCTTTTCAGTTTTATAATTATTATTATTCGCTATAATTTGACAGAAGTCACGTGGCAGCCTCAAATATCTTTAATTTACACCTTCACACTTAAATTATACAAAATAATAAAATTCCTAAATAACATCATTATGTTTATAAACAGGACTGGATCACACAGCAACAACAAGACTGAATTTAGAAAACATCCCCCCATAGCTCCATCTAATTCATTTAACCCAGATATATTCTATAATTACTTTCACAATAAAATCACATTTTACATCGTTCCTTTGATACGTTACATGTCATTTCATAAGTTTTCAATCTCTCTTAAATATTAGAGATTTAACAATATCCAAAACAACTCATCCAAAACCTCCTTTCATACAAATACATCTTTACAATAACTTAAAGCATCCCTGTTTAAAATCTTCAATTGATTGAGGTAAGGGCTTGAAGGTCTCTAAAATTTTTAATCGCTCGTTATGGTTTTCATTAAGTAGAAGTTTATACTTCGTAATAATTCTGCGGCATGATGCAGATGTTTGGCAAAATAATGCCTAAGAAATCATTATTTTCGTGCATGCGATCCATTGGTCTTACGTTAGAATACACACGTGTCTTTCGTGTGATACAGAAAACAAATATATGATCAAGATATGACTGAGGGATCGTTGTATTCACATTGTTTTTTATGAATTGACGGTATTTACGCGTTACGGTATCCTTTATTCTATTTATGAACACAATATTAGAATATATGTATAATATGTGCAGTACATCTAGCATCATATCTCTTTTCCGTTGGTATTATTTGTGCAACGTCAGTGCACTCAGTTCTTATTGTCTTCCTTGGTGCACATTTTTAGAGGACCAAACAAAATCGCGTCGTAGGCGTAAGACAGCGTTTCAACCAGGTTGTGTAATGGCTTTTCATCATCTTTGTGAAGAATGGTCCACTTTTCGCAAAAGGAGACCGTATTCCTTTGCTGTCCCTTTCTTTTCATTTTTGACTCTACATTTTTTACCACATTGACATTTAGGGAAGAATTGCGACTTTTTTTAACAGCAGGCGTGAGCATTATTTAGCCAAGACTACGTTCAACAGCTCGCAAAGCACTTCCTTTCAATCAATAGGTTTACAATTTGATATCACGACGATAGTAATCACCGCTAACCGAATTTTTAATCTAACGCTCTGATCTGAGCCTGAAATGATAAACATTTCATTCCATCTCAGTCAGAGTTAGTGTCAGCTCTGACGGTGGGATGGAGATTGTTCTTCCTCGCGATTTCTTGATTTTATTCTCACATAATTAGTCATGCAAAAGAAGAGACTCACCAGAGGAGACAAAGCGTGAGAGAACGTCATTACTGATCGTCTGTGAGATCTGTATTAATAAATTTTTCGAGTAAATTCCTTCGGTAACCAAGTCCTTTGAGTGAATCCAGGGACTCTATCATAGCCGGAGCGTCAAATCTGAATTCTTTTTTAGCAAGAACAGCTGCTCTACATTGAACCATCTCTAGAACGGACCTAACCAAGAGAGGTTGAATTAGGGAAAATACACTCGATGATCATCCTCTTAGAATTCTGCTGGTTAATCTATGCATCCCGTTTGCCTTTCCTTCGAGAAATATGCATTTGAAGGAAAAACTACTACTGAGTGTAATACCTAGGTATTCATAATGAATATTGATTCCAAAGAATTTCCTGAAGTATACACATCTACCAAAGTACCAAAGAGTGTGCAGGGAGGTGGCGGTTTACGTGACGTTAACTTTTCAGGTTGGAATCTGGTAAATGTGACATTCGAGATCAAATAAGATTGGAAATTTTCAATTGAGGGAATTCAATTTCATTCTGAAGGTTTCAAGATGAAAACTACTTTTGATAAAATAATTATCGTATCGTATATGATAGAGGATTTGAACAACAATTGTCCAATTTGTTTGTGAGCCAGATAATATGTAAACTGCATATAGTGTAATTTTTTGTGTTTTGGTAGTTGCACGCATAATGGATAATAATGTAGACCTCTGAATACCTTGCTGACCGATCTCAGCTAAGACAGAAAGTAAGAATTCGATTGAAACTGAAGTTAAACCATTGTGACCACAGGTAGAACAGAATTACTAATTTGAAGTATTATGTAACTAAAAAATAAAGGTTTCATCATTATGAAATGGTATTTCTTGCTATTATTCTGCCGTTTAATAGTCGCGCTCCCCTTTCTCTCCTTTTTTCCTCTAACGCCCGAGCTGCGAATGCTGCAAGCGCGACCGGCGAAATTAAAAATATAAATAAATATCGATACTCCGACGTATCTGTAACTTTGATGTGATAATTGGGATTATTGTCAGAGTTACGACGGTTCTTCACCTGTTTCGATCCCGCTTCAACCGGATCTCTTTTATTTTCATAGTTTCCGAATTTTACATCTTTATCCACTACTAGTTCATCTTTCGGTTTTGAACAATATTTTACTCAAAAATGTTGAAATAATCCTTGATTAAGATATGTCCTCATTGCACATTTCTAAACTGAAAATTGAGTGAGCGCCAATCGATGAAAATTAACCACAGATTTTTCATCGCCAAAATCGGGTACTTTTTCGAAGTAGAATACAATAAAACTATACAAACAGCAGATAAAACCTTTCAATTCATATGAATTGAGCATGGAACTACATGTTCTACCACTGGATTTTATT
Organism: Pachydiplax longipennis; assembly: GCA_036926295.1. Classification (NCBI taxonomy): domain Eukaryota; kingdom Metazoa; phylum Arthropoda; class Insecta; order Odonata; family Libellulidae; genus Pachydiplax; species Pachydiplax longipennis. Next base: position 6,175,257 of record JAVFKF010000044.1, on the reverse strand, counting down.
TCATTGAAATCGATCGAATATACTTGAAACTTGAATAGGCTTACTGGTCCAGTGAAATGTAGTGTACTATGTTTTGTCGCCAGCCTGCGTTCAATAGAACGTATTTTATTCATATGATCTAAATCTAATATCTCGTAATTGAAGGGAAGCAAAATTGGGGACTGACCTCTGAAATAGATAATTCTAAAATTACCGTGAGTAGTGCCATGCTCACTGGCAGTAGCTCACTATAAAACGGTGAACTTTCTAGAGGCCTAAAACGAGAAAATGTTCAAGCCAAATGCTAACCAGATGTTCAGATTTGCTTAAGCTCTCGGCAACCAAAGAGACAAGCCCTCCAAGCAACTCCAAGTTACCCTTAAAACAAAATAAGATGGAAATTTTATTTGTAACAGACGCGACTTCATTCCTATTAATGTCATACTACTGCCGTTTTTTCGGCGTATTGAAAGACGAAGGAAGAACAGCTCTACAGAACAACTACACTCGCTTCCCACCTGAAAAAGTGAACGTCGCGTAACCCGCCACTCCCTGCACACTCTACTTCAACTTTCGCGCAATATTCCAACCATTTGGGAGTAGATTCAAAACAAAAAGTTTGCTCGAGCGGGCGCGAGGTGTCGCTAACCCAGCCGTCATCGGCCGTTCGATTTTGAAAGAAGTTTATGATGGAGCAATGGAGAAAACATCTCAATTTTATAAGGATTAGGCGAAGGTCGTCAATTTACAACAATCCTTTGCGCGGAAACTTAGTTCCGTACCGAAGAAATGGCAAATCCTGAATCTCAGATTGTAGTTGTCGCGTTCGGATCAGCGCAGGATCCGGCACGAGATCGAAAGAAAAGAGAGTGAGAACAGAGAAAAGAATGGAAATATTAGTCCTTTTGGTATGTTTGGCAGGTCGTGCTGCCCGATTGGCTACCAGACTTCTCAATAACGTTGTCCTGAAGAGCGGAAAATAAATTAACGACGACTGAAAATATTAAAACTGACGATTTCTTCATCGCTACACTCTGATGGAGAGAAGCATGCGTCGGTTGGAGAATTGGCTGGATCGAATGTTGAGAGGACAAGGATTGCTAGAGAAGAATGCAACTTAAGGGAGAGTCTAAGGGGAATCTAATATCTAACTGAATATTCCAATTTTCTTTCCTTTTTCGATAATTAATGTTTCGATAATTTTTGTTTTCCTTATTGTTCAATCATAGTAATAAATTTATCGCAAACGGGCAAAAAAACAATTAAATGCGATACAATAAATAATAAATATAAATACAAATTCGAATACATATAGGAAAATATCACTAAAACAATATATTATACAAGGGAGATTAAAATTGCATGTTAGAGTAAATAATCCACTTTAAAGATAAAATGGAACCATAATAAATGAACAAAATTTGCAGCAATCATAACTTCATTTGCTCATCTCATAATTCGAGACATAATCTCATCCACTCCCCCTACGAAATAGATCTGTGTGTCTAGAGCGTCTCAGAAGAGCTTTAAAATTTGCAAGTGAAACAAATTCATTTGAGTCTATCACTTTTACTTATAATTAAACCGTTAAATGTGAGACGGGAGTATTTAGTCCCAATTTCGCCTAAAATGAAGTCGTATGTATGTGCATTTATGTGTCTCTTTAAATTATTTGTATGAAATACGAGGATGGGTTGGATGTATTAAACGTTTCATTATTATTAAGACCGACCAAATCATTTAAATGGTGAAATCGATTCGGAAAATGGGAGAACAGGTCACGCTGAGCCTCCCAAACGGTTTCTCGTAATAGAATACCCAACTATGAACGCAGTTAATTTAGAGATAATTTGTTATCTTTAAATTAAGCTCCAATGAAAGACGGAATAATAGTCTCTGGATTGGCGATCGATTCTCTTAAATCTGAGAGCACAATCTCAAGAGCTCTCGAGGAATCGGCAGATGCATAGCAAATGAAGCAAAAAAGAGAGCAATTGCAAAGGGCAACGCTTCCTTGATCTTTAACCTCATTCTTTCCTCAGAAAGAGGAAATCATGCGCCAGCGATTCAATGTTTACAATTCCACTTTAATCGCTGACCTGATCTTGAAATTCATTGTTTCGTGCCCTTTTGCTGATGTAATTGCTCGAAATTGATGACTCCCATAACTCGTTTGACATACATACGCGTGCAGTGCCATGGTTCAATTTGGGTCGAAATATTCCTCGTATGAAACACGCGTACCTCATCCGAGTCCCGGACGGCACTCATCCTCGTCGTTTAAAAAAGGCTATCTGCCTGACAAACTGTTCCCCGACCGTTAAATAAACTACGATGCTATTCTCAAGTTTTGAACTTCATACGATTATGCAACTAACCTGAGCCCACCCGAGGTAATTCAGCGCCCCTCGCTAATAGATTTCTGTACTTTTCAATGGATTCACAATAAAGCATTAAAACTAAATTGATTTAAAGAATCTTATATCTGGATCATTTCAAAAGAAAATGGCTTCTTACTAAATAGTAATAGATTCGATAGAATTTATCAATAAAGTTGCCGAAATTAAATGAATCTAGCAAGAAAATACAGAAAATGAAGGCGTTGGCATTTCGCTTGAGTTTGACAATGGGTTTTCCATATGCGTTATTTTTAGATTTAGATTTGAATCCCGCAAGCCGCCAGTGGCGTATGGCAGGGGGGATGTGTTCGAAATTGAGAGTGTTTTCTGTGACCAGTTTATTAGAGGCTCTCACCGTTCTTGGAAAATATAAAACACTTGGGCAGTCATACACTTCAAAGTAAGAACGAAACGGTAAGGATGGCGTCCCCTAAGATTCAGCTGACTCCCGTAGATTCGGTACAGCAACTGCGTTTAGTAGCTGAAGGTCCGGATGAGGACGGTCCTATTTAAAAAAATAAGTAACTCTGAAACTCGGAGTTAGAATGCATAAAACGGTAAATGACACAAGAATATGGATGACGAATGTTCGATGCCGCAATATGGGAGGAAAGAACAATTTTATTTATTATACTTTATAAGAATAATTTTATTTCATGAATGTTTAACGGAAAATACAAAAATACTAAAAGCTCTCTTAAATCAATATCGTCTATAGGAATGGAAATGCAGATGGATCCAGCAACAACAGAGGAATGTAATTTACTGGAAGAATGTATGGGAATGAAGGAAATCAGTAAGGCGGAGGAGACTTTTCCCCATTCTCAGGCCAATCATTTGCGGACGATATATTAGTTATCATTTATTTCTTGTTACGTGAATACGTCACAAGTGGACAACTGTCCGTTGCCACCGGACACACTTGTGTCGAGTAATAATTGATACAATCTTTAATGTAAAAATTAATACAATATATATATTCGGCATTTTAATAATTTTACATATATATCTTCAGATTTGCAAGAATTTGCGTTTGCTAGAAACTTACTAAAATAGCACGCCCTATCAAAGCTTGCTTTTTTAATTTTTATTAAAAATTAATGCCATACGCGCAAAAGCATTAGTCGTAATTTAGGAAGCAGCTATAATTGTGAAGACAACCACATACTGTGAGTTGAACATTCCATAAAGCCAATTATTCGGGCACGTCGAGTCCGACCCACCACAGCGCAGGTCTGCAGAATGAATTGTTTTAGAAACAGCAAAAAGGTTACTTTCCGCTTCATAGCGGTATGTTCTTTTCTATTCTTAGGTCCCTCTCTATACAAAGCCAATACCAGCTTACTATAAACCCTTCTCTTTTCCTTGTAACTGTCCAAGAGAGAATAACTACAGAAGAATAACTGTACAGAAGCTTAGGCGCTGCCAATCCATTGGTTTCCAAGGCACAGAAGAAGAATTGCTTGTTGTTTCAAAGTATGCAGTGATTCTCCTACCTGCAATGGCTGCTTTGTAGTTACGACGCACATTGATTGAAAACTGCGAATGTTGTAAATTTTTGCAATTGTTGATTGTAATTTCGCATTACACTGTTTTACATTTTATAGGTGTATAATGGATGGTATTTTCAGTGAAATATGCGTAAGCCTAAATATAATCTGACAAATATTATAAACATTGTGTCAAAATCAGACGTCGCATAAATTGTAAGAGGAAACACATCTTAAGAAGCCTTTATTATAAATATAAAAAGTACTCCAATTCATTATCATTAGCCTTCTTAAATAACGTACGTGACATACTTAAATAAGTTAGTATTTAACCTCTATTTACCAACTATTTACAAAGTAGTTCACGTAAGGAAACACTTAGATTTCTCTGATCTAATTTCTTAGAGTTAGCCTATGGTTAAACGTATAGAAGTTGGTGTCAATTAGCATACAAACAGGAGAAAAAGGCTTTATTATTCTATATTCTAGAAAAAATGTATTTTTGATAATAATTAACTGACTCAGCACTAAACCCTTTCATTTACAAGGAAGGGAGCGAAAACTTCCTCAGTTAATGAATTCTAATCTAATGTGAATCTTATTAAGAATGAATATTTTCCCAACATAATTCGTTTGATTATATGAGCGAACTTTAGATCTAAGACCGTTTTTCCACTATTATTATGGATCTTTCAGTTTATAAGACAATTCTTTCCATGTTCGTCTATGGTTCAAAGTAGTCGTTATTATAGATCCAGTTTAGATAGAAAATGTCCTCGGTAAATATCAGATGGCTCTCGGAAAAGTTGTCGGCTATTGGGAGAGAATCTAAATTTAGGAATGAATGGAAAATTTATACAATTTTCCAAAGATTACTATAAAAAAAATCATTTTCAAGTAACCATGCGATTGGAAAATTTTCCTCTCACGAACTTCTCTCTCTATTGTTTCATTTGGAATTATTGCAATTTGAAATGAGTTCTTCCATATTTTTACTTTGATCAACATTAACGCAAGCCGTTTTATCAAAGTTATGATATGTTCCGCCATCGCTCAAAAAGTGGACATTTCTTTTTCTCTTCCACTCTGTCTTGCTTCGATCCTTTCCATTTTTCTTCCTTCTTCACAATTTCTGAATTTTTCGCAATATTTTATTTTCTGTCTATCGATTTCATATCATTTGACCTCTTCATTTCGCGATGCACGTGCTGATCGCAAGCAAATCAAAGAGCGAAAAAATGCATTCGACGCGAAATTCGCTCTCAGACTAATTTCCTCAGATATTCTTAAGATAACAGTCAACCGTTCCATTGGACTTGGTTCTCATAAAAATATTAGCTTCACAAGGAAAATGGTTTAGGTGGCTTGGCACATAAATTTTCTGCACCTAGGAAATATTTTCTAGGAGACACGACAGGATTTTTCATATTTAGTATGTTTATTGATAGTCAAAAACTTCTAACGCTCAATCCTAGCTTCATACATGATCGTTTCATGCGAACAAATATATAAATGTATCAATGCTCCTGCATCAATGATGACGTAATCATAAATAAATGCTAGAAAAGAAGGCCATTGCATAGGTTTACTTTCACTCTCTGATAGCACTTTCACTTTCTGATCACACTTTCACTTGATCCGCATCATAATGACTTTCGGTTTCAAAAGCGAAAAGGGAGGCATCTTTCATTGACTCATGGGCGGACTCCAGTTAAATATTTATATTACAAATTATATTTATATTCGGTATTCTGTATGTACCCTCTGTATTTAAATAGTTTGACGTTTTAATTGTCCGCCGAAAAAGGAATTTAAGCTCTTAATGAACTAATTGAACAAATGTTTTTTTTCTTTTTGGATTCGATATGTTAAGAGAGAATGGGAGGAATGATTTTAATGTCTCTGCTTGTTTAATTAAACGCTGGAAGGTCCGCCCACAAATCACTGATGTTGACAACATGTTCCATGGCATTTATGTGATGCGTTTACAATAAAAGTAAGAATATTTTGTCCGTTATATCCATAAAAGAAAGATTTTGTCATCAGGGAAACAAGAATTTTTCCTTTCTAATAGCAAAAAAAGAAGGATAAAACCACCGCATCTGTTTGAAATCAGTTAGGGATTTCAACTAGTAACTCAACGTACATTTTCAGTAACTGGATTTGGTATTGCTTACTTACATTTTAGTATGAATTACATTATTAAATAACAGGGTGTTTATATCGACTAATATTTCAAAATCTAAACGTTTAAATTGAAAGAAAAGAAGTTTTAAGCGGATAAGAACAATTAAACGTCATCCCTTCTACTATGTTTTTATGAGCAGGATTAGTATTATTTGTGAACTAACAAAATATAATATTGTATGCTGAAAGTTGGGTATATTAATAATTATTTCGTTGGGATTATGATTGTGTTGTTATATAGCACAGTTTAAATAGTAAGTAACACTGTAGAACTGTTGATATTGTTGTGATAGTATAGTATTGTCTGTTAAATAACTTTGTATGAAACACTGCCATATGAAGTTTTTGGAGTAATTTTCCTGAGGTGTATGCAAGGCAGGAATTTTGTTTTTCTATCTGCACCTCTATTTGAATTACTGCCACCTAGCTATTTGCCTTTATGTAACAATATAAGGCCTTTAAATATAATAATAAATAATAAAAAATTATGTGGTGTAGCGTAGAAGTAAGTTTATATTTATCTTCATTATTATATTATCCTAAAGTTGAAAATAAATGTATCTGTGTGTTTCGTCTGTCTGCAAAAATACATCGATGCTATGGATGTAGTACGTACAATGTACGTCGTACATACTATGAAAGAAGCATGGATAATGACTTTTAGAACACCATCATTCCAACGGCGATGAGGATTTATGTATTCATTGGATGGAGACACATTTTCAACGTCCTCGCATTAAAGTTTTATTGGTGGCTTAAATTGCATCGAAGCAGTTTTGGAATATATTAAAAAAACTACGGCGACCGATTTCACAATCGAAATAAATACATTTCTGTCACGTGTTCTCTTCCACGAATTCCATGGAAACTGATTTTCATGCACAACACTTTCTGCGTTCGCTATGAAAGGAGAACGAGACAACCGTCTGCGGCCCTGGTAGAAATATATCTATTATACAACTGCGACCAATTTATTTTTCCCATTCATATTTTCTCGAGGACATTCCCAAAATCATTTCGACGGTCCTTACGTAGATTCAAAACATTGCAACTTACATTTACCAGCCGCGACTTTAAGATTCTTCTTTATTTCAAACACTTCAACTTTTCCTGGAAATTTTTACTTATTTCGTGAGGGCGCAGGAGTAATTATAAACCTCAAATTGATGAACTAAATCGTTTCCGCTCGAAATTCCTCGGAGAAGTGATTTCAAGGAAATAAAGTGGTTCTTATTCCGAGAGAAAGTGGATTTCCGATAGAAAACGATCGGTAATATCTTCCGCTTTCCCTTTCTTCAGTCCTTCCTCTCGGATTTACACTCAGAAGAAGTTGGACAGATGTTCATAGAAGAAGATTCTATCAGATTTTCATTCAATTCACTCATGCGATCCGTGAAATGACTGGAGTGACCGGTCAGAGGAAAAATGAAAAAAGTCACCATTTTGATTAGGAAGAAAACAGGAAAAAGTTACAATTTATTTTCTGTGATCGGTAATGAATTCACAGGAAGAAGAATATAAAGATCGATTTTAGCTAGCAAAGGTTTCTTAGGTGAGGGTAAAATAATATAAAGGTTATTGATCCAACGACATAAAAATGTATGTACGAGTATAAGATAAGTTATTTTAATTAATTGCATTGCAGTTAATTAAAAAAATTATTACTAAATGCATTAAAAACTATTCATCTTATTACATCTATTTACAATACCGCATTTATATTTTATAACCATTACTCATTATTAACGATCACCGAATGTGCAATCTTACAATACTAATTAATGTAATTTTATTAAAATTACAATAAAAGCATTTATTAAAATTTTATGACATTTTGAAAACCGTGTCTATTAACGTCTGATTAAACATCCACTCATTGACAAGACATAATGGGATAGTTAATTGGTGATATACGCAAATTTATGTACAGTCAATTATCCTGTTCAATAAAAATTCTGCTTCTCTATAAAATTAATTGTAAATAATGTATTTTTGCGTCATCGTCGCAATGGCGCACATTCTAATTGTTAATGTTATACCTGAAGAGAATGCAGTTATTTTTGTCATGCAGATCTTCTCGCAAACAACTGCGTTGTGTTGGGATTGGAGATCAGTTTGAGGGCGGAGAATTCTGATAATATAAGAAAGACTTTTGGAATAAATGAATTGATCCTTTTCTTTTCCTATTTATTTTATTTTTTACGACTTTCTCCGAGTTTCTTTTAATTGTGACATTTTCTCTGAAACTTTATTTGGATTCGTTGCATACACCTTGCTACACGCCGTAACGCGCTTTGCAGACGCAGAGTATTATATTTATTCGGCTTATATCATATCTGGTCCAACACTCTCTATCCATTGACACATTTCCTCGAATGTATTATGCTTCTTACGCAACGGATTCGTTTCGTTCCATTCCTTCCACATTTGATTCGCGGCTCAATTTTCTCCGAATTCAATGCGCTCACATTCGGAAAGCGTCTTTGTTTTCTAGAACTTTCTCTCATACGCAACCCTTTGGAAACAAAAGCAAGAGCCCGTAATTATCAGAGAGATGGTGAAAATCAGAAAAACATTTAAAAGATGCGAACGGTGGATCAAAATTTATTCGAAAGCATGGATAAAATTATGCAGACATATACAGTCCTCAATAAAATGGCAGCATTCGAATCATAAATCGTAGTAGTGGTACTTTTAAAATGGCTTCGACAGCTGAGGTCATTTCGCCCCACCGGGAATAGAACTCGGGACCTCTTTCACTGAAGGCGCTACCCACATGGCTATCACAGAAATCGTGGACAACTTCGCTGAGAGGGAAGGTAGATGACATTCGAATCGTCATTAGCAATTAACGTAATCGTTCAAATTGTAAACAACATTCCACGATTAAAAGAACAATATCAATGAAATTGTCTTTCTTATGTTCTTTCTCTCGATATCTTACCACCATTATTTCTAAAAGAGATACACAACGAACTGCAGAACGAATAAAATACAGTAAAACCCGGTTAAGACTGATTTCAGAAAGCTGAGTGAAAACCACGTTAAAAGCGGGATAGCATCATGACTGGAATATTACAAATTTTTATCTTTATTTCGAAATTAAAAGGGAATAGATTATTTGGGGATCTTATTTTTAAATAACACCTTATATAAAACAGGAATCTTCTTTAGATTGGTTTATTTTCCACAGCTGTAGATATGTTGAGTATCATCGAAATAATGTAATGTAATGCTGGTTGCCTTCTTTATATCAATTCTTATAAAGAATGGAATCCATTTCTAACAAATACAGCGTATTTGTTGTTTAATCATGACCTTTTTATAGCTAAAATGCAGCAATTTCACTGGGACGACAATTGGGGAAGAATGATGCTAAAATTTTCTTTGCAAGATTGAGTCGGAGGATTGGCGAGTGCGACTGGGGAAATATCCGCTTTATAAGCGGGTAGTAGAGCGTCTTGAGCGATTATTTTTTACCATCTGTTTAGTGTGAAAGGGACCATGAGAAAACCGCATCTTAAGCGGAATAGGCAGGTCATAAGCAGGAGTTTATTAAGCGGGTTTTACTATGTATATTTCATATGGAAGTTATAGGCATCAGATCGATGAATATATACAAGTATGAAATCTACATACTCAGGCGTTACTTTGTGGAAAGCCATTATGGTAAAGAAGAAGTACACTGGTAATTTTCCTTTACTTAATTTTAATTCCTTTAGTTAATTTTTCTTTACCATATACACAACGGATTTATTATAATTAATTTGTGAGTCTGACAATTTAATTCATTTCCAGCTAGTAATTAAGCCTGTGATAACATAAACTAGTAATGATATTTTTAAAAATGCTTCGAGAGCTGAGGTAATTGTGGTTTTCACCGGGTATCAAACCCGGGACCGCTTTCGCCAACGTGCTGCCAATTTGGCTATCCGGAAGTCGATCACGTAATCTTCCGGAGATTCATATTCCAGATAAAGATCCATTTTCGCGTATGGGCCGCTTATTTTCCTGAGAGTTTTCCGTACTCGCTTTCCATTTCTGCGAAATTTGGATTCTGAACTATTAAGAGAAATCATAGAAAGTATTAGCAAAAACTCACTTTGGAGAAACCCAGCTGAGATCCGCTCGGCTACTCGCGGAATTTCTCAAGTACTCAACCCTCGTACTTTTCAGTAAGTAGAGCTGTTTTTTACAGAGCCTCATCGGTTTCAACTATCACTCAGCCACTGCACAAAATAACTGAAAATCAACTGAAGTATGCATAAGAATCCCACATTTCATTGATCGATAGGTAACGTGCGTTTCTGGGACCGATCTGACTTACAAATGAGTCCGTGACGTACAGGTATAGGTGTGCTCTCATGAGTAATTCACTATTTGGGTCATATTATGGTTGAATTTTGAAGAAAGATCTGCGATTGCATTCCAGCCTAAAATAAACCCCGCTTGATATTCGGCATATTTATGAAATGAGAAGTTGTTTATTAAGAATACCTTAAAAGAAGAAAAGCTGGTACTTTTAATTATATAAGTAAGCAATCGTATTTTGCAAACCAGGAGAGAGAAACCCCTAAGAAGAAAAGGTATCGTTTATACTCGATCCTCTGTGAACTGATCGCGTTTCAGAATCGTGATTCCTTGTTCAAATAAAGTTGATGTTAAGAATAAAAGAAGCTTTCCGTATGTGAGCTCCCTTTTGGAAGAGAGAACGACGTCATCAAATGGCGCGGCGAAAATTAACCCACGGACAGTCCTTGAGGACTGTCGGAAATTTAGCGATTCAGGAATGTAATTTTTTTAACTCGTCATTGAGCTTGATAATCAGCCTCTCTATGTGACACTAATTTCAGTCCACAAACACTACGAGATGATGGGAGAACGTCTCATGGTGTCTGACCATTAATCAACCTCTTTTAGAGCGCCATCAACTGTGGAACGATTCATTGAAATCGGAACTTTTTCGGACATCGCAATCACTGAATTTACAACCTAATTTCCAATTCCAAATTTTAAAATTAATTAATTCTTTGGAATAATTTTTTTCTACTTATCTTCTATTACTGATATTACCTTCCATTTCTGATGATAGATGATAAATAAATAGTACTTATTAATTGAACTGATTGTAAAAATCATCATGTATAGATGATATTAACGCCTGAATGTGGTATTTGACGTGAATTAATTTTACTCATTCTTCCGGAAACGGAATCTTCGAGTTTCTACCCAATTCTCGAACTTGCCATGAATTCCATATGTTTACTTTGTTTCGACTCCAAATGAAATTCTTATTTTTTCTATTTTACACGTTAATTAATCTCTTTTCAAATATTCTTGATTTAATTCTCATTTAATATAAATTGAATAGTTATAGTGAAAATTATGCAGCATAAAAATAAAATACATCCAAATTGCTGTTTTGAATTTTTGGGCTGAAATATAATAACTAGATGATAGAATTGCCGGGAATTTAGAGAAGTGTCGGTGCGTGGGAATCAGAGAAAAATTTTGATATCAACCCATCGCTAATCTCTATGAAATGTTATTGAATGTAACCGTTGACGTCGATTAATATGTTTTATATTTTAGAATTAAAATAAAATTTCAGATTTAGAAATTAAAGATTAAGTTTAAAGTCTAAAATGTAAATATCGGCAGATCAAACATAATAATTCAATAATGAAATGGCCTTTTCAGCTTCCATACTTTCCTGCAGATTTACCGCTGAATTTCAGCAGCTTTCCCGCTAGTCCCTTCAAAAATGCGCATTTATGCAAAGGACCTATATATATACATATATGTATGAGTGAGCGTCGCCTGACCCGTTTTTCAATTGAGTGCGCCGACAAAGGCCTTGACCTCATTCCCTTACGCGCTTACTGTTATTCAACTGTTATGGCGTCTGCTCATCCTCAAAGCCCTGAGAACGATGCCAGCGAGTAAAAACATGTAACAATAGGTGATTCTTTGAGAAGATGATTCTTATATCCCAGATTACGCTCTCTGTCTGTTTTCTCTTCCGTAAAAAAGCTTCGTATATGTATACCAATTCCATAGAATAATCGATCGGAAATATTAATTACTGTAGGAAACGAAGGAGAACTGCAGCTGCCGATTTCCATGGAAACGAAATAAGGATAATGACAGATGATATCGGAGAGAGACTTTCGGGAAGGGAATATGAAGGCATAAGAGATGAACCCAATTGTGGATAATGTAAGAAAACAACGTGAAAATTTTTAGTGAAATATACAGTCATGTGAAGTGGACGGACAGGTCCTAAAAATCTGAATAAACTACGATGTATGTATTATTACTAATATTTTAAAATTGAGGAATTTGAAGAGTTTATTTTACTGATGACTCGTCCCGTGAGGACGATTTGCAGAGGAGATGAGGAATTCCATTCACTTTTTTCAACAGAAAAAAAACGTAAAAGATAAATAACCCCTCTATTGACTTTTATGCTATATAATTCCGTATTAAATTTCCTTCCTTTCATTTTTCATAACTTATCCCTCCCTTTATATCATTATCATTTTTTCTTCCTTTCCTTTTTCTCTTGCCTACTTCCTTCAATTACCTTTTTTCGCATTCCCTCTTCTCTTAATATTTGAAACACCCTCTCTGCCGTCGCTTAGTTATTTCAATCAAAACATTCTTTTCTCCTTTTTCTTCTAACCTCATCTGTGACTTCTAAGATAGTGCCATGCATTGGTTTTTGGTCCATCTGTTCTAGTATCTCTTCATGAATCCTGGTTGTTAAATTAGCTTCATTTTATCTACTAAAATGAAGGATAAGTTGAATTAGAAGGGGATCGCGAGTCAAATGATGATCATAATGCACAGCAGCACAGATATCTATCTTTTGAATGCAACATTAATACTAACAGATACAGAATATCATACCCGAATTTGTTCACAAAGAGAAGGAAATACGGAAAATTAATTCCATTTCAAATTAATTCATTCGTCGTTCAGTTGTATTTTATAACTATCTTACTTTTTTCTCTCAAATCATTTGAGAAATAATAGTCTTAGAAATTATTTCTTCATAAAGAAGCAAAAAACCAATAACGGGTTTTTCGAAGGTAAGGAATACTTTGAGCAAGTGTTGTCGGACAATTAATAATTTCTTCATTGGAAATAATAAAACCTATTCCCATTCACTTTATTATGTATTATTATCGACATAAACACAACTATTCTCTAACAGAAAAATCGCATTAGCCGGAACTCGAAGTCGTTACCTTGTAGTTGAAGCACGTCAGCCACTCCACGACATTGTTTATATTATTTACGTAAATAAACCGTTTAATCATTATCACTCCAATCGCTGCAGACTTCCCGCCTTCGAACGATTAAACATCAACTCAGTTTGTCTACGACACAGATCTTCCTTTCTTTTTTTAATTCCCGTAAATATGATTGGGACTCTCACATTTGTCCTTAACGAAGACATTCAATCATTATTGATTACATTTTGAACTCCAATGTACTCTTTTCTCGTGTTGTTTTGGATGTATTTAAATGTTTTGGATTCACTGGATGTATCGTAAAATACATGAGGTCAATTGGATCACGCTTCGGTCACACACCACTCCCTTCCTTTCCACACAACTTTCTTTGCGTCTCTGCCGGAATAATTCTCGACGCCAAATAGTTGCATTTCCCTTAAAATACAAATTGATTTCCTTGTGTGTTCCAATTCAATTGATTGTGTGGCAATTTACTCAACTTGGAAATGTTTGAGGCATTTCCTCTCACTTCAATCCCCTAAATTAAGAATTGCAAATATTTAAAGATATTATCACACAGGCGACAGGAAGACGTAAGCATTTTCTCTCTCGAGAAAAGTTCTAAAAGAACGGATGCATCTTTTGTATAATCAGAAAATATTAACTTATCTTGACAATTTTAAAAAATAAACGCCAAATCTTATGTGTAGTAATAGTTTTATATTATTTATAAGTAATTCATCAAGATACCATTGGCAGCAGAAGGAAAATATATTCTATTCTTAAAAGAAACTGAAATAATCTTCCCGTTATCGCAATATTAAACTAGTGATAGCGATATTTCTTGAAAAGCCATCGCGCAGAGTAGATTTTTGCATCTTTTATCAAACATATCATATAACTAAAACGACACTTGATAATGATGAATTTTAGTTCTTGTATTAGAAAATATTTTGTAAATTATGAAAGAAATTATTGTAATATTAGTCACAACAACATAATCAAACACAAGCGCCAAGTTTCTAATGAAAGAATTGAATTCACGTTAAAGCAGTATTTGATATTTAATCATAAATGTATGTACAAATGGAAGCATCTGTCAATTACTTTTATCATTGAAAATAATCATTAGAGTTTGCATTCCACCCTCAATTTCACATAAATTAGTTTCCAATATCTCAATCCTACTTCATTTCTAATGAAAATTGATATTTAGAAATTTAGAAATAAGCATTTAGAAATTGTTTATCAACCTAAACAAAAATAATATGAATAATAATTTATTATGACTCCATTTATCTTACAAATTTAAACTAATTACATTGTTAACCTTTCGATAGGGGATTTTGGCGAATAGCTATTTTTCGGAAATACGCTTGCGTATCATAATGTATTATGAAAAATATAAATTTTAATTTGCTTAAATATTCTGAATATGGATTGGGAGCATATTCAAACATTAGGCTATAACCCATTAATCTTTCTCCTGCTATACCTAATTTTCGTATGAGGATCCAGTAATGAACGTGTTTATTTATTTTTACGTTGAAATATGTCCTTCTGGCCAGGAGGCAACATTCGATGGGAGTCAAACATAATAATTTTTAGAATTGCTTGGTATTCGTCCAATGATGGCAGGGAAACTCACTCATAATCAATACATTATACATCAAAAAGTTATACGTCAATCACTGTTTGAATGTTTCCATTACGAGTATAACATTGTTCTATAATTCTACAGTAGGTTATCAAAAAAAGAAATTAAAGAATTTATTTATAGCGACCAGAACGCAGAAAAGAAATTAAATTGAAAGAGAATAGTATCTACATTACCTTCACCTGAAGTCAAAACGTAACGGGGATCAAAATAATTGAGTTTGTGAAGTAACTGAGTTTGTAACAAAAAGAAGATGAAATTAACTTTGGATAAGTCCGCCACTGAACGGAAAAAAATCTGTAGTCAAACTTCGGAATTCTCAGCAGAGGATTTGGAAAATCCCTTCGCCATTACGTGCCAATGAAGAATGCTTTCAATGAAACGAGAGGGTGTGATTCCTCGGTAAAAGTTTAGAAAGTTCCGCCTTCCTTGGAATGATATAAAGGAACTCTTACGCAAATTCATCAAAATTCAAAGGCACAACACAAACATTAACATTCAATAATGACGTCATCCGTCCTACTTAGCAAGAAAACCTACTCCGTTGTACCCCGATTATTACACGAAATTTTGAATTCTTTATTCAATGCGTAAAATAGCCTCGGATCGGTGATTTTATTCTAATGGCTTTTTCCTAACCATATAAGTCCACTTTTCCTCATTATTTAAACCAAATGCGATTAAAGCATTCGGTAACGGATTTGCATCGCACTCGTTGAATCGAGTTCGTAACAAGTGATAAACAAATCAGCTCGAAGAAATGTGAAGTGAATACTGTTTAAACAAAGAGGAAAGTATGGAATTTCCTCATGAAATTCGTTTAATGACGACTGATGAACACAATTCAAATCTATCAGGAACCCTAAAATTTCGAAGCAGATTCACGAAGTCATAAACTGAGGCAAGGGAAGAATGAAGTAAATATAAGAAAATCTCCGACGATTCGATACCTAATAGAGGACGTAGAAGACAGAGAAAAAATCAGGAAAACTAGAAAAAAGTAAAAATTTGAAACCACAACACAGTTGAAGAAGATTTGCCTAGATGTAGGTGAAGAGAAGAACGAAAGAAACATCGCAGTGAAGAAAACTCGGGAAGTTCAAATGTTCTATGGAAATGGAAATGACAGTAATGAATGAAAATAATCATAATAATATAATGCTTTCGTTAAATTTTAGAGATGAATTCATTTTATTCATAAAGGATTTATAAAAAAAATTCAATTATTAGTTGATATATAAGTAGTGAATTGCATATATTGTCACGAAGTTCGAATTAACGCAGGAATTGAAGTCAATTATAAATAAATATACCTTTTTCACGACAGATATGTATCAAAAGTACAATAATTATAATTTTTAATTCATTATATACAATAAATATAATAAATAAGATAATGAATTTTAAAAAAAATATAGATTATCCGTATAGTCATACGCGGAATTGATATAATACGTTAATGATTAAGAATTAAAAAAGTATACATGTTGAGAATTTGCAGTAAGTGAAGGAGGTACATAATTTAGCGTGCGGAGAATCTATTAATTAATTATTAAAACCCTGATCTGTTAAAATATTATGGAAATAACATGTAATATGAGGAGGATGTATAGTAAGGCACAGTCGTATTTCCATATGGTATGAAAGTTGTATTCCAATAATAAATGTTTTATGAAATTTTGAGATGAATTCATTGGGAATTTACATTTACATCTAAACCCTGCAACCGTAACTGGCGCATGGCAGGGGGTGTAAAACACCGAAACCCTATCTACTCTTGACTGCTGTTGGCTTCTCTAATACTTCGCGGAAAACATGACCAGAAATAACTATCTGTCCTGGCAACTATTTCCCTGTAACGCTTCATAATTTTGTCTCGAAGATCACGTACGCTACTAACTGGTATGACAATACCAACTACCTCCTCCCCGAGATCCGTAGTGATAAATTTATAAAAAGCTTTCCACGGTAATCAAGTCTTCTATCACTAAGCGAATCCCAACCTAGGGATTCTATCATAGCTGAAACACTGCTGTCAAATCTGAAATCTCCCTTAACAAATCTAGCTGCCCTACGTTGAACCATCTCAAGGCTGGAAGTTAATCCCACTTCGTGCGGATCCCAAATCACAAGTTCAGTCACTGAGGATCGATTCACTGAGAATTCATTCATCGATGAGTTACTCCTACAGCTTACTGGTGGCCGTCAGAATATACAGGGATGTAGCACTCGACGGCGAAGAAATTCTTTCAACGAGTTTGAGGCTTTCTTATGAATGAATTTTACTCGTACTTTATTCCACCTTTTTCTCTATGCAAAAGTATGTGGAGATGAAATCAATTCGAATGGTGTCTTTACGGCGCTAATGATCGGTCGTCGTGAAGGAACCCTCAAGAATCCTGCATTATTCACAATGTATTTACTTAAATGCTAATAGTGGGGGTTTTTAACGTTTATAACAATTATTAATTATTATATTGATTTTTGTATTAATAATTGCATTGAAATTTGTGTTAACATTTGTATTAACATTGTATTACTTATTAATTATCGTGTCATTCATTGTATTTTATATTGATACGTAATTCTCAAGCATTCTTTTTCGCTTAATAATTTATATATTTCATTTAATACTGTAATTAATGTGTATTTTAAATAATTTCCTATTTTTTATCTTAGTTTTTATCTTATGTTCTTATCCTGTATGTTTTTAATCTTATTCTTTTTATGTAGATCTATTTTATCTGTCATGTAAGTGAACGTGTATTTCTTCCTTTTAGATGCCTGCTTTTTCGATTAAATCTTAGTTATTCTATGTGTAGGTTTCGCAGGTTTTTTACACTCCCCTTATTGTGGGCTTTATCTTGCTGTAGGCTATTTTTCCTAAGCATCATCTTAGGTTTTTAAACCCACAGTGTAATTTTCTTGCGCGCACTTTTTTATGCTCCTTCATAAAAATTGACGATGGGTTAGATGAAGAAGAAGAAGAGACTTTCTAGTCTCAATCCCGCCCGAAGAAAAAAGATTTACATTTACATTTACATTTACATAAGGACCCTGCTAACCGCCACTGGCGCATGGCAGGGGGTGTGAAACACCGAAAACCTATCTACCTTTGACTGCTGTTGGCTTCTCTAATACTTCGCGGAAAAAATGACCAGAAAAAACTATCTGTCCTGGCAACTATTTCCCTGTAACGCTTCGTAGTTTTGTCTCGAAGATCACGTATGCTACTAACTGGTATGACAATATCAACTACCTCCTCCCTGAGATCCGTAGTGATAAATTTATGAAAAAGCTTCCTACGGTAATCAAGTCTTCTATCACTAAGCGAATCCCAACCGAGGGATTCTATCATAGCTGAAACACTGCTGTCAAAACTGAAATCTCCCTTAACAAATCTAGCTGCCCTACGTTGAACCCTGATTATTATTATTATGTTTATTATTATCATTATATGAATCGTTGATGTGGAAAAGTGTCATTTATGGTTTTGTCAAGCGTGATGGGGGTTATGTGTGTACAGAATGGATTATACGAATGTTTATTTTTACTTCTGTGACGTTGACATTGGACAGTAATCCACTTGTGACGAATTTTTGTAATAAATAAATAAATTCAGCAACAACTTTTCTCTTACTCTATAACATTTTCGAGTACTTCTGTGCGAAGCATAAATAGAACGTGAAGTTGCTTTCTGTGAGTCGTACCAATCGCAGTTGAATGATATTTTCGACGAGCTTATCAAAGAGGCGTAGAAAGCGAAGGAGTTAGAAGAGAAAGTTTGCCTCCGATGATCCCTTGAACCTTTTTTCCGAGAATTCCTGTGCCGGGTTTTCCACCGAAAGGCATTCCAGGATCTTTTAACGCCCTCCAAGATCGTCACATCATTCGAAAAAAGGTTTAATTTATGTGCGATCCGCTGTTTCACTGCCCACAGGTATGAAAATTACTTTGGTCTTTTCAGCTTAAAGCAATTCAAAATTAAACTGGAATGGTAGTTAATTTGAGATTTCTTAATTTGTTTTCTTATCGTCTACAGATTTCCATGCCTGATGATGATGGCACCCATAATCGACCAAACATGCCTTTTTAATCTTAACTTTAACACTTTATTATTTCAATACCCAGTATGATCCATCAAAAACGAGGTACATTTGGAAACTAGTACCCGTTTAGGGATTAAAGAAACACTAGTAAATATTTAAAAATATGAACGCGTTATTTGCAAAGAACATGCCTTATAATTCTCTGCATAGGCACCGCGAAAATTTAAGCATTTGTCGTGACGTGTGACGAATTTTTAAAATCGCAGCTTCATATTCAAATATACTATAGTCTTATATATACTATAGACAATATTCTACCATACTAGTTTATCTAAAATTTCTAAACGGGCAATTCTTTTCGGATTTACCTTTTATTTCTTTGATCCTCTAATATAGAAAGATCGTCCCGCGTTGATGTTGCAGGAAGTTATCTTTAGTTTCCTACCGGTTGAATGCTCACAGCCGGTATACTGACGAGAATACTTCCGGTAGAAATATTTATTTTAATAAGTTTTAAATCTTCTGCGAAATCTTAATTCCGAGTCTTTTCGAATGCTTCGGAATTTATATTCAAGTCAATTCCTGCCAAATCCGATCGTAGGCGAAGTTTCACGAATTTCATTAAATAGCAAATCTCCCGAAGTTAGAATAGACGTTCCAGTTACATAGGCCGTTCTGATACAGCAAGAAAGATCAGAGGAATAGATGCTTAAGCAAGTCGATTCAAGATTATTTGGCGAACGATACGCGAAAGTAATCGATTAGAGTAGCAGGTCATGGTGCATGCACCCACTAGCACACGCAGAAACGACTTATAGGGTACTTACATAGATGTAGACTCCAGCTCTAATCGAAAACAAATGCAAATATATGGATTATTAACTCTTTTCCATTTTATTTATAGAAAAATTTGTTCTTTCGAGCTTCTGGCTGTTTCCTTAAAATTAACTCTTCTGATGCATTTCTCTGCACTTCTCTCCTTCGTTTCTCATGGAGTTATGATCATTTGTATTGAATACGACATTTTACAATTTGGAAAGTAAATCACTTAATTGGTGTAGCAGTGGAAGCTTCGCGATAGCAATTATTACGGTCATTGCGAGAGTAGATGTTGAGTCAGATCATTCTCGAAATCAATTCCAAATAGAAACTTCCTCTTGTTAAAAATCCACAGGGTCGAACAGCCTAAATTCGCCATTATTCTATGCGGAAATGTTATACTCGATCGATTCGATGTAACTTCCTTTCTAGGCCTGTCTTCAGCAACTTCTTTTTATATTTTCATCACATGCCTATTCAGAGCCATCTCAACAGCATTTTGGTCAAACAAGTGTGCTGGGGCACCACGACAACTCATGTACAATCTGAAAAATGAATATGATTTCGCTTTGAATAGGGTAGAATGAATTTGAAAATTTATTTTTATTTATGGCAATTCACTTGGCATTCGTAGATAACAACGGAGACCATATTTTGTGGGGCCTATGTTCAGTGGGTTAAGACGGCACTGCTCCAATCTTTGCAACGAATAGTGAACCCGTTACATTCTTACGTTGTTCTTCAGTTAGCATAATCTATGAGTCGAGAAATTCTCAAACTCAGCGTTACATTGCCTGTTTCTGTGGCTTAAGCAGGGTATAACTGACAATTGGAGGACAAAAACAAAATTATATGGAGCTCCTACATAAGAAAATTATTGATAATTGCTTATTAAAATGTAATAAATAAGGAATTTACCCATTAGTTTCAAGCTTACATGTAAGTCTTCTTTTCATCCCTTCCGCATTTCAGCTTCTCAAGTGTACTGCCAGTGTTGGCTTTTCATGAATTACTCGCTCAAGCTTGAATTCTTTAATTGATTTCTAATTTCATAAAGAGTTGTTGAAATATTAAATCATTACCCTCGACCAAAAGTATGTTCATTGAGAATAAAAAATGATTCCATCCGAACATTCTCGGATTTTTACTGTTAACCAGATGGAAGTGATAATTCATCAGTCCAATATTTGAAGAAATGGAACATGAATATAAATAACACCTTATTTAATCGATTTCGGATTCAATTGATTTTTTAATGCAGTTTTTTAAAATTTATTCCTCGAGATACTCGTTATCGTTTATTTCCTTATATCGCCTTATAGTGGCACTTTCTTATTTCTTCTTTACTTATCTCCAACTTTTCCAGGAATCGTTATTTTCATAAATTGCAATTCAACTCTTAATTTTCGCCGTTTTACACCCCTTTTTGTTGGTGTTAACGTTTAGTGTAAAATTTAGTTGTTGAGTTTTTTATATCCGAAACACAGCTGTTTTGTTTACAGTAATATAATAGCCATCTATTTCTATTTCGATTCTCGATGGAGATGAGAGACACATATAGCACTGTTGAAGACGCTTTTTTTATAAATAAAGTAAAATTCGATTATAACGCGTGGGGATAGAGTTGTCAGCAATCAGCGTTGTTGGGAACTGCATAAGAAATAATGAAAAACTAGTAATTAATTAGCAAACTTATTTGCGGAATTAAATAGAAATAGATGTTCTCTAATTTAAACCCACGCCTTATTTTAACGGGAGCTACTAAAATACTCGGATATTTTCTTGTGGATTGGTATTTGATGAAGTTTCTTTGTCATATGAATCTCACTGTTTTTCAGATGTAAAAGTTACATTCTCGCAGTTTTCTCTCTTTCATACAATTTCTTATCGCGATGGCTTGAAGTAGAGCCATATAGACCTGTCGGTAGTGTCGTTGAGATAACATTCGATACAAAGTTATGTTCTACTATCAAATAAAGTAGCCATTTTGAGGGAACCGCGGTATATACGAAACGGCGGTAAAGGGAGGCGCGTTATAGCTGGATTTTACTGTATTTTCCATTTTGCTCATCTGTTTATTCTTCGCATTTCTCCCAATGGTTTAGCTGAGATCTTAAATCGCCATCGCGTTGTCCATTCGGGACACAGTCATAGACGCAGAAGATCCCGGGAAATGTGCATTGCTGTGTAGGGTCAGTTTGTAAGTGGAATATGTGGCTTGGAGAGAGCGTTCCACTTAAGACGGGGAAAAGCATGCGTTGGATTGCGGAATGGAAATGCACCTGCGATCACCAATAACAAAGGCTGCGTTCGTGCGAATGATTCGTCGCAGAATAATAATAACAAAACGTCTCTATTTGGGCGAGATTGAGACTAAAAGCCATCTAATCCATCGTCATATTTTATTCAGATAATCTTAAAGAGACAGGGAAAAATGAGTACATAAGACATTGAATATTCTTAGGAGAATAGGAAATCATCCCCTGCAAGAAAAAAATCCTCCAAAGGGGGAAAGGGGTGTGAAAAACCTGCGAAAACCTACCGATAGTTAAAGCTGAAAGATAGAAATATGTATATAGTGGATAGTTACATATATATAGTACAACAACAAGCATAGTCGGAATCCGATTGAAAATTAGAGAGCGCTAAAATCTAAAGAGTAGAGAAGGATAAACAGAAGTGAAAATATCGACATAACTGGAACTCGAACCGATCCCTCCCTCCTTCAGGACAGGTATTCTAACCGCTGGACTACCGTGTCATCAGTTTTGGTAAAACTGTAAACCTCACTTCTTTACAGTAGTAAAATTGACGCGGCGTGATGGTTCAGTTATTTGAATACCTACCCAGGGAGACCTGGGTTCGAATCTCAGTCATGTCGCTATTTTTCCTTCTATTCAGCCTTCGGTTTTGAAGATCATATATCTACATGTGCTACGATTTCACTATTAATCTTAAGAGTATTCATTATTCCGATACTACGCATTGCTTGGAGCAAACACTGATTTAGGCATCCACGAATGGCATGTCAGTACATGACAGTGACGCCGTTGCTTTCGGCTCTGCTTCATCGCATCTTTGCTTTTTCTCATTCTAGCTTTTACTTAACCAAGAAGCCTCATCACGATTCAATCAGAACTATTCTATTTGAACGAGTCGATATGATTACATACAAAAATGTGCGATGAATGCAGGAGAAACCGCCTCGTAGCAAAGATCGGTAATTACCCCTCCTGGGGCGGAGGGGGCGAGAGGAAGCTCTCCACTCTCTCTCAGTCACTGTTTAGCGGTCGGCGCAGCGGTACATCCAAGTCGTCCGCAAGGGACTTAAGTGGCGACAGATACTATCGCACGACCCGACCGAACAATCCCTTGGACACCAAAAAGTGCTTTTGTTTCCCATTCGGTGCATTTCTCAGTTGGAAGTGAAGAGGATGTCCTGTGGGCAAACGGTGTGAACTCGGCTTTCTGGTGAGTGGCCCTCAAACCCACATCTTCAGCGGACCTCGATTTCTCTCTGCCGTGTAGTCGAATTATAAAAGGACGGCGAGACATACGAATGACTTTATTATTAACACCGATTCCGTAGTTCGTTTTATAAATTGGTTATCGCTCTCTTCTACCATAAATGGATTAGCATTTCTTCGAGAATCTGCAAATGAGGTGGCGGCAAACGGAACGAGAGCTAATCACCAAAGTGGTTTATTCTAGGTGTTTATTGAAAGTGTTAAGATTTGAGTAGCAAACGCTTTGATTTAGATAGGTTGATTGGATTTACGATTTTTCGAAATACCTTTGCACTTGTGAGGATATGGAAAGGAGAACTATCTGATCCATACCGTACTCTATCGTACCTCGACTATAAGGGAAAAAATCACTGTGTTCAATTGATCATCAATAAATCTGTGAGAGTTTTAAAGACTTTTCTAAACCACTAAAAGTACCCTGAAGATATAAAGATGTTACGATGCCATGGTCGTTTCTCCAGTGTCATTGTGGCTAAGTAGAAGTTTCTAAAACCATCATGGATTCTTTGGACGTTAATAATTACCACAAAGTGAAGTCTGTCTCTGTATCGTTCGATCATCATTATTTCGAATCCCAATATCACCAGGTCCTATGTCTTCTCCTTATAAACCACTGCGAACCTCGCTGGAGAGCGCGAATCGACCGTCTTTGGTGATTTTCCGAACCGTTTAAAAATAAAATAGTGCTAAAAGGGGAAAAATAGCTTTTAGCCGCTTCGAACAGTGCTAATCAAGATTTTCGCTCAAACCCTACTTTGATATTTCCGATGGAAAACCTCGGCAAAGTGATTCGCGGGGGAATGCGACAGCCGTTTTAGGCCTCACATGGCCTCCTTCCATCCGCGGGAAATTGACCTGTTGATTGCATTTTTACGAATCGCTGTTTCGAATACTCCTTCTTAAATGTTCGCGTTTCTTTCCAAATCCGAATCGATTCTAGAAAATGAGCCAAAAGAGAAGCCGAAACAGAGCGAATGAAAGTTTTCTAAAGTGAAGTGGTTCGATGACGGAAAAAGCCGTCTCTCAGAATTCGAAGCGATGATGGTTTTCGCATTCGGCTCCTTGAAAATTCGATCAATCGAATATTTTGCGAGTGTTTGGGAAAATATACGCGATAATGGCGACGTGATCGAATATCTCTTTTAGGTGTTCCTTTTGATGAGCAAAGAATAGCTGCTGACACGTGCGGATTCACAATTAGGCGATACATTTGAGGGCCTCCATAAGACGGCGTCTCATTTCTTAATAGCGTACGTTTTCGAATCATTGTAGAGGCAAGGGTTCTTACTTCCGCATATTACAAAAATGAATTCTTGAATAGACTACCTCTAAAATCTGTTTTCCTGATCATCCTCGCAGTATCAGAACGGCCTTCGTAAAATGGAGCGCACATAATGCATCTTCCACGAACTTAATTTCTCTCTGAATTTATTAAGTAAATTAAGCCTTTGGTTGAATGAACCTTCTTTTCATTATACAACCTGAAGCATCTGCATAGAAAACGTATTCCCTTACGTTGTATATTTTGTAATTCGCTAATACAACATTTTTCGGCAGGGTCTCATATCCTACATTTGTACTGAAGGTGAGGCCCAACTAGCGAAGAGTAACATTTTCATCGCGTGTAATATATTTACCAGTCTACATCTACCGACCAGTGTAATATATTTACTGCATACATATTTTATATTTCTATACAGTGTAAAGTGGATGTTTTTCAAGGAATACAGCCCATCATTCATTATTTATTCCTCCTTGAAGCGATTAAATTTTCTATGATTAATATTTGTAATTGTTCTATAACAAAATTGGCATTATTATAATTAATACTTATCCTGATAGGAGCCTCGATCTAATCATTACGCTTTATAGCCTCTAAATCTGCCCGTGGCTGTTTATTTAGAAAATTGCTTTGGCTATTTACTACAGCAGTAAAAATTTCAGAGGAAATAAGTTCCGATTCAAAACAAACGTCGGACAGAGGTTTATATGCCCTCTGTCACATCTACTTAATATCGTTTCTGATGAACGCGTGAAAATCTATGTTACGGTTGTTTCGTCAATTCGAGTCAAAACTTTCTACCAAACCGATCTAGTATCAAAAAAGCCTGCGTTAAGTTCGGATATTTACTCAAGAAACGTTTCCTTATCCCCCTTATGAAGATGCTGCGTTCCAATTTTTCTAGTAAGTTTAATAGCTGAAAAGTGCAAATTAAATCTTCTCATATATGT
This sequence comes from Pachydiplax longipennis, assembly GCA_036926295.1. NCBI lineage: Eukaryota > Metazoa > Arthropoda > Insecta > Odonata > Libellulidae > Pachydiplax > Pachydiplax longipennis. The sequence continues at coordinate 6,149,677 of JAVFKF010000044.1, read as the reverse complement.
TAACAATCGTAATTTTAACCGTCATATCGAGGTGCACCCAATCGAGACGACCTGGAATGAGGTTATTCTTGCAATGCGGAAAAAAACACATAGGATTTCATTCCTATATAGCTCATCATTACTGGCTACATAAACTGGAATACTGTACATAAGTGCACCTGATTAGAATAAAATGGTGGTTTTAAAGAAACTCTAGAGAAGCAACATACTATCATATTTTTACTAGAGATACTGACGAATTCTCATTTGCCTCCATCCTTCCTCACGTAAATGTACGGTACGATTCCACTTTGATGATGTTTCTACTTTTCGCGATATCTTATCTTTTAAATTCTACCGCTTTCTCAATGTGACGAAATTCTCTTTTATTTTAATATTTTCCTAGTATTCAATAATTTATCGAAATCGGCGTAAGTTAGATCTTGTAATTATTTTGAAACGCCTGCTCGCAAACAAAAGTCATTCCTACGTCTCCAGAGTCAATTAATATTTCTAACTCGCGCCGTTCAGCCCTGTGTCCGAATTGGAGTGGAGCCAAATCACCCCGCAGTGACTCAAAAACTTTCCAGAGAAAGCTATTTCACAAAAGTACGTTTAGGTGCATGAAGGAGATGAATTACCGCGTATACCTGCGTATAAGACGCAATTTTCCGCCAAGAAATACAGTAAAAAGCAGACTGCGTTTTATAGGAGGGCATAGATTTTCCTTGGTATTCACAATAGACGAAGAATCAAGTCCCAAAAACTTCCTGTGTTTTATGCGTGGGTGCGTCTGATACGCTGTATACACCAATAAAACTCAATATCTATCTATTTTTCCGTAGACTTAGTTGCAGATATGCTTAACCAGCATATCTCTATTTACTATTGTTCAACGATTCCAATCTCATATCTTACGTCCAATAACATCGATTGAGTAATCGTACCATTTTTAGCAAAACGCCCTTTTCCTTGAAGCTTTGTGGATTTCAAATGCAAATGCCTCATCGTTAAAGTATATCGATAACACTTGCGTCGGAGTATTTATCTTGCGAGTGCATCGAAAGCTGCGAAGAATCATCAATCAATTCACACCTATAGAGTCATTCCTAAAATCACACTACGCACTTACTACGGGCTTCAATTATATTTGAAGATCATTTCAGGGCAAGCGATTCCCAAATCTAACATTCTGGTCTATCCTCCTTTAAATTTACTTATTCCTTCCAACGATATCTATTTGTTACATTATTTATACCTTTCAGAAAGGAATACAAATTTTCGGTTACTACAATATTCCGCAAAGAGATTCCATCTGAATCAGCGGCATACGCAGGGGATAGTGGGCTATTAGGAGATGATTCCCTTCTCGAAAATTCGAAAGAAAAAATTTGTAATTACCACATTTAAAAAATCTTTACAAGTTTCACATCGCGCATAAATAATATAAAGTTGTAGTTCTTATCTTAATTGTACTCAAATCAGTTAAAAAATCAATAAAACACGAGATTTTAAAAGTTAATTCGCTTTATTTTATACTTGTGAATAATTATTGTTGATATAAATGTACTGAGTATAAGTATATAGTGTGTGACTGCACTTCTTTTTTAAAACTTAATTTTTGTAACCAGCCCCCAAGATATTTTTCTAATTGCATCATTACCATTAAATACCAATTAAGACAGTATCATCCCTGAAATATTTTTCAACCGATCTTGATTGGTGATGAACCGCCGCTCCGACATTTCCTTCTTTCCACAAGAGTTTATTTTGAAAGCGATATACCACTATTTCCATAAAATCAATGACGAAGGCAGCTTTTATTACCGATTGTACAATTTTTAGAATTAATAGCTTTGGGAAAGTAGTTCACTCATACACTTTCGCTGGTAAATTATTCGTATTAAATGCGATGCAAACATTTTTCGTATTAAAGATAAGATCGCCCTTTCCATCTTCACCGTTCATTCTTTCGGATGAACCACATTTCCAATGCTACTTCGGAGCATTAATTTTAAGAATTCAGGGTTAACAACCAATAATAAACATGGTGATCTCACCTCATTACTTCGGAATAGTTTCCTCACTCCGTAGACAGCGGAGAAAATTTTATTTAAGAGTTGAGAAGATAACGGGAAAATAGTACCGCTGGAATGTGATACTTTGGAAGAACATAACGATGGAAGGAGAGCATAATATTGGCGATTAGCTACGAAATGAGAGAATTCTTCGTCTTATTTGGGCCATAGTCACGTTCGATTAGAGGAAATGTGACGTCAGTTCCTCTCGCTAATTAACGGGCGCCATCGACTCCACGGAAGAACAGATTTTCGTCAAAAAGAATCGGTACGGAAGGCGATTTTCACTTCGTAAAATGCCTTTAAATAGATGAGATTCTTCAGAATATCCACCGACTTTTACTCTAAAGTGTTTCCCAAATCGATTACGACAATGACTACCACGGATAATCCATAAAGGTTGAGAACTCTGTTTTGAAGCACACAGTCCATTTGATCTCTGGTCTTTTCCAAATTATCAACCGTTCAGTTTGCGTACATTATGCATCTATGTCAGAGTTGCCGGGAACCGTCTTTCGACATCATTCTCAGAACCGTCTTCTTCGCAAGAGACACTGATGTTCCGCTTTGAGTAGCAAACTCTCATCAGCTGTGCTGATGGATTTCAGGTAAGCGTCACCATTCGTCCAATGCCATATTCTGAAGACACATTTCCATTCTCATCTTTTGCTTAGGCGTCGAGCAATCTCGATACCAGCACCATGTGCAAGCGATAGTATTGAATGCACTGTCATGAGAAACTTGTCAGCCAAACTTTCGAACATCTTTCAACATCTTGTGCACCAATCCCTCGAGAGCTGTTCTCCATTTTACCTTGGCCACCAGTGAACTAGCGCGCTTTCTTATAGAACCCTGTACTCAGAGGAACCAAATTAATATCGTAGTATTTTTGAAAGTTATGCTAAGGTATTTCGCGTACATCCGGGACCGCTTTCACTGCAATTGAATATGTTGCTCACTTTGGCTATCGCGAGTATCCAATTACGTCCAACAAACATGCCAGAGCAGTTCTTAAGAGGTTCGAAATACTCTGCGATCGCCGATTTTGCCGGTGAACCAATTCTACGAATGGAGAAAGAAACTGCGAATTACCGACTTTCTGGGAACTCTCAGAATCTTCGACGAGCGGAGTCTTTCCAACCTCTTATTCATTAACAGCCGAGTTCCAATTCCTTTATTTTCGGCATTTAGGTATCGTGAAATTTCTTCGAACGCATAAAATTAGACGGAAACCCGAAAACTCTGAGTGGAATCCACAAATGTTATCGTCAACCTAAAGGTAAATAATGCGAATGGTGCAGACGGACGAACAGAGGAATGCAAATAAGGAATGAGGGCGACACAAGAAAGTGTGTTTCGCTCATGAATTTCCACCTTTATGTAATCCGTGGAAGGTGACCGTCCCTTTTCCTTCTTTAGCAGAGATGAGGCTCGATGTTTTTCTGGTCAGTAATGCTGGAGTGTATGTCTATTTGTCATGATATCCGATGTAAGTTGCCAACCACGGCTGCTATTGGATCAGATAATAAATGAATAAATGACGATGAAATCTTACGGTGCTCCTCGATCTTACAATTACAATTACGATTCGCAGCTTACATTAGATATTTGCAATTACAGTTTTCAGCTGTCGAACTGAACTGAATAGAAAAACTGAAAAACGGCAAAATAATAGAAGGAGATGCATCCGCGAGAAGAACCAGGAAAAGCGATGAGTTGATAAAATACTCGACGTTACAAATAGTCATCGGTTGGGAATCTTCGAAAGAAAGACATTTCTTTTAACAGATACAGAGAAAGTACGTTTGAGGAGGACGTTGTCGGCATTGTTCGACATTATCATCCGTTTCATACAACCGAAAACATCTACTTTTGAACGTCCTCTACACATCCCTTTTTTATACCAATATCACCAAGGTAAGGTTTGGAGTCTACAGTAGCTTTGTAAGTTTTAATATCACCGTTTTCAGCTTTATAACGACATCAACAACTCCTTTGAGAATTGCCCAAGGAGAGTTGTAAAGCCATCGAATGGTTAAAATACCATTTTTCTCAAATTGCATCTCCGGAAGCAATTATACCAGATGGTTCTGGCTGCCTGTGGACTTGAACTACAATCCGTTTCTCTTCTCGGACACCATTTTAATACGAATATTCGCAAATTTAGTTGCACTGCATATGAATTCATTGCTGTATCTTGAAAAGAACGAAAAAGTGCTTTTTCCAGATCCATAATTCCACAGTTTCTGCACGCCCCCTGATCCAATCCTGAACATCTTCATTGTAGTATACATTTCTCGTTGACTTCATAAGCTCTGACTTAAATTAAAGGGTAAAACCTAGTTCCTTGAAGCTCATAAATCTCACAAACAGTCATCTGTTTAAATACCAGAACATGTGAGCCCGACCCTAATAACTTTACTCATTTTCCAATCGATTTAAGGACAACTTATCCTCTCAATCCAAAGAAGACAATTCAATAGTCTATGTCTCGGACATCAATAAATTCGATGGATGATTTTCCTTTTAACTTCTCCGCTGAGTTTTTGATCCCCATCATCATTTTACACTTTCTGCTTTTTCACAGATTTTCTTCTATTTGTCGGTTCGTAGGCGCATACTATGACATCACTTCTGAGTTTACTACAAATAACAGCACTATTTATTCATTCCCTTTATCGATTTAACGGTAAAACTAAGTAAGAAATACACTTCTCGAATGCCTTAGCATAGTAAGGCTAAGGTTGATTATAACTACGTTCTCATGGGGCAAGATATTGATTTCTTCCCCTTTTATAGTAATATTTTCTGTTTCTTTTTCCTCATTTTGTAAATCACATTAACTTTATCTTTTCTATAGAAGAAAAAGAAGGGGCGCCAAAATAATTATAAACAAATGAAGAGGTCGGTGTAAGTACGTTGTTCCAGCACCGTAATCAATGCTTTATAAGAGATATATGTGAAAAGGGGATGGTCAAAAGTCAATATGGCTAAAAATGCTAAAATTGAAATATTAGAAGTAAATAACTAAAAATTCTCTCACTATCGATAGAAAGTAACACGAGGTCAGAATAATTACTCAAAGTTAGCATTTTTACATTTAAATAACCATTCCCTCCTAGAAATTAGACAATTCTGAATATTTCTGTTTCAATTGTTTGAATACATCGTTATTCAGGTGCTCTCGTTTTAAATTAAGCTTTCTTCCTTGCAAATTCGAATCGATAAATATCAAGCGAAAAAATATTCTTTAAAATAGTCCACTGTCCACTGTCAGGGCAAACTTCCCTTAGTTAATGCTTTCATTCTCCCTCAGTTAATTTATGTTGCAATAATCACTTTCAATAGAACCAAGTTCAATCTCAACAAAATTGAAAATTTTCACAATAAGGCAATAAGATCGGTAAGAAGTACCAGTAATCTAGTCCTCTTAAAAGAGATCAAATCATTTTCAACTAAACGTCTGTGCGCAATTTAGTCGCAAAATCAATTGAAAAGTTTTACCTCAACCTCCTTAATTTAGAGAAACCTCTACTAAATTCAATGTGGAATTACAAGCAAAGATGCTGAAAAAGAGAAGAATAGAAGTCGCCAAACTGGTCATTTGTAAGTTTAAATTTTAGCCACATAAGAAAAAACGCAAAAGATAATCTTTTCGGTTTTTCTCAGCTCTGATATCAGTTCCGGAAATCCTGTTCCTTAACTTCGATACTCCTTCTTTATCCTAACTTATTTCCCTGCGTCACCTGCACTCTTGTATTCCTTGTTTCATATAAATGTTACCTGCATTACCGCCTATAAAGTGCGAATACTTGCACATCAGGAAACATGGCACTCCATTTTGCATATCTCTTTATAGATTTCGATATTTTAAAGATATCAAGCGGATGAAACGATATTTCCCTAAGGCAATAGTGAATGAAAGTAGGAAGTAAATCAAAATCGAATATGACACGCGGATGATTATAGTAAAATATCTATTTTGAATCTTGCCAATCTTGAAATAATTTCTTTCTATTCAGACATCGATTGCTTTCCACAGTCTTAGTTCTTTAGAATTAACTTTTCTTCTTCGAGTTATTTGTTCCCGAATGAACGCGCGTAGTTAGTATTTATCTCTCAACAAGATAGCACTCAATGTTCAACACGATTTCGAATAAATTTACAATATTTCCACCTCAACTTATGTTACTATCTTAATCAGAGTTAGCCTACGGAGTTTTTCTGGAGTTTAGTCTCTCTTCGGCATATAGAATTATAAAAAGCATTATACGAGTAGTATCTCGTAGTATCTCCAACATTATTCTGGTATCATATTCACGATATTTTCGGTTCTTCGCATAGGATTCATTGGTAAAGGCATCCGTCTGTTTATAGTGGTGAATGTGAAGGTACAGTTGTGACACCCAAACAAAATGGCGCCTCCATTGGAAGGGTGTCTCCTGAAATGGTGCGAAACGTCGTCGCAGTTGAATACGCAATGAAAAACGGCGATCAGAGAGACTAATAAAAACGGCGGCTGATTCCTTTTTCGATGATGGAAAGTCTCTTGCGCGGTGAAAGCGCGCCACTCGCTTCAACTCTTTTATAATTATCATTACCCAAGGAAAATTCGATTCCTCACTTCAATACGGACAAACCGGAAGACGATTCTCATTCACCGCCAGATAACATACAGTCCATATACTTTGTGAGTCCTCATAATCAGATGTTTGGAAAAAAATTGTGAGTTGATTCACACAAAAATTAATAATTCGAAAGATCGGTTAGAGAAATTCGTTATGAATAAATATCATCTGCTTGTATAGACATCATTCTGAGTGGATCCTCGCCCCCCACATTAGTAAACAAAGAGAAGGAAATGGATGACTAGGCAAGGTGAGGAGTGGGGCAATTTGCCCTTTCCTCACTCAGCGCAAGAAATCCACGAATAGATAAGCGCGATGTCATATTATGATATCCCCAATCAAAGCACTCAAATTAGATGGATGCAATTATTCAGGATCACTCAGTAGATTGCCCATTGTCACATCGCACGAAGCAATTCATAGCAACTATTAAATGAAAGCTCATGATCCCTTACTTATATTTCGTTCTGGGCGAGTCTACATTCCAGGGAGTGCGTGTAGAAATGATACGATAGCTTTCCATTTCAAAGGGACGACGCGAAACAGAGCTTTCAATTTCACAGTATCACTTGATACATACCCAAGAGCACTGAAGTTACGGCACGAAAAGCGTAATTCTCATCATCAACTGACCACCTTTCCATGCAACTTCGTATAGTTTAATCGCATGCCAATCACAATCCTCCCGAAAAGAAACTTCAGTATCCACTTCTTCTTTCTTTTTCTGCTTACAATCTATCTGGCTCGTACGAGTTTTTCTTTGAGGGTGAGAATTTACAGAGGAAAAAGGAGCTTAGATGAAAATAAATCAGATAAAGAATTTTGTTTAAATTTCTTTCTCCATTTATTTCTAGAATAATAACCTCGGTTTGCCTAGATTCACTCCACCATGACCAACAGACTATTATCATTACTTTGCCTCATCTCGGTAGTCACTTAAAATTCCCACATTAATGCCTTTTACTCTACTTTTTTATATTCATCCCGCCCTTTATATTATTTTATGTTTTGTCACCTCATCCACCTTTTCCCTTCAATTACTCTCTTTTGATCTCTCTTGTTAGTATTTGAAGCGTTTCCTCTGCCATAATATATTTACTCTCATTAAAACACCCCTCTCATCTTCCGTGTTCTTTTTCCTATCAATCCAACCATTTTTCCTCAACACATTCACATTCGAATCTTTTCATGTCCTCCTTTTTTATTATCCACGTTTTCCATCCATACAATTAAACATTCCACACCAAGGCTTTGATCTCAATAATACCCTAAGCTAGTTACACGTAAAAATCAATAATATTTTCCACGACCGATGTTTTTTCCGCGATCAACATATTTGGATGAATTTAGCGAATGCCTGTATTTTTCGCTGTAAATAATGTATTTTTCCTTTACGTTAATCAAAGCTCAGAAAAGTCAAAAGCGATGAGTGGTTTTACTCGGCGCTCTTGATGAAATTAATACGTCGAAAACGTGAGGTAAGTGCGGTCGCAGAAACGTTCTGCTTTCACTGCATTGAGAAGTTGCGTGCGTGTGTACCGTGCTTCAAACGGTCGTTAGATACGGAATAAAGAGACAGGAAGCTGCCTTCAATTAAATTACGAAAGAGAACGACGCATAGGAAATCGTCAGCATTTTTATTTGTGTTTAGGAAACAGATATTCGGGCGACGCGATTACTTATAGAATTTAATTTCTTTCGATAATCTTTTCTCTTTTCCAAACCAAGGTTTTCTTAACTTGAGAGACGGAAAGATTGTTATTTTTCGGATTTAATTCGTATTAATATTGTTTATTTCAATCATTGTTCTGAAATTAGTAAGGATTTATTTCGTTTTTTTAAAGAATTTTTGTTTCGTTTATCCTAAAATGATAGGGAACATTTGGGATGTTTCACTGAAAGCTTTCAATGTTAATCTGATTAGTTTTTTCAATTAGCAATTATTTAAGAATTTACAGGAAAATTTCTTATATACCTTGATAACGATCAAATTTTCCAAAAAAAAAAGGAATTGCACCTTATTGTTGACTTCATTTATTTTGCGATTTGATTGTTCGAAGGACGTTAAATCCGAGTTATTACTCGGAAATGAGACATTCCGATTGAGACATATTACCTCGACCGTAAAAATGGCGTCATTATTATCCTTTCCAGGGAAACACTAGACTTGGAAACACTATGACTTGGAATATTTTTCATTTTCTTCTTTAATAGGCGAAGCAAACAACTTTACTCTTGATGTGGCACCCTCCAACTGAACACATCATCGCAGACTTCGCTCTTACGTAATACATTTATATCTCTTTGTTAACTAATAACTGTTCTTTACTCGGATTCGCTTTGTTAAGCCCTCGATAAAGAATATTTCGGATCGCTTCCGTACGATTTTACTTCCTTCAATATGCGTGATTTTTCCGAGCGTTTGCCAAAATAAAGCTTATGAAGAATAATTCTCCGTGTTTTGTATCTTTATCAACGATTATCCAAAAAGTTTGAAGGAAAACAGAAAAGAATTGAATTGAATGAATCCTTTTTGTGATGTTATGTCTCATTCTTTTTTCAATCGACTACTTTGAAATTGGCATAATTTTGATTGTCTCACGGTAATGCAAACATTGTAATTCACAACAAAATCCAGGCCTTTATTTAGTATCCAGTATTGTACTAAATTTTGTTTTTAGTTGGTTTTAAGATTTGCATAATTAATATCTGAAAACTTTGAAATTTAAGTTATTTACAACACTGTGTTCCCTTTTCTCCAGTAACTTTTCTCGACCTCTCATGAAATGATCTTCATCCACACTGCAGTAGATTTCCTTCCGAATAGCCATACGCCATCAGTGAAAGCGGCCCTGGGTTCGATTCCCAGTGGTAGCCATACGTGCGAAATGACAGCCGTTGAAGCATTTTTCTAGCAATACTATCACCACATTTTTTTAAGTTTTGAGAATTTTGTACAAGTTTGGTTCTTTCAATATTTATTTACCATTAATGTCTGCGTGACAACCGAAATTGAAGTCCCACAAGAAGTTTGGCGCCTTATAATCAGTTAAGCGAAATTTGAAAAAGATTTATTCGGCCACCCATGTGCGAACTTTGTTTTACCTGCCGCCCATATTTGTAGTATTTTTTACAGTATAATTTCCATACGTTCTCAATAACTTGTTTTAGCGCACATGAAATTGGCATTATTAAATAAGTTTATGATAACAATATTTATCAATGTAATTAATTTACAGGCTACAGCCACTCAAATTTTTTCACATTACTACTCTAATTAAATTATTCCTTTATCATCTAGGAATAATTTACCGCCCAACTGAAAACTCAATCGCCAAATAACTAATACATAATCGCCAAATAACTAATAACAAATACTCGAGAATAAAACAATTGATTCAAGGAAAAACGACATATACTCTCCACTCTGTCCCGAGAACATTTTTTATTTTGTAATATTTAAATATAAACACATTTCATACTTTCGTGAAAACAAAAACAATGAAGTCATTGTAACAAATAATACTTAAAATCAGAGTCGGAAGAAATGTGATGTTTAAGCGGCTATATTAGCGATGTTAGCTATATTAGCGATGGTCTAGGAAGGGAGGGCCTTCGTGAGTTCGGGTTGGTGATCTAAAAGGGCTTATTGTTTTTCTCTCGGCTATCGTCCATCGGTCCATAGTGACCCGGTTGGCATTTACTGCTTCAGAAGAATTCCGCAATTATTGCTGATATTTATTTTTCCGCAGTTCTGAAATTCGAGAGAAAATCTTTTCGTTGGCAATGTCTCGCAAGAACACTTATCGCATTTTCTCTCATTTGGCGTAGATTTCTATTCGAAAGAAGCAGTCAATGATGAATCGTATTAAATGCGGAGATAATCGTCTCAAGTTGCGCTTCGGGAGATAAATAATTACAGGAAATCATTTGCCCTGATTCTCACGCACCGATAATCTCAATTGAAGGAAACGAAAAGTGTGTTACGTGGCTAAAACCAAGTTTAAGAGGTGAGTTATGAATCCAGGCGAGCGTTGTGGTTCGATAATTGCGACTTTCGTGGAATGAAAATTGACTCATTTGTTTGCCTCCAGAACGAGTTTCGTCTAATTTGAAAGATTAACGTATTTCACAACATACGTTTTCTCGAATTCTTCAGACTCTGAAATACAAATTTCCTTCTTCGAAACAAAACAGGAGCGAATGCAAATGAATATTCTTCGCTAATCAGGACGAAGCAATTATGAGAATATTCATCTGAGGAAATTTATAAACAATCCCTTTCCCTGTGGTCAACGAGAATGTTTCATTTAATTCAAATGTAAATGTGAGCGCTGATTTGTAACGTATGACACTTAATTCAATAATTACTTATTCGAGAGAGCGAGAGGCTGACGTCACAATGCCTGAAGTCTATTTTTATTTCGTCTGTATCATTACTAAAACATGATAATTTCATTTTAATTATTTATTTGTTTACTTATTTCCGCAGTTATAAAGAAGGCAGGCATCTTTTTAAATACATTTAGTATTTAATAGCTTTAGGGTACAATGAACATAGAAGGATTAATTTAATGATATAAAATGCAATGAATTGATCGATACAATAATTACACTTCACGATTTTTCAGGGTTATTAATTGTAATCTTATGCCCGAATAATAGACATAATTGTTAAATGAAAAAAGATTTAAATCAGAATATTTGCTAAAAATGATTGTTAACTCCAGAATCTACGGATATTATTAATTATTAGACAGAATAGAAAATATCAATTTATAATCCATTGTGGTATTTCGCTTTCGGTTTTATTACCTTTTCTTTCTTTCGTGGCTTTTAGAAATATTGGTAAACGTTATTTGGTCATCATCTTCCTTCTTCTTTATGGATATTCTCACTGCCACATTGAACATGGTTTATACCATCAGAGTTAAATCTAAAAGAAAAGGATGGAAATTCATTAATTTGGCGAATGAGCAGAATTTCTATTAGTGTTCATCAATGGTCTCACATTCAAACAAAACACTCCATGCAGTTCCCTCATAAAACAAACCAAAAATGAAATCTGTAACTTCTTAAACCGGAAACCGATATCAATTCTGTTTCTATTTCCGGTTTGCATACGAATTCAGCGTAGCTGTATTTACCTCTCTTTTTCCACAGCGACTTACAACTCGTAAATTTAACATTTGTATTTGCCTGTGTAATTCCCCTATTTTTATAAAAAAAATTGAACTAAAAAGTGACTTAGGATTTACACAAGTTAAGTTCGATAATCAACGTTGGAAATGAGTCTCCCACAAATAATCCCCCATGTTTACAACTTACAATGTGATGATTATTACAGTGTGTCAGCCAAGGCGACGAAGTCTATCTAGAACATCGCATCAACTATCAGAAACAACACGAAAACCTTTTCTTTAAATTTGGATTTAAGCAATGCTCGGAAAATACGGTATTTGTTTTAGCTCGTGATATATTCTAAAATTCAAATAAATTTAATGTTACTAAAACGTTAGCCTTAATAAAAACCCATCTGTGTTGGTCAATGGTCAATGCAAAAACAGCGAACCAGAGCGAACTGATCAGAACTTTGTCGTTTTCACTGAAGCGAGAGAAAAGCTGAAAGAAGCATAACGGACACACTGTGCTCATTTGGCATCAGTAGAAGTGGCTGATCACTCACGATCTCTTAGACTGATGCGGTAACGAAATTTTAAACTCATTCTCTAAAAATCTCATCGCTTTTTATCAATTCGTATTTTGTTGATAAAAAACGTCAATCGATTTCGGTGGTTAAGTCGTCGCGCTTCGCACTGATTTCAATTAAGCGCTCGCCATAAGCAGGAAGCCATCTCTCTTTCTCTCGAATACATTGTTTAGGATAATATGACAACTTAATTGCCGATTCACCCCACTCGCATTTCCTCTCAAAACGGACGGCTGAAATGCCCTCCTTAAAACAGACGGAGGCAACGTCGGGTGAACGATAACTAAAAAGAGTTACTTTGAATTGAATTGACAAAAGTCCTACTATAAGGAATGACATTTGAGATGACAACACCGAAATTATATGGTTTGCTGCGGACAGGGCCGGCCGTAGGCATTTTGGACCCCCGGACGGAGAGACCCTGATGCAATGCCTGATTATAAAAATCGATGATTTAAATTTTAAGTTTCGGAACTACATCAATTTATTCATTCATATATCATTGCAATCGATGTAAGTAATATCTACAATACGAATTACACAAATCGATATAAATCATAAACCTATACAATCCCTAAATGTATCATACAGAAATACAGGATAACTGTCAAAGGATGCCATTTTAAAAGTAATAAGAAGTAATGAATAAAATATGCCCATACATTTTCCTATTAATTCGTATTTTGAATCTTATATGACAAAAACCCAACTGCCAAACCTAACCGAAACACCAATGCCTTTATTTCTTCATATTTTTTGTATATATCAACTCGGCAAATGATTAATTCTGTCAAATCCGATTAAGTAAGAAGTCATTTTCGTCTGTTATGACCCTAGAAATGACACTCGTACTTATCCCTCTTTCCTACAGCCAGCTGAAGTCCATTGCGCCTTTTCGAACTTTTAATTTCCAGTAGTCTGTAAGAAATGTTGTGAGAGAGTTTTCAGTAAACATTTTATTAAAGGTTCTCTCCATTAACTATCCCGTCGATATTTTTACATTTTAAAATTAAGGATGAAAGGGTCAGTACCCTAAGAATCAACGCCCTGGGCAGTTTCCCAGTATATACCCAGGGCCGGTACACAGATTTGCCGAAGAAGTGGACTAAAACTACTTCCATTTGAGTTTGAGAATAGTGGCGAAGTGATTTTGTTCCGTTATTGTGTGGTGCATCTATCCTCGATCTGTAAATGAGAGTCACGCAAATGTGATTTGTGTTATTGGAAGTTCTCAGCGATCAATTTTAGGCAACTATTCTGAAGTTATACGAAAGAATAGAATTTTTTCGACTGATTTTTTGATTTACAGAAGACTCGAATTATTTTCTTTCCTCGTAGATTTCATTCTATAAGTATAACTATCCGTTTTAGAAAATTTCTATTGTTCAAAGAATTCCGATGAAGCCTGGTGGCGAAAGTTATTCGTTTTTTAGCCGGTTTTAAATGAATTTTCGACAGTCGAATAGTGAACCGAATGAAAACATACAAATAGAACGATCTTGAAAAGTAAACGAATTTGCGACGGGTCGTGAGAAGTGAAAGTGTGAAATGGAATGCTTTTACGTTCGTGGAGTGGTCAATGGACAAAAGACCTCTTTAAGTGACGTTTGGATATTGGAAGGATGAAACTGATTTATTTCCTTGCTCCAAAGGCAGAGAAAATACAGAAAGAAGAAGCCGGAACATTTACGATCACTCTCTATTTATACCAAAAATTGGAATTTCTTTGCTTGCAATTACTTTCGCTTCCTTTAAAATTTTGGCGGAGTATTATAATCATATAATATATTCATATTCATTCGCTACTTTTTCATTTAGGATACGCTAAAAGATTTTCCCACCTCGAGGACGTACCAAGATGAGGATAAATGTCAGTTATATTTAATATAAATTATAAATTTCAACAATTCGTAAGAAAATAATTTCATGACGTTTTCCGTAGACATTACTGAAATTTCCATTCTGGTTTCTCAGTCAACTGATTCTACCATTTTGAAAATTTGGCAAAATACTAAGTATCGTTTTTAGTCCTCATCTTGTATACGTCTTTAGTATTGCGTTATTTGGTAAAAGTTTACTAGCGCAGAACGAAAAAAGTGACAACGAAAGGCATATTCCCAAATGAAGTAACTACATACCAATAACGCGCAGTTTAGCTGTTATATTAAAGCATTTTAAGCAATATTAAATCTAATAATTTTACTGAGGGATATTTACTTAAATTTCTACAACCACTCGTTGTATCTTACTATGTTACAATAATATTTATAAGAGCTTTATTTTAAATGATATCCTTATATTCATATCAGAAACCGAAGATAAATGCTGAGTTGCAATTAGAAAGAGAAATTACGGATTACAAAATCAGTGAAAGCTATTGTATAAATTAATTGCCATTGTTTATATTTAAGAAAAAAACGATAAAGCATAAAATATATAAATTAATTATTACGGTGTTTAAAATGAAAACAAGATAGTATAAAGTATTTATATCTTATTTAATAGTTCACTGAACACTTTTTGGGACAGAATAGATACCTACATAAAGAAAGCTGTTTGTGCTTACACTAAAAATTAATCATATACTCATACAATTACTAAATAATTATTTATTCCCTTATTCCTAAATTAAATGATTAATTGAATTAATATAATTTTAAATTTCTTTTGATCAAAAATACGTAAATAAATATAACAATATATACCTATGTAAATTTCATTGCAGATCAAGTTATTCTTTATTAATCTAGTGATCAAGTTTCCCAATGTAAAAATTATCGGTGAATACGAAGTTTAGTTTCTCTCAGTACTTTTAAGTTGCAAATGTTAAGCTTTTTCTTTTGTCTTTCTTCGAGGAACATGAATACAAAGTATATTGTTCACTTCACTTGAATAGACCTCGTAGTTATCACTAAAGCACTAAAATATCTTCAAAGAGATTGTAGCCCCATTTAAGCTGAGTTTATAGGAAAGGCGATTGAAAACCAACGCTGCAATCTTGTAAATTTCAGTTACAGGATATCAGACAAGGCGACTACTGTAGAACCACACACCAAAATTGGGCCAAGCAATGGACATACGATTACTTTCGCATCTGCGAGTTATTTGCCCAAAATTCGACCTCGACGCAGGTTTTTATGCCGAATAAATCTGATGCGTGTAACAGCGCTCACAAAAATGCGCTTCCGTGGTTGGGCGGAGCAGTTGCCTTGGGCCGTCTTACGGTCACTAGGTTAACGGTATCTGAAGAAAGGAGCACGAGGAGCAGGTAGAAGCCGATCCAAATCATATCCAACATTTTAAAGCCTTCTTCAGGTGTTAAACACCGAAATATTGGAAGCGCGTCGAGATGATCTAACTGCATTCAAGGCGGCTTTTGCGATTTCTGATCCGGTGCATCGCTGCCTTACGGCGTGTCAACATTTCCCTAATCGCTTATTGTTGCCTATCGGATGAAATGGTATTTAGAAAGGGATATTTTATACTTTGATCAATTCCATAAAGAGATCATGTAAATTTTATTGCACTGTGTATTCCATACAGGAAAATGGCGCGCGTTGTTCCTATTGTTCCATCAGAAATCAATTTTGCTCTAAGCTGAATGTCATCAAAATCATTTATCGCCAAGTTTCTTTATCTATGCAAAAGTCGGAACAGCTCGCTCTGTTCCCCAGTAAGTTAAGATAGAGCCATAAGATTTACCTGGTTTCTTCATGATTTGGACGAAGTACACCTCCTGATTTTTCTTATAGGAATTAAGAGCGCCTAGTTCCCACCTTCATCAACTCCTTTATTTGCAATGCATCAGAAAAATAAGTTATTACGAAGTAGATTCCGTATTCCGTAGACGAAGGATAATAAGAAGAGAAAAATAGTGGTATGACTGGGACTCGAAAGCTGGTCTCCCACTTTCCGGGCAGTTACACTAAACTAAACTCACTTGTGTTAATGAATGCTTATATAAGCAGGAGGCAATCCCCACTTAGTGGCACCAACTGTCACCCACTTGTGAACATTGTAGATAATTTCGTGCCAAAGCGTGCTACCGACAATTGGCCGCCCGGAAGCGAGTAGCATAATATACATAAACCGTCCTATAAATAAAGAATACATTTATATCTTGTGAACAATTTTGTGCTTGTGAACAGTGAGTGTGCATTTTTACACGAGTGACTTCTTACTGCTGAAAATCGTTCCGCAGCTTCATCGAGTTAAAGAAAAGATATGTTTGGCTGCTGAGGCAGGTGCGACGGGACGTGTGTGGTGTATTAACGTCTTCGGGGCAGAGAGGCAAAGGACCCCATCGAAGCAGAGTCCCCCCGTACACTAAATAATATTACAGCACGTAATTGGATTCCTGATCAGATACACACGTAAAGAATAATATTCACCCAAATTACACCGAGATAATATCCACTAAACATTTTTAAGGTCCAAAATAGTCCCTTCAAAAATATTTCTCGCCTTCTTTATTAGATTGCAAACATTTATAACTGATGCAGAGTCTAGTTAAGTTAGTGCGTGAGTGCGTTTGTACTTTAGTTCCAGAAATACATTCGCTCTCTAAACCTTATCATTATAGATAGAATTTCGATCGGTTTTTTAAATATTCTGCTCACAGTTGTATATTTCATAGATACATAATTTAGAGTTACGCTTTAAACAAAGAGCAGTATTTCCCTTCCTAATGAGCATTTATCCCAAAATCACTTCGCATCACTAAGGAAAAACTTAAGTGAACATTTCAAGTATATATTTTTCTTTTAAAGGGTGACTGAATAACTTTCCAAATTATTAACTTCTTGCGAAAAGTAAACAGAAGTGAAAATAGCGTCTTCACCGGGACTCAAACTCAGGTTTCCGGGTTGGTATTCTAACCATCGAAGTATCATGCCGCGTGAATTCCACTTCTGTTAAAGTGGCGCTTTGTGGCACCTCTGTGGTTCCTTATATTGACACCAACTACTGCTAGAGGTGCTCAGTCAGGATGCCGACTCACAAAGTGATGTTTTTGAGGCATTCCTCCAAAGGAAAGGAACAAGGACGAGGTTAACTTTGGATAATTGAAGTCTAAATTGATCAAGAAATAGACGCTAGTGAAGTGTGGATTATTGATATTTTTGCTACGAAATCCATGAATACGTAATAAACGCATCACAGGAAACACAAAACACGTTAAAGGTAAAATTAGAGAAGTACGGATACTACGCGGCACACCAAGAGCACATTGATAGAGAGGCCTTAAGAAATTCATCGCATCACATCGGTCGGTTGGGGCCAATCAACCCCAAGACCTCAACTTCTTTTGCAGAAAACAAGTGGCACATGGAATCCACAATTGCTACAGGAGTAGCGATTTCGAAAGATAACGAGGAACGCTTTCCAAGAATCAGTAATCCTAATCAAAGCCTTTTTAAGTTATCTTTCGATCTGCAAAGTTCATCGAATTATTTAATAAGAATCGGCGTCGAAGAATTATTAATTCCCTTCGTACAATACGTCACGTTTACTCCATATTGTTTGCTATTTTAAATGGAGAAGTAGTTGATACACCAACGAAGAGGTCCCGCGTTCGATAAGGCACGATTGTTTCCCTCCGCTGTGACTTGTAAGTTGGTCTTAAAATTTAAACATCGAACAATAACGACGCGATTATTATTACTATTATTATTGAAGGCGCGCGAACGTGAAACAAAATAATTTTTATGAGAGGATTATTGCTGAAGCGTGTTTTGCATTATCATCTGAAATCAAGAAATATCTACGTTTGAGTTTCTAAATTACTTCAAAATCCCAGATGGCGTTTCCGAAACAACTCATTACCTCATCATCAACAGATTTTATAGTGATCTTATGTACATTTATCAAAACGTAGATATTGCAGTGATTATTAGTAAGTTTAGTTCGATAGTAAGATTGATCCGCTATCAATGGAATAAAACATTACTAGTATCAACTAATAAAACATACTTTTACAGTTTAGATGAGTGTATCACTAAGTGATACACTCATCTAAACTGTAAAATTAATGTAATTTTCAATAATTACAATACGCTGTATCAGGTATTTTCACGAATTGCCCGCAAATAAACGAGAATCTATTTTCTTCCGCTTTCTTCACACAATTTACATTTTTCCTCACAAACAACTTCCATCTTCTTAAGTCTACACTCATTTCCATCATAAATAACATTAATTGTCCAACTCTTTAAATTCCCTTCTCTACTCTTTTCGATTTTAAGAGAGCATTTGATCTATTTTTTCACTTAAGAGTGGAACGGTTGAGTTTTAGACTCAATCAAAGGATAAACTTTTGGAATAAACGATACAAGGTCACCAATCGATAGAAATCTATTTAAACTGAGCCAAATAAAATGATGCACACCAGTGGGGGGCAAATTTTATTTCAGAAAGGTGAGGATTCTTTCAGTGAGAGCAGAATTCGTTATGTAGATATTCCTGGAAATGCACCAGTGATTTCGAATGATCTGTTCATTTGTATTCTGAGTGAACAACTTGTCCATGCCGCGGATACGATAGAAAGAATTTAAACTCAGACTTTCGATTCGAAAATGACAACATTTTAATGAATTCACTGATTACATTGGTTTAAACACACGCTAATTTCATTAGGCTAAAAATATATTGTGAAATTTTAAAAATTGATTTTTATTTTTTCCATTTATTGAATTATATTTTACTCAACTTCAACTTTGGATCTATTTTAAATCACATGATCTTTTAACACTCATTGCATGTTTCTTTTAGGCTGGTATCGAGTCTTATTTTTAAAATGTGGTTGCCAAGATTTAATTATTATTTAATAAAAACCCAAAAAGAACTAGAGACCTTTACAATGGATTAGAAAAAGTAACAATGTCAATAGCGAGTCAACAATAAAAGTAAAAAGTCATAAGATATATCAAAGAAAATAAATATCTAATAGCATTAAATTTTAAACTAACTTAAAGTTGAACCTTACTATGCAAAAGTATCTGAAGGAGGAGAAAGAGATAGTATAGATACGGTAAATGAAGGATAGTTATGATTTGAATCGTGATGAAGTTGAGGCGTAGGGCAATGAAATAAAAACCATAATGAGGTTTTAATTTCAATCAGTAAATGGTACTAAATGACCTAAGCCGTCGACGCGCCGTAAGCGAAATACTACTGCCACATTGAAGTAACATGTATGACGTAATAATGGTTCAGAATCTATCGTAAATAAGCTTCAGAGGTCGGTCTCAATTTCTTGCTCTTCGATGTTCGAGTTTTATTTAGACGACGCAGTACATTTCGGGATGTTTACCATCGGTCGTTGTTCTGTCGTTCACAGGTAGGCTCTTCTCCCATTTTGTGGGAATTGGCTTAATTGAGGCAGTTTACACGGATAAGGGCCACTTCCGGTGTTCCCAATTGCTCACAGCGAAATGGCAAGAAAGGGAAAGGGGGGCCGTAAATTGATTAATTGAGGCAAATGGAATCTGAAACCGGAGTCATTGTGTGTGGAGAAATGCGTGGATGCATTACTCCGGCCTGACTCACTCTCATATCCTAATTTCAACCAAGACCGACTTTTTCCTCGCCAAAACAACTGAATGTCGACTGCTCGATATATTTCAGCGGCCATTTCGATATTGGATCAGATACGTTTAGGATATCGAGGTAGATATCGAGAATGTTTCAACTTATCCAAGTTACGCATTTATCAGATAATTGAGAGACTTCGGTTGATTTTTCATCGAATTTCGGCCTTGTGAAGTTAAAGATAATATCAACATAGTTATATACCATATGAACAGTTGCTGAGAACACTAGTACAATCATGATTTCTAAGACATAAATAAAAATAGGATGACCTACGATAAACTGTTGCCTTTGCTCTAAGTATACCATGGTTGTCTTTGATAAAAGCTGTCCTGGGTTTGATTTCCGGTAGCGAGAACATATGTAAAAATGAGTTGTGAAAGCAATTTTACCACTCTACTAATTGATCTATATTTTCGTATATACCTTCGATAAAACTATTCATCTCTTCATATCCCCCCGAGAATCGGCATTCATGTGTAAGAGTGTGAAGTCTTCTTTTCTTCAAACCCACCAAACAAATTCAATGCCATGTCCCGTTTTCCGGACAAAGTTTTCTCTGGTTTTCCAATTTAGTAAATACATGTATTTTTTACAGTTTGAGTTCGACTAATGGTTAATTGAAAGAGATATTGCGCACAGCAAACCAGTCCTGAAGATGAAACTCCTTCTACATAGTGGCATACATAGCATCCTCGCTAATTTTGTCAAACTTCGCGGCTCGTCTTAGAAAAATGAACGCTTGAAAAGCGGAGCAGAAAATTGAAATACCACTGCCTAACGCTTTTACGTAAAAACACATATTTATCCCTCAATACTACATCGATAAAGAAGTGCACTCGAAAGATAAGAATTTTCTCTAATACTCGGATAGCGACGTTTCTCCTTAGCATTAATTCGGTGTTACCAAGTCTTAGTCTCTCCCGTTTTGTAGATCCGTTCTTGCTGAATTCAATGTAGTCAAAAACTTAAAACTAGGAAATGAATCAATAGTATAAGCATATTCAGAAAATTATCATACTCATCGTTCTAAATCAGAGGTGAGCAACCTTTCATAGTTCATCCGTGAAATATTTCGTTTTTAATTCTAAGCCTTAAGCTATATTAATTTACCATAGCAAACGCGCTCTCTAGAATTCAGTAGAAGGTTATGTTACGTGAGTAGGTATTTATATCTTGTATGTAAATACATCTTCATACGTGGCAGTGTGGCAGAGTGAGCATAAACTGTGACTATACTTCACTGATTTGGTATTTTTCCTATTTCTCGCGGAAAAATGGATTCGATTGGTTCTAGTATCTATTTCTCTGGTCTTCCTTATCAGAACGGCCTTTGTAAAAAGGCGGACGCATACAAATATTGGCTACATCTTCTACAAACGTACTCTCTCTAAAGTTATTAAATAAAATAAGTCTTAGATTGAATCTTCTATCCTCTTAAGATTCCCATATTGTGGTATGAGTAACGCTCATCTATTTGTCGTAGCAATTCATCACAAAAAGTACTGCCAAATGGGGAATCATATTCGGGGATTCCAGATGCCTTGCTATACTACAAACATTAATATAATGGAGAAAAATTCCACAAATATAACACTTGTTGTTTGTTGACTCGAAATAAAAATGAAATGAAGGAGCGATATTATTTTAGAGCTACAAGTTCTTTATTTTAGCGAAACTTCTTTTCGTTAATTTTAAATATATCATTGCAGCTACGATATTGGGTAAGTTTAAGTAAAATCGTTATTGTCAACTTCAAAATAATCCTATTTTCGTGTAATATAACCAATGATGAAAGGGATCCGTGTAATTTTGAAGATGAGAAAAATATAGAGTTAGAGAAAGAGTTAAAAGTTAGCTCTCTCTCAAAAAGATTTTGGAAGATTTTCAGCTAAATGATGAACTTATATGTACAAAAAAGACTTTGGTGTGAGTTTAGACGATTCCATGAATTTAACTCGGCTCAATAATATATTATCGAGTTATTTTAGGCGTTCCGTTTATATTTATAGCTTCTATCAATGGATGGATATTCGAGGGGAATCACTCTTATTTTTGATTCTTCAGATGGATCAGATGTTTGCAGTAATAGTTGTGCATTTATTATTAGTTAAATTTAATCCTTCATTTCCGACGGGGGATTTCACTAGTGTATTTTTCTCCACGTGGTTTGCCTTGCGACCATCTCTTTCTAGGCGAAGGATAACAGCGAGGACGCTGAAGCAATTGCTCCGCGACCTTTTGCACAAATTGGCGTTGTATTCGAACAAAGCCTACTTTGTACATCCATTCGCAGTCGCCGTTTACTAGCAATTGGCCTATTACTTCACTGATTTGCGCTTGATGAGTACATTTTCGCATTCCCTCGCTTTCTTTCGCTTGACCGTTGATCCATTCGGATCAATTATCCCAATGAAGCTAACGAATCCATTCAAAAACAGATTCGCGCTCTAGTTTTTACAGTTTGACACCACTGCTCTTCACCCATTGACCGGATTTACGAGAAAGATGTATTTATGCACCTCTTTGGTTTTCATTGATAACACGAAAGTTTCAGTTTATTGTTTTGTGGCATCGCTATTTTCAATGTATAATATGTTAATTGCTGTGCACACAAGCGTAGTCATAATGTTAATAGATATTTTAGCATATTTGTCAATTGTATGATAATGTTGCCCCCTGATTTTTGCCTTATTGCAACATATATGGTAATAATAAGATTGACAGAGAGTCATTATCTCTAGCATGCATCAGCTTTATATTTAAGAAACTTTCTGAATCCTTGAGACATGAAACTGTTCTTTAGAAAGCAATCTCGAGAAAGATAAAAATACATTTTCCAAATTATAATAATTCTAATTAGAAATGAAGGACCAACTTAAAAAAAATACTTTTAAGCATTCCTCTTACGAATCCATGTATCTTAAATGCAGCGCCCCGAATCTTTGGACTGGAGAGATATTTCCGGTCACTCATCGTTACAAATAAGATGTAATTAAGGAGAGGAGTGCATCAAAATATTATTTATTCTGAACTACTGATAAACCAGGGATTGGAGCAAAGATGGATTTGCATTAAAATATTTTCACATACAGTAGAAATTGTTTAAAAGGCTCCCTCTCAAGATGCTATCCCGCTTAATACGCGGTTTTCTCGCGGTCCCTACTGCAGGAATCACGTATCGCTTAAGGTGCTTCGCCACTCTCATAAATCGAAGAATTTTCCCCGTCCCTCCACACAGTGAAACCTGCTTTAGCCAAATAACCGCATAACCAATAGAGATACATAATTTTGCAGACAATAGAAATAAAAATGGTCACTTATAGCTCCTCATGCTTTACTTTAAGTACGAAAATTTGCTCGTTCATAAGAGACGAAATGAATCATTTTCATAGCATCAAGCAAAACGTTGTGGACATTCATTGTGGAACTAATAAAGGAAACTGTAAATATAAGAAAAAGTATCAACTTAAGTTTACTTTTTTCTTCCAATGTGAAGTGAAGTTTGTAACAATTTTTCTACAATCGATAGATATCATATTGATAGAAGCAAATGCAAAAGGATTCCTATGCGTTTTAAAGGGAGAAGCACAAGGATTGAGAAATTAATAAACAGTTCCATAGGTTGGTTTCTAATCCGTTAGAAATGAAGTATTATCAAATCCCGGTTAAACCGCTGTTTCTAGTCGATTCCCTGAAAAGCGGGTTTTACTGTATACAGTTTTTCCTCAGCTTTACCTGATTAAACGGAGAATGACTCTCTCTTTTGCTGCGGCTGACCCGCTCAAGTCCTACATAGTGTGTGCCCTTTTAGACAAACACGGCGGACGAGAAACCCATTGAGCAGCAATCGCCATCTTAACTAACCACTAAAAACGGTTCTTGCAAAGATATCCTGCTATCTTATGATGACGCCCAAAATATTGGCCTCCACGCAATACCGCGGAGGATCCTCACCTCTGTCTGCACGTTCCAGAAACACATGCCGACTGCGAGGGCACCTCCAAAATATCCACATGTATCGCTGAAGGCCCTTAAAACGCTCAGAAATGGGCCCCAAATTAATCTTTACAAATTTGTTCCGTTCCCTGTATGCACTCTATTTGGAGGGATACTTATACGAATAAATTCCACAGGTTTGCGAGTAACTTTGTAATAATATTTTATAAATAAATGAATAAGTCAGGATAATTTTTCCGAGCAAACTGTATCCTGTTTTAATAATTTTGCAAAATACTATATTGCAATAAAACACCACGTGATTAGTTTCGGTGCTTAAGCAATAATAATAATACTAGGGTTAGGTGAAGTATTCTTCATCATACCATATTATTTACCTGCCACTCTCTCTCCTTCACTTCACTCTAAAATTGTTTGTGCTTCTTCACTTAAGGATGATTCTTAAACATCAAAACTAGTCCTATAGAGTACTCATACGATGCAATATATTGCTATGTTATTAAGCAGGATCGTGAAAATATTTACCGTGATTTATTTATTTCTCCGATACTTAGATGAGTGCGGTCTTATTTAAGTGCTAAGTATAAACCTAAAATATTTCCATATCCATTTATCCTGTGGGCTTTTAATATTTATTTCTTTTAGAATATTTATTATGCATTTATAGAATTGTTATATTGTATTTAGAATACTTATAGCGGACTATCTTTGAAGTAGGGATAATTTTGGAAAAATGCTTCCGATTATAAAACTAAATAATCGCTTCGATCGACGTCTCAGGTGGCAATCATTCTTTTTCTCTGGAAATGCTTAAAAAAATTCGGAAATGCGCTGCAATGCTTTGCTCAAGACAGGACTTTCTAGACGTCTAGAGAGACCGTTTTGAGAGACTTGTTTGCCCTTTACGTTTCTAAACCACATCTTCCGACGATATGTTAGTTCTCAATTTATTCGGAAGGCGCTTTGGAAAATTTTCTTTAAATCGGCGAATTGTTTTCTTTAGGGAAAAACGAGGTCACAGGAGTTCCCAGAGCTCATTAAAGCTGTGATGCTGTTCTCAATCTCTCTGATGGTCACTCAATTGGATCGAAAGAAAGAAAAAAGTCCTTTTCGCCTGATTTTTAGGCTAAGAATTTGTTTGCTACGTTGCATATATAAGGTAGAAATGTGAAACACAAACCACGCCGACGAGAAAACTCTCACTTGCAGTGGACCCAGAAGAAATAATACCAAATGTGATCCTTTTAATATGACACTTGGTACAGCAGAGTTCACTCCCTACCAATTTCCCATGTTTTTCTAACGGAAGAGTACTTTTAGAATCCTGGAATCGAACTCACCATCGTCATGGAAAATTTCTATGTCGTTAAATTAACAAAATTGCGTCCTGAATAGGTACCTCTTTTCGGAGGGGCATCAGAGAATTTCTGAATTATTCCGCAACACTTTTCTTATGGCGATATATTTGGGAACTTCCAAGATCGAGCCCATTATGGCTAGGATACTATGATGATATTCATTAGCGGTTTCCCGACGCCAAACTCAGAGTACGTCAGCACAAAATCTAATTATGGCATGCATTCGAACAGGATAAGAAGCTATTCAACACATGAATGACGTCCATTTTTAGCTAAAACAAGCGTAACTTATACAATAGAATAAATATACTTACTCTGGGCTTTAACGAAAGATTTTATATGGTAAGCCACGCTTAATTTAGATAAGTTTACATATTCGGAATTTGTTTACCAAACGTAGGAAAGATTGGAGGTCCGGATTCTCGTCTTTGTGACATACGTTGGATAGCTCTATATTGTGAACATATATATTACATGTTAAACTTACATACATAAAGAAACCTCTAGTTTTTAGATACAAACTATTCAGGATAATATCGAGATTTATTTCATTTATTTATAAATACATAATGTGAAACAACAGCAGCCATGGTTGTCAACTTGCATTACGTACCATAACAAATATAAGAGGAAATAATTACAATAAAATATAGCAAAGAAACAAATACATTCAAAAATTACAAGACTTGAGAGAGAAATTTAAAGTTATGGATGTTATTTATGCTAGAAATGATTCATAGATACGTTATTCTATTTATTTAGTTGTTATATCTTTTTAGAATGGTTTGTAATAGTTGAAAATAACCCTTTACGAAATATGTCGTTAGTGAACAAATGTAGTAACATTGCAAAGTGAATCAAAGAAAGGGTTCATTTGTTCATTTCTTTCGCCAATGTATTAGAGGACAAAAAGCGTCACCTGAATGCTATCATCATTAAGTACCAGATTCTGCTCAAATACGCATAAAGATGGAAATTAGACTTATTTATGGCCTTAATTTCGTAGAATGCCAATGGAAATCATACGAAAGGCGTCATCGTTATATCCCCAATTCCGCTCTCTTTTGTCTCGTGGCTCCTCTAAAATCGCATTTTCGTTATTATCGCAGAAGTGAGAGGACACGATTTCCGCATGGTGTGGAAAACATAGGAAAATCGAGTTGAATCCGTTAGCTCATCTGAATGTGGTCACACATTCTTCGTCTTTAGTGGGTCACGCAACGGGATATCGCCCTCACACGCAATCGATTGAAGGCCCTACGCTCACTCCATTTAGAATTCGTGCAATTCTACAAATACATTTCATTTGTTCGACACCTCTCTCGCGATGATGAGCCTCGTTGTAGAAAGTTGGACTTTCGATGCTCTCGCTGAAAAACATCCTTTCTGAAAGATAATTTTTGTAAGAAAAAATTATTATGATTTTCGCCCATTCCAAGAATAATACGTACGGTATAAGAACTGCCAAACTATTCAAATTTTTTCAGCGATTCTGTTTTTTTTTCGTGCAGAGGAAAGCTTTAAAAATTACAGTACTTAATCTTCATTTTAATCATTTATATATTTTGAGTTTTGTTTTTATATTTGTATTTGAATCTTTTTGACATTTCATAATTTTTAACTTGTATTATATTAAAGCGCATGTAATTGGGGGCACCTGTTAGCGCTAAATAAATAATATTTAGGGTAAAAAGATTACATTTTGCTAGGAAGAAAGAAAATATTACATCTTAAAGTTGTTACACTGATAGATAAGCTTGCCATGAATTGGCTTACGATAACAGGTTATACAGACAGACACTGTAAATGACTGTGATTAAGAGTTATTAACAAGTAGGGTTTTCAAAGAGAAGAAATGAGAGTAGACAAGGTAAAGATATACATCAAATTTGTTCTTTTAAACCTTAGCTTTGTCGGCACATTCCCAAATTGAAAACATGGTGGCACAGATAGTTTACTTTTTCTTCTTTATTATTAATTAATTTCTTTATTTTTGAAAATTTTAAATTTATTAGCACATAAACATCTGATTGATTGCTCAAGTCTATTCTTTGGTTAAGTTGGTTAAGTTTGAAGTAACCCTTCAGTTTTAGTTTCTTTTCTGAAATATTTGTTATGCCTTTCAAATTATTAGGAAGGTTATTCATTTTATAAGAATTTTCACTTTTGATCTAATTTTCCTATAATATGAGTCATTATTATAATAAAGCAGCTGAGAAGAGGTGTGAATAAAAAGGCGGAGATTTCAATTTAATTTCTCCGTTTCTTAGCATTTTCTGAAAAATTATCAAGAGCATCAAGCATGACTATCAGATGCCTGCCGTCTTACTTTGCCATTATAACTGATCGAGATGCGAAATTTAATATTTAGATCAAATGGGAATCAACTAAAGTGTTGGGATGGAATGCAAAGGGAGAGTGTTGTGTTCGGAGAGAATCTCTAAAATTACGGAAAATAGGCAAAGTCAAGGAGATTCGCAAACTACTGCATCAAGAATAAAACGAAAAAAATGTGTCGTAATCTGCAAAATGCGGAAAGCAGTTCAACAGAAATATTTGCATGATATTCGAGATAATTTGCTAAGAAAGGCTTAACGTTTTGATTAAGAATTCTACCCAAATTTGATCATAAAATTCTATCACATACAGACGAATACAGTGTATAATTCTAACTCATTAGCCTTTTAACCCTATCAGTGAAATAGAATGAAGAAAGGCGATGAACTTTTTTCACAAAAAAATTATTTAATGAAGAGACCAGGTTTGAACGAGTAATCGTCACCTTCAAGTGACACAGCGATATCCGTATATATGTCATTGTTCGCTATGTTACCGGAAGATGACGATAACCCGTCGAAATCTGGGCGTGTCTCTTAACTAAAGAAATATTTTGTAAGATAAGAACGACGTCTTCATTCTACGTGATGGAATTCCACAACACCTCGCCTCACTGTGAATTTTACCTGCAGTAAATTCAGAAAAACTTAAAAGTTTTCTTTAAAGTTGATTTTTCATAATTTCAGGCTTCGAATAATACATTCGTTGCATATAATACACCGATTTGGCTCTGATTTTCTTAGTGAAACTTAAGGAAGCGACTTAAAATCCAAAAGGTCAATATTTTGATGCTGACAAAGGGAAATGAAACCAAAGGTTCACTAGATACTCAAAAACAAAGGAATAAGGAAACCGCAAACCAATTTTTATTCGTGACAATCTCCTCCGACGTATGACCACTCATTATAATACCAGTGAGATAAATTTTATAACCTTCAACTCCGCCATCTTGAAGTTTTTTTTCGATTGATTTCTCTCGAAGAAACTTCCAGAGAAACTTTTATTTCCATACCTATAAAATGGGATAATTTAGAAGCGGTAATTGGCGAGCCTTGTTCTGTTTCACTCTGTTGATTTGGATCGCTTTCATCAACACGTGCTTTATTTCTCGACTCAATTTCTCTACCGTTTTCACATCGAGTTGCCCAATGCGTTGAATTACGAACGCTATTTAACAAATGTCAACATCGAATCTTTAAATAAAAATTTGCAATCTTTGAATTATATGCATATGCATGAAAATACTTAATTTTTAGAGGGAGAATTAATATTGAAGAAATTAAGAAATTATGGCAACAGAGTCGGGACTATTTCGTTCAACTCGTTAGCCTTTAATTAAGATATTTTACACTTAATTAGTTCGATGAATAGTCGGGAAAAGTATCTTATAAATTATTTCCTCATTTCTTCGACAGCGAAGATGTGACAATGACTTAACATTATCGGTGATCCATTCACGTAAGAAACAAGTTATGCCTAAAGATAAGTGTTGCAACACATCACTCGCTATGAATAATTTAAAGAGGAATGTTTTGAATTCGATTCACTTTACCGAATCTGTTGCTGTCTCCACTGATCTATTTGGACTAGAAACACTTATCTCGCAAAGATTAGCTAGACTGATGGACTTCGCTGACGATGATTGAAAATGGGTAAAATAATTATTCATTCACGGTTTATATCATATTAACTATCATTTGCGTCAAAGGATATTCAACGAAAGTGACAGAAATTAGCAGCAATGTATGTACTATATAATATGCTAAAAATTTATTGCTATGAAATCAAGTGTGACTAATAAAAATATCTCAGATGAGTTATCACGAAATTATTAGCTGCTATCAGTTATATTACTATCTTTGCTAAGTAATCGATGACTTCTACTACTTCCTATTTGCTCATAATTGTCTTTAACGCTCCAATGATTGTAATAGAACATAAATAGAATAAAAATATATGTCATTTCATGTGGTTGCTCTTAAGATTCCCAATTTTGGGCTGAAATCCGAATTCTGGAACATTTTTGTTAGTATCATATTCTAATCCTACTTTTTAAGAAGGAAGATTTAGAAATAGAATAGGTAACTGCGATAGGTATTTTGTAATTAACCTGACGATGGAGATCATTTGCCGAGACCTGTCGTTTTGCTGCCATAAAGTTATTTGTTGGGAAAAGTAGCTGTTTCTTTTTCTTTTGGATGGATTTCCTCAAAACTTCGTTCACTGCTGCGAAATTCTGGAAATTTTTGAAGATTCCGTGTTTTGGAAGATGACAACGATTTGGCCAATCTTTGCTCTATGAGTATATTCAATATTTCTTTCGGAAGGTATTTCAGTTTTCAATCGTTTGTCAAATTTGCAGATATACCAAAATCAGCTTAAAATTGACCTTATAAAAGATTTTCACATGCGTTAAATGAGCTGCCATTTTATTGATTAAAACATGACATAAATACAAAAATTTTTATTTATAAAATTATGAAGAATTTTAAGAAAAAAGAAACATATTTTATTTGTGATTTTGAATAAAGTAAAATAATTTGTAAGACTTATTTACGGACATTTAGGTCTCTCCTCATATTTTTGTTGAATGCCAAACAGAGAAAGTTTCCTTTTAATCTAACGTGGCAATATTTTTGACCTTGTCATTCACTTTAATTTTTGTTTAGTTTTGTAATTTTCGGAATTTGGATGCCATCAGACTTTATGCAAGTCGAAAGTAAATATTTTTTCTTTCTGTTGTCTTCAATTCTTAAATTCATTTGCAGAATTTCTTTATGAGAATCGCTCTTGCGCCTCTCTTTTTGTTTCTCATATAAACTGCAATACAGTTATTGATTTTTTTTGTATGAACTGGAGTCTTGGCCCTCCTTTGGCCTCTCGACATTACCTTCGTTCGGAATTTAATAAAAATACTCTCGTGGCGCATACTAATTTCATATCTGCATTTTACAATACAAGATCCCAGGATCGAGTTATTTAGGAATTGGTTTCATTCAATGAAATAAAGGATAACTTGGTAATTTCCACAGAATATATATTTTATATTATTTCATTCAATGAAATGAATATTATTTCATTCAATGAAATGAATATTATTTCATTCAATGAAATGTCTTTCCACGAAGTACGGCCAAAAACGATTGATTACATTAGGAATTGGTTTTGTTCATTAATAATACTCACCACCGCTGTCTGATATTTAATTTACGACCAGGCTGTGTGCACATCCTGTGAGTTTGTGTCAATCTCCTTTGGTATTCTGAACCTCTTTCTTCACAAAACTGAATGAGAATTTCACTCTATATAATTGGCCGATATATGGGGTGTGTAGAAGATAATCGCCCCTTTTTATGACTTAGTAGTATAAGTAATTTTCCAAAGGCCCGGCAAGGATTTTGAATTAAAATCAGACTATGAAGTTCATGATCACTAAACAGCTGCTACATTTATCATGACAAGGTAGGAGTTAAAAGTTAATCGGAGATGATTTTACCAGGAAATGATATCAAATGGCCCAGGCAAATACGGCCACATGGCAAATTTTCAGAGCCAGATAAAAAAATTCCAGAGCCTGGATAAAAAAAAACAGGTAAAACAGGAAATCATTTTAAGAAACGGAAGTTTCGATATAAGCCGCGAAAAGGAGTGGAAAATGCGAATCATTCTCAAAAGAAGAGAATACGTTTTGGATGGAATGGAATGAACTTCCGTCAAATTAAGAGGTGCTTCCACTTTCACCAATTCAATAACGTTTGATGAGAAAGGCGGAAATACAAAAGAAAGTCAATCTTTATGGTTTTAGAATCTTTGATAAATCGTCGACCAGGTGATGCGGAAACAAATTTCACTATTTCGATTGACGATTTTGAATTCTTTGCGATAGAGGGTTGGCTCTTTCAGAGATAAAGATCAGACTCTTGCTGCCGAAATGATGAAAGTGCAAATTCTCCTCCAAATATCGCCTTCTACAACTCAGTCTCTTAGTCATTTGAAGACATAAGAAAGTTTACATCGACAGAAGAATTAGTGGAATATGACGATGAAATAAACTTGCAAATCACTAACGAAGGTGTGAACGAAGGAAATTTGCCTTCAGTTCTCTACAAAGAAATTTGTCGCCACGATATCAATCCTATAGTTCAAAAGAAGTCGTAATTTGCTACTTGCAAATGATCTCCCGTGACAATATAATTTCTGAATATAAATATTAAGTTACACCTATTCAGAGTAAGGCTACCTTAGGTTATTATTTTTATTATTAGGTAACCGTATAAGCAGAGCATATTATCCGCCGCAAATATCATCATTTCTTGCCTTTGTTATGCTTCTCTCTCTTTTCCCTGAAATTTTCAATTAATATATTTTCTTTTCAATCCCTCTCCTCTTAACATTTGAAACATTTTCTTCCTCTGTTACTCTAATCAAAGCCCTCTTTTCTCCTATGATCGCTTT
Source organism: Pachydiplax longipennis (assembly GCA_036926295.1). Classification (NCBI taxonomy): domain Eukaryota; kingdom Metazoa; phylum Arthropoda; class Insecta; order Odonata; family Libellulidae; genus Pachydiplax; species Pachydiplax longipennis. The sequence continues at coordinate 6,117,585 of JAVFKF010000044.1, read as the reverse complement.
ATTTAGTAAGTTTTCTATTCCACTCTACATCCACATCTCGAAAGCCGCGAATATTTCCATGTTCGCCTGTTTTAAGGTCCACGTTTCACATCCGTACTCCAAAATACTCAACATCAAGGATTAATCTATATTTTCTTGTCCCTTTTCAAGAACTTTCGTCTTATAATCTCATCTGTGCCTCCAAGAAAGAACATTACTTAAATAAGGCATTTGATCCACCTGCTGTATTTTTTTTCATCAACCCTGATTGTTAATCTAGCTTGCTTTGTAGCTACTGAAAAGAGGGATAATTTGATTTTACGAGGGGATCAGGAGACAGGAAATGAGTATAATGATACAGATAGCAGGATTTTAATAGTACCATCGTAAGATTAACAGTAACAGATACAAGAAAAATTTTTCCGTGTTTTCCTCAAAAGAATACTTACTAATACTAATAAAAAGATTTTGAAAATTTTCGAAAATTTTCGAAGAATTTTTCGAAAATGTCATTGAAGAAAATATCAGTTGTATCAACTTTCAGAGGAAGAGAAGCTAAGTCTCATTTATTTTTGGAATTCTGTACTGCTATTCTATACTCTTTAAATACAAATAAAATGAGTATTTATGAAGCAAAAAAAAATCAAAATAAGAAGTAATGAAAAATTTGCTAACAAGATTTCGAAATTCGGTCTTCGATCTCTATGAAAAAATGGGAATCATTTATTCAGTGACTGAGCTTGACTTAACTTCATACATCTCTCAATCACCAGAGTATACGTTTAGATTTTGCAGTTCAAATTTAAATTCGATTCCATTCCTCAATAATGTAATTTTTAATTCCAAACATCAAATATTGTAGGAAAGAGTAAATTTGGTTCTTAAATTATCTGAATTTTGTATTTTCTCCTCGTTTGATCATTAATAAGTAGAAATAGATATATGGATGATAGCTATCTGGGATACATTTATCGAATTGAATTTTAGCAACGGTTATCTTTCATCTTCTAAGTCAACAGAAAGATTCCGCAAAGTAAAGAATACATGTCATCGGAAATCTGATTTTATTAGAGGATTCATACGTGCAATCAAAGGATCTCAGAAGATGCATTTCATCTCGTCCAATGACCGCTTAGCATGGCTGACACTGCTTTTTCTGCAACTTTCTAACAAACGTCCCGAGGCGTTCCTTCGGAGACACTTCCGGAATCTAAACTTTCATTTCGGTATTTCACCGCGCTACTTTTACGTCTGTAAGGCAATCTTCCGGGGTCTCTTTTTGCACTGCCTTCCGGTGCGGTTTGCCCATAAAAATTAATAAATATAGTCAACTCTGAAAGTTAAGATTTCGCATCATGAGTTTTTCCGCATCATGTCGAAATTTTATGGTTCCTCTAAGGGCCGTGCAGACGGATGAGGCGGCCGCCTAGGGCACCTCTCTCAGGGGGAGCCTACTTTAACACTTTATTTTCCTGATACTCGTTTTTTATGAAGAAAAATCGTGAATTTCACAAAGGTTGTCATTTAATTTCCTTTTATAATTGTTCCTACTAAGGTCAAGGAAAATGACTTCGGATATGAAATGAAACATCCGCTTCACTGTTTTTTGTTTAAAGTCTTGTAATTATGTTATGAGTCTGCTATTAGTGAAAGTGCAATATAAATTGAGGGAACGCACTTTTCATTTTGTCAAGACTAGTTTCACTGTTTTTAAGGAATATTTTGTTTACAAGGACCCAAAGATTTACAACCTATTATGAATTTACATTACTTATAAAATGCGAAATGCAGCAATAATTCTTTCAGCTTGCCAAATCTTGGCTTCTTCCCAATAATAATTTACGTTTAATTTAAGATTACTTTGAGTTTATATGGTTAATGTTCATTTTTTAAAAATATATATATGAAATATTATGAGAGACCTATGAATATTTTCTCCATATTAATATGAGAGATATTTGTTAGTACTTGTTATTCCTTGCAGCGTGCACCCCCTGCCACACGCCGAAAGGCGGCTTGCAGGGTACGTACGTAGATGTAGATGCCTTGAAACAAAACCCTGAATCTTTAAGATCTTTATTTAGGTGAAATTGAGACTGAAAATTCTGCTTCCATCTAACTTGTCGTCTATCATGCTGATAAAAGCATAAATGTTGTATGAGTAAACATGGATAGAGTGGAAAACCTTAGAAGGAGTGAATGTAAAAAACCTACGGTATTATCTCAGGAAAAAAAGATCCTGAACAGGAAATCATCCGCAAAGACGGAGTGTGTGATAAACCTGCGAATACCGACGGATAGTACAAGAAAAAAACGTAATGGAAAACATAGTATGGAAATCACAAAAGCAATAATATAACAAAAATTACGTTGCAATCATTCACATATGAAGAGAAAAATTTGTTAGAAATAACAAGAAAATTAGCATTTTACATATCATATTATCTATTTTAATATTTGGATACTATTAGTATATCCAATTAGTAGATCAAAATATAAAAATAGATAAAGAATTAAAAGTAAGAGTATACAAAGTGTGTGCATTGGGGTAAAATAGTATGTCAGACTGCTCTATAAAGAAGTCACTTGAAACCACTTTTTAATGCGCTATTTCATCAGATGACTAATGCGTATTCGAGGGATGGAGAAGTGGAATCCGTCTGGCGTCGTCCAATTTCGTGCGAAATACGGAAGAATTTAGGTTTTTCATGCTCATGAATGAGGAATTCAAGAGAGAAATTTGTGACACACATACATCCAGATGAGGAAGGTTGTGTTATGGAAGTTGGAGCGGCAGTGGTCACTAGGAATTAGCAAGTGGACGCAGATAAAAGGCACGCTTTCAGCAGCCATTGTATTTCTCTGGTCATATTTAGGACGAGAGAAGATCTTCGTAAGAAAAAGAGAACTCCAACTGATCAAAAACCAAGGAGTATACAAGAAAATTTACAAAATGGCTTTCGGATTGCGAAAGTTCCATCCTTATCTAGCATTTCGACATCGGTTTGGAAATTCTTCAGCGAAGCATCTACAGCATATAAAGTAGAGCTTGAAAGAGATTTTGTAATTATGTGAAAAATAAGACGACATAATTCACTCGATAATTGTCTATTCCAAAGGCTGTAAATGGCGAATGGAGAGTCGTATAAATCCACTGAGATAAGAAACGGAAAATAATAAAATGAAAATAACAAAAGAGAAAAAGATGTCTGAAAATGCATAAACGAGTGCGAAAGAGATGGCAGGCAGAATGGCGCTACGAATTCAATCAGGTTTAGATTGGCATTTTACCAAAAGATAGGTAATTTTGCGAAAATGTGATGAATTTATTGAATAAATTATAATAAAGCAGTTTATCGTGCCTTTTGAACATCAGAAATAGATTCGTAACATTTTTCGGAAAGTAAAAAGTTTATTGTTTCCCAGTAAAAACAGACACGGTGCAGTTAATTTCCAATATCCAATCATCGAAGCCTTAACTTGGTCAGTATTAGGAAGCATGGTGAGACGACTTTGAGTAAGTTCCACTGGAAAATTTTTAACGGCGACCGGTTTCAAATGAACATGTTCATTCATTTTGACCTGAAGATGAACATGTTTGTTTGAAACCGGTTCCATTTTCTGGTAGAACTTACGCATTTCACCATGCGCCCTAATTTATTAAGTTTCCATCGCTGAGTAAATATTTCTCGGATCGTGAAATTAACGAAACATGACGTTTCGAAGGTGAATGATCTTTGTGAAAGGAAAACATTTCAAAGCTTTCTGAATGGTAGCCCACCTGGAACGCTCATTAAAATGTTTTTTTAGATTAAAGTGGAAATTAAACTACTTAACTAAAAATAATTCGGTGTTTTAATTCAAAAGAGGAGCATTAAAACAGTGTAAAATTTTTAACGCTAAAATGCGAAAGAACTCCGAGCGCTTGCAAAATACGCAAATATGATTTATTACTTTGCGAAATTTGATAACGTTTTTTCAACGAAAGTAATTTTTAAGCGCAGGAAACCTCATTTTTTCGTATCCCATGAGTATCTAAGGAAAAAATTTTTTGCATCAAATTCCACCAATTCTTTGTGGAAACTGCAAAATGGAACTCTCTCTCTCTAATGCTAAGGTGTTCACTTTCCATTTTTCAAATCATCACCAAATACTTCTCGATTATTGATTTTGGATTATTGAGAAGTAATGTGAAAAGTGCTTCGACAGCTGAGGTCATTTCGCACGTGGGCTCGAACCCGGGACCACTTTCATTGAAGTCGAACGCGCTGCCCACACGGCTATTTTGGATTATTGTATAATTCACAATGGCTAATTCAATCTAGAATTTAAGTCTTTTACAAAAAGAAGCACGCAGAAAATTGAATATATTATAAATTATATTATCTTGCGTAATAAGCATCGATGTTTATGTATTTATTAACCGATGTCGGCAACTCCCGTGAGAAATACATAGGATAAATGTTGGAACGTTAATTTCACGCACTTCCTGACGAAATAAAAAAGATATCCTTGGTTCGACTCTGGACGACTCGAAAATGCTCTCATAAGAAATTCACGGAAAGTTCATTTTGATCGATTGCAGTCATTTATTCTTTTGCAGAATTAAATTAGAAGTAATGGTCCTAAAAAATCGAGATAAGTGCCAAAAGAAAGGAAATTGAATAAAGATTCTAATTTTTGTCAGGAATATGATAAATGAGTTAATGGGATAACTTCCTTGGATTCCAAATTGCGAGAATTTCGATAAAAAACGTAAATTTCGCGGGATTTTGCGGTTGTATGTACATAACCAGACGAGCAAGGAGATCGTTGAATCCGAGCTTATGCATTCTTAGAATACATGCGTAGAAAAATACAAGTAGCATTCGCCAAAATGATATAGTGAGTAAAGGAAAATAGATGCTAAAGCAAGCCGGTTCTAGGATTAATTTTTTAAAGACCAGTAATGAAATAGAGTGCGTGCACCCCCTGCCATACGCTAAAAATGATCACGTATGTGAATAAACGGATAATTTAATAAGATAAAGTACCCAAATAATTCAGTTATTAAGATGGAGGATTGCTTAGTTGAAATAAGCCGTAGCAACGCGTAGTGTATGAAGAAATGAGACAAAATAAGAACGAAATTAACTGTTTTATGAATTTTATAGCACGAATTAAAGGTTAATATTGGAAATATATTACAGATATGGCTCTACTCTTAAGTGCTCGCCTCATAATGACAGACAATATGAAGGATACATTTAAATTAATCCTTAGAATTTTAAATTAATTTTTCTAAATTTTAAATTTATTTCCGTCATTATTTACGGGGTTATTCACTAGTTTATAATAATTGTATAACATTATCGTTTATGCTATCGAGGACAAATAGGATAAACAGATTACCTGGAAAATAATACTTTTTCCTTATAAGTGGACTAATTTCTAATTTCCTTACAAATAGAATAATATTGAGCTACTGTTATAGTATGCATGAAGTACGATAGTAAAACGTACGAAAATTATAATAAATAAAATATAATTTGTAGTTTAAATCGACGAGAAAAGAGTACGTAATTCGAGCACATATAACCGCCCCCCTCTGTTGAGCGCCCCCTCCTTCCCTTTTTAATTCTAATTTCTGATATTACTTCTAACATATCTCTCAGTAAACATGTCCCCATAATGTGTATCCTCTCTAATTTATTTTCCTTTGATTGATTAATTTAATCGATATCCTTTCCTCTTGCTCTCTTCTTAGAACCTCCTCGTTTATAACTTTGTCTTTCCACTTACTGTTCAAGGTCTGCCTCCATACATTTCAGAAGTTTCTACTCTTTAAAGTCATTCTTATGGAGAGGCCAAGTTGCACAACCATTAAGAAATATTCCGTATCATGATCTTTACTCCTCTTCAAGTTGATATTAATTCTACTTTTTAATATTTTCCTTTACTTCTGGAAAGCTTCCTGTATCATCCCTATTCTCATTCATACTTCTCCAGTCAACTGTGTCTAGATAAGTGAATTATTTAGCTGGAGGAGGCGCGCGCTTTAAAACCGACCGAATAAGAGAATTGAAAAATAGTGAAATGACTGGGACTCAGACTTAGGTCCCTCACTTTCCAGGCAGGAATTCTAACCACTAAATTACCATGCCTTGGTTATCGGCTAGATTACCTGCCCGGAAAGTGGGGATCGAGTCACAGTCATGTCGCTATTCTTCGCTTCTATTATATCTTTTGTACCTAGATATGGGTAAATTACAACTATTTTCTCATCTTTAGCAAGATATTCTTCCAATGGTGGGAAATTAAAGGACGAATAGATTTCCTTTGTTAATCAAAACTGAAATATCACCTAACCTGCATATAATTATGCCCTTCACCGAAATGTAAATTAAAGTAAATATCCGAGAATCACTTTGTATGGTCAAATATTTTCATAATTTGTACGATAATTCTCCATCATAATTTTAACCTCCAATTTTCTTTCTGTTTTGCAGGTTTTCTCCATCTCGATCAGTCACGGTTCGATATAAAAAGGTAAGCAAACCATAAAGTTAGAATCACTACGAGTTCGTAAATGATAGAATGCACATCCTCTCAACTTGTATGTGACAAACACCGAAAATCAAGTAACTTGTGCTTTTGTCTTCAAATACCAGTGTTATCCATAGCGTGCGAGAAATGCCCTCAGTCGCTTCGTGTGTGAGAACAAACAGTTGTTTCGATAAAGTGCTGACTTCGCTTTTTAGCGTCTAGTAAAGTAATTAGGAGAATCACCTAATGGTTTAAGGAATCCATATTCATACGTATTTTATATAATGGCAACATTCCTGGACTACATAGAACTGCAGTTCTGCAATTAAGAAAGATTGTCGCGCTAGGTAGACTAGTTTCTGGATGCCCATGATCATTTGATTCATAAGTACGTAGTTCTAGAAATGCAATATAAAACGCTTTTTATCAGACTGTTCTTTAAGTAACTAAAATTCTTCTCTGCTAAATGATTCATCTTTACAAGTGGTGTTTCAGAGAGCAAATTTCTTCTGTCGAATTGCTCATCCATCCTCATTTATCGTTACACATGATTTAAAATAATGAGTGAGCGTTTTCCTATTCCTTCATATTAATTAAAAGTGACGCTACGAATTGAAAGTAGATATAGGGATTCGGTTATTGCGGAGGTCAACGGGAACGGAGTTTATACCCTCGATATCGGCAACCCGCGTTTCTTCGGGAAACTGCGTGGGGAAATTATGACAAACTTATAAAACTAAATTTTATAACAAATGTATTGGTAAAATACAGCAGAAATCGATTTTTTTCTAATTTAAATTCGCCCTATTTAGAGAGGGAGTATATTTATACTAGATATTTTCATATGGCGCGATGAATATTGATGACGTTTCTTTTTTCTCACACAAGGCTTAATTTTTTACAAATGTAAAATTTAACTTCTCTCTTTCGTATCCAATTATGTATTAAATACGTCACCGGCCGTGTTGATATTATTACTTGCAGTTGCGACGTGCCAGAGGTCACGCTGCAAAGTTACCTTCTACGAACAAAGAAAAATGTCAATGTAATCATTCCAGGGTATATGATGGAACACGCAGTATGTCTGAAACCACGGCACAGTGAGGCACGTCATAATATGCTTTTGCTTCATATATTAAAAATTTTGAGGATTTCGAAGGATTTCTTTGGTAAGATCTCTCCTGTGATCGCACGTGGAAGATTGACCCATTACAAATTCATTGGAACATTAGTAGTATGATTATGAGTTATGAAGGATATACTTCATCTTTTCTATTTAATTCAATCGATAATAAATGTGGTAGAAGAGGAAGTAATGACTGAGTTTAAGGCTGGTGTAATAATACCCACTCCATGATTATCCTTAGTATCATTTAATGATATTTACGTGACTGACATCACATTTTCCTTTACGGTTTCCTAAAACCATTAATGAATCACAAGGCCGACGAGCTTTTCAGTCATTTTTATGATACACATTCCACAGTCGGTAGGTTAGCCATTTTATTACTTGAAAAAGAGATTGACGGTAATGTTTACCGTCTATTTGCGTATTAAAATAAATATTGACATTATTACAATTGCAATATTACCATGAGTTCTTTTTAAAATTTCTATATTATTAATTTAGACTGCAAAAGGTAACCTTCGTACGCAGGATTCTCTTTCTACGTACTATCTTTCGTACGTAGAAAGAGAATCCTGCTTGAAATATATTTTAGAAGTTAAATAATAAAATCGATATGAACTTTAATTATTTCAATTTACAATACTATAATTTTCAAAGAATTCTTAACGTAAATGATTCGCTTAAGAAGCGAGCTTACAAAAAGGAAAATCAGTCACACGGATTTGTACTGTTTTTAAAATTCAGGGAATCAAAAAACGACTTAATGTTGTATATTATGAGGCTAATGCATTGGCAGTTTCCACATTGTATAAAAAACTAAACTAAGGCTGGGTTCACAAGGAAGTGGTATATTATTTAAAGAAAGAAAACTGGAGCACGGCAGTTAATGAATTAGAGATTTGAAAACGTTCCGTTAGCCGGCTATCGAACCAGCGTGTTCCAAGTAATAGAAGCACAGGGCTGCGTAAGGCCCCTGAGGAGGGCTATTTAATTGTGCTTTGGAAGATTCTTGGAAGTCGGTAATACTGGTCTTCCCGATGCTTCTAGTTCCTAGAAGACACTCGTCCGACAGACAGCCAACGGAGTTGTTTTTACTGAGTTTTACTCTGATGAGCATATTATTTCTTACAAAATAATCTATTGCGATAAATTTACAATAAATTTCTTCGTGTGATGGCATATCGCCAAATTTGATTTGAGCGTTTAGATTACTTCTTATTTCCCTGTTTAGAATCAACGAGCAGTTGAGCTCATGAATTGCAAACATCAAATTCTTTTAGGATTAGTCCTCTTTATTTTTGGTGGTAAAAAATTGAATGAAATTTTTAATTAAAAATCAAAATATGAAAGATCTTCTATTATGTATCTTTTAAGGAATGTTTTAGTAACATTTTATCTGTTTATTGGAAAGTGCATTACAAAATCAAAGGAAGCATTACAAGTGGGATGATTTGTAAGCGTCTCGTAAGGCAGGCAAATCTGCCTCAAAGGCGTCTTGAATATTCCTCCGAAATTAGACCTTTCTTTCGCTTTTTTTAAACCCGATCGATATTTGGATTCATAAGAGGTACGCCACTTAAATGAGTTGCATTAATGAAGGATTCTCATTTCACTTGGCTCTACTGCGAAGGACTTTCGAGAAAGTCACTCGACCCATATTCCCTGGATGCACTCCCCTCCCAAACCACTTTCAAACCGCTATCAAACGATCGAAGGCTGAAAAAAAAACATTTCGGTCAAACTCCGCTACTGTCAGGAAGAACTGCCTAGAGAAAAACGGACAGGTGTATATTTGTACGTATTGATCAAAATAGACATGAGAAGCGGATAGATTGATAGATATTTGTGGAATTACATTCCGTAATGTAATCATGTCACCTTGTTCTCGTCAAAATCCTTCAAGATTTCTAGAAATAAATGGAAGCAAGAAAGTCATACGTTACTGGGGCTCGAATCTAGATCTTTCTCTAGACCCCAACTAGAATATATGTGCAGTGTATGAATCCCTGTCGACAATGTTAGATTAGAGCGAAAGTCTCGTTAAGTACAGCTACAACAAATATATAAGAATTTACTATGTAAACCGTGGCACAGAACGTTTTCTTAGGAGAATAAATGTTTAATCTCAATCTTAATCTGCGTGTTATATTCGGATACGTTCATGGAAAACGCGTTGGATATTACGCGTCCTTTCTGTTATATGTGCCGCTGTGTTTAACCACATTAAGATCACATTCTCTCAGTTTCCGCGATTCTAAAATATAAACATAACGTTTTGTGGCGAAATTTGTTGGGACTCTACCGTATCTAAACTTAAAATAATTATAAACTTGCTCAGCTCCGCAAAATTGTTTACTATTTACTCTACACTTTTTATTTTCCCAAGCCCTTACTTACATTTTTAACACATAAAGTAGTTTTCTTCCATGACATTTTTCCAAGCTATCTCTTTCTCTCAAATTTCAGAGGACGAAGGGTCAAACGTAAGAAAAGAATACTTAATGTCCCGAGTAAAGACGCTTTATATTATTTTTACACCACCGGTTTCATTACGTGGTGCATCTTCAGGTGCACCCGAAGGACCTTACAAGGTAACCATTCGAATAAACGATTTCGTGGGACAAGTTTATTATTATTTTGAGTTTAAACCGGAATTTAGAGGCACAAATAAAACACTTCCTCGGATATCGAAATGAAAGGAGTTAGAAGATGCAATGCGAGAGATCTTGGGGCAGTGAAATGAGCGCAGGCACTTTCGGAAGTTGAGGAAGCACCGAAAAGGCAAAGATAACAAAACGGACGTTGAAAGTAAAGGTAATGCAGACGTGCGTCGGAGAAACAAGAGAAAGTAGAAAGTTTTGAGCGAACAGTTGAGAAACGGACGTTAGGTAAGAGAATCGAAGGCATCGTTATGAAAGTTCAAATGATGAACTCTTTTGTGACACCCTTTTAATTATGGGTCCTAAATACGATGAGTGTCATACGTTGAAGAAAGAATTTCCTTTCGGTTCTTCTTCAGTCAGTACATGAAACGTTTTTCTGCTTTCAACCTCATCTTATTCTTCCTTTGCAAGTTTCATTAAACGATTTTCTGTACGTATGCTTCCACATAAGTATTTCAAATATCTCCATCGCGTTAATTATTTTTACACTTGCAAATATTTCTTGCATTACATTTATTTATTTCATTTATTTACAAACTTCCGCCGAAGCAAGACAGAAGTTTAAAAGAACAGAACTCTCTCACTTTAAATTAATATTAGCACTTTATCATTAATACTATTAAAAGAGAACGAATTTGGGCCGGGTGTTATTATGGCTAGTGAAATTAGCTTTTCAAGTAACGTAAAATTTAAGCTTCACTATCAGTTAGTAACAGACAGGGTTTTCTAAACCATTTACACCATCAGTAATCACTACATACCAGTTTATATAATCTAATACTCTATTAGATGCCTTTACTGAGAATAATTTTCTTTCTCAGAAGAAAGATGAAAAAAGAATGAAAAAGCGACTAATGAAGAGGTCCTTGAACGGGGAAAATAAAAAGAGAATTCTGAGGAAAACTTTAGAGAAAGTAGGAGAGAAATTGAGGAGCATTTTTCGGATCAAGAAGGTGTGCTGTAGACAATTTTGAAGGAAATTAAATAATAAAAGAAGACCTAGGTTAGATTATGGGAGAAAGCTTTAGAGAAAATCAGGAATGATGAGGGAATGAAGCAATTCGTTGAGAACAGAATTGGGGAATTACCATAAACTACTCCACGGATCGTTAACACATGGTGATGGAAATAATAATAACGTCTTTAAACGTGAGGAACGGACTAAATAGTCTCTTCTAAAATCCAACCCTTCGTCATATACACTTTGAATGAAAGAGATGGCTTGAGAAAATAGTGCACAGAGGAAAACTACTTTGTGGGTTTGAAAAAACTAAGTTTGTGCTTAGGAAAAAAAACAGGATCACACGCAGTAAGAAAACAGCTGTAAGAAGGGGGTGAGAATATTCAGTTCTCCGACGCAGAAAACTCCATGCAGAGCATTAAAAAAGCAATGCTGTGTTTTTAATTGCATCACTTAAAGTTCAAAGAAAATATCAACATCCAGGGGTCGCTATGTCACGTGATGTTTTCTTGAAGGAAAGGTTAAAAGACTGTCAGCAGATTAATCCTCAATAATCACAACAGTTTCTTTAGATCAGCTACGAATTAAATCTACATTTAATACAGAACTTATATTTGATGAAATATTTAGATAGTCTGAGATACGAGAGGCGATTAAAATATAGGGTAACATAGTGAAATTCTATAAAAATAGAGGAAATTTAAAATAACGATGCATTCATTTGGGAAACATCTAGAAAATATCTCTCTCGAAAATTTCCGACATATTTTGCCGATTTCTATTTTCAATAAACGTACTCTCGCGTAGAAAACTTTCCTGGTCTCGTAACTGAAGAAGTGAAGATATTTTCATTTTGAAAGAGTAGGATTAAAGATCTAAAATACATTGGTGTTAAAGAAAAGAAAACTTTGGGGAAGACGATAAAAATGAAAATGAATGAATAAACTCTTTATTCAGGCTAGGTAAAGCCTTATCCACCTTTTTGATACATATTTGAATTAAATGTTAAAATTACAAGAGGGAGGAAAAATAAAAGAAAACCGCCAAGAGGTTTGGGTTTGTGGATAAAATGATCTCAAAAGGAACGAATAATTTATAATCATACGATCCTAGTGAGAAAGAAGTAAAGTAACTTATTAAATATGATCAGATTTTTGAAAAAAATCGGCAGAATACTTAAATAAATTCAATCCTTGACTCGGAGGAACCCCGCACTAGGAAGCATGATGAAATAAACTGTTAAATAAAAATATGTTAAGTTCCTCAAAAGGTTTATTTTAATGTTTTTAATTTTTTGTTGCGACCAGATCCAAAGGAGATGGTTCATCCTCAAGCAAAATACAAAACAAGCAATCCCTTATTATTTCACTATGCTTCGGACGGAATTCGAGGCAAAGGTTGAAGCGTGCCGTCTGCGATTCGGAGAATGCCATAAAGCGGAAGTTTCTCAGGTCGACGGCCTTCCGTTTCGCTTTCCACTTCTCAATCATTTGATTATCTCAACCACTGCCGGTCAAATTAAATTTATAAAATCCGCGTTCCATACTCATCTTTGTCGATTCATCTGAAGATTCTGACATTAATTTAAGTCAAAGGAAAATATTATTGTGATATTCGTCCGAGTTATTAAAAACTTCGACTGCAGTTGGAGGCATATTTTAGGCGTACGTAAACATTTATTTTTGTGTTAGCAATGTAAAGTATTTCTAGCTTTCAGATGTCTTAACATGCCTTTTCCGTTAAATTATCATTCTCTTTCTATCAATAGATTTCGGTTTTTCAGACCCCCTTCTTGTGGGTGTTTTCCTACCGCGGAGAATTTGTTCCCGAGCACTAAATTTGGTTTTTAAACCCAAAAAAGTTTACTTCTGTGCTCTTCTTCATGCCATCTCTTTCAAATTTTAGGTAACGAAAGGCTATTAGCAGAGATTATTTAGCCTCAGTCTCGCCCGAATAAAGACATATTATTGTTCAATATTGTTATTATTATCATTAAAATATGCGCCACATGTAAACAAGAAACAATCCTAATTCAGGATATCAATTTTCTTATTTAATGGAAGAATGAATATGTTTTGACCATTTATTTTACAATCGTCCGAAAGGTGAGAAAAAAGCTCCAAAACATTAATACAAGAATTGCCTTATCTCTACAGTGAAATTGAAACTGACTGAGTTTAACATAATACAGCAAGGAAAGAAGAAAATGTTTCTTTTATTTAGCGTGGTGGATGCTCAAAGCATCGTACCTGTCAAAGGGAATGTTGAGAAAATGCGAGGAATTCAATTCATTACGGCTGATATCATCTTATACAAATACATCGTAATGATCCAGTTAATAATGTTAACATCTATAATTTGAGCATATTGTATTTGTCGAAGAACTAGCTTGTTTACGTCATGATCGAAGCGAAAAAGGAGTCCATGTACGTAATGCAGGCTTGAATATTCAGATAAGCGCATCGTCGGGCATTGAGAGGCATTTCAAAGGTCAAGTTCATTCGCTATGAATTGACACCACTTGGACACCTTATCGGCACCATCTTCCACTTGACGAAGATTAACGCGGATGGACTCCTGAGAACATCAATTTGCGCATTTTTCAGATTTAAAAGTGCGATTTGCTAAAACATTCGCAAACAGTTTATTTTCGTACCCTACGAAAATCTACTAGCAAATGGAGATGCTTAAAGATGATTTTCGGTGAATTCGAAGCTGATTGAAAAGGAAAACCGGAGAAAGATTTATGGTTGTTTGATTTATAGCCCGTTTCTACGACGCAGATTAAAATTTATCCCTTAAGTAAACTGTATATCCGGCGAAATATGGCTTCTGTTAACTATGGATACAATTCACAGAATTAGATAAAATTTAATCGACGAATACATTTTATCCTCTGATTTGCTACTCAGAGGTTTATAGAAACCTGCCATCAGCAAATAGCTGTAGAATATTTTGTGCTAGAAGTTTCCTTGTTCCTAAGACGAATGGAAATTTCTTCTGCTCATCTCAAAGTCAGGACCGAGGTCTTCTAGTTTCTAGCAAATTAGTTTAGGGAGATTGGCATGCAATATCGACTACTGAATATGAAAACGTTCTCTTCCAAATCAGTTACCCACTTTTAGGATCGGAATATTCACTCTCAAGGATGAATCATTACCATTTTTAAATTAATTTTTCATCATAACCATTTGTTGTAGAGTCTCATACACGATGCCACTTTATATTACGTTAAAATAAAAAACATATACCCGAAATATATGTAACAATTATATGAAACTTATGGTGGAGCAAAAACATATTAAACTGTCTGCCTAGTACAAAATTCTTCAAGTTCATCTCATTTGTTCCCATCTAAGAATCATGTACGCTATGTCTACCGAAGGTAGAGAATGCTCGAAACCACAGCAAAATGAAACTGACAGAAAGCTGACTGCTGAAAGTAGTCGTGTCTCTTTTTTGTCCACACTTTGTGGTGCTTGAGTTTGACTCAATACACATCAAACACACTTAAACAAAACGCCAATGCGACAAATGGGAGAGAGCATTTTTGTTTTATAACGTTAATTTTTATTACATTTTACCAGCTAAAAATTTGTAAGCTACTTTCAGTATTTCATCTGGTCCTTCATTGGGAAGCTTAACTCTTTTCACATATTTTTATATGATTCGCATACGGTGCTGACTCCATATTATTGTGAATACCAATCAATAAACCACATCAAATTTACAGATATGCACCAACTAAAACAAATAACAAGAAGTAATTCCAAGAAATGAATACGAAGTAAAATTTCAATAATAAATTATATACATGAATATTTATAGAAAAATTTTTTTGAGAATGAATCCAGTGACAGTCTGGAAGGGTCTCGTGGCACATACCATCTAACTAAGGAGAATGGCGGTAAAAGGGTTAAATACGGGGGAAAAAGGAGACGAAGAGAATTCACTTCGAATTGAATCCTTACAAAGTTCATATTTTATTTGTACGATTATTCAGCCTGACCTCAACTATTTTAATTAATACTCCGTTTTCGGTATTTTACCCGATTTCCCAAAAACTGCAATTAAGAAAAAGTTGCGTTGCGTCGCCATTATTCCTGGTGCAATGAATTTTGGCCTAATTTCGAGAAAATCAGTGTGCGATGCTCTTCATGGCTTATATGCCGAGTCGGATTAAAAATTTCAATGCAAATCTCTTCTGGCAAACATTCAACGCATTTCCGTGAATCGCTGATAATAATCCTCACAATCACAGGAAACACGTGCCCTTCATCTTGGCAGTCAGAATAATGCAAGGTCGTTCAGTTTCCTCCTCAAAAGTGATCTATAGTAGAGATACAAGGGAGGAGGGACGATCGCCTGCCACCTCTTCGATGCTTACTATTACAGATGAAAAGGATCTCTACGGATTAATCAGCTTCAGTGAATCAGTTTTGATTCGTCCCTGAGAAATGACGTCGCTGCTCGTAAATAATTGAAATACACGAACAAAATACGGTGTCGAAAAAACTCTGCACTTCATCGCGAAAATGCTCCTTATTTAGGCGCGATTGGGACTAAAAGTCTCTTCTTCCATCAATCATGTCGTCAATTGTATTTTTGAAGACATCAATGATATGTGAATAGAAGTTGAATGGAAAAATTTTCGGAGTAGTGGATGTTAACAATACTTTAAGTATCATCCACACAGGAAAACGCCCACAAAGAAATATCTGAGAAAACCTATCGATAGTACAATCTAAAAGATGTAATGGTAAAGTATGCATGGCATTAAAATCACAAAAACAAAATCACAAGACAAAAATTATTTAAAATGAAATCGATAAATGGAATAATTGAAGTCATTCACTAATAAAGAGGAAACAACAGAAATCGTAAAGAAATTAGTATTTCTAAGATACTACTATAAATTAAAATATTAAAATAGAAAGATAATTAAAAGTAGTGTTATTCAATAGACCGAGCACTTGTGAAAGATTAAAGAAATAAATAAAAATACAGAATAGAACGTATAAAAATAACCAGTAATATAATAGAAATGATAAAAAATAAATATATAAATAGACGAGATTGAGGCATGTATGAATCATTTTGCACTTGATAGTTGCGAATCGGGAATTTATTCTAACTACTTGAACTAGGTCGTCCTTGCCACAATATTCTCCTTTTCAAGGAAACAATGAATATAGGGCTGTACCGATGGGTAAGCCAGTCTCCTCGTTCAGTCACTCATGTTAAGCACATTCTTCATATTAGATGATTTGTGCAAAAATAATTATTCAACAAGAATACGCTTATTCTTATATTTCTCCAATAATATTAAAACCTGTTTAAAACACTCGCGCTTAATATACTGTATATATACTACTACGACTATATCCCGCGTGCTCACGTGCTTTTCTCTCGGTCCCTTTCACACTGAACACATGATAAAAGTACCGCTTGAGACGTTCTGCTACTCTCCGGCGGATTTTCTCATCTCCAGATACAAGGTAATCCGCTATAGCTAATCTCAGTCGATTTATCAAAAATTGTTTACATTTTCTGTGCCTCCTCTTCCCTATTTTGCCTTGACTTGTCCCTAACGGGCTTTTGTTTCTCTTGCGTCTACTTTTTTGAGGAGTAAATGAAGGTATCGTGAACCAGAACAATCTTTATCGCACTGCTGGAGCCGATGTTAGATAGAGTGAGATCTTCCTCATCAGTATCGCCTCAGGAGAACGTTAGATTAAAATTAGAAAAGTTGTTTGGCGATGTTTCTTTGCGTCGCAATCTCAAGTCGTAGAAATATCAAATAAACCAGAGTGGTAGTGCAGCACTGGTATTCAGCGTTCTCTTGGAGAGATCGTTCTATGTGATTGCCTCTCGCCACTACTGTTATAAAATTCGTCATTCTTTCCTAATTGTCTATCCGGGTAATCATTGCTTCATTTTAGAATGAAAAATGACCAAAATTAAGTAACAAAGGAAATCGCCCACCTTTTCCGAAACCATTCTTAAAAAATATAACATGAAGGCAACGAGTATTACAAAACAACAGTTTGCGGAATCTCTAGAGATCTACAACTGGCGAATATAGCACACTAAAGAAGATTCCTTAACATTTTTAATGTTTAAAGCAATTATTTAAAAATTGAAGCGACACTTTTTAACTTTTAACACGGTTCTGCCTTGGAAATTACATTTTCCTTCGCGATAATTCTTATCTGATATCTCAGGATCATAAATTAACTACTTATGGAGAGGGGTTCGATGAAGAAAATGACCGAAAAATAATCAGGACGGACATAATAATTGGGTAATGATGACTAAATAGCGTAGAAATTTATGAAAACCTTCTTATATATACCTTTTAATTTTTTATTGGGTCTAACGATGACGACATGCTGAATGTAATTTTATTTCGAGAATTTCACGAGATATCAACAATGTCGTTGCCAATAATAATTTTGGCAATGTTTTTGGTGGCGAAGTAGACAATTATAGATATCGAAATCTTTGATTTGATTACATTTGAAATCAGTCAGCAGTTGACAGCTGCTATGCAAGTTAAGGCTCGTTCCTCGTCAGATCCTAGACAAATTGCTATCCTAGTATGTACTATAAACTCATCATTGGAGAGGCCACTCCCACCCATTATTACGGTTACGTCACGAAGCCAACGAACGAATGTAAGAACTTTTTAAAACTGTTTGTCCATTCGTTGCGGCCGTATCGCTTGACGTTGCGGGTTTCATACGCGGGAAGCATATTCTAGATGAAGCCCCTTCAGACTTTCTTTATAAAACCGAAGGTGAAAATGGATATCCTCCGATGGATTCATTGTTATTTGGATCTCGGCCGTTGCGCTAGAATCCAGGGCGGTCACTTCCGCCACAAGAAAGTCGAGCCAACCTATTTAACGTTTTGTGGCGCAGTCCGTCGGCGCGTGAAGAAAGTAGACGATTCCCTCGTTGAAATTCATTGCGCAAACCTTTGATGTCTTTCGGTATGGGATGAGTGTAAGATATCCGTCTTCTTACGCCGAATATTGACAATTCGTGCGGGAAATGAGATTTTATTTGAACTTAATGAAAACGCGATTTTTAAAGGAGCGGCAAAGCTTCGTAAGGCTGGTCATTCAGGGCAAAATGGTGAACATCTATCCGATGTGAGAGGCAGGGCATCGAACCGGAACAGAAAACCGGAACAGAACCGAAACCCGAAACCGGAAATAACCGTTATTTTGCCGGAGTGAAAACCGAACTCGAATATGTATTCCGTGCCAATATTTGGCACCTCAATTCATATTTTACTAAAGTGTAGTTGGAGAAATGGGAGCTCCCGGATAGTCAAGTGCATTTGACCTCGGTGAAAGCGGTCCAGGGTTCGATTCGATTG
Organism: Pachydiplax longipennis; assembly: GCA_036926295.1. Lineage (NCBI taxonomy): Eukaryota > Metazoa > Arthropoda > Insecta > Odonata > Libellulidae > Pachydiplax > Pachydiplax longipennis. The sequence continues at coordinate 6,098,942 of JAVFKF010000044.1, read as the reverse complement.
ACGACAAGTCCTCTTAGACGCAGTACCAATTCCATGGCTTTTCTGATTACTTCTAGAGAGGTTTGCTATGAGAAAGGATGTCAGCCTCACATTTATATAGAGATAGTCCAACTCAGAGCTGCTCATTTTGCTAGTGGAGATTTCAACGGTGGCGTTACGGCCATGATAAAAATCTCTCTGATGGAATTTATACAGCGAGGCGCCATTGGCGCATTTCAGGGGTTTTATTAACACCAAAATACTTACCTAATCTACCTAATATCCAGAAGTAACTAACTGTTTCAGCGATGAATTCCTCGTAATACTTTGTCGATTCCTTTCGTCGCTCCAGACGAGGATATCAGATCACCGACGGATGCTTTTCAAAAAATTAATCGATTCAGAACTCTTTGACCAAGAAGATGACATAGTAATTCTAGTAAAGAACTCCAGATTCAACAAGTGTCACAAAGAATTAACCGTTAAAACAGGTGGTTACTTCTACGAGGGATAGTTGAGTATACTGTGAACTATGTTTGACTACAGTCGGTGGAGGGAAGCATTAATGAGGTTGAAAATAACATAAAGACATTCATAGAATACATGTCTTGAATAATGCGACCAATCTTAAATGCAATTAGTTAAGCCTAATATGGAGTATCTAGGAATTGCAATCCTGAAGGATTTCAGAGCAAAGGGACTTCCTCATTTCTAAATATTAAATAATAATATTTATTACTTCAGAATAGTGATTTAAAACCAATTATCATGTGCATTCACGGCTCAGTATCGGGTATTCACAGTAACTTTGTGACATTAATGGAAAGTAATTTTCTGATTGTAAAAACACAATACTTATACATTCATATAAATTGATATACATTAAAAAATAAATATTATACATCAAAAAATAAATAAGGAAGAAACTTTACTGGGAGAAACAGTAGCAGAAACTACTAAGTGATAAATATTGTAGTACCTTAAAAAATTATTGAATTTACAAAAATAAACAGCCCCTATGTGTAAACATTTATTCCTCAAAGAATACATCTGAAGGCAGTTTGAAAAACAAAGTGTATATAAAGTAGTATCACTCTCCTTGATCTAAATTGAAAAAGAATCCAGTGAAAAAAGGAAAAGCAATTGATGATATGTTATACAATAACATTAATCGTAAAGCTGAAGGAATTCCGATTGACTCACCAGGTATTTTATTTTAATCGCTATAGATTTAATTTTAAGTGCTGGTAACAAAAGGCAATGAAAAATTATTCGACTCAGGATTGCATTCCTCAGGAAAATCACGTTGCCTAAGAAGTTTATCTCATCATTTACGTCTGAAAAATTGGAGTAATATCGTCTACATTTCAGATTTCCAAATTTCACCTCAAATCGTTAGCCATATTAAGAAAATATCGTCAAATCGTCAAAATACCAAAAATCATTCCAGCGACTTATCTGTTTGAATATTCTTGATAGATCGACGTTTCACTTATAATTAGTATCAATCTAGAAAGAATGAAATGATCTGTTCAGATAGATTTAAATGGAATCTCGCTACTTTCTACTTTCTAATCAAAAAGTTTTTCGAGATAACTTTCGATACCTACTGCTTGATATTCAGTGATACCCTATCAGCCGCTGTTTTAAATGAACGTGTTTTGTCAGAATGTGCCCATTCACATAGGCGTCATGGTACTTTAAGTATACACGGTCGATCCTATGATTCTATGAACAAGAGCTGAAAGCATTGACGAGACCTTATAAAGAAGATCAAACGAAACTGAAATTGAAAATGAGCCAACTATACACTCAAGTTTTGCAAAAAAGAAAACTACGGCCATTATTCAAATCAATGATTGGCATCACAATTAAGATGCGAGCCACGAGGAAGTTTTATGAAGATAAATACGCTTCTTTTACCGCGTCAATCTCCATTTTCCTACTCCAATGTCTTTCTAAATATCGTCCGCTATTGATTCCTTCTAGGTATGATGATGAAATGAAATTTGTATTTCTTAAGATCTTGAAAATCTCTGACCTTAGACCTTATTAATTTTTATTCCTCTAACCTGTAATTTTACACAAAAACCAGGACTAGCCAGGCGCGGTACTTTTCAGGAACCTAACCATCGTAGTTGACGAGAAATTATTTTTAACAGTGTTTGAATCATTTCAAATTATGGAGTTTAACTTTTCTAAGAATTTGAGATGATAGAGAACACTTTTTCTAGTCTAATTTTCTTTTTTCAAATTACCTTCTTTCCTAGGCTTGTATATCTTTTAAAGGTTTGTTGGACCACAATGCGTGTTCATGGCGCGTGATGACCTCATCAAGAATTTATACGCGGTGAGGATGGGTAGTTGTTAACTCTTGCTAGCATTCAGATACATTGGATTCCACCGGGAATCGATCTCGGGATTACTTTTCCAAAGGCGAACGCGCTGCCCACTTCGCTATCCGAGAGCCATTCGATCACGAATAGATGTGAATTACAATGATTTTTAGGATTTTAATCTTTACATCGATATCTTTGGAAACAAACAGGATATTTTGAAATCGGAAATGAAAGTCCCTTCATATCCAGGATTGAATAAGGTCCAAATTGATTCGATTCTGTAGCACTGAGTGGTCAGTTTTGAAAAAGGAATTCTGCAAAATAGGATTCTAAAATGAAATGTTTGGAATGTTGTGAGACTGTCTCATCCACATTTCCCTTCCATCGTTTCTCAATCCACGCGATTCATCTAGAAGTTTCAAGTTAACGGTTTGTAAATTTTCATGTTTTCAATTTGAACATCCTTAACTGAGTTCATATTACGTCATTTGAAAACAGGTAGTTTCGTCATAGTGGATGGCCTAATTCCAAACCGGTCAAAGAGTTTTCTGCTTTTTGTATTCGCTGTACTGCCGATCCAAATACTCCAAGACATTGCTTAACTTTTACTTTTATAATATATTCTTTCTGTACTTTAAATCTCGTATCCTAAACGCCAATCCTTCGCTGAATTTGGTTATTCGACGGATGGGATTATAAGGGCTCCCACCGGGAATCGAACCCGGAACCGCCTTCACCAGAGCGAACGCTAAATACTTACGAGTCTATGTTGGTAATAATATCAAATAAAACATCTTTGCTAATGTTGACAGAAACATTAAACACATTTTGTCATGATTATATCACTCTTTCTCTGACTTCAGACACTGACTGATGATCACTCACATTCTAATCTCACTTATAGAATCATATGACAATTTAAATTAGCTGACAAGTGAACTAAACTAACGAAGGCAATTTATAATTTTCTTATCTCAAATTATTTATAGGCTATATAACTCACTAATTGAGGTGAAAAATCTTCTAGCGACCAGCGGCTAGTCTAATGGTGGGAATTAAATAATAAAATAGTAGTCGTCCCATCCTTTTATTAAAAAGTATCTTCAAGGTGATTAATTAATTCATCTTCTTACGATAATATGTCTGCCTGTATGAAAACACAGATTGTTCTTTCACCTTTTTATAATGTTTTGAAAACAGCCGATTAGCTTAACTTTTGTTGAAATTGAATATTAAAAGGTCTTTTTTTCTTCTAAAGGATTAATTTCCCTTAAGCTGTACTAAAGTTTCATTCCTAGTAATTTATCTGATAGCTTGTTTAATTTTATCAATACTGTAAAGGATTTCCAACGCGGGATAAACTGAGATCTGTTTCTGCAGGGCATATTGTGTTGTCGTCTTACTGTACTCATGTATTCCATACTGAAGTAATTTTTAGATTAGTAAGTACTTATACAGTTTATCAATTGAACGAAGACCTAGAATCTGATAGCCCTTAATGCCAATCTTGTCCTTGCAGCCCATTGACCTTTTTTGCCATCATTTGTCATAATCATTTTAATGACATGATTCTGCAATTTTTTGGCTCTTAATTTATAGGTTTCAAATACAGCGTTAACTTCTCAGACTACCTTAATTTTTAATTTAGTTTTCCCTTTCCCTGGTGAAATCAATACTTAATTTATGTTTTAAAGCTTAATTTCAATTTAAATTCTCAATTTATTCCCTGTTGCATTAACAACGAAGGACTTTTCTCCACCTTTCTGGATCGATTACATAAGCTTTGTCGTCTGTGTATTCTGCAAAGTCAGAAAATATATATATATATATATATATATATATATATATATATATATATACATATATATGTTTCTGACTTAAATGTTTTTTGTTACTAATTTTAATATTTCTGCACCATCTTTCACCCTTTCATACAATTCTTCACAGCCTTCTTACTCCATTTACTTTGAATATACAATAAAAGTGATGAAAAAAAAGTCATTCTTGCTCCTCTATATTGCCTAATCACATATCGTAACTTGCCCTTTTTCATCTAAGTACAAATTTTGCACCAATTGCCAATCTTTCTAACCCGATCCGATTCCTGTCAATTAATGCCATTGCACTCATTCGAAAGCCTTCCAGAAAGTAACAAAACTTAGAAATACAACCTTGTTCAACTCAAGGTTCCGTTCTATATGTACATCTCAATTGCATTCCCCGTTCCTTTCCCTTTATGAAAACCGATTCACTCCGATTTGACCCTCAATGCTTCAATTCAGAACCCTTGATCAACCATTGCTGCAAGAGCTATGAAACCCAACATTCTATTTGGATTATATAATATAATATGAAATTCTCTATTTATTTTATTAGGATTGTATAATTAAATCCGTTGTCAACTTTTCTCCATCGTAAATGATAGAGTATTAAACATTTTCTTTCCCTGTTACCCAAGGTTTCTATGAAACTCAGCAACCTCTGCTTTCATAACATGCGGTCGAGATCCAATATCCCTGGCCCGATACACTTCCTATCATTCCATTCCTTCAGAGTACTTAGGGATAGTGCAGTGAGTGTTTGTTTTTTAAGTGTCACTTTACTAAATTTGAGGCTGCAACCTGGCTACAGTCAAACTGTAGCAAATAATAAATAAATATTCTAGATTTTAAAATCATATGTTGCTTTATAAAATACCAATTATAAGTAGCTCTTGTCTATTAATTGATAACGTTGCCGCCGGACGAATTGCGTCGGAGATTTAATATAATAATGAAAGCGACCTCTTACGTCAGCTTGGCAGGTGATACGTAAGGAAACAATTATGGTGAAATGCATGTCTTCTACGACAGAAACCAACTGCAGAAACCGAATCAACTTCGCATTTGAATACTATCGAAAGGGACGATCTCAATTCCACGATTCAAGACTTTGGAATGTTTTCTGGAAAAAGAGAGATATTTCTACGACGATCATATAGATGATAATAGATTGAAGCGACACCTTTCGATGAATGACCTCCCACGAGTAGTCAATGACAGTGACACAAGGTCCTTCTTAGCAGCGGCCGACTTCACAACAGGAAAATATGGATGTGGAACGTGAAACTGGATCGTAAATTTAGTGTAAAATAAAACGGAAAAATATGATTTCGATCGAATCACATCGATATTTGGCAAAGTGTATGTAGGGCTGCTGGCGGCGTAACGAAGGAGTCCTTGAGCAGCAAATGGGAGTCTATCAGCCCTATGGGGGCCATATATGGGACCTCTAAGGCCTCCCGCAATGCGACCCTGCGGGTTGCTAAATTCACAACATTTTGTAGCATTAAAGAATAGGAAGTGAGAAATTACGCAGTGTGGAAATCACATGTTGGAAAAGTCTTTAGTAAAATGAAAACTGAAAATGGAAGTAAAAATACGAAAGGGATGGAAAGACTTTAACTTAGTACTACAATGAAATATCTATTTGAACAACATGATTCGAGTCGGGGAGTCATCATCAGGCCTAAGAGTGCTGATCCAGTGAGGCGAAACTTGCTGCTCGACTACAATTTTCGTTGAACTTGTACTAAAATATCGTCTGTCTTGTAATGGAGTTCCAAAAAGTTCCAACTTCAACGCTTGATCTCAGGAATACGAAATGTAGAAGATGATATTTTGAGATAAAGAAAGGATCAGAGATTTGCATTCTGTTTACTATCAATAAAAGGGATTTATCGAAATAGCCAATGTCTTAAAAAAAGGAACTAACACGCCAAAAATGTAGGAGAACAATTCCACATTACATTTTTCCCACAGAATATAACATTTAAATCGACTGAAAACATATTGTTTTAAATATATTCCGTGAAAAACATTTAAATTGTAATTTTAAATGTTCTCCGACAATATATTGATTTTAAATTATTTCATTTTCTTTAGAAGATAAATTGAAAAACAACCTGTGTCCAGTCGTTTCGAATGTCTTCAAATTACGCATAACACATTTTCCCGTGGAAAATATGTAATTTGTGATTTTTTGTCCTACATTTTCTTGTCGTGGATTTCCAAGCAATAAGGCCTTCCGCTGAGGATTTAATTCGGAAGGACACGATTTTCTTTTAGAGAAAATCGTGCGAATCTCAGCTGGCATTCATCCATCACGATGTTGTGAAATTTTTTTACAAAAATATAAGGCAATTGGACGCGTAGATTTCACATTTTCAGAGAACATTTGATTAAGTTCCTCGTCATGAACCAATGCGCAAAATTCATGAATCAATGTCAAAGATGCGACTACCGATGGAGAATTACTAAACAGGATAAAATACCTTTTCTCCGACAGCGCGTAGTGGTTTTGTATTAACTCCAACTGAATTAAGGCTCCCGGTTTGCCATGTTGGCATTGCGTTCGATGAAAGCGGTCGCGGGTTCGATTCCAGGTGGGAGCCCACGTGCCAAATGACCTCAGATATCGAAGCACTTCTAACAGTACTAATACTCCAACTGAGTTAACGTAAATTCAGATGTCCCACAGGGTAGCTTAATTGGACCTCTGCAAAAATTAGTATTCCTAAAGGACATCATTCATATCGACATCCAAATATACAGGGATATGAAATGAAAGGGGTAGATTAATCTTTGCCGAGGATTAATAAAGAATAATGAAATGGTGCCACGATTGGCAATTAGAGCATGAAGTAGACAAATCTTCAGTAATGAGCTCATTCGAGAGAAAACCAATGGCAGATGAATGCATTCTTTGACGGAGAAATCATAATAATCTCGACAAAACGACCTCATTACCTAGTAAAATTACCTTAATTTCCAAATTCTAATGTCTAATCAATTCAGCTAATAATAATCATTCATTTCAATTATATTTGTATTGTTTAAAACAATTTAACTAAATTATTTTCATGTTTGTAAGCTATAAATATCATTACCTATCAATTATTATTATTAATTATTAATTTCTAACGTAATTGAAGATTCTTGCAAATATTTCTATTGGCTTATAATATATAAAGGATATATTATATATATATTGTTTTATTGCATGCTATATACATTTATTATATGTGTAATATATTATATAGTTTTGTATTTATATTATACCTCTTTTGCATTCTAATATTTTAAAAATATGTATAACGTAACTCTCAAATAGCTCATTTCTCTACTTTGCCTTCTACTTAATTCTCTCTCACTTCCTCATTACAGTAATTTGTTTTCCATTATTCATACATAATTTTTATGAATTATGTATTAGTTAATAGGCATCTGTTGACGAGTTAAAGTTGACTCCGGGGGACTTTAATGGTGTCTTTTCTTGTATTTATGACTGATTGCTATGATAGTTAGTTACCTTTTTTTATCTATATACAAAATGTGTTGGAGTTCTCCAAGTGATGAGTTATTAAACACGAGGTACATAACCAATGTAGGCAGGCTCTCGACGGCAAGAGAAGAGTCTCTAGAAACGAAGTCCGCAAGCGATGCAATTTTGCTCTCATTAGAGCCCATCTTGATTATTCGTGCAGTTTATGTCACTCAGCAGACAAGCATTCGTGAATTGGAACAGATCAGATGTAAATCCGTGCGTTCTGTGCACAATTTCTGCTATATATTGATAAGGATAACCAAGATGTTATTCGATGTAGGAGAATAATTATAATACCTCGTCTTTATCTAAGGATATTGAGACTTATTAGTCTCTTCCTCCAACTAATCCTTCGTCATCAAAGATTCAAAGAGATACTTTTGGAGAGGCAAAACAAAAAAATACAGAACGAATAAATTTTAAGTGAGTAAAAAAGCAAAAAAGTAAAACCCCGCAGGAAAACACCCGCGAGAAAGGGGGCGTGAAAAACCAGCGAAACCTAGTGAAAGTAGCAACTAAAACTAAAAAAAGAAGAGAGAAAGGGGAAAATAAGAAATAGGAAAGTTGAGTGTAAGAAAAAAGACAATATATCGTATATGCATACTCAAACAAAAGTTTGATAAGAACTAATTTTGAATTTACTTTGCCGAAAATAGGCTTCAAAGTGAAACAAATCAATGAACAAGGAAAAGTATAAAAGTATTAAAACAATAACGAAAGCAATGAAAAAACTGAAAAATACAACATGCTATTAATATTTAAAAATAAACTAGTAAAGTCAATTTCTCGATCAAAATGAGTAAAATGTAAATCAAATAGAAAACTAACAAATAATTATACTAGTAGCATTATATAGAACCATTCATATCTTCGATTTGCATTTAAATAAGTATTCAATCATATGTCTGTAGGATGACAGCTAAATCATCTACTAGAGTGCAAAAGAATAGGAATCTAGGGTGGATATAACAAATGAATTAAATTACTTTGTTTTTCTTTCCACAAAAATATATTCTGGCGACCAGATTTCAATCAATCATACAGTCATCGTCAGACTACGAATGTGAAACTGCAAAGGACTGTGAAAAGAGGGAAGTGAGAGGTGGGTGGAGGGAAGGAGGTTAATCAGCAGAGTTTATTAAGTGGTGTATTGATAGAAATAGATCGTAGGACAAGCGTTTACACAAGATTCGTTTCTTCGTGGAATTCAGCGTATGTATTTGCTTTTGGGAGATTTCAATCTATTTCAACCGTTAATATATTTAAATTGCAAAAAATCTTTAAGTTTTATATGTAAAAAAGATTGCTGCTCACATAAATTAGGTTGATCTATTTATCTTATAACTATATCCTTTTATGTTTACTAATATGTTTCCATAAATTTATATTCCATCTGACGGCAATTTGGTTTTTTCAACAGAAATAAAACATTTTTATCATAGAAGTTCAATTTCGTACCGTAGTTATCATAAAGCCATGATACTGATACACATGGTGCTTCGTTTAAAATTATTGATCCCTTTAATTACCCGGTTATGGTATGGAGGAAATCACAATCTCTTCTTAGAGGTATGTACAGTGGTTACCGCAGAGCGTGTAATAGTATATTGGGATTCCTATCTCTACCGTTATTGCATTTACAGACGGTTGGTCGATTTACAGTTAGTCCAGCGTCCACTATGTTTACGCTAAATTGGAGATATTCAAATGCAGGAAAAAATGACTTAGAACCGAAAAAAGTTTTTAACCTGTCGTAAAAAATGTTGTAATATGCGCTTCTTATTTGAGCTTGTTTAGTAAGACTGCAATTGCATATTTTGGAAAAAGAAGACGCATTACTTACACGAAGGGAAGCACTATTTCTGCTAATGAAAATACGTTATCGCTAATATTTAAAGGGTATTCAAACGATTTCCACTCAATGTTTCGACGCATTGTGACCTGTTTATCGAAGCAATTATCGCACCACTTTGATCTCTTCGGCCCAACCTGTTTCCTGGGCGTTTACACATGGGCGGTATGGAAAAGCCGAGGTCTAAAATGAGTAGAAATTAAGGAAATTTAAACGCACCTCGAAAGGACGACAACGAAAAAGGTTTCTAATGAATATGTTATTGTAAGATTAATGATATTTCAAGGTATAAAGATATTGAAGGAACAAACAAATTCGAACTTTTACCAACCACCCTTAATTGAGAAACGACCATGGTTTCTAATCGTAGAGTCGTCATTAAGTGATCTGTTATTCACTCTATGAGTCGAAACTATGGTCGTTTTGTCGTTATTTTAATAAATAATTGAGGTTGGTAAAAGCGCGAGTTATTTTTTCTATTCATTCAAGGAGTCCTACCACAAAGCCAGAGCAGTTCATTCTATGGAAATGAAGTATAGAAAAATTCTCCTATGTATTTTCTTCTATCATTGTATATTAAATTGTATTTTACTTATTTCACTATGCCTATCTTTGCATTCCATTTCTGTGGAAGGCAACATTTCTCAACGTTCCTTTTTCATTTTATATTGTATAGGAAGAAGACATTTATATGAGCATGTTTGGCCGTATTATGCAAATAAATCGTGACAACAAACTTCACTTTCATTCTTAGTTTAATTCCTTTTGTGCCTAATTATTTTTATAAGCGCTAAATTGAAAAATCGTGACAGGGAAATTATAATGTTGACAGGAGTAAAAAGATGGGCGCTCAGTAAACAACGCGACCGAAGTTGTGCACCAGGTTTTTATACCATTTCAAATGCCGTCTAACCGATGTTTAGGCACCAAATAGAGAAATTAGGTTGGCGACCTCTGCTTTAGCCGAACCGCATAAGTAAAAGTGACCACGATAGAGATTTCTCGCTCACTGCGTTAAACGTGAATCATTGTGATACCTACTTTCGCTGGATCTTTTCTAATTCACGAACGTATCGTGAAACTTGTGCGCTGGATCCCATATTCTGCATGCATACTCTAAATCAGTGCTTCTCAACAGTTTGCAGTGCACACTCACGTATTAAGTGAAACGTAGATCATGATTCTGTGATAATGAGAAGTCCAATAGACAAACTTAAGTTGTGACTGTGTGGTAACTGTTATTGTGGCATAAATGTGTTAGAGAGAATACCGGAAGACATTATATGGATCGAGTCTTGTTTTTGTTGTGTCCTGATACTGTTTATAATTGATGATATCGTTTTGGTGCTTATTGGACTTCTAGTGTAAGGGATCTTGGGGTGTTTGGGTATTTTTTAAAGTTACTTGATAATGGTAGGGGCTGCCACTGGACAACAGTCTAACTGCAGCATTTGATAATAAATGCTGTACACTTGTCCACAATTACAATACATTCAAACTGAGAAAGAAGGAAACACTCAACTTGAGACGAAATATTACGTTATTTTCACTTTAAACTCCCATCAAACGACATCTTTTGGAGAAGAGCGGCAGTTATGTCGTCAAATTTGGATCAAGTCATTTTACGCACTAAGCTTTCTGACGCGCAGCAGCAAACCGTTTAGGAAGCTCTAGATGGGGTCTAAATAGCGCATCTTCCCTGCTACCAGGGCATCGAACCTGAACCGAATAATACCGCAATTAATCACGGATTAAAAACCGAACCAGTGAAAATGGAAATTCTTGAGCAGAAATCATAAATCATTTTTATTTCCTTCCGAATTTCAGTTCCCGATATTGAACATATTACTTTAGTTGGTTCACTATAAAAGTGCTACTTCCTCTCGAGAACAACTATTCCTAAGTTTTACCCTTAAACATAGTAAATTTATTGCAAATAAAGAATAGAACTAACAAAACCAACTTCTAAAAGGATATGAAAATGGTAGCAGCGAAAAGAAAACAGTTCAAACCTGTTGAACATGGCCGGAGCGAAACCAGAACTGAACCGAATTCCGTTCTTCTGTGGTAAGATAGATTCATCTATCCCGTGGTAACGGGATAGATGAATCGTCGATGCCATACTGCAATGAGTAACCAGCCACGCTACCCTCGCTTGCTAGTCACTGCTCAAACAAAGGTCCCTCGGATGGGATATAAGGCGGGCCATCCGAGGAGTAGGGGCCAGTCTTCCTGCACCCGACCTTGACAAGTGTCACGGGTCATTCCTTGCCCGACTCCCCGACCTTGGCGCAAGCCCACGGGTCATTCCTTCGCCATGCACCCCGACCTTAGCTAGGAACGCTACGGGTCACTCCTATCTCCACGCATCCGACTGGCCCACCCACGCATCCGCCAAGTTGTAAGTAAATTTGTAATAAATCAGTTTCAAACGATTAGTCCACTGAGTATTAGTTACGCTCCCAACGGCACGGGCCGACGACACTTCTTACCAGAGCTAGAACCAGGAAGAAAAATATCACGCTTCGATGATGTGGCTGCTGACTATTTTCTTGATAAAACATAGTTTCTTAAGAATCCACCTACAGATGTTGCAGATGTGTGTACTGTAGACCGGTATAAAGTATCTCTGGATGCGTCGAGGCTGCTTTTGTAGTAATTAAAACTATAGCAACGTAAATATTTATTAAATTTTCTCCGTAAATAACGTGATTCCTTGAAAATAATCCCAACATTATTCTTCAGGAGGTTCTTTGTATGATCCCATATATAAGGTATAGTTGGGATCCTCAGCGAGAAGGGTGGATTTCGTTCATTCGTCGAAACATACTACGAATATATTGCATTCTAAAGTAATTAATGGATACAAATAATATTAGTGAAATTAGTGCTTTAAATCAGCATTGTATTAAATTAACTTCTATAAGGAAATATTTGTAACCTCTGGTTCGACCAACGATATAATTAAGCTTCCATCGAAAGAAGTAGCAGATTGTTTTTCTTTCACTTGATATGTTAGCTCTCTTCGAAAGTTAAGCTTGACTGTTTCAATTGGGTCAAATTAGACAAGGTGGTATGATTGTTATTCCCATAACCACCTTAATAACATTCGATATTTCCGTAAATTAACACTCCATCTTCGATTTCTACTTTCAGCACCCAAAATGTTCTGCAAGATGAACATGGTAGAGCGCCAGTTGGCCCGCCTCTTCTACCGCCTCGGGATCGCAGTGGCCAAGAATCCCGGATACTTCCTCATCATCCCCTTTCTCGTAGCCGCACTCTGCTTCACTGGATTCCAGCGCATGAAGTCGGAGATCGACCCCGAATATCTGTTCAGTCCCGTCGGAGGACAAGGCAAAGCGGAGAGGAACGTGGTGGAGTCCTTCTTCTCTCTCAACTACTCAGCTCGATTCAACGTGGGCCGCATAACGAGGCCCGGCAGATTCGGAAGGGTCATCATCGTGCCCAAACATGTGGCAGAGGAAGCCAAGGAGCTATCCAAGGCCGCGGGGACGGAGGGCCTCCGATCCGAGAAGTACCAGGGCCCTGGTCCCAACGCCCCCGGCACGGGCCCTTACCAGAAGCTCGCAGACTTGGGCAATCTGCTGACGGAGGACGTTTGGAAGGAGTTGTGGATTTTGGACGGAATAATCAGGAACGCCACGGCGGAAGTGGACGGCGAGAAGTACAACTACGGAGACATCTGTGCACGATGGGTTGACGAGTGCTTCCGGAACGACATCTTGGAGTTGAGTCACGTGATGGATGACGTAGAAGCGGGAAGACTGAATTTGACGTTCCCCGTGATGTTCAATCCAGTGACGTGGGACGCGCACGCCTTCCCCGTGTTCTTCGGAGGCACGTCCGTCAGCGATGAGGGAACCATCTTGAAAGTGCCCTCGCTACAGCTTGTGTACTTCGTGACGGCAGATACGAAGAGGCAGGACGAAATGTAAGTTGGAGCGTCAAAATGAGTGAATGTCTGGTATTGATAATGAAGACGGAGATGGTGGAACAAATATGGAGAGGACAGGGATTTCTTAGGAATGGAATTGAAGGTAGAATTCAAGGGAAGACATGAGAAAATGAAGGCAAAAGATGATAGATGAAATAAAGGGTGAGATAATTTATCAATAAATAAAGAAAGGACAATAATTAATATATTTAAGGGTACATGAAACCTACCAAAAGGTATAAGTAATGATGAAATCGATTGCTGATTTAGAATCGTTTTCTAATCAGATTAGAGTCAACTGTCAAATCAATGTCACCGAGTTTAGGCTCAAAGTGGCATTAAAAATAAACAACGCATTCGGATAATTTTTAGTGACACCGTCCCGATGAAATCGCAAATTTCGATATACTGAATTTAAAAATGCATAGTTTGCAAGGGACTCGCTGTTTTTTGAAGCATTGATTCGTGGATCTGCACTCACATTGTGCGTAACTGCTAATGATGATGAACCATCATTGAATTTCATCAAATAACTATAGTGGATAGTTGAAGACGGACAAGAAAATCCTGCAAAATAAACCTCATTCCGATAGAGACTACTTTTCTGTTAAAATTTAAAGAGAAAACGCATACCTTGGAATGGCGCAGTGATACATTGCAAATGGAGGGAGATTTGAGACAATGAATTCATTTACAGCCAACAAAATTATGTCATTTTGTCCTTTTAAATGCAGTAGATGTGTTGTAATTTCGGAAACCCTTACAATCTGATTTTAATTCGATCTCTTCATTTTTTCCAAGGTGAATTGCTTTTATGTTATAGCTAAAATATATAAAACATGGCCTATAATTATTGCGAGCATATTACAGAGCAATCAAGAGAGAGATCTTCGCATCTTCACCCCTTGGATCTGCTAATATCCTTAATATCCCTATGATCCCTTGAAAATAAGCCCTAAGGCGTTTTTAGGGGCAATAATTTATGTGAGACCCGATCTTACTTAAGGAAAAACTCGGTCTGTGCTGTTTTCACTGTTTTTCTGCCAGTTTTATGTCCCTTACCGCCCACAAATGTATATTAGTAGACCATTTCATTGATTTCGACATTTCACATAATTGGCATTTGGAACAAGGATAATAAGTACATGCACTTTTTTCATTACATTACATTTCATTCTGATTAAAGTATCGAGTTCAATTCCAGTTCGAAATTACGAGGATAGAAATGAACCTAAAGTTCCTCTCTTGCAGGCTTTATTTTTTTCACCAAAGGGTGGGAAATAGGATGGAGAATCTTAATTTGGTCGCTCAATAATGTTTACGGTTCTAAATCGCAGCAAATTTGATAAAAATACGAAATTCTCATAAATTTTGCGATTTAAATAACCCATTGAAGACCTAAAGGATTGCTGAAATTGCGATCATATATTGTGCCTTAGGAAATCATCAGTGGTTTAGACTAGTACAGAATTAATATCAAGAAAGTAGTATTCTTCTCTTAATTAGTGCATCGCTGAAAATTTGGAATATACAACATTTTTATGGATATTTATTTCTCAATTATCGCAGAATGAATTTTCAATTCTTCGTATGATGTTTCGTTTTTTAGCAATTTTATTTGAAATTTAATCAGGTCCACCTCTATGTATCATTAATATAGTCAAAAAAATGTAATTGAGTAATAAATTTAGATACTTTTCGCTAATATGGAATTAAAATTAAACTCCAATTTTCCGAGAATTAACCAGCGTAAGTATTAGAGCTAAAATCATGTTTTCGCCCAACATAAATTTCCGAATAGTAGTGAGAAAATAATAATCTTTTCTATGTTAATTTTAAAGCTAGAATAGATTAACTGCCAAGATTTTTAAATATTAACTTCATAATTATCATTGAAGCGAATTTGTCATTAATATTTTACTACCAATGATATTTAAAATTCATCCAGTATTAATCAAACCATCTACTTAAGGGAATTGGATACCTCGAGACGGGATTTAAATCAACGGTCGGCCAAAATAGTTCGTAAAACCTCCACCATCCGGAGGGAGAGGTGCAGAGGTGGAATGAGAAGAGAGGGGTGGAGGTGAGGTAGTCTCAATACATTGTAATATAAGATAATTGCTGTTCGCTTTGAGGTGTAGAGTGACAAGTGGGGAAGAGATCACGTGTAGTCTTCAGAAGCGAAACAAATCCGAAGGTACTCGAAGTGCATCATGGGAATTCGCCAGACGAATTTTGGTTCCGCCAGTTCGACGCCAGACGGTCTTTTGCGCGATTTTTGAAAATTGTTTTGAGGCCGTTCTCGGTGCGATAGAGCAATCGAAATCACGGTGTTTGCAGATGAGGTGGTCTTCTATGGTAAGAAAGGAAGAAATTTTACTAAATGAGTGTTGTTCAGACGCCATTTTTTTCCTTTGCCTTCAAAAATGACTCAAGAAATTTTCTCAAAAAATTAACATTCTTTAGGTCGACCTTGTTAACTCACTCGTAACTAGATAGGTACAATTCATGAAAAACATAAATTAAATCCAAAATATTGACACAGATCACGATAAAATAAAACGCAGAATTAAAATTTAATTACCTTCGTCTTTTACTCTAGCGGAACTACCCGTCGCTTGCCACCGTGAAAAATAAAAAATAATAATAATAGGACAGTCATAAAAAGGTAGAGTCGACATAAAAAGTGACCGACGGAAATATACTCAATTAAATCGCATATTCATTATTTTCACAACAGTGAGATGACATAGATGGACAGGCATGCACTTTGGAATATGTGTGAAATAAGGAAGCAAATAATGAGTGATATATCATATTCTCCAGCGGAAACGAAAGGATAGGCAATCCAGGTTTTTGCACTTTAAGAATTGAACATATGAGTGAGATATAACCAGAGCAGTGCTTAGGGTTCTTGGCGCCCAAGTGCAAGATATTTCTAGGCTCTCCCCGAGTATCATGTCTTATTTTATCATTGACCTTTTCATGGAAAAAATGAGAATAGCCACTGGATATACCTTTTTCATTCAATCATTTGGATACTACTACAGTTATGAACAACATGCATACCTAAACATAATTGACGATTGAAAATATTGCGCGGAAAAATACAAATTAATATAAATCTACATCTACATACGTACCCCCCATAAGCCACCTTTCGGCGTATGGCAAGGGGTGCAAGCACATATTTAAGAGATATAACACGTTTCATTTTATTTATAAGAAAAAGTTTCAAAATTCTTCACGTGATCTTGTAAGCTGCTTAGAAGCAAACGCTTCACTTTGAGGAGTTTATTGTCTTTGAAGGAAAAAGAGGACAGAAACCCGATATACGTAGATGTGTATTTAAACGATTTCTTTTTCTAAAACATACGTATGGCAGCGAATCCTTTTTAAAATATAACTTGACTAAAGATTATATTCGTCGCCTGGGAGCATTGCACTCACTTTTGAATCTCTGGATAGAACGCTCTTCTGTAGGCAAAAATACTATCAATAGTGCTTTAACGTGGTGGTGTACCATGATAACCATGGAAATTGATTAAACAAATTGATCCATGAAATTCCACAAAACTTTTGAATGCGCATACGACCCGTGCATCATCAGATGCATCGGATCATACGTGTCCTCGAACGTTTTTGCGGCATCTCATAAATCAATTGATTTAGTCAACTCCTTTGGTTGAAAGCAAAAATACCTCCACCGAAGGTTGATATTGTTTGCAAGCATTCCCGATGCATAACCACTAACTGCGGAGTTTCCGTTCTTCTCTCTCTTTTAGTGTTTTTGCTTCAGTCCATGCCACTTGGCCGATGCATTTACTGTTTTATTGCACTGCATTGGGATAAAAAAAGTAGAAAGCTGTGAGATGGCTTTTTTGCTGGAGTTAGAGATTAGGAAGAGCGAAAATCAACTTGTTCTATTAAGAGTGCGCGAGACATTAATCGGTGAAGCAGCTTTTACGATGAATATTTCCTCGAGAGGCAAATTATTTCTGCGACTGCGAAACAATAAGGAACATCTGAAGTGCAAAAATCGAAATTCGGAACACGAATGCTGACATTTGACAGCGAATCAACGTCTCACATCAATCCATTTAAGGAGGTCTCCCAATAGGGCCCCTTCAATGCCACTCGTATGCGACACATTGCTTCTGATACAAAATGGATTCACACTGGATTACCATGGAAATGTGAGAATACGCAATTGGAAAGATACACCCACCTTATGCACAACAGCTTATATGGATTCTCAAACATCACATTGCCATTGTTTTCTAATTTGATTTTAAAAAGAATTATTATATCACAATTATTAGTTTTGTTTATATAAAATTGTGTCATTCGGTTGTATTTGGAAATATATGATAAAAATATTTGCGGGACAGAGCGGAGTATGGTGGGATGTAACGGAAGGCGGTTTGCACTAGCAGACGCAAAATAATATTTCGGGGATTTATTGCTTTAATTTGTATTTATGGTATTATGATGGTTATTTATGGCAATAAGAAAATTATCTAGGGGGATATACAATAAAAGCGAGTGATAAGAAAGAGTCGCGGTCTCGTATATATTCAGAATATTTCAGAAAATAATAATTATTAACAAGAAATAAATTAATTTAATTAGTTTTAAAAAATTAGTGGATTAAAATTAATGGATTTCGTTGAAGTATTATGAGTATGTATATGTTAAATTATAACATTCTCTTATTTACACGCGTTGAAAAGACTTATGAGATTTTTGAAATAGGGTAATTACAATTTTAGTTCCTTTCGAATATTCGGGAGGGGAATTTATACCCCTCTTCCCCCCTTGGCTATGCCTTCGATAGTTTGTCCTTGAAACACCAATAGTTATGGCGTCTCATATCGAGATATATGTTTTGGCTATGCATTCTCCTTCTGCACGAGGAAGTAAACTCATCATCGCATTTTGTGAAGAATATCTTCGGAAATGAGGTATCGCTTGGGGATTGCGATTAAAAATTAATTTTTCAAAATGCTACAACAAGCTGAGACGAAAATTATTTCGATTGTTCGTTCTTGCTTTGATTTTATCTTCCGTGATTATAATTATTTAGTTAGTATATCGCAAGTTACGAGACCGATCGCAAGCAGGTTGGCCCCATCAAACATGAGCAAAAGGAAATCTCATTTTTTACGAGACTGATTCTCAATAAGTTAGAGTTTTTCCCTTTTAATGGCAACATATTATTATTCGAATGAATATACGAGACGTTATAACGTATTGCTACTTTATGGTACTACTATATATTGTACTTTTTTTACTTTATTATTGTTATTATTGCTAATAGAGTTGCTTTCATCGATCTTCAGCTGTTATTGATATCTATTGCCTCATTCTTTTGCGAATGTCGACGTAAAAGTTTGAACCGATATCATTTAGCTTCTCTCCAAATCCTCTCTCTGCATATTCTCTTCTGTCCTTATGAAAATGGATATAAAAAAACAGAAAATCAATGAAAAAGAATACTACGAAATATTTCTGTACGGAAAACCCGTATCATACCCATATGATATATCAACGATTTAATCTAAGCGTTTGGATTTTTCATCGAGAAAAATTCTTTCCCAAATATTTCTAAGAATTTAAAGAGTACTTAATATTTTTATGGTCACTCCTCGGAAAACATGAAGATAACTTATTGTGAACATCAGATTAATTCATCATCATTATCATTATCACTTATGTAGGACCGTGGCCTCCTTCGCAACTGCATTTCACCCTTTCCTTCTTTGCCTTTTTTCCACTGCCCTAAAACCCCTTCTATTTCTACCTCTTCTTCTCCTCTGCTTTTCCTTCATTTCACTCTTCACCTATTCCTAGAGTATTTCATCTTCCCCATACGGTCCATATTGTCCCGTCTACAATAACTAGTCCATAAATCTTACGTAATTTTTTTCCTCCCACCACTAAATCAGTTTCTTCTACTTCACTGTTCAGGCTTGAGAACCATACGTCTTCATTGGCCTGTGGAAGAGTCAAATTAATTAGAGCGAAATTGTTACCTCTACAGAAAAATTATTCGACCTTAGAATAACGAATTTGTGCTTAACTTAATAAAATTCTTAGTTTTCGGGAAGCAAGGTTTCCAAGGGAACTTTCGAAAAATAAATAGAAACTTCATATTTAACTTTTCCTTTCTCTAAGTACAAAGATTGGTCGTGTACAAATTTCTATAATGGAGGGAATCTCGGGGTTGCAATTCGCAGAAAGAAATAAGAATCAGAAAATGAAAGATATTAATGCGATGGAGCATAATGAGGAAAAGCAGATACATAAATATTTCTTGGGGAAGGGTATGAAGTATGCAATAATGGTAAAAAAAGTTATTACCGAAGAAATGAATTATAAATTCCTGCGGCAGGAAATCTGCGTGCCATTCTTCCTCAATAAGAAAGATTAAATTTTGTTCCGGACTTTTCCCTTTTTAAGTATTCCGCGCTTTACTATCACTGCGCAAGATTCATGCGCAGTGGTGCTTTCCCTGAGGGTGGCGGAAGGGAGACTTTTCCCCTCCTAATAGTTCCAAGAGCAATTTGAATTCTTATCGCTTCGTTGTCGAACGAAGAAACATCGCCTTTTGCAATCGCTTTGCATAGCACGAGGCCTCTTTCTCCGTCGTCGCACTTCTAACGTGCACTTCTCAGGAATAAAATCTTTTACTTTAAAGGGTTTAAGATTTTCTCTTATTTTTAAGGAAAAGCACGAACAAATGTCACATAAATAATATTAGGTTCAGAAATCTTCTTATGAATTGCGATACGGAATTTCATCGTATATATTTAAGATGATAAACGCGACATTGATTTTGCAAAACAGTATCTTCAAGTCTTCAAAAACATAAAAATTGCATATTTCATTTCAGACACATTTCTTTTTCTCCTTCAGAGCAAACTTTTTTATTTTTATATTTTCCTTCTCTTTCATTTCCTCGTGAATAGCGAAGACTAAAGCTTAGAAAAAACTTTCCAAGTGCAATTAATTTCAAGTGAATTGTAAGCGTAAGAGCGGAAGGATAGAATAAGAAAGATAGCGCAAAGGAAATGGAGCAAAATCTATGAACATGAAACAGAAGAAAATTAATTAATTTGATTTCCGAGCACATCTATCAAGCGACTTTCTTATTTCCATTGTCAATTGAATAGAGAATAGAGCTATGAGGAATAAACTTTCATCAGCTTATACGCAATTCATTAATCTGACACCTATCTTCTCTTCAAACCAGGCAGAGCGGCCATTAAGTTTCTATATCCGTGACAATTCTCAGGTCATCTTCAATTATTATTTTCCAAAATGGATATTTCCAGTTATATTTAACTCTCTTCATTTACTCTTTATATTAGAGCGTCAATATCTCTAGTCCCGACTACCGTATCGCTGACTTTATAAATATTTTCTCGTTTTCTTCGGAACGAATTTCTTTCCTTTCTCCTCATATTCACCCTTAGCCTTTAATAGGAAAATATAAGCGGTCAATCGGAAATCTCTTTCCGTGCATTCACCGACCTCATTTTTTTCGAACGTCGACTGTACATTTTTGGTCCGATATAATTTACTTTCCCTCCTTGCAGAAGTTGGCGATTTTTCATAATTTAATACAGCACGAAACGCTTAATACAGAAACGCTTCTCTTCGGATCTATAATATCTAAATTGCTAATATTTTCTGATTTAAATTTAATTATTCTTATTTTGTATTAAGGGTCGTGCATAAACAATGTTACCATTTTAGGGGGGTAGCCTTAAATCCTACGGCTGGTAACGAAGGGGAGGTTCACTCAGTAAGTCAACTCATCAGTTACTCAGAGTAACTTAGCTGCTATAATACGTCCGTTTACGTTTCTTACTCGTCAACGTCGGGTCAATAATATAATGTGGAGTTTAATATCAGCAGAGTTCTTTCATCCCAAACTTCTTTTTAACTCATTGTAACTGAACCATTGCCTCTAAAATCTCTTCATATTTTTAACTTATATTTTAAGAGAATATTTTTGAATTGAAAGTTTCATTTGTAGAGAAAAAGTTACATGTGGGAGGTGGTCAACGAAGGGTGGGAGGGGGTCTTCGGAAAAGGCAACGTAGTTTATCCACAACCCCTTATTATAGTCGTTACTGATGCATACATTTTTGTGCATAATTGAGTTGACGCCTGACGCCGATTTTGGATATTCCACTTGAAAATTAAAATAAATATAGGAAAAGTAATGCTTAAGAATTATTACGTCTTTAAACGAAGTAAATTTTCTTGGGTTTACAGTACTCCTGAAGAATATATGAATGGAGAAGATACTCCAACATCGAGAAAAGCAATCACACTGGAGATCAAGCCTTTCCTTTCCCATTTTATGTTACTAATTATCAATTGAAATTTCGATCACTCTAATGGAAGATCATTGGAATCCACGAATGAAATTGTTACAGACTGATGGTACTTCTACTACATCAGTCTTTTACCTAATCATTAAGATATCAAATCAGTAGTTCCTGATCATTACATTTTACCTCGAATTTTTAATTTAGAACGCGATGAATACGATTTTAAATGCCGAAAACGAGCGAAAATAAGAAGATTGATGATCGAATCTTAATCGTGTTAGTAGTGATGAGGAAATCGTGCTTTTTCACTTCAAATCAAAATATTCGATCTGATACACGATGCTTTATCCGTTTGTTTCTCTTAATTTTCCCTAACTGGAGCTCGAATTTCTTCTGCTTCTCGTCCTCATCCGCTAAATACCATTGCAGATTTATAAGAAGGAAATTTTTTCTATCAAATATGATTACATAATTATAGTCAGTTTGATTAGTAAATTAATTTTGGTTTGAAGCATACTTATATCAAAGCATACTAATAATACGCCATACAAATTTCACTTAGAAAACTGAAACTTAAAAAAGAATAAAGAAAACACGATTTTCCTCCACCTAAATTTATATTTGAAATGTAGTATTTCATACGTCGATTCGGTTAGCAAATATTGTTAAGCGAAGAAAATTATTCGATTTGAACTTTCGAGTATTAGCACACCTTCACTCAGTAGCATTTTTTTGATCAATTAGACTGATCTTATAAAATTATAATAATAACATGGGAACACAGAATGGAACGCGAGGAAAAAACAGGTGCTGCATGACCGCATGATTGAAGCACTGACTCTGACAGAGTTAGTATTGGTCATAGATGTGTAAACTCATAGAACACAGCAGAAAGTCAAGGCGCAAATAATCATACGCTCAAAAGTCGACTTCTTCAAAGAGCTATTTAGATGGAGGGAAACTCGAAAAATTATATTTTTCCACGACGTGTATTTAAACAAATGACACATGATCGATTTCGACGAATAACTATCATCATCTGGTGAAAATTGCACTTGGTAACTTAATTTTTCACCTAATGACGACGATTACTCGTCGAAACCGGTCGTGTGTTATTTCTTTAAACTAATAGCTCGGAAAAGTACAATTGTTAGAGTTTCTTTCCAATATGGGTATCCACAATACATCGCCTGATTCTGTGAATCTCTACTTGTCTATACAGTAATCTATTTTGATATTGATAGTTACATATGAACGTAGGAAACAAAGTCAGTCGATTCGAATGCAATTCATAGAGGGCAACGTTTCTTAAAGGGAACTTTCTCTTTTTACTTAAACTGTAGAACACACGACTCAACTTGAAAGATGCTGATTTTACAGTATTATAGTATATATTAACGGTGGACGTGCATTACACACTATTAGATTGAATAGTGTGCTTACTTAAAAGTAAAGCACTGTATCATTCCTCCATTTTCAAGTAAAATACGTATATAAATTCATTTAGCAGAGGATCAGCCGGATTTTAGAAAAAGAATATCTTATTTATATGTTATTCATGTACTAAAAAGATCATAGAGAAATTCTTATAATTTAATAAGGCAGCCTACTCGCGTTTTATTTGACAAAGATTTCCAACGGAGTGAATTAATATAATAATCAGTTGATGAATAATGCCAAAATAATCATCCCTCTAAGAGTGATTCACGCTGACAGTACAATTCCTCTTAAAACAAAAGGCGGTATGAGTAAGCAATCAAATAAAGGAATTCAACGTTGAAATTTCCAAAACCCACTTCAGCTCTTCAATCTTATTAAGGATAAAACTATAAAAATTACGTAGCAATCAAATTAAGATTCTAAAGCCACTGTACTGATTGCTGAAACCAAGGATGATCTACAGAGACTTCTATACCAAGTTAATCTCGGGGCATATAATATGAAGATATCTCCTGCTAGATGTAAACTCGTAGATATAAGTATGATTATTGAGAATAGAAAACACAAACTTAAAGGGAAAATAACAAGTTGTGGTATGTTACGAAAAGAAAATAACCTGATGAAGCTAAGAGAGTATTAGGTGCCACAAACGATATAATTTGGAGAAATAAATATAAGGCAAAAGAAACGAAAGCTAGAATATGGAAAATTATGACTAGACTAACATTACCTTACAGCAGTGAAAATGGAGCAACAATAATCGAAATAGATTACTTGAAATGAGGAACCTCAGAAAAATACTTGGAAGAACTAGAAGGGAAGGAACGCAAAATAATACGGATAAACAAGTAGGTTGAGAGCGAATAAAAATGATCACATAGAATGGAAGATAGCAGTGAATATTCCGAGAGATCGGTTCCCAAACGGAAAGGAAATGTTGGTCGACACGGAAAGAGATGAGAAGTATATTGAAGGTAATAAATAGTTTAAAAAAGCATGCTTCTATGAGAAGAAGATGTCAGTTGCGATTATTTTCAAAGTCGCAACATTTTGAGCTTTTCGCTGTAATAAATGTAGGAAAAATAAAATCAACTGTGGAAGGCATTCGAAAATCTGGAAATCTACGAGAGTGAATAATTGAATTAAAATAACACTGCTTATTTCCACATATTTTCTAAACTTTACCGGTTTCGGCACAGTTTGGGCGAGGAAAATAAAATGAAAAAGACTTACATAGGGTAAAGAGGGAGGTTGGATGAAAGGAATACAGGAGGAAGGGATAAAAGAAGGGGACTGAGTGGTTGAAAGAGGTTAATGATTAATGTTAAAAATGTAATCGAATTCTACTGAATGTTATGCAAGCGAGACTCAAAGTGAAGAAATCCTGATAAACTACATTTTTGCTAAAAATCTGTTAGTTTCCCAAGTATTCCACCTTAACGCTCCCATTCCATGAACATTAAACTCTCCCTGTACTGATAAATCTCCTCGCCTTCTTGATTGTTACAAACCAAAATATTGGGGAAAATCTGTTTCAGTAATTCTCCTACTTGGTTATAATTCTGTCCCTACGCTTTATCTTAATCGTAAATATCCAAATCACGAAGAATTGCCTCCTTTTAAAAATCTATTATTGTCTTACCGTTCATTCTTTATGGGAATCGATCCTCCGTGTATTCTTTCAGGACAATAATGAGCTTATCAAATGAGCATATTCAAAATCGCTTTTGTGGTCAGGAGGACGGGTTATTTATATCCACAAAATTACACAAATTTCCGTCAATTTTTCAAATTCTGTACTTTCGAATCGAAAACGATATTGCAAGGACAAAACAAGTACCTTTATTAAATTTTCCTTCTTTGATGCTTTGTACTCGAATTCGTAGAACCATTATTTCTAATTTAATCTTGCAATATAAAATGTCTGCAATCGATGAAAATCAATTTTACGTGCATATCGACTGCATTGTCAAGTTGTCTAGGGTCGAAGCAAGGATACTTTAGGTGAAAAACATCGATCTGTGATAGATTGATTGGCCTTCTAATAAATCCCTAAACTTCATATAACTATCTCATCAGGAGCGTGAAGTTAAATTGCTTCCATGTACATCTTACAAGGATTTTACCGCCATCGAATGAATAAATTATTACACATTCGATATTTTTGCCCAAAGTATCATGGATTCTAGACGACTCGAAAATATCCTCATATGAAATCCACGCAAAGTTCATTTTGACAGATTGCAAACTTCTTTTTTTTGCACAATTAAATCAGAAAAAAATTAGAATAAGAATCCGAGGCAAGTGTCAAAAGAAAGGAAATTAAATGAAAATTCTTTATATTTTCAGTCTTTTGATATCGCTTTGGATTCGAAATTACGACTTCAGGTGATTCCCGAGTAGTAATGCATTAGGTTCCACAATATTTTATCGAGTTATTTTAAGCTTTTAGTTTAAATTTATAGGTTCAGTTTCTACCGTGGTGGATATTTAAAATTGGCGAGCATAAGTCTTATTTTTGATTATTCAGAGAGGGCGGATGTATGCAGCAATAGTTTCACAACAGCATTTCAGTTCCGACATTTTCGATGAAGGAAATTTACCTGTTTAAATAAGATCATCAGTCGTATCTTTGAAATGGATGAAGTAAGGATGTTACATAAATTTCGCAATAGAAATTATTATTAAGTTAGAATATCACGACTTGTTTTTCAGCGGAGCGGCGTGGGAAGAGGCGTTCCTGAAAGCTGTTGGAGATGCCGAAGACAATGGTCTGTTCCAACACATATCAACCGCTCGGTTCGCCTCTCGAACGCTGGACTTGGAATTGGAGAGGAACACTCACACCGTGGTTCCATTCTTCGGCACCACGTTCGTGGTGATGGTGGCCTTCTCGGGGATCTCCTGCATCACTGCGGACTGGGTGCGGGCCAAACCGTGGCTCGGTTTCCTTGGAAACCTGTCTGCAGTGGCGGGAACTGCTGCAGCTTTTGGTCTCGTCATGTACATCGGAGTACCATTCATCGGCATCAATTTGGCCGCACCGTTTCTCATGCTAGGTGAGTCTTTTTACTCACTGGAGTGAGTTTTCTATTTTTATTACTTTCAATTTAGGAAGCATCTACTGTTAACAAAATAAAGGCGATCGTCGGAGCAATTTCCAACCCAAAGTTTCGCAAACATATTTTGAGTAACACATTGAAGGTTTAACAATAATTCTTAATGGTAAATAGGCTTTCGCCGAAGATCGCATTCACGATGACTGGGAGTTCTTCTCTGGATTTCTAAGTAAAGAGTAGTCTTGTCTGGTCGTAGAAACCAGTACCATCGACGTCTTCAATTACGGTTTTTCCAAAAGAAACTCCAGCTATCAAACATACTTATTTGACTCTTTATTTGTGGGATGGGAATGTAAATATGGTTATAATGGTAAGTAATGATAGCAACCACATCCAATTATTTGCTCAGAAAAGTTAACCATTATAATTAGGAACACCACTTAATATCAACTAGAACAATCAATCGTTTAATTAAAATTAATCAACTAATTTCCCGGATGAATATATCATCAGAAATATTATACTAATTGTAAGAGTTATGTGACGCAGAGCTCTCTGACTCAGAAAAACGAACTGGATGCTTCATTAGACACCCGCAATATGGTGGACAAGTAATAAAGACAGGTAATCTAATATCTATCCAATAAAACTACCATAATTACGGTGGATGTATCAAGGTGAACATATTTTCCTTGTACCTATTGGGATTTGTTTACGATGAATAGAAAGTGGATTTCCATCCACTCCCATCACCTACTCATTTTCCATCTTATAATAAAAAAATTTCTGGGTTGATTAAGTAATATTGGGCAACAGATGGAAAAATATCTCAAGCTAACTTAAATTTCCAGAAACTTAAGATTTATTTTTCTAAACGGAGAGATCTGAACAAGATTATAAGGGTAAAAGTATTCATATGAAATTCTTTGCTTAACACTGCATCATGAAAAGTGCAAAGATTAGGAAAAATTGATGTAAAGGAGAAGAACAAAGATTGAAGAAGTGAATGGAAGGAGAACAGTGGGAAGAGAAAAGGTAAAGCAAAAGAATCTCATGTTTTCAGTTGATTATTAGTGACGCAGTTATCTGCAGAAAGGTGCAGAAAGTAGAAAAAAATAGAGAACTTTTAGGAACTTCAAAAAACTTTTAGATATTGGCCTGTAAAACTGACAAATGCTGGATAAAATCATGAACGGGTTGTCAGTCTGATGAGTTCAGGGTTATCAAACATTTCAGCTGTTGACTCAGTAGCTATCATCAGGGTTACATGTTCATATGAAAATTTATCCTTATTATTCACTAGGAATAGTAAAGTCCTTTTATGACAAATGTCTCTGTCGTTACTTGGAGACCGAATAACCCATGAGGCCAGGAACCGATTACAATAAAGGATTAAAATGAATAAAGACCACCTTACTTGCATGACAGACGCATGGAAACTACTTTAATAAGAGAAAACAGTTAGAAAAACAAAAACGGTAAGAATACACGTGAAGGCTACCAGATGGCAGCAGTGATACTAAAATACAAACACAAATTAAATAACATTGCAACAGTCTCAAATCAAATGGAAAAGTATGTGAAAAAACTTCCATCAAAACAATGAGGATATTTACCAATGAAATCAGATGGATAATTCATTATGCAAGCATCTTAAAAAGTAGACATTATCTTAAAATTGACCAACAAAAACAACATCTTGTCATGTTGTATTTTGCAGGAATTGGAATAGATGACACTTTTGTGATGTTGGCAGCTTGGAGGAGGACTTCTCCTCAACTGGATGTTCCTGAAAGGCTAGGAAGAACACTTTCAGAAGCTGCTGTCTCAATCACCATAACATCTGTGACAGACATGCTGTCTTTCTGGATAGGTATCATCTCTCCTTTCCCTTCTGTGCAGATCTTTTGCATATACACAGGTATGCATACAAGAATTCTACTTCTTAAATGGAATTAAGTCATTTTATTGTCAAATGATTCATGAATGCTTTTTTTATTTTGGACCACAGGTTTTGCTGTTGGGTTTACATTCCTTTGGCATGTCACCTTCTTTTCTGCTTGTGTAGCAATATCTGGCTATGCAGAGAAAAAGAATCTTCATTCGATTGCGTGTGTCAAAGTACTTCCTGTCTCACAAGCTGGTAAGTATAACCATTATTTAGTCTTCAGAAATAATCTCCCAAGTATTCCATTCCAAATATCTCATCATCGCAATGAAAAGTATAAAACTTCAAATAAACTCATAATACTATTTAATGCTATTTTAAATTTGAAAAATCAGGAATTAAAAAAAAATCATTCTCAATAATTTCTCAAACTATGAAATAGAAATGATCCAATAGATAGATATTCAATTTTCAGTAAACTAATCTAAGATTCAGTGTCTTCATATTCTGCTGCTTTGTCATCATACACAATTGCCATTCCTGATGCATTTATGAAGACAAAAAATATATAGGTAAATTATAGATTGCTTTCATATTTCTTAAATCATTCAGAATGTCTCCTTTTCAAATTAGAAAGTTCTTAAAATAACTATTCTCATGAGAAGATACTGATATATCTCTGTCAGAAATGAATGCATTATTAAATAAATTGTTGTAGTTACATTCTATGGAAAATAGGAAAGCTTTCAGGTACACATCTTCTATAAATATTTAATTCAGTTCAGAGGCAAGAACCAAAGAAATATCATCAGTTGCCTAAATTTAATGTACCATAATCAAAGGCCATAAGTAATTTAATTAATAATTAATTAATGTTAACATTCAATTCTCTTTTATTAGATCACCGTTCCTGGCTATACAAGATGTTTTGCACTGGAGGACACAATCCAGATGACCCTCACAACCCAAGGGACAATGTGGAACCTTGTATAATGGTGTTTTTCAGAGAAAAAGTAGCATGGCTACTGAATATGCCAGTTGTTAAAGTGTTTGTGGTTTTGGTGTTTGCTGGGTATCTTGCTGGAGCTTGCTATGGAATTACTAATATCAAGGAAGGGCTGGAAAGACGAAAACTTTCTCGCACCGATTCTTACTCAATAGACTTTTATGATAGAGAGGACTTTTACTTCCGAGAATTTCCATATAGGATACAGGTAAGATGTAATAGCTTACTTTTTCACTCCCATTTTTATAATAAATAAAAATTCTACTTTGCTGATGCTTTGTTAGCTTATTTTACTGAATTTCTCAGCTTGGTAAAAATAAAACGATTATTTGATTATAATCATTATTGAATAATTTATTGTAAACTCATTACAATAAATTATTTTCATGACGAATTTCCACCAAATATTAATGAGCTGTCTAATTTTAATACTAGGACAGGTTTTAATTACTCTCTTGAGATAAAACCCAAAACATCAATTATTTCTTGTTAGCACTAAAAATATTTTTGTTTCAGTAGAAGTACAGACAAGTATTCTTAGTAATCAGTAACTGCATTAATAAATATTAACAATGAAATTGTAATATTCATATGAAATTATATGACAATGAAAAGAATAAAGCTATGCTCTTCATAATTTTCTAATATTTATTTCCAGGTCATAATCACAGGGGAACTGAATTACTCAGATCCAGTGGTACAACAAGAAATAGAAACCTTGACTCAGACCTTTGAAAATACATCTTTTATCTCATCTCCTTTGTACACAGAATCATGGCTGAGGTCTTTTGTAGGTTATGTAAACCGAAACAAAGACTACCTTAATATAAGCATTGATACAGAGGATGAATTCATAACGTCTTTGAAAGAGGTTAGTATTTTTAAGAAGTTAAGTTAAATTTTTAAGAAATCAAAATAAACTAGAATCATGCATTATCCTAAAAATATTGATAGGATCCCTGCCATTCGTTCCTCTACTGAAAATATACTAAATGTCTCTACCCATCCATCCTCTAATATCTTTTATTTGCTTTAAATTTAAACCATAGTTTAATCCATAGTAGGTTATCTTTTCTGGAAATTTATTTGTAAAATACAAGATTTCACAATTTAAGATTTACTTTATTTATGATATCTGGTATTTGCTTATTCAATTTAATGAAATATGAAGAGATTGATTACCTAATATTAAGCACAGAAGTATTCAGTGATAATGAGATGGAAAATTAGGAAATTATTTTTAACAAAAAATTGCAGAAGTAATATGTTCCAGAGTAAGTAGTAAAAATTCATATGTATTTTAAAGACTAGAAGGACTGCTGTGATCACATATGATTACGTCTCACATTATAAATTAGGATAGTTTTAGAATGCTACAGAATATAACATTGTGAAAGAGGCCTTAGGTCCAATTTCCAGTCAGGTCTCATGTGCAAAATGATCTCAGTTGTGGAAGCACTTAAAAATATTACTACCACTACTAATATAAGATGTAAAATCCAATGTACTTATGATGCACCCAATCCAATCTAAGGTATTCCCCATGTATTCACACAAAAGAAGGCTTAAATAATGCCCATGGTCATAAAGGTCAAAACTTTGCAGCTTTTGTAAAGCATAAAATTGGCTTACCCTACAATATTTGAGGATCATTGACTTCATTGATGAATCCTAAGTTAAGGATTTTCTTAAGAATTGATATTTGATCATTAATAGGAGTATGTAAGCAGTCATTCCAACAAATTATATGTATTAATTATTGAAAATTATGTGTATTAAGAAATTTCATGACAAAATTTTTGAATTAATTGTGAAATCTATCATAACCACCAATAATTGCAGATCCCTAAGGTGAATTGACTTTCTATCAAATTATTTTCTTAAGATTTTGTTTTAAAGTTATAACAATTACAGCCATAGGAATGATATTATCTTAACAATTATTGTTGCTTAAATGAATTCTAACAAATACCAAGATATTATCTTGTGACAGTCTTTTTTGCATATTTAATGTGTGATCGTACACACAAGAGTCATAGTATTCTGCCAGAAATTGTTTTCTTTTATGTATTTTACCATTTTCCACCTAGTCAGTACTTTTGTATGGAGAATCAACTTAATATTAATAATTTTCAAAAGTTTATCAGCTGGACATACCGCTTTTCAATTTATATTAAATAAAATTTCTCTCAGTAGAATTGGATAAGCTTTGTTGACAAACATCTTTTGTTTCAACAGCTTTGGCTATTCCAACCAAACCCATTCTCACTAGATGTGAAATTCAATGATGATGGAACACGAATTGTGGCCTCAAGGTTCCTAATACAGGCAGTGAACATAACTGACGCAAATCATGAGAAGGAGATGGTCAGAGCTTTGCGTCACATTGCAGAGGAATCACCACTAAACGTCACAGTATTTCATCCATATTTCGTCTTTTTTGATCAGGTAAATAAATAATAAACCTTAAGATTCATACCAATATTCTGGTTACACTAAAGTTAAGAAATCTTAATTTAATGTCTTCAAATTTTAAAGATAATTATTAACCCAGTCTATATTGGAGCATACTGGTTGCACACATATAGTGATATTTGTTCTTTCCTCATTGTCAAATACGCACGCTTACAGACATTTTACATGTTCAGTTTTCTTGGCAATTTTATTATAAAGGCATATTTTCCCTTCCTTAAGTGTGGTCTTATCATGTTGGTTGATTAAAATATATTGCATAAATTAGAGGATGTGTGTCAAGCAATTTCAGAGAGTGTATCCATGCAATTTGGTCTAATTGGTCATGATAATACATGTACAGCATTCAGCACTGTATCTGCCACCAGTAGCAACCAAAATCTCTGGGGAGGGAAGAAGCCCTAGGAACCTTAGGAAGTCCTAGCCTAGTTGAGGAATGAGGTTGCCCTTGCTTTTCTCACTGACCCAGAATGCAAAGAGTGAAAAATTTTCATTTTAGTGCAACATCACATAAAAATCATTTTTCTTAGCATAAAATAATGAAGTACCTAAACGATTGTCTTTGTGATCCATTCCCATATCTTAATAGCTTTCATGTAATCACAGCTACAATCAAACTTGAAAGAAAAGTAAATTAAAGATACTTTTTCTCTCTATCCTGTACTAAACAGAATAAATGAAAAATATTTCATTCATGAACATATGGTAACAATAAGACACTTGTTAATACCCTTTCATATTCACATGTAACTCATTCTTAAACAATTTCAAAGTTAATTCAAGTTTGTTTGTAAATACCTTTTATTTTCTCACTGTAATTATTTGAAGTTATCAAATCAATTTTCATTACATTTATCAAAGATTGTGCATAAAATCAGACTATGTATACAGAGCCTTTAATATGTCTTTAAATTGATACTTGAGTCTACAATTCAGGCTTCCTTTCAGATGACCTGATTCCATATGAACAGTAATGAGTTAATGATAAATAACCTCTTACATTTCAGTTTGAACTGGTTCGACCGACTTCAATCCAATGCATGGTTATAGCTGCAATTGTGATGATGTTCATCTCCCTGATCTTTATTCCATCATTGCTGTGCTGCTTTTGGATTGCCTTCTCCATCCTCTCAATAGAGACAGGTGTTGCAGGCTACATGGCACTCTGGGGAGTTTCTCTAGACTCTATATCGATGATAAACCTCATCATGTGCATTGGATTTTCCATTGACTTCTCTGCCCACATATGTTACTCCTACATGACCACCCCAGGAGATGTTGACACAAGAGAGAAAGTTCGCAGCTGCCTCTATGCTCTAGGACTACCCATCCTCCAGGGAGCCATGTCTACAGTCCTTAGCGTGGTAGCCCTGGCTTTTGCTCAGTCTTACATCTTCCTCACATTCTTCAAGATGGTTTTCTTAGTAATACTCTTTGGAGCCATGCATGGACTGCTTCTTCTACCTGTTCTTCTATCCCTTTTTGGACCAGGATCTTGCTCTGGCCCCACTAAACCATGTGGGGAAGATGATGAGAAGAAGAAGAAGATTAAAAGTGAAATGTGTAATGGAAAGGGGGCAATAGCGCAATTACAAGGTAATTCTCCAATCAATGGAGAGAAGCAGCATGCTTATGGTATAGCAACGCAGCCATCATCAGCAGCAGCTATGGCACTTCAACTTGGACATGGTCTTCGCCCAGGAGGACAGTTCCTGTCCCTGACTCCTTCAGTTGGAGGGATAACGTATTTTGGTAATAAGTTCAATCAACCCATGGACATGTCTTCAGGGAAGCACAGAAGCTTGAACACACCAGCCGTGGAGAAGGACTTAGGTCTTGGCACCTCTGGAGAGGAGGAGTCCAGTGAAAGCAGTTCTGCAAGCAAATCTCCTCAGACTGGAGTGTCAAATGTGAGCAGTGGACCACAACAGCGGGCTGCTTGGAGTAGATCCAATCCAACTGCTCTGTGGAGGCAACAACTGCAGCACAAACAATTCCAACCACCACACCTGATGGAAGTGTACAGCAATGCAGGATACACAAGCGACGATGAACATCAACGAATACGAAAGCATGAAAGGGCAATGAATAGGAGTAGGGAGAATGGATTCCGTAGAGAATCATCTGACCATCGGCTGCACAACTCTTCGGAAGAAAATCGCTCAAGGATGAAGGGTCCATTTACCAACCATGGCAACAGTGGAATGATGAGTCGTTTCCAGACTGGTTATGTTGGAGAGATGAAATTCCCATGATAGCTCACGGAAGGGAATAGTTTTGTTTTTGGTAAATGTTTGATGGCCATGTAACTGGGAACGAACCTTCATAGGGAGAGTGACATGGCTGCATCAATAGACCAAAGTTTAATTGCTCTATCCTACTTCAGATTGAAGTGTGCAGGTGATGTTGCAAAATGAACAGTATGCTGTCATGTTATTTATTATTAGGTTATCAAAAATTATTTTAAGAAACATTTATAAGAGTGCTTATGGAAGGTTGTTCAAGGAGCTTTACACCTCCCTGATTGAATGTGGTTGAGAAATCAGAAAACAAGTGTTGTGAAGAATGTGTTCAAGTTGAAATGGTTCCTTTCACCATTCCAGTTTTAGTTTAATGATGCATGTCCTACAAAGGAATATTTTTGAGCTCTCAGGTAAAGTTCTGAGGTTGAACTTGCATGCTTGCCAGTTTGTTAATGGTTGCTATAATTGGAGGCAAAATTGAGAGGGCGTTTCTGTGGTAACAATTGTTGTCTTGAGCATAAATGACAAGTTCTCAAGCTAAATGCTTATTTTATCAATCATTCATAGTAAAATATGAAATGGTTACACAAAGTGAGAATTTAAAAACTTTTGATGACTTCTATTAACATGCTGAATGCAACCTTTGAACATGACTTTGTATATTTTTGCCACTGTTTATATTAAAAATTACCAAATACAGGCTGCCTTCCTTCCTTCTTCATTACCTCTCTACCAACATCATCTTATAAATATATTGACTAAAAACCTACAAAAAACATGCTTATGACATATAATAAAAAGAAATTCATAATATGTTATAGACACAATTTAATTTCTGAACTTGGGAAAGAAGTTTGAATATTTAAATCACACCTGTGAATACAAATAACTAAGAAAAATTCATTATTATTAGCAAAGTTTTAAGGTGATGTCTTAAAATAATGTTTTAATATGCTGCAGCATTGAAAAATGACTGAACCCTTTTCTGCTAAGTAAAGTTTACTTGTAAATAATATTTAGAGCTCAAAAGATGGGATGGTAAATCTACTCCCAGAGACATGGAGAGAATTATTTCCTCTAAAACTGTGGTTTATAGCCTATTAACTCAAGCAACATTTGGTGGAACTTGTTTATACTTGTATCTGAAAGAATAGAATATGCTTTTAAGGTTTTAGTTATGGTGGATATACCATTAAGCTACATAAGTAGAAGGGTCACCAATCCCAGGCTTGTCAACAGAAACTTCATGTTATCATGTTCTCAATTTTTTTCTTTTGTACTACAGTGGCCAGTCTTCATTCTCACACAATTCTATGCAGTGTCTGGACTTACACAGCCATATTCATTATTTATTTTGTATCCCTTAGCAGATATTCCAGTGGAAGGAATTTTACCAAATGAGTGTTTATTCAATGCCAGATGGGTGCAAAATTCTCCACTTTAACACGTATTTTGGTGATTTTTAGTAATTGTTTGGAATGCTTTCGTGATAATCTAGAAAGATAAAATCCGGAATGTGAACAGTCTACGGTCTTGATTACTCAATCTTACCAAGAAGTGCCTCAAAATAATTCTCAAAAATCTGCGCTGTACATTCTTATTTTATCACCATGCATTTTATACGGGAGAATTTTGCAGCCAGCTGACATCAAACTCACGGTCATTTAGTAACATTTCTTCAATTTGTAGTATAGAAGACTACCTCATCTGCAAACGCTGTGACTTTGACTGCTCTATTGCTCTGAGAAAGACCTCAAAACGATTTTCAAAAATTCCCACAAAAGACCGTCTGGCATCGAATTCAGGACCTGCTTGCGAGAGAAAATTGAATATTAATGTTAGATAAATGCCATTCTGACCTGTTCCAAAGTTTCAATTCAGTATCTTATCAGAAAGATCCTAAAATAATATTCTGTTATCCCCCTTTGAAATGAAAGGTAGAATTGATATGACACTCTAGCATTGAACCAAAGATGATTAGAAAAACTAATGTGTAAAGAAATTTTTTAACTGCCTCCATTCCCATTATGGGTTTTATCATTCCAGCTTATCGGGAAAGCAGTGAAGAAAATCTTAAAATTGCCGCAATGCATTTTAAATAGGAGGTAGGTTGCAGCCCCCTGGTCTTGAACCCATGCTTCTTTAGTGACCTTTCTTCAACTTGTACTATAGAAAACTACAGCATCTTCAACCTCTGTGATTTTGATTCCTCTGTCTTCACGAGGGCTGCCTCAAGAAAATTTTCAAAAATCTGCGCAATGCGATCTTATAGGAAAATTCTGATATTTGGAACCTTCTAGAATCGAGCCCATGATAGCTTCCATCAATGTCCGAATTATTCTGGTGACTACAGGATTGGGCTAGTACGTCATAAAAATTTCATCTCGATGGCACTTGGAACATGGTTTGAGTTTGTATCCCTTATATATATATATATATATATATATACACACACACACACACACACATAAGGGATATATATATATATATGTAGATATATCTGCTGTTTCTAAGTCCAACAGTCATATTCATTGATGCTGATTAGGCAATGCTAAAGACTGCTAAATTTATTGCAATAAACATTTGTCACAAAATCACAATCCACTCAATATCCTTATTGAGTACAAAGAATAGAGCTTATTATCAGTCATATTTATTATATTGCTATTTTGGAACTTTATTCCCATGTTTAGCTATGTAATTCAGTAACATTATATAAAGAAGGTTCACTAATAGTTAATTCAGGAGTACATTTTATTATTAATAACCTTTCTTCTAAATTCTCTAATGT
Organism: Pachydiplax longipennis; assembly: GCA_036926295.1. Taxonomy (NCBI): domain Eukaryota; kingdom Metazoa; phylum Arthropoda; class Insecta; order Odonata; family Libellulidae; genus Pachydiplax; species Pachydiplax longipennis. The sequence goes on along the minus strand of JAVFKF010000044.1, from coordinate 6,062,203 downwards.
TAGTATTAATCTATACATATTAATATACACAAATTACCCCAATATTACTTAATCAAGCTCTATCTTGCTGTGGCTAAATAAAAGAGTAACCAAAATTTTCTTGAAGAGCTTAAAATTGCAAGATATATAGCATTTTCAAGAAATTACAATAAATATTGTATTTTAGCAGATACCAAAAATGCTAACTGAAGGAAAATTAATCTGAAAAAAATTCTTAATGTAAAAGCTACAAAGCTATCTTACGATTTAAAAAAATGTTGTCAGCATCTACAACTGAAACAAGTTATTCAAGTGCCAGTGAAACATACAACTTTGAATCCAGCAAAAATCAAGTATCTATTGACACTTATGGTGATCATGATATTGTGATCATTGTAGTGGATATGATGCTGTGGAACAAGAACTTCAAGATAGAGATCGAAAGAAAAACACTGGAAGAAAATTCTGAGATATCAAAGAATTTAGTGACACACTGATCTTCAAAATAAGCCCTGATGATTCCATAAAATCCTCTTTAAAACACAAACATTTTTAAAATAAAGAAGCGCATCATGCATATACCAACTCCGAATTTTTAATTTCACTAACTATTATGTACCTTGAAGAAAAGAATGAGAGATGATCCGACTGTGATGAGATCTTAGCTAATTTTACATATAAATATATATATATATATACACACACACACACACACGTACCTATGCACGCGCAAACAAACACACGCATATAACAAACATATATTAAAATATCATCAACAGCAGGTGGGTTTTCCCATTCGATGAATATACACAGACGTCTAGAGAAATGATAGACATAGAATATACCAATTACAACGGATTTTATTGCAATCAACATTTTTCATAGGCCTCTGAAAAGTACCTGGGCCTCGATTTTATAACTTTCGCGCAGCGCGAGGAAATGCGTTCCCACAGAATTGAGTTGAAGACTCTTCGGAGCGAACGAAATGACAATTACGTTGGAAGAGCGATTTAAAACTCGTATCGCCAGCGATAGCAGCGCGAGAGCTTCGTGGAAACCGTGGAAACGGTGTTGCATGATCAAGGGCGTGCAACACAGTCATTTGTTTTATCTGGTCGTTACTCGAGGACATTTCAGAAGGCAGCACTAGACCACCCATTTTTTTATCTCGTATGAATCGTAAGTAAATGCATAAATCCTTGTTGCTTGTAACGGTGAATGGTGGGCGTAGGAATCTTATGAGTAGTAGAGTATGGGTCGTTTAATGCGTCTTTGCTTTTAATTGAAGGCATTGATTTTGTTGACGAGTACGAAATAATTTTATTTTATAATGTAGTTCCTCACGCATCATGTTTGTCGGACAATTTTGCCTACACAAAATGAATTGGAAAGTGTCGTCGGTTTCGTCTTAACAGTCTCGAATTCTCGGAAAGGTTTACTACCAGGACTTAACAAACGAATTTTAATCACACAGAAAAGAAGATACTTGAAATTTTCCGCAATACCAATGAACACAACAGTTCCTGAGGATGTTCTAGGTAACTTAAATTCGTCAGGAGTTAAGATGTAATTCTGTGCAGACCAGTGGTATTTCGACCCTATGGTTGATATCCACAAAAAGCTTATTAAATTAAGTAGATAATGTTTCTGATTGTTTTCGATCAACTTGGTTTAGTTACAGCATTTCTTAGCAACTTTCAATTTATAGCGAAACCCTTAGCTTCAAGGCCATTTCCGTCTCCTTGCCTCAAATTTTTATGGCACTTGCTTTCGGGAACATCTGGCAATTGGCACGCGCGGGTCGTCCAACGCGTGCCTTCCCTATTTAGAAGGACTAGAGGCGAAGGGTAACAAAGGGTCGGCAAATTCCTCAATCTAAAAGCATACATTTTTTATACTTAGCGCTAATTTATTTATTTAATTTTCTCAGTGAATCTTAGATCTTACATTTAACTAATCGTTTTACTTCTCTTTACCATGTTCAGATTTCAGTCTTATTTATTTATGAGAAACTTTTTTCATTGACATTTGTAGTTCAAAAATGTATTAACAGAATGTATATCAATAAAATTTTGTAATTATAGCAAATTTTTCGGCGTATTCTTTGTCTTTTACTTTTCTTTCTGTTACTTACCGAGTGAAGGCGAACTCGATGGAACTATAAGTTTTCTGTGCGATTTAATTCAGTGCTTTTTAATTGCGAGAATGGCTCGAACTTGTATTGGTTGGGTTGGGTTAGCTTTGGTTGGGTTGGGTTGGGCAGCCATGGCCGTGGTTTCTAAAAATATTTAATTTTTGACTAACTGCTAACTTTAATTTTATTCTATTTCTTAGGAATAAGTAATGCGCGAATATTACGTTTCTCATTAATTTATTTTCAATAAAAACATTATAATACAACTAAAATACAATAAAACAACTAAAACCGCCTATTGGAAGGAATAGTGACGTCGGAGAGCGACATCAGCACCATCTAGGCGGAGCGCCCTTGGGTGACTGTATTCCAAATCCCTATATGGGCCAGAACATGCATTCCCATTTACCTCTCTAAATTACTTGCTAGTTAACATTCACATGTGCGCTTGAGCATTGACGACAATTTGTAGTCTGCGTATGATTCGAGGCTATTACAAATAAATGTTAGAGGAGAAACATATAGATTAGCAAATAACGTTAGGTAACTGCGACAATATTCACGGAGATTGTATTTGAAGGAACGAATGATGCTAACATACACAGCGAAAGATTCAATATCCGTTAACTAAAGAAACCGTCTAATCCTTGAATTGAACTAATACAAGTGAATATATTCTTATACAATTAGAAGTTACTTTTTAATTCTCCATAAGCAAAATACACTGCTAGGATTGGTCCGGAAATAAATTCATACATATACAGATATATAAGGTTAAATGATTTCCTTAAATATCATGTATTCAAAGCTTTTACATTATAGTTAACATTAAATACTGCATATTATAAGAATGTGCTACATAATAATACATCAGTACTATACTATTTAAACATGAAATAAAGATATGTTGTGATAGCAACTGTAACACAAAGAAGCAAAAAGAGGAACTAAGAATTGGCAGAGCATTGGAATCTTTCAATAGAAAACGATAATTATTTTGATATAAGGGATGGATTATAATATATGCACTTTCCGATAATGCATAGTACACGGCACATTTCTGGGATATTCATTACATACGATAACTGGAATGAAATGATGAAAGAGTAGAATTAAAATTTAAAGTAGGTTGATAAAGAAAACACTTAACTCTATATTCAATAAGTGTTAAGCAGGAAAGAAGAGCAATGAACATTCATGCATATTTTCCTAAAAACATGGGATTAGGAAAATTTTTGTGAAGATTTAAATGATTTTACCAGGCAAATTTACTGAAAGTAAATCTCATGCAGGGATCACAATTAAATTCACAAATAATTCCATTACTTAAAACTGATAGTTTTCTTAGTTCCTCCAAGGCCACAACATAATGACTTATTTCCAAAGAAATTCTCATTTAAATATTTTCAACACATATTCCACATCATTAGGTAGTCTTGCAGCACAGATGGAAATGATCAGGCTGATAAAATTCCTAGAAGAAAGAAAAACAAATTGCTAGGAAAAGTGTTCATTAAATTATATTAGATGCTTATTATAGAAGAAAATATATATGAACATTTTATGTCAGCCATAAGGTAAAAATTTATTTTTCAAAGCAGATGGTTACTTGAAGGATAGTATCAATTGATCTGGAAATTGAAAGTCTAAGCTTTAAATTTGGCACAAAGTTTACATTATGAAGTGTATTTTCAGGAACTACATGATCAAGAGTGGAATTCAAATTAAAAATCTTACATCAATATATCATCAATAACCCCATCATTGATTTATCACACAATGAAATACAATTACAATCTGAGGTCCAACATCAATATAGGTAGTAAATAAAAGAAGCTGCACTCAAAACCTTCACAGCCAAACCTCAGTAATATTTTTCTTACTCTGGAAATTTTACTATCGTCAACTTTTTATCATCAAAGACCCAACAAATTTATCTAATGAAAAACCATGGTGAGAGCTTACTAAAAATGATCAAGCGGTTTAAAACACGATCATAGCGGAAGGTAGGAGAGTGAAAAAGTCGGCATAACATGCTAATAATGTCTCTTAAACAAGTAATACAGAAGATACCCACAATGAGAATGCAATATCTCATTGCAAAGAAAATAAGAAAATTCTTTTCTATATAAGAGCTAGTTAATATTAACATTGAGTAAGGAAATGACTAACTCTTGCCTTCGACTTGACAGAAGTTCTCTTTTTTGTCCACTTTTCCCTTGGTTGGCATGGGACGAAGCTTGAAATTTCCTTCTCTTCATTTTCTCCTGGACCTGTCCCATCAAAGTCCCATCTTAACCAGAAAGAATCTCCCATTCACTATTTAACAAATAAAAGAAGATTCAGAGCTTAGCAAACCTTTTTTATAAAGCTGACAGAATTCATTGAAGAAGAGCAAATAGTGTGAAGATGGAAATATGAAATTTGTCAAAAAGAAAGGAACACATTTTTAGAAAACATTAACATTTGAGAAGCTTTCATAAAAATTAATACCCTTATACTACATATGCTTTCCCCATGCTTTTTTCCCAAAATACACATAATTAATTGTAATGTGAGAGAGAAATTTAAGTTTCTTTTCAAATAATTGAACAACAGAATTAGAATAACATAGTAACTCACTCAAACTTCCATGACCAATTGCTAAACCATAGGAAATTGTTGAAAACTTGCTCATTACTTCTTTTTACTTATCTTTCATGAAGTTACCATGCAATATTCCTCTTAGTTGTTGTTCTCTTCAAATCCTTATTGTTCATATAATATTTTTGATTTTTTATGAACATCTGAAATTATTCATTTTCAAGCCTCAATTGTGATATCTATTTTCAGATACCTCATGATTCAAACAGCCTTTCTCTTCCTTCTATTTTACACTTTTCAACTATTTCTAAATGCTGATTAAAATATAAAATTTTAGAAATAAGCTGCTTCCTCTGCATGAAAATTGCAGAGGATATTTATCATAATTCTTTCTTACTTGTGATAATTTTATGTAAATATTAGCTAACCCTCAATTTTTATGGTGAGTAGCTTCCACTAAAGTGCCACACAAATCAAAATAGTACAATTTCAAACTTATATTAGCAAACTTACTTTTCTTACTTTATAAAATAATATAAGTGGTTTTACAGAAAGGTTCACAAGATGGTGATCTTATTTTTGTTGAAATTTCTATTTAGTTTTGTAACTGGTAGACAGGAAAAATAGCACAAGCAATTCATTTTCAAAGAAGACAAACATCACCATATTCTTAAACACATTCATTAACCAGCAGAATATATATTGACAGACACCTCTAAAATCAAAACTACATAAAATATATGTAAAGATTTCTCCATTACCATATAAGGAAAGAAAAATTTTCTCTCTTTTGAATGATGTCTTTTGTGTCTGGTGATCTAAATTTCTATTGTGAAAATAAAGACATGAATGAGTCATTTACAACATTTACTTTTGATGTCATTCATACATTAATTTTAGATGATTTTATTATTTATATAAATAATACAGACAGTTCTCAATTTACATAAATGGACTAGAAAAACCACAAAACTCACACTTTACATAAGAGTAACATTACAAAGAGAAGAGTCACTTAAAATTAGCCATTATGCCAAGGATAGAGATTCATACTCATTCAAAACACAAAAGAAATCAGCAAGACGTTAGTTGAGCTTCTTGCTGTAATAAAGTTGCATAAAGAGAGAGTCAAATGCTATTGAGAAATTGATTATTTCTCCTCTTTTGTTACACTAATTCTGGGTTTTCCTTAATTATGTCCAAGTCATAAACTACTTACTTGTTCAAGGCAAGAGGTAGCAATATTTATGATACCACAACTCCTTGGAAAACTATTCAATAATTGATGTCATTGGGTGTTGACGATAGCAATCATTATAATAATTTTTGAGGACTAAGAATAATATTTCTTTTCATTTTCCAGAACCCAAATAAGCACTCAATCAAAAATTTCATTCACTTGATTTTACAATCTTTAGAACAAGAATTTTGGTAAATGAGAATCAATATCTTTGAGTAACACATTATTTAGGTTTTCACCAATAATTAAGTAAAAAAGACAATAAGATACTAATTAACAAGATAATTTTTCCAGACTGAAAATATAAAATAATCAAAAAAGTAAAAAGAAAAACAAGTGCACTCACAAGCATTAATAGTTTGCAGTGGAAGAGAATCAATCACTCCTGACATGGTGCTCTGAATGCTAACCTCGGACATTCGACGCATGTGACCACCGGCAGAATGGGGAGTGCCTCCTTTCACAGATCCACCAAAAGCTTCTACAAACAACTGAGGATGTGCTTGCACAAATTCCACTGAAAATTAAATCAAAAGTTATCTTTCATGAATGATAGAATACGTTCATATATTCAGCTGCAATGTTTTATATTCATTAAAAGAAAAATTTCACGTGATAAAAATTTATATTGAAAAATTCTTTGGACAAATCATTTCTAAAATTTTCAGGAAATCAGCATTTTTGGTGTCAAAAAATTTGTGCTGAAGAAATAAAAAGTAATACATTATTTTTAGGCAACATTTGCTAGTTAACATTGTACATTAAAAAGAATTCTTCTTCGTGTAAGAAAACCAAATTATGAATTCAGAGTGGAACATCAGATTGGGAATGCGCTTTTCATCCAGTTCACTTTGTAGTCTGATGAAGAATTCACATTTAATAAAAACCTACTCAAGACGCTTTTCATGGGATAGACATCTCTGCCTTACTAATCTAGAAATTAATAGACAGCACAAGTTGAGCCTTATACTAAATTAATACACTGGAGATCAAAAATAAAAAAGACATATTCATCTATGGGAATTAAGCTAACAATAAGACTTATGAAAGAAAGAACAAAGAAAAGTGTCATTAAATTAAAATAACTGAAAACCTATAGAAAGTTGAGTAATGTAGAGGACACCTACAATTCTTGTATTGATAAGGAAACCGATTCAATCTAAGAGTAGTTGACCATCATAATTATTGCCATCAAGTAAGTAGTACTTACTATAAATTGAGTGTGTTTATCATTTCATTTGAAATATGAGATAAAAAATTGTTAATTTATCTAACTGATAAAATAGAAGTATAAAGCATATGGCAAGCATCAATCAAAAGATAATTTTATAAAATTCTTACATGAGTGATGTGGTTGTCCATTTCCAAGAGGATACTTCTGATGACGGGCAATGTTTACAGGAGGCAGCATTGAGAAGCGAGCTGACAGCAATGGCTCTATCCGTGCAGATGCAGGGTCAGTTGGATGGAACAGGTTGTACACTTGGTTGACAAGTGGTCTAGGAATAGGAACTAAAAATGAAAATCAATTCTTAATTAAATGAGCAACACAAATTGCAAATGAAAAAATATATATCATACATAACAAATAATCACACACACGTTATATATAAACAGTAAAATCCAGTTAAGATACCTTTGTGAAAGGTATCAAGTGAAAATCTTGCTATGACTGGGATGTCAACGCTGTTTATTTCTTTGGCATTGGGAAACTAAAAGGAGGGGTTTTTGGTGCCTTAATTATTAGAGAAGTAATTTACACCTTAAAACAAAAGAGGATCTTCCAAATTTGACTTATTAGCCACAGCTGTACATATGTTTTCAGAGAGTTCAGAGAAACTATCGTTGAGTAATACTGGTTGCATTATTTCCATACTTTTAAAGAATAGTAATTAAACGCCATCTATTAACATTCAAATTATTCTATTCTTATTGTTTAGCATTTACTGTAATACGTGCGTGTAATGCGTCCATACCATGCCAGTAGGCCACTATACCCCATTAGCTGTTACAGGAGCGTATGACGAATTAATAAGAATTGCAACCGTATTCCCCAACGATGGGTCCCTTCAATTGCGAGCTTCTACACAGTTTCACAAGGTTGAGAGGCAGCAGCGATTGATAAGGGCGGTCATATCCCTCTACTACTAACAACCCTCGTACTGTCTTGTTCGCCTAACGAGCTTTCCATTGTGTAACTGAAATACAGCTCAGTTAAATTAACCTATTTGAAGAAAGTAAAAGTTAGTCTGTTAAAGGGTCTATTGAATACTTTACAGAATTGTCGATGTATTCAGTTTTACATCCAAAACGTCTACTCAAATATCGGCGAAGGCGAAAAAAGACGTTTGCGAAAAGCCTTACCCTTTAAATTCGACTTCTTCAATTCCCTCCATAATATGAATATATAGTCGAACAGCGAACAAGCTGAGTAATCGTATCTTGAAGAACGCTTCAAACGCAAGGAAATATAACAGTGAGAAGCCTGCCTCTACCCTCGGCGTTCTGCTGAGCACAACAAATGAAGCGCCATAACCCTGCTCAAACTCATCTTTACATCCACACTCTCTGTGAGTTGATCAGCGGCTAACTCCGATAAGTGATAGATTCGAAGCCATGAGTTTAAATGCATGTCAGAAGAAAAGAAAAAAATTAACGAGTAAGGCCGATCTCCACTCGTTCAATTTGTGAGAACCGAGCTCGCAGATGATGCTACAGGATTTAGCAGCGTTTCAATACCCAACCTCTGTAAAAAGGAACTACATGTTAGAGAGATTGTCATGATATATTCTCTGGTTGAAGTTATTCTTCTCCCGTTCGGGATTTTTAATCCATTTTATATCTTCCTTCTTTAACTTTTTGTTTCAGTTATCATATGGATGTGATATAGAATTCTTTCCGGTAATATGATTCTTAAGCTCCTTCATTGGTTATCAAATTTATAATGCAAGTGTTATCGGTTTAGAATAAAGGTTTCAGAATACAAGGAATATCAAATGTATAGATAAATATCCTTTGTGGAGTGATTCACCATTTCTAACAAATATTTGGGTATACTGCTGAACCATACCAGCCCATTATAACATTTGACAGCATAATTTGCACGATTACGATAGGTATAAACAATATCTATGCGATAACATTAATATTCGAATATTCCTTACTTTGTACAAAATACGAAAGGGAACGAGGCTCTGCTCCACAAATAAACCATCCGACCTCGAGCATGAACAAGTCAAACAATAAATGCTGTAGCATCATCTGCGAACTTGGGTCTCGCGATTTTTTATTGAAGTTTAGCGCAATATTTTAAACACCGGGAAAGGTTTCGAACTAATGGTACGTGATGATGATTGGAGCCCTTACCCATGCAAGAAGAGAAGAGCACGACGCGATGATTACTAATTTGAATGTTTTATGGGAAGTACAGTATCAATAGCTAAATATTGAGGGAACTACATAGTGTACTTTCGTTTACCATATACTGATTGAATGAAGAATACGTTTTTGAACAGCGTGCCAACCATGCCAGGAGTTAATTAACAATTATAGGAGGAATTAATAAGAATTGCAACCCCAACGATGGGCCCCTTCAACTGTGAGGCCGCCTTCCACAAGGTTGAGAGGCAGCAGGGTACGATAAGAGTTCTAACAACCCTCGAACTGGCTTGTTCGCCCGACGAGGTTTCCATTATGTAACTGAAACAACGGTCGGTTAAATGACTATTCATTTGAATGAGTTATGGCAAGCAAAGGATCAAGAGAAAGGAGGGCGGAAAAGTAAATGCATGCATGAAGAAGAGTTTTTGGAAATCATATAGGATAATAAAAGTTGAAAACCTTAAAGAAGAGTATATATGGATCGAAGATTCAATTTTATGTCCAAAACTCCTGCTCAATAAAAGACGAAAATATAACAATCAGAAAACTGCCTCTTGACACTCCGCTGGAAACCATACAACAAATGAAGCAACAAATAGGAGCTGTAACTGTTATTGCTATCCACGCTCTCTATAAGTTGATCAGTGGCTAACTGGAGTTCTTATAAGTGATGGATTCGTATCTATAGTTGAATTGCATGTCAAAAGAAAAGACAAAATTAACGAGTAAGGCCGATCTCCATTCAACAAATTCGACTCTTCCTAGCCCCCTCCCTCCTTCCCTCCCCTCTCTCAAAGCAACCCTCCCATATAAACCCAGCAAAATTTCCGCTCTTCCCATGCTCCTGGATTTCTGAGACGATTTAGTGAGTTTTAGCGGCCAGGAGATCGTACTCGTTGCATCTTGACGATCTCTTAGCGCAAAGTGAGGCGACGCCGGAAATTTAGCCCTGAAAAGGGCCGTTTGGAACTTTTTTAAAAAATCTTCCGCAAAAGTGTTCTTATTCGTGTGAGGTGATCATCAGGGGCTAATCCCAACAGGATTTGCCCCAGTTTTATCTACAATGGAGATCGACGAGGATAACTCCGTCGACGCTCCAACAACAGCTGACGACAGCAGCATTAGTCACATACTTTATCGTGCTGACGACGCCTTCGATCTCCTGCAAAAAGCGAAGGACGCCATACCACCGGACGTCCTAAGAGCTACTGCTGCCAAATTCCTTTCTCTACTGCCGGATCACGTGAGTAGCACTGGTGCACCCCCTTCTCCTTCTCCTGCCCCATCCAAAAGACCCAGTGACTTCCAGTTTCAATCAGTGGCAACAAAGCGCAGGTTCTCCAATCGTCTACCTAGTAAGCCATCAGCAATCCCAACCTCAAACTCCTTCGCTCCTCTCTCTTGCGACGGTGATAACGATCAGGCTCCTTCCGTTCCAACTACCGCTCCCACCTCTACCGCTGTGAAAGTACCCTCTCTTAAACTCAAGCTATTTCCCGAATGGCAAAAAGTAATAAGACAGCTAAAATCCTATACTAAGTACCCCCCCGTATGCAATTTCCGCTCTTCCCATTCCGTACCACAACGCCCGAGTCGACAGGTCTTGCGAGTAGGCGACGACGTTGCGGGAGAGGAGCTTCTCATTGCTGAAGATATTACGACGTCATTCTGACGACCATGGTCTCCCGAGGCCCCTTCCATCGCTTCCTCAGAGTACGCTGCTGTGTTCCTTCCGGACTCTCGACCCGTGATGTCTATCTAGAAGTCCTCCTGCAGTTTGCTGTTCTTTCATGAAAATAAACCAGCGCAATCTCACGGCGGTGCCGATCAATCTGCGGAGCTCCTTCTGGAAAATCTAAGAAGTTTTCGGCCAGAATCAAGCTTACTTCTGACCCAGCGTCCGTAGCTAGAGCCTCTGTCGTCACAGCAGTTGAAATGGCTCGCTCCTTTCTGGCTGCTTTACCGAATCAAATGGAGATGATCGACCCCATTCAAGACGAGAACGAGACATCAGTCAGGTAGCCAGCTGATCGCTGCCAGGGCGAAAGAGATCTTCGGCGACTGCAGAACTAATCGGAAGATCCCACGGCGAGGCCATCAAGGGATTGGAGAGAGATCGAGTGGAGAGGAATCTGAAGACAGAAGATGGAGAAGAAAGTGAGTGTGGTGACAGTGTTGTGATAAATGGTCATTTTAGTGAAGTGGTGAAAGTGACTTCAAGAGGAGGTTCGGTACGCCGATGGAAAGCAGAGATCTGCCGACGATGGAGGATGGTCCGCAGCAAAGGTAAGGAGTCGACGCCTTTCAGGAGAGAGGGTGGCAGGTTTCTATAGAAAAGGGCCCGACCAATGGGCGTTAGAGAACAGGTCTGCATTAGAGTATGGTGGGAGTTTGAAATTAAGAGAACTGGCGCCCACTTGATGGGCTTTAGTGTGTTGGGGGGAAGGGGAAATTAATGTGATAGGCACTACACACACTGATACAGACCGGCTTTTTAGCCATTAGAGAATAAAACTTAATTAGTCTTCTATAAGTCTTCCTCTTCTATCTTTTCCATGGTGGTGGTTTTCATGCCACTGCCACAACATGGTTTTATAGGGCTGGTCAATTGCAACTGATGACGCGAGCGATCCCCCCCCGAAAAATTTACCAGTTGCAATTTTCTGGCGATACCCCTCCATTTTAAAAGGGGAAACGAACTGGGCACGGTACGTCTTTGCGTGGTTTGGAAACCCGTGCTATTTCATACTCACTTTGCTCTTTAATCTTGGTTTGATTTAATCTTGTAATAGAAGAAATTCTTGCTTCTGATTTGGAGCATTTCCTCTAGCAGATGCAAATTTTAATTTTTTAATTTCTTTGAAGGAAATTAACTCTTGTTTGCTGTTCTCAAACTATTTTAGTGATGATTCTTTTATCTATCTTTCAGTATCAACGATGGCAAACCAATGCAGACTCGAGCAGCAGAGAAAATGCAGAAATTCTTTCCATGGATACAACAGGTCTTGTCAACTCTAGGTATTTTTCACATCCTAGATTATACTTTGAATGTTTAACCTTTTTAAACTTTCAGAAATTGTATAAATAACACCATTTCACAGATGCATTCAGAATCTCGCTAATACTTTTGTCAGTTGCCAAAGGCATACTCTTCAAAATTGTCTTTAAGTGACATTGCTTTTAGTTCATTTTTGTGATGATTCATTCATAAATTTAATGAGAGAACCTCTGAGATTTTAATTGGAGCAGAATTATTGATCTGCTGAGGTATTTAATGTAAGATTTTTAATTTGAATTCCACTCTTGTTCATGTAGTTCCTGAAAATACACTTCATAATGTAAACTTTGTGCAAAATCTAAAGCTTAGACTTTCAATTTCCAGATCAATTGATACTATCCTTCAAGTAACCATCTGCTTTGAAAAATAAATTTTTACCTTATGGCTGACATAAAATGTTCATATATATTTTCTTCTATAATAAGCATCTAATATAATTTAATGAACACTTTTCCTAGCAATTTGTTTTTCTTTCTTCTAGGAATTTTATCAGCCTGATCATTTCCATCTGTGCTGCAAGACTACCTAATGATGTGGAATATGTGTTGAAAATATTTAAATGAGAATTTCTTTGGAAATAAGTCATTATGTTGTGGCCTTGGAGGAACTAAGAAAACTATCAGTTTTAAGTAATGGAATTATTTGTGAATTTAATTGTGATCCCTGCATGAGATTTACTTTCAGTAAATTTGCCTGGTAAAATCATTTAAATCTTCACAAAAATTTTCCTAATCCCATGTTTTTAGGAAAATATGCATGAATGTTCATTGCTCTTCTTTCCTGCTTAACACTTATTGAATATAGAGTTAAGTGTTTTCTTTATCAACCTACTTTAAATTTTAATTCTACTCTTTCATCATTTCATTCCAGTTATCATATGTAATGAATATCCAAGAAATGTGCTATGTACTATGTTGTTTGTTTCATTAGCAGAAGGACCCTAGAATATCTTTTAAACTTAACCCCAGACAATCTCCTTCTTAAAAGGCCTTAAAATATCATAGAATTCCAGCATTTTCATTTCAAATAGCTTTTGGTATATTTGGCTAAGGTTCTATAGCAAAATTCAGTTATTGTGTCACTCCTATTCACATTCTCTCTGTTCCTTCTTACTTTGTTTGTCAGATTGTTCTAATAAATTACTTTCTCAGTAAGAGATTGTCATTTTCTTCTTCACAGAATGTAAACCTTCACCTCTATTATACTGATATTTAAAGGTTGACTATAATGCAGAGTCAGACAAGAGTATTTTCTTGTAGAATTTAAGGAGACTGTATTGTGTCAAACTATTGATTTGGTAGCAAAATTCCCAGCTTCATCTTACCCTCTCGTCAACTATCCCATCTTACCCTTACGTAGCACCCAGTGTAAGATGGAATAACTAGGAAGGTTTCCTAAGATATCTGACATCATATGATCTGAAATACTTCAGTAGCACTGCATAATTATTTGCAAAAACATCTTTTAAAACAGATGGTTATTTGATCAGAGAAATGAGAAATTCACTAACAACATTCCAATGTAATTATTATGCGTGTATGACTATAAGAATACAAAATCTTTTGATAAACGCAGAGAAAATGTTGTATAGTAGATATTTTGCCATGAAAATATGAAACTGATCTAGATAGTACCAAAAAAAGCTTTCAGAGTCCATAAAAAGATTCCAGGAATGTGGGCAACCATCCACAAATAGCAACAACCTGCACAAGGGTGTTTCTGAATTCTTCTCTGATAGTAAAACTAACGTTGACAGGGCACGGAAAGCAAAAGCTGCTCAAATATACTGAGCAAGTAGACTAATGGCTAGAAATCATTAAAAAATAGATTGAAATCAAAATATTACATCAAGATCAAAAGAGATGCAACAGAAGGTAGAGTAGTATTTCTATAATTGTGATATCAATCGAATTTCAATCGGGAATTAAGAAAATGAGATGAAAATGTAGGTTTCAACTATCAGCCTTTCACTATCATCAAATAGAAACCACCGGAATCAACCAACAGTAAACATCTTCAGCAGAAGGTAAATTTCTCACGTTTAGAGATTGGATGGATACTAATTTCCATGTGTGGATATAGAAGAAGAGTAATATAGGAAGAGTGCTGATACACTTTCAAATAAAAATAATTTTCTAAGTAGAAATATGAAGGTACCTGGAACATGCAGAGGATGCAACATGATAATCCAAATGATTTAACAGTAACTTTGATTGCAAAACGATCTTTATGCAACAAAAATTACAATTTATTTGAGAACTTCTTCTCTACTCTTTTCATTCTTTGGGGGGCTTTGGACAAATAGAATATTTTACTTTATTACTTTCAAGCTTTAAAAAAAATGGATAGATGGAAAACTACATTTACATTACTTCTGGTAACTTTTACTAGGTTTTTATTTTTTCGCAAACTATACCGAATAAAGGAACATCACAAACAACAAAATAGTGATAGGTACTTAAGATACTGAGATAATTAAGTTATAAATAATTTATAATTTAAAACAAATGCTTACACTACAAATATGCTGTTAACACTTCACATACCATTTTCATTGATTTTAGTAACAGAGCAATTTGATTTGCACAACTTTATCAAGAATTTTATACGTAAAAGATAACTTTTGTTTAACAAATAATTAACAAGCTTAGGCATATTTAAATTTTCCATCTTTCTGGAGGAATGAACACACTGTAACAGACACAGTAACTCCACTTTGATGTAAAATACAGTTAAAATCAAGGCAACCACATTCACAATAATAAAAATACAAGTTTCTCATTATTTACAGCATATATCAGGCGATTTTCTTAAATTATAAACACTTAGTATTTTTTCTTTGGATCCAGGAGTAAGAATATTCATTGACCAAGTTGTTAACTTTCTATTCACTCCATCAAATGTTCTTGTACTGCTAACATAATAACCTGATTCATGGATTCTATCTGCCACACTTCAATGGAACTGGCTATACCTAACTTTCATCAGTTGTTAAATTAAAATATAATAATGCTGATAATAATAATAATTAGAAGCATTTGACATTCATCAAAGTCGATTGTATTTAAATTTATTTTCTTTGCGATGTTTTAACGACACATAGGAATGGTCACACAGCCTTACACAGATAGGCTGAAAAAAGGTTTTACTCTATCCCATGAAAGGCAATGGATAATGGCTATTAATGGAATAATTTTATACAGAATAATCGCATGAGCAAATATAACAGGTACCTCTGTATTTTCAACGTATTATAAATATTCAAATTTCATATAACCTGTTTATAGTCACCAGTAGATGCACAACAATGAATCTTCAATTTATCTCATTTGTAGAAAGAAGGCTAGATCACGCAAATAAAACTAGCCAATTAAGATCCTACACATACCTTCATCACACTGATTTTCAATATCTACATCACCATGACAAAACACACAAATTAGATGGAACAGTATCAGAAATGTATCTTAAGTTTTGTTTTCTCCTCTCACTCAGAATTTATTCGATCCATCTTCAAAGCAGAATCAGATTACAGAAAGCTGAAATAGAAAGGTAAAAAGTTGATTGAAATTGCAACTGACTGTCAAACTAATTTATCAATCAAGTCTTCCAAAAAGTGTGGTTTAAATGAACTAACCTTACTTCTTTGGTTCACCTTCTTCGCCTAACAGATGAATTGTGTCCAGGCAAACCAAAGTACGGCCGAGGAATAACCATCCTTGCATTACCTTGAGCAGGATGGGAACCTCCATGAGATGTCAGCACTACTAAATGGGCAGCATACCCATCACCTAATGGAGTCGCTAATGCTTGCTGCTTTTTTGAAAATTTCCCAACAATGAAAATTTGCTTTGGTTTAAGGCCTATCGAAGTATACACACCAATATCTTTACTGCTTCCATAAGCTACATGCACCACTACCTCATGCTCCTGAAAAGAACAAAGGAATAATACAGCAAAGATATTTTTTATCCATCATCTAGAGTAGAGGCATCAATTTTCTGATCACATTCACTACCAAGTTAAATTCATGAGAGCCACACTATATGTAGTGAGGTCTTACTTATTCTGCATCTCAGTTTCCACAACTTTTGGAATGTTTAGTTATAGAAATATATTTTCAAAAAAACATGATTTTTTTGTTCCAACACCAAGAAATCATCATTAAGATACACACATAGCTAATAAATAATTCAAAGGCCGCACAGGTAATAATGGGCACGGCTATAATTATTAACATAATTTGATGCTGTATTGCCAGAAATGTTAATAGAGGTTATGATGCTTCACTTCAAAATTGTCTTATATTTTTATACTTTATTGCTAGAAACTTGCCATCCTTTGCCTCCATCTGGCCTCTCAAGATTTTGAGATAATAATGGTGAGCATACATCACAGGGGAAAGAATTTCACTTATATTTCACTACTTTTAAGGTCAGGAGTAGTCTTCTCTGAGTTAGTTTTATCACAGATGCCTGTTATTGTTTACAGTGCCCTTTTCACTTACATTGTGATTTGCTTTTTTCACTTACAGTATACAAGTAAAGACATGTCAGTAATAAAACAACACCTAACAAATTTGTGGTTGGATTATCGAAAAGTGATTCTGTTTGTATATTAAGACAAATTTCATAAATAATAAAGAGGAAAAATCAATTGATGAATTGTTCAACCATGTAAAAGTATTATGTATGTATTATACAAAATTACTCATCAATAATGATGAAACTTCATTTAAGCATATTCAAAAATTGATTGATTTAATACTTTTATGAGAAAGTGCAATAACTAAGTTATTCTTCTCCCTGCAATTGTTATGGGAGATACATTGGATCAATAAATTTATGAATATCAATGTGATAATAACTATTTTAAAAAAGATCATTGAAATATTTGTCAACAATCAACAGAAGTTAGGTTACAGGCATACTTAAGCATTTTCTTCCTTTTCCACCACATAACTTCAGATAATATCAGTAGAATAACCTAACACAGTAGTATAACATTTTCAATATCACATAAAACCAGAATTTGCAACATGAGTTTCTCACCACTTACCAAATTAAATCAGAAAGGAATTATAGTTGCACAAAATTGAAACAAACTCAAAAAGGAGGGATATAAATGAGTAGGTGATAATTTTCTGACATTGTAGCATTTGTACTTAACAATGACAAATCAATGGGTCCAACCATGAATACAGTTTCTTAATCAATCCAATTTTTCATCCATTGATGAAAATCTGACAGTTGGAAAGATTTTTTTCTTTTTTTGCTCTGTCACATTAAAGGAGGTAAGAAAATGGGATTATCAATAACAGGAAAAACAGAAAATGAAATACTTAAGGTGGGATTCAGGAGTTTTTCACAGAAATTAACAGTACAAAGAAAATTTTCTTTAATCTTCAGCACCATTTATTAAGTCTATATTGTCTTTGTTTCCTACTCTCCATCTGAATCTTCCCTTTAAATACACTTGTATATTACACACATACGAGGGCTGTTCAAAAAGTTCCCGAACTTTATTTATTACAGCACAAATATTTCACTTACAAATTATTGCTCCGAGTCTCCTTAAAAGTACTCCCAACCCCAACGTATACACTTATCCAAATGGCATTTCCACTATTTAAAACAATCTTGGGACGCTTCTTTCGGACTGTTCATAAGCTCCTCCGTCGAATTTTTCTTTATTTCTCGAATGGTGGCAAATCTTTTTCCTTTGAGTGGGGTTTTTAGCTTAGGAAATAGGAAAATGTCACATGGAGCCAGGCTTGGTGAATAGGGTGGTTGAAGAAGCACAGTGGTCTTGTTTTTGGCTAAAAAGTCACGAGTTGCTCGTGTTGCTCCTGGTCTGCTGTCATCAGGCGAGGCATGAATTTGTCCTCGACTCGATGCATCCTCAATTTTTTTTACTTAGGATTTCGTAGCAGAACCAATCGAGATGCCACGCTCTTCTGCAAGCTCCCTGACAGTCAAACGTCAATTTGCACGAACGAGATCGTTCACTTTTTCGATATGGGGGTCATCTGTGGACGTTGATGGTCTTCCAGAACGCTCGTCGTCTTCCACTGATTGCCGCCCGTCTTTGAACCGTATAAACCACTCATAACACGCGGTACGTTTCATAGCATGCTCACCAATAGTCTGGGTAATCAACTCAAAAGTTTCCGTGAAAGATTTGCCCAGTTTCACGCAGAATTTTACAGAAGAATGCTGCTCCTTCAAAGAGCTCATTTCCGCGGACCCGATTTTTCGCCGCACTCTACGATCATCTGTTCACATAAACATCCGTAACTAATGAACAAATCAAGATATCGAGAAAGTGATTGAAGGTGGTTATTTGGGAAGCTTTCGCGGATACAACGCCTACAGGCACCTTAAAAAATAACCAACTGGAGGCACACTATAAAAAAAGTTCGGGAACTTTTTGAACAGACCTCGTACATTCAGAAGTAAACCATCAACATGACTTCAGCATAACAGTGACTTAATAACCCCATCATTGATTTATTTTACGATGAAATACTATCACTGGGTTTCCCCTGCATCTATTACTGCTGAAAATCTACCTATTTTTACAAAAACAAATGTTAGGGTAACTATATTCAGCTGTTGAAAAGCCAGAACTTATCAAATTCTGAAGTGGGTTATATCAATAACTTAAAACATTTTCTGAGCGAATTTCTTGAATTTTTAAGATACTCTATGAGCAGTGTAACTTGCTATTTTCCATTAATATGTTATGAATTGAATTGCTTAATCAATTAACAACAAATACTGTATACACTGGTCCATAAGTAAATACAGTTTTCAGCAAGTTTGCAATAAAATCATTTAAATCACACATAATAAGCAACCACTCATAACATAATATGTAACACACAGTTTAAGAACCAAATTATGGTCTGTCAGTGAAAGAGGTAACAGTAAGATCACCAGATTTCCCATGTTTTATCATGGATTAGCAAGGATAATCAAGAGTTTGCTGTATTTACCTTACAATCATCTTCATGGGGTAGATTCCAAAACCAAGAGCCTTTTCTTCTGGAATGCTGTGAGACACTCTGCCTGTCTTGTCTGTTACCTCGGTGGCAATTAATGTCCATTCCCCAACTGGAGCATCTTTCATCACATATATATCCACTTTCTCACCTAAATTAACATCAGCAAGCAAGAAGATTCCATTAAGATTTTATGCTGAAGATTGTTAATTCACATAGGTAGTAATTCATTAATTCTAATCAAGCACTGTATGAGATATTTACAAACCTGTCAAGGTGATCATGTCCAATGGACCATACATAAAGCGAGCACCTATGATTTGTGGTGCTCCTTCCTTAATAATGAGGTCATTGGCACGATGATTAGCAGCAACGTTCTGCAAAATATCAGACAATTATGTTAAGAACACTGATGTTAAACTGAAAAAGTCAAGATTTGATTTTGAAAATGGATTATAATTATAAATAATCCCTTCATAACTGGTTGGTGATGATAATGATAATTCTGATCAATTTGCCAAATATATACAATAAGCTAACAGCATCAGAGTTACAATTATTAAGCCACTTCCAAAGTTTAGCCATAGACACCTTGGACATGTGAGAATAAAGTATATCTACTGATAAAAGGTACATTTAGATATTATTAAATAACTGATTTTAAACTTTTGTACAGCTGGAGGGCTTTGATGCAATCCAGTCAATATACCACATGTAATTGTAGCTCTAGTTCAAAGATTAATGAAGCCATATACTGTCATTAATATTATTATACAACACTCCGAGGTCCAACATCAATATAGGTAGTAAATAAAAGAAGCTGCACTCAAAACCTTCACAGCCAAACCTCAGTAATATTTTTCTTACTTTGGAAATTTTAATATCGTCTATTTTTTATCATCAAAGACCCAACAAATTTATCTAATGAAAAACCATGGAGAGAGCTTACTAAAAATGATCAGGTGGTTTAAAACACGATCATAGCAGACGGTAGGAGAGTGAAAAAGTCGGCTTAACATGCACATAATTTCTCTAAACCAAGTAATACAGACGAATCCCACAATGACAATGCAATATCTTATTTAAAGGAAAATAAGAAAATTCTTTTCTATATAAGAGCTAGTTAACATTAACACTGAGTAAGGAAATGAATAACTCTTGCCTTTAACTTGACAGAAGTTCTCTTTTTTATCCACTTTTTCCTAAGGGTAGCATGGGCTGAAGCTTGAAATTTCTTCTTCTGAAAGTTTTAGAGCTTAGCAAACCTTTTTTATAAAGCTGACAGAATTTATCGAAGAAGAGCAAATAGTGTGAAGGCAGATATATGAAATTTGTCAAAAAAGACAAGAACAGATTTTTAGAAAACATTAACTTTGAGAAGCGTTCATTAACATTAATACTCTTATACTACATATGCTTTTCCCATACTTTTTCCCAAACTACATGTAACGTAATTAATTGTAACTCAAAAATATGAATATATAGTCGAACAGCGAACAAGCTGAGTAATCGTAGCTTGAAGAACACTTCAAACGCAAGGAAATATAACAGTGTGAAGCCTGCCTCTACCTTCGGCGCTCTGCTGAACACAACAAATGAAGCGCCATAACCCTGTTCAAACTCATATTTACATCCACACTCTCTGTGTGTTGATCAGCGGCTAACTCCGATAAGTGATAGATTCGAAGCCATGAGTTTAAATGCATGTCAGAAGAATAGAAAAAAATTAACGAGTAAGGCCGATCTCCACTCGTTCAATTTGTGAGAACCGAGCTCGCAGATGATGCTACAGGATTTAGCAGCGTTTCAATACCCAACCTCTGTAAAAAGGAACTACATGTTAGAGAGATTGTCATGATATATTCTCTGGTTGAAGTTATTCTTCTCCCGTTCGGGATTTTTAATCCATTTTATATCTTCCTTCTTCAACTTTTTGTTTCAGTTATCATTTGGATGTGATATAGAATTCTTTCCGGTCATATGATTCTTAAGCTCCTTCAAGCGGCTTCATTACGATGAATATTTACCTATCGAGTGTATGAAATGTATAAAGAATTTGGCTGAAATGAGAAATATAAAAAAACCCATTAAATATTAGAGTGCGAAGTTCTCTTCATCGCCGCATATGCGACGGTTGCTCTTTGGGAGGATTTAGGACATGGCCACGTGACGGGTTCCTTTGAGCGTGTTTTCCGCAAGGGAGCAATAAACTAGGAAATTACCCCGCAATTGACCGTCGGAAGGTTACTCAAACCTAGTCCCTGTGCGAAATTCTACACTTCCGAGACGGCGACAACCTATTAGAAAGCCCTTTCAAGCTTTAGATTGTTTTATGTTTAGAATTATGAACAATCTGTTACTTATATTTTAATTAGGATTGTATTAATTTGACGAGTTTTTTACTTGCTAGTTCGCGTTCTCTTCACCTCCTTTCCCTGTGGGTACTTTCTCGCTTTGTGGGGTTTTTCCCCACTTTCCCGTCGTTTAACCTTCATTTGAGAAGATTTTTCCCCAGCAGCCTAATATCTGTAGTGTTTTTCTTTAACCCTTTCAAGACGTACATGTTCTCTTAAAATCGTCTCCTGAACATAGAAGCCTTTCGCGACTCAAATGGTGGGAGGTTTAGAATTGAACCCTTTTGAGTCCTTAACTCCTTCCTCGGCAATCGGAATCGGGGGAAAACCCATCCCCTTCACAGCATGGGCCCGCAGCTAAATGTTATTGTTGTCGTTTTGCCAAAGAGTTATGGTTGGCAGGAATTGTCATTATTAATTTGGAAATTAAAATCTTGTTCTTTGCCATTCTGACGAGTTTCAAAGTTTCAATTCAGTATCTTATCGGGAAGGTCCTAAAATAAGATACCGTTATCCCCGTTTGAAATGCGTAGTAGAATCGGAATGACGCTCCTGCATCGAACCAAGGACCACTAGAGAAGCGGCGAACGTCATGAAAGAATCTTCTTAAACGCCTCTGCCACCATTCCGGGTTTTATCTTTCCAGCTTATCGGGAAGGCATTTAAAAAAATCGTCAAATATTCCAGCAATGCATTTCTTACGGAAGCATTTCGAAGCCACCTGGCGTCGAACACACGGTCATTTGGTAACATTTCTTCCTATGGTACTATGGAAGACCATCTCATCTAAAAACACCGTGATTTTGATTGCTCTATCGCATCCAGAACGGCCTCAAAACAGATTGCAAATAATTGCGCAAAAGACCGCCTAGCGTCGAACTCAGGACCCTTCCGTGAGAGAAAACAGCATATTAATATTAGAAAAGTGCCATTATGACGTGTTCCAAAGTTTCGATCCAAGGACCACTTGACCAAGGACCACTTGACGAACGGTGAAATTCATGAAAGAATGTTTTCAAACGCCTCCGTCGCCACACGGGGTTTGATCTTTCCAGCTCATCGGGAAGGCATTGAAAAAAATTTTCAAAAATTGCAGCAATGCATTTCTTATGGAAGAATTTCAGACCCACCTGGAGTCGAACTCACGGTCATTTGGCAACATTTCTTCCATAAGAACCATAGAAGACTACCTCAGCTTCAACCTGCGAGATTTTGGTTTCTCTATCTTAACGATAAGTGCCTCAAAATAATTTTCAAAAATCCACGCAATGCATTCTTATGGTAAAATTGCGAATTTTGGGACATTCTGGTATCGAACCCATGACACCTAGAGTCGATGTCTGAATTATTCTGTCATCTACAGGGTGGGGCCAGTACGTCGTAAAAATCTGACGTCGACATCGCTTGTGGAACATGGTCAGAATTCGTATCCCCTATAAATATACAGTGATGCCTCGAGATACGAGTTTAATTCGTTCCGTAACCTTGCTCGTATGTCAAAATGCTCGTTTCTCAAAGCAATTTTCCCCATTGAAATTAACTGAAATGCCATTAATTCGTTCCAGGCCCCAAAACGCCACCCCAGTTGTTCTTGTTACGTGTTTTTGAATAGGAAAAATGTATTTATAAATGACAAATATTGTATAAAAACATAATAAAAGATAAAGTAAAGAAATAAACTGGCTTTATAACGTGTATTTGTATTTTGGTCACTAAAATGCAACTTACACACAACGTAAATGCTGCTTTATGCTTAATTTTAGTTACCTTTTTTTTCTCACTGGTCTTTGCCTTTTTTCGCCGGATTAAAAAAAAACATGTCCAAGGAGGTTTGTTCCTTCTTCCTTTTCAGAATGTTGCGGAAATGAGTTAGGCGATTAATCTCCTCTGTCGTTATGTAAGTCCTATTCGGCATCTTCCAGAAAAGCTCCGTCTCGTCACAGTTGAAGACTTGCTGGGGGATGTGTCCTTTGGCTTCTATCGGTTCGGAAAAAGTTTTGAGATAATCCTCAGCTGCCTTCAGATCCGAACTTGCAGCCTCACCATGCCTGACAACGGAGTAAATGCCGGTCCTTTTCCTAAAGTTGTCAAATTTGCCTCGACTGGCTTTAAACGAGTCTTACGATGCCTCGTCCGTGGAAGTGCGCGGGGTCTGATTCAAGAAATCACCGTAAATTGCTCGTGATTTCTCGCATATGATGCCCTGTGTTAAAATATCGCCTTTAAGCTGCTTCTCCGTCACTCAAACCATCAGCAGTTTCTCCGTCTTTTCATGGAGAGAGCTCCGGAGCTTAGAAATTATTGTAACGCCCTTAGCTGGCGT
Organism: Pachydiplax longipennis; assembly: GCA_036926295.1. Taxonomy (NCBI): domain Eukaryota; kingdom Metazoa; phylum Arthropoda; class Insecta; order Odonata; family Libellulidae; genus Pachydiplax; species Pachydiplax longipennis. Next base: position 6,038,148 of record JAVFKF010000044.1, on the reverse strand, counting down.
TAGACCCTTGATTGACTCCTGTTTAAGCACAGTACATATCGTTGAAGTACTACGCCCGTACTACCTCGCCAAGTCAGCTACTCGCACATCTCGCTCATTTTTTCTATGATTTCACGCTTTAATTCAATAAACGTCATCTTCTTTTGAGCATTGACCTTTCCACTCACTTTCTTCGGACCCAAGATTATAATAAGAAATGTGATAAAGTATTTAATTGCACAAAAAGTACAAATCCCTAGAAAAACTTATCAAAGATGCTTCGACAGCGAGGTAAACAAGTATACTGGGGGGATGCGTGGGATAATGCGAGACGCACGAGGCACAGTAAACTGGTGGGTTGTGTGTAGCCGTTCCTCGTATCTCAAAATGTTGCTCGTATCTCAAATTTTGCTCGTATTTCAAAGCAAAACTTCGCTCGCTCGACGGCTCGTATCTCAAAAAACTCGTATGTTAGGGCACTCGTATCTCGAGGTACCACTGTATAGGTATATCCGGAGAGTTAGCTATATATAATAGATAGATAATAATAGATATATAGGTATATCCGGAGAGTTAGCTATATATAATAGATACCTTAATATTAACGGTAGAATTTCGTTTGAAAGTTGTACATAGTTAGCAAAGAACAACATTTTAATACTCAAATTAATAATGACAATTACTCCTAAAAAACTTTCGCAAAACTGTTGCAATAACATTTAATTTTCACCGTGCAAAAGAATGACTGTCGTGTATAGTCGACGCAGGTATAAGGGTTAAACATTTCATAAACATAGTCAAATTCGAAGTTAATTGGAAGAGAGGCCAACTTGGGTCTAACCTCGCCGTAATAAGACTGAATCCAATAATTTATTTAAATGCTTACATTTATTTATTTAAATGCAGTTTGTAGCAGTGAATAAAGGAGGCAATATATACTTGGGTTTTTGTATCAGCATCCCCTAAAAGGGCCAGTAATTCGTCGGCCGATTGTCTTGTGCCTAAGGAAATGTACTAAGATAGCACACCAAAATGCAGAAAAAATTATGCCATCTCTGATTGTAAATTATCCTTATTCTTACATATCCATTTGTACATACAATTATTATTATCTTTCTAGGTGTACGGCATGGTTATCTTTATGTGATAATTCAGACCTAGATATGAAAGTTGCTTCAGGAATGAAGTTGTATCGCACTAGTGAAGGAATAGGTGCTAAGCATTTCTTGGAGGTGTGTTTCTGTACCCCTAGGAAAGACAAAATTTTCAGAGGAGTACTTTCTACTCTGCATCCACCATTACCTCAGGATTCTGTTAGCACAATTACTCAGGCTGCCAGTTATTCATCTCCAAAACATTCACCTGGTCCTGCCTTCGCCTCTTCACCTATCACACCCCATTCTCCTGTACCACTCCCTCTACCTTCACCACCTCCTAGCACTTCCTTTCCTTCCACTTCAAATACTGTCAGTTATTCATCCCCAAACCCTTCTCCTGGTCCTGCCTTCACCTCTTCACCTATCACACCCCATTCTCCTGTACCACTCCCTCTACCTTCACCACCTCCTAGCACTTCCTTTCCTTCCACTTCAAATACTGTCAGTTATTCATCCCCAAACCCTTCTCCTGGTCCTGCCTTCACCTCTTCACCTATCACACCCCATTCTCCTGTACCACTCCCTCAACCTTCACCACTTCCTAGCACTCCTCCTCGTCTCCATCTTTCAGACATTGGTTACAAATGTATTGTCTATTGCTCCCCTCGAAGAAGATTACTCTTTTGATATGCCCGATCGCAAGAGAGGAAGATTTGAACACTGAAGACAACATGGAGGAAGTTGAGAGAAAAGTTGAAAGGAGTAGGGAGCATCCTCAAAGAAGGTGGAGAGGATATCTTTAATTTTATTCAGGGGAAGTTATCTCCTTCTACAATAACATTTATGAATGCAAACTTGAGGTGTACAAAGAGAGCACCGAAGGGTAGAAGATGGACCATAGAGGAGAAAAGGATGGCTTTGGCTATGTATAAACAAAGCCCTAAGAGTTACAGACTACTTTGCCACATGTTTACCCTTCCCTCCATTAGAACCTTGTCCTCTTTACTGAACAGCATTCCTTTAACTACAGGAACCAATCCTCAAATTTTTCACTGTATTACACATTCACTAAGTAAATTACCAGATAGTGATAGACTTTGTTCTCTTATGTTTGATGAGGTTTCCATCCGTGAGCACCTGGACTATAATTCAGCCACTGATGAAATACTGGGGTTTGAGGATTATGGCCCCGTAGGTAGAAGTGGTAAGGTAGTGAAATATGCCCTTGTGTTCATGGCACAGGGGGTTTTAAAAAAGTGGGAGCAGCCAATAGCCACTTTCTTAAGTAGCAACCCAACCAAATCGGATACATTGGTATTACTTATAAACACAGTGCTTCACGAATGTAGTGAAGCTGGACTTTGTGTTGCATGTACCATATGTGATATGGGCAGAAGCAATGTGAAAGCAATTAAGGAATTGGGCTCAACTGCAGGGAAGCCATACTTTTTCCATAGAGGTCGTCAAATAATTACATTATTTGACCCACCGCACCTCCTAAAATGCACCAGAAACCTGTTGCTTTCTAATGACATCATGGTACCAGTGACTATGGGCAGCCTTCAGTTTGAGGGAAGGGCCTCCTGGGATCACTTAAGAAAGCTATATGAAGTAGATAGGCTGAGCTACCATTCCTATATTGCTTGATGAGGCTCATCTAAATACTGTCGGCAAGCAGAAAATGGGAGTGAATCTTGCTGCCCAGGTTTTCAGCTACAGTGTTGCAGCTACCATGCTTCATCACATTGCAAGAGGTGAGTAAATTGAAATTAAATTTTATTAAATAATAGTATATTATGGAACACCTTTAATTATTACTACCTCTAAATTTTGGCATAATGATAACAGTAATGTAAACTATTAATGTTTCAGTGATTAAAAATGATCATTAACATTAGTCTTGTATGTTTGATTCTCATTATAACATTAACTACTTTAAATCAACTTACAAATTCTTACAAGTTACATTGCTTTTATGTCTTTCCTTCAGTAGAGCTACTAATCATATACCTATAGTATTGAATGCACTTCCATATACATTTACTCTTTAATAGTGGAATGTTATATCAAAGAGTAAACATAAATACCAAGAGAATTTTCTTTAATTTGTATTTTCCTTTCCAGATGAAATTCCTAATGCCTAATGCTGCCCTTGGCACTGCAGCATTAGTTAAAACAATGGATGTATTGTTTGACTCTTGCAATGGAGATGACAACAAAGCTGTGCCTGGAAAGCCATTGACTCACTCCATTAGTGAAGGGAGTGCCCACATTAAGTTTTGGGAGAAGAGTATTAGCGAAATGAATGAATGGAAATTTTACAGAAAGGTAACTGAGTATAATCAATCTTTTCTGGCCACACTTAATGGAAAGACATATGATGATGGCTGGCCAGTCATCCAAATTGTAAGTTGTGGATATCTACAAAATGTTCTTCTTATTTCAAGGTGACTGAGGGTAGGAGAGTACTTTCCCTCTTCCACCATCCTCCTTCCCAGAGGGGCTGGCTGATGACCTTAAAAAGTTTAGTGCTCCTGTGGAGGTTGATATCAACAGAGAGACGATTTGACAAACTTGTACTGACAATGTCCCTCCGTAGGTTTAACCAGGATCCACTGGAAAACCTTTTTGGGGCCATCAGGGCACAATGTGGATTAAATAGAGAGCCCACAGTGCAGCAGTTCTTTGGTGCTCTGAGGAGTTGCATCCTCAACAGCCTTGCATTGAAAGGAGTGATTCAAGGTAACTGTATGCCAGATGATGCATCTCTATTAAATGACCTTGGGGTTTTCCTAAAAGAACATTCAAGGAAATTGAAGGAAGAAAGCCATAGTGGGAAGTGAAGGCTATCAAATTCATGCTGAATTTGAGAATAGTGTCAATGGGGACAGTGCTGGTCCAGGAACAATATCCCTGTGTTCTTCTGTGGCTCAGAAAGTCCTACAGAAAAGGAATTGTGAAAAGTGTAAGAAAGGAATTTTTAGCGGTAGAAAAAGTGACATTGTCAATTTATCTTTTCAGGAGCAAAGTTTGTCAAACCGAAATGAAATTTTTGTTAGTAGTGTAAGCAGTGTGTTGAAAATTATAAGGAATGTTTTAAATGACAGGGCCCATGAGAAAAACTTGATGAAGAACTTGTTTACTCTAGTGAAGGATGAGTTTTCCTTGTGGCTGGAGAGTTTCTGCTCTGACCATATTCATGAAATTAGGCATGATATCCTTGTGTGCATGTGCTAATATTTAATGTGATTCATATATGGGTTAAAGAGAGAAATAGAGAGATTCTCCATTGTAGGAAGGAGATTTCCTCTAAGAAACTTTGTAAATAGTATTGTGTAAATAGTATAATATTTTTTACTTAGCTTTTAATTCATTAGATTTTTCACCTACTAACATTTCATTTGTAATATTCTTAGTTTTGCATTTCTGTTATAATTCAATCTTGCTCCTTGATTTTTCTGTACATAATGTTATCCTCTCTGAAGTACTGGAGAAACTAGGTAACACATTGGCTTAGTTTCAAAAGGAAATTCCTGACTAATCACCTCCCTGTGGTAGAGAGGGGACAACGTCATGTAACCTTTTAACTGCTATGTACATCTTTTATTTATATATTTTAGTGTGATTCTTTCTATGCATGAGTTACATCAGAGAAAATGCTTAAAATTAAACATTATTTAATGGTTAAATTTGAGAAAAATTTGTTGTTAGCAGACTAGGTAGAATTTTCATGATATCATTTAACATAGAAATCACTTGATAACAGAAAAGGATTCAGCAGTTAAAAGGTTAATATGGCTAAGAATAGCAGGGACCAAGTGATTCCTGGTATAAGGAATCTTCTGCAAAAAATTAATTCAATTGAAAATGAAGACACATCATTATAATTCACTGGAGTTCCTTAGTTTATCAGCAATGAGGACAGGGTTTGCAAAAAAATGCTCCCCTGGGAGAGGGAAGTTTTCAACTGTGTGTTTGTTTTTAGTTGGAGTATAGCATGTAAACTGTTAAAGTTAGGGGAAAATTATAGTTAAAAATAGCATTGTAAGATTTGATATTCCTGATTTAGATTTTATATTATCAATGAAATTTATTGTTTTACAAATAAACTGAATTAACTGATTGATATTTCCTGTTTTTTCGAATTATATTCCTGAGATTCTGCAAAAATGTGTTGCTTACGTTTAAAATTTAATTTTAAACTACTTTACTTACGCTTCTTAACTAATTTTACTTACGTTTAAAATTTAATTTTTATCTTAAACGTAAGTAATCCATCCAAAATACGGATGGCATTCTTTTCCGATGCATTCGAATTCCCGCTATATAAGGAAATATTTCACGAAATTCCGACTTCGTCCAAGAGGGAGCGTCGTTGGCTACTTGAGCGCCACGGTTAGCATGATTTGAACTAGGTCTGCTACCCTAAGATAATTTTTTGAGATAATACATTGAGTTGCTCAAGACTGGGTATGCAGGTCAACGTTGAGCGTTTGATAGGATTTGTTTTCGTTATTGTTATTAAAATAACTTATTTAAAGCAATTTTTTAGTGGCATTAACATGACAGAGTAATATTACAGCGAGTCGGAATGGATTATTTGGTGGTTTAAAAGTTGTTTCTTTGATATAGTTTTACTTTAGATATTTTGCATGTAGTATTGCAATGGTGAAGGACGGGAAAGGACTCTCCTCCTCCCCCTTCATCTGGGGGAGGAAAACAGCAATAAAGTTGAGGGCTGTTTATGACCTCCAGAAACTTTCGAAGTCTCTTTCCTTCTTCTTGAATGAACATCTCTGGTAGAATCGCTTACATATTTGACCACCGCCAGAAGGAGATACTGCGAGCCGGGGGTTGCCCTGGGCAACGATGACAAGAGGGGGCAAGGTACGGAAAGTAAGTAGAATTTTTAAGGGAATGCGGCAAGCTTTGAGATTCTATATATATAAACAAACCCGTTGAAAAGCACTTGCGAGATAATCAGCTATATAAACGAGTCTCAGGATAACGCAGACGCACACACCTATAAGTGTATAATATTTTAAAATCTCATTGCTAATGAAATGTCGTAGAATCACAGAAAATGATATTTTTAAGGAATCTTCCGGTAAACATATTTCAAAGTGAAAATCTTGCATCAACTATGATTAGTGCATTTATTGAATCACAAAAAGTAGTCCTTCCCACTTCAGTGCAAAGGCAATCTAATTCATTAGATTTTAATACCATATTCGTAGTAATATGAGTAATGATAACGATTATAACTTGTTACATGTTATTTGGATTGAAAAGGAATTTTGTAAAGGTCATTCTTCGAAAATAAAAATCCGAAGAATGGCGCGCAAAGTATGGAAGCAAATTGAATTCGCGCATGGTAAGGAAGCTATTAGAAAATGATCTGGAATAGAGCTAGACCGAAATTGAGCGATAAGGAAGAACTCCGCATTGTCCTATGCCCTCAGTAACACCGTAAGAAGAGGCATTTACAAGTAATCTATATTTATGAGAATAAGAGTGAGAAATTGACATATATTAGTATGCTATACGACAAACAAAGTACAAACAAAATATGTTTTAGTATAAGTGGAATGTGGTTGCAATGCACCTCTCGAGTGAAGAACTCAGCGTTTCTGAGATTCCATCGATTAGAATAGACAAAATGAATGGAGTGGAAAACCCAGATGCTTTTGGGAGAGGGTTCTCGACAATTCATATTCATTGATTACTTCCTAGAAATACTACGTTCTAAAATGCACCTTCACGACTGGCATCCGTCGTATCCCATTGACCACATCTCTTCTCCCTCTGTTTACTCCTTAGACCTCGCTATTCTTTCCGAGATCAGCATACGCGGAATTCAGTGAGCCCCCTTCGCCTACCTGCTACTCCCTAACCATACCATTATCTGTAAATTTTTCTCCTCCTAGTCCCACACGTGATTCCGGGCGCAATTTCTAGGAAAACATTTTCACCAAAACTACCGCTAACAATTTCAGCGCCAGCGCTCACCCACACCTCACTCACTATATACACGAAATAATTAAAAATATATAAATCACGGTTTGACTAATGTAACTTAGAAATATTAGCCAGCGAAGAAATTACACATAGAACGTCTTATTCATCCAATGCGTTCGCTATTACGCATATGCCAAACGAAATCATCCCCCTAAGTAAAGGCGGATTTTGAAGGGTTAACATATTCTTTCATTGTTACTCCATTTCTATTTTCGTTACGTTTTCTCTAATTTCCCCTTCTTTTGAGCTTATACATGGAAGTGCATTTTCTCTTATTTGTCCTACATTTAAGCTCTATTATTTATTATGTTTTACGGATAATTTTGTCCTGCGAGCAGGTGGAGCATGAAGCAAGATAACGAAGTCCTTTCCAGACCTCCATTGATGGGAATTTATACGTAAGGAGAAAATATGGGCAACCAAAGTATTTCTTATCCGATCTTTTCGAAGAAGAATGAATTACGAAGAAATATGAGCCGATTTAAGAAAAATCTGAATTTACTTCCTTTATAATACAATATTACGTAAATAGTATCCAAATGAATGTATTTTAGCTGGTATTTAAAGAAAATAACGTCAAAGCATCAAAACGTGCGTAAGGAGGAAGAAGAAACGCGCGCTAAAAGCAGAGACGCTCATAGACTCGCTCTCATCAAGCTCCTCGTCTGTTAAGCGGATTGCATTCTTAGTGGTAACTTTTTTTTGTGACTGTTCCATGGACAGCCATATAAACTGGGTTGTACGCAATTTCGCATTTGACTTAACTTTCTGAACCCCTGAATTGACAAACCCTGCCTGTGTCCCTGCACACTGGATTTTTTTTTTGAAACACAATTAGCACGAAGGTACTTTTTCTACAAAGATAGCAAATACAAAGCAGATTAGTTAGGCTATAAAGTTCTGCAAACATTAACTTTTGATGGCTGAAAGATGTTAAGTATCACTTGCTTGTGATTTAATTGTACCAAAGAAGAAAAGTCATCATCAATATTCAAACTTGAGGTAGACTGCAGCAGTTGACAAAACTAATAAAAATACTCAAAAAGACTTAGAAAATCATATCTTATCAGTACCAAAAAATAATTAAAAAAATTTAGAGTAGGTATGTTAATATTGAATTCAAAAGCCATCAGCAGTTCAGATATTGAAATATAAAATTTTTATTTTAAATGCACAAAAATTCTTTATAAGGCACATTCACAATGAATGATGTTTTTTATTTTATAAAGTGGACCACAAAAATCCTCCTTAATATTTAATCATCCAATGTTAAAACTATATGAAATCATAAGAGACTTCATTGCGTCAATTTCCTATAAAATAGGTAAATTTCAGCCATTTCTGGGAATTTCTTTAGAATTTTCTATTAAATTAAATATTACAGAAATGGGTGACAGCCTCAAACTGTTTTAATGGTATAAATTTCTATGAATGACAAACTACTACGTAAGGCAATGGAAGACCTCATCCAACAATGTATCCCCAACTATCTCAAAAATATTTGACATAAAATGAACACATGAATACTTCATTTTATTTTCTGAGGAAAAATGTTAATATTTGTCCCTAGTATGTTCCCGAACTGTATTGAGTGGAAGACACTTAATAATTGAGGAATCTCTGACATTAAAGGCACTTTTGGCACAGAAATACAATTTCTTGCATGTCTTTGAAAGTTGATTTTTCCCCATCTTTAAATATTTTCAACATTTTGAATAAACCATTCTGCCACCTATCTTTTGTAAATAAATCTCAAATTAAGATGGCTCTTCACAAGATATTGCGCAAGTACTTCAGGAAGAATTTTTTTTAATACTTGCTTTCGTAACGACACTTCAAGTTCATGTAAGAGTATCTATTCATTTTGATGACTTCATGCTATTGAGAATATAATGAAACAATATCCAGTAATGAGGTATAAGTTCCTGAAACGATTCCTAGAAAACCAAATAGTAAAATTAAAACATTCTTCCAGAGGACCCATTTAAATCGGCCCAATCCATGTCCTGGCTTTGGGCAGTAATCAACCAACTGGTAAAATTGATCAGGATCTCGATAGTAAGGGATGTAAGATGGTTTTTCCCAGTAAATGATAGTTTCAATGATGGCTGGAAGCACAATACCCAGAACGGAGAAGCACAAAGCTCCAATGAGTCCCATAAAGGGACCAATTGTAGGAACAGCAACTGCTATTATGACTGAAAGTAAAAAGCAATCATTTAGTTAATGCTTGATAAGAAAAATTTGGTTTTTATTATAATTTCATATTTCAAATTGAAGACCTAAATTCAGTAATAAAGGTTCACAGAATTTGAGAAATTCTGTTTTATGTGGGACGGTTTGCTTTCAGTTCTGAACAATGGGATAGAGAAAAAAATTTGAATACTTAATTCTAAAAGTCAATATTCCGACATGCATCATCATTATTGCAACTGCGTTTTGAATTCAAATTTTAATTAGCTATCTTGGCTTCAAGGATTATTTTTTTCAGTTTGCATGAAATAGTTTGTCCTTATCTGATTCCAAATAAATATAGTCAAAGATAAAAAGGATAGAAAGTACACAAAATCTGAATCTATGAAAACTCCCAAGAACACAAAAAGATTACTTAAAGCATGTTAAGAAATGGTATTTTAATTCAGGCTACCTTTCATGGGAGGTATCTTATATCCTCATTTCTGGGAATAGACAGTTGAATTCGAGTCCCATATAATGTATAGCATCTGGTAACCATAATCTAAATTCTTCTAATGCTTAAACTTAATGAATACCATCTTTCATTATATAATGGTTATATGTAGAAAAAAGACTTAGAAAGAAAGCAAACGAATGTAAAATTTAAGATGAAGATAAAAAAAAACAAATGTCAATCATATAAAATGCTATAAGCACTTCTTGGTAAAGTCAAATGTCAAGATGACATATTTGCAAAATAAGAAATTTATTATTTTAAGGTTACTGGTATGAAGTACCAATTAATTCTACTAGGCTAATTAAAGGTAGACAATATTCCCTAGAAATAATCAACAACACAACAACTATATTACCTGATGCTAAAACTAGACCAACGCGAGTTCCACTTTCTCCTAAGACAGGACTACTCTTGAATGTATTTTTCAATGAACCCCACACAATCTCCAGGCAGACAAAAAACTGAAGTCCATAAGTACAAAACACTGCTAGTGCCACTAGGATTTTGACAGCCTGTGCCAACCTAAAATCAACATAGAGGGACAATATAACAACAAATTAGTGGTAAATATATTTTGAAACTTTTGCACTAAGAATAAATTGTAGTAAATGATTTGTTATTTTTATGGCATTTAAATTTTATTTTAACCTCTCCTTGCTAGCTGTAGCTTTTCAGAGATTTAAATTTGATCCTAAGTTTATTGTTTTCAAATGTAACTGCATTATGATATGGAATAAAGGAATAAAATTTAACATCTGAAGGCAGAAGTGGGATTCAAGCAATTCACACATGTTCATGCTAACTGTTACAAAAGAATTCTATATTCATCTTAAATTTTTGTCAGTAATTTTTAAAATTAGAATAATTGGGAAAATGCATATAAGACTGCAACTTAAGCAACAGAAAAGGATTATCACTGGCAGCCGCCCAGTTGATAATCTTTTTCTGAGGAATTGCCGCCGATATTCGGCGCTAGTAGAATTCCTGCGTCTCTTAATTCAGAGAATGATAAATAGGGATTCACATTTTGTACATAGCTAAAAGTACCTAAAAGTTACTTTTCCAGTGTCCTATAACTTACATTAGCATTGTAAGTATTTTCACACTGTTTATGCTAATTTTCCTTATGATATTCACACACTTTTCTTTGCTGCTAAAGATTTTTATGCTTCAAAAAGTATAATGTTCAATAATGCTAATGATAGGGTTGAACATGAAATGCTTTGTTTGCCTCTTCTTTGAGGTTCCTCACAAGAGAATCTCTCAGTAAAAATTTAAAATTATTAAATTTCTCTTGGAATCAGGGTTATCTAGGGTTTTTTAAAAACAGGGTCAAAATGATAAAAATGCATAGTTTGAATTCAAACAGAGATAATTTAAGAAATCGAAAATGAAATTATTCATCAAATCATCGAGCAAGAGATAATTACAAGTGTCATTTTAATACGTTTTTTGTAATAGTTACATTATTTCTTAATTAATTCTTAACCAATTTAATGTGCACTAATTATAGTTTTTATGATATGTTATTTCAAAATATATCACAGCATTATTTTACATGAAATGAGGGAAATACTTCTGTATAGCTGGATATTTTCTGTGGACTATTTTGTAATATTGATTACCATTCTTCTGTTGGAAGATTTAGGGTAATTGCTCCATGGGTTTCTTCTCCATATCGCACAAAACCAATGAAGCCAAGAGCTGCATAAATAATTGTGACTGCAGTCATCCCTATGTTAAGTACTCCACAAATATTCCACATCCGAAGGAAATGAGGTGGGTTCTTCATACTGTTCTCAAGTGGCATCATCTAACATGAAAAAATAAATCAATCTAAATATTCCTATTCACAATCTTCAAAATAATAAAACTGATACTTTTTAGAAAGCAATTATTCAAATACAGAGTAAAGAAAACAGGATTCCCATGAACTTAATTTAATTTTTAAATTGATTAACTTAACTGTTAATAGAATATTGATTTTTTAGCAAATATTTACCAGATAAAAGTAATGAAATACACAATTAAGTACTTTCAGTAAACATACAAATAAAACCAGTCACAAATGGTATGCATACATTTAACCAGATCAGTCAATCTATGCTACATCAGATAACATGGAATTTTTTCTTCATACTAGCATAATACTTACCACACCAATAGCCTCCATAGCAAAAACAGTTATACTAAAAAACTGTGGAAGACCCACAATCGGAGCTGTAAGAGGTCTTTCTGATATTGCTGATTGATCTTGAAGAAGGTAATAAGATGTTATTCCTAGGCCAACAACCATAAATATATTAGCTATCATCGATACTGGTGCAAGCATTTTCAGATTTGGAGTGAATCCCAAGAACAGCAAAGGGATAAGTAGAGCAGCAATGTAAATCCTCTGCTCTAAGTAAACACCAGTGTAATGTTCTATGACCTACAATGGAAAATGAGTAAAATTTATCATTTTTCAAACTGATTAAACAGATTTAATAAGATATTAAGATTATTCATCTTGTCATACCAAAATATTTGAGAAATTGTTATCACTATATCAATTGAGGGTTGTGACAGATTATCAGTTTGTGGTAAAAAAAGTGCAGTAAAATAATGAAATTCACTAATACTGCTCTATAATTGATTTTTAATACCAAAGATGGAATAAAGGAAGAAATTTAACCTGCATTATAATGTGAATAATAGATTTTATGCATCAAAAACTCAGGTGTAAAAGGAATGTTAACTGTATTCCTAAAAATTGAATTTAAACACAACTCACAACCACATTAGTAGCTACAGAAATTAAATAACTAAAAGTAATCTCTATGATGACACTTTATTGCTGCCAGATCAACGAAACTAGTACCAGGAACCCTAATCAGCAGTTTCTACAGATTGTGAGATTAAATATTGGAGCACCACTTAGCCCGATTTAAAGTGAACAGTAATAACAGAAGTATGTATATGTAATAGTCATTGATTCATACAGTAAGAATAAGTAATAGTAATACAATTACCTGTTGGAAGCTGTTGCCTACAATAACAGTATATACACACAAAGTTCCAAAGTATGTCAGAAACAGCATTGTCATGACAGTGATCCTGTGAATTTACTTTGATTAATAATATAATAACAATCCATAGAGCACAAGTTAGATACTAAATACAGCTGAGATTAATATGTTTTTAAACTTACAGATAAAATGTTCACTGAAATTATCACTTTCAACTTAAAAAACATACAAAAGTCAATACTCACTTGCAAGCTTTGGCATACTTCCTTACTGATGGAGGTCCTTTCAGAAAAGCAGTCTCTCCAATACCAGCAAATGTAAGTTCAGATATTTGATACCTATAGTAGAGTTCATGTGCACATTTTACCTGTAAAAAGTATGTACAGTGTGATTAAAGAAGAGTTGAATTTGTAGACAAAGAAAATTCTTGAAATAAGCAATTTATATAGGTTTTTATTAGATAATCATAAAAATTTTATACTTTTTACTTTCAACAGAGTCAAATGTGTGTTAACTTTTGAAAAACAGTAAGATTATTTTCTAGTTTTTATTTCTACAGGGGCTCCCAGACAGCTGTGTGGGCAGCTCGTTCGGCTTCACAATACTACTACTTTATTTCTACAGTTCACATGTTAAGTTACCCTGCATATACATTCTTCTTTCATTGTAAGGATTTTTTAAAGATAATAGTTTACAAACATTACACTTCTGTCCATGAATCACAGTGAGAGGTCACTACTCTATGAAAGAATGTCAACAGGAAAGTATTTCATCTACCATGTGAGATCAGGTAAATTTGAATTGGCTAATACATTCACAAAGGGTTCCATGGAATATCATTCCTTCATAATGACCATCTCACTATTTTTGTCAAACTGAAAACATCTTAGCATGGTAAGCTATATCACAGTTCCTATGAATACTAAACAGAAATTCATTTTCATTGTAACCAACTGTTCAATACTGTTACAGCAGTGCACTTTATTTACCTTAGATTTGTTTTGTCTTCAACATTATAAAGGGTGTATCAATATAAATTCACAATTTAAACTGTGTTTGAATTAAATTAAGAATTTTTCAATGAAGTTTAGGTGGACATCTACCCTATATTGTTTTCCGTATGTAATCACATTTTATATGGACAACTTTAAAGTAAAAATGTTTCACTATTTACACAATTAAAGTTTTCAAGTAACAAGTGTAATACTTTTCAAGTGTTTTATTCATAAATTAAATTGAGATTTTTTAATTTGCAAATCTTTTATTATGCAAATGAAATTTGCATGAAAATTTTGTGATGGAGAATGAAATCTTACCAGTGCATATGCGCAGTGAGTACAAATGAGAGCTATGAGAACGGTTCCCAGTAGACCCACAGATAGACCCGCATTCATGAAGCCATATGGCATGCCGAGGATTCCAGTACCAACACTCGCCTTTAGTATATGCATCAGTGTTTCCGAGTCTCTGTAAGCAGTCAGTGGCAGCAGCAAGCTTCAGTTAGACAAGCCCTGAAATGGTAGGAGGTGTGCAGGCAGTGACTTCAAACCATCTGAATTACAATGACCAAGGGGACCTTTTATTTCAATTAAAGTTACTAAACAAATGGGCACTTGAAAATATCAGAATTATTAGTTACTATTTATATCTTAATTAACTCAAATTGTAGGAAATCTCTAAGCAATTGCAGTTCACAAAAATTAATGGGAGGACATTAATTATTGTTTTTCAGCAAAAAGTTTGGGGTAATTTATAATATTTTTGGTCATGTTCAGGGTTTAACTGCACAGAGCTCCATAATAACCATTTTCTTTGCCTCATACAATTTAAAATTAATAAACAAGGACATAGTAAAGAAAATTAGTTCATAACCAAGTACCTTTGTCCTCAAATGAGGAAATCAATCGACTGTCCTAATAAAATTAACTTCCAATTTCATGGAATGAATTCTTCATAAATAATTCATAATATAATTCATTGTCTATTTATGACTTTTAGTCTAATTATTGATAAAAATTTAACTGTTTCAACAACTTACCTTCATTTGAATTCTTACATACCTACATCAACTTAGGAAAATTTATTTAAAAGTAATATTGTTCCAACCTACAGTACAATGAATGATTAAATAAATTTTATTTGAATTCCTCTAAATTCTATAATAATTAAATGCACTTCAATGTTAATTATATAAAATATGAAAAGTAACATTCTCATATATTCTGGAATCTGAATAAAAGTATGTACATGCTAATGGGAAATATCTACAAGCATGATGTTGAGCAAACATTTAGATAATCATTTACAGCCATTTTCCAAATAATAAAAGAATTTTCCTTTTCATTTAAATCATCCAAAATATATTTTCTGACTAAGGAAATGTAATTTTTTGCATTTAATAATAAAATATAATGATATTACCTAATATTATCATATTTACCTAATAATAATATATAATGATAAGATATGATATCATAGTATTATGTAAGTTTTAAAGCTTGGTGTTCATATTTCATACATATTATATAAGGACAAATTTGAAGAATTCAGTCATTCAGTTTTTGGATGAATTAATCTGAAAAATCATTTAGGGAACTCCGACAGATGAAACACAAAAATGTAGCAGCTGAATTCCTTTTGGGATAAGATTATTAAAACATTGTTCAATTATAATGTTAACGAAGTGCTTGCACTAAAATAATGAGTTTGCAAAAAAAGGGAGTTAATGTGTAGCATGACAGTAAGAGCAAATACCATGTACAACAGAAAATGAAATGATGACAGTATAATTCCGTTATCTTTCTTCCGTCTACATGAGATGATACTGGTGAATCCGTTAACTACCATCATTAAGAGCCTTAACGAGCGATATTCACACTTCTTCCTTAGTATCTTTTGGTAAAAATGAACTATGCAAGCGCCTATCGTTAAGGATTTTTTCGCAAATAGAGTTCCAAAAATCGAAAACTTTTCAATCTGACGGCAATTTAAGTGGTCCTCAGTGCAAACTTATGCGTAGCTATCTATTATCACGGCGGACCTTGGAAATTACTTGCTCCTCAAACATTCATGATAGAATCATGAAATCAAAACTTATGGCAGAAACGCTCAACATGCTGAATCGCTCTCTTCTGTAATTACATAGACAGATTTTTACGATCCAAACTTTTTACACATTTCTCCTTGTCTGGATCGATTTTCTGAATTAACTGCAGAATTTTACTTATAAAATGAAAATGAACGAATAATCAGTTTGTTCTTACCAAGTTACAATTTAACGAAAATAATGCGTATATCGCAGAAATGTTTTGGATTCAGCTTTCAATGGAGATAATATCTTGCCTCGAAAGTGTTTCAATAATACCTCGAGAATTAATTTTAAAAATTTATTTGTTTGTAAGAAATCTTAAAACGCGGAACAAAAGAGAAAACTTACGTGGTTCGACTCTTCATCGGTGTCGTCCTGTTCGCAAAGGGATTGAATCTGCCACCCCCTACCTCACCCGCCACTTCTCTGAAAAGTAAAAACATTTCATTCACTCGAATCAGTTTGTTTCGGGAGAAATATCATGACATATTTAATCGTCGCAAACTCTCTTTGTCTTCCTTTCGAGACTAATTTTAAAATTTCGATACCTTTTAAAGTTCGATTCTCTAAGGTATCTCAATGCTTAATTTTAAAAAATATTTAAGCAACAAAAAATTAAGGAGGCGTTTATTAAAATGAAGCGAAACCGTTGATTAAAAGATAAAAGGAAACTAACACGTTATCTCGATTGGTGAAATAACGGTTCAATTTAGTCATTTGTGATCTAATTTCAATTGTATTGTACATGAGTCATCGAAATTCGGTTTAGCTTTTGCCTGTGAATCTACCACAAATTTAATTCATATTTGTAACAGCCGACAATATAGAGTGAAATTACCTTTGCTTGGAGTCCCCAGTGGCGGGCACGATAGTGATTTTTCCATCTTGAGGTAGGAATGTCTGAAGTTCCGTGGCATGATTCTCGCCCTGAAATCAAGTGGAAAAGGTCATTAAATGGAAGACGAGAGTGAACATAGGTAACACAATTCAGACGAGAAAATCGATTCCCACGCAATTTACAACTATCGAGGATAGATGATGGATCTTTCCTCCTAAAAATTCCATAGATTCAGCAGCGTTTCGTCCGAATTCCAGGAATAGTAGTATTTCATCCGAGGGCTCTAATAGAGTTTCTAATGTTCATCGCTTGGGTTTACTGTGAGATAAGGTCCACTGTTAGATCTTGCCAGCATTATCTGCCTTCTTTAGCTGGCACCTCTATAAAAACAGAGGTTGTGTTCGCACTCGGCATACACGACGGTGTCATGCGTGACCCACGGACCCGCAAGGATAACCCACGTGTATTTTTATAGGTGTGTTTATTTTAAAAGAACGTTTAACAGCTCCACGGAATTACTGCACAGAACCAGAACTAAATTGCATGTTGCACACTGTCATTTACAATATGCTACTCAATCGCTTGATATAATAGTATTCCTATAATTTATCATCTATCATTTAAGGTAGAAGAAGCACAGCGGGCTAGAATCAGAGAAAACAGGCCAAAAGGCCAAACACGTTTCCTTAGCTCATGATTTGAAAGTTCACATAGTGATACAGAAAAGATCGAATTTTATGTTTACACATGTCATTTTTCATTATTTTTGCGCGTTAAATAGCTACGGGGCGTCAATTTTGGCCAAATATCATATAAAAAAATATGTTGTACATGTTGTTGAAAATTTTTTAGCACATCGAAGTGACTGATTTCTGCTAAAAATCTCCCAAAATTTTTCACTATTCCTCATTATCCTAATAAATATCTTGTTGTTTCCATTAATAATTAAAAATTAAAATATTGGAAAATTGGGTTGGTTAAGAAATACTCCTACTTGTTCGCACTTATGTCCTATGTTTTGTTGTTAGAAATGATAAAAACTGAAATCATAAGGAATTGTCTCCTTTTCAAAAAGTCAACCATTTTCTTTACATTCATTCTATATGAGCATCAATTCCTCGTCTATTCTTACTGAAAAATGGATGGGCTCGGACTCAATAATCGCCTTTATAGTCGTGGGGAAGGCTTTTTATATCCACGTATTTCGCAAAATTTTCGATATTTTTTGAAATTATTTCAATTTCGAATCGGAAACTACATTTTACGACCAAATCCCAGAATATTTCTATCTCGTCGGGAAATGCGTGAAATTGATTTCTAAAATTAGTCCTATATGCTTCTTACGGTTCCTGTAACTGAATCAATTTATTGGATAAATCTGTCTACATATATACACACCGGTGATTGTTATTAAACGTTCTTTATAATTATATTCGTCATTTTGGCGTTCAAAGAGGAGCCTTTGTTCATTTTACGTAACAAAATGGCGGACAACTTATTCCAAAAATTTTCGAGATAAAGTAAGGAAAACAAAAAGGACGAGGGCGCTAAACTATCCAGTCTCCTATGGCACGACATTTTTGATTTTTCTAAACTATTTTGATTCACCTGACTGATCGGTGGATTTTTCCTGCAGTGCGGCGGAGTCTGGCTTAGCGCCACGGACACCCTGCATTCGGTCGCACTGTCTTTTCAGGAGTATTATATCAAATTTTAGCCATGATCATGTTTTATTCCCGATTTAAGTTTCACAGACAAGTTTAAAGTACATTAAATTATTACAAAATTACTGTTTACAACTTCGGGCTTAAGAGAATCAGATGTATACGATAGTTGATACTTATTTTTAATTTAAGATTTATACATAAAAATGAAGTGTGCGGGACAGGGCTGCACGGGGATAGTCAAATGTGAAACAGTGCTGTTGATAAAAGTGCTTGGACAGCTCGTAGTCCGCACGTAAGCTCCCACTGGTAATCGAACCCAGGACCACTTTCGTTAAAGTCAAACTCACTTGTACATCCAGGAGTCCGAGGAGTCAAATATTTACCACCCAATATCGTTTAAGAGTTGTTGTGTTATGTTTGCAGGCCGCTAAAGGGTACTGCATCAAAACAAGACTACGGGTGAGCATTCCTCAACGCTTGATCACTATGCTAAGGTCCTGGTTTCGAATCCCGGATAACAAGAATCTTCCGGTTACGGTACGGATCCCTGAGTTCTTCCTTTGCAGGTACTCACTGAATTTGTCGTATAGTATTGCTAAAAGCCCCTCCTACGGACTACACCTTGACGTGGTAAAGTGGCATGCGTGTTCCTATGACCTAGAGAGCGATACTAGCTGGAACATTGTTCCTGTTAGGGTGCTAATGCCATAAAGTTCAATAGGTATAGGCCAGAAGATAGGTAGTCCAAGCAGCCTCTGTACCTCACTGAGGTGGCTGCAAAGGCGTCTGTGGGGAGGCCTGTATGAGTGATGGTGTCACATTAAAGAAAACCGAGCTTAAATTTAAAATCATCTGTCGGGCAGAAACGGCTCCCAAATGGTACTTAGAAGCACTCAGGGGTAGGAAAGCTACAGTGTTTCAAGAGTCAGTCAACAGTGCTCTAGATGATAAAGAAAGAGAACTCACAGTAGATGAGGGATAACGATTAAGCATAGGAGTTTAAGATGAAAATAAATGTAAGAAAGACTACAATTTCGGTTTTCGAAGAGAAAAAGGGCAAAGTTAACGATAAGGGTGGATGGGGAAAAACTTGACCAAGTACATCAATTCCAATACAATGCCTTCTCTCTAAGGATGGAAGATGCTCAACACAGATTAGGAAAAGGATAGAGTTAGCGAAAGAAGTATTCATGAAGCGAAGGGAACTGATGATGAAGGGCCTGTATAAAGGAATCAGGAAAAGATTAGTAAAATCCTTGGTTTGGAGTGTAATGTTGTACGGGTGTGAAACCTGGACGTCAAGAAAAGAGGATTTTAAAAGATTAGAGGCTTATGAGATGTGAGTGTGGCATAGAATGAAGAAAGTAAGCTGGGTCGATAGAAAAACAAATGAGGAGGTGCTATAGATGGTTGGAGAGAAAAGGGTAATAATTGAAGTAATAAGAAATCGACAAAAGGAATGGGTGGGTCAAATATTGAAAGGAGAGGGATTGCTGAGGAAAGCGAACGAGTGAAGGATGCTTGGGTAAAGAAAGAGGGGAAGACAAAGACAGAAGTTGTTAGACGAATTAAGGGGTGGAATGAGTTATCAGGAATTGAAAGAGAGGGAATTAAATAGGGAATATGGGGTCACATGAACCTACCGAAAGGTAACATTTATATATGTGTATGTAAAAGTTCTTCAACAGTGAGGTCATTTCACACGTGAGTCCCCACCTGGAATTGAACCCGGGGCGGCTTTCACCAAAGTCGTACGCGTTGCCCACATGGCTATACGGAATGCCTTCCGTGTAATTGTCCTATCACCTGATATTTGTGGGGACATAAATATTGCTCGACGCAGTTTCGTAAGTACATTCACAGTAAGCATTAGCATTGATTATTCGCTTCGGGACAAAGGATCCACCAACACCAGGAAACAAACTGCAGATCTCACAAACGGCGGGATTTTCAATTTTCTTAGCCATTTGAAAGAAGCAGATTGAAGTGTACACAATTGACAGCTGCCTCAAATGGCGTCGATTGCTTATTAGAGGAGCCAGAGTAAAACACTGTACAATTGCAGCGCTACCGAAATATAAACAGAACTTACTTTCTGGAAATGTATTAATTAGAGGCTCTGAAAGGAAGGAAAAACAGAGATTTGAAGGAGTCAAAATGCAGAGAGCGCTCAGATAACGAGCGGTCAACAATGGGAATGCTTCCGCCCATCGCGGCTATCTTATCTTATGGAGACAATGCAGAGGAAAGCAGACGGAGATAAGAAGAAGGTGGTAGTGACGGAGGAAAAGGAATTCTATCAGCTCCATTTTGAAGAGGGATTTCCTCCAACCGTTCAAATCGAATGTTATTCAGATTAAGAATTAGCACTCCGCTATTAAATGTTATTTTTTTGTTCGCGATATAAGAGACGAAACCAGTTGCACGAAATTGATTAACCAGCGACGTAATACTACGATCACAGTTCGAGGCATTCTCTCGCTTTCTCTCTCACTTTCTCCGCTCCACTCTTCCAAGATATTCTCCTTTTCACTATTATACACTGTTAAGATCAATCCGCAATCATTCTCCCCTAATTTGCAATGTATTTGTTGTGAATTTGGTAAATTTCCGCGTGTTTCTTTTCTTCAAGATTAGGGTTATTTTGTCCTCTCCATGAATATTATTTGGCAATAAGGCTTTGTATAACAGTCGTAATTTTTAGTCTTCCGAAATGTTTCGCCTTCATTCCTATTAAAATTTACAATTTCATGAATTTTCTGTTGAAAATATAATAGAACAGATTTTTAGGGTACTGAGAGAAAACCGCGTTATGAACGGGTTAGCGTTTCAATCAAGATATTACAATTTTTATTTTTTTTTTACGCTATAAAACTAAAGAGAAAATTTTCTTGGCTATTTGATTTTAAACCAAGTGGTTTATCTCCTAAAACGAAAAGGAATCTTGATTACTACGTGAATTAGTTTACCACAGCTGTTTATATTTGGAGAAAACTATTTTCGTGTAATCCTGGTCGTGCAATGCTAGTCTCGTCATTTTTTTAAGAATGGTCTCCTTATCGGCAAAGAGAACGTCTTACTTTGTAACTTGATTTTGGTAATTTTTCTCTCCATAATGAAGAACAAGTTTACCAGCAATTAATAATAAAAACATGGCAAGGCAGAAGAGGAGAGATGAAGGTAATGTCGGTCCATCAACTGCGGCGGAAGACGGAATAAAGGAGGACGCACTAATCTAAAGACAAGAAAATCTGTGTCCTATAAGGAAGCGTTTTAAACTGGTTTTCTATGGGTTTAAAGCCCGAGTTTGCAGCTAGAAAAAATGTACAACAGCAGGAAAACGACTGCAAGAAGGGATTCGTGAAAAATCTGAGAAGTCTATAGACACTCTACCAATTTTTAAGGAAAAGGTAGGTGAATGAGATAGTGAAAAAGATGTAATATACATATAGATATTTGACAATGCACCAGCGATATCGTCAATTCCTCGATCAAGATTAATTACATCTAAAGAAAAACGTATGTATCTCTTAAAAATGTACATTGGATATTCTTCTGCAGAAAAAACCTTTGACTTTTACATGCGCTTCGTTTGTGTTCATTCCTTGAATTGTTCTTCTTGACTTGACTTCTGTTCTTCTTTTCTCTTTAAATCCTGTCTCTCCCTGCATTTTTATATACTTTGCAACAATTTTTTTCGCATCACCTAACTTATACATAGAACCCTTCAAGAACGTTTCTCAATGGAAATTGGAGATATGAATAGCTCGGAATCAATTAGAAATTCCTCACAGCCAATAAATTTTCCTTAGGCTTAACATAATTAACTCTTGAGGATACAAACATTATTTTATAGTCTGTTAAAATTATATTATAGTCTGTTAAAGTCAATTTTTTTGTTTCCGGTTTTTTGAGTATGTGGTTTAACTACTCTACTTAAATCGAAAATTCATCGATTGAAGATTCTTTTAATTTTGACAGTCAGTACCAATGAAAAATGTTATTGGTTACTTGCTCAATGTATCAATAACAAACATTTCGTCCATGTTCGGAGACCAAAGTGCTCAATGAGGAGACAATCTGGAGCAGAACCAGGAGGAAACGAAAAAAAACTCAGTTGGAGAGTCTGTGGAAGAGCAATAATGAATTTTAAAGGTACCAGAATGCAGAAAATAAATGCTCATCGTACTGAGTTGAATTACTCGCCGAGAGATAGATATAGATAGAGCAATTATAGGCGACCCCTCTATTCCACCTAACTTCGTATGTCATTGTAATATGTACAAATATAAACTAAGGCAAAAAGAAAGCGTACAGTGTGGGAAAAATCTTTCCAACTGAAGGATAAGAAAGAAAGAACCAACGTTGCACACCCACAGGGAAAAAAAACCGCGAGAACACAGGAAATAAAAAGGCAATTTATAAAGATAATAAATTAAAAAAGAAATTCAAATAAATACAAAGTATCAAACACAGAAAGAGGTAAATTTAAAAGATACAGGAGAGAGGCAAATGTAATACAAAACGGTACAGAGGAATTAGCAATAACTAAACCATTAAAGGTGAAATTTCTTTCATAATTAACTTATGAATCACCAACACTCCTGGAATGGATTTAGCACTCTCTTCGTTTGATCTCCAGCACTCCCCGAATATGGGTTTCCGTTGGAAATAATGTTTATGGGCAATGGTATACAATAAGAGTTAAGAGTACCACATTTTATATTCCTTGTACGATTGGATTTATGCACTTGGGCGAGAGCATTTCAATCGAATTACAATCTTCAGGAAACTAAACCGACATTAAATATTTTCGGTTATCTGAAAGAAGCAACAAGTTCTCAAGCACTTGATAAAGAAGCAGTGCTACAGAAACAAAGAAAAGCTTATGAATAGTCCGTTGGCAGTCCATCAGGTATTCTTCGGCTGATGCAACGCAGTTGAGAGTGGTCAAGGATGAGACTGGGAATCTATATTTAGCACGTATAGGAAGTCGAAAACGATTTCCTAAAACACGCATCTCGCTGCTTTTTCATTTCGGCAAACAATTGGATCCATTATCTTCAGTAAGCATACACGACTGCCTGATCAATTATACTAATAGCCTAACTATAGCGCGAAAACGATGGGAAAGGGAGGATGTAGGTCACATGTCAGTTTATTCTTCCAAAAATACACTTCTGCTGAGAAATGCGAGGGGTGTTTAAAAAAGTCTTCCTCGCTATCAGCTGTAAGCATATATACGTGCTGCCTTGTTATCCGACCACGCGGCGATTTAACATTGACAATGAAGTTGGGCGAGGACACCAAACCGGAACTGAACCGAAAACCGAAACCGAGAAGAACCGTTATTTCTGCCGAAGTGAAAACTGTAACCGAGCCGAAACCCGGCAGCTATTCCGTTCCAATTTTCAGTCTCCAGTAATGCACATTTTACATACGTGTAATTGGGGAAGGTTAATTAAACAAGCGCATTCAACCTGCAAACTAACTACCGCTAAATTTTATTCAAAAAATTATTAATAAAGTGTAAATGAGAGAAGCAAGAAATAATGAAACAAATTTTCAGAAGTATATTTAAATACAAAGGTCGGATGATCGGTTAGGACCGATTGGCAGAAAGAACGAAACTGAGCCGAACCGATATTTATTTTCTCTTTTCTTTGAACCGGAAAGAAAACCGGAACGAAAAATACTATTATTATTAGTATTATGATTCAATGCTCAGGGATGGGCTGTCTCACATTGGAAATGAACAACGGCCTACCACAATGTTACGCCAGAGTATATTGATTTTTTTGTTACTCGTTATTTACAAAAATTCGTTACTTACGAATCATTCTTTTGCGAGACAGTAAGTGAAATATAAATTAAGAATAATTAAGAATATTGCATAGTTCATTGAATTCTCGTTTCCTCTTAAAATTATTAAATTGAATCTAAAAGATAGCAAATTTATAGATAGTTTTTGTAAGAGATTAGAGTTAAAGTAGAATAAAATACTTCATAGGTGGTAATGGTCAAAGTATCTACATCGACCCTACAAATCGGCGCGATTTCAAACAATTTACAAGTTAAGACGAATCAGTTTCCCGAGAACTAAAAATTTCATTTTACCCGCAGGGAGCCCGCGCAAGTTATTATTTTTATAGAAGATCACAAAACAATCTTTATTTAACTTCCAAGAAAGAAAATACATCGCCAATGACTATCTGTATAACCTTCGGATAAAAATGTATTAACAGCAGAATCGGTTAAATTGAATTCCCTCCTCTACCGACGCTTACTTTCAAATCATAATTCACAATTTCAATCATCTATAAAAAATGTTATAAATTAAATATTTTAAAACCTATTCTCATCTAGCTTGTATTTCATACCTAGAGAATGTTTAAAGCTAAATTGTTATTTACTGTTATTCTGAAGAAATCACTTTCCTGAAATATATTGAGGATTTAAAAAATGAACAAAATCCATTATTTCGGCCTAACGTTGCTGATAGCTCTATACTATAAGGTAATAAAGGCACTGCTTTTACCCTTTCCACGAAGTAATTCTCACACGACCTAGGTTTCGACGTTTTGCGTCATCATGAGTTGTATTCAAAAAGGAACAGTCACATGTATAGCGGTAGGAATGCGAAGGGGAAGAAGGGAGGAAGTAGGGGAGAATAAAGTTTGTAGTAACGGTAAAAGTTGTGCCTTTACTTCTGAATATTAATTGCGATCTTAGGTAGAGCTCCCCAATGAAATGTACGATGAGATGTATAAAGCAGGAAGTGAAAAGCATCCATTGTGTGATATATTACTAATATAACTTCATACTAATATTGCTTGCAATACAGCTCAACTTTTCACCGGCTTTCGTTAGCTATGGGCTTGATTACAAATTCTGAAAGGAGGATTTAAATCTAGTTGATTGCTATCCTTGATTAACTTTAAGGTGGATCTCAATTAACTTAACGATTGCAAACAGCATATTACGCTTTTACTAGTGTATAAAACATTGCCCTCGCGTATTCTTTATAAAATATGAAATCACTCGATTAAGATTAGGATTTTTAAATTTGTTTGCGTCGCAAAGTCATTGGGAGACACTTTCTCCTTTGACTGGATTACAGCCAAACTTCAGATTCATTTTTATAAAACTGGCAACCCCTCTTCATTTAAATGCGCAATGTTTGCCTTGGAACTGTTTCCTTTCTTCCTGTTAGTCAGCTGAGCGAAAATACTCAAAAATTTTGAAAGGGCTGATGTTGAAAGGACAGCAATTGTTCGAGCGAACGATCAATTCATCCGAATTTTGGGAAACTCAAAAATATGTGCGAAATGAGGTTCGAATCGAAATGAGCTAAGCAAACGGAGAGGTATATACGAGTGTTTGAGCAAGAATTGCATAAAGTAATACGTGCAGCATACGCACTGCAAATCAAACTCAATGCAACTCGTAGCATTGAAGTAGTAAGAAAATCTTCTCCTAATATTGCCCCATTTTATCGAACTATAGTAGCAAAGATGGTGACTATTTTATTTATTAAGTTGCGATTAGCTCATATGGAATCGGTCAAGTGGCAATTTCCGATAATCTTATTATAACTCACCGCAAACATAAAAAATATAAGCATTTTTCTTCATTTTGCATAAAATTACTGATAACGTTCATATTTAACTAACATTTCCTTTCTAACGCAAGATAGCATCACCATATAAAATCAATCCAAGAAAAATTTTGTCTCCTTTTAAACACTTAAAATTTAATCATTTATCTTTATTTTCATAACATCTCGGTAGTGAATACAAATAGCCATCACGCTCTCTATTTTAAAAAAAGTCAATTTAGAGAAGAATAAATCAATATGCACAGAAATTATGCACCAGGTACACATATACGGTATACACACTCGTAGCTTTTATTTTAAATAAGCAAATGTTGTTTCATTTCAGGATGCAAAATCGTCGCAACAGCTTTCTTTGTAGACGTATATTTCATTCCATTGCTTTTGTTCGCAATAATTACAAAAATATTAAAAATAACAGACTGGAATGACTCGAAACTGATTGCAAATTATTAGATATCTTGAAAATTGTATGCTTATACTCGTATATGATGAGAGGTCAGTTAATGAATCGTCAGTTGAAAAATCGATGAAATTGTAATCGTGTCTAAAGGAAGGCAGAGATTAAGTGACTTTAATTGTTTTTAGTGTATTCATGGACGACCTTTTATTGTGCAAATATAATTACAATTATGTGATATCGCATTTCTACCTTGGACGTTTCTACTCGAGTATTAAGAAAGATGAGCATCAATTTTAATTAAAGAACAGATTGGTCATTACACTTGAGTTCTTCCATTTCCTTTTCTAATTTTAGTTTTTTATTGCTACTTTTTATACTGACGTATATTTTAACCTAAATTTTTGTATGTACTTCAAAATTTTCTTTTTCTGTTCATTTAGTATGCAAACTATTTGTATTAGCTATATAAACGGTACCTGCATCGTTTATCTTGGCTTTCAGATGTTTTAGCCTCTTTTTCTTTAAATTTAATGAGCTATCCGTTTGTAGTTTTTTCATACCTTGCAAGTGTTTTCCTGCCGGGGGTAGCTTTTTCCTAACCACCAACTTAGGTTTTTACCTCCACAGTAGTTTTCTTCCAAGACCGTTTATCAAGCTACTATCTTTTTCTCTTAAATTTTGTATGACGAAGGGTTGGATGTAAGAAGACAATCTTTTGGCTCAATATTGCCCTAATAACAGTCGTTTTATAATTATAATTCTAGATAAATTGAATGCGGTACTTGAAAAGCCGCGCAGAAGATTCGCTTCTTCTTTGAGTGAATGAATCTTCTTTGAATGATAAGTGAACGTGTAAAAAGTTCGGTTATGTTCGGTGGAAGATGAATGCAGGGTATAAAGTAATTAAATGAAAGAAGAGTTCGTTTGACCGCGAATCGTTCGAAGAGTGAAATTGCACACATTAGAAACAGTTATTGCTAGATTTGATCAGATTCTGATTCATGACACTACGAATAAAGTTTCTTATTTTGGCGCCACGTGAGAAATCACTCGGTCTCTTCTTTAGATGACGTTTGCTTTGTTTACATCCGAATGGCATTGGAATTTGCGTTCAATTCGCTGGGATTCGATCCAAGAGGCGGTCATTGGCCTTGTGACGGAAGTGTCTTCGATATTGGGAGCGCCAGTCAAATAGCCAAACAGCCTGTATTTATTCTTCCGAAACAGTCATTATTTATCGCAGAAAATTCAAAGTTTCTGAAGATATAATAAGTTCAAATCATCAAGGACCAAGAAATTATTTTTTTAAAGGGCCCGTCGTCGTCCAACTTCCCGATTGGGAAGTTGGACGACACAACACAGAGGGGAAATACTATTTGCTTCATATTCATCTAAATTAATGGCCTGCAAGGTGGCTTGTGCTTCTTAAGCTTGTTATCTCGTTCGCGGAAAGAATGAATCCATAAAACGACTTGTCTCAGCATGTGTTTCTCTTATTTTACGTTTATTATCGGATCAGCCGAAGTAGCTGAGGGATCGCTTAATGCCAATTACGTTTCTTGCAAACGTACTTTCTGACTTTATTAAGCAATCGCAGCATTTATGAAATCGCTTTTCACAAAAAACTTGTTTTATGAGAGAGTTCATTTCCTTCGGCGATTCGCCATTTTACTTCGAGGCGACGGATGCAAACATTTGTGATTTCGACGCCATTTTCCTTCCGTTAGAGAATTTTCTTCGTTTCCGAATTTGATGACGAAAAATAAGCCCGAGGCAGATTTAGGATCCAAAAAAAGACTATTAAAAAATTAACATTATTTGTAAAGAACATGGAGGTAGTCATGCATATACGTTGAGAAAAGTGAATGAGAAAATAAAAGGAGAAATAAGTATATGTTATACAGAAGATGAGTAAGTAAATAGATTACGAAACTAACAATGAGATGTAGCAAGTAAAAAGTACTTAGATGAGATTAAGACTAGTAGCTATGCGGAAAATTAAGTATACGAAAAAATAGTAAATTTAGAACTAAAGTAAAACCAAAGATCCGAGGATCGAAGTTAACAACTTTCAAACTTTAGTAATTCTTAGAAGTATTCCCTGGGTAGGTAATTGACAACATTTTATTTACTCAATGGTCCCCGGTTCGATCCCGGGCTACATGAAGCGTTCTCTCAAAATGCAATTAAAATTCATTTCTTCATTTGCAGGCTCTAATTAAAATTAGAAAATAAAGATGCGAAATCGATGTGCCAAAAAAAGGAAATCGAATGAAGTTTCTTATTTTGGTTGTTGAATATTGTTACCGATTTGTAAAGATGAGAATTTCGATAAAACACACGAAAATTTTGCGAAATATTGAGGTTTAAACAACCTGACTCTCTGACGACCAATGCAAGGGTTGGGGAAAATTTCCCTATTTTTCATTTATGACGAAAAATCAAATTAAGTAAATCAAAAAAACGGTCGAATTTTCGACCAGTCGGGAGTTTTCTTAACCATCTCAATTTTCTGTATTACAAAAAGGATTTTGCTTTTCCACGATCAAAGTGCCGATTAAATATGTTTGTTTCTACAGAGACAGGAAAGAGAAATCATTTGGGGGACAATATTTAAGGAGATGATTAAGAAAAATAAGGTGTACAAAGAAGAATTCGTTCTGCATTCAATGCTTGGTCTAAGATGAGCATTTTCATCCGTATTCTTTTTTGAGGATTAAATTAGATCAATTTCAGTCTTTGTTTGTATATCTCAATTAAAATCCTTCGCATGCTCCAATTCATACATTCAAAAGTGAACGCTAGTCCAGTCCGTCAACGTGATCTTACAAAAGATGAGGCAACAAAATATATTTTCCATTGAGTAAACAGCTATTCCTCTGTAGAATTATTTACAGAAGTACACTGATAGCAAAACTGCAATCAGTACTGCCAAAGTGTTCTTCGATTGCAAGCGTTCTTAAGGAACAAAGTTTTTGTTGACCCGAGGAAGATTAATCGAGTCATTTTGGACGTAAAATAAAATCCTTTCCTTCCGATTTTGACTTTCATTCCCACTTTCATTAGAACCCATTTTGACGAGCGCCATCTCTTAGAAGCCATAAGAATCGCTGATTCAGCGGATTCCAAAGAGGAACTTTTCTGCTCCTCGAAGCATTCTGCGGGACCACCTGCACAAGGAATTCGGTGAAAAATGCGAGGAATTTCTGTAGCGGCACTTTGGCACGGGAATGACGTCACCCGTAGGGGGAGGACACGATGTTTAAATGATTCCACACCGAATCCTTTATAGGACGTCACTTATTAGTTCTGGATTTCGATGACCTGATTCCAGCGCTAGCTTTGTTTTCCATCGAACGCGTTTATATCGGATTCACTATGATTTGATTGCCGTAGACGAGAACATAACGATTCTTCGGAATATTATTTTATTTCGCTCTTTTGCGAAATATCAACGCACAAAAGAATTCCCTCACTCATAATGTATCCATTCTCCGATTTGATTGTTATGAAATATGTACGGACGCCTATATTTATTAATTTAATAAATTCACTACTACATATCACATAACACCATTCTATAATGGTGGCATGTAAATAATACCATACATACATAAACAATAAAATATAATAAATTTACATAAAATACGCAAGAATGCAGGAACTGAAGGCAAATCAACAAAAACTAAATCAGAGTAATGTATAAGAAATAAATTTCAAGAAAATTATTTACATGAATATATTAATACATTGAATATTGAATATTACTGATAGAAACATACATTGAGCTGCATGCGTCTGAACGAAGGGTCCTTTTTCAGCGCGTTCTATTTAAGTGAAAGTGGTCTCGGGTTCGATTCCCATTGGGGGCTCAGATAAGGAACGATCTTAGCTATAGAATCTTTACTTAGTACTTATTGAATGAATTACAGAACAGAATCAGGGCTACGCAAATCGACTACGTGCACTCCACATACATTGGATTTTATTCTCGCTAAGACACAAAAACGGCTACGATATGTCATGTTTTCTCTTGAATTTTTTGTGTTGTAGAATTTCTCGTAATTTTTTGGATTGTATTTTTTGTACTGTCCAATTAATGTACTGTCGTCTTTGTACAGTGCACTTAAATATATAAAACACATATTTGCACATAAACTTCGTGTTGTAACAATGGTACATTAATTGTACAATTGCGGCACAGTCATGTTTTGACAAACGTATTACAAGTTTCTCAAATGCAGTAAACTACTTCCAAAGGTAGAACAGAAAGTGGTTACCGAAAGAAATTGAATTGAAATTTTTAAAGATATGAACCGAACTAAAACCGCCAAAGGAAAGTTCATTCGAAACAAAATGAGAACTTCGCTTTCTCACTACTGTTTTCTATCGATGAATTATGGAGTTGGTGGAATAGATGTTTTAATTTCCGTCCTCTTCTGCGGCAGCGAGAGTTCCACATAGATTGACCAGCATATGTCGGTATGATTTCAGCAAAAGGAGAAAGCGGGAAATGTAGGGCGAACGCGACAGCTCTTTTCGTCGCCATATGGCGCACTTGGATTCGCTGCGTTTCATTCATTCGCTATTTATGGAGCTAGACTACATTATGTAATCTCTATGAATCGGGAGACACTGCAGTTGATAGCTGAGAGTTTCTCGAAACAGAGTCACCTATCCTCCATATTGGATCTATCGTAAGATAGACTTTTGATACAATTAGCATGTTCATTAATCACGCAGGGTTGACATACCTTCGAAACTAAAAATCGGAACAGGTCCATAAAGATGAGAATTCTAAAAACCTAAGTCAGGCAAATTGAGAACAAAAATCCTTAATATAAATTATTCATTAAGTCGCGTTTGAAATTAAGTCGCTTAAAATAGTAGAGGACAAAAGTTTATTCTATTACGCATGGTTCGATAACGAAACAAAATAATCTTTTGAAGCTTCATCTTGTCTTCTTCTGGAATTCACACGGGATTCTTGCTAATCTTGTGCAATTTCAGGTTTCTAAAAAGTCTTTCCATTTGACATCTCTGCCTCATTACACTACACCTAGAATTAACAAACTTTCCCTTTTCCTTCGCTTTCCTTGTTTACCGAATTACCTTCCGCTTTCTGTTGAACCTTTTCCCTATATAATGGAATAAAAAGAGGGATAAAAATAGATTAATCTTCCGCCAGATGATCGTAATTCTCCCCCTACTTTTGTAATTTATTATTTCCATTTTTGCTTTTGCTGATGCTTTTTGCATCCTTTTCCGCTTTATGTGTTATATAAATAAAATAAATTCTTTGTCAAATCCTAGAAAAATTGCCAACACTAACCACAGTACTGCACAATTATCAATGAAGAGATTCATCCCTTCGCACCCCCACTGGATCCGCCAATGATCTGTGGCAATCTGTCTCTTGTAGTTTAATTTAGTGTGATACGGTGTGCAGGATGGAAGGAAGTTAGTTTATTTGGTTGGTTAGTTTCAAATCCGATGCAGCCTAACGTTCGAACATTCGATGGAGAATCCCTTTATACAGAAAAACTGGAAACTTATTCAAAAAAGTTTCGTCGCCATGATGCAACGTTTGAAAGTTTTAAACGGTTTGTTGAGTTCAATTAGCGGACATATTCGAGACGAGAAGCGTTTCTCTCAAAAGTAAGTAAGCATAAATAAACTGAGCCTGTACATCGTTGGCAAAAGGTATCCGTCAAAAATCGAAGAAACGATGGATTACGTTAAGTAGAAGAGCAAACGGATGTCAGCGCCCTCAATTCCACTGCAAAGCAGAACTAAAGCAAAGGTAACGAACATATTTCGCGTTTTTTTCTCATAGATTCCAAATTCGGAACAGCTGCTCGTCAACTTACTTTTCCTCCGTCCGAAAGTGATAAAACGCTGCGTGAAAGTGCCAACATAAAATACACATCTTTCATGGCGATAGGTTTGCAGTCAACGCTCTCCTAAAATCCGCTGTTCGATGCATTAGAAATAACTCTCAAGTTTCACTTCGTGGCTTTAATCGATCGAAGCGCCGCAATCGGCCATTTATAATTCTAAAGATGTATTCCGTATATCAAATCAACATTCGAAATATGCCTCCGTGCATCTAACGTGGAATTTTCCTTCTTAGTTGACAATACCTAGAAAATCTATACAAGAGCAGTTTCACTTTGAAATTTTTAAAAGTAAACCTAAGTACGATGTATGCAAATGTTTTCGACAAAATTTGAACAATTAATAACGATGAGTGAATTGAATAATTGTTTCAAAAAATATAAACCAAACAGATATTTTACCGTAAAGAAAAAAGATTACACTGTTGACCCCAAGACTGCGTTTCCCAACTTTAGATGCTCCACTCGCATGTTAACTCAAACATTGCGGTACGCTAAACATATTGTTTTCAGTTTGTCAGACTTTAAAATTATAAGGAAAATAACTAAATGTCGAGAACGGAGGATTCATTTTAATTTCCGAAAAATAATTCCATTAAAAGATATCGTAGATGTAGAAAAAGACAAAGAGGATGAATGTTAATGAAGAAAAGCGCCGATTTGATTCCAGCGATGAGAAGTGAATATACTTCGAGAAGCAGTGAAATGGCCAGTTGTAGTGCATTAGAATTCCTCGAGTGTCTATGGCAAAGAATTCGGGTCTGTTGTCCTTCTACCTGCACCCAAAAGCAAATAACTGGACTCAGGTAAAAGAAGGGCCCAAAGCAGGGAAAGGAATCCAACCTTAGGGACGCGTGATTTATTCTTTTGCCCTCTCAACTTCGTCCGCAAATACGCCTACTTCCTCTGCAAGAAAATACTTCTCAAATTCACACCTCCTTACGCAAGTGGTGAGGGCTTACAATGCATAGTGAACAGGGCCGGCAAAGATATTGGCATTAATCCAGGGCAAACCAAAGTGTCATCGGTGAACGAATGATGGAGAGAGTGATGAACCAAGACTGCACAAAATGCAGACAGGATTATGCCGAATTAAACAGCTTTATTCGAGTCTTCTTCTTCACGTAAGATTCATCTTAAATTATAAAAATGATTTATAAAGTGTTGAATATTAGTTGTAAGGTAAGAATGAATGGAGCGGTTGAAATGCGAGTCCAGGCAGATGAGTAAATTAAATAAATAAAACAATTGAAAGTCTCGCAAAGAGTCCGTTCGGTGAGAAAAGCGCATTTTAGATAACATTTTCGAGTTTATAAACTCGAAGCGATCGTTTTAGTTGGGAACTTCGAAAATATCGTTCAAAGATAAAAATGATACTCCGTCTGTTAGTGCCTTCTCGATGAGAATATTTTCTAGCAAATTCCTTTCTGTTTTAATCCTCGCACTTCACAAAGATCATAAAAGACGTTTCCGGCTCAATGCGTAATACTGACAACTGAAAAAGCTACGAAGACAATGATTTATGGTGCTATTTTGGAAATAGACGAGGAGAGAAATGAGGATAACAGAATGGACAGAACCAAATCAGTCCATTTCACAATATTTTGAACTATTTACTCAAACCACTTGCTGCCGCCGGAAGCTACGCTAGGGGCCAATAGTTTATACGTTAAGACACAAAGACTGAGTGATTAACATATGCTCATTCTGAAATTCCAATCAATATTATCTCGTGGACGAAAAACGAAAATTCTCGCGCCTTTAAGCGGAACTTTAGGTTCGAACGGATAAAACAAAGATTGATAGATTAAATTGGTCGATTTCAACTTCACATCTGATAATCTTTGAATGAGAACGATGTTATCAACACAATAGTGAAGATTTATATAGCGATAACAACAATGTTTAGAGAAAAAATGGAATGATTGTGTTTTTTCAACCGTGCCATTACCCTCTACCTATATATTTATAAGACCTTTTCGTAGGGCCATGTGCACCCACATTATTTAATTCCCTCTCCTTCAATTCCTGATAACTCATCCCACCCCTTAATTCGTCTAATAACTTTTGTCTTTATCTTCTCCTGTCTTTTCCCTCACATTCTTCCCTCGATTGCTTTCATTAGCAATCCTTCTCCTTTCATTGTTTGACCCACCAATTACTTCTGTGGACGTAATTCGACTAAAATCCTCTTCTCCACCACCATCTCTAGTAACTATACGTTAGTTTTTCTATCAACTCAGCATACTATATACTTTCTATCCTATTTATATGCTGTTTTTCCTCAATAACTCTTTGTACCACTAGCACGCAAAATATTCATAAACGATTTATTTTCGAGGAACTAAAAAATTGTGAAAAATTATTTAAATGGAGCGTAACCTCAGAAAAATTCAATTATGCAGCCAAAATTTTGAGTCGCCTATAACTTCTTCTTTCCTCATTCGAGGAAGAACTGGTTGCGGAAGAGAAGAGTTCCAAAACTTTCATTTGCCTTTGCTTAGTTAAGATATCTTGATTAGAACTTTATTTTTTGATCTTTATATCCGAGGGTGTGACTCGCCGTGTCAGCGGTCGCATCTAATAAACATCATGCTATGAATCACGGCGGACTGAAATCGAGTAAAGCCGGTCTCTATGGCGTATATTCTCGCTGAAATACTATCAGAACTGAGGTTGAAAACGACCAATGTAATCTATTAGTTTATCATTATTAGTTTTATCCGTCGTAAACCTTAAAAGCTGCGAGAAGACGACCTGGTGCGAGATCTAACGAGATCGGTGTTGTATGGAAGATATAAATCAATCATACTAGAGATGTATTAGTAGAGGAAAACAATTAGGACCGTCTTTCGTCCACTTCAAGACATTTATCAGAGTGGAATGAAAACTTTTGGGAGTTTTTCTTAGCAAAAATGAATACAAAAAAAAAGGATTTTGGAAAAGAGCGCTTCGGCTTTATCAAATACTTCGATTCTTACTGTCTCCTCGGGTCCTCGGTTAATGTTTTCGCTAACTGAAGTTTCCTACATTGATATAAACGTAATAAAGATATGGAAAGAATGTGCTAATCTTTTGAGGTAAATCTTAGACGAAATGTAATATTTATATCACAAGAAAGAAACAACCTGTACAAGATTCCACAATATAGTATACAGAGTTAACCGGTTTCGATGTCAAAGCATCATCATCACTTTTGAGTTCTGATGATGATGCTTTGACATCGAAACCGGTTAACTCTGTATACTATATTGTGGAATCTTGTACAGGTTGTTTCTTCCTTGTGATATAAATTGAAGATGAAGTTCCACCAAATTAACCTCGAATCTATTTCTTTAATTCTGAAATGTAATATTTTCGCAAGAATAGGTACGACGACTTCGACGCTTATTGGAGAATGCATAGCGTTATTCGCCACTCATTCCAGTGGTTGAAATTCAGAATACCACTACGGTATATCTGTACCACTGATTATGAAGAATATTTTTACATAATGGGATTGAGGAAACGTTTGTATCAAAAGAAGTTTCTTTGATGGGGAAACGTAATCTTAACATTAGAATTCAAAACTCTAAATCCAGCGATAAAAAGTTCATCGATAATTCCTTACGCAGCAATTCTTTATCTTATGAGGACAGCGAGAGAGTTGACATAAATTCTGAGTCGAGAACAGCATTTGTCGTTCACACAATGGAGTTCAAAACACTTTCTTTCGGATCATAGAGTGGTAAGGATTACTAATAATAATAATTTGTATTTCTAAAAAGTAATGTTTCAAGCTGCAACAACCGATTTTGACGTGTATTCTTATGGAGAGAAAAGAAGTGATTCGGAATCAAGTCCCGAATTTTAAAGCTGATATTGAATTTTTTAAATCATTAAAATACCATGAACTTGGATAAAATTTTTAGGAACCTAATATATAGTGCATATTTATATACATATCTAGGTAATTAATATAGAACTGCAGAAAGCCAAGTCTAGATACTCACATTTAAGTGAGGAGAAGTAAATAATGAGGAGAAAGAAATGGAATAGTAAGGAAAGTAGGAAGAAGAGA
The DNA here is from genome assembly GCA_036926295.1 of Pachydiplax longipennis. NCBI lineage: Eukaryota > Metazoa > Arthropoda > Insecta > Odonata > Libellulidae > Pachydiplax > Pachydiplax longipennis. Next base: position 6,001,786 of record JAVFKF010000044.1, on the reverse strand, counting down.
AATGGGAATAGAGGAAATCGGACACTCCAGGGATACATTTTATTATTATTTTAGCGCTTAAACGGAGAGGTTAGCTTATGTGATCCTCCCTTACACCTAATCTCTGGAGGCAAAGTTAACGCAAAGTTTGGAAAATTACGGAAACGCCAAAATAAATGAAAAAGACAACAAATGAAGTGCAGGAAGAACTCTTCAGCTGAAGGCTTTCAGAGATTAAGTCACGGCGCGGGAAAACGCTCGCACGAGTAGGGAAAGAAAAAAACACGAAACGTATATACAGATGGCGCTAATATTCCAGTCTTTCGCAAATGAAACGCGTCACAGGATTGATTTTTTTTATGCTCTTACGAAAGCCTGGAAAAGACATTCAGAAGCGATTTTATTTCCGTGCATATCAAGACTTTCATCTTACTTTGAGGTATCGGACGGAAGAAGATAGTGTTGAAAGATGATAACAATTAATATTGGTCAAACGAAAGGAAGATCGTCGCAAACTTATTTACGTAGCCGTTGGAAAGTGGCGCTCGGAGGCAAAGGTCAAAATGGGAAAATAAAATTTATCTGAGCGATGATAAGACGGACCAGGGGGCATTTGGAACGATTTATTCTATTTCGTTCGCACTCCAATAAACGCGATTTTATTTTTTAAGATTTTGATAATGTTGAATCGATACACAGATTTAGAACTCTGTTCCCCGTCACCGCGACCGCAATCTACTTCCTCAAGACTCTAACGAAATCGAGCGAGTATTTTCACGATGATCGAAATACGTTTTAGGCCTTTACGACACATCATTGCAGTCAGCGTTCGACGATCACATTTTGCGCAACTGACACATATAATATTTCGGAGAAAACTCTTCTCTACGAGATAATGGAATCACGAACTCAAATTCAGTTAAAACGTAAAGCGAATAAATCAAACGAAAACGGAATGTTTAGAAGAAAATATTAATACTTTTTCAAGAAAACGGAAATTTGTAGTGACAAAATACGCCAAATAGAAAATGATGTAATCGCAAAATAATCCCTCTTATCCCGCGACATAATTTTCACCTTATCTTCGGCTATATCCTTTCCAAATCACGATAATAATCGTGACAGTTATTTTTAGTGTCGGAAGTGATAAAGAAAAATTATATCATTAAATTATCAGGAGAAAATGTCAGTGGAATCGACATCTTAATTGTTCGTGGCTTATTTTAATCATTAGTCAACACGTTACACTACAATCACTCAGAAATCAACACAATTATTTGGAGATGTATTTGCAGACGAAATCTTTAATTATCAGAGCTTTTCCGATAAACATATGCATAAATAGAACACGTAGTGGAATTCGGATTTATCGCGTGATTTTAAATTAAATCAACTGAACTTCGATCGAGAAACAAGATCACTTTTCATCCTTAGGATAGTATTAAACAATAAAATTTACTTAAAAAGGATCTTTTACAAACTTTCTTTGACCTCTTGATGAAAGTTATGCTGTAAAAGAAATTCTATGACCATAAAAATAACTAATTAAAATAGGTTTAGTAAAGGATTTCATGAAGCATTTTTATAATTTTAGTGCGAGTAAAGCTGTGGATGAAGACGAGTAGCTTCAACAACTTTCATGGTGACTTTAATTGCGAAAAAAAAACAAGAAAAAGATACGTTTTTGATTAAGTAAATATGGATGTTACGCATTTACTCTGAAAGCGCCTTTCAGTGTGTCGCTCACCCTAATCGATACCTTCGCGTGTAAACATGAAATCTTGAATGGACTGGTTCTAGCACATACTTCTCTGATGTGCTATCAGAACGGCCTATGTAACAAAGAGGACTCATGACATCGGGTACATCTTCAAGAAAATACTCTTTCTGAATTTATGAAGAAATTATGTCTTTGATTGAAAATATTTTCTTCTAAACATTCCACTCCTGCGTCCTGAAGCATCTGAGTAACGCTCACCGATTCGCAGTGTCGCAGTGTACCAAACATATCGCCTCAAGCAGTACCTTTTCTATACACTTTTATGCATAATGGAATACTTTTTGGCAGGTTCCTATACAATGCGCGCATACTCGAGGTGAGAACTAACCCGAAATAATGTCGCCAGCGGAATTTTTTCAAAGAAAGATTGCGTGAGTGGAAGGGAATATATTAAAATTTGCTCCAAGAAGTGTTTGCAAAGCATAAACTTATTTCAGTTTTTTTGATACAGAGACGTTCAAATTCTTGACCCTATGGCTGAAACCTTTAATTTTATAGCAAATGACGCATTAACGAAACATAATCAGCTTTGATGAACAGCTCAAGATGATCTTACGATTTCTAGCCACTGGAAAAATGATTCATTAAATATAGGATGAAGAGGCTGACATCGATAATAATAGTCTATTATTATAAAATTTGAGGTACTAAAACATTTCTTGTCCTACATATTTTATAGAAGATTTTTGTCAAGAGAAAATCGTGAAGTTCAATACCGGCCTTGAATAACAAGAAATGCTAGTAAAATTCTTGTTTCTTTGTGCTCTTCAAACGCGTAGTCCGAATCCGATGTATGTCAAAGGCAAAAGAACGATGACAGAAAGAGGTTTCAACCTTATTACAATAAAACGAAAGGGCATCGCCAATTTAATCCATTCAACCGCATTTGTTTAGATGATTCGTGGAGTGGATTCTCTGCGAGAGCAGCCATTAATCCGTTCCAGATGAATTTTTTCCAATTAGTAGGTCGGCTCAGAGTGCACCATTAATAAACAAACAAGGCCTTAGAAACGAGGCGATCAACATCACTGAGGAGACTCTTGCCTTGGTCTTGAGACGAAAACAGTTGCATTTGCATTCAATGTAATTGGAGACAAAACGCAGCAAATAGAAAATAGGAAATGTTCCTCAATTTCGCTCAAATATAAGCTGCGATGGAGAAGACTCGAGATAAACGGGGAAAGATTCTTGAAAGTTAATCAAAAGATACTGAACGAAAACTCGATCCAAAGGATGGATAGCAATGTTAGCAATTGTTAAAGGATTTTTTTAACACTTATCTTCTTGCATCCGCTGAGGGGTGTAGGCTAGTTAGCATTTCCTCTATACTATTGAATATTCTCACATGTCCTACTCAATTTTGAAAAATTTCTCTAATCTTTCATTTTTCAGTTAAGAATTTGTACCTACAATTTTAACTTTTAGATGTTTTTAATATGCTTAAAACGCTGATTTACTTGTGGTATCTATTGTTTTCTCTGTCTGAGTGAATGATAGCAGTATGTCCTATTATTGATTTCATTATATGTCACAGCATAGCTTTCTTGATTTCCGCATTATACAGAATTTCCTTGAACTTTAGATTATACGATCAGTAGATTTGCACAGGTTTTTCACATCCCTCTTTATCATGGGTGTCTTCCTGCTGTGGTTCTTTCTTCTAAGATATTATCTTAGTTTCTTTACGTCCACTCCTTCCTAAGTTTTCCTCTCCATTTCTATTTACAAAGATTTCAGTTTCAATCCCTCCTATATCATCGTTTAAGCTACAAAAATCAATGAAGAAGTCTTACTAAATTATCTATGCTGCAAAAATCGAGGAATACAGAAAGTGGTTGGAAAGAAGAAAACCAAAGGTGAGTGGAGAATCTGAAACAAGTGCGAAAAATGGTAATAATATCCTCATGAATTTTAGACTAATACACAAGTCAGTATCTTAAACGCTTCAGGATGATAAAATTCCTTCCGATAACTAATCCGTAAACCACGCTGGAAAAATTAACCTAGCGAATTAAGAATCTTCTAATTTTTCGTCATAAGTCAATACCATTTCACATTAGTCAGATCCATCGAGATTATAACGAATTCCGTTCGAAAAAACTGCTTTTTTTTTAAGCATTCTTCCGAACGACAGAAAGCAACAAATCCAATCTTATCGCAGCTGGAGCTGAATTTTTTTTATTGGAAATTTAATTAAAATTTTTAATTCATAAATTAGAGGAAAATTCAAATTCCAAATAGGCTAATCTCTAAATAGCATTTGGTTACGGTTGAGGCGTCTTTATCCTCTTCCACAAAATCACAAATTTCGAAGAAGAGTACAGTAGCATACACAGAAAAATTTATCAATGGCATATTTTTAAATTTGTATTTCATAGTAATGGTGCAGTTAGGCAATGATCTAGAGGACTAAATACAAAAATCGAGTTCTACAATAGAGTTGCAGTCGCACATTAGAAACATATACTCAGTGTACTTTAGTAAATAGTAATAAATAGCGAGAAATAATTTAACTTTAAAAAGGTAGCGTTTTATTGATTTTAAGTCACTTGAGTAGGAATAAGATAAATTATAACTTTATCTTATTTTTACGAATTTGAAATGCTTATGAATAAGATGTTTGAAATTGTGGTGAAATGTATGTGTTGAAATGGTATTTATAATTTTAGTTCTTTTCGAAATCAGGGGAAGGATTAATACCCTTGAAAACCCCTTGCGTACACCGAAGGCAAGCACCATCGCAAAGCACAAATTATCGCCTCCATTGAACATCGAAATGTTCAACCGTCGCTTGATCGACTCATTGCTTTCGTTTATTCGCGAATCTTCGAAAGAATGTTTCTCTAACAAGGTGGACCATCACCCTTGTAATACGCTGAGAGGGGAGGGCGGTCATTACCCTATTTCTCGCGTCGTACTTACCCCGAATTTATAAAGCACTCGCGCTTCCCCTCTTCCAAGGATTCCCTATCTGCGTCTGAGAGCATTTCTCTCACCGGGGATATTCCGAACAAAAACACACCATCCGAAGCTCGCGTGGTTAATCCTTAGATGAATAAGCGTGCTTTGCTCCACCAATCCAATCTGAAGGCGAGGGTTGGAAGGATTCCCAAGGAGGTTCGTTCCGTATACGGCGCATCCGGTGCGTTTTTTGCTTCGGCCACGTGGGGGGAGTACGCCGTTCTCTCACGTGGACGCTCTTCATTCAAAAAGAGATCGCCGAAGCCTCTAAAGCGACTTGGGCGAAAATCTTTCCGGTCGGCAGAAATCCGAGCGATTTATGGGGAATACAAAACTCACGAACAAAAATGGCCACTCGCTAATGTCGGGGGAAAAGGGATACAAAGAGGAAACATTCGTTCGCGGGATGATGCAACACCAGAGCGACCGCCGGAGATAAAAAAATTAGGCTTCGGAAATTAGACGAGAGAAATGAATTGAAGTAAATGAAAAGTCGGCGGGAGCGCTTAATCTGGGCATGGACGCGGAGGCAGAAATAAAATGAAAGTGTCTAAGTATAGCCCTCTGCGTTCGCCCCTCTCCTGGGAGCGTACAATCGGGAGATGTGTTTCACTCACCATGGTCTCCGAAATATGAGCTCTTGTATTTCGCCCGCCAGAGGGACGGTCCTTCACCTAAGGCCGCGGGTAACGGAGTGATGCGTTCACTTCCGAGAGCTGCAAAAGAACAGAGCCTCTCTGCGCATGCGCTACCCCCTTCGCCTCCCACGCATCACGCTGCATTCGCCGCGTGCCATACTCTACGACGCTTCATTACGCGAAATTTCTTTCGGAGGATTCTCCTTTTCCGACTTCGAATCTCTTGCTCAAGAGGGAAAATCGGACTTCACTCGCAGATCACAAACGGGACACATGAATGTGTAACTTACATATAGAGCCGGGTGGGAGAGCCGGACATGATGTCTGGAGCTAGTCGATGATCTGAGGGAAATTTATGGATAATATTTTCTAACCGCTAGTTGGGTTTTAATATTAATCTATGCTGTTGTTGTTTTGTAATATTTTTTGTGTATCTTGTATTATTTTTGTATGTTGTATTGATTATAATTTATTTGTTGTTATGTAAAGTATTTGGCATTGGAAATCGTATTGCGATATTGTTGTAATATTACATTATTGTTTGCTAAATAACTTTGTGTAATGTGCTATCTTCGGAAAATATTTTGGAGTGGTTTTCCTCCCCTCCTCCTCCTCCAGACTAGAGAGTATACCGGACAGAGATTTTATTCTACTTGCCCCTCCTGAATGCCAATAAGCTATATATCTGTTTGCAGTCATAGAATACGAATAATTGATATATAGCATACTCAACTCGCTCCCTACTCCCAAAATTAAATATAAAGCATAAAGGCCATTTTTTCTTTTGACATAAATTTTGTATAACAAGTTTTGGAGCGACAATTTTGATTTTGCAGGCGGGCGACGTTAAGTCTAGCACCGGTTCCAGAGATGGTGATGCAGATTGAAAGGCAAAGCCGAAGGAGGAACAACACAGGGGGCCCACTTTATCTTTCTTGTAAAGTTCCTCATTCTCCTTATTATATGTTTTATTCCTTAGCATTTATTAATAAATGTAAATATTCGTCATTTTCATAGTATAATAGAATGAACTGCTTGGGCCGTGGTAGGATTCCATTAAGGAGGAAGATGAAATCGAAATTTTACCTACATCTCTAAAAGAAGTTGATGGCTCTATTAGTCGAAACCATGGTCGTTTCTCAAGAATGGTTAATTGGTAAAATTTAAACATTTTCTTGGTCCTGCATTTTATATTTTAAGTCTAAAAATAAACACTCACCGAAAATAAACAGCTTTATAGCAATTTAATCAGTATTCATTTGAGATATTTTAAAAATAAATGTATGACTTATTACTTATTGGATCACCAGCCATTTCTCGACGACAGGATTCTAGTAGAAATTCTACGAAGCACTTATTAGCAAATGTAAGATCCAGCTACAGTAATTTTCCCTTCTCAGTAGGGATCTATTCTTGAGGTCCTGTTAACCCGGCATAGGGCCGCAGTATAAGATAAATTATCTCAGTCGTTTTTCTGAAGAATTATTTGTTGCGTCCATTATAAATATACCTGCAAAATGAAAACATTGTGTTTTGCTAGCAATATACAACTTTTAAAGGAATTCTACAGTTTATATGAACGTTTTAGTCCACACCTGAGAGAGTGTTGAAATATGTTGGATTTCTCTACGTGAATAGTAACCTTAATATTTACAGTTGAGTTTCGTCTAGAAGTTTTATGTCAGCAAAACACGAGGTTTTTGTTTCTGAAGTAATATTGACAATTTATAAAGCAAACAGTTCTTCATCAGAACGAGTTTAGTTAGTTATTAGTTACCAACACGTAGTTTTTTTGCGGCCCCAATCAGCGATAGGGGCTGTGAGTGGGGGTATTGTGGATGACAGGGCCAATGGTTCACTAGCATCCACTTATACCTGCGTCTATACACGACGCACTGTGTTTTGTGTAGGAAAATGTCTATCGTGCACACACGACAACTATTTCCAACGTAAGTAAATATTTCCAACGTATGAGATTTAAATAACTAAGAAATGATGGAGGAGAGAAAAGATGTGAAAACACGCAATTTATGACCCGAAGCGCAGATACCCGCACGAAAAGTTGCGGATAGGGTAATAGGTTGTTAAGGGACGTATAATTTATCATCTGTTGTGGATACGGATGTATGAATCCCTGCAGATCTCAGCGCTTCTTACATCTGACATTTCTCAAATGGTGGGAAAAAAGGAGAAAGCGATGGGAGCAGTGTCATTTAGATCAAACTACTGCCGGTGATTCACCCGGAAAGTGTGGTCTAGAGAATGCTTCCTAAATGGTGACAGAGAACCAAGCTATTTCCACAAATAAAGGAATTATTTTAAAGCAATTGTACCCATACCATCAGCATTTTGTTAAGCTAAAATGGTTTCGACCCTTCAAGTCGTCATCAGGTGACCTGACGTATATATAAATGTGGTGGATATCTCTTCTCACCTGATGATGACCTATAAACCATGGTAGCTCAGTAAAACATAAATGGTAAAAGTTTAAGTGCTTTCTAATAGTAATTATTTCATAGTAATGGAGACTTATAACAATTTGAGTCCGAATTAATGGATTCTATCATCTAATTCTTCTTTTTACGATTAAGAGTGTGATAAATGATGATCCCAAAACACCCTAACCTATGAATCATAAATTAGAATCCTTTTCACCATTCCTCCGTCGTCAACTCACCTCTTTCTCCAATTACATATTAAAAATTTCTCAGATAATGAAAGTCGGAATTCGGTCTAAATAAACATATTTGGTATATTAAAAAAGATTTTTGTGTTATTAAAGTCGCATCAGTATATTCAGCTGGAGACGGAAATAGATTTCATATTTACCCTCGGTGGTGGGGAGGTGAATTTCCTTGCAGACTCATCCACAATCAACTTTTAAAATGCCGCTTCGTCGTGATGAATAAAGATGATAATATCTCATCTTTATCAAGCGAATTTCTATTCTAGACCATATTGCAATTAACATTCCGAAGAGTAACACAACAACCAAGCCCTAACCAAGATTCGTATAGTTCAGATAGCACGCTAAGCCATACGCCCCCGAGTACAGCATAGCGATAGTAGAAAAACTTAGCAATCAGATTATAGAAATAGTCCCATGCATCCGCCAATGCTGCTCCTCTCCTTTTCTTTATACATTGATGGTAGAAAACCCTGAATCCCGTCCTTAATACGTCCTTATCGATGCTTTTACAATGGTGAAGTCTCTGCAGTACCACAATAATATCTTTTCCTTACATTTCCTGACACTCTGAAGTTCCTCAACTTTAATTCTGCTAAAGATAAAGTCTGAATGTGTGATAAATGGTCTACTTTAAGATGGAATTAATAGATAATTCTTCTTTTAATATTGCAAATGAATTTATGTTTTCCAACCATTCTTTCATACTGCAAGACATCATCTCTCATTTCATTGGTTACTTCTTTTGTTTACACTGTTGTTTGTTTGGGATGGCTGTGACCTGATGATGCAGCATTGCTGCAGAATCGAGCACGCTCTTTGTTTTGTTTTTTCTTCCATGGTTTAGTAAACTGTTTGTCTCGTGGAACCTTTTCCCATTAATAATTTCAATAAGGATAGATTTGATTCTGTATTGTTTATAATTAGCCATGTTCATCAAAACAACATTAGAGCCGTGACAATGCATACGTCAATTAAGATGAAATTATTTGTTTGAGTACCTACACAGAGCTTTATGAGGTTGATTCTGCTCCGAAGGTTAGGTTGTGCATGTTTAGAGAGGAAGCAGCGTTTAAGGCACAAATTTATTTATTGCTTTCATTCTCAGAAACGAATTCAACAATTGCTCGTGTGTACTTTTAAAGGAGAGGACTCAAACTTCAAAGAGTTGAAGTTTCGTTCGAAGCAAGAACTCATATAACAAAGGTATTGAAAGATATGAGCTTTCCACTTTTACATATTCAATGCTCTATTGCACGAGTTCACTCAAGAAAATATTATGAAGAATCAAAAATGAAAAGCCGCTATAATTGAAAACTATGATGAAAATAGTACAGAAAAGTATTGAAAGGAAAACGGGAAAAAACTATTCATGAAGAACTATTTCCTAATTAATTAACTAAGCACAAACACATAGAGGAAAATAAAACTCACGACGTTTCGATGCGTAAGTATCATTTTCAAGGATTGATATTGATTTATCTTATACAGGAAAATATTACATTACTAAAAACAATCGAAGTCGAGTTTTGAATAGATTGTATTCATAAAGATTACAGTTTATTATATAAATAGATGTAGGTATAATACACAAAGAAACGTATTCGTAGAATATAATTATAGAGGCACTCTTTTATGGAAACTTCCCATACACAGAATGCTTCGAATTTCTGAAAATAAAGGGAAATTATATTTAGTACCATTCAAGCAGAATGGAGGATCTAAAATTTGTTGTCCGAAGCTATAAGTCTATTCTATAAGTATTTATTAAAAGAAACAGACTATTTTTTCAGTTTTATTTTCTCCACGAATTCAAAATAATTACCAATTAAATCAATAATTTCCATGGAAATGAATAGTACGGACTTCTTACTTTAACGATACAAAAGGGGACCTGTATAACTTCGCTCTGTCATTAATTTTTATCTGTCAGCTGAATGGAATTTCTTAGTCAATTTCTGAAATTTCGCTTCAAAGCCAAGTTGAGCGTAACCAATGAGACACACACAAACACAAATATGATATGAACATAATTCCATTTGGTAACCGACGCTTTAAAATTTCAAGAGTAAACACATTGATGCTTCGGCCAACGAAACTGTATTTAACCGTCAATATTTACCGGACGAACAATTGACCTTTGGGGAGTCCTATTCCATTCCCATGATATGGGAGTTGAAAGAAACAGTGGTAAGATTCAGCCGGTTCGCACCGGTTCGCGAGAACCGGTTCTTTCCCCAAGCTCGACGATCGGACTCCTAAATCTACCTGATGAGATAGTAGGAGAACGATATACGTAGAGGAATCACAGTCCTTTTTTCCGACGAGAATATAATTTCAATGCTGAATCATTCCCATTTCATTTTCTATTAAAGTTTCGTAAACAAATTTGAAATAATGAGGATGAATACAGTGTTTAAGACTGCATTGCGCGCTCGCATATTACTAAAAGTTTTGAGTCCTATTACCGGACGAAATTTGTTTAAAACTTCATAAATATATGGTAAATATCATGTTAAGAGAACTAAAGCTTCCTTGATGGGTATCTTGCAGAAACTACTCTCGGATTACAAATTCGTTAGGTTGCTCATCAGTTTCCTATGCACACTTCTCTGGACTTGAAGATGACATAGATTGCCATTAAAACCTTTTAATTTTTATGTGCTACGAAAAAAAAACACTAATGATCTGTATACTTCATAAAAACTTAACGCCCCCTTTTCTAGAATGATTTAACTTATGAATAGCCACAGTAATATTGATCTCTTCCATAGTACTAGATTTTCTTTGAGTAGAAAAATTAAAAACACCTTTGGACCTTTGAATAATAAGTTATTTATTTTTATCAATCTTATGTTTATCCATAGTTTCCTCAATTGATTTATTTCCAATATAATTTTAATTTGCTTTTCTAAATAGAACTCATCTCCTTTATCTATTGGTGTACCCTTTCTGTTATGATATTGGATACTACTAAATCAAATTCTCTTACACAGATTTGTTTTCCTCTCATTTTCAATTCTGTTGTCCTATTTTTAACTTGTCTTTTGTAAAATGGACATATCCCGTAAAGTAAAATAAATTGAGGTAAAAACAATTTTATTTGGTCTATTCCCGCTTCAGACTCTCCCTAAAATGTCTCTGCAAACCATTTGACAGATCTTCAGTTCTGATCGTTCTAGAAATCGTAATTTGATTCTTTATCTTCAGATATTTTTTCTTCACGGTCATGCTCCGTTAATTATTCTTCAACATATCTTCCTCAAATTTCCCCTATATCCTTTACTAATTCTTTATGTAGAGCAGGGGACCCCATCAAAGATACTTATGGAGAGTGCACAAAAAGCTCGTCGAAGGATTACGGTGAATTAGGATATCATGCTATTAAAGCATTCCTGAACAAGTTGTTTCGCTACGACCCCTCTGATATTTCATATTGTTTACCAACATCTAATAGCTTTTTCATATTGGTGCCGAAGTTAACTTTGGCATTAAGTCTCGTTATGACGAATATTGGGTATCAAAATCCATAGACACACATATGTTCCAGTAAAAATCGAGGTTGTTTGTGTTGTTTTGAGAAAAAAAGAGACGCTCTTTTCCGACCGGATATAGATTTATTGAAAGAGAGGTGTAACTGCAAAGGAAGGGACTATACTTGGAAGAGGAGGGATTAAATTCAGACAATTTCCTTATGAAATTGTCTCCTATTAACTTAATTAATTAACTGTTATTTTGTGGTGATAAATTACGTACATTTATAGTGAAAATTTTCAGAATTTGATTTTAATTCAAGCCTCGTCAGATCTTAGACAAATTACTGGTACTACTATACGATATCACTTATTGGGGGAGTATTCGTCCCCTCCCTCCCTGTATCTGACAATGTTTCCAAAAGACACAGTTAAAGGATAATATATCGCTTCCGAGGTTTACCATAGTTTGTCGATATTCATATATGTCCACATACATCCGTTGACAGAATAGTCGGAAAGGAAGGAGAAGAATTTTAGCGGCAAAAGGAAAGTTGCATCGAATGTTAGTTTTCGAAGTGAAGGAAACGTCCACTTGAGTGATTTGCGGCAGGAAAATTGCAAAAGGAGAGGTCATATGGCAACTGATGACATAATCGCATACACTAGTCAATTGATTCGTCCTCTACCATTTCACACTCTTTCTTTCCTTCGCCTGGAATCGCGATTTCAATCTGTTAATTGGGAATTCTGTTTTTTTTCACTGCGTTTGCATTGTTATCATACCTTATGCGTATGTAAACGTATATATATTGTACGAATAACTCACGAGTAACACTGTATTTGATGCTCCGAACAAGTTCTAACAGTTTAAACAACCTTCTGAATCACATTCTTCCTTTAGTACATGTATATAATGTGCGTATTTTATTGGAAACTTGTGATGAATGGACATTTAAGAGACCGCTCACATCGCCACAAAGTTGTTCACTTTAAACGAGAAAGCATTCAAATAAATTTTAAATACCTTTCGATATAGTAAATTCAATAAATGGAAGTAAAAAGCTGTGTACTGATGATACAAAACGGTGGCATCGAAAAGGACTTACTAGGTGATATATGATTGTTCTACCTTTCTGTAGGTTCATGTGCCCTCACACTTCCTATACTGACCCCTCCCCTTTGCTTCTTGGTAACTCATCCCACCCCTTAATTCGTCGAACAACTTTTGTCTTTGTCCTCTCCTGTCTTTTCCTTGGACTGCTTTCGTTAGCAATCCTTCTCCTCTCAGTCTTTGACACACCCATTGCCGCTGTCGATGTATAATTACTTGGAATAAAATCCTCTTCTCCCCAGCCTTCTTTAGCACCTCCTTGTTATTTTCCTATCGACTCAGCTCGCTTTATCCATTCTGAGCCACACCCAAATCAATAAAGCCTCTAATCATTAGATATCCTCCCTTCATACGGTCCACGTTTCACACCCGTACAACGATACGCTCCACACAAAGGACTATACTGACCCCAAGGAAGAATAGACTTGAAAAAAGGCTTGACTATACTGATCATTTCCCTTATCGAGACCCTTCGTCATCAGTTCTTTCGCAAATGCTTCTTTGGCTAATGCTATCCTTTTCCTGACTTTAGCTGAGCATCTTCCAAGGTGATGGTTATGAAAATGAATTTATTTTCTAAAAGTATGTCGTGCATATGATGAAGACGCGAGAGACAAATGGAAATACAAAAAATCGCTCTTAAAATCCGCTGCTAGACATAGATAGTTGTACAGGACATGATATCGAATGAAATCTGAGTATAAAATGATAAGACGAGGACGCTATAAAATGTACTCAATTATAGATTCTCTTAAATGCAGCGGCCCCGGAACTCTAAATTCTGAATCTCCAAATTCATTTAAGACAAATCTCGCCAATTGCAATGAGCGGTCGGAACAGATTTGAGGAATTTTCACATATATAAGCGAATGCAGACGTCCAGAAATCGCAGCTGTGTTATACACTATGTTCCTCTTCTCAACAAAAGGATAGCGCGCTTCTTGGATTCTTATTGATTGCAGAGGTTTGGACATAAGTTTTCCTCTTTATTATAATCATAATACAGTATTAGATGTATTTATCATCGTTGAACAAATTCCTTGGAACGCTGGAAGTAAAGAAGATAAAATGTAATATAAACAAAAACTAATTAAAAGTATAAAAATATATCTTTTATAAATATATCTATAGACATTTTTTACTGTGTTAATTTTTGTTTTCGAGAATTTTCCACTCTCATTCTCTCGTATCTTCAACTTTCAATTGAGCTCATTTTCTCCCAAACGACTATTATCTTCGTTCTCTACTCTTCCGCTTTTGGAATAATTAATGACGCATACAATTTATTATACAATCTGTCTGATCCACACACAATGCAGCAAATGAGACTCATCATCTAGTTGACGAGTCGAGAGCATAATCTAAGAGGGTTGTTTCTCCGAAGTAATATAGCTTTTATCTTCCTCATCATAGAAGAGAAAGAAAGTGGTAGAGCACATGGACGTCGTCAATAAGATCAAAGCAAACAGAAAAGACTTTTAGAGAAGGCAAGAGAAATTTCATATCAAACACTCGAAATAACATCAAAAATGAACTTTAATCCGTACAACTAAATATTCTATATGGTGACCTAGGTTTCGAAGCTTCACGTCATTCTCAGATATAGAGTACCAAATGTTTTCGAAATAAATTGAGGAAATAGGGAGGGGGTAAGGCACAATATTTGGAGAAGAATGGGAGTTAACGACTGAGGAAAGCAATCATGCTGATTGTACAAGGAATTAGGAAGAGGTAGTCGTTGATAATTTAGCTATATGAGATGGAATGAGTTCACAGGATTCCGATTGTTCTGTTGAGTTTATTAACCGCCTTTATCTTGAAAATAAGTCGAATTCAAATTATTTTCACGATTTCAATGAATAAGATGATGGTTAAAAACAGCAAAATTACCGGATGATAGCCACCGTAGAGATAAAATCGAAATGCAGCCTTCAGTTCCTTTCAGCCTTTCATACTTTCGAAATGCCAGCGCATTTAATATTTATTAGTACGGAATTTGGAATTTGGGAAGAAAGCTATCGAAAGCATCCAATAGTAATCTCTCTCGCAATTGGAGCATTCCTCTCGGACGACTGCTTTTTTTCGTTCCGCTAAAAATAGCATTGCATTAATCAAAGGATACATCGAAAGGCACGATGATCGAGGTATTATTCCCGATCGTTGTTGTACCAACCTTGAGAGATATCTTCGCGTGTTTGTCTCGCTCGTTTTCTCCTCTGGTTATACTTATCCAAGCAAAGTAAATGATTGATGCGGTAGCAGGGAAATGCGAGACTTACTGAGCAGCCTCTAATCAGAACGAATTCACTCAACTACCGATGTCGTCTTTTACTTTTATCACGATTTAATATCACAAGGGAGCAGCACTTCCATTTCACAACCGTCTGAGACACCTTAAGAATATAATTTTCCATATTTTTCTCTTCTGATGTATGTTTTAACGTAAATATAAACATAACAAAGAAACTGCTTTCTCTCATTTGAAGTTACAATCTTGGAATATATGTTTTCCGACCGGAATGATATTTCGGCCTTTTACGAAACAGTCCGAAGGTCGTGATACTACGACTGTTCTCGGTTTATATGGGTTTCAATGGAAATACTGAATTTTTGCCCATTCATAAGTTATCTCTGTGGAAATGATTCAGGAATGCCTTATATATTTCATAGCAGTTGCTTAACTTCGCTTGAAGTGTAATAGAAACGCGGAAAGATCTCTCCATGCTTTTGTTGACGGTGATATACATTTCACTTCAATTTGGCTGACAGAAAGGGTGTCCCAGTAAGAATGCTCAATTGAAATTGCGTTTGAGTTAAATTGAGAGTTTGTCAACAAAGTTTTGGCGGACATTTTCCCGATATTCCTTTCCACACTGAAACGCATTGTACATTGATGAGTGTAAAATAAAAATTTAAACTTAAAAAACTTTTCAATTAAGTAATGTTTTATTTAAAAATTAAACTGTGCATAGTTAAAAATAATATTAATAATCATCTTTATTTCAGGAGGAGATTGAGACTTATTGGTCTCATCTTAAATCTAACCCTGTGACGTTCAAGTTTATAAAAAGGATTTTTACGGAAAGAAAAGCATTATAATAAGAATAATTTTTGGGTTTAAAAACCTATAATTAAGTTCAAATTTAATATAATGAAATCTAGTATTTCTTAGGCAAATCTAAAGCTGTGCAGGAAAACATCCATAAGAATGGAGGTGTGAGAAACCTGCAAAAGCTGTTGATAGTCGCAACTAGAATTAAAAATAAAGAAAGAAAGGGGAAAATAGGGTAATGTTATCGTATTGCCTGAAAGATAAAAATTACAAAAGTATCTTATAGGGAGACTGTATGTAAACACTCATAAACTTTCGTACTCTTATTTTATAAACAATTTAGCATGTCGTTTATACGAATCGCTCTTTGATCACTTATAAAGGGAGTCTGTCACGTTGGGGCTTCCATGCTATTCAAATAAAAAACAAAACCGCAGATTGAATTTTCCAGCGATATGGCGAGTTTAGAGGTCCGGATTATTCTCGAGATATAAAATCTATCTATTATTTTTATTTAATGTTCGTGGGCAATAAATACAATGACAATAATCGTGCGGAACAGATTTTCACACAGCATTGTTTCCTCATCGTAATTCCAGTACCGCTCATTTTCTTCTGACGAAAGCTGGCAATCAGCTATAAAAGATGAAAGCTCTAGTCACGCGTACATGCTTTGATAATCATCTTCAAATTATCGACAGGCGGTCACGTGTGAGTTGCGTCGCACTGAAAAATAGAACGAGGATGAGCGTAGCGACCATTTAAAACGACTGATCAAGAACAATACGTCTGCCTTTTCGCTATTGGATTTCTCTGGAAAATCAAGTACTGAGCCCTCATTATCGACAGGGAGGAAAACGGTTGCCTTTATCCCTTAGAGTAAAAAAATCAATAGAGACCTTAAAAAAGTTAAAACTAGATGAATTTAACGAATTCTCATGATGATTTCTAAAAATATGGTGAAGTGATTTATATAGCTCTCGATCATTAAACGTTCACTGATAATATTCCTTGTCGCATAGTTATAATTATTCCTAAAATGCGAAGGTAATGCTAAGAGGAAGTGGGAGATTTGTTAGCAATTACCTCCAAAGCTGCCTATGTTGAAACCCAACTGAACCAATAAACCACAAAACTGCTATTTTCATCGGAAGAAAGACCGAACTCAAACCGATAATATTGACATTCTTGAATCCGAACTGAAACTTTTATATATTTTTCTCCTATCTGCATTTCTTAAAAATACACATTTTACTCAAATATAATTCGTGGAAGGTTTACTAGGTGTGTAACGACGACTTCCAGCTAATTATTACTAACAAAACACTTTATTCTAATACTGAACACAGATTTTTACTTTTCCACGAAAAATCCACATTAAATTCCACAAACTGCAGTTTGAGGATTCAGTTTGTTCGAACCTGAAGATGGTAGTACACCGAAACCGGTAGTTCCTGAATCAAAACATTTTTGCAGAAAAGTAAAAATCTGTGTTCAGTTATGTATTTCCACCACATCTCGGCCGAATCGATAGATTATATTTATTCTAATATATCTTTGCCATTTTCGTTTAGCCAGAGCAAACACCAGAAAGTAAAATATTACGGTTCTATGCTGTACCTATAGCCAATCCATTGATATTCAAGTTGCCTTTTAGTCTTCAAAGTTTCCGTTAAGAGTTTTCATCGAATCGCTTTTACTCCAAGAATTACTGTTTTGAATCTGACAAGGAGAGACCCTCACTTTTGTCCGGGGATTTTGATGAAACTTTTTGTGGTGGTGCATAAAGTAGAGTAATGAAATAGTGTAACGGCGTTTCTCTGAATGGGCCTTAGTTTCGCTGCAATAATTAATTGAAAATTGAAAATCTGAGTATAGGCAACCCCGCATTACACGCCCGTACTAGCCGAATCTGCAGGAAATAACGTTTTTTACTAATATTTTTAACTTAATTTTCATTTTCGTATTTAATTATTTTCCTTGTTACTTACTTGTGGACTAAATAATAATAATAATAAATAGATTTAATCAATAGTCCCATTAAATAACCTTCGCCTGCGCTATGTTTCAGTTTCAATAATGAATAAGTTTTTGGGTATACATTACAACAAAAGGGGCAAGAAAATTGAGACATTTAAGGAGATTTTAATTTCATATTAGATTTACAATTTCCAACTTCGGCGGAAGATATGACAGAATTATGTATCTTTCAATTCAAAATCACAAAATTTTCAAATTCTATGCAATAGTTATACACGACATAGAACTCCTGGTATATAAACGTCAAAATATTAAATCCTGGAAAATATCTAGCCCGTAAAACACATAAAAGTGTGAGATAAATCTATGAGGTAAATGCTAAAATATATTTCGTATATTTCCAGTAGTATTCTCCTTTTGAGTATGTAAATGGCTATTAAGAAGGAATGAACTATTTCAACAATTCAATGTAAAAGGTAAAAATACAATAAAAATTTAAAGTACCTCGGATAACTGTAAAATGATAATTGAAATGATGCCATATACGTAATATTTACAAGATCATACACGATATAGCGCATGAAGCAATATATTTATGATTGCTTTCCTTTCAATATACGAAACGATCCGATGGTGACGAGTAATTTTAGAAACCTCCTAGAATTTAAATTTACTTTTTATTTTATTTTATTCTAATGAGCGGTAAAATAATAATGGTATATGGATGTTAAATTTTTAATCTTTGCTTGCAAATGGGAAAATTTAAGTCTTTTTACAATTATTTGGATGAAAGTTGTTATAAAAACAACAGAAACATATATAGGTTCTACACCATGAGCATCTTACAAAGCATTGCCTTCAAAAATCACAATTCATTCTTTGCACTTCATCTGGGAAGCATACCTGACGCACATTCTGGAAAAAAACTTCTTTCCTCCGCTAGTTTTGATGCGTACCATGCATATTGTAACATGTCTCTGAATTTCGGCGATGAAAGTTGAAAATGCACAAGTGAGTGTATACGAATGCTGTCTTCCCGGGCACTAATCTCGCGGTTCTCTTGAATTAGATAATTACAGTTTTGTAACCTGGAAATGGAAATCTTCATTTGCCTGTAAAAATACACATCACAAGGCTGGCATATTGGTGTGCATTTCGTATGGTATGGTGGTATGATTTTTACTGTGCACGTCGGAATATTTTCGTCATCAATAAATATTTCTTCATAAATTGCAGAGTTTGTCTGCCCTCCCCATGAATCAACTATCAAAAGAAAACGATTAGTCGCCACGTATGGTTTTACTACACTTCTTAGGAAGCCCTGATATATCTCTGTAGACAATTTCCCCCATTTTGATGATACCACCACAATATTTTTAAATTTTTTAATAACAAATGTATAATGTATAATTTTTAAAGGAATGTATAATTTTTAAAGGAATGTATAATTTTTAAAGGAATATTTACGTTTCCGATTATTGAAAGTAAATTGGAAGCAATCTTTAACAAACAATACTCCGGACAGAGTACGTTCAGATAAAAAGGATATTATATAATGGATAAAAGGGATATTATTTAAGGGATATATACTTGTGATCAAAACAATTTCACATCATAAGGTGAGGATTACCCTGAACGACTGTACTGGATTTATAGATTTTTGGAGGAGCTGTGAAATTATCCATCCCCGATATGCATTATTTCCTTTTCATAAGGTGATCCTTTATTTTAGGACCTGAATTTAGAACTAGTAACTAATGTAAATAACTCTCTAAGCATAGTTTAATAAGTTCGAGAGGATAACACCAAATAAAAAAATCGCTAAAAACAAATAACGCAAAAATTATTATCAACGACGTCCAAACACGCGGTGGTCTGCCTAGAATACCGTAGCAGTTTTTAATGTAAATCTACGACAATTTTATTAGACGAACCCTGATTTTAGACCCCAAATCATTCGAAACTTATTTATGCATGAAGAAATATGGTACAGCTAGTTCCAAAAAAAACTTACCACCTAAGCCGCAACCCGCATCACAGACGTGAAGCTCGATGAGAGCGAGTCTAGAGTTTTCCATGCATTCTATTGGCTCTTGGAAGGAGGAGCATTCAGACGGCGCTTTTTTAAACCATTGTGAAACGCGTTGAACGTATTTGTACCGTCTTTATTAGCTCGAAATCTAGTTTAAATTTAGTGTTACTTTTTACTATGTCAGCAGCATAGTATTAAAAAATGAATAAAAATTGGATCTCCTTATTTCGGCCTGAAATTTCTGCGTAATTCACCTTTTTCTGGAGGCATCGGGTAAACTTACTTTAGCTGCTTCAATTATCCAATAAAAAATTATGTCATGGCAAGATTGAAAAGGATTATATTATTACGTTTTTTATGCTCTTGGCGCCTACAGGAGGAACTTTTAAATTTATTTAGAGGAAATTCACGACTATGACTCAAATAGAAACATGAACGAAAACTCTGCAAGGAGATAAAGAATACTTAGGAATATGAACACAATCAACTGTATTTCAACTAATTTATGTTGCAGAAAAATGCTATCGCGAAGGGGAGCATGAAAAAACTGCGAAACCTACTAATGAAAGCAAAGATGAAAAGAAACTTTATCTGGACGAATGCGCTGAGAAAGAATCATTTTAAGTCAACCTGGTAAAGAGCTCTGAAAATTAGACCCAAAACATATTACAATAAAGTAAACCAAGTAAATTACGATCAACTACATCAGATAATTACATCAAATATTATAAAAATTTTAAATACCACCAAATCATATGATAGAAAGTAAAATATTAATTGCTGTGATATCATCATTTTCTAAGGTAATCGCTTAAAATTCAAATTGCTAATTTAGTATTTTAGAAAATAACATAGATATTAGAATAGTAGCACTCTTAATTTAAATACTGAGGACTACAATTTTTTTCACGTATCGAATAAAAAATTAATTTACGACGAAATTAACGCCAGTATCTCGTAACACTTTTCCGAAAATATTGTTCATTGCTATTCCAAGAAAAACTATCCCTTTAATTAAATCCAGTTCATGTTCCTTGCAAAATTATGCTGTCCCAACTTTTATCTGATGCTAAATCTCTTTCTTGCCCCGTGGTGCAAATTTTGACTCGATTTCTTCGCAGTTGAATTATTCTGCAATACAGAGAAGTATAAAATTTGCTTGATACTACAATTAACAGAGCATTAGGTATTTCAGAATATATGCATCAACATTCTGTTCTTACTTCCATCAGGCATTCGTGATGACAGTATCAGATGAAGCATTATGATTTTGAGATGAGATTTGGCTGTTTCTGACAAATTCGCGTCTGAAGTTTTACCGAGTCTTTCAGAGAGAGCGGAGGACCTCCACCCTGGCCCTAGGAGTATCCCCTATTCATTCCTTTGTTGTTTCTTTTTCTTTTTTTTCGTCCATCGAAAGGTATTATCTATTTTCTCAAAGGAACCATAAAACGGCCGATGGGTGAAGGTGAACTCCGCTCTGAGAAAGAAAACCCCCTTTTCGGCATATTGTGGATGGTCGTATGTATCCGGAGTAGCGAATTTGAAAGCGCTAATGAGGATTACCGACCGCACCCCTGCTGAGCAGGTATCTAAGGTTAGGGTATGGTGGCGGCGACCGATCACAAGTAAGGTGGGAAATGGTGGATCCGCGATTTGTTATCTTCGCCGCGGGTATTCCCTTAGGGAATGAAGATATTCAACTCTATTTTTGAGGTAGACGACCTTTCAGGACTTCTTGCAAGGAATCCAGATGGTTAAGAAACAACAGTTAGTATGGCAAATCAGAACCTTAAGACTGATTTGCATATTGCAGATAAATTCCAGGTTTTTGTATACTTGCATATTGCAGGTTTACACGTGAGCATCTGGTTTATTTACATTTACATTAATACCCCGCGAGCCGCCGTATGACGTATGTCAGGGGGTGTGAAAACACCCACAGTACGATTTCCATTGTTATACTGAAATGATTTTCAGAACTATGTGCTAAGGGAAAGTGAGACTAATGATTAATGATCGCTGCTTCGGTTTCTGAATGCCTAAAGTAAACTATATAACCCGAATTGTTTGAATGGTGCATAATATGTATAATAATTAAAAGAAAAATCACCGTCAATAATTATGAATGATGGGTAAAAGGTGTCATGGAAGAATACGTTAAAAATAGAAACTAACGGATGGTAAACAGACTTACATGAGAATATTCCTCTAATTCTCATGATTCATACCTTAGCTGTTAAAATATTCTTGGTTCTATACGTAATCCATTATTCCAACATTCACTCCAAGGACCTTCGTAGCATCCTTCATCCTAGGCACATCATAATTCTCTACGAATTTTGCGAAGATGTTTCGAATTTTTTAATGGTAATGCAAGGAAGATCATTCCAGTTGAAATACGACCTTCGGAAAATCTGAATGATAACATAAAGTTGAAAATGATTGGGTGCATCATATCTGAATTAGTATCTCTATATTCTGCTTTTAAGGTGAATGGCATAAACTGTATTAGCTTATTCTAAATAACTAATTCAACAACAAAAACGAAAAAATAAGTAATGCTGCCTATCGTCAATTTGTATAAATCAAGCTCCTCGTCAATGATTGTTCTTTTATACATATTGTTTTTTAAGTATGCTTTATTTTGTCTCTATATTGAGCTAAAAATTTCGTAGTTTGAAATGACTTGAGAAATCAAAAATTAATTAGAGAAATACCATCTAATATTTATTCTTTACGCTTACGAGAACCAAATCGTTTAACTTCTCTTACATTATCTCTGATACAAAGTAGATAGAGCGTTGAAGATGATCTTACTAGATCGACTAAAGTTACTATTATAATGTCACTAAAATATGAATTGAAACGTAAATACGGAATTGTAGACACTCCGCATACTCAATGTTGCAGAAACTTGAAGTTTATACGCCGATTACCGATAAATTATATCTCTAAAGTTATTTAGAAGAAACCATTGGGTTGCATGGATAGAAATACTAATGTTAGCAATTTCTATCGGTTTGAAAAGACCTCGAAATCTCTTTCCAAAATAAATTGCTGATAAGAAGATGGTTTAGATACTAGCTTAGTGAACTACTCGAACCTTCTTATAGAATTAAGAGAAGGTTGCTATAAAACATTAAACATCGCTATAGTATACAATTTCGGAGATCCTGGGAATAAACTGATGAATTGAAACGTAAATACGGAATTGTAGACACTCCGCATACTCAATGTTGCAGAAACTTGACGTTTATACGCCGATTACCGATAAATTATATCTCTAAAGTTATTTAGAAGAAACCATTGGGTTGCATGGATAGAAATACTAATGTTAGCAATTTCTATCGGTTTGAAAAGACCTCGAAATCTCTTTCCAAAATAAATTGCTGATAAGAAGATGGTTTAGATACTAGCTTAGTGAACTACTCGAACCTTCTTATAGAATTAAGAGAAGGTTGCTATAAAACATTAAACATCGCTATAGTATACAATTTCGGAGATCCTGGGAATAAACTGATGCATCAGAAGGAAATTTCTGAAAGTATGATAAGCCATCGACGTTATATCCTGTATATTTGAATGTTAACCATGTTTGACTAAGATGTTACTTTAATTGGATAAATGAGTAGTTTCTCTGGAGGCTGTCATAAACGAAAAAATATATGTTGGATGAGAAAATTGAGAAGGTGTGTGGGTGGGTTATACTTTTAAAAGAGGTCCTTGCGCCTACTCAAAGTAACCAATTGGTCGACGAGGAACGCAAGAAATGCCATTTAGCCTACCTATTGTGATATATCCAAAAATCTGGAATTAACATACCTCTTACACTTTCGATTGTTAAATTCATGTGAGTTTATGTATTACTGTTGCCGTCGCTTCACACTTCCCCTTCTTTATCAAAACAGTCCCCCTCTTGAAGTCCTGGTGAATTTATTGCTTTATTCACTTCTTCCAATCACTCCTGTATGTTGCTTTTCAAATTTGTCATGGAATGTGGAGAGATGAAAAGTTTCTCATGGCCAATACATTTTAAATACGAAGGAATATTTTCAATATCACCAAGCGATAAATATGTAGATAGACTAGCCATACCAAACCACCACCCATTCATCTCAATCATTACAATTCTGTCGAAAAATATGAGAGTTACGCAGGGCCAGCCATCAACCGAGGGGAGCAAAATTTCAACATGAGCCTCATATGCGCTTCTTATCCCCGTGTGATACTTGCAGGGTTGGTCCCTATTATTTCGCGTATTTTTAACGTTTTCTACATTATAATAATAGTACACGTTATAATAAACAATTGAAATATAAATAATATAGGTAGTTTTGTATACATTCAAAATTAATTGAAAATTTTACATTCATAGCTAACAGTAGCATTCAATGAGCATTATGACCAAACCTCATTCGCACTATCTTTTTGTGTACTTTAGAACTTTTAAAGGTGATAAATATAGCGAGAAGAATGTTTAAGAACGTAATGGTTTGTGACTGCAACCATTTCAAGAGGAATCCACAGAAGAAATCATGTTTATTCGATTCACACTTCAATGACACCGAAAAAAATTAATTAATTAATTCAAAATTAATGTGAAAGATGGTAGTCTCGTATCCGTCATCTTTATTCATTGAGGAAAATCGATCCTAGCACATTTTCTCTCAATTGATTTGGACGTTTTAGTAAAAATTCCAACTGCATAGATGATAAATTTTACCGATCGAATTTTAATTTCGATGCTTATCAAATGAAACAAAATTTATCTAAAATACGCAGAGAATGCCTCAAGACTTCATACTATATATTTACTTATTGTTTTTTAATGTAGTATATTAATGTAATAGCCTAGATATGGCCATGAGTGTGCCTTACTTTACTTGTGTAGATTGCATTCACACAGGCTGTGATAAAGCTGGTGATCGATGTAGACTCCTTTGGTATGTAATTTTAAAGGCTAATAACTGCTCTCTTGAACGATGCATAATATTAGCTACTATTATATTATATAATACCATCCATTATAACCGCAGAGTTTTGCAAGCGAAGGCGTCGAATTCGAGGTCTATACATTTTTGGTCCGACACCGATTCAAACTGCGCGGAAATTTTCTTTCTCCCATCTAAGTCCTAAACATAAGCTCAGAGCGGCTCAGAGGCAGATTTTGCGAAAATTTTCTTCGACCTGCTCGGGCATTTCGCCCTTAGACTCAAATTTTATGAGGGGAAGGGGGTTTGCCTCGGAATAACGGGACCTCGTGTGCGACGTTTGCCTCTGTGCGAGAAGCAATGCTAGAATATATACTAATTCGTTATAACCATTTTATAATAACTGAACTCTTGCATTACGACATCCGTATTGTTATAATACTATTCTGCTAGGCCAATGCCACCAAACTCAGGATACTAATAAATCTTTGCAATATTAATAAAGCAAATAAATCCATTTAAACTCTGCAGGCGGAGTTATGACTCAAGCAGACCATCTCCGCCATGTTTTTCCTCTCTCTCTCTCTCTCTCTCTCACTTCTTAAGGCTCGCTCGGAGGAAATTCACTGCCTGTTATGCGGGTTGCGGCTTAGGTGGTAAGTTTTTTTTGGAACTAGCTGTACTTTAGAATCACATTTGAAGGTGATTTTTATTATGATTTCAGCCATCGATGGCATTAGATATATTAGGATGCGTGAAAACATGGATCCTTTTCTCAATAAAAGTTTAAAAGTCATTATAAATTATTCAAAAGGTGTATTTTTGGTTGTGACAGTTTGATAGAAGGCTTTTTCCGGAAAATGTTCGGATGTAACTTGATAAACATTAAGAGGATCGTTAAAAGTAAATATAGTTAACTAACTAAGTTAGGAATAAGCCCACAATTATTGGAATATAGACTATGTAAACTAAAATATTGCTGTATTGCGTCTCGTCTATCTATGTAAACATGCCGTTAAATCTCTCGGTCAGTTAAGATGAGTTATATCCCTTATTAATAATGTTAAGGTATACATCGTCATTTTTAGTAACCACCGTCATTTTTAATAATTACCGTCATTTTTAATAATTAATTACAGTCATTAAACAATAATTATTTGTCCTTTACTGTTCCGATGTGAAGGAAAGTAATGAATAAAATTAAATGCTATAATAGAATGGTGGTTAGCTAATCATTAGAGTCGGATCCTCAAGAACGTGTCATTTTCTTAATCAATAAACTAGTGTACCAAAGAACCGTAATTCCATTAATTCACAGTGAAGATGAACTGCATTCGTTTAATTGGGCAAGTTGGGTTTCTAGTTTGCTGTCATGTAGTGCGTACAACGGAGATAAAATTCAATTTCCAAATGCAACTCTTACTTTATAAGTCTCATAAGTACTTCGAAATAAGGCCTAATTTTAAAAAAAGACTGAAGTCTAAATGAATTGCGCGTAAAGTATGTGAATGGAATCCCTGTTTTCTCTTAACAGAAATTGATAATTTTCTTAAGATTGGTTAGTAAAATCTGACTAAGATTTAAATGCGGTGTATTCAGATATCGTGCAAAATGCTAGCAATTTTCTCAATCTCCATATTTGCTCATATGCCATTGCTCATATCATTGCGGAGCTCATATGCCATTTGCCATATGTGCTCCGCTTTCAAAATATTATCTTAAATTACTGATAGTTTGAAGTCTCCCATGTGTTTGTATCTTAAAAGATTCGTGAACGCGAAACCCAGAAGAAAATTAAAACCTGTGAAATGATAACAGCATTCCTAACTGGCTGCTTGACCTTTCCTTAATCGTTATAACATTTACAAATTCCTCCTGGTTCTTCTCACACACTCTTTACTTTAACCAACACCATAACTTACTCCTGGGCGCGACACACCGTCGCTAACGGTGGTTCTCCGATGACTCCGCCGATGAGGGAGGGAAGGGGGGGATTGGGGGGGAAACCCTAAAAACCCTAAGAAGTGGACCCTCCAGGCCGTTGTGACGTGCTATAGGGTTCACCTCTATGCCTAGAGGGCCCCCTGCCACAACTTCAAGGACAAGCTCCGACCTCATAGACAGAAAGAACGAGCAGGTGAGAAGTGAGTGCTTAGTTACCTCACCCCTGCAGAAGAAGGTGAAAGAAAGGCCCCTGAAACAGATGCCTGCGACTGTAGGCCTACGAGTAGGCTAGGTTTGTAGGGAATGCCTTCCCCACGCCCCCTACAGAGCAGGTGGTTAGTACATCTATGGTGAACTTCATAAGAAAACTACTGATAACTGTTGTCAAATTCATTGCAGCATTTGACTGTGATATGGCTGCAATAATCCATCGTTGACGTTTTAAGTTAAAAAAAGTTATTGAATGTAAATTAAATGTTAACTTGATGGTTAAATTCTCATCTTTATATAAAATGCAGAGGATATTTAAATCAAAGATCGCAACTGTCGCTTAGGCTTAATGTAACAATAACTGCTGTTGTAGACACAAAACTTGTATTAATATCCTCTATGTAAGTTCATCTGAACAGAAAAGAAACTGAGTACTCACGTGTAGTTCTGAAGTTAATGATGACGGATATACCTGTGGAAAAAGAGAACGAATTCTTTAATAGGTAGAGTTCCCTTCATATCCTCCCAAATCTTTGAAACATTTACCGACAATTGTTACATTGTTATACATTTTTACTTTCTCATCAGTAAGTAATAATCAGAATCTACACGAAAGCCTTCAGAACTTCTCTTCAGGGACACAATTCATGAAATAATCTACTGTAGTGCGCGATCCTTTGAGTTACCCAATTCTCTTCTGAATTAATTCTTCAGGCCGATAAATATCTAGTGAATGAGAGTATTACATCATAAAATGCGAGGAGTTAGTGAAGTTAGATTACTACGAAGAAAACATTATACTCCGAATTTCGTTAACCATCAACAATTATTGCTAACCATCTGTCAAACAAGCGTGAGAATACAATAGAATCTTAACAAAAGTATTAAGTCAATCTAATTTTAGGTCGTAATGAAATTTGCATGGCACATATAATGTAAGAAT
This sequence comes from Pachydiplax longipennis, assembly GCA_036926295.1. Lineage (NCBI taxonomy): Eukaryota > Metazoa > Arthropoda > Insecta > Odonata > Libellulidae > Pachydiplax > Pachydiplax longipennis. Next base: position 5,974,060 of record JAVFKF010000044.1, on the reverse strand, counting down.
ACTATTATTTGAAAGAGAATAAATTGGAATCCGCTGTTAATTGATAAGAGTTTCGGAGGGATGTTCCCAGAAGGTGTTAGTTGTCCTTTCTAGGAATTGGTGCCAGACGGCCATCAGTATGTCGACGATTGAAATGTTTTCCGAACCATCTACTTCACCAAAACTTGTTAACTCACGAAAAGGACTACAATCGCAAAAGAATATTTGATCTAAAAGTTTCTGATTATAAATTTCTGAATGTTTGTACTAGCTGACGATAATAAGCTAGAGACGAAATAATCAACTTCCTGTTTACGAATTTAACGAATAGCAAACGGACACACCATATCACAATACGAATCCGACATTAGTCAATAAGATTCGAACTCTAGTTGAAATGAAAAATCTCGCTAAAACATCCAGTATAAACACGGCACATTCATACTCTTAAATATGAATTTTCAGACTCCCTGCAGTATATTTAAGCATGGTTGCAAGTGATACAAATGAGCGATATTAAGTTAAAACACAATAAATATTTATGGAAACATTAGAGGAGAAAATAGAATAATAATACATGTAGTATTTACGGTAATTTAGGAGGAAGTCGAACTTGAGTGTACATTCGAAGGTCATTGAAAACACGGCTATTTAAGAGGGACTAATGTCTTTACAGTGAAAGAAAGGAAGAGCCAAATGTCCTTGGATGATAACAAAGTCAATAAAAATATCAGTGTACACTTCATTGCCTCTCATTTTCATTGATTGTAAATAAAGGCAAAAAGGAAAGTGTCTTATGATAATAGGGAGTGAATAAGAGGAAAAGTGACTTACGAGGGGTCCAAAATAAACAAGACAAAAGAAAATCCTAAGGACACCAAAACATTTCTCCTGCTAAAAAATTTGATGGAACAATCTAAAAAGATCGTAACGAATTAATTATTCATGGAAACATTTGATGTCACGATTTGAGTTTCTTAAATAGGAATATATAAGGAAATTCATCATCGACAGTAACGAGAGTTGATATTCACTTGATGCATCAGAAAACTGAACTCATAAATTGTCATTACGCTACTTATTATAATATTGACATCATAAATTGATTGTCATTACACTGCTTATTATAAAATACTCGAGAGCTAATGACCAAAAATTAAACGTTATCTAAATTACTTTTAGATTAATATCTCAACAAAAATGACGTTTCTTGTTCTTGACAGAAATTAGAAAATATTAATTAACTTCATTCGAAAGATAATTTAGGATTATTTTCTTTTGCCAGAAAACTATTTGCTGGATAACCGTTCTCTCCTTTTAATCGCTTCGTCTCCTACGAATTTATATAAGTAGAATGTTGTGGGGGACAGAAGAGACCAATGCAACCCTTCGTTTTCACTGATAACCTACTCAGATTTTCTAAATTTAATATTAATACATTTTATACAGAATGTATACTAGATATATTTAATGTAAAAACAGAATAGAGATTATTAATCGGTAAATAAAATATTATATATTGCTTTTGAATTACTCACCAATTTTGGTTCTCCGGTAATCCTCAACTTCTTCCGTATCAAGCAGAAGAAACTTAGAAGTAAAACAATTGCCGAGGAGGAAAGCATGCTACTATCTGGATCTGGAATAGAAACAGAAGATTAATTTATTAATGAATAGTGAATTTAATTTTAGGTGATACCGTATTGTACATTTGTTAGATGAAGTATTGGCCAATGATGATAATTCAAATAAGCAGGATTTTGGTTAAGACCAAATTAAAAAATATCCAATTCCAGGTAGACATCCTTACGGTAGATTCATTCGTAATTTATAAAGTTGATTAACAAGCATGAAAGGCAAAAAGAAAAAGAGGAATACTATAAAGAGGAGTACGTACTATAGTTATCGTTTTTTCTGAACTGAGATGAGTATGGAAACTCGATCCAAACAAATATGAATAATAAAGATGTGTTAGTAAATCAATAAATGATTTGTTTGAAAAACAGTAAACATTAAGTTAACTATTGAAATTCAGTACCCAATTTCTGGTAAGAGAATCGTTAAGTATTGTATTACACCTTGAACATCACCCAAAAATCATTATCTCGAAGAAAACTTCATAATAGATTTCCTCAAAATATCAGAATTTATATAAGAATCTTCTTAGTGACTTCCTTGTAACTGTCTAAGCCATCCGTTGAAAATAAACTCACTCTATTGTGAATTTAAATAAGTGAGAACTTCAAAGTTAAAAAATCAGATTCGTCTTATATATAATATTATGAATGAAAAATAATTGAAAACTAAAGAAATATGCTAAGAGTTGTTCCGAATTTTAATGTTCAAATTAAAATGCAAAATTTGTTACACATTTGGTTCAAAACACAACTCATAATCTCTTAATGTCGCAGAAATATGACTTGCGCTATAAGTTCTACTGGAAATTAGAATGATATTTACCACTTCATGGCGCAACTGAATTTTTAATTGTAATTTGCGAAACTCTACTTGATCATTATGTGTAAGTTATAGCGACCTTAACTACGATTAAAAGAACAAGTTCCATGAAAATGATTTCTCAATTGAAATTAAACATAAAGTACAGGTTCGGCTGGAATTGGAATCACATTTTAGAAACAGAAATAATGACATCGATTTAATTAACAACTAATCGCAAAGTTAAACTTCAAAATTCAAACATAAAATTCCATCGAAATATCGGTTGACAGAAAAAGCTAAAAATAGAAACATAAAAGTTAAATCTATTCTGGATCTAAACAGCCAATAAAGAAAGGTTTAAACCGGTCACGGAAAGCTATAGAAGCATTAATTTAAACTTTCTTCGGATATTGTCCTTAGAACTTGAGACTAGTGACTTCAAGGCTAAAATATCGTCAGTATATAATATATTGGATAAAATATAATTGGATAAAATTAGACATAACTGGAATTAATTGCTCAGTAATAAAAGTATTCATGATCATATAAGATGAGCAATGTAGTAGTAGAAATCGCAGATCCTTATAAGAGTAGCACTCGTCACGAATAACTATATTCCCTAACCTAACAATGGTTACGTGAATAATAATCAACAGCTCACTAATTAACTATAAAGTCAAAACGAAGGATGACTAAAAGTAATATACATAAGATTAATTAATGTTACTTACCATAACTGAAGAAATCCCGAGGAAGTCCCACGGTATGTAATAGCTCCGGGTTCAAGACCATCCATTTCCCTCCATTTCTTTCACAACTGCAAAAACCGAACACAATACTATATTCATCAGTGATAAAAATGAAAAAAAGAAATTCTAAAACAGCCATCTTTTCATGTTAACTTCCGTTTAAATTACGTATTTAATAAAAAAATGTTCCAAATTGAAATTATATACAGAATACTTATACAGGCCGGATTCGAATCGTTAATCAAAGTAGAGTAATATTGGAATTGCTTTAAGTAGCTAAGGTATGTTGAGTAAATTTGAAATTCAAATGTAACGGAAATGGCGGTGGACGTTACGTTAAGATGGCGGTGGACTACATTTTCGACCCTCTCTAGTAAAAATATCTCCGAAAATTATTCTGAACCTAAATATAGCGAATATCCGAGGAGTAAAAGTTATATCGAAAAAAATCGAAGGATTACCTGGGGATTTAGTCAAAAAAGTCTCTAGAAGTTGAGAATCGTAAATTCATTTCATTAATATAAATTGTCGGAGATGGGATAATAAAATAAACATACATAACTGGATCATGGGACGATGAATGCTAGTAAGAAAAACATGAAGACGAATAATCGGGATAGTAAATCATCTATAGTCAATCGTGAGAGTCTTGCATAACGATAAAAATATGTACACTAACGATTGTCTCTAAGATAACAACTTAAAAACTATAGCATCAATGATTGTCTTTACACTCGGAATTAATTCAATCAGGATTAATTTATGTTACTTACCAAAACTGAAGAAATCTCCGAGAAGTCACACGGCCATCTTGACGTCGGAAGATGTCTTTCCAACCCTTAATTTAACTATAAATAATTTAAGAGGTTCTAATTTGATAACTTACTATGTAAAACTTAAATTATGCTACACAATTACTAGATATAGAATCTACTAACCTCCAAGAAGTTTGAATTCTAACGGTTTTTTTTCGTAAAAATTCTTCAGCATGTCAGCACCAGGCGAAGTTTCTAGATCAACTAAAGTTTAAACCTAAAAAATCAACGGATCAACGAAACGGTGAGATCTGATTGGTTGTTATTTCTCGCAGTTACTTTTACTGTCACCCCTCCCACTTTTCCCCCTGCCGGAGAAAATTGTAACTTATAAGTAACGATAAATTAGCATTAAATTAGAAATATATTTATTTAAACATATTATAAGTTTAATTTGTAAATTATTGGAATACATTTCGTTCCTCTAAAACCTTGTACTTAAAATCGACGTAAAATAGCTGATAGCTCCGTGTGACGGAATTATGACTTACGTTCAACCTATGGTATGAACAACGGTACGAGAAACATAATGAATTCCAATCATTCAAATTATGAAGCTATGCAATGTGATCTAAAAAGAATTAATGCAATGACTACGCAATTAATAAATAAAGATATGGTTAGTTGCTGTATTTTAATATCTTCCATCTCCTATGTGATTCATAGCAGGTAATGAAATATTTAAAATGTCTACGAAATTTTAATCGATATTATTTTACAATAGAAATATTAGTTACGATAAAATTGATTTAAATATTGTTAAATCCTAATTAAGAAAATGGTAATTAAAATTTATTACATACGTTTCGTACGTCTAAGTTACACACGTGATATATTTCTGAGTTGCGGGGATTCGTAATATAACAATATTGAGATAAGAACGGGAATAAGGATTTGAATATTTAAGCCTTTACGTCATATGGTGGTCATTAAAATTAATCAATACAATATGTATATCAAAGAGATATGAGTCGTTACATCCAAGCTATCACACCGAATATTTCCATGAATTACATTCGAGTTAAACAAAGATTGAAATATTTTTTTTAGAAATTTTAGAACACATCTTTTATTCGAAGCTTAGAAAATTCATTAGCCTTAGTGAACATGTCATTTTCTCCAAGAATAAGTAAAAACTATATACACTCAATACTATAAAGATAAATACATTTCATTTGCGGTATTAATTTAAACCATAGATACAATTAAACCAGATATATTGAATAATTCAGATGCCACATGTCAAGAGACATAATATTACTTTTCTATGTAGATTATTCATTATCCTTTCTCTTACATCTGTACTTTAGTATTTAGAAAAAGGCCAATTCGAAAATAGAATGAGGCTTACAAGGCAAAATGAGGGGGGAGATTCTTTGCGTTCTTTTCTCAATGAGCTGGAAATCATCCATGTCATTATCTTATGAAATACCTCTACAAATATGCACTGAAAACAGCCTTTCGACGTTTGGTAGGGAATGTACTTATTGTACATTTATTTTTATCAGTTTCTTAGTATAATCCATTTAGATGAGAAGGAGAAATACATAATTGAAAGTAGGAATGTAGAAAGAACGCAAAGAGAGAAATATAAAATGTACCGACATTACTGTCAATGGCAAATAATAGTAAATAAAATAACGCTAAAGTATTATAATAACTATCTCACAGCAGTAATACTAATTGTAAAATACATTGGCCATAATATTTATAACTATATATTGAATTTTATGAGTTGTAGGAACGAATGAGGTTTACCACGGCAGAAGAAGAACAAGATACTTTGACTTTATATTTCTTATTGAGGTAGGATTTTGGGAGTGCCAAGATAAAGTAGAACAATGAAACCATGAAAACATTGTTCATATAATTCGAAGAGATAATAGATTAAAAATTACTCATATGTCAAAAATTAACTTTATCACTGCCTGATTAAGACAAATATTATTCAATAGTTAGGTATAATAGGGGATACGGGAATAAGGTAATAGTAGGGGATACATTTTTCCTATGAAATTCCATAAGATATTTACATTTGTTATGAAGATAGATTAGCATTGATTTCTATGAAATAAATACCTTTGAGTCAAACCAGTGAGAAACTGAGAATCATGAGGGTGATAATGCAAGCTAACTCATCGTGAAAATTGTATGCTTTATTAAGAATAATTAATGTAATGCTAAATGTAACTTTGTGAAATTCATGACAATATACACGGTGGAATAAAGAATACTTCAGTTATCTTTTAGTACTTAGTAATGTTCTTATTATATCCCCCAGTTTTGTTCATGGTGGCGACAATATGAAAAGTATTGAGGTATTAGTGATGCTTGATCATTATAATAATATCAACCGAAATTACAGCAAAATTTCGTGAACCTCCCACTCCTAGCATTCTGGCTCGGTGGACGTTTAACTCAGTCTTTAAACAAATTAAGTTACAGAGGTACTCAATGCTATTAATTTAGCATTAAGGTGAAATAAATGTGGAACTAAAAGATTCCCAGAGTACCACTTATTCTTCGGAACCTTTAAAATTAGCTAAATTAGCTTATAATTATGTAAATAATGAATACCAAGCTGAAGTTAGAAAGAAGAGATCATATGGTTCACAATTTCTATGGACATACTCTATTGCCTTACATTACCCAACTTAGATTGTATGTGAAATAGACCACAGTATCCGTGTATTTTCTTGTTAGAATAATCATTCTTACCTTCCAATCCTATATAATTCCGGCTTGATAAGTAATAATGATATAAGTATAATAATTCGGCAGAATTCCCCAGATTTAGTCCAGATCCATGTGAACACCTGCCTTCATAAGAACTCCAATTTAAGTGATAATTATGCAATCGATGACTATGCTCACTGCTACACTTCGACGTGCTTTTCGAAAAATCACCGATCATGGAGCTGAAACACACCTTTATCCAAAATGCACAAACACAACATGATATTACACATACACTCACAGCACAAACTTAATGTGATTGATTTTTCATCAGATATCACTTTTTTAAGGCTTCTAAGACACATACCGATGGAAATACTTAAGGTTTTAAGTTCCTAGGTGTATGATCAATCTCTTCTTGAGGCAGCAGGTCTTGGCGTGTTTCCGCGCTTTTAAAGAGGATTATGGTCTACAAAATTCTGACAAACGAAACCTGCTCTTCACGTCATGTGGCCTTCGAACTTCTCAGTACTTTGTCTCGCTAAGTGGACTATGTTCAAAATGGCACCGTTTACATTTTTCTGTGGGTTTCAAATTTAACAAAGGTGAAAAGGAGTTAGTGTAGACTGGATTCAGCTTTACATTCAGTGATATAATTGGAAAAGTGTGAGTGGAAATAAAAGGATCATGGTGGCTGTAGTGCATCACATATTCCGAGTATGGAGCACATGTAATGGCGTCGGTAACTTAAACATGTCCTTCGCGAATATTAAAATCGTTTGTGCGAGAGAAGATAATAAGTCTGAAGAAGGCCTCGTAGAGAAGTGAAGAAGCTTTAAAATCGGATTTCTTCGCAGCTGTACAAATAACATAAGCTGTATGGGCTTTGGAAGTGTGCTTTTAAATTTTCATGCATTCGGACGCAATAATCTGAATTAAAATTGAAAGGAACCAGAAGAATTCTCAATGGTAAGTTATTTATTGCAATATTATTGGGAAGATTAGTTGGAAGAATATCCAACGACGTGCTTATAGAGACAAGACGAATAGCGTTGGCCGTGCTGATTAGGGAATCCAAAAAGGGACTAATGATTCACTTTATTTGAAAACTTAGAATTAGTTTCATAGTTTTAATAATGAATACGCTGAGAATAACAATACAGTGTTAATGCCCAAAATGATTTCTCTGGATCATCTCGAATTGAAACATCTCGTATACGTTTTCCTGTGCTGCCCCATCATTTCTTTTTTTATTAATTCATCTTCAGTCCTTTTCCTTTCGGACTGTAAATTTATATTTTGGCGGTAGAAGTCGGTAGAAATTTTTTTATCACTAGCTTCAAAATACCTGATGAATCAGTAGTGAAAACGTGTGTAAAAGAGAGAGAAATATCGAGAGATAGCAGTAAAAACGATAAAACGGTAATAATTGATTTCAAATGCTGTATCTTTGCAATCTTTCGTGGAGCGATTAGGATTTAACAATATTTAAATCAATTTTATCGTAACTAATATTTCTATTGTAAAATAATATCGATTAAAATTTCGTAGACATTTTAAATATTTCATTACCTGCTATGAATCACATAGGAGATGGAAGATATTAAAATACAGCAACTAACCATATCTTTATTTATTAATTGCGTAGTCATTGCATTAATTCTTTTTAGATCACATTGCATAGCTTCATAATTTGAATGATTGGAATTCATTATGTTTCTCGTACCGTTGTTCATACCATAGGTTGAACGTAAGTCATAATTCCGTCACACGGAGCTATCAGCTATTTTACGTCGATTTTAAGTACAAGGTTTTAGAGGAACGAAATGTATTCCAATAATTTAAAAAATTAAACTTATAATATGTTTAAATAAATATATTTCTAATTTAATGCTAATTTATCGTTACTTATAAGTTACAATTTTCTCCGGCAGGGGGAAAAGTGGGAGGGGTGACAGTAAAAGTAACTGCGAGAAATAACAACCAATCAGATCTCACCGTTTCGTTGATCCGTTGATTTTTTAGGTTTAAACTTTAGTTGATCTAGAAACTTCGCCTGGTGCTGACATGCTGAAGAATTTTTACGAAAAAAAACCGTTAGAATTCAAACTTCTTGGAGGTTAGTAGATTCTATATCTAGTAATTGTGTAGCATAATTTAAGTTTTACATAGTAAGTTATCAAATTAGAACCTCTTAAATTATTTATAGTTAAATTAAGGGTTGGAAAGACATCTTCCGACGTCAAGATGGCCGTGTGACTTCTCGGAGATTTCTTCAGTTTTGGTAAGTAACATAAATTAATCCTGATTGAATTAATTCCGAGTGTAAAGACAATCATTGATGCTATAGTTTTTAAGTTGTTATCTTAGAGACAATCGTTAGTGTACATATTTTTATCGTTATGCAAGACTCTCACGATTGACTATAGATGATTTACTATCCCGATTATTCGTCTTCATGTTTTTCTTACTAGCATTCATCGTCCCATGATCCAGTTATGTATGTTTATTTTATTATCCCATCTCCGACAATTTATATTAATGAAATGAATTTACGATTCTCAACTTCTAGAGACTTTTTTGACTAAATCCCCAGGTAATCCTTCGATTTTTTTCGATATAACTTTTACTCCTCGAATATTTGCAGTATTAAGGTGGAAAACAATTTTCGGGGGTTTTTTTACTAGAATGAGTCGAAAATATTTCCGACCGACATCGTAACGGAAATCTACATTTGAATTTCAAGCTGACTTTGGATTCCTTAGCTAATTAAACCAGTTCCAATATTTCTGTGGCTTGATTTACGGATCGAAACCGGCCTCTATCAGTATTCTATATTTAATTTCAATTTGGAATTTTTTTATTAAATACGTAATTTAAACGGAAGTTTTCATCAAAAGATGGTCGTCTTAGAATTTTCTTTTTGTTCTTTTTATCTCTGATGAATAATGCATTATGTACGGTTTTCGTAGTTGTGGAAGAAATGGAGGGAATTTAGTATTCGAAACTGGCCTATATCAGTATTCTATATTTAATTGCCTTTGGGGACATTTTTTATTAAATACTTAATTTAAACGGAAGTAAAGATCAAAGGATAGTTTCCTTAGAATTTTCGTTTTTTATCTCGGATAAGTAATGCATTGTAGAAGATTTTCGTAGATGTGTAAGAAATGGAAGGGAAAGGAAGGTCTTGAATCTGGAACTCCTACTTGCCGGGCGGTTCCTCTGATGAATATCTCCATCGATCTCGGTACCTGCGCGCAAGTGAGAGATGCATGTTTTTCTTTTTGAGTTCTTTCTGTTTTTACACTGAACTGAATTAGCGCATTTGAACGCCGGAAATCATTTAATAATTATACTTCACATTGATTTCAGTGCATACAGATTTCGTTTAGTGTACTCTCAATTTGAAATATAGCCATTATTTCTTTATGTATGTCGTGCTTATTAATAAATTAAATAAAATATAAAAATAATTTTACTGTAATAGTTATGATGTAGAACAGGTTACTGTTAAATATGATCTTAACAATAATCCTAAATGAATCATTATCTTTGCCAATTGCTCGCATTTATGTATGAACAACACAATAATACCCTAGATTATAATACCACACAATATTATACCCATTGCCATTCGCAAATGAATTAATTTAGCGTTTCTATTTTTCCAGATTCTGACATCCTTCCCTTTCGGCACTTCTATTGCTTGGGAGTTTCTTCTATGTGATCGTGGAAAGGCACTTATGAGGAGTAAGCAGGAACAAGAATACCCGGAGAACCACAAATGGTGAGCAGTTAAGAGTTTTTCTCTTTTGCATTTCTTCTTCTGATGGATCAGTATTATTTCTAAAGTGTAGAATTTGAGTGGTTGTATTTTCGGTTGTTAATTAACGGATTTAAACCAGTTGAAACTGATTGGTTTATTAAAAGGGATAACATGGTATATCGGCTGGCACGAAATGCATTATTGGTCCGTTATTTATCGTGTAACAGCCAATGTATATTAACATGTTTCAGAAGGAAAGTTTTGCATGAAAGAACGCTTTTTGGGGAAACCTATTTTCAGCAGGAAATATAACATTATTAAATTCTTCCGTTAAAAAGAAATGGTATTTATAGTGCGATTTGAAGCCACATTTGAAATTGATTATTTCGAATTGCATATGGAGTTTAAAATTTTCTTTGAGCAGCTTAGTCGTGACCAATAATGAATTCTTTTCTTAAACTTTTTTCCATTACAAACATATGAACTGCTAATCTCTTCACTATATTAGATGAAAAGTACTCCTTTCTGTGCGGAAAAACCGTGTGGTACCGTTATCATGGTATTAAATAAAAATATAAATTCGCGTATTAATTAGTTTAGGCAAAATTCTTAGCACAGAGCAACTGTTAACATGGAAATGTTTTTTGGCTCTCAGGAAAATATCACTGCGACGCCATACCAAATTGTACAAGACGCCATTCCTATTCTATATCTATCTATTATATATAGCTAACTCTCCGGATATACCTATATAGATATACGAGTAAAAGTTGCTTGCATACCGCAAGCTAATTGGTAAAAATTTACAATAAGTTCCCCTTACGGGTGTCATCTTCGAAGTTTATCCAGCAAAATTCTTAAAAATTACCGCAATACATTTCTTACGTTACAAATTTTCATCCATCTGGCATCGAACTCACGGTCATATGCAACCTTTCTTCCACTGGTTCTATAGAAAACTACTTCAAACGCAAACGCTGTGATTTTGAATAGTCTCCTGCATAGAGAAAGGCCTCAAAACAATTTTAAAAAATTTACGTAAATGACCGCCTGGCGTCGAACACAGGACCCGTTCGTGAGAGACGATGGCATATGAATATTAGAGAAGTGCCACTCTGACGTGTTTCAAAGTTTCAATTCAGTATCTTATCGGGAAGGTCTTATAATAAGATCCGCTATTCCCGTTTGAAATGCATGGTAGAATCGGAATGGCGCTCTTGCATCGAACCAAGGACCACTAGAGAAACAGTGGACGTCATGAAAGAATGATATCAAAGGCCTCTGTCACCATTCCGGGTTTTATCTTTCAAGCTTATCGGGAAGGAATTTTAAAAAATCGTCCAAGATTTCAGCAATGCATTTCTTACGGAAGCATTTCGGACCCACCTGGCGTCGAACACACGGACATTTGGAAGAATTTCTTCCTTTGGTACGATGGAAGACCATCTCATCTGCAAACACCGAGATTTTGATTGCTCTATCGCATCGAGAACGGCCTCAAAACAGATTGGAAAAATTCGCGCAAAAGACCGCCTAGCGTCGAACTCAGGACCCTTTCGTGAGATAAAATAGCAAATTAATATTAGATAAGTGCGATTCTGACTTCTTCCAAAGTTTCGATCCAATATCTTATCGGGAAGGTCCTAAAATAAGATTCCGTTTTCCCAGTTTGAAATGCATGGTGGAATAGGAATGACCCTCTTGCATCGAACCAAGGACCACTAGACGAACTTTGAAATTCATGGAAGAATGTTTTCAAACGTCTCCATCGCCAAATGGGGTTTGATCTTTCCAGGTTATCGGGAAGGCATTGAAAAAAATTTTCAAAAATTGCAGCAATGCATTTCTTATGGAAGAATTTTGCATCCACCTGGCGTCGAACTCACTGTCATTTGGCTACATTTTTTCCATGAGAAGCATAGAAGACTACCTCAACTTCAACCTCCGAAATTTTGGTTACTCTATCTTAACGATAAGTGCCTCAAAATAATTTTCAAAAATCCGCGCAATGCATTCTTATGGGAAAATTGCGATTTTTGGGAATTTCTGGCATCGAACTCATGATAGCTAGCGTAGATGTCTGAATTATTCTGGCATCTATAGTGTAGGACCAGTACGTCGAAAAAATCTGACGTTGATGGCGCTTGTGGAACATGGTCAGAATTCGTATCCCCTATATATATATATCTATATATATAGGTATATCCGGAGAGTTAGCTATATATAATAGATATATAGATATAGGGGATACGAATTCTGACCATGTTCCACAAGTGCCGTCGACGTCAGATTTTTACGATGTACTGGCCCCACACAGTAGATGCCAGAATAATGCAGACATCGACGCTAGGTGTCATGTGTTCGATGCCAGAAGGTCCCAAAAATCGCAATTTTCCCATAAGAATGTATTGCGCGGATTTTTGAAAATTTTTTTGAGGCACTTATTGGTAAGATAGAGGAACCAAAATTTCGGAGGTTGAAGATGAGGTTGTCTTCTATAATACGAATGGAAAAAATGTTACTAAAGGACCGTGAGTTCGACTCCAGGTGGGTGCGAAATTCTTCCATAAGAAATGCATTGCTGGAATTTTTGAAAATTTTTTTCATTGTCTTCCCGATAAGCTGGAAAGATAAAACACGGTGTGGCGACGGAAGCGTTTGAAGACATTCTTTCATGAATTTCACCGTTCGTCTAATGGTCCTTGGTTCGATGCAAGAGGGTCATTCCGATTCTACCATGCATTTCAAACCGGGAAAACAGAATCTTATTTTAGGACCTTCCCGATAAGATATTGAATCGAAACTTTGGAAGAAGTCAGAATGGCACATATCTAATATTATTTTGCTATCTTATCTCACGGAAGGGTCCTGAGTTCGACGCTAGGCGGTCTTTTGCGCGAATTTTTGCAATCTGTTTTGAGACCGTTCTCGATGTGATAGAGGAATCAAAATTACAGTGTTTGCAGATGAGATGGTCTTCCATAGTACCAAAGGAAGATACGTTACCCAATGACCGTGTGTTCGACGCCAGGTGGGTTCGAAATGCTTCCGTAAGAAATGCATTGATGAAATCTTGGACGATTTTTTAAATGCCTTCCCGATAAGCTAAAAAGATAAAACCCGGAATGGTGACAGAGGCGTTTGAGAACATTCTTTCATGAGGGTCGAATTTTCTCCTGTGGTCCTTGGTTCGATGCAAGAGTGTCATTCCGATTCTACCATGCATTTCAAGCGGGAAAAACGGAATCTTATTTTAGGACCTTCCCGATAAGATATTGTATTGAAACTTTGAAACACGTCAGAGTGGCACTTCTCTAAAATTCATATGCCATTGTCTCTCACGAACGAGTCCTGTGTTCGACGCCAGGCGGTCATTAACGCTAATTTTAAAAAATTGTTTTGAGGCCTTTCTCAATGCAGGAGACTATTCAAAATCACAGCGTTTTCGTTTGAAGTAGTTTTCTATACAACCAGTGGAAGAAAGGTTGCATATGACCGTGAGTTCGATGCCAGATGGATGAAAATTTCTCACGTAAGGAATGCATTGCGGCAATTTTTAAGAATTTTGCTGGATAAGCTTCGAAGATGATACCCGTAAGGGGAACTTATATTAAAGTTTTAGCAATTAGCTTGCAGTATGCAAGCAACTTTTACTCGTGTGTGTGTGTATATATATATATATATATATATATATATATATATATATATATATATATATACATATATATATACATATATATATATTTAAAATAATTATAAGTATATTGAGTTCCTTTTGTAATTAAATTTAACGACCACTTTATTAGAAGAAGATGTACAGCTATTCATCACTTCTAAGGTTAAAATATTAATTATTAAATGTTTGAAATAATTTAATCCTTTACCATATGAAAGACGATGAATACTCCTAGTAATTAATTAGCTGCTTAAAGAGATTGGTTGAATAAAGGAACATAATGTAATATTTTTTTCTTAACTGCTCGAGAACCAGGAACTGTATTGTTGGAGGGATTTTAATCAACAATTATTTTAAATATCGTTTAATTTTTTCATCATCTCCAGAATGTTTTATAATCAGCAGTGAAATGAAATTTTATGTGTTTAGGAGCATCTGCTATATTAATCAAAATTCGAAAGCAATTTAAAGATTCACCACCTTTTCGTCTTTGGTTTCATATATTATTGGTAAATTTTATCAATATTTTAATGTTATTCTTTTGATCTACATAAAGCTCAACGATTTAAAACAGGACTTGCGTAGATTTTAACGCTCTAACTGATGATCCTCTCCTGGTCTCTCACTTACATCGATAGAGACGCTTGTTTCAAACGATACAAACAATTTGATCTTTTGAGTCAACTATCTCCTCAAATGTAAATGCATGAAGTGGATAAATCCAGCAATTTTTAAATATATAAATATGTTTGAGAAAGACATTCTTAGAAAAGATAACTTCGTATTTTTCGGGTATTCGCAACTATGTTTTTTTTATCATGACGAGTGTTTCGGTATGATTAGGACTTTCCGTTTCTCTTGTACGCTTCTTGCTTCACTTGCCAGTCAGTACTTCTTGAAACGAGGGAGGCACTTTCCTTTTCACCTTTGTTTGTATTCAATGAAAATCAAAGTACAGTGAAAGGTACATTGATATTTTAGGAAAACGACTTCGTTATCATCTCCAAGGACAGCTGGCTCTTTTTTTCCTTCACCGTTAAGATATTAGCCCCTCTAAAATGGCCTGTTTTCACTGACCTTCGAGTCTTTCTCAAGTACAAGTTCTTTCTAAGTTAGGTAAACAAACACAGTAAATATTACATTTATCATTATCTTAGTTTCACCTCCGGTCTGTACATAAACAATTTCTTTAGCTATAACTTAATATTGCTCATTTATCATTTGCAGCCCCCAAAAACGTTCTGTAGGGAACGCAAAAAATTTTAAATATGAATCCAAAGCACGACTTGCTCTAGCATCTAATTCTCTTATTTTATTGCTCGTAATTGAATCGGCCGAAATAGCACACGATGTCTCAAAATTTGTCAAGCTCAATCTAGCTTCTGGTATTCTTTCTTTCAAAGATTCCTAACCTGCGTATGAGATCATCTTCGTTACCTTTGCCTTTTTTCGTAGCATTTTACAAATAAATTTATCCCTAGCGCTGCACTTTCTGGAGTTCACGGGTACCAACTTAATCCGCTGGATACTCTAATATTTTCATTCACAAGATTTTTTTTCAGAGACATATGCTAAGCAAGAAATCGTGTTGTAATTATTAAACGGACATTACTTTTGCTCTTCATTTACAAGAAAGCGATATTTTAGTATAAGTTTATAATGGTCGCACATAAAACATTGAATAACAAAACGAACAATAGTTATATTAAAGGAGAATATCCGACACTTCAGTTGGCATTCTATTTGAAGATTTGCAGTTTTCATTAAGAATTAATTGGGATTTTAGGCAACTTTCCGATGTGATAATTTCAGAAAGGAAGGAATTGTGTAAGTCATAGAATCACGCACAAAAGCAGACTTTCCCATAAACTGTCTCTAAGAAGATCAACTTTTTGTATGAATTCCGTGATTTCTTAAAAAAAGTATAACAATGTTATAAATGTGGGTGATTATTGAATTACTGTTTACATTAAGGGAATTCCATCAGTTAAACAATTTATTCTCTTTTCCTACAGGAAATTCCATCATCATTAACTCCAGAATTACACGTAAGTACTCAGTTTCTTTTCTCTTCAGATGAACTAATGTTCCTCTACTTCATCAAACAAGTCTAATTAACTCAAGATTTGTGCTTATGTACAACAGCAGTTAGTGTTGCTTTAAGCCTAAGCGACAATTTCGATCATTGATTTAAATATCTTCTGCATTTTATATAAAGATGAGAATTTAACCGTCCAATTAACATATAATTTACATTCAACATTTTTTTTAACTCTAAACGTTAACAATAGACTATTGCAGCCATATAACAGCCAATGTTGCAATGAATTTGACAACAGTTTGCAGTAGTTTTCTTAAAAGTGCACCATAGATGTACTAACCACCTGCTCTGTAGGGGGCGTGGGGAAGGCATTCCCTACAAACCTAGCCTACTCGTAGGCCTACAGTCGCAGGCATCTGTTTCAGGGGCCTTTCTTTCACCTTCTTCTGCAGGGGTGAGGTAACTAAGCACTCACTTCTCACCTGCTCGTTCTTTCTGTCTATGAGGTCGGAGCTTGTCCTTGAAGTTGTGGCAGGGGGCCCTCTAGGCATAGAGGTGAACCCTATAGCACGTCACAACGGCCTGGAGGGTCCACTTCTTAGGGTTATTAGGGTTTCCCCCACAATCCCCCCCTTCCCTCCCTCATCGGCTGTTTCATCGGAGAACCACCATTAGCGACGGTATGTCGCGCCCAGGAGTAAGTTATGGTGTTGGTTAAGGTAAAGAGTGTGTGAGAAGAACCAGGAGGAACTTGTTAATGTTATAACGATTAAGGAAAGGTCAAGCAGCCAGTTAGGAATGCTGTTAACATTTCAGGGGTTTTAATTTTCTTCTGAGATTTGAATTTATTAATTTTTAAGTACAATCACCGGAAAGAGAATTCATCATATATTATAAATTATGCATAAAATTTTTAAGTCGAAACACTTTCCGAATTCGGATATCGTGATCATTTTGAGAACTTTTCGGTTTACATATACTTCCGTTAAATTCGTTTTCGTCAGATGCAACCAAGTACTTCCTCAGAAATAAACTCTTAGAAATTGTTAATGTTCCACAAGATAAATTCTTACATCAATTTACACAATTTTTATCTTAATATTTAACTTTTATGGCGATGGATGTATAAGATATTGTTTTAGTAATAATTGTAGTTGGAGAGTTTGTTTTTCTCTCATGAACACCAGACACGATCACAAACCCATTCACTAACGCATACGTGTATAGCACATTCACACCGTGAAGATAATATTATCGTGATTTACTCGGACACTAGTGAGTGGATTTAAAAAATGTCAATGTGTTGGAGGATCCTTTTTTTAATTATTAGTAACCGCCTTCTTATTATGGCTTTCACTTCAAACGATTAGCTTTCTAAAAATTGGAACAGTAAAGGACAATTACATTAAACGTTTAGTTAATAACACAGTATATTGAATAATAATGAAGAATAAAACCATTTTATCATTATAAATATAAAATATAATTACTCTTAGCTCTCGGGCAGATTAACCGGTATCTTTGCATAAAAGGATGAGACACAATACGGTTTCAGCTGACATACTCTGTTCCTGCATACATTTAACTTAACTAGCCAGGTGTCTTTTTAATCCAACTAACTTTAATCGGTATTTGTAATTATTGAACCTTCCGGAAAGAGATAAGATAAAGAATTCACTCATCTTTGGCAGGCATTGGAATTATTTGCTTTCCATATGGAAGTATTTTTAAAAAATACTAGTGCACGAATATACGTTTTACGCTATTGGTCTACAGTAAAGTTAATTAAAGCTTCCTTCCAATCGATTCTTTAAGATCGCGACAGTATAAGGTACATTTAAAAATAGCCAATTCAATCCAAATCTTGGTGAAGGCTATGTGTATGCCATGTTCACTGTAAGACGAAATTTGCAATGAAACGTTCTATTCTACATTAAGTTGAATCGATACTACTAAAGTCTCTTGGTGGAATTTCCTCAATACAATTACGTTGTATTTGCTACATAAAAATGCATCACTATAATGAGCAATAATTTCAATTTTTTTTATTGCCAATATTTATTCAATTTGCCTGATCCATATGAACTCTCCGCCTTCTTCCAAATTACTAATCTCGTCTTTTCTTAAAATCACCTTAAGCTGTAAAAGTAAATTAATAGAAGTTAGATTATACATAGAATGAAATCATCACAGTCTAATTCCTCTGAACTGTCTTCGCATTTACCGGCCAACAGATTAACCTTCCTGTTCCATAGATACGTGATTAACTGCCTGTTTGTATCTTATATTTTTTTGTACATTTATATGAATAAAACTGCTACGATATTCTAGGCAGACCACCGCGTGGATCGATGTCTTTGATAATATTCTTTGCGTTATTATTTTCGCGTTTGTTTTATTCAAGCTCATTCTCTCGCACTTATTAACCTAGGATTACTTAGCTATTTGGTCATTGGTCAAGAGGTCCAAATTCCTGCCGCAAAATAAAGAATCAGCTTGTTTATGGGGAAATAATGTACTACGCAGATGGATATTGTCCGCTTCACTAACCAAACTACTACTTGCTTAAGTTCTCTTGCACATATGAAAACATTGCAACCTCGCGCAGTCAGCATGATTTCCTTCAAGGTCGCTTCTGTGATAGCCATTTAGCTCTCCTTAGTCATGATATGATGCAAGCAGCCGACAAAGACTTTAGGCCAGATGACAGATTTTGCTAGTTTTTAGGACGGCATTCGATACAGTGCCATACGCGAAGCTACTTCTCATACAATCGGCGATCATATCAGAGTAGATCATTTAGTGTATTTACCCGTTCCTAACGAGTAGTATTCTAACAAGGAGAGACTCTCACTTTTGTCCGGGGATTTTGATGAAACTTTTTGCAGTGGTGCAGGAAGTAGAGTAATGAAAAAGTGTTACGGCGTTTCTCTGAATGGGTCTTACAAGGAGAGACCCTCACTTTTGTCCGGGGATTTTGATGAAACTTTTTGTGGTGGTGCATAAAGTAGAGTAATGAAATAGTGTAACGGCGTTTCTCTGAATGGGCCTTAGTTTCGCTGCAATAATTAATTGAAAATTGAAAATCTGAGTATAGGCAACCCCGCATTACACGCCCGTACTAGCCGAATCTGCAGGAAATAACACGTTTTTACTAATATTTTTAACTTAATTTTCATTTTCGTATTTAATTATTTTCCTTGTTACTTACTAGTGGACTAAATAATAATAATTATAAATAGATTTAATCAATAGTCCCATTAAATAACCTTCGCCAGCGCTATTTCTTCATTTACGGTACTTAACGACGGCTATCCTAGGAGCACAAAAAGGACTTGCATTCGAACGATTTCGGATTTCCTATTCAATAGAAAGCGACTGCCTTCTAATGTTTAATAATAATCACTAGGTGCCTCATAGTTGTTTGTTGAATAATAATCGTCTCCGACCACATACATGCAGATAAATCCCTAGCTAACGGGAAACTTTCCATAATTAATGTCTTACTCGACGTCACCTCTATTTTCTAGCAAAACTCAAGCCAACATATATCGAAGCCACTAGAATTTTGTGAAGGTAAACGTCTCTCTATTGGAAACGAATACTGATAGATATTTGGAAAGAAACTTACTTCCCCATGAGTGGTGCCGCAATGCCTATGACTGGAGAGTGACTTCTCTTGCTATCATTTACTTCTACGCATGATACAAATAATTTTTATCCATCTTCAATTATCAGGAGAGGAAATGTTGATTGTGTTCTTAAATTTTATCAGTTTCAATAATGAATAAGTTTTTGGGTATAAATTACAACAAAAGGAGCAAGAAAATTGAGACATTTAAGGAGATTTTGATTTCATATTAGATTTACAATTTCCAACTTCGGCGGAAGAAATGACAGAATTATGTATCTTTCAATTCAAAATCACAAAATTTTCAAATTCTATGCAATAGTTATACACGACATAGAACTCCTGGTATATAAACGTCAAAATATTAAATCCTGGAAAATATTCCAGGACCATATATTATACTTCCAATAGATAGCTGCACAGTTTTTTCCCCTTTGTGCGTTAATGTTCTCTTCACGTCAACTCTATATTCACATCCCGACTGATCTGTATTGATCACATAGTCCAGTTGATAGTTTCTCATTAGGTGATTCGTCTGTTTACAGAAAAGTTCCGCAGCCTTAATAGTGTTTTCTGGAAATACAATGTCTCTATGTGAAACGTAACTCGTCACCTTCCTTTGTCGTATTTTTGAATTATTTTTTAAATCGGATCAGCCATGATTTTGAGGCAGTGAAATTGAATTCATTCGACAAATGCTGATACCCCACGGATAAAGTGGAAAGTGTGAAGCTAACTGTTGGAGACTTCTGGAGGTAACATGCTCACATCTCTTTCTCGCTTCACAAAATCTATCATATGTGCATTTGTTTATCATATGCATCTTATCAAATCGAGTACCACCATTTATAATATCCTTACTCCACACCGGAATCTGAGATTTGCGTCGTAATAAATGTGAACCTCTCATTTTTAAAGTTGCTACAGACTATTTTGGGTGTTTCTTAGCAAGATTAACGACCTTAATTTTCGCATCTATCGGAACAGGAAGATACTTTAGAGATTTCGGAGATGGTTCATAGGAATCACTGTTCCCTTCGATTGAAGGAGGACTGCTGTCTCCCGATTCTGGTTCTTCATCGCTCTCCTTCACAAATTCTGCATCTGCGTCTTCATTTTCAAGGAATAACTCTTCCTCCTCAATGAAGATATTTCAGCTATGATCTCCATGAATTTTTCCACAACTTTCTCGCCGATTAAACGGGCCTTTTTGGATATTTCCACGTTCATGAGATTATCAATGACATTCATGGCCGTTAAAGTTTCTGGAAATAACAGTATTTACTGTACTATTTGTCAATATTAAGAGTAAAAAATCCAAAATTCAATGAGATGGAAAAAGAAAATGTTATTGGCGGTAATATTGACTAAAAATTCGCTTAATCAAGAGAAAAATTTTCTCCTTAAGTTCAATAATAAATTTAAATTGAATGTGAGCACATTTTTCTAGAGCAAAAATGATTCTGAAGAGCAACCTTAACGCTTTCCTAGTAGATATTTAACTGCGCCCGTAGCATCCTCTTTAGAATGTTCGCTGAAGGCTGCTGGACTCCTTTGATCCTTACTTGAATATCCAATGGAAGAAGTGCTAGGTAATAGAAGTAAATGATAGCAAGAGAAGTCACTCTCCAGTCATAGGCATTGCGGCACCACTCATGGGGAAGTAAGTTTCTTTCCAAATAACTATCAGAATTCGTTTCCAATAGAGAGACGTTTACCTTCACAAAATTCTAGTGGCTTCGATATATGTTGGCTTGAGTTTTGCTAGAAAATAGAGGTGACGTCGAGTAAGACATTAATTATGGAAAGTTTCCCGTTAGCTAGGGATTTATCTGCATGTATGTGGTCGGAGACGATTATTATTCAACAAACAACTATGAGGCACCTAGTGATTATTATTAAACATTAGAAGGCAGTCGCTTTCTATTGAATAGGAAATCCGAAATCGTTCGAATGCAAGTCCTTTTTGTGCTCCTAGGATAGCCGTCGTTAAGTACCGTAAATGAAGAAATAGCGCTGGCGAAGGTTATTTAATGGGACTATTGATTAAATCTATTTATAATTATTATTATTTAGTCCACTAGTAAGTAACAAGGAAAATAATTAAATACGAAAATGAAAATTAAGTTAAAAATATTAGTAAAAACGTGTTATTTCCTGCAGATTCGGCTAGTACGGGCGTGTAATGCGGGGTTGCCTATACTCAGATTTTCAATTTTCAATTAATTATTGCAGCGAAACTAAGGCCCATTCAGAGGAACGCCGTTACACTATTTCATTACTCTACTTTATGCACCACCACAAAAAGTTTCATCAAAATCCCCGGACAAAAGTGAGGGTCTCTCCTTGTGAGAAACGTTTCAGTAGAATTAAAACTAGGTGATTACTAACTAGGTGGCAACAAAGTACAATCACGTGATTTATAATTTAGATAATGTTTATTAAATGGAGAGCACGGATTATTACTGACCGAATTGTCTCCGACACTTATGCTAAAATAGAATATAATTTAAATTTAACTGATGCGGCGTTGATGATATAGAAGTCCATCGCAACAAAAAATAATATTCATTAATCGATAAAAAATATAATAATTATTCAAAGACGACCAGTTCGGCGAATGATTGCCATCTTCAGGTACTTCTCCGCACATTGGCCTGACGTCATTAGAGATGCTATAGATACGACCATATACTATAGGCCCCACTCTGCGGCCATTAGCCCTTATACTGCTGACCAAAATTTCGGTTTACCCCAAAAATGTGACACTATTTCATCACTAAAAGATATTTAAAAATAAATGTGGTTATTCAAGGGAGTCTGCGACACTTTCCATTTTTTAAATCATCCTGTTCCCATGTATATCTGATGGAAAAACATTTATAGCGACCTGGAGTCGACATCAGGTTTATGCCAGGGTCATGATCAGACATCAGAAAATATCCAAAGCGTTAATGTAGCTAAATTACGTCTTCCATCAGTATTCCAAGTTACAGGCATCCATATTCTAAGGAAATTCGTCATCTGTAAAAAAGATAAACATCTGTAAAACCCTCCAAAAGACTTTTAATATGGCTAAACCTTATGGAAGTATACAAGTATATATATATATAGAGTATATACGAGAGGGATGCGGACCTTATCTTGCCTGAATGTTGTATTAATGCAGTTTAAATGACATAAATAATGTCGTAATAACCTGAACAGGTCAATGATTCATTTGATGAAATTTGTATGAATTTTATCAATGTTGTATATTATTTACACCCAAAAATCCATCATCGACGATAAGAAATCTTTCAAATTTCTGTTTCGACTTCATTTAATGAGTTATAATTTAATTTTTTTAAAGAAATAAATTCTGCATTCGTAAAAGTGAACTTTAAACGTATTTGTCAATGGAAATATTTGCTTCGTCTGGGTTCGAACCAAAGGATTAAAAGTACAAGAAAGTAGTGTATTATCCTCGCAGGAAAAGATATATAATGAGAAAGAGAAAGAAGAAGAAGGGATATATTAATGAGTCAATCTTGAAGGCTGGATAACATTTAGTTTTAGAGGTAGATACAAATAGAGATGTACCCCTTTCCCCTCCACCTACTCTGTATTACCAAACGTAATGGTCATTTACCCATCGAAAAATGTAATTTACCGAGATGAAAAGTATCCTTAGTTTAATTCTTCGGCATAAATTACCATCCTGTCCATGTTCATCAAAATCCGTTCGTTAGTTTGCGTAATGCAATAGTAAACAGAAATACTATTTTTTTAAACTGTGGTTTTGGACTTTTCGTCACTTCTGATTATCAATACTTACCATTTAATTTGAAACTTCGTTTTATGTGCAAACAAATGAGGCCCCCGTTACAGTTTTACTGTATGCATGCGTTTATGGGGTTTTCCTAGCAAAACTCACAACGTAAATTTTTATTACGAGGAAAATATAGTAATCTCTTTTAAAGAGGTACTTGTAGCCAGAAACAAAACTCTTCTTCTCCCTCAGAGATCTTAGAATAAATTGTTAATTGTTCATCATATTATATTGATCTAATACATTCATAGCACCTTCAATTATTACAATACACTGAATACATTCATTACCTTGAATCTATAATATCTTCATTTCCTGGGCGAAACGCATCGTAGGTCAGTTCTAAATCTTTATATTTATTTTTATCTTTTATTGCGTGTTTAAGAGGTTCAATGAAGCATCTAGGCCTCGGAAACAAGAGAAGGATGGTTATACACTTGCAAATATATTGCGAGAAGTTGAGGGGGGAAAAATACCAGCCGAATCCTTTAAAAATATGACACGCATAAAACTGCTCTATCTATAGTTTTAAATTCAATTTGCGTCCCAAGAAGCGGACATTGCAATCCATTGTCTTTCTATTCGAATCTAATCAATAGAGATTGAATTGTATGGATGGATGAAAGGAGGTGCTTCATCTTAAAGAGTTTAGTTTGAGAATATCTCGCCATATAATCATGTATTGGTAATGCATTCGTGGTAGCAGTACAAGCGACGAATAACGTTTAGGACTTGAACTAGTTTTTCTACTATATCCAGGGCAGAGTAAAAGCCGCGCAACCTAAATTGAATTTTACACTATATGTTTGTTAGTAATGGGAGAATGCAAGAATTTTCATCGACACCTATACGATTCCCAGTTCCGACTGAGTAAAATTCATTTCTGTTAGTTACTCGAATAAACCGAATTTTTGACAGGATTGCAAAGGTCCATGGCCGTCTGGATTGTGGTAAGAACACGGTCTAACACGTTACTCAATGGTAAGTTTAGGAGATTGCTTACTGAAGTGAGCCTTTGTTATAACTTTAAACGAAGACATTATAAGAAAATAAAACATGTCCATCCATGTCCAGTAAAGCAATTATTTCACAAAAACGTATTGTTTCCATCAGAACTCCGGGTAAGATTATTATTGCTACGAATATTTTGAATCTTTACTTAATTAAGTACCACCAAAGCTTTGTTTGTGTTTTTTAGACTTAACTCACTCTAAGTCCCTCAAGAAAAACCAACTCACATCTGGCGTTGTCTGGGAAACCGCAGTTTCCCATAAACAGCATTTTGGTAAAGGGCACGTTTTACGATTCTCAGCTGCGCTTCTTCTAGTTTAAAGGTAATTTCGTGAGTTACAGTTAAAAATATTTGTACACTTTCAGTTATACTTTGGCTCTGTAGAAAGAAACTTATATTCTATCCGTTAATCTTTCCATCCTTTAAATCATCACTTCGTTAACAGAAATCACCTCTACGACACCCACAATGGTAAGGAGGAATCCTTTCAATAGGCAGGAATCAACGTTAACAACTACCATAGTTGTTGACAGAATTTGCTCAGGAGTGGTAATGGGAAGTTTCAGAGACCACACTCTAAAAATACCATTTTCATATTGTTGCCAGCGTTTTTCGATTCTAACCTACTGTGCGACGAAAGTGTTATAAAAATTCGGTGCAAAAATTGGCAACTTGTTTTGAATTCGAAGAAGTGATTTTCACTAGCTGTACTAACTTCCTTGACAAGCTTAGAAGCGTTTCGAATATTTCTTAAATTGTACGTCACTAAAAATATATCTAGCAGCTTCACTTAGCAGTAGATCATTCTTTAAAAAAATATTTGATGTACGACAAGAAAAGCAAAGTGATGCAAAGAATAATCGGTAGAGGAGGTGCCAAATTAGAGTCAAGGCTCATCCTACTCTCATTTGGCCTCTCCTCGAATATTGGTGGATGAGTTAGGATCCACTTAAAGAAGCGTGTCTCAGATTTTGCCATGGTCCTACGTAAAGCAGCTCGTTTCATTAGTGGAGATTTCAGATCCGACGGTAGCGTTAACGCTATGATAAAATCCCTCGGATGGAATTCGCTCCAGGTGAAGAGATCAAACTGCTGACGGAAGTCTTTCTACACCGGTTAGGAACTTTTTGATACATAGATAGACCCCACCTTGGTAATATTAGACCTATGTGGACCTCTCTTCTACCTATACTTGTACGTCGTTATTATAGTTACGAAGATAAAGTAAAAGCAAAAAGAAAGATTACTTAAAGAGTGGGAAACATCTTTGCAGCAAAAAGTTGCAAACCCAAAAAACTCACGTTGTGGGAAAACACCCATAAAGAAGGGGCAAAAAATCCCACAAAAACATAGTGGAGTATTACAAAGGCATGTAATATTATATATTACGGTATAATTACATAGCAAAAACAAAGAAAGTAAAAAAAACAGGAAAAATGAAAGTTCAATAAACATAAGTAGAGCACAGAAAGTGATTTAAAAAAGAGACGGAAAAATTACTAAGAACATTATTTTTAAGAAATAGATGACATTGTAATTTCAGTAAACAACGAACGCGAACTCTGAGAGGTATTCACAAAGCATTACAAGGAACTTATTTTTAAATCAGATAGATACTTCTGCTCGTTTTCCTTCGCTTATCAGTGGAGAAGCTAACAGTCTACATTATATAAGGATGTTGGAGTTAATACACTCTTCTGCCCTTCTTCAGTGGGCTAGAATCGAAAAAGCTAGCCGATAATTCTAAAATGTTTTTTTAAATCGCATAGCTAAATAATTTGCACAGGTATTCACAATAGACGAGCTTATATGGTGATGTGAGTGTCATTTATCGATATCCTTACAAAGTGAAAAGATTCATGGCTTCATTCGCTAATTTACAAGTATTCTGGGAAGGATGATTGCCCATACTTCTGATATCTTTGAGAGATCTTCAAATCCAGTGCTATATAGAAGATGTTGAAATTCCAATAGTAACGGTACAGTATTTTAACACGATTCTATTGTTTTAGAATAGTCATAGTTTTAGGTCTACAGTTGAGTGTTAGTACAATTTAGGTGAAAAATTGTGGAAACCTTCACAGGCAAAGTTTGAGTTAAAGTAAGGGAAACAGTGGGTTAAAATGCACCATCGAATCTCTTACACAGCGGCGCTGTATGATGTTTCAGATGTGGAGTCCGGCTGAACGCCACGGCCCCTTCGATTTCAGTCGCACTTCGGCAATCTTAAATATTTTGTGCCATCTTAAAGTTAAATTTTCCAATTGTGAACTTTAAAAACTTATTCTGAAGTAATTTTAGAATGTACTAGAAATTTTTACCTCGCGTATAAAAAGGATAAATAATTATTATACATAGAATTACCTCGCGGAGGATAAATAATTATCCTTGCACCGTTGCATCACCGAGTAGATTATTTGCATTTTAATGTTAAACGGAAATGCAGAACAGACGATAAAAAATGAAGGAAACATGCCATCATTAATGAGAGAGAGATTAATCGAAAACGGAGTTACTGTTTTTCTTCTTGAACAATCACTACGGTAATGACAAATATGTAGTAATAACTATTTTTTACAACCTGCCAGATTACCCGCAGAGGACCTCAAGAGTGAAAGTAAAAGTAAAAGAATTCTTTTGAACGGTCACAATGATATTGGCTCATTTGCTTAGAAATATAATTTTTAGTTTATATTTTCGCTTATTTAACTTCTGTGTTTTGTTAGATGTATAAAAGCATGATAGAGGTTCTTATTTTTGTTTAGAAATATTCGGGTTTTTGCCTAATAATTTGAGGTTTGTATGCAATTTTTAATTTCAACAGCCATTTGTGAAGGTATAGATTTTCCGTAAGTCTGCAATAAGCATTATACTCTGTAAAAAACTGTTTAAGAGCATTACTATATTTTTCTATTTGTACTACTTTTATATTTCCTATTGTTACTAACCTGAGGAGTCACTTTATCTTGACTTAGAGAGATTCGAATGTTTTGAATGAAAAGCAAAAGATTTTTGCCTTTTTTATAATAATTTACGTACTGTCTTTGGCATTAACCCCATGAAAGAAAGGAAACCTCGTTAGATTATGTTCACATACATTTTTCTTGAGGCACACATTTTATAGTGTTAATAATCTCTTTTTCTTTAAACATGATCTTTTCTCCTCTGTATTCTGGTGCTAGAAATATGGCCACCCTAGCAACGGATAATTGATGTTGGCTCACTTGTACGAACCCCACGCAAACAGGAAGAGATGCCAAGCAGATGACCGACGCAATGTGAGATTAAAACAATGCAGCAGCTTAGATTGAAATTGCTAAGATTAAAACGTGGCTAAGATTGAAACAATGCAAGAGCTAAGATCTAAATGCAAACCTTCGAACAAGTGGCGGCGTATAATTGCGATATGTAGCAAAATTCGACTCCTATGAAAACCATTATTAATTCGAAAACGCCATTTCTTCGTCATGAGAAAATAAGTTCCACTTTCAAGTGAGTTTTGGAGTGGAAACGTTTTCGTTATCTACCACAATCAACACAAATTCGCAAATCATGCGCATTCGATTTGATTGATAATATTATTATCGCTGTCAGCATCTTGAAATAAGTACTCGAGTTTTAAGCACACCTCCAAAGAATGATAGACGGACGAAAGAACAAACAGTTATTATTAAGTACTATTCTATTTTGCTTGTTATTTTGACGATAAACATGAACACTGCCATTATTCTACCTTATAAATTGTAGATAGTTTGCAAAGACAACTAATTTACATAAATATGCTTTATTTGCTAGTATCCTACATAACAATGTTATAATAAACAACAACAGTAAAGCCAGTTAAGAAGGGGAACAAAGCGAAACCCGCGTCTTAACAGGGATAAGTTATAATCAGGATGTGTAATTCTGGTTGCTTTTTGTCGTGTCTTTGAAGAATGGTCTTCTTTTTGCTCAAAGAAGCATCTGAATTACCTCATTTATCACTCTAATATGAAGCAGTTTTTTCAGATAGACAATTAGGGAAGAATAACGATCTTTTAACAGCAGTTATGAAAAGGCATCCCTCCTAGATTACACACAACAGCCTTTTTTTCTTTTTCAAGTTTTTTTATAGATGAAAACATCTTTTTTTGCGACGGAAGGAACACCGAAAAGCGCCTTTTCAGTATACGGTCTGTTCTGAGAAATAACTGATGGAGAAAATCTCACTCAATCTCAGAATTCGACTCCGTCGCGACGGTGGAATATAGATTAATCTGCTTCGCAAAATCTTCATTTCACTCTCACAAAATTCATCATTAAAAAAAAAAGAGATTCACGAGTAATCTTTTTAGAGACAAGAAGAGGAAAGAGAACGGCGGCACAGATATGTAAAAATATTTTGGTCTATTAAATATGGCAAACGATTGGCAACAGCAAGTTGTACAGCATCTGGAGACGGGAAAAATTATAGTACTAAACGAATAGCAGAGTGTCTTAAGCGGTATTTATGCCATATGTTTCGGTGAAGGGACCGGAAGAAAACTGCGTATTAATGGGGATAGTGTCTTAATCGGGAGCGTCTTAAACGTGTTTTACTGTGTATGGTGGTTTTTGTTATTGACATTTTGTCATAGTGGTCCATATATTCCATCAATGAAAGGTTATTCGGAATGTACGAATACGTTGATTCATGCAGTATGACTGAGAAAAGGTGTAAGCATCCACGGATCGAATGTCTTTGTTTAAAACAAAAATCCACGGATAGAATGATCATTCTTAGGCTTGCATTAAAATACTATTTGTTTGCTTTAAGACATCAATAAATTGGCACTATAGTCTTAATCTCTTTTCGCGATATATCGCCACAATTCTTAAGGTCAATCGAATGTCAATGGAAAGGAGCGCTTTAGAAATGGAGTCCAATTATTGCAATACGACAAATTCCTAGATCACACACTCGGTTCGCTGGAGCGTCCTCAAACCAATTCACTCGGCTCGTGAAAATGGCCAATGTCAACTTTCCGCAAATTTCTTAAATTTTCACAAATGTCTAACAGATGAGGCGAACGTTAGACTTAGCATAACCTAAGCCGAGGTATACTGCAAAAGGATATTGAAAGACTGTAAGCGAATAGAATATTTATTTATTACCTAATGTTAATATAGTATTTCTTTATTTAGATATTTATTTATTTCGATATTCACTTGTCGTAAGTAGTCTATCGATTAATCACAGAATATTCTATATTTTTCAGGATATTCTATATTCTTCAGGAAAACTATCCTCACAATTAATTAACATTTTGGACATAAAGTGCTATACATATGGGATAATTCATGAACTCGAATTCGATATTTTTCTTAAATTCTATTAATGAGATAAAGTGATTGGTTTGGATGATATTGGATAAATTTATTAAATATTGCATAAATTTACAAATGATAATTTATAATACACATGAAGGAATATTTGGTAATCGTAATCATTAAATTAGCATTCGTAAAACTTTTGTGTTTTTTGGACTGTAGCAATTAACTTAGTAAGGAATTCTGAAAATTAATTTAATTCCCTGTGTATTAGATTAGAAATTGAAAACAATCCGTTATTCGCATGAAGATGCCAATTTTTTCTAGCTACCGGATCACTGGGAAATTATCTTCTTCCTCATATATTTTTATTGGACGGGAGCAGCGAATTTTAAGAAGGTAAAAAGTCCCAGAAAGTTAAAAGAAATAGGAAAAAAGTCACAGGAAAAGGAACAGAGTTTCCAGTATTAACACAAACCGTAAATCGGCTCTAGTCATATATCAAAGGTTGCGGTTACATCGAGTAGCTAAGAATATCATCGTATCTATGCTCTAAAATGTCAGGAGAAAGAAGGGTGGAATCTCAGGAAACTACAATAATTTGCATCAAACTGCAAAGTCAGTGAACCAAAGTCCATTCTCAGCAAATGAATCTTCAAAGAGACGAAGCAAACCATTGAGATCGGATCGATAGCAACAGATTTAGAAGTTGATAAAACTGCGTTCGTAGGGCAGCTTCTTCTCTCCGAGTAAGGCCGGGATTACAGCCTTTTAAGAAACACTCAATGCGAATTTCGATAGATATGTTATCATTCTTAGGGGTTGAACGTTTAAACCCTGAGGATAGTAAAATGACTATCAAAATGCGCAAATGCTATAATACACCCCAACTTTGTTATCATCGAAATAATTTAGTAAATTATAATACGACTTTGATTGGAACTAGATTGAGAGTAATGAGTGTCTTCGTACATCTAGTTCTTTGTCGTAAAATAACACGAAAAATATGTACCGAAAAGAATCGCTCTATGGACTTAAAAACCTAAGCTTTTACTTGGGAAAAAACACATTACAACAGGAAGATACACCAGCAA
Source organism: Pachydiplax longipennis (assembly GCA_036926295.1). Classification (NCBI taxonomy): domain Eukaryota; kingdom Metazoa; phylum Arthropoda; class Insecta; order Odonata; family Libellulidae; genus Pachydiplax; species Pachydiplax longipennis. The sequence continues at coordinate 5,943,079 of JAVFKF010000044.1, read as the reverse complement.
GAAAGTGGGTGTGAAGAACTAACGAAACTGCAGATAGTTAACTAAATCTTCAAAAAAAGAATATAAAGACATCTGAAGAAATAGTAAGAGTACAATTTACATAGCTTATACAAATAGATATAGGAGACTGTGTTTAGTTAGATTCACGAAGACAGAGAAAGCATTTTGTGGAAAGGAAATCATAGTAAATGAGTATCAAGATGAACCGAATCTAAATTTATATCGATAAACATTTGGAAATAAGTAATGGACGCTTAATTAATGATTGTTGGAGACGTTTGAAGGAGCCGAAAGGTAAAATTTGCCTTAACGAGTAGTGGATGAAATTGCGCGAATGAATTAGCCACAGTCTGCGGTCTGTTAGTTAAAAACCAAGGACGATGGTCGCAAGCCAAGTTGACGCTCATTAACGATCCATTAGCGAAGGACATCTTTCTAAATGGATATTTAAGTCGGCGTTAACGTGCTACATGTAGATATCGCATCAAAGTTCTCCCATTTGAAGAATGAGCATGACTTTTGAAATGAGGACATTATTCTCACTTTGAGTCATTTTTTATGACGCATTTACACCAATCTAGAGGGATCCGAAACATATCATATTTCTAAAATTAATATCTCACGTATTTTTAGTGAAATACACAGTGAAACCCGGTGAAGACGCTTTACCATTTCTTATACATCAGAAAACAAAAGGGAAGAGTGTCTTCGGCTCTTTGATGTTACTTCCTTAGTTTGCTTTGCTAGCCGCAGTTGAAAATCTAGAAAGCACGCGAAGTATCGATGTCTAATACTAGTCGGCTTCTTGTCATATTTTTAAGGATGATCTTCCTTTTAAGCGTCTTCCATTGTTTCTTAATTTTGTAATTTTTTCACTCCACGAGGAAGAACCTACTACCAAATAGTTTGGGAATAGAAAAGAATTTTATAAGAGCAATGGTAAGAGCACAATAGCTCCAAGGCTCATTAGCCCACCCTACACCCTGGTTTATTCGGAATGCTTAAAGGAAAGGAATTATAGCCAAGCGACTTTTTATCCAACTTCCTGTTCTGAGACAATAGCGATAGGGCTAATCCCGGCTCTTACAGTTGGATAAAGATCTGCTTCACATTTTCCTCACAAAAATGACGCGACTCTCTAAGGCGTACGGCTTTTACGGGTGCTATGTTATCAAGTAAAACCCAGATTAATCAAACTAAGATAAAATGAATCAATCTACCTCTAATTATTTTCAAGGACCAATTTTATGCCTGTTCAAAGTATATCCTCATTAAGAGAAGTTAAGTTAAATATATATGTATGTATGTATGTAAATTATATATATATATATATATATATATATATATATATATATATATATATATATATATATATATATATATATATATATATATTTAAAGTACTGATTATGACTAAGCATAGGTATAGTTCTTTTGTCTTTCTAGCTCTTATAATTTCAGAATATGATGATGAAATTCTTAGGAGAAGGAGAGTTTTCAACAGGTATCAAACTCTGAAAATAGAGTTTTATAGCGGATAAAACTGAATAGTGACTCTCCACTAGTAATGTCTTATTCTGTTTTGTTCAAACGTCTAATCAACATGTAAGCGATTTCTTATTAGTTAAATTAATTATGCTCTACTTAGCTGATAAAGACATGATGTCGAATTTAGGTAATGATGGGTAAAAATAGATTGAAAAAAATAAAATATAGGAGAAAAGTCTGAGGAAATAAAAAGATAGGAAAAAGTCACTGAAGAAAGGAACAGATTTATTAACTTATTACACTAAGTTTTCTTGTATTGAAGGGATTTCCATCCCCTAAACCGACCACCCAATTCGACGCAGTTAATTGAGAGCTCGTAAAAGAGCTGATTTCCGACAATTGCTGTATTCTATACAATAACACATTTAATTATGGTTCGAGCCTTCGTAATGAAAACGTATACGAAGTCACGCCCTCGGCTGACATTAGCTAGCTAAAACTGCGACCTTGTTCTATGAAACTGTTCCTGTGACTTTATTACTGGCTATGGAAAATGAGTTGTGGCTTTTTTCCTTTATGATCGATCGCCCACAACGCCAGGTGTACTTGGCTTACAATCCACGATTTCTTCTGTAAAATTTGGCGGTTTTGCGAGAAATACATAGAAATCTTTGCGCATTCAAATGCAAATATGAAGAAAATGTTTCCGAAACGAAAGAAAGGTAGGCTTCCATAGATAGCTTGTTTGAGATTCTGTAAAGGTAGAGCGGAAGATCATGTGTGAGATGACCTTTGAACTCTTTCTTTAAAATTGGCACAAAAGATATAATCCCTTCACTCTCACTTCCTGTCGCAGATAACCAATCGAGATTCTTTATCTCAAGAAGACTCATAAATATATATGATCGAGGATATATTTATGGCGTCCTCTACGCTATTGACAAATGTGTCGCATTCGAAAAGTAAGACCGTGCACATCATAGACGGATCTAGGGGGTAGGAAACTCCTTCCCTATTGATGGCTTAATAGTATTGCTTAGGATCTGACGAAGAGTTTCAGTTATAATTCAATTAAAAATCAGATTTTCCACGATCACTATACATCTTCTATATTTCCTTTATATGTACATTTTCACACAAACCCTGCAAGCCGCCAAAGTAGGAGGTGTAAAACACCGACATCCTTATCTAACTCTAGCTTTTATTTCACTCTCCAACTATCCGCGGAAGAAACGACCGGTTGTTTGAGAATAAACAAAAGGTTTTTCGTTTTCTTTCGGAGCTCTCGAACTTCGTCAACTTGAGTAACAAAATCAACTATTTCGTTCTGCATTGAGAAATAATCCGAATAAATTCCGTCAGTAATCAAGTCTTCTCTTCTTAAGAGAATCCGCGGGTATCTTTCAAACCGTCGAATCTGAAACACCTTGATCCATCTTCAGATCGGACTTGAATAAGTTAAATTAGTTCATTAGAAAATGTTCTTAAGTGACATCCCCTCACCCTTCTGCACATATGACGCAAAACATCTCATGTGAGACAACCTCTAAAATGACACCACTAAATAACCTTTATTTCTGAAGACACTGAATCACCCATAAAGCTACAAATCTTTTCATGCAGTCCTTTTCTCTCTTCAAAGTATTCAAATCTCTTTCCATCAGCTTGGCTTAATTCACCATATCCAATTATCCACCTTTCGAATCATATTTACCTTTTTAGAATCAACCTTCAGTTGTAGAGATATTTTCCCACAGATTAAATCTTTCTTTTTTTCATTTTCCCCTCTTCTCTTTTGATAGGTCTTATTTTGTGTATTTTTTGGCTTTCTTATCCTCATGTAAGAGCTTGGTAGAAAAGAGATGGAAAAGACATTTTATTATTAAGTAAGATTAAATACTTTTAATTTTAGAATAATGAGAGAGATCTCATTAATCATTAATTACATTATGCTGTTCTTAAAAGAATCTCGTTATTTAAATATCAATTTTAGGGAATTTTTCAATTTGAAAATGGCTGAATAAGAAGGTCAGACACAACTAATAACCCTTTTCGTGTATAAACATACAATTTATATTATTTACTCATCAGAATCCAGTAATTCCGCATAAAAGAGCGCCAAAGACACACATCGATTCCCGGTGGGAGCCCACGTGCGAAATGACCTCAGCTGTCGAAGCACTTTTCACAATACTACTACCACTTTGTAGGCATGCCCAATTTAAAGGCGTATTAGTCCTAAACCAGATAAATATATCTCAAGTTAAAATACCACACGTAAAATGTCCACGCTAGAAATGCCTACCCAACCCAACAAATGCATAATTGTATTTTTGCGTGAAGATGATTGACATATTATAAAACTTATTGAATATCATACAGGAGTAACAACAACTATTAATTATGGCTTGGAAAATTGCCAAAGTATTGCCAAAATCGTTTAGTGGCACAATAAATATTCAATTTTGGCATTTTTACCGCCCGGCAAATTACAGAAATTCTCAGTGGGGCATACTCAGCCGCTGGGATCATACCCATGAATTGTGGTTTACATCTCGGTGTTGCGAATTACCACAATTTTTAATTTTAGATGCCACTTTAGAGAGATTCAAAAGTATCGGGCTATAAGCTATCCTGAGTAGATCGATCTCATTTTTACTATTTTCCAAGATCTAGGAAATACTTGCTTCAAAATAAAGATGCGCTATTTTGTTATATAAAGTGTGCAAATGTTCAACTCTGATCATCTTATGGACATTGTTTTTCGAAATGATATTTTTGAAACAATTTTTTGGGAAAAATGTTATATCTCTGGACGAAGTTTCTGAAAAAAATTAGTATAAATTTATTTATTTCAAGATTCAATAACAATCAAATGACCTATTACATTGAATCATAACAAAATTATATTAATAGCGAAACATAATAAGCAACATAAAAAACAGAAAAATAACAAACAACAACAAAGCAAGGCAAGTAGTAAAAACAGAATATTATTTGTGGAGGAAAGAAGTGTATTTATGGGGGAAAATGGTTCAAGAGACGGGTTGATAAAAGAAGTTTGGGTATTCTATAGAAAATATAGTAGATCTTTGTGAGATGGAAAGGAGTTATGTAAAAGAGGTTGGAATTATGTGTGGACACGGAGGGAAAAGAAGGAAAGGGTGCCACTGGATCTGCATCGGCCGTTAAATATAGAATGAAAATATTTAATGTCGAAGGATTTTTTGCGATTAGGGAGGGAAGAAAGACCAAGGGATGAAAAGATGCAGTCACGAGAGTAGTTTTGAGATTGGGGTAGTCGTCGGCGAACTACGGAGAAAAAATCGAAGGCACGGTTAAGGGATAATACAGTGGAAGGGGCTGCTTGATAGGGATGCAGTAATCTATTATGAGGAGAAGTGAAAATTGTCTTCAAAGCAAGGGGTTCAATGAAACGGAAAAGCATTTCGAAGCATCTGGAAGCAACCCAATTGATATGGTCCCTGAATGTTAATATAGGGTCAAATATTACACCGAGATCCATGTATGTTGAGACAAGATTAATCGATCCATCACCGAGGTGGTAAGCAGCCGGAGAAACGACTCTTTTTAATGAAAAAGTCATCACCGCAGATTTACGTGTATTAATTTTCAAGCCCAAACTCTAAGGCCAAGTATCGACTGCATCGAGAGCCTTTTGAAGGGAGTTGTGATCCTCTGCGCAGTCAATTCTCTTGAACACCTTGCAGTCGTCGGCGTAAAGTAATATGTTTGCTCCGTTAGTATGATAGTATTATAGTTAGAGTTAATCGATAAAGAGGGCGAACAATAGTGGACGGGAGGGGATGGGGGAGAACGAAGATGCAGTCGAGGACGACGCTGGGATAGTCCAGGTCCATGAATATTATAGCGATGTTCAAGTTTGTGTTTTAGAAGGTAGTGGTTCTTAAATTCTTGGAATATTATTAGGAATTAGTTCTATGAATATTTTTCGAAAGAAATCTTTGAAAGAAACAACCAGATGGTTGTATTCTTTTAGCGTTGTCATTATTGATGATGTTATTATTATTATAATTGACAGCAGGCCGTATCGTGACCTATTGGAAAATAATATCTGAAATCTAAGGAACCGATTCTTTTCACACAGAATTACACAATTGTTATTCTCCTCTTTAATCTGCAGTTTACTGCTCGAACTATATTTGTATCCATCTCGGATATCTCATTGGACGTGAGTTCGATTGGTGTGATACATTTCGAAGGACATCAAACTCGTAAAAGGACCCATCAAATGAGGAGTAATGGAATGATATTAATTATCATCAGAATTATAACGATTGATATTCTTTTCGAATGGATATGCCTGCGGTAGCACTTAGTAATTAAGTGTGGTTGCAACATTTTCATGAGGCTATTGGCCGTTGCGACCTTCGTGATAAGGTTTAGACGTTACGTCACATTCAATCTCTGCCTTAACCCGATCATTTAATCGCCTCTTCCACCAATGCTTTCCATCCATAAACTTATTATGACCCCCAATCCGTCATTTATCGCGATCATATCGACCGCTTATTTCCCCGACTATTATATATGTAGTTACTCTTTCTATTACCTCTAGTACCTCTTTACTATTAAGGCCATACCGATTGTATTCATCATTTTCACATCAGATATTAAATATACAAGTCTAAAACAGCCTTCCATAGAATTCGATGAAAAAGGAAGTGATAACTTCAGAAAGAAGATGGTGAAACACTGCGAAAATTTTAAGCAAGCGACAGGGTCTCACGGTGAAAATAATAAAGTTTACGGCATTTGTCTGCACAAAGGTCAGTGGACAGAGGCTCTTATTTCTCACTTTATAAATCGTGATATATTACAAGTGCTAGGTACTATATACGAGGGTGGTCTGAAAAGTTTCCGACCCCAGGTTTTTTAGAATTCTTCAGAAAATTTTCAGAAAACATGTCGATAAATGGCGAAATGTCGGAAACTTTTCAGACCACCCATGTATATGCAGCCATCCCATAGAAAACCCTTGCCGCCAGCGTTTCTTTAAGGTAGTCTTGCCTGACTGATACAGTTTCACTTTATCAATGTATAGCAGCAGATAAGATGGATATATTAAAATACAATACGATATGTCTTCATTATTGGACGAAATTGGAAATAGATTAGAAGTGGGAACCAACGGCCTTCAGGCTAAAAGTGGTCTTTTTGGGCATTAATTGTATTTGTAACTTCCAGAAATATATTCCTGCATTGAAATAATTTTATTTTCTAATCTTACTTATGACGCCAAAAGAAGTATAAGGCGTAAAATGTTTCCGTTTACTCAGCGAATTATTTTGTTTTCTCGTATAGAATTTCGAAGTTAAAACCATATGAACGTATGCAATGTGATGTTCGGTGATGGATTTACATGTGGCCTATCTCAAACACCTCAGTAGTAAATATGGCCTTCTGAAGAAATAAGTTCCCCACTCGTGAAATACACGGTGAGGGGAAATTCCCCATTTGGCTCTTGTTTGAGTATAATACGAAAATAAAGTCACTGAATTCAGATTTCAACGATAGTATAACACAGAAAATGGAATCAAAACGTTTTCCGTGGAGAAGGAAAACTGTGATATTTTTCCACGGAACTACTATATCCATCAAATATAATGTAATCCAGAATCAGAATGAGACACGAAGATTTAAGTTCGCTTACAAAAAGAGTCGCAAAATAAATTCTCTGTGGAAAACTTACGAAGTGTCTCATTCTGAAATGCCTTTTCACGAAGTTACGCTCGCTAATATTAATAATATTTGAAGAGAACGAGAAATGAGACGAGGCATTCAAAAGGAAAAGATGAAACTCATGAAAGAAACTCTCTCTACGATAAGAAGACACTAATGAGAGAGAGCCTTTTCTTAACTTCACCAAAAGTTGCGATCTATAGCTCTAAAATTTACAAATATGGCAACGTCCGAAAAAGAAGAGAAAAAACTCACAGATGGATGCCCGCATAGATTTAACCTCTCAACAAATTATGAAAAGAAGTGCAATGAAGTGGTTCGAGTGAAATGCACAGAGAGCGATGGCAAGATATATATTAATGGTAAGAGCATAGCCAATTCAAAGAGTGGAGAAAACAGAGCTTTCGGGGAACTCAGAATTTAGTGGGGAAGCATTCGTGTGATGGTGGAGGATTTGGGGGTGGAGGCAGAGAAGGAAGGGGAATGTGGTAAGGAGTGGTAAGGTATGTGCTAAATGTGGTTCATTTGAAGAGATTTTCATGTTTCTTTTATATGTGACACAATTGGTTACATGTTTAAAGTTTTGTATTGAATTTTAAGTCTCAGTACTTAAATAGATATAATTTGGGAAAACTATATTTTGTTTGATCATGACAGATTTCGGTGAGATATGGTGGAACTCCTTTATGATCACATCCATGTGCGTGATATATTTCGTTTCCTATGATGGACGTGAATTAAATGTTTTTTTTTATAAATACATTATATAACTTTCTCCGTGTGATCATTGGATATTTCTCTTTGTAATTTATTTTCCCTCTAATCTGTGTTAGTAATTTTTCCATGAATAAATTTTCACAATTGTGTATATTCTCTACTTATCGCCGGAAGGCGGTCTCCAGTGTATTTTCGTAGACCTATTTTATAAGTTCGTAACGAGGAAGTTTTCTAGTTGATTGAGGAAAGGATAGAAAATACCTCCCTCCCCATTTTGCCTCTTAAGACATTTATATTTACAAGTAGCCCTTTTTCTGAATGCTCCAAACACAGATATAAGAGAAGAGATCATTAATAATCTGCGTCCCTTATTCATCTTCATTTCATATTTTCACATACTAGGTTAACTCTGTCCATTATCCTTTCCAACGTCTCAGGATCCTCGGCAATCATCACCATATCTTCCGCGAACTTAATATATTTTATCCTTCTGCCCTCTACTTTTGCCCCTGCATTTTCCTCTATAGAGTATTCACTCAGGTACTTCCATTTTTCTCTTATTTGTGACAAGAATACCTACATTCCAACCTAATCCTCTTAAGAAAGACGATGATAGCGGTACTGTTATAAAGCTAATGGTGACCGTAATAAAACTTCAGGAAAAAAATTCAAATTAATTTACATTGACCGGTCATTGGAACATGCTCTCAGAAGTATGTCGCAATATTTGCTATTTCGGCAGTGGGTGTGAGGATCATCGCTGTGGCTAACGCCATAATTAAATATTATTGTCTAGAATACAGTAATTTCGTCAGTCAGCTATTTTCACGTCATAAGCTGCGTTTGGATTGGTGGTTTAGGGATGGGAATTCCTTCAACATAAGAAATCCTTGTCTAATAAGTCAAAAAACTTGTTCTTTTTTCTGTGTCTCTTTTCAATATCTTTTCAATTTCTGTGATTCTTTTTCGTGATTTTTTTAATTGTACCTCTTTCCGTGTGACATTATTTCTTGGATTCTATTTGGCCCGATTTGTATCCAAGGGAAAGGTGAAATTATTAAAAATAAATTATTAACAATCTGAATTACATTTCAGAATAGAATAGAAAGATCTTTGATTGGATGTGGAGATAGAATTCACACCCAATAAAATTGCAGGAGTCTTCTTACCCTTTGTGCTTACTTGCGGATTCATTTACATTCCGAATACTCCTAATCGAAATTTGATCTAAATAAAAATCTAAACTGATATGCCATAACACTTTGATTATGAGTAAATATCTACGTTGAATAGATTTGGTATTCTTGTGGTTGCTTTCCATCCTCACTTCTCTTTCGCTTCGTGATTTAATTCTCTTATCTGTAAATACAAGATTTTAATATATAGTAGAGGAAAGAAATATGAAAGTTATATTCGGAAAGAATATTATGATGAATCTGATATGGTCAAGCTTAACTTCGTGGAAAGGAACCTTATCGAGGAGGAGAAAAAACCGTGTGTACAAGAAAATGCAAGGTTGTTTCGCTTCCTGAATATCATGATAGTTATTTTTAACAATATTTGAGTCAAAATTTGGATCTCTAATTGACAGGTGAAATTGTCACGCTTAACATGCAATTTCGTTTTATTTAAGACAACATACTCTGTCCCTATTTTCCTGATGCCGCAAATGAATCACCCAACCGCTATCAACCTTCCTAGACGCTAATTTCATTACATTCTTTTTAAATTCAATACATATCTTCTTAAAATTAAGGCAAAAAATCTTTGGATTCTCAGCGATGATGAATTGAATCAAATTATTCGATTGAATCATTCTGATGCTCCCTCTTGATTCTTCTTGAAAACTCTTGATGAAAAGCCCTCGACTACCCAGCTCAACACAGCTAATCATAATTTCGTAAAAATACCTGATTGTCAAAAATTAATTTATTTTATACGCAATAATAATGTCATTTAATTATGGTGCACACCATTGTGGCGATGAAGTACGCATCCTTCTGCAGACATTTGCTAGAGAAAACGTTAAATTTTACCAGTGGACATATTCCTCCGAATTTATTATCGGCCATCGATAATTAAATATGACTTTTACTGTGACGTTTTGCCTTCAATTGCCGATAACCCTGTATGTCAACCAAATCCAATCAATGATAGTATTTGCAATCAGCGAATTCTGGTTCAATTTTGATTTCAAAATTGTGGTTTACATCTTATTCCAAATAGTAGTTCGTTTAAACGAGCAAGACTTTCAAAGCCTTAAAGAAACCAATCTCTCTGAAGATAATTAGGCAGCGAAGGAGTTTTAATAAAATTCTAGAAGGATAATTCCCATATAAAGGGAATTATAATTCCTGCGATTGCAAGCATTTCTTATAATGGATTGCGCCATATAAAACGATGAGCGCGAGCCCAAAAAATGAGAGCATCTGTAGGTCAAATAGAGTTTGATCCGCACAAGCATTCAGGTCACTTCATAATCAAGTTTACGCATCTTTCCTCTGGGAAAAAGCAATAACTATATACTGAGGAGGTTTAATTCTTTCCAAGCTAATAGTAATTAAGTCCATTTTCAACTTAGCGAAAAGTTCTCGTTTATACTTCATCACTGCTATTTATATATTCTTCATTTACATTACTAACTGTTAGCTAAATCCATTTCCTATCTGTTGCTCTCCAAACTTTTTTCTTCGATTTCAAACCAGATCCGTCCATCATCATCCATTCATTTAGTCCATATCTTCTCATCATCTCAATATTCCTGATTTTGCCCGACCTCTTAACCTCCATCGGAAGCATTCTTTTTATCGAAAATTAAGATTAGTTTTCGACAGGACATTGATACAGAAGAGAATGGAGGCGTTATAAATAGAATAATATTACGAAAAACAAGGAAAGAAATTGCTTAGGCAGGTGGAAATGACATTCATTGAGGAACACATCGAAAAACGGAAATAAATGAGTCACACAATTAGAACGATGAAAAATAGATCAGCTGTTGGAAAGGCTGCGAGTGGTTCAGCGCAGATGAGCTGAACTTCTCGCATTTGCATGATTATTGTCTAAAACTCTTTTTTTTAAATCATAAAGATTGATTGATTGACCGTTTATTAGAGAGGTTAGGCCCATACACATAACCTCGTATGCCATGATGATATTAAGAAAGATTAATTAAAACAAAAAAGGTTCTGTGTTGGAAAAAATCTTTGTAACTGAAGGTTTATAAAGACAACCTTTCGAGAAAACAACTACAAGTAGGTGGTGAGAAAAACCCCGAAAACAAAATAAAAATTCAATTTATAACATAATAGAGTTACGCGGAAGAATTAATAAAATTAAGAAAGGGAAATTTTAATTACATTCTATATATAATTAGGGATCTGTCCCCCTCTTATTTCAGAAACGATTTCATTTAGTGATTCGAGACAAATTGCATTGAATTTATACAAGTTAGAAATCCCTGTGAAAACCATTTCCATCACGGTAAGGGCCAGGGTTCGGGCCCAAGAAGGCTCCGAATGTCCGAAGTTTCCAATAAGGATGCGCAAATTTTCGAATATTCTTTAAGACGATTTCCTGTAAGATGGAAAATTCGAAGCTATTAAGGTCTTAGATGACGCTATAGTGTCAATGGATGAAATGTCACCAAATGAGCGTGAGTTCGACACTAAGTGAGTGCAATTTCTCCTCTTTAAAATACATAGCATCTATTTTAAATAATGTTTTTAAATTTTTAAAGAGAGAGGTAAGAAAACATCGTTGACCGACTTACAGAAGAGGAGAGGAGCCCGCACTCTGATGATACCTCATTCGGACAGAGTAGTCAAAATAAAGAAAGGAAATCAATTCGTTGACCCAAAGATGGCGACAAACAGGGCATTAATCAGGCGAATTATTTGAGGCATCTGATTGAGGGATGTAAAAGGAAACGATGATCATGCGAACTCAATTCGAATGGGTGGTTTGAATTTCATATGATTTGAACTCACGAATCAGATTCGAAAAATTTTGAATCGCAGGCCAAAATTTCTCTCATGGCCGATACCCTTAGGTCGGCAAGACGTTCGTCGTAGCTGTTAAGACAAAGAAATTTTGTCTAACGACCTAATCAATTGAATTTAGAGAATTGAATCAATTGAACTGAGAGAATCAATGTTGCCAATTGATTGAAAAACCGATGCCGATCGCAGGTGTACGATAGCCATTCATCAAAGGGCTGCATTTAGATTCCGCTGAATTTCCATGTGTGCCACAAAATGATTGCGAAATGTTTCAGAGGTCAGAGATTACTTTGGGAAAAAATACTTCATAAAAATATTAAATCTATATAGTCCACGCTTAAAAGGATTTGATATATAAAACAAGAAATACACATTATTAAATAACTTATTTTACGTTCGTCATTTATGTGAAGAAAGTTCACTGATTTCTATATAAAAAGATGTTATGAACTATGGAAGGATTGCTAGGGAATATGAAAGCTGCAAAAACAAATGCTCGAATGATTCTGAGAGTTTTCTCCTTACAAATATTTCTTTGTGGTGAGAATATCAAGAATCCTCTTCACTCAACTTGCATACAGTTTTGAAAATTGTATGTGAAGGACGAAATAAAAAGATAATTAGAGATCCTATCTTATCTCGGTACTCATTAATGAGGATTAAATTACCTTTATGTCGATGGAGATACATTTATACGAGCGTATAATTTCATGGGAAATGTCTGTTTAAACAATATTGTAGTTGTTTTTCGTGGTGATCGATATTAAAGTGACAATTTTGGCAAGGAAAAGTGTCAATGGAGAAAGTCACAGTTAATTTACGGTAACAGATAATGAAGACACAGGAACATAGTCTTACAGAAAAGTCGCAATTTTAGCTAGTAAATGTCAGCAGAGGGCAAAAATGAGCATACGTCATCATCCCCATGGCTCATACCATAATTAAATATTATTGCTGTAATGAATGCAGTTATTTTCGTCAGTCAGCACTTTTAACGAGCTCGTAATTAGCTGCGTTAGGATTGATGGTCGGTTTGGAGACGGAAGGAAATGTAAGGAAACCTTATAGAATAAATTAATAAATCTGTTTATTTCGTCTCCGTCTTTATTACCTGAAATCTATCACCTCACCACTATCTTTGCTCATTACTATGAATATTAAACTTCAATTTTCCTAAATTTTAGGAGGACATTTGTGTATAAGTATGTCAAATGGCCGATAAATTTACTCAAATTATTTATTATTTAAAAGATAAGGACACCACCGAGACCATGGGATCGCTCTTATTATAGAATAAAAGGTCCGGAGGCTCAGCGATTCCTCTCTCCTGCTGCAAAAGCAAAATTTGCCAGCTAATCATAAGAGCAGACGTTGCTTTGTAAGCGCTGTAGATAAGATCCAAGAGAATATAAGTTTGGATAAACTGGTATCAGGGTTGAAAAAAGCGGTAAATTTTTACTTGAATAGAATTTCCTTGCTATGAATATAACCTAAATAAAAAAGCAGCCTAAAAATGACGTCCATGTGAGGAGCAAAGAAGGCATACATACGTAAGTGGACTTCAAACATCTATTTTATTTGGAATCCCACTTGGCGCGCCTCAGTTCCCAGTTTCCTATGCATTTCTGAGATAGGAACAGTTATAGCGACCTAGAGTCGAACCCACAACCATTCTGGGTCATTTACATAAGTAAATTGTGTCCTTTATCGACACTTCGGGTATTAATCTTCTAACTTTTCGTTACATACGTACTTTAAAAAATATTTGAAATTCTTCTCAAAGCATGAAAAAATTCTGAATCGGTTTGGCGTCGAGCCCAGGATCTCCTAGATAGTGAAGTACGAATGAAAAAAGATTGTCACATATTTTCACCTAAATAAATTAAATAGATTCAGATATTATGCAAAGTTAAAATTTGTTGCATTAAATTGTATCGCTGTGAATAAAATGAATATCAAGTACCTTCTCACATTGAAGATCGACGAGCCGATGGTAAAATATAGAAAATATTAAATTTTAAAATCTGGATTACATTATTATCACCCCAAACAAATTTCAAATTAAAAGGATTTGAATTTTGAATCTTTGTGTTAATATCCAATCCAATACATTGGATTACTGAAAAAAGATAGCTGAAATTTTCCAAGTGACTCAATCTTGTTAATTGATTATATTTTGTAATTTTAAGAAGAAAATGTTGTTCATTTAAAAAACTATACTTCATATTCCAAGCATTTTCCTCTCAGAGTGTTTTGTGGAAAGAATTACGACAAGAACCCGATTCACTTCCTTCACGATGAAATGCCCTTGCATCACAAATTCCCTTCAAATGAGAATGTCAACGATTGATATTGACAACCACTGCACGGTGTGAGTGCAGTTTACCTTAACGTGCACTTCTTATTCCGAACTACTCTAATAAGCCATCACTATTATCACTATTTTTTTCTTAAGCAATCCAAACGTTTTCAGAATTATTCCGTAGCGAACTCAAACGGAAAGCATGCAACGAAGCGATCAAAAATAGTTTCAGTGACTTTAAAGTTCATTATAAGCTCGTAACTATTTATCTGCTGAGTGACGTCAGAAATTTTACGAAACCAACCATTCTGATTTTGCGCAATATCAGAAGCTGGATGTGGAGCTATCTCTTCGCGAATGAGAGCTTAACATCGAGATGTTTTCTTTAGAAATTAAAAAACTTGATGCTTGATTTCCGATCGCTACTGGGACGAGTATTGCGAAAAAACGAATAGTTCTTATTTCAAGAAAAATGGAAATAGTTACGTTTCTAGCTAATAACTCTCTGCAAAAAATGTTTCGAATTAATGCCTTAACTTTTCTACCGTGCTTTGGCCGAAATTAATGTTCCTTTTTATTTATGCATAAAATTAAAGTGAAGGTAATTTATTTAAATGATACAGAGTGGAAAATTAGAGGTTTTCACATTTTCCGGTATTTATGGAGAACAAACTCATATTCGTGTATTTTATACATTATTCTAGAAACCTTATGAAGCGTTTCACTATATATCTATTCAGCAGTCTTTAAAATCTAATAAGAACATACATTTGAAGAACCCATACCGGCAAAATTTTCTTAACTTTGAAAAATAATTCTTTACTCGGGATGTGTAAGATGGATACGGATTAATAAACGAGTCTTTTAAAGATTATTATTTTTAGACTTTTATAGTTACATTAATTTTAGACTTTTAGACAGAATTATTCATTCTGAATCCAAAAACGGAAACGCAGGATTGAGAATAATGAACAAGAGAAGTAAATAATTTCTTAAAATACAATGTAATGGGTATATGATATTTCTGATAACAAATCTCCAAGGATACTGCTCTGGTTTATGTATCCATCGCAAACCACAGGTGAAAAGAATAAACGGTTTTCAGAAGTGATGAAAGATGTAAAAGAGACGAAAATTTCATTAATTTGGGGATTCGAATGCAGAAGAAGGAAATTGCGATAGGCGCGTAAGGAAAAATAGTGAGAAAGTTGCTTAAGCAATCATGATGAGGAAGGAGAATGTTTAATGGAGTTTCGCAAACAGTTAAAATTGGTTTTGGAAAACGCAACATTTTTCAGAACCGCCAAAAGAGAAGACATACTTGGAAAATACCTGGAGCCTGTGGAAGAAGACTGGAAAGAAGGATACCGATAAACTACATCCTAGATTAAAAGAGATCTAGAAATATAGTAAAAGACTTCATAATCTATCCAGGAGCAAACAGTGATCATAATTTAGTGCTAACTATGTACCCCCTACCGCCATCTGTAAAAGTTATTTTTATAAGACCAAATCGATAATGAAAAGGAGAGTAAAGGCTGCAATGTTTATATAGCTCAAAAGATTAATATATGATAATTTGTTGACGATTTCTTAATATATGAAAGCCAATGTCATTCAATTTACACTGAAATGAGAACGGCAAAAGCATACCCTTGGGCTAATACACTTCCCTAAAGGGTTCAGTGACACCCATTTTTGTAATCACTCAGCAAAGTTCCTCAATGAAGCAATCAATCAAAGAAGTGAAGAAAGGAAAATAAACACTATTGAGATAACTCAAAAAGAGTACAATGGTAGAGTTAGAGGTAGCTGTCCAGAAAGTTGAAGACTAGGGTAAGACACTCAGTCTCGCCCCAATTTTTGTAAGGTTTTACTCTTTAATGAAATATGATAAATACATCCAAAGAAGCTAAGTAATCAATCAAAATAATATGTACAACCAAAGATTCTGTACCAAAGAATATTCTTTGAAAATAAAACATGCAATGACTCTTAGAATAAGGGAAATGGACTAATTGTTTCTTTAAAGGTAAGCCCGAAATTTTACATTTTACAAATTTGTTTACAGAACTTAAAATTTAATTAGAGTAACCAAAAGAAAATAAGAATAAGAAAATATTTCAGGATCCAATATTAAAATTATTTCTTACTGTGACTAATTATAGTATTTCTAAATACATCATTCCAAAACTACAGTATTGAATACATACAGAAGTTAGTGTATTAAACTCAGAAGATTTTATCAACTGATTCATTCAATGAGAACCAACTGAATCTCACCACTGTACCCAACTAAAATAATAACTTGTTGATATTATGAGCACTGACTTATTAATATGTCAGGAAGTGTTGGAAAGAATAGTTAAATAAAAACATATCTGAAATTTAATTTTAATATGAGACAGAAATATCTTCATAGCAGGACTTTGCAAGGTGAAATTAAGATAGAAAGAGAGGAGTGTGGTGAGAGGAAACTAGGTATTTAATTAAGGAGCATTACTTAATTGCTAAAGAAAAGAAAGATTACAAGCAGTGGTCTACGGAGAAAAATATTCATGACAATTTTGCTTGTATTTGTATTTTATAGTAACGGTGCAATTACAAAAATATTTATGGTCTAGACAAAGAAAACAAGTTATAAGCAAGAGTTGGTCACACATTATGTACTAGTAGATATGTTCAGTATATACCAGACTATAATAATTATCCACATGAAATGTTTTAAGTACATTTTTTGGTGTTGCATTGATTTTGCTGAAGTATTTCAAGCATGAATTAATAATGTGAGATATAACTTTATCTCATTTTTATGCCTAAAAACATGTAAATAATATTTTAGAAATGTGGTTATTATAATTTTAGTTTCTTTTAATTTTCAGGAGGGATTTTCCTCTTAATTCTCCTTTGTGTATGCCACTGATTACAAGCACGAACAAGATCAAGAGTGATAGAGAAATTAAGATTGACTTTTGACTAAGAAATTGAATTATTCTCAACTAGTAAATCCACTCAGTGCTCCAACCTGTCCAAAAAAATTAAAAGGTAGAAATAGGACCCCAGAGTAAGATTGTTAAGTGAAAAATATAGTATTTCAGTTTATTGAAATAGCACAATAGGAAAAAAGTAAGCTATACAGTAAGAGAACTTGGACTTATGGAACTTAGACATGGAAAGATGTATTACATGAAGGATAGATGAACAGAGTGAATCCAGGTAGTAATTTACAAGAAATATATGGTCTGAGAATATAGGCACTGAAAGCAAAAGTAGGAGCTATATGTCATATATATTGACAGTGAAATGACAAGAGTATAAATAAACAGACTGAGACAGGAACATGAGTAGATTTTTTCACTGTGAAGGACCAAGATCCAATTTGGCTATAATGAAACACTTCTCTGTAAATCTGAGACAACACAGGTGTATCTGGTATGAAAGGTAGACAATTTTTTATAAAAGTGAATAAAGTAATGAAACTAATGAAAGATCTCCCAAATTGAAGATTTAAGACATTGCCTGTTGGTGCATTGAGTAGTACCAGGTAATAAGATAACTAAAAACATTGTTCATATTCAAAATATTATGTCATGAAAATTTTTTCAAAGATAACACAGATCATTAATGCAAAATAAAACCCTTTAAGATAGATTGTTAATTACATAAGTACATGGAAAGGACATTCTGGTTCAGTAAACACATATTTGATCAGATGTAGAGTTGCATAATTTCTTAGTCTTTATAATAAGAGAAACAAGAAAAGCATTTTCCAAAGATGGTTATGTGGCTGTCAATAATAGTGTAGTGAACAGTGAGTTCACGATGACCAAGACTGTTCACATTTTACTCCATACAACCAACTTCTTGCGCTAAATTTCGTTTTTGTTCATCCTGAAGAAAACAAGGAAGTGAAGAAAAAAATCGGATCGTCTTTCAATTACAACATATAAAATATATTTCTTTGGAGATCGATTATTTTTATCGTTGATTATTCATAAGGATCAGATGTATGTACATAATAATAGTAGAAAATTTCTTTCGATAAGAGCTCATATGATCCAGGAAATAGTAAGTTCAGCAGATTACGGAAGAGACTCCGAAGACCCAGAATCAGTTTGACGGAATCATAAGGAGTTGAAGGGGCAAAGAAAAAGGAAAATAAATTACAAAGATTTATTTGAATACAAATACCATCATACGAAAGTTATTAATATATCATTAATTGCATATTAATATAAGATATGGCTGAGAATATAAGGCGATCGCAATAATTTGATGTGAAAAACTATATGTCTTTAAAGAGCATCACCGGATTGAGAGTGTGTAATTTTTTTTAGATAAAATTATCGGTAAGAGAACCATTATGCAATTTTTTAAACGGTAAAATTTCGGTATTTGCTAAAGCAATATACCGTGAAAACGTTTTCATAGATCAATTTACATCGGATTTTAATACTCGTAAATATACTTTTTACGCAATTCTGCTCCAACTACATTTAAAATGTCTTGGTACTTTCGAGTGTTTGTAAACAAACGACTTCACAACAATTACAGCATTTGGTTATATAAATTCTTCTTAGGTAAGGTCTTCTAGCATGTATACGTAAACCATCAAAATTTTTTTTTGTAAGCACCTTCACTCCACGTAACATACTGGAAAATTATGGCTAAGGAAGAGGTATGTTTCACAAATATATAAATTTGATTCTGAATATTTGTCATTTCATACTACATTTATAGATAGAAAGTGGTGGATTAACTGATTTTTTGATTATTTAATTGATTTATTAATTTTTTACTAAGAGCTTATAAAATCTCTGTTCAAATAAAACATGCATACCATCTTGGCCTTCAAATACATATTTGAAAGGCTTGCTAGAATAGATTTCGTTGTTATAGATCTTTGCTTTTTACCTTGAAATGCATGATGAAGATCGCGAACGAGACAGATTTGAAAAATTGTAACATTATTATCTCTGAAAGACTACCGTCTCAAGCGATGTCAAGGTTTTACCATGAATTACAGATAGAAAAATTTTTCGAGTTACCTCAAACCCTTATGATGGTCCTTCAGAGCTAAAATGTCGACACCTGGTCTAAAATAGGTCTTCGTGGAAGCCCGATAAGCTCTATCCTCGCGCTTCTGTCATTAATGTTGTTGCGTCATATTTTGAATTGTCTTAACGCAATCATTTTTCACCACATATAGGGTGGGCTTTAGGAACTCAAGTTCCCCTAATAGAAAAAGAGAAGTGAGAAGAAACTTAATCTATTTCTCTGTAGGAGTGATGTTTGACATTGGATATATGGCATATCCTCAGGGTTTGCGCTATTTTGAGTGAAATTAAGATACCAAATAAACCGTACTATTTTATTTCCAGGTTAATTCGGAGCACTTGTTTCTCCTGGAATGTCACGTTAGCGAACTACATTTTCATTCCCCAGAAACTTTCGATAAACCAAATATAGGTGCTCGTCAAAAGGTCTGCATAACCATTTCATTTCTACACTTTGCTGAACTTCTGGTAAATATAAAAGATCGGTTTTACCTTCGGTTACTTTTTACCAACACTTTGAGAAGCGTTATCATTAATTTCTCCGCTTTGAATTTTTTAAGCTTTGCGATGAAACTAGTGAAGAAAGAATGAGCGGGAAATCTTTCCTCTTCGCCCTTCCGATGAAAATTTTGGATCGTTTTGCTACATCTGGCTTGGACCCCAACAGTTTCGTTGTAAGCCTCACATTTTATCGACCTGAGTTCAATAATGAAGGACATACACATTCTTTTTTGGGACAAACAAGAATTCCTTTGGGAGAGAAATTCGCCGAAATGTCGGAAAATATAGTTTTCGAATCAATGACGCCACCAAATACGTTCTCGGTTGATATGAAAAGTATATTGAAAAATATGAATGGCACTGAGGTATGTCCGATAGTAAAACTATGAAAATTTAAACAACATGAATGTAATGCTGTCTAAAGGTATATTCATTTTCAACCTCTACAGATTGGCACATTTAATACTTCTCTGCGAATGACATGTTTCGGAAAAATGATCATAACTCATATACACATGGCTCCGAGTGGCGCAGAAAGACAACTGCCAACAGATTTAATGAGAAAGATAACTGCTTTGACAGAAAAACATATTTCAGCCAATCCAGCAGGTAAAATTGAATATGATTATCGAAATTTTAGTTTCATAAAATTAAATTATCATGGACAATTTTCTATAAGATAATGTTCATCATTATGGTTTCCGCGTAATTTTACCGATTGCCTGAATCATATAACCGCTTCGTTACTTGGGCGCTACATTTTGCTGTAACACATATAGTCCAAATATAAAGTATGAATCTTAGAAAAAAATTGCTACAAGGGTCCAGAATATCAAGTAATTTCATGTCCATAAGTTTAATTTAAAAAATATTATTTCCGTCTTATGACTAAGTAGGGGGCGAAATATTTCTCCTATATACTTTCGCCAGTCCGCCAGGGTATAAATATCAAGGAATACCTATCTATCTATCAACCGAATCTTTCTTGACATCTTTGTTTCTCTAAAGATGGTGAAATTATTTCTGTGACATGTAACTAAATGTTACCTCTCAAGTTTAAAAAAGATAAGTGACGTATTGATAGAGCCAGCGAAGATTCTCCCGTCGATTTGCGCGCGATTGTCCTATAGCAAACTATCATTTTGGGGATATTTCTTTGTGATTATAGTTTACCAAACGAAACTCGGAATCTCTGAAATGGATCAAAGTGATCTTGCATAATAAAATGAAGTTTGTTTTGAAATAGGATAGAATGGATTTCTCTTTTCAAAAACATGTGTTTACCTTTGCTTGATTCACCATCTGATTCTCCAGTAATCATATGTAACAAACCGCGGTGCTCTTTGCGTTTGTTCGTCGTATTCTGCGGAAATTATCGGTATCGATTGATCATTAGAACTCATTGAAACTAAGGAGACTTGGGTAGAGCGAATGCAACGAAAAAGAGCAATCGAGAAAGATAGGAATATCAATATATGAGATAGAGAATGAATGAATGATGTATGAGATAGAGAATGAATAAAAGTTGCAAAAGACTGACACTACTGTATATAGGCTGGAATTGGAAGTCTTCCTCAAAAGACTGAAGGTCTCTGAAATTTGGGAGTGACAAGGAAAAGATGGTTGTGAGAAAAGTAAATTGGCAGGAAGAGGAAATGGTTTTGATAAGAGGTATACACTGATTGTGAGACTGATATTTGGGTCACACATCAAGAGGATGGAGAAGGTGTTAATGATAGGATTGGATAATACAGAAGGAGGAATTAGATTTAAGAGAGTGGCTTTTAAGGGCACTTTCCAAGAGGTAGAATTCAGATAATTATTTCCATGTATACATTTTTCTTCGATATCCTTGCGCATTAAATACATTAGTGTATAAGTGAATTACTTCCGTGTATGTACATATATGTATGTTTTCAGCAGCTGCAGCAAAAGAAGAAATATATCCAAAGTATCCCGAAGTTGTGGCCTCTAGCACACCGCAAAACGCGAGCCTGACCTCTTTCGAAGAATTTCAAAAATATGTTAAGAAAAAGGGACCAAAGTCAGAAAGGAAAGGGAGGGATTGGGGTGACGTTCTGGGCTCCCCTTTGATCGACAACGAAGTCACCGACACGAAGGTGATACGAAGGCTCTCCGATGAGGAAGTTACGGCGCCTTCGTACGAAGAGATAACGGCGACAATCAACGGGCATTTGCTGTTCTTCCAAGTACTGAAAGCTGCAAAAAGAAGGAAGCCAATTGGAGATGCACTGCAGAATGGAACACCGACGGAGACGTCAATAACTGCGGCCCATCAAGAGAATGCTGACCAGGAAAATGGAAATGCACAGTTTGCAGTGACGACTAAGAAGAGCAACAAGAAGACAGGGAAATGGGAAGAGTGTGCAGTTCATTCAACTGAAGGAAATAGCAGAGGAATTAAAACGAGAGGAAAAGTCTTAATTCCGAAAGATAATGCGAAGAAATTAATAAAAGACGAGGAAGTCGCAATCTCAGGAACAAAGACACCGACTACGCAATGCATGCTGGAGAAAATGAAAGAAGCTCAAGAGACTTGCGTGGAAAATGAAGGAGGCCAACCTATTGCTGCTTCTACTCAAAAGGAAGTATTTAGCTTAAAAGTCGGGAAGAAGATCGACTCCTCTGGTATACTGCGACCGAAAGTAGTACTTAAGGTTAGTACCTCATCACTATCTGATAATTTTAATTGTTCTTTATCTGCATCAACCTCAATACATATTTAGAATTTTTAAGGTTAACGGTCAAAGATATCTTGATATTTGTACCACAGTAGAACTTTTCCTACTCAAGTATTCTATATGAATTAACAGATTAGATACTGAAGAATAATCTGTTAGTAAGAAACAGCATCGAATTAACTTAATTTGACGCTGAATTATTGAGTTGGGAATAAATGAGAGAACTCGTGAAGTGTTACCGGAAATGGAATAACTGTTTGCGAGATAACAAGCAGAGTTCGGCTCGGTGAAAGGGTTGGAGAACTATACATTTTATGTGAATAGTAATTACATTCAACCAAAGGGTGAGTTTCGAGTACTTGGGTAGGTAAAGGAAAAATAGATGGAGAGAAGGCGTAAGGATTAAATAAGAGAAGCACTCGTTGAGGAAATTTGAGCAGTAATCCAAAAAGGCGGATATATGGATGTACAATTTTATATATCACGTGGTAGATTTTATTGAATTATAATCCTCATCATCATTCACTACGACTTCAATAAAAAGTTCATTTCCATTAGTTTTATTTTTGTCTAAGAATTCTTTTATTTTTATTTTTTTTAATTGATTAATAAAAAGCATTAATGAATCACGTTATATTAAAAAGAAAACTAACTCACACTTGAATTCTACATGGTTCCGAATGAATCATGGATCGTTTCACATCCTCATGCGTGAATATTAGTGATGGCACGATACCAATATTCTCACAGATTCATTCACCATTTTCTATAGCACTCTAAACCTTATCTGATGCGATTCCTTCAGTGAGTAAAATTCATTAATTTTAGTTGCTGTTGATTTAGAAAACAAATACTAATCGAACGAAGTATATTTATCAGTAATGATTAATTCAAAAACTTATAGAGTAGAATATATTTTTAGATAAAAAAGATTGAAGTAATGGGGACGATTTCTTCATTTAAATAATCTGGAAATCATATTTAAGTCCTAAAATTCAGAGCAAAAATTAAAGCGCATTTTATTTTTATTGCATATTTTTACTCATAATCCTTAAATTGATATAAAACAAGTGAATTAACAATGTTTAAAAAGAGAATAAAAAAATCTTTGACTGCAACAAAGTGTAAGTAATGGAATTTGTGGGAAGTTGGAGAATTCGGTAGGAATTCAATATTTTCCATATTTCATATAAGTACAAGTAAAATAAATTAACATCAGATCCGATATATAGGCTTAAGAGCTATAGGTTTTCTGATAGTTGAATTAATAAGGATTTATCTATGTATCATTAAACATAAAATAGAAATAATCATCAGGGATGGAAGATTGAGTTTTAAATGAGTATTACAAAGAATCGTTTTTTGAATCGGAAATTAGGTTAAAAATTCTCTGTTTCCGCTACCTAAAGAAGTTCCGACATTTCCGATATCAGAATCCGATTAACCGTCCCATCCCTATCCATTTTCTCGAAAATATAGTGTATACATAATTTTGAAACACCATTACATTCAGATCCTAGCTCCCAGAACCAAGGAGGATGTGGAAGAAGAGAACGAATTGGCTGAACTGGAGGAGAAAAGATTAGAAAGATTAGAAAATAGAAAAAAACTTCGAGAATTCATGACGAAAGAGACGCAATACAGTGAGGCAGACATAGAAAAACAAGAAGCGCCGGATCAGGCAAACAAACAAGCCAAAAAGAAGGTAGCCGGAAAACCGAAAAAGGGAAAAAAGTGATAATGCGTCGGAGCACTGGATAATATTTTTGACAAATTATTACTTGGAATCATTACATTCTATAATGTTAAAAAGGTATCTAAGTAATGTAAGAATTAAGTAATGTGAGAATTAATTAACAAGAGAACGCGCCGAATCTTCGCTGAAACTGTAGTAGCAGCGATCCCGCCGTTTGAAATATTACTGTATTTTATTGGCATTATATATGGATAACAAATTCAGACAAGTGTTTTGACGACTAAATACATACAAATAATTAGAATAACACCATAAGAAAAAATTATACCATTTATTGAACGAAGTGCAGTAAAACACATTAACAACGCTCCCGTTTAAGACCTGCTTAACACGCGGTTTTCTCTCGGTCACAGTCCCTTCACACTAAACACATGGTAAAAAATAACGCTTGAGACGCTATGCTACCCTTTTATAAGGCGGATTTTTCCCGTCGCCAGTTGGTGCTACTTCCAATCCCCCACAATCGATAGACCGAAAATATTTTACATAATCTGCATTGCTGTCCTTCTCTTCTACCTTACATAGTCTCTAATGGGATTACTTTTGGCTCTCATGTTTGGGATAAATGATTTTGTGGGAAGATATCGCGAGGTTGAACAATCTGTATCTCACTATCGGAACCGATACTAGCTCTGAGTGAGATCTTTCCCATCAGTTTTGTCTCAGGGTAGAACGTTTGAGTGTCGGTTGGCAATGTTTTCCTTCTTCGAAACCTCAGATGCAATCATATCGAATAAATCTCTCTAAGGCAACAATCCATACGCGTCTTACAGAGATCGTGCTCTGAGATGGTATCTAATCACTGCTGTTTAAAAATTCGATAATCTTCTCTAACTGTTCATCTAGTAAAAATTTCTTCATTTTAGAAAGAAAAATTACCAAAATTAAGTAAAAAAAGAAGACGGTTCCCAAGGAAGAAAGAATAGACTTTCCCGGTCCCGTCGGACTTTTACCAAGTCTATTCTTCCTTTGCAGGGATTCCTTTGGGATTTGCAGTACCTTTTATACCTTGGTTTTTTCAGGTCGATCTTTTGCCTTTGAGGTCTTTTGTTATATTGTCTTTTGTCAGCTTGAGGAAAAATCTCATTTCCCTGGTGATCCCGATGAGATCTTTCTGAATAAGAAGATAGAAGAAAAAAAGAATTAACTGAAGAAACTGAAAGAATTTTGCTTTCTGAAAATTTTTCGAAGCACTTCCCTAGTGAATGGAGAATTGTTAAGTTCGTCCCTTGTATTGATATCATAGCTATGTACTCGTATTGCCGCGAACTAAAGTGTCTATGAAAAATACACCGCAAAAGACGAGGCCTGCCGGTACTTGATCTAGAGTCGGTAACCCAATTCAAAGCAATTAACAATAACCCTTTCACGTAAATTTCAACAAATATCTCATTGTTATTCTTATGAAAGTTCAAAGAAAGATTTTAGAGACAAAAATTTCTCTCTGAAGGGAACAGTTTCGTAATTACATTTATCTCCACAATTTTTGACTCGTTAGTGAAAATTATTTGGTTACCTCAATATCACTGCCAGACCGAAACCAGCATTGCACCTAGCAAGAAAACAAAGGAGTTTAAATTAACAATACTAGGGTAAAATTTAAAGAACTGAGTTATGGATATAATTTACGATAAAAATGAATCACTGGGCAATGAGGAAAATACCTACTTAAGGAATTTAAGCGATCATCAACATTCTGCTTCTTCTTCATCCTTCTTTCCTCCTAGGCTTATGCCTGTTTCCTTCAGTACCACGCCCCAATCGAGGCTTGGTACTGGTACTTTGAGTAATAACTTTTAACGCCTTTAAGTAGGTTACTAGCCTGGCTTATCGGCGTGGGACAATCACAGACAACCATTCCCTAACCGGAAAAATCCGATTAGCCGGGATTCGAACCCGGGACCGTGTGGTTGGAGCGTTAACGCGCTGGCACGCTAATCACTCCGCCACCACGGCCACCACATTCTGCTTAATTCAGCCAATTATTATACCAACGTTGTTTTTTCTATGGTCTCTGGTCATATATGTTTATTAATAATTCCATGAAATCAGGATGTCTTTTGTATGTAAACTGGAAGCTCTAAAGAATCAAGGGGTCAAGGGGCAGCTGAGTATATCTCATCCAACTGTTATGAGTACATTAAATGCAGCATTTATAAATCTCCACAACCTCTGTAATGCTCCAGATTGAACTGTTAGTGAATTCATGACTGAGAAAGTCTTATAACTACTTTTAACATATCACCCATTCTATTTAAAGTGATTCTGCTAGAAATTTTTTTAAACTTTTTACTGGAATATAAGTGTCTAGAGATAAATGGGGAGTACATGATTCACTTGCATTTTGGAAATGATAGTCATCCCAATCAATGCAGAAAATCTGACTTTAAGAACAAATAAGGATAAAAGATTGGACTGAGAAGAAACTTAACTAAAACTAAAATAATGTAGAACTCTTTCATAGATAAGGAATCAGTTTAACTTGAAAAGCCTCCTCTGGGTGTTTGCTCAGAATACATGAACAGAACTGACAACTAACAGCTAAGTAACAACAGGAAAGAACAATAGAATTATGAAGTGAAAGAAGTATTGAATTTTCCTGGGTGCCCATGAAAGGAATGCACTTAATCTTAAATCAAGAAAATTTCAATGGTCTGAAGGATGAGAATCTTCTATCATTTTACCAGTCTTGACTTATGGAAGTGACACTTGGATGCTGAACTCAGCAAAGTCCAATATTGTTAAATGATGGTAAATAGTGATGCCCGACCACATCAGACAATGAAAAGAAGTATGGAACACATTATGATTGGAATTGCAAGAGACAGGCAGTGCAACAACTGGATTATGATAATGACATGAGTGACAGAGATCAAACTTAAAGTAAGATCACTGTAATAAATGTGGGCAGGACATGTGGCAAGGAGAGACAATAACCATTGGATATAAGCGTTAACGTAACACCAAGCGATATGAAGAGTCCAAGGAAAAGACTGAAAGATAGATGGAAAAAATATATCAAGTAGTTAGGTGTATCATGGTGATGAATAGTTTGTACTATCACTTTCTGACTACCCTAGTTTCTGACAGAAAGGAAAAAGCACAAAAATATCCTTAAGAACTGTACAATCACAAAAATTGAACCACTAGAACAGTTTATCTTTGAAGTTTGCTGAAATATTAGTTTTCAGAACAAAAGGAAGAGCTACTGAGGTATTAGTATTCAGCATAGGCAAGTCAAACATCCAGCTTTCTCTGTAAGAGCATGACTATACAAACCAAGAACACCATTTTCACTGAGACATAACTATTTTGTGCCTTTCTATGACATTAAAGAGAAGGAATACCTACTTGTTTAAATAAATTTCTAGTGCCCTTTCAATACAAGAGTGACAACCCATTACCTATACTTGGTCAAGAAAATTCAGCTTTATCTTAGCTTCCTTTTATACAAACAATAACAAGTCATTTGCTTTGAGAATGTCTCTAACAGTAGTACTTGATTTCTATTAATAGAATTACTGTATCTGAGAAACAGATTCAAATGCATAAAAATTTACAAATGCAGAGAGATGGGATGTGGGTAACAGGTGCATAAACAAGGTAGGTAACGTTGCTTACATACACAGGGTTGAAAATCATGTCATAACTTCAGATGGTCCTAAGATGGTTCAGAAGGTAGGACTGGTAAGTTGGGGACCATTTGCACAAGATTTGTTATAAGAGAGCAGACATGTTCACCCTTAACTTACAGCAGCCATTTACAAACTAACGCCAGAAGAGTATATAATAGATAATTAATAGGCAATTTAAATGAAAAAATCAACCCTCTTGTCGTAAATCTCATTCCAATAATTCAGATAAATATCTGTACTTTGAAAACATTAGGAAATCTTAGACCATTCAAAACTATTGATTATTTCTATAACAGAAACCCCATTTATATTCATTGTAATGATTTCAACATGCACAGACATAAACCACGAACACAAACAACTATTCCCTGGTTGGAAAAATCTAGTTAGCTGGGATTCGAACCCAGGACCATGGGGTTGAAGTACTAGTAACACTAATCACTGCAGCCCACCGCTGTTTTATTAAAAAGCAATCATAACCTCACAAACAACACTCTTTTGTTTATATGTGAGTTTATTACAGCAACTGCTCACTTAGTATAACACTATCAGATCTCATCCTTCTCCACCCCAACTCATATTTTGACCTTTACTTGGCTTAGCACTATGTGACAATGCTCAATAATGAAACTGGTCATTATTTACAATGAAAAGGAAAATAGCCATAGAGTCAATTCATTTAATAGTAATCAAATGTTACAAACTTAAACATTGAAAACTTCTGCAGAATCAAAAAGTGATTTTGTGATATTAATGTTCAGTTGATAAACCAGCAAATGCTGTTTCATTTAAAAAGGAATAAGTTCAGCAATTATTTAACATTAGGACCAAACTGAAACATTAAATGTAGAGGGATAATATTGCCAGCTAGCTGTTCTTCGGCTTTGAAACAAAACTATATATTTCATATTTATACAAGGCCAGTAAACATTATGAAACTTCAAAAACATTTTCTTCCTCAAATAGACTTTTGCATCATCAAAATCACTATTGTTGAAAACTTCAATCATAATTCACATTGAAACAAGTAAGACAATTTATTTGTAACTTTAATTGCATCTATTTTTTACAATTTTTAATTGAAGCTGAAAATCCTTTTAAGTTATAGCTGATATAGCTAACTTATTTATTTGGTCTCCTTCCACATGAATGAGCATTCATTAATAAATAAAATAACATACATAAAACATACATCAATGATTAAAATTAATTAAGTCATCTGACTAAAATTTAAAATATGTTAGAAAAGCTTTTTTCATATATATTAAAACTCTTAATAATGATCAATCTTAATTTTTCAGAACAATTCTTTGAATACTTTATATAAATAACTACCGATAAAAAATCATGCCACTAATAAAATTTTAAAAATCACTTTGAAAGAAAGCAACATCCCTGAGTAAAAATTGAATTAAATTCTTAATTAATCTTTTTAAGAACACTACAGCTTTAATAAAAGCCAATATTTGCACTACTTGAATGAGTAATGAATGTAAACAATGAATTTTAACATACACATTTAACACCATGTATACAAATCGCCTAACTAATAAAAAACTAATACTGAAAGCAGTCAGGAAGACATTAGCAATTATAAGCCATTGTTAAGTAAGATGACTGCTATTCATAAAAAATTTGGTCTTGAGTCGGAAACTAAATGATGATAAAATTAAGAACTATGTTATGACTATCTAAATCAAAATTCAAATATGACTGATATTACCTAATAGATTACTAATTACAAAGTAGTTCAGTTCAATTTAATTATTATACAAAACTATCTACAGAGATTTAAGAAATTTTTGATAAAAGTTGACTGGATGATTTCAACATCATAACAGAGCAGCACCACATTTAATTACATAGAAAATTCACACATGTATACACAACCATAATTAATGGAATAATAGGTTAATATGTTCTAATAATATCATAAATAATATAAATATATTTTTGGCGGAATGATTAAATTATGTAAAATTTACAATGACCAGAATGTTATTGCAATTAAAAAATATAAAAAGAAGGGAAAGCTAAAAAAATTCTGACTATGGCATAAGTAAAATTATCTACAATCCAATAAAGAACACTTATTTGCAAGTTATTTTTGTCTAAAAGTGCAGAAAATACAACCATAACCATTATTGCATACATTAAAAATTATTTGACTTTGTAGAATAACTATCATAGCAAAACTTCACTTTATTAGATTAACAACCACTCTCAGCCTCAAATAATTTCATTTTTTTCAGTTTCATCCATTGCTTCCTAACTACAACAGTAGGAATTTTTAAGTTGTGCGCCATTTTAAATGGTACAGCTTCATTTTTCTATGATTTGCAATAACCTTCAGCAACTTTTTTAGGCAAATAAAGCTCAAGTTTGACCTGAGCCATAAGTGCCAGGCGGGGGTCTGTAAGCTTTAGGTAGCATGGCTATCTGCTGGCTACTGAATGCATATCGTCGGCTACCTGTGTTTTTGTATAAATTCTCCCTCCGACAGCCCTCACTGTAAAAGAAATAAAATCATTAGACACATAAGAAAACACAATGCTTTATGTATTACTAGAGCTACTAATTACTAGAGGTGGGAACAAATGAATGTATTTTGTTTGCTTGCTTCCAAGAAATAAAATGTTGTGATTTTTCACTCAATTCTTAGTGTGGTGAAAAACCAGTTGATTGGTATTTCACTCACTCTTTCCATAAAGAAAACCATTAGACATTACACTCGTTTACTAAAAATGCATTCAAGAAAGGAGATCCAACAGAGTGGAAAATTGGAAGAATTGCATCATCTGATTTAGTGAAATCCCTGATGGA
The DNA here is from genome assembly GCA_036926295.1 of Pachydiplax longipennis. NCBI lineage: Eukaryota > Metazoa > Arthropoda > Insecta > Odonata > Libellulidae > Pachydiplax > Pachydiplax longipennis. The sequence continues at coordinate 5,912,373 of JAVFKF010000044.1, read as the reverse complement.
AATATAACCTACTGATGAAGATTTTCATGATTGCCAACAGTAACGATGAATCATAAAGCAAAAGCAAGAAAACCAATTTTAAGAGATACAATGACCAAAGGAGAACTAACAGAAAGAACAAATGGACCCATTATCAGTTTGATTTGGCTGACAACTATAGAATATCAAACAGAATTAAATTTAACATACTACATATTTTCTACCACAAATTTCTATGTCAAGCAGTTTCAACTCTAATATACCAACGTGGAGATTTGAGAAAAGTAAAGAAAATTAAGTTTTTGGTGGCTTCAGTAAAACAAAATCAGATGATGGAAACAAATCATTTGGTATTTCAACACTCTGTGATAACAAGACAGCTAAATAGACCTCCAGTTTCACTGTTGCATATCTAGGATTAACCCTTTTGAGACTGTTGACAGCTATAGACGACGAAGATTTTCCTACTCTTAAATACCGTTGTTCTGTATACGTGATGAAGTTTTTCCTACACAAACAAACAACTGTTGTCAATAGACGAGGCAGGTATAAATCGCGGGCGGATGCAGATTCAGAGGATTGGGGTATTATAATCTTATCATTCTGACCCTTTTCTGGGGGATTTCTAACGTTTCCTTCCGCACAACACAGAGGAAACTCAGCCCCTGGGGTCATACATAACCCATTTCACAGTATGGTGACATGGAAAATTAAATGTTATTGAAACAGTTTTGCAAAAGTTTCTTCAGTAGTAATTTTCGAAATTACATTAGATATTAAAATCTTGTTCTTTGCTGACTATGTAAATTTCTTAAACAAAATTCTACCCTTAATATTAGGTATTTACAATATTACCATGTAAAAATTATGCTACACCATTTTCATTATATCAGTATACTAAATAGCTAAATATTAACGGTAGAATTTCATTGGAAAGTTATACATAGTCAGCATGGTACGAGATTTTGATTTCTAAATTAATATTGACAGTTACTGCTAAAAATAACTCTTTGGCAAAACGACATCAATAACATTTAGTTAGAAGTGGCTCCATGCAGTAAAAGGAAAAGTGAATTACCCTGTGATGGTTTTTCCCGATTGCAGTTGCTGAGGAAGGATTCAAAAGTGTAAAATTCTATACCTGCCACCATCTGAGTCACGAAATGCTTGTGTCCAGAAGTTCTTCCTTCGGAAGTATTAGGTCCCAGAGCATGATTTTAAGAGAATATGGCCAGCTCCAAAGGGTTAATTTAATGTAGATATTATCTTAGTTAGGGGTCATGGTATTTCAATTTAGAATTTAATTTAGATTGATTTTGCTTATGAGTGCTTGGAATGAAAATAAATTTGCAAATAAAGGCACACTGGAAATAAAAATTGGAACAGTAGCAGTAATAATTATGATAGAAAAAATATCAACCTCCTCATACAGTCCAAAGCAAGCTGAATTTCCATTGGAGACAAATCATACTGAGTAGCAAGCACTTGGACCTGCTCCAGAGTGACTGACATTCCTGATCGGTCCTTGGCACTTTTGCAGCTTGTAAAGCGTAATCCTGAAAAAAACATATCCCATGGGCACAAATTAAAATTAATTATAATTTGCAGAACATGTTCATTTTCAATCCAAGAATCAACTAAGTTTTAATAAATTATAAAAATAATCACATTAATATATATTATAGATTAAATACATGAGTTAAAGGCCTACATATTTAAAAGAGCATCATTACCTTTCATTCTACGGCAAATTGAAGCCGCAAGATGTAAAACTTCCACATTTTTGGGCCTTGAAGATTGCACAGCTTGACGAAGAGCTTTAATAAGCTCTCCTAATGTTGGCTGCAAAGCAGCTACATAGGGTCCTGAAATTTAATTATACACATTATATATATAATTCAGAAGAAGAAGAGAAGAAAATCAGATCTCATTACACTTAAGGAAGGTAATTTATTTTATTACAGGGGTACAAAGGATTGAAGACTTGGAGGTGTTGGGTTCCTGATAAACAAGAGATGGAAAAACAATGTAGAGAAAATAGAAAGTGTACATGACAGAATTTACTAGCTTATGCTCAAGATAAATGAGCATTACTCCGTACAGATCATACAAGTCTATGCACCAACAGCAGCAAGCAGTGATGAAGAAATTGAAAAATTCTACCAGACTCAGAGCTCTGAAGAGCGCTAAGGAAGCCCAATATTATAAAGTAACTATAAATGATTCTAACACTCGTGTTAGAATAACACAGGAACAACAGGAAGCCAATGACACTGTCACAGGACAATAAGGACTGGGCCAGAGAAACAAACGTGGTCACCACTTGGTAGAGTTCGCTGAATGTACTAATATATACATAAGAAATACATATTTCAAGCATATATGTTTCCTACATTTCTGTAGGTTCATGTGCCCCCACATTCTCTATTTAATTCCCTCTCCTTCAATTCCTGGCAACTCATTCCACCCCTTAATTCGTCTAACAACTTCTGTCTTTGTCTTCCCCTCTTTCTTTACCCAAGCATTCTTCACTCGATCGCTTCCCTCAACAATCCCTCTCCTCTCAATACTTGACCCACCCATTTCTTTTGCTGATTTTTTATTACTACAATTATTACCCTTTTCTCTCCAACCATCTATAGCACCTCCTCATTTGTTTTTCTATCGATCCAGCTTACTTTCTTCATTCTATGCCACACTCACATCTCATTAGCCTCTTATCTTTTAAAATCCTCTTTTCTTAACGTCCACGTTTCACACTCGTACCACATTACACTCCAAACCATGGATTTTACTAATCTTTTCCTGATTCCTTCATACAGGCCCTTCGTCATCAGTTCCCTTCGCTTCATGAATTCTTCTTTCCCTAATGCTATTCTTTTTCTAATCTCTGTTGAGCATCTTCTATCTTTAGAAAGAAGGCAGTCCAAGTATGAAAATTGATCTACTTCTAGTTTCTTCCCCATCGACCCTAATCATTAACTAAGCTTTCTTTCCCTTGGAAAACCTCATTATTTTAGTCTTTCTTACATTTATTTTCATCCTAAACTCCTTTGCTTTATCGTTTAGTGAATTTACTAGGATTTGCAAACCCCTTTCAGAATCTCACACAGTCAATCGCTTTGTCATCTGCATATCTTACTGACTTCACTACTTCCCCACCAAATTTTACTCCCTTATTTATTTCATACCAATCTTCTATCACCATTTCTTCTGCATATATGTGATAAAGGACAGCCTTGTCTTACTCCTCTCCCTTACTCTGCCCATTCCCTTTCCCCATTAGCAACTCTTACTCATGATGTCTGATTTAATACAAATTTTGCACTAAACACCTATCTTTCCAGTCCAACCCAATTTTCTTTAGTATCACCATCAGTTTTGACCACTGACTCTATCAAAGGCCTTTTCAAAATCAACGAAACATACACAAACATCCCTTTTAAATTCTAAGCTTCATTTTACGAGTACACTCATTACCCCAATTGCATCCCTCGTTCCTTTCCCTCTCTGAAAACCAAACCGGTCATTTCCTATCTGTTCCATAACTTTTACTTTGATTCTTCTATTACTATATAAATTGTAGAAATGTTACCCTTTCTCCCCAGGTTTTTAAGAATTTCTAATGGAATCTAGTTCACACCACAAGTTTCTTTCTCTGTTTGTTTCCTTTCTTAGTTTGTTGTTCAATGCCCTGTACATTCTATGTCCGTTTTCATTATTGACCCTTTTCCATTTCCTTCTTTCCTTCATTTTGTTTATCATGTCTACCATCACCCATGGTTTCCAAATTTTGTTTTGCTAGACCCTCCCAACGATTCTTTGGGTACAACCCACTTTCCTTTGTCATAAATTTTCCTACATAAATCGTAGATGTTTTTTTTACTCTTTTCCCCCAGGTTCTTACAAAATTCTACTGGAATGTTGTCCACACTAGTTGCTTTGTTCTCTTTCATATCACTCAGTGCCCTAGCAACTTCAGAATCCAGTATACTCGGTCTGACATCATCTTCCTCTACTTCTTGTACACTTTCTATCTTTATGTGAGTAGGCTTCATGTCTGTAGTATACAATTCTTCAACATATTCTTTCCATCATCCCCTTATGCTAGCCGGCTCTCTGAAGTCATTTCCCCTGTTATCCTAACAGTGGTAATTTTATTACTAATTTTATTCCCCATCAATTCTTTCACTTTTCTATATAATAGGTCGACCCTCCCACCTTCAGCCATCTTCTCTATTTCATTACACTGTCCCTTCCACCACAATTCTCTTGCTCTGATTATTTCCCTTCTTAGTTCGTTGTTCAGTGCCCTGTATATTCTAAGTATGACATGCATTAGCAATGGATGCTTCCACATTAGATGCTCTCTTCTCATCTACACTCAGTGTCAACTCTGCTACATTATTCGTTTCTTTAATTTAAGGGGGAAATGCCAATTTCCATTCATCAAATTAACAAAGACGTATAGAACGAGTTGCATGCCTTCAAAAAATAGGAAGAAGAGGTGTAGAGAATACTCAGAGGGTTGGACAGAAGTTCATGACTAATAGTGACACAATCTGCTCGGAAAGTTATGGCAATGATATTTTGGTATCGGAAAGGGGATCTTCTCATCGAGTTTATGGCTACCAGAACCACAATCAATGCAGCCTCTTACTGTGAAACATCGAAAAAAAAACTTTACAAAGCAATCGAAAATCGAAGAGGAGACATACTGACAGAAGGGATTTGCCTTCTGCATGACAATGCTCAGCCACACCGTTGCCCATGACACAAATGCTGTTTTGGATCAGTTTGATTGGAACGTTATAACCCTTACAGTCCATACCTTGCCCATCTTCTTCTTCTACTTCTTTTTGAGCCTGAAGAAACATCTTGGAAGAAGAAGGATGGATAAAAACGAGGAAGTGAGAAAAGAATACCCAGCAAAGGAGTTGACATCAAGTTAACATTAAGAGAGTATAAAAAAACTCCCAGTGCCCCTCGAAAAGTGCATCCAAGTAAATGGTGATCATATTAAAAAATAATGATTATTTACAAAACATAACCATAAAAAAGTTTATTGAATAAAGCTCCTTTTGATGTTTTGAAAATATGGGAACCTTTTTTTTTGGCCTTGTAAGATTCTAAACTCACTTCTGCCCTCTTCTGGAGGTAGCCTCAACTTCCTATATCGGTGATAATACTCATGGAGTCTATCAAAGTTATCCACATTGCTTCGCTCTTCGGGGCGTCTTGCTGCAGAAGGTGTGGCTGTTTCCACCCATCCATGTATGCCAACATCAAAGAAGACAGGGGTGACACGGAAGGTGCGAGTGGTGTTGGCTCCTCCAGATGCAGTCCTTACAAGGGCCACTCTTGAGAGGAGAGAGTCAGGAACGGGCAGAGAAACTGACAGTGCTGCTCTGGATCCACATACACGGGGCATTGGAGTTCTTGAACTGTTTGAATTCTCACAATTCTGTAAAAGCCACAAAACTGACCTTTTGAAGAACTTTAAAATAAACATGGTCAAAGCAGGCTGAATTATGATACAACATAGTCCATGGGTGGGGAATCTTTTTTCATCAAAACGCCATGTCCAGAATTTGGAGTACCATGTTAGATTTGGTCTTATCTTATGTTTGATATTATATATATATATATATATATATATATTGGGTGTTTTAGTAAATCCAATTCAAGTAGGACATTCAATTAAATCAGAAAATTATGAGCTTTTTTGATATTCCGTAAATATGAGTTTATCATTTAAATAAGTTTAAATAAAGTAAATACATGTAAATCAGTTACAGAAACTATTTTTACAAGTTATTCATTACCTTACTATCCTCCTATGCAGTTTCACATTATAACATAGGTTACCAATAGTGTGGGTGTAAACTCTGTTCCCCTTGACCTGCATTATAATCTAATTTTCCCTACTTAAATAACAGTATTTAAGGAATTAACCTACAGGCTGGAACAAACACCCATAAAGACCAATACCTAAAGGATGCAGGTTCTCTGTTATAGTCAATAGAGTTGAGTTACTATTAGAATAGAAAATACTGAAATCACTACAGATATAGAATTCTTAAGAAAATGTTCCCGAGCCAAACCACTTTTACCTTCATATATTTTAGTGACATGATCGAATCACAAAATTTAAGTAAACATAAAATAAGAAAAACAGTCATTTATTAATTTTCTGCATCACAAATATTAATGGTCCTTGTCACTGTTAAGGTAAAGCTGCCTTGTTCCAAACGATCCTCAGAAAAAGTTCATCAATAATAATTCAATAAAAGACACCAGTGGACATTTTGGTGAATATAGGGGAAAGTACAAGAATCTATGATGGTAATACCTGAGAAGGTCGATATGCTACAAGTCTGAAAGTGACAGTGGATAGATCTTCTACAGCCACTGCCATGTCTCCCCACATGTCAGCTTCTTGGTCTTCTTCTTCTCCTCCTCCATCTTTCCTTCCAAGAAGGCCTTCAAAGCAAGCAAGTGGTCCCAATGCCACTAGGGCCATCACAAAGCCTGGATCAGGGGCCTCACACCATAACCGAGCCATCAAACCAGCAACCAATGCGGTCAGCTGCAAAATTATATTCATCAATTCTTATTCGCCTGAAAAATTTCCTAGCAATAGTACTGGGATTTTCTCAGTTATTTCAATTCTCAGTTAGTATTAAATTTAGAAATAACTTGCCAAACAACGGTTATACAAGAAGTGAAAAAATTGCGACTTGGCCGGGACTTGAACCCGGGTCTCCCACTTTCCGGGCAGGTATTCTATCCATTAAACTACCGAGTCGCGCAGATTCACTTCTGTAAACGGGAGCTTATATGGGCAAGGTAATGGTGCTCCACTTAGTGGCACCAACCACCACCAGAGGTCCTCGTCGAGGCAGCCACCCAACAAAGCGATATTAGAGAAACCCTCTCGCGGAATTAACACAACGATGGAAATGTAATTTTTACTTTGCACATTAAGTTGTGTTTAACACCTTGCAAAGTGAAAATTGTGCAAAGTAAAAATTACATTTCCATCGTTTTGCCAAACAACCTTTACTTGAAGTGAAATACTTTAAGCCATTTAGAAGATAAATGGGATACAATATACTTAAAAATTTGTAACCAGAAGAAATGCCATTCAGCAGACAACAACTGACACTAGACTCTGTCTGATCATTCCGAATTCATCCTTAGTTGGCAAAAGATACTTTGGCATGTTATGCAACACAACTATTTTAGATACTACAATAATGCAAACCTACATATTCATTTATAAGATGTTTGAGAAACTCTCCATAAGCAGAATGAAAATAAAAGTTCATTCAGCATTTACCCCCCCCAAGGATGGTAGCATAGCTACTGCAATGGGCATTGGGTAATTCTTAGAAGGTCTGTAATCCATGGTTCTTTTCTACATTCAGGGAAGATACCCACTTTTAAAAAACACTTTTATGACCAGTGAAAAATATAAACTGTGATAGGGATTTGAACTCAGCTGCCTATCCACCCAGAGCTAACACCAACTATATCCCAATAATAACACAGAAGGTTGGAATTGCAGATTTAACCTTTTTTATATAAAAATGTTTCCAATTTCGATTGAGAAATTGAAACTATTTGAGGCAGAAGTGCTCTGAAAAGAAAATTTTTGTAAAAAATTTGTTCAGACCAACTGAAATTGGAAATTAAAAGAAGGCCTACATTTGAAATCAGGAATTACAGAATTAGATGTAATGACTGTGATCATATTTAATTTAGCCAGAGCAGCAAAAACATTTCTATGCCAATAAACACCCCAAAGCCTTCCTAAAGGACACACCCCAATTATGTCACTAGGGTTTTTTATGATTTCATAAAAATTTGTTGTAAGGCACATATATGTTTTGAGGTGTAGCATAACCCACCTACAGATGGAGCTTGAATATGGACATCACCTGGATGAACTGAAGGTGTCAGTGTTCATTGACAAATTTGTAAGCTAATAAGTCTTAAGATTATATTACAACAACTCATATATTCTTAGTGGTTTTTATTGATACATTTGATCATCTTTCTATTAAATAATTATAGCTGAGATCAAGGTCTTCAAAATTATACAATTAGGAGTTCCTGCAATATAGTTATTCGTAATTCAGATTGTAGGGCAACAGTGTAGGTTGCATGCACAAGGGGTGATAAATGTTGATCATAACTTGATAACATTTGTAATCAAGGAACAGTCTACAGAAGTTATTATATATAACTAAAATAAGGAATTATCTTAAATCAACACGCATAAATACACTTGCAATAATTCTTATTATTCTCATTATCTTAACGGGAGGCTTTGTTTAAAAATAGAAAAAGTTAAAAACTAAATCACTTCAAGTAAAAATATAATTCAAGCTGAACCTGAAATCTTCCATCCAGAATTTTAAATTCAAAGTAAGCTTTTTTTGCCTAATCTATAGAATGTTCAAACAATAATTTACATCAAATGAGCACAATATTTCTCAGGCATATCAAACAGCATTTACACTTACAGCTTGAGAGAAACACACGTCTCGGCGGTAGCGAATAGAACATGCCTTCTGTGCTTCAGCTGGATCCTCACGCAATCTAAAAACAGAGTGTGTAAGGCGGGCTGTCTTCAATAGACCATCCATTGCTTGACGTAGCTTTCTCATGCTTGGTCTCAACTCCCTCCTCCAGTCACTAAGAGATCCAAGGTCTAGACCTTCCGTAAACTTATTCCTTCCATGAGGGATAGAACTCTGGAAAATAATTTCCATTTAAACATTTGCTAAAACAAAGCATCTTAAACCTTTACTATGCACATATTCTTTTGCTTGTAAGTTACACTTAAAATTACAAAGAATGTACTTTTTAATAAACAGACCATTAAGTTTCCTTTTAATCTCCTTGAGTATAAATAATGGCTGAATAATTTGGTAACTCACAAATGATATATGTCACTGATAATAATGATATGACTGAATCATCACACTGCTTATACCTCATGGTTGTAAAATGAGAACAAAGGATTGCAGACTTGCTTAATAGCCAATCATCAGGAGATTGCAAAAAGATGCATGAGCAAACTCAGGATAACACTAAGAAATAATTATAGTAGTAGCAATGTGGTAAAAATCTGCTTAAACTGACAGGTAGGAGTACCCATTATATTAGTAGTGAATTCTAAAAAAAGATATAGGTGCACTTGGAATAATTATATTACCTACAGTAAAACATGTTACTGAAAACTTCTGCATCAGAGGTCAAAGGCCAATCTTTATATGTATGCAATATATGGAGAATCAGTGCTTATAATATGAGGAGAAAGGAAGTAAGCTGATGACTGAAATGAATGACAGAACTAGATACATTGTGCGTATGTAAGACAAAATGGAAAAATTGTGAACATTGTGATTATTAATGATGGTCTACAGTAGATGAAGACACTGTGGATGATAGACAAGGAGATGGTGTGACTAATTAGTGAATTTGAAAATTAATTAAATAATATATGTGTTATATGACATGAATATACATTGTAGTTTTTCAAAGCAGAGCACCAAGAAACCTCAAATAGATCACTGAAAGAGTCTGCTTTAGTTTCTATTTAAAAGATTTAAATAAACCCATTTATCATATGGTGTGTGTATTATATAGCATATGCCATAAAATATAGTTAAATTTTGTGGCTATACATTATGATGCATACAACATATCCACATAATTAAATTAGCCTGGTCTTTTTATGCTACATAAACCCCCACTCCTGATAGAAATTTCTGAAAAAGGAGGATCATGCATGCTGTAAAATGTTTGAAAGTCTAACATGTTACTTTGTATTTGTAGGTCATAACATGTTGTGTTCTTTTGTATTCAAAGTATGGAAAAATGCTCCCTCATGATGCAAAAGGAGAATTTATAAGAATAAGTATTTATACTTTTACCAGGCTGATACTCACTGTAGGCTTAGTGGCTTCTGATTTGTTTTCTCCAGTAGATGATAGAGAATTCTCAGACTTTGGAAGCAAGGCACTCTTCTCTGAATCTTCCCTAGAATCAAGGGCACTCGACTTTTGGGAGCTCTCTTTTGCAGATCTTTCAGCAGATGAAACTTTAGATAATTCAGCTTTGCTGATATTCCTATCAGTTCCTTCATTGCATTTCATCTCTCCATTGCCTTTGGGTTGCTCTGTTACAACTGCTGAATCATCACCAGAGTTGGCTTCTAAAGCTTTGATGCGAGATGACCCTGCACGAGCTATCAAAGGCACTGTCAGAGGTTTAGGACGCTCCCTCAGTCTCAAGGCAGGACTTGAGCAGCGCCCACACAAAAATTTCACCTGCAAACGGAGGGATGAAAAGAATGTAGAAATTCGTGCGTATACCATAAATCAGTGGCAGGCAGCATGCCAATCGCTATCAACCTTTCAATAATTCTAAATATGTACCCTGCAAGCTATCTTTTAGCTAGTGGCAGGAGGTGCATGCACCATAACTCTACTTTCTTGATCAATTGCTTTCATCAGCATTCACAGAAAAAATGAATTCTTGAATTTTTAAATTGAAACTGCTTCTATTTCTCTGATCTTTCTTGCAGTATCAGAATGGCCAAGGAGGGCACATATTATTGGCTACTCTGCCACAATTGTACTCTCTCTAAATTTATTAAGTAAATTATGTCTTTGATAGAATGTTCTTTCTTCTAAAGATTCCCATCCTGGCTCCTGCAGCATCTGAGTAACAGTCACCAATTTGTTGTAGCAATTCTTCAAAATACATATCACCTTATGCCGTATCTTTTCTAGTTAACAAATACAGCACTTCCAGCAAGGTTCCATACACTATAAGTATACTATAGGTGAGTCCTAACCAGCACAAAACATAACATCTAGCATGTAACATCTCTTGTGGATTATATTTTTGCTCCTACCATCATCTGTTGCACTCTCTACAACCCTACTATCTTCTATCTATTGCTTTAAATATCCTCTAGATTAAGCCAAGTTTCTGAAGTGTCCACCCACATAAATAATGGATGTGAGTACCCAAAAGTTATCCAACGGTACCCAAAAGATAGTTGAGGGATATTTGGTTGATCACAACAGGTAACTAAAAATATTACTTCAAACTGTTGAATTGATTATAATGTCTCAATGTTTTGATAAAATACAAAATAAGACCTGGAGATGCCAAAATACTGCTATTAATAATTTTTGTTTCAACAATTGCCAAATTTTTGCTTCCCTTGGTTGATCACAGTTGAAATATTGGGTTCAATTTTGATCACAGTATGAGATGATTAGCCACTCCTAAAGTAAATAATCATATGAAAAGTAAAAAATTTCCTGGATAAGAATAGTATATTCACAAATTCCACTATTTTGGCACAAGATTCTGGAATATTTCTTAAAATTTATTCTGAATGACTTTTAATACCTCAGAGAAACATTCAGCAAAATTTTAAATACTCTCCTTGTAACCTCTTCATGCAGCTTTTTTTCAATATACTTTTGAATCATTGATGCATTGCAACAATGAAATCAATGTAACATTTTCTATTCTTAGATATGCAAAAAAAAGATTGAGAACATGCCTTGCTAACTAGGCACATCATGGAAGCTTCAATATTGAGCTGTGTCAGGTCCCAAGGCTCAGGTTCTTCAGTTGGTCGATAGTAATTGGCTGAAGGAGAGGAGCACATTGCTTGTGTGTCCAGGAAGCGTCGGCCTTCTGGCTCTAGATTCTCAGATTCTGTAATTTCCACAGATGATCTTCCTTCTGTCTCACCATCTTTAGGATCTGGTCCCTAAGGAACAAAAGGCAATTAGTGAAATGAGTTTATAACATGCAAAATCGCACATGAGTGTCTTTATGTCCATTTATTTCTTAATTTTGAATGGCAGCTAAGAGTATTCATGCCTAAAAGTAAAAACAAGGCTTGAATTTATAATAGTAGGGGGATAATAATAACTGCTAAAATGAAGAGAGATTTACTTTTTAATCCTTTAAAATAACTATATAACCAATTCATCTGTTTGTGAATACTATTCGCTCCTTTATTAATTTAAGTATTATTAATTGTCTCATAGAATGCCTTCAAGCACTTGGTATTTGACTTAAAGTATATTATTTCTTGAACTTTGGTAGAACTATTTCAAGACAAGAAGAAATAAATCAGTCAAACAAAAACAAAAGAAATGAAAAGCAAGCAAATTTGTAGAAATGCAGAAATTAGCATACTGACCATCTTATGTTTCTCTGATTCAATTTGAAAACTAAGTGCAACTGCTGATGCAATAGAAAAATTAGTGATTCACTCTCAACTATGAAATATTGGAATACCTCTGTAGCCACTGACTCTTGTACTCTTTGAATTGTAGCAGCATTGGATAATGTAGTTGATGACTGGCTGACACAGGATTGATTTTGCTGTTGACTATTCCAGAATGCCTTTATACAGCGAGGGCTGTCAGGAGTTGTGAGGCCATCAGGTGATTGGAGCTCAACACTCATCTGTTTCAAAAATAATAATATTTTGCAAGATTAATTTAGATGACAGTTTTTTAATATATTAAGAATTATTTAAAATGCTCTCTTTTAAGGTGCTATCCTGCTCAATGCATAGTTTTCTCTTGGTCCCAGTCCCTTGCAAATAAAACAAAGCAAGCAAAAACTAGCTTTGAGATACATTTGTCATAGGGACAATAACAATAGATCAGATAGTCACTTGGAAACGTTTCCTTTTGCCATAATCTATACAAATATCAAAGAAAACAGAAAGATAGAGGAGTGTTTGTTGGGCTGTTGGGGGTAGTCTTACGGAGATTGTGCTCTGTTATGGCTTCTGACTATTGTGGTTTAAAAATTAGTTATTTTTCTTTTGCCCATCAGTTAAAAACTGCCTAATTACAGAAAGAAAAATGACTTAAATTAAGTAATGAAACATTGAGCTCTCCTTGATCAAAAAGCTGATCATTCTTTAAATATATGAAGAGGGCAACCAATATTACACAATAGTTCATGGACCCTTTCAATATCTACAACTTTTGCATGCAAATAAAACTAAACGTGATTTATTTTTGTTCTTAAGAAGTAAAAGATTTAAATATAAAAAATAAAAAACCTTTCCTGTTAGTTTTCTAATGTAAATGAACTAAATAATTATAGCATCCTGGTTGTAATGCAATAACGCTAATAACAGTTTTCACTCTATACTCTGAGAAGTGTCTTAACTGGGTTTTACTATATTAATGATTTAAAATTAAATGCTTCATAAATTTTACAAACAAACCTGAAATGTAAATAATAATAATTCATCAAATACTTTTTTAGTAAAAAATACATTAAAAAATCAATTCAATAAAAAATACATCAAATACTTCTTTTGATGCAAAGCCTACATCAGACTGATGTACTTCCATCGCAATAAACAAATTTCAGAAAATACTATAGAGGGGCAAACAGATCTTAGTATGCATTATCAGCATTAACTCTATTTCAGCAATTATCTTTTGGCCTGCACTTATGTATGTACAATGTAATTTTATGGCTCTTTTTACTTTATTTCATTTAAAATTAATTTTTACTTCCTTTAGAAGAGTATGATATATAAATAAATGAAAAATGAAAAAATGATTATGCCTTATGCTGCATTACATAGACTGAATAAGAAAAAATATTAAAATTATGCTTACAAATATACAGTACTATACAATATCAAAGCTAGAAGTTACTACATGTATCAATTAAAGTTAAAAAAATTAATGCTCTTGCATGAAATAAGAAAAGATATTATTATAAAAAAAATTAAGTCATTTCTTGCCAACTTTTGAGAGGTAATACTTCCATAAGCATCTACAATTGACTAAACTGCAGCTGATAAGATAATTTCTTTAAGAATGAGAGGAGCTTGATCAAATTGGATGAAGAATGGTATCAAATACTTCCATAACAGAAAATAATCTTCATTTCGCATTCAAAGTTCCTAAAACCAGAGGCTTTCAGAGAAATTAAACTACTCTAGACAAGGAGAGGAGAGAGAATGATGACACAGATTATTTATAAACTTGCTAATCATAAAAAGTGAATGATTGGAACAGTTTGCAGTGCCTATAGGAACAGTAAAAATCCACGCTTTAAGCAGGTAGCAGAGCATCTTAAATCACCAAGTATACCATTTGAAAAGGACTGGGACCATGAAAAAAAACGATGTATTAAGTCAGGAGCATCTTAAAGGAATATTGCTTTAATTGTAAATCTGTAGCTAAAATAATGATGATGTAATTGTCAAAAGAAGATAATGTTTACTCACTTGTGTCTTTGTATCCTTTTGATCGGCAATCTCAGAATCTGTCTCTTCTTGTATCCCATTCTTGCATTTGTGAGAATCTCTTGCAGTACACAAGTGGTCCTCAGTACAACTGGAAACAGCTGATGAAGCAGGTCCTGATGCTGGAGATACTTTGTTCTCTTCGACAAATGCCAAAGCTTCTTCAACAAGTCCTGGATCCCATAAGCTCAGTAAAGTGCGAGTCTTAAAAGAAAGATGTAATAATCAGAGTGAGAGAAACACCTTCCAAACTTCAATTTGTCCTCATCAACATAAATATGATCTATATTACTGTCTTTTAAAAGGGTTTTACAATTGAAGTTTACAATTCTGATGCCTACTTTTACTCTTAAAAATAATTTGTTTTCCATGAGCAAAAATTATAATAACCATTAGACCAATATATTAGCTGCATTAATAAGAATGCTCCTAGAAGCTCTTAAAGAATAATCCCAATCCTGAGTACTAAAATTAGAAAATTAGGTAGCTAAAAAAGTTAGAGTTGCACATAAAAGAATAGACAACAACTTATGATTCTTATTATACTTACTTACTTATCCTTGGAAAAGTATAAGCAATTAAATAGAAGTAGCTGCTGAAAAGTACAAACAAAGGAGGTGTATGTCAAAACACTTTTGAGTCTGATAAATCAAACAAATTCTACAAATAATTACGCTGTGGAAGAGGAGTTAGAAATAATTCATTCATAATTAATACAGATGCAGGAGATAACCTGTCCCAGGAACAGGATGTCACCAAGGCATCTAATGAATGGTTCTTTGAAGTTAATACTAAGGAGAATTCAAGGAACAGGCAAAATAGTAATTGGGGAAAACAATTCACAAAGTGTACGGAGCAACTCAAACTATATCTGAATTCTCAACTCAGTTATTTTAAGGAATATTATCAAATTGAAAAATAGGAAATCGAAAAGACCTGATGAGATCTCCAGTGATTCTATTAAACTGGGAAATAATTCAATATTAGCCTTATTTTAGAACATTGCATACAGAAACTTTAAAAAAAGAAACAACTATATTCTTGACGACTGGTCTAAAGTGATTGTGATTCCAATACACAAGGGAGGTTCTAAAAAATAATTAGATAACTATAAGCCCATTCCTCTAACCTCCCAAGTCTGTTAACTAATGGAAAAAATGATAGTAGACAATCTCTGTGAATACAGGACAAAAAATGACTGGTTAAGTAAGAGGCAGCACGGATTCAGGCAGGAATACTCAAGTGAGACACAGCTCCTTGGATTGGTTCAAGATATTACCAAAAATATGGATAAGCGGGATGAAGTTGACGCAATTTTCACTGATTTTGCAAAGGCCTCCAATAAGGTACTGCATGACCTACTTTTAGCAAAAGTATGTACAAAAGTTAAATGTTGATGCTTGGGTTGGTTTGGCTGGATCGAAAATTATTTGAAAGAGAGAGTCAGAATCGGCAATTCTTACTCTAAACAGATTGAGGTTACCTTGGGTATTCCTCAGGGTAGCATTTAGCATCCTAGGACTATTACTATTCCTAATTTATATAAACGATCTCCCTAAAAATATAAAATCCGAAGCTAGGCTGTTTGCCGATGACTGCATTTTATATAGGCCCATAATGGAAAGATGTGACTGTAAAAGCTCACAAAGCGATATAAAACAGAATGGACTAAGTTAAACCATATGGAGATCAATGTCAGGAAATGTAAACATATAATGTTTCCTAGAAGAAAGTCACCAGAAATGAATCGTTATGTACTGAACAATGAAACCATTCTTACCATCCCCGACTGCAAACATCTAGGTATTACACTATCTGAAAATCTTCAACGGGAGAGTCACATTGAAGATATAACCTCCAAGGCCTATAGAAATCTTCACTTTGTAATAAGGAACTTAAGACTAGATATGCAATCGGAAATCAAAAGAAGAAAGACAGGGTTAGTAAAATGTTAGGTCAACTAGGAGTAATAATTAGCATTGAGGTAACAATTAAAATTAAAGATAAATATTTAGATTAACGGGTGTAAAAGACACTTCAAAATGCAACACCATGGATTTCTTAGAAAAACTTAAAGAACAATTCAAGTCCATCAAATTCACTGCTGAAAAAAAAACAAATGACACACTACCCTTCTTGGATTTAAAAATAACCTGAATTCAAAATAAGCTCAAATTTAATATAAATAGGAAACCCACTCACACGGAAATGTACATACTATATGACTCAAATCATCATCTTTCACACAAACTAACCCCATTCCATTCCATGATTAACAGACAACTAAAAATACCACTTTCACAAAAAGACTTGAAGAAAGAGTTAAACCACATCAGAAATATCACAAAACAAAACGGATATGAGCAAGACATTGTTAACATTCTTAGGAAACACAAAAATAAACTCAAAATAAAACAGAACACAATTGTAACCTCAACTCAAGACAAAAAACACAACTTTATAAAACTTTCCTATGCCCTGGGAACTAGCAATAGATTGAAAAATAGTTTCTCCATGTTTGTTTGTGTTGGTTAATAGAAAAAAACTATCCAACCTCCTTCATAACTCCAAAGACACTATGGCACAAATACTTAAATCTGGCATTTGTGAAATTTCATGCCAAGATTGCGATAAAGTATACCTGGGGCAATCAAAACGCAAAATAGAAAATAGATTCAAATAACTCCTAGCGCACTTCAGACACAACCAAATTAATAAATCCAGCATGTGCAACATATACAACAATCATAGCATTAATTTAAACAACTCAAAGTTAAAGAAATCGATACTGAAATATTCAAAACTAAATGCTTATGAGAGCATCTTCATACCTCAAAACAAAGGAATACTTAGGAATTCCAACGACGGTCCCATCCCAACTTCTTCATTATACTCTCTTTTGGAGACCAATTCTTAAAAGGACTTAATCCCTGAATTTCCATTCCCCACCTTATTCCTACACTAAAAAACCACACCCCCAAAAACCCCTCCCACAACAAACAGATACAAATACCTCACACTTCATACTTTCATCTCATTCAGCATTTGAACCTCCCCGATGATGGGAGCTTAGCTCTTGAAATGCGCATTGGGAACTTCTGAAAACTGGCCACCACGCAGGTGATAACGTTTTTCCGAGGAATTGCCCCCGACGGTTTACCGATTTCAGCACTTGGAGAATTTCTGTGTCTCTTACTCATTGAACACCAAGTTCCTTTTCTTATCTTTCATTAACGGGTGTATTTGACATGTGGAACTGTAAAGATGGATGGGATAAAGTAGGGGCTAGATTTCATACTCCTAATTATATTGAACAAGGCAATCACTCATTAAAAATAAAAGAACATGAGAAGAAAACCGATTTTGCAAAATCCTCTTATATGAATAGAGGTATAAGAGAATGGAATGCTTTACTTGGAGAAGTTCTCATTCCAATACCAAAAAATGCAAAACTTTTCAAAACAAAACTCAAATTTCATAGTATTTAAATTATGTTTCTCAATTAATAATGCAACATGTTTAGTTTAATTTACTGTATCCTAAATTTTTTTATGTATAAAGTATTATATTATGCTTTAGTATTTTATTACATTTGAATTACAAACTGGGATATTTATTGATTGTAATTTATTGTATAACTATTGATAAGAATTCAACTGTTTACAGGAGATTTTTAGAGGGGTTTCTCTCCCATCCTTGGGCAAATGCTGGACAGATTTTGTCTCCCTTGACTGTTCCATTCCATCAAAATAATAAGAGATAATGGACTCTTCTATTTAAAATATACAACCATCAATCCTGTCCATTAACAATTCTTTGTTCTCTAATTTTTCAAAGTATTGCTTCCTGCAATAGATTTACCTATTACCTCCAAAACCACTCACAAACAATTTTCCTTGTTTCTTCTTCCTTTAACATAAAACTCATAAAATGATTATCACCCATTCTTCTTGTCTTGGCAATCAAAATTAGTTTTGAATAAAATTACCTTTCTTATCATGTCCTCGCTGATTGGGATCATGCCAGCAGAACGTTTTTCTCCAGCCAAACCCATCAATGACCTCATACCTTCCACCACTTCACGTCGTAGTTGCTTAATTGCCTGCAATCAGAACATGATGCCATTTATATAATTCACTTTCACTTCATTTGAAAAAAATTAATTATCAGTGAAACTCTCACCTGTACAGCATCATAGGCCACTGCTATCTTATCTGGACCCTTGCATATATCACCATTAGTAGCAGCTGCTGACTCTTTCATATTATGCAACAGCCTACAAAAAACAAAACATTTCATTCAAAAGGAGAAACACTTAACAGATCATGACAGACAGTCCTTCTCACCTTACTATTACTGACCATAAACAACCAGCATGATAAGCAATCAGGAAATAGACAGATGCAAAAATTTCTTTCCTAACAATGAAATGTGACACTATCTGAGGAAATCTACTATCACATTCATTTTAATGCAATCTAAAGTTAAGAAACTTGTCAACATTTATACTATCTATATCCTGTTTCCTTCAAGAATAGTTATAAATGAAGATTTATAAATGCAGTAAGCCACTCCACTTTCATACGTGGAGCATTCTAGACTCATTACATAATTTTGAATCTTAAAGTAAAGTTGGACAACGGCTGTAAGGTAATGATACAGAGTAGATATTAAAATTAATTTGAGGACAGATTCAAACATGTTCAGAATACGCCTGAACTGATAAAGAGCTACATATAGTATGCAGTCGCTATAGTATAGTATGCTATAGTAATCAGCCATTAGAGTTCACTACATGCATCTGGAATGAAGCAAGTCAAAATAAGTCAGGAACTGTCACCTCACCATTTAAACAAAAGATTTGTAAGTAGGAATAAAAAATTCTAATTACAATGGTCCATTCAAGATACTAGTAACTGTCTATAAAGTCATCAATCCACAGCTTAATTCTACCATGAACCCCTCCAGATTTATTTTCTGCCATTCTATTAATAAACTTTGCAGAAGGAATGAGGAATGCTAGACAAGATGAGGAGTGAGGTAGTATGCTGCCTTTTTCATCACTGAGGCAGAATGGAAAATATCTGTATGAGTGCAATTTAATAAGGAGTGATTCAGATGAATGCCATCAATTGTATCTTTCATCTTATCACAGCTATTGGCCTGACCAAGACAGAGGTAAATTTGGAGTTCCAAATTCAAAATTCTAAATTATAGACAATTATTTTAAGTTTACATCTTTAATTTTAAAGATAATTGTAAAATTGGCTACAATCTGAAATAGGTACCAGAAATTCAAACATTATTATTTTACCAATTATTACCAATATGAATATAAAAGTGAAACAAATACAGCTGAGAATATTTTTCATTGAAAGATAAAATTATTTTTCAATACAATCTCCTGATATCATATTACATTTTTCTCTGATGATCGAAAGATTTTTGATCCTTTTATCATAAAAATAAGTTGGTTCTAAGAATGCATAGCTTTCCACAGCTTCATCACTGTCGAATTGCTGTCCTCCCAAGACCTGTAATAATGCACCCCTAAGGTATGAGTGATCTTCAATAATGGATTTTGTTTTGGCCACTTCTTATTGAATGATATGAAAAGCTTCATGGGGTCTTTACACTACACTTATTTAGAAGTGCTCTGTTCATAGCTTAATGAAGAAAGCAAGAGCAAACTGTTCCAATCATGCAAAAAACATCTACTAAATTCTGTAAGTTGAGAACGCAACTGGATTTTGGTCCAATTGTAATGTGATTTATAAGCAGGGCTGCCATAATGTGCTAATTTCTAAGAAATGTGCTTACTTTGTATAATAAATACTTATTTTGTCTTATTTCATCCAGATCAAAGAGTATTAATGGTCTCACACATTGTATGCAAAAACAAGCGCACTGAATTCATACACACTATCCTCTCTCTCTCTCTCCGTGCTGTAGAATTATGGGTGGCATAATGCCTCCCCCATCCCTCACACTGTGCTTGCTTCGTCATGAGAATGAGCTGCCTAGCTATAAAATGTCTATAAATGCTATGGTCGTGCGTGGATGTGCAAGTGAACACCTATGAGTTGTCAGTAGCATGATTTCTGTACCTGTGCTGGCAGCGAGAGAGTGCCTTAGGCCCCTTGCCTTAACACTAGACAGGTAGTTAGACTAATTATTGGAAAGATAATGAAGTACAAGCACGTTTTCCATGAGGAGTATGAGAAGGAATTCAACAGAGTCAAGAGAAGTCAAAAGGGCAGTGGCTATGTATACTGCGGTGCCAGTAACAGTGACATCAACTTGGAGGCCATGGGAAAGGTGGCAATTACAGCTCACAATGTTACTGAAAAGCACAAGAAAGCATATCGAATCGCTGAGGTGAACCAGTGGATGAGGAACTTTTGCACAAGCCGGTCTGCCCCAACGAGCGTAGACTACAAGGTAGCCGTTGCTGATGGCCACACTGTCAAGCACCAGCAGTCATTCCTCTCCAACGATTGCACCTCGGACATCTTCAAAGCAATCTTCCCTGATTCTGATGTTGAAAAGAAGTTTTCTTCCGTCAGAACAAAGACTGCAAGCATCATTACTAGAGTTCTTGTGCCATACGTGCAGAAAATGATACTTTTAGAATTTGGAGTGCAGCCCTTCTCAATCTCAGTCAATGCATCTGTGCACAATTAAGTCAAACTCTTTCCTTAGGTCATCAGGTTCTTCACCAAAGCTGGAGTGTGAGTGCATCTTCTCGATCTGCAATAAATACCTGCAGAGGCCTCAGAAGACATTTTGAACTTCATCCTCTCTACTACACAAGAGAATGCACTTGACCTGAAGAACCTTACATCCTTTTGTGCCGACAATGCACCAGTAAACTTTGGTGGACCACAGCACCATGGACAAAACAATGTATCCCATTGACTTCATGAGCAAACAATGCCTCTGATCCCAGTGCACATCTTGCACAATGCTGCGGAGAAGGAGGCAGAGAGCCTCCCAATCGACATAGAGACACAGAGAGATGTTGAAGATTGGCAGCCACTGTAAGAGCCAAACCAGAAGAGCAGAGAGGCTCAAACATTTCTGTGAACAACTTGGTGCCAGTTATTTGAGACTGCCCACTCACATGCAGACCAGATAGACGATGTTGGATGCTCTGCTGGAGTGAATGCTTGGTTTCTGGGAACCACTCAAAGAGCATTTCTCTTTCTGAAGAGTTTACTGTGAATCCTCAAGGACTTCTTCAAATCACATGAATCACTGGTCATCTTCTCCTTCCTCCACAGTGCTCGCTATTCAAGAAACCTCTTCTGCTCCTGCAAAAAACGAATGCGCTGTTTTCAGAGCTAACGGAAATCATCAATTAGTTCAAGGGCCAGATATTGCAGTGCCAGACTTCAGGATTTTTTTGAGCAATAACAGCTGAACTTCTGAGAGGAGTTGACGAAGAACACACCGAGTCCTACACCATCTAGCTTCCAGGAGCTTCTACACCATCACCCTGGATTACATCAACAAGTAATATCGATTGGAGAAACATCCTACAAGCATCACCTGGACACTCCTGAGGGAGCGCAACATCAGGTACAGAGAGATGGAGCTGGCAAAGCAGGTAAATCTGCCCATATCAATGATGGACGAGCTCTTCAATAAAGTCTCAGCTCTCAACCCTCAGCTGGAGAAGATACCAGACGATGTGTTCATCCTTAAGTCAAGTGAATGAAGATTTTCATTGGAAATTACACTCTGCCACTTCTCTACAAGCTGGTCAGCAATATCTTCTCCATTCCAGTCGGTAACATGTTTGTAGTGTCTTCTCCCTTGTCTCTCAGCAGTGAACAAAGGAGGGGACTGCCTCAATGAGAGAACGGTCAAATGCTCCAAGTGAAGGTTAATCTCAACATGACATGTGGTGAGGTGCATGAACTGCTTTCGAAAGACAAAGAATTGCTGGAAAAAATTATTGGCAATGCAAAATATTAAGAATAAAACTGCTTTACAATTATGTCTTATTTTCTGGTTAGAAATCTTATTTTTAGGTCCCAATCGATGGTAGCCCTAAGAGTGACAATAATCTATCCAACCACAGAATCGATGGTAGATATCATAGCAGGATATACCATATTAGCCCAAATATAATGTGACCCTAAATATGAGGTATAGTATGAGCCAAAGTATTTTGATGTGAAATTTAGAAAGAGGAAAACTCATTTCATTTTATTCTTTTGAATTATCTCTTGACTAAGAAATAAAAACAATTACATGCTAAAGTATTTGTGTATGAGATAATGAGATTAAAAACATCCACATTAGTGCAAGACTTGAAGAATTTGCTTGAGTTCATTCGGAATTTATTGAATTGCATTGAGAAGCAAGGAATTTCATGGTAACACATTTTGAAACCACAGGGTGTAATTATTTCAAGGATACTGTAATGAAACCTACAGAAAGAGTATTGAGAGCCTATCTGTCTGTTTATCCCTTCCATTACATCATAGCCAATCCCACCACAAAGTGGCAGCTGGCTTGGTTCAAAATCAAAATCTCTCTCCAGAAAATGTCTCAATTATATTTAATTCACCCTCAAAATTTCCAAAGAATGACAAAAAGGATCTTTTATATGACATTATACCAATGATGTAGAAATTTAAATATAGCCTATAATATGCAGGATGGTACAGCTAATTAAAAACACCATTAAGAAAAGGTGAAATTATACAAATTGATGTAACATTTGTTTTGTATACATATATTATGAAACTCACTGCAAAAGACCCCCAGTATTCTTAGGATGACAATGAGCAGCAAAGGCACCAACAGTTATAACATGCAGCACACCGCCTTTAGTACCAAGGGATTCGTTCTGCGCCCACATGCGTTGTAAATGAAGATTTACAGGTGCAAACTCCAGAGACCTATCTTCTTTCCTTGAGCTTGCTTTAAAGTACACACCTGTATAGAAGTATAAAGATGATAATAAGAGACAAAGCCATATATCTGAAGAATACCTGTGATTATGACATTATACTGACATAAAAAGATTAACTGAAGTCTATAAATGAAAATTTGTATTATTTCTTTCTTCATTTGTCGAATAAGAAATGCAATGGACATAAAAATCAATGTATAGGATCCATTGTGACAAAGACAACCAACTATATGATCTCCTCCCCAAAGTAGAATCACCTCTCTAGCATAATAGCTCAAATTACCATAGAAATAGCAACACACAGTTTTTTTTATTTAGAAGGAATTCCCTACCCTGAACTCAACCTAACCTAACCCAACCAAACCCAGTTAATTATAAGCTTGTTAAAAGACCAGGAAGAGCTGTAAATTAATTATGCCTACACACAAGAGAAGCTATGTAGGTTGCTACTACAGCTATCATCACTGTAGCAATTCTACATAGAGACAATTTGGAAGCCTGAGTAGCCATGAACTCCATTGCACTATCTCCAGATTCATTCAATTGTACAGCTAGTTCCATAAAAACTTGCCACCTAAGCTGCTATCCACATAACAGGCAGTGAGTTTCAAGCAAGCAAACCATATGAGAGGAGAGAGAGAGGGAAAACATGCAGGAGATAGTCTGCTTTTATCCTAGCTCTGACTATAGAGTTATAGGATTTGTGTTGTTGATATTGCAATCTTTTATACTGAGTTTGGTGCCCTTGGTGTAGTATTATAACAATATGGATTGAATGAACTTGATTTAATAAAAGGGATAGTTTTTCTGAGGCTATTAATGTAATATCTATGTTATTTTATAAAATATTTAATTAGCAATTTGAATTTCAAACAATTACCTTAGATATTAGCATGATAGCACACCAATTAATATTTCACTTTATATCAATTGATTTGGTGGTATTTAAAATGTTTATAATATTTAATGTAATTATCTGATGTAGTTGATTGTAATTTACTTGATTTACTTTATTGTAATATATTTTGGATATAATACTCCGAGTTCTTTTCCAGGTTAACTTAGAATGATTCTTTTTCAGTGAATTTGCCCAGATCTTTTCATCTTAACTTTCCTTAGGTAGGTTTTGCAATTTTTCATACACCCCTCCTCAATAGCATTTTTCTGCAATATAAATTAGCTAAAATACAGTTGATTAAGTTCTTCTTCCATATTGTTATTTATTTCCTTTATATGTTGCAGTTTTCGTTCCTTTATTTCTATTTGAGTCACAGTAGTGAGTTACCTTTAAATAAATTTTAAATTTTGTCCTGTGGACATCAAGAGAGTAAAAAATGTGATAATATAATTCTTTTCAATCTTGCATTGATATCATTGAAGCACCAAAATCTTAGTTTAGGTGATACCTTGAGAAAACAGTGAATTACACATAAATTTCAGGCTGAAATAAGGAGATCTGATTTTCATTCTCATTTAATACTACACTGCTAACATAGTAAAAAGCAACATTAATTTTAACAAGATTTCATGTTAATAATGATGGTAAAATGCGTTCAATGTGCTTCACAACAGTTTTAATACAACTGTCTTAGGGTTCTTCCTTCCAAGAGCCAATAGAATGCGGAGGAAACCTTACACTTGCTCTCATCAAGCGTCACCTCTGTTGTGGGTTGCGGTTTAGGTGGTAAGTTTCCCAGTGACATAGTTCATAATTATCTAATATAATTAATAATTTATAAATTTATAAATTTGGTAATATAGGATGAAAAACTAGTAAACTGTTTATTTCATCCTATAAATTTATTTAATAATTTAAATGTGTGCAATTACTGAAAATAATTTAACATAATAATAATCAATAATTAAATAAAACTTAATTTACCAGCATGTGCTTCAAGGCTTTGCTTTGCATGAGAATAGAGTCTTAGGAGATGCAGATGTCTATCCAAGAGAGCCAGTTGACGCCCTCTCCATGGTTCTCTGAGTTCTCCAACACCAGCCACTTCCTGGAGCAGTTCTTTTTCCTCTTGCATCCATAGTGCTCTGCAAAATATTAAACATCCTCAATCAGAGAAAATTCCATACCCTTGCCCTGCTTTAACATCGGATTTTGGTGCCTCTCTCTTTTCCAAGCTCACCAGGGAAATCCCACTTAATCCATGCATTAATTTACTGAGAATTAAGTGGTAGCTGTTTTGCTTAGCTGGATTATGGCTTTAAATAAAAAGGTCTCCAGAGATTTTTAAACAAATATTAAAATTATATTATTGTAAAAATAGCAGTTATCATACAATTGCAACCCCTGCTAACTCTACTTCTTTTCTTTTATCCTTATCATTTTCACTACCTCTTGTTTTTTTAAAAGCATCACTTCCAAATTCACATGGAACCAACAACAAGTGTGCTCACATTAAAAAAGAATCAAACGTGATGAGAAATAGAAAAATGGATTAGCATAGGTTCCCAACATGGTGTGTATGTTCCCCAAGGCAATCTTTGGCTGTAATTGTCAAAGATAACTCTGACAAAGGAAAACAATATTGGTTTACTGTGTTTCTATCCCAAATAAAAGAACTGAAATCACTCCTAAATAATGTAGCAGTGATATCAGTCACTTCAGGAACATAACTCCTGCAGTTGGTGAGGGATTACTGCACAATTCTGATATGATAGATAGGAAAATAAGAAAGAAAAAAGTTCTCTTCTCCCACTCTCTGCAGCTATTAGTCATAATAAACAGGATCATGCAGAAAAACTCAAATTATTCTAGAAATGTTGATATGAAAATTACTAAATTTTGTCCAGTTTACCAATGAATCAGATCTACAAATAAGAAACTTTCCAAAGAACAATGGTAACTCTCAAGGTGAAAGTTGGACTATGTCATAATCAACCCATATAGTATTTAGTTTAAATGAATGATATTTATTTTGAATAATAGCTTTCAATGTAAAGGCATTCTCTCAACTTTCGTGCTGCAACTTAATTATACTCTCCAACAAAGGGCAATTTCTTCCAATTTTCATTTGAATAATGTCAACAAAATGTTTACCGATAGAGGTAACAGCACATAATTACTGTCATGCAAACCAAAACTGAGTTCATGAAACTCAAAAGACATTATTCATATTTCTATTTCAATAATTTACTAATTATTCTTAATTCAATTGTGCCCAATAGTCAGTAGTAGCAGAAGAAATTTTGTTTCATATAGGACCTGAATCTATACAACAAACTCCAATTGAATTTTCTTCAGCAATCTTCATTAAAGGAAATCAGAAAGTGGTTAATCAGAATTAGATTTGTACCAACAACTAGTAGTGTTAAAAGAGATTATGTAAAAGATGAAGGAAATCCATACTTCTAGGGTTATAGAGTTTCTGTTGCGTTAACAGATAGAAGCCATCAATGTGAATGTGACATCAAAGGGCTCATGAAATCTCTCAAAAAGCAAGAAAGGAGTATGGCTGTTAGAAGATTATTGCAGATGGTAAAAGTAAAATTCATAAGGCATTTCTAATCAGGGAGATGTCCAAGCCCATATTGCAATTTACATAAAAGAAAAAGTTTCTTAAACCAGTCTTTCTTTTTCATGTCTAAATGATAAGCTCCAAGCTAAACATAAAAGGAGTCAGGAAAATCTTCACTTACAAGAGTTGTCTGGGGATAACAAAGCAAAGCCTGCTCTCAGCCATCATCTCATGCATGGAAATGTCTCCTCCAAGACCTGAGTGCAGCCGATAAGAGTGCACCGTAGCATTGGCATGAAGAAGAGGCAGATAGCGTGACTGTGCAGGGAGGCGTACGCCATTGCTTCCAGGACGAATTCCCCATGAGCCCCCACTCAGTGGGCCTAGCCTCGGTGGCAATGATAGGGACCTGCGATGGCATGGCTGCTGCTGCTGACCACTGTCTGGAGGCTACAAACAGACAAACTTATTAAATAAATAAGAATGAATAATGTGTGACTTTATTAATTGACTACCTTTAGTATACCAGAGCATATGAAAGATATCTATGACTTAAATTGGTCTCAACTCATAAAGATGAAATTCGCTCTCCAATAATGTGAATTCTTGGCTTTAAGCACCTAAGTATGATCTTCAGTTCATTATGTAAGAGGTAAATACAGTCAGAGTGAACTAGAGCTGTGCCTTCATTTATTACTGAAAAATTCGAAGAACCTTTCCCTTTTCTTTTCTGATCTAAAACAAATATATATTTATAATATCCTGGTTATAATGGTATCTTGCTTATCATGCTTTTTTCACTTGCCAATTTGCTTACTAGCTGCCAATTGACAAGTCAAAATGCAGTGCATCTATAACAAATATAAACTCAATGAAACAATGACTGATATGATAACATCACTGATTTCAGATAGCAACTGCACAGGTGATTACTCACAGCTTGCTGATTCTCAGGAAGGGAATGTACAGGTGTTGACTCATGGCTTCCTTTTCCTCCTCCACCACCAACCAAAGATTCTCCTTCTTCTTCCATCTCAAACAGCCACACCGAGGCTGTGACAAATCCAACAGCCGTGCCACCTTCCATCACCTCACCAAGGGTATGTGGGGAGCGCAAGGGAAGGCGACTGCGCCCACCACTCCAAAAGGATCCCAATGTGGCCACAGCAGCACCCAGTGGCGTCGCAGTCCTCGAAAGTCTCTCTCGAACATCATATGCTGAGATGCGTATCTTGGTGTCAGGTCCCAAACCCTCTGAAGCACGAAACAGTGCAGTGCTAAGGAAGACAGGGTTGCTGCTCCTCTGAAATGGGTAACAACATAATGTTACTTTACATAAATTAATGCAGGGGCACAATTATGAGACTGTTATGCATAATAGCAAAGATTTTTAAAACAGAATGAAACATCTTATAAAAAATCCTTAAAATGAATTTTGACCATACTCAAAGTTCTGCATACTATAATAATAATACAAATAAATTAATCTAATTTTTTAACAAAATAATTGAGAATTACCATCTATAAGATGAGTAATACAATTTCTAGCGTAAACATTAGGTATCATCGGAGTTGAGTAATTTAAGCATAATTCTAAACCTAAATGCATTAAAATCTCCAGTTCCCATTTAAAGAGTAAGTACAGTATTTATTTGAAATTAATGTGCCACCAAATGTAATGCATACACGAAAGCATCCAATCACATCATTTGCAGTACCCTATATGAAACACCAGTAGTCATCCACCTTGTATTTTGTATGTGAGCTCCATAGAAATGAATCAGATAAATGCTCACTTAAGCACTTTAAATAATATTTACATGCATGCATTATATTAACATTTATATCAATCATTGCATTTTATCATCAATATTACTTACATGCCCACATTCATCATTATAAAATTGGCCAACTAAAAAGTTTATAGGGCTTGTTGATTCCCTTTCAATTGAAAATTATTGGCCAACTGTTTAGTCTAGAGTATGAGGGGGCTCTTACAGGCAAAAAATAAATAGTGCATGGGTGAAATGTTTGACAAGTTATAGGAATCAGGGTGATCCAACAAGTCGTACGATGGATGAGTAGATTCCTGCCCAAATATAGTGGGCCATCAATTCTAACATGCAGCCAATTTGAAAGACAAAAAAGACTGAAAAGAGTGTGCATTATTTTCAAGGAAATACTGCATATCAATACGCTAGTTCTCTTGGACCATAAAAAAGGTGTTTTGTATAAATATAGGTGATGGTTTACAAAAACATCCCTGGGCTTAGTCCCCTTGATTCAATTTGAATGGAAATTAGCAATTTGCATGCCCTGAAAGAAGATACTTCTTAGGAGATCAGTTTTAAAATAATTGGTAACAGGTATTTGCAAGTCTTTCTGATTTGTTAACAGAGTAGATATGACACTCACTTCGACCACCTCTGTGCGAGCACATTCCACCCAGGCACCTTCCAATGGGATGAATGCATGAAGAAGTAACATTGGATTTGGTGGTCGCCCATGGCCATCACATAATAAATTGTCACAAGCCAAGGATACTTCACAAAGAGGGACCTCAGAGGGATCTGGAAATAAAATATTACTCAATGAATTTAAGATACATAAAACAGACCAAATGTTAGAATTCTCCCTTCTATAGACTAGATCAGGGGTGGAGAACCTTATATCTCCTGAAAGCCATATTTACCATTCAATGGCAAGAGATAGGCCACATGTGAAACCATCAGGCTACTCTTGAGTTGCATGTTGCCAAAATTCAATTTTTTAAATATAAAATTGTATCAGAGAAAGTGAAGTTTAGTATATTGGTTGAATGAGCTAAAAGAGAATATTTTTCATTGGCAAAACCTTTAAAATGAAATTTAAATACGGGCATTGGTTTCAGAAATATATTAAATGGCCTAAGTGAATGACCAAAATTGTCAGTTTTGGCTTGAAGGCCACAGGTTCCAGTGCAAATGCAACTATTATAAACATAAACTATCAACATACTATAAATAAAATAATTAAAATTATCAATCCTGCAATAATTACTTTTGAAATTGAATCATCGTTGATTGAATGCCAACAGAAAAAGTTCATAACAAAGGTTACTTTTTCATGAAATGTCAGCATTTCTGATAGGTGACTTCCTGTTAATCTTGATGCAAGGAAATTGTCTGTTTTTCATGGAAAATAGATCCCAAGCTTCATCAGGTATACTACACCTTTACTGAGTAAAAATTTTGCTGCTGACTTTGATTAATTACCTTTTTATGATAATATGATCAAAAAAGAGATTTTATAGATGAAAACTATGTTCCATAGCAAGATATATAGCTGCACTATCAACCCATTTCAATGTAACAACAGCACCATGATGAGTGGAGGTTGGGAACCATATTTGAAGTTGGAGAAAGTGGAGAGGGAAGGGATGCCAGTAGATGGAAGGTGGACAGGGGTGAGATTCATATGTTTCAGGAACAGCTTATTATCCCTATATAGTAAGAAACCACACTGCAGTCTTGAGTGCATTTTCCTTCACTATTTTAATTTCAAAATTTTGCTTGCTTAAACTTTAAGATGAAACAAAAATGAAGAATTACACTTTTTAATATTAAAATTTAATTCCATTTTGAGAAGCTAATTGTGGTACCGCTGAATATATCAATCTACTACTATTGTATCAGATGGATTTAGGAACTGGTTCATAAAAATTAGGAAATTATAAAAACTGGTCCCCAAAGACTAATGCAAACTAACTGAAACCCACCAATGGAGGCATGGGTTGTATGGTTTGACGGATGGTTGAAAGTAGAGGTTAACGATTGATTGAAAAGATGCATTAATTTGTAAGAGTGAAGAAGAAATAACTTAGGTCATAGAGTCCAAACTGATAGCACAACGTGTTCTTTCGTGTAACTCTTATTTCATGGCATCGCCATGTTCTAAGCAAGTTACAGTCACAGTAAATTCAAATTTACTACGGTAAAACAACTATATTCTGATACTTGCCACATTTTTTCGACCCCAAAATCAGAGAAATTCTTTCTGCTGAAAAAATAAATAACATACTAATGCTAAATTAATCAAAAAGGTCTCTCAACGGACATATTCATGCATTATATTATAGATATGCTTGGGGTGGGGTGAAAAAGAATTATCTTAAATCATTTTCATGTAGAAAGATGAATTTCTTATTTTATCTTCATCACACTGTTGTGAGCAAAGCCTTCTTTCATTCGACACAAAATTAACTCATAAATATCATCATACCTCAATTTCGGTACCAGTAAACTTATAGTTTTATATTACTTTGTTTGAATGCCTCTTATAAAATGTACAAGATTCTTTGAACCAAAATTTTCTAATTATGCAAGCCGAAAAGTCACCAGTTAAATCTTGTTCTATAAGATATACTTAAGTCAAAAAAATTACTGGAGAAGGAAAGAAGCATACTGAAGCGCGTAAATTGTTCCACCAGAAACACAAAAGTTACACAGCCATATAAATCTTCGATGTACTCGATTTAATTGTGATAAGCTTGGCATTTTGCACTGCAAAAAGGATTTTTAGTTTATTGAGATATTTATTTCCAGCCAAAAATCCATAACCTTGTGTAAATATGATCAGTATGAATGTGTTGTAAGGCAATACTATTAAAATTGTTCTTGTTGACGTTGTGAATGAGAACATTCAACTCACTGTAAAGCAGTTTGCAATTCTTTATACTTTCGTACTTGTCAAATTTGACCTTCTAATATTCCTATATTTTATTTTCATTTTATACTTAGAAAATGATCTTAATATATAGTAAACTGCCAAACGCCAGCCAGTAATCCATTATTATTCTATAAAATACTTAGTTTCGAGAAATCTACATGGTATTTATATCTTTG
The DNA here is from genome assembly GCA_036926295.1 of Pachydiplax longipennis. Taxonomy (NCBI): domain Eukaryota; kingdom Metazoa; phylum Arthropoda; class Insecta; order Odonata; family Libellulidae; genus Pachydiplax; species Pachydiplax longipennis. Next base: position 5,880,783 of record JAVFKF010000044.1, on the reverse strand, counting down.
ATTTTTTGCACATCTAAAATATTGCAAAAAGACATCTTAAATATGTCTTTTTCTTAAACATTATTTGAGGAACTTATTAATACTCTACGGTGAGGGTGTTCGGCAACAGTATTCATAAGCAACATAAGAAAATTACTGTCAACTAAATGTGGAATGCTCTATACTGCACTAGGGATGTAACGGAGCTTCAACTCTGAATCGAAAAGGTCAGAAACACCAGTTCAATTTCACCTCCAGATCTGATCTCGGTTCCAATTCTATCAAACAGGAGTTTTTATGGAGTTAAAGCTTCGAAGTAAATGAAATTAATTGTGTCCGTTCCATCGTCAGTGCTTAGGTGTCTGTGGTATGGTAAGGAATAGCATATATAATAGCATTGAAACACTCATTTAACATTTGACACCCAAAAATCAGCTGAGTCACTTCTCAGTAAGGCAATGCGTTGTGTGCTCAGACTTTAGATAGCCATGAAGCCAAAAATAAGTGCTATTTGGAACTTATTCGGTGAAATTGATTCAAACACGGTGAAGTGCAATATTTGCAAAAGAGTATACTTCAGGAAAGGTAGTACTACAACTTCATTGAAGGGGCACTTGAAAGCGCTTCATAGGAGAAGTATGAAGAACTCTTACAGCTTGAGAAAGATCTTGCTACTGAGAAAAAGCAATTTGAAAAGGCAAAAAACAGGTTTTGTTAACTTTAGTGCCAATTCAAAATTTTCTTTTTCTCATTTTGCAAATAAAGTTTGTTTTAAGCATATTTTATAGCTTACTAGTGTAATTCTGTCACCTCTGACTCTGAAAAATTGGAGTGAAACCTCCAAATCTCCAATAAAATCACCTCCATAACATCCCTTTTAACACACGAGGTAAGAATCAGTGGAGTCAGTTAACTTGCTTCAAATATGGCAGAATGCACAAGCTAGAATTACAGCTTTTGGAGCTTTTGTCCCCTCAGTACACTCTGGGCTTAGGTGATGAATGAGGATTTATCCTGAAAGGTCTAACTTGTACTCGTAAAAGATAAGGGGTGAAAAAAGGAAGTATGTTTACAAATAAATTTTTATGTTCATCAGCCTCATCTAGTGGTCTAATAGGGCACAGTTTCAAGATAAATATTTAACAAAATTCATTCAAATAGGGATAAGGTCTCTCCCATTTAGAAAGGAATCTCTCCCTACTGAAACATGCTTCTTCTTCCACAACCTATGAAGCCTTGTAAGAAGTAAGTAGGAGGAGAAGTAGAGGTAAAATTTGATAACTATTCCTTGTTCTATGAAAGCAGCTCACCAAGTGTTGTTCCCTGCTTCAGCCTCCAAGCGTGAATGTCCAAGTGCAGGTCTCCAACGGATGGAGAGAGCAGAGAGGATGATAATGAAGCTGTGGTAGTAGGCTGCGGGGAACCTCGCCTGCGCAGTCGGAGGGCCTCGATGGAATGTCGCAGAGAAAGTAGGCGAGCTCGCACGCAATCATGACCAGCATGACGTAAGGCCTGCACCCAACCATCTCGTTCCTCTTCAGATAGAGCACCTAATTGCTGGTGCTGCTGCCCACCTCCACCATCAAAAACTAAGCGCATTTCGAGAGAAATTGTCAGTATCAATATTCGTTTAATAATTTAATAGACTCAAAATTTTGCTCATAATATCTGATGCTTGTAATAATGAGAGTGAGGAAAAATAGTTCCAATGACTAATAGTGTATTACTGTTGCATGAGCATGAGTTATGAAAGAGTGGAAGAGAGAGAGCATTTTGCACTGTATAGTAATGGGAACTGAGGGCAAAGGTGTTATCAGCTCAGCTGTAACACTTGGGCTGGGGCACTTCCATATGTGCAGTGCGTGGGTGGGTGCACACTACCCAACAAAATGTAACAACTTTGCTCCAGTGGCTTATCTTTTCTCTCTCCATATCAATGGTGTGCATTAATGAAGTGATTGCATTCAGTTTGTTATGTTGTTAACCTATTTACATTTATTGGTGCCATCAGTTTCAAGGCCCTGTCTACAATACAGTACAAATAATCTGATTCCCATTTTTTGCCCTTAAAAAGCCACATATGAGAAAACTAATTGCCTTAAAATTGCTCATTATAAGTGAATGCTTGTTAAATGCATGTTTGTCATAAACAGTGTAACTTTCTCTTACTTTATCTATACATGTAGTCCAGACCATCTCTCTTGCTCTTCAAATGCAAAAATTGAACATAAGTGGAGTGTACTGTATCACAGTCAAATGGAATACAAAGATGAACTATTCTTAAAGCAATTGCTCCATAAATTATTTTAATAATGATATAGAAGTTGCATATCATTCACATTCATGATCATGGAGGGGAGGCATTTTGGCACCCAAGATGGAAAGATATTGATATGTCCTCATGCCAATATACAAGTAAATTATAAGCAATTTACCAATATACCAATATAAGTACTTTTCAATTCATTAAATTTTAACCAACCAAACCATGAGTATTTGGGGTATGCATGTATTGTCCTTTTATTGGGTGAATCGTAATGAATCTTTATCTATGTTTTGATAATGATTTTGTGGAAATGAGAAATCCAAATAATCAATAAAAACAGTGACCAATATATGCTGTATAGTAACTATGATTCTGTGATGTATGTGAATGTCTTGAATGGAATACCAGGGGGATGGATTGAGTCTCATTGTTTTTATAAGTTTCTGTTTGTGATAATGGTGATGTTGTTTTCATTCTGATATGACTTCTAATATAGAGGATTGAGGAGTTTTTATGTTATTATGTAAGTCTTACTTCATCATGTTTTGGGGCTGCCACCTTATGATAGTCAAACTATAGCATATAATAATAATAATATTGATTTACTGACCTGTAATCAACATGTATAATACATCAAACACTTTATCTATAATATGGATTATACAAATCACTTCACATCTAAAACCCATACAATCCCAAAAGAGATCATACAGAAGTACAGGATGAATCACACATGACACAATTATTAAAATTCTATAGAATATATCATTCATAATTTGTAATTCATATTTTCAATTACTAATGATAAAAATTCAATTTCCAAATCCAACCAAAATGTAATAATTTGATTAAATATATTTTCTTTCAAGAGAATTATCAATTCTCAAATCAAATTTAACGAGCAGTTAAGAATCAAATACAACTTAGAAAGTAATAATTTTCTTTTGAAAGGATTTTAGATGAGAGATAGCAGTAATTGTTGGAAACATATACTAATACTTCCCTCTTACCCTCAAGAGAACTGCATAATTCCTTTATCAAACATTTTTTTCAATATGAAGAATGAAGTGCTAAATGATATCTCTGTAACCATTTTATCAAAGATTCTCACCACTCATGACAGAAATATTAAATAAATGGGCAAAATTTTAATTTAGAAGTAAGAATGAAACTGTCATGATGGCCCTAAGAATTAGCATCCTGAGCATTCGTCCAGCTTGGGCTGGAATCGACCACAAAAATTGGTAATAATTATGATAATACTGAATACTACGCAGTATTTATATTTAAAAATGTTAATACTAGCAATGATATATATACTATTTTTAAAAGTTCCTCTTAACAGAAAAACGACTCAATTTTAGTAATTAAACAATTATCATAAAAAAATGTATTATTTTTACAAGCAATAATTTAATAAAAAATTAAAAATCTTATATCCAAAAATGCCAAAAGGCAGAGAGGGTGATTTATAACAAGGAAAGCAATTCCATCACAAATAGTGGTTGGATGGGTAAAAAGATAAGAAGGGAAGATGTGTGCATAATTTAAAGAAGAGAGGGAATATGAGTTGCATGAATAAAGTGAAATATGAATGTAGGGACAAAAAAGAGTTTGGAGTTGATAAATGAAGAAAATATTGTCCTCACTACAGGAGTTGACAAATAAATATTTATGCATTTCAGAGAAATAATTATGCATTATAATGTACATTATATACATTACAATAATTATGCATTTTATATTACAATAAATAGTAATTTCCAAAGTACTTTGACCTGAAAAATCCAATAGTAAGACCCACAAAGCAAAAGTAAATCAAAAATAATTCCAAAAAATTGCCTTGAACAAGGAGAATCAACACAGCAAAAAACCTTTGTACCAATAGTATGCTCCTCTTTGTCAGTCTGAATTCTATATGAGGCTAAGAAACTCAAGATTTTGGGTGCTGTAAACATTATTTATGTGCCATTCAGGAATAAGAATAGGAAACAAAGCACTCAGCTCTCAGACAAAATTTGAAATTATTCTTTTTCAATAAATTGATTGAACTTACCAAGCATGAAAGGGTAGTAAAATATCTCACTATGATTGACATTTGTAGGTGTAGAGGGAGTTCCAGTTGGGCTTGAGACTGCATTCGACACAGCCACTTCTCCATCTTCTTCTATACGAACAGTGCACTGTTCCAATACAATTAATCCAGCAGGCTCAGACCATTGCTCACGCCCCTTCAGGTAAAATAAAAGATTCCCTCTGAGCCGACACCATCGCTCTGTGCTGACTAAAAAACAATAAATGTCATGTTTATACTTACTTGTTATTCAATTACACAGACAAATACAAAAAATAAAATTTCATAACAGAATATGCTAGCAATATCTTATCAGAAAAAAGATCTTTCGAAAAAATTCAATGATATTGTAACGGTGACACTAAGTAACAGTTAGATATAATTATCAGCATGTTTAACGTACAAACTCAAAGTGTTGGTAATTACCTCACAGGTAATTACTAATATTATGAAAATAATTTTGTAATGTTTTCAAAGAATTAAAATATATTTCATTCAAAGGAAATTTTGTCATAATAAGCATATATAAAATATTAAAACAATGGATATTAGATAAACCTGCTAATGATTCTTCCATGAATGATAGAGATGAAATCATCCTTGAAAATATAAATGTAGTTGGCTTCATTTCCTAGTTGGCATTCTATGAAAATTTTCATGTTTGGAAAAACTCACACAATTTGATTTTTCTTCACCAGATTCATTCCTCACATATTTTAATAATTAAAAAAATCATAGTTAATATTTAAAATGTTAATTATAATAAATCAGCAGTGTTTTTCATAGCTTTATACATCATATTATAATTAATTTTTCAAATTTACATTAACAATTCTTTAGATCACATAAGAATTAAAGCATACAACAAAGGAGAAAAGCTTCTTGAATTAATAAGCTAGCCCAGACTCTGGATGTTATTTTTCTAATTGTCTCAATAATTCATTTTTAAGATTCATAGTATATTATGATATATAAATATGATTATTCAACAATGTTAATGAAGGTGATAAAGATTATGATGCATTTATGGAAAGGTAATTTGAGTGTACAAAGGATATGGCATATATTGTACCTGTGAGTAAGAAGATTACAAATATGCAAGCAAACTTCTCTAATTGTATTAACTTCAATAACTAAAGCATGCAGAGAAACAAACATCCAGAATTAAAATGGTACATGTACATGAAATTCACATACAAGATAAGATGCTTTGCACATTCATTCAAGGATGAAAAGCAGTGTACCTACCCAGTCATGGTAGTGCATGCAAAGTGAAACAGCAAAAATAACACCTGTGCAGCAGTTAGAGAGCCACACATCTGTTGATATACCACTTAATTTAGGTGACATTCAAAACAGTAAAGATGCATCACAAGAAAATCTACATATAAAAGTTTACATAGCAAATACCAAAGAAAAAATAATTCATTGTTGCTACCTTTATAGTTAACATGATTATTATAAGAAGCACCATGAATTTCTATGTATAATTTTTACTTAACATATAATTAGTGAACAAAATGTATGAGACGAATGCCTAAAAATCAAGTTAGTATGAATAATATCATTCAGGCAACAAAGCAAACTTAAGTCAATGATGCAAGTTCATTTGAGATTAGTGTCTGGCATACATACAGAGCCAACATGGCAAAATACACCAACATTAATTTTACATACCCAAATTGCAGACATCCAATGTTGTGATCAGCTGTATATTCTAGATACATCAACAACAATTGCAGAACTAACAATTGTGAAAATAACTCATGTATTAGAGGCACATACATGATTAAACTGACAAAATCAAAGCTGTGGCATACACTGTGAGAAACAAGAGCTTTCTGCATGAAAAACTCATTTCAAACTTGACAAGATATGAAGAATCTTGAATAATCTACATTCATGATTATAAGCTAAAAAGCAGCTTTAAATTTCAATTTATAAACAACTCATGAAAGAAATATCTTTTAATTATTCTACAGAAAATTTCCTTTCAAATCAAAATACAGCTGAAATAGTGCAGCAATCATGATTTTCTCAGCTAAACCTTGAATAGATTTTAAGCACATTTGGAAGTGCTTGAATGGATAATTTTCCCTCATTCTTTGTAAAATAAATTTTATCACAAATAACTCCATTGTTGACTTTTTTATTTTAGTAATCAAAATCACAAATTTGTTTTCTTTCTTGGTGACTAACAACAGACACTCATAATACTGTTTATTAAGATTACGAGAAACCATGATTGCACCATCTCATGATTATGATGCCAAAAATAGATTTTCCATGCTAAAAGAGCTCTCATTGCTATTTCATGAACTAACCACAACCAAACTATGATAAGTGAGGGAGAATCAATGCAGCTTTGACTTTTCATTGAAATTTCAAGTAATACCTTTATTATTTGTCCCTCGATAGCAGCTCAGCTCACGCAGATGGGACCTTTTGGTCCGTTTGCCTTCATTTCCTGCAAAGTTTCACAAGGCACTGAACAAATAAGAGTGAGCCAAGGGCCTCCAAACATCAAGAGTTGGAGAGCTAACATAAAATGATTTCAAGAATCTTTCAGCAAAAAATTAAGAAAACATGTTGGATTTAAAATACTATTATAATCTTTTTCTAAGTGATGCCAAGTTAGAAATAATTGGAAAAGGTTTATATAGAATAGATCAATTGAAGAAGTAAGTACTTGATAAAATATTTCATAAGAGATCCCCCAAGGAGAACTGAAATGTTTCTTATCTTCATAAAAGAGGAATTAGTTTAAATGAATAATTAAATAGTGAAAGTAATGGAAGAAATTACTAGATGTGCCTGTATATTATATCAAGTGAAAATACTATTCACCATAAGAAACAGAACATCATTCATGGAGAGGAAGCCATCAATTACTATTGATGGATTATTATCTTAGGCTATAGCATCACCTTTATAAAATAAGCAATAATATTAAAATATTAACCATTAAAGTAGTAATTTAAGTCACTTATAACAATAAATAGTTTAATATTTCCTTCCCATTAACTCTTTACATAACTCACATGACAGTAGTCCATTATAATAAAGAGAAATATGAGGAGATAAAATTAAGAGACATAGAGTTTGGATTGGATAGAGACATTGAGATTTAGAGTCAACGAACAAGTTTTAATTTTACAAAAAGGAAAATTGGCTTAAATTTAGAGCTATCCTAAATTATCTTAATTAATTAATTTAATCATACTTGGACCATAACTTCACACATAATACAGCAAACCTCGCACATATATTCATACCTTTATGTGCAGAATTAACAACTGTTTTCTTTTGGTTGAATTCTAAATTTAAAAAGAATTTTTGAAATGCTGAAGACTGGTGTTTGAACCCCTCCTTACATAAACTATTTAGTTTCAGAAATATTTTTATTCATGTAAGTATCGGATAATAAAGTAAATTTTCTTAAGAACTCCTCAAGCTCCTGTTAATGAGGGATATACTTCATTTAAGAAAGATGTCACAAACAATGTAATAAATCTGTAAGGGAAGTGGTGCATTTAACTTCTGTAAATAATGAAGAAAAATGTAAGGAAAGGTAATGAGGAATAGGTTCTTTAGGAATGAATAACACTCCACAAGCTTTTACACTCCCAAGTTAAGTTTTCACCTCAACCTGTCTATTGATTCTCCACATTAAATATAAGGAGTGATAGTTCTATATTCCTCATACTATGATGAAATTCAGGTGAAAATGTATCACAGAATGGATTCCGATTGGCTCAGCAAATATTGCTGCAATATTCCATGATTGATTATTGATGTTGTGTATCTGTCAATCTAAGGATTTTGTCTATAAAGCAATGTACCAACAAGAAGTAGAACAACTGACTTGGTTCTTGCTATGACAATGGAAAATTTAAAAGTGACACTGCAAATACCTTTGAATATTTTCTTTAGACCTAAAAATACCTACTAAATTTCAATTCTTTACTACGAATAAACAATATTTAATTACCAGAGTGAAATGAAAATCATAACGACAATCTTTTCATAAATATGTAACCAACATGGCTTTGATAACCAAATGACATCAGTAAAATAAAGTATTTTCTCTCCACATATTGATGAATCATTAAGGACAATGAGGGTTTCACTGAAGTTATTTCTATCCATAAAAATTGACTAAATCAAGGAGAGTTTTATCTTCAAATATGCATACTACTATCGGGGATACTGAAAAGTTTATTTAGACTAAATTACCTGATGAGGATACTGAGATTGGAAGGTGACTGCCCTTATTTACCACATACAAACATTCAATGTTTAAGGAATATGTCCCATGTATTGGAAGTGACTTTTTGTAATAACTATATCAATTTAATCAGTGCAGGCAAACAGTGGTTATTCATGGATACAAAATTTTACCCTACTAGATAAGAAACTAATTGACTTTTCTTGTTGTACCTCTCATATAAATGGTGAGGTACTTAATTTTATGAAGAATTATGTTGTAGCTGAACCTGCTGCTGATCTTGTTTCACATTGTCTTCTGGAAGAAACTGTTCTTTAGCAATGTGCTATATGCCAAGACATCCAGATCTGTATACTATGTATTTTCATTTACAGATCTCCTTCCACTAAACCCTAACTTTTCCTTATTAAAATAAATGCTCTTTAAAACCCCCTAAACATTTGTTAGGACCAACAATGTTGAGTCGCACATTTGGAGGGTGTGTAAGCTTGTCACCAGACTAAAATAGTCAGACCCAACTGTCAAGACTTGCAGACCATCTAATTACTGACTATCCAGCCCCCTCCATAGTGTCATACCATTGAATGGCCAGCACCTATCTGTCCTGATCAAACTCAGCTGGCTCCATCTTTGGCACTCTTGATTGTTCTAAGTTGGGGCTTTTAATAACTATATCTCAAGTGTGAGAAGATGAGAAATCAATGATAGTGTAATTATCAGAGTGTTTTCAACAATACTGGAATTGGTGGTACAAACAAAGTCAGCAGTATGTAAACCACCGGAGTAGAAATAAGGCATACAATGCCCCCTTTAGATTTTCCAAAATGTTTATCCTGATACAACAATCATCAAAAATTATATCATCGATTAGTAGAGTTTTCAAAGCAAAACCAATTTTTTGATATAGGAAATAAGCTACTCGTACACTTTCACTGGAGATTTAATTCAGCAACATGTCTTACTAGTGAAGAAACATCATCAGGCAAACTTATTTTTCCAATTCATCAATATATACAAGTAATAAAGGACAGGGATGTTCTGTATAATTGGCTTTCAAAGAGATGTAAATTTATAGCATCATTTCTTCAATTTCAAACAAATATAGAAACACCCTTCATAGGAAAATGTATTACTCTATTATTAATCTATCAATGACTATCTCACAAATTGTATTTAAAATTAATTGAAAATTTCCTTATTTTACTTTTGACAGGACTTTAGATCCTCTGCTTATTTTACGCTGATTACATATATTATCACTCTTATTACTTATAAATTAAAAAAATATTATAAAAGAAGGGATTTCCAAGTTTAAACAACATCTTTCAACCACACAGATGTATTTTCTCAACTTTGAGTTGTAGCTTAATAACTTCAATTCTAAAATGATTAAAAAATTTTGCAATAAGAGTTTGGCTAACAAGGGATGAGCTCAAACCATGGAAATGGCAACTTTCATTTGATGGAATTGTGAAAAAAAAATTGTATAATCAGAAGATATAGTAGAGGGAAAAGTTTAAATATGTTCAAGTCTTTGATTTTATACCCAAAAGTTGTTTATGTTTACCTATTGAGGAATAAAAATATGTAGGACTCCATCCAGGATGAGTCAGGAAAAGAAACAATTACTTAAAATTCCACTTGGACTTTATTAAGACAATCAAATAAATCAAGGAACCACTACAATATTAATTTTCTTGTCAATAATCTTCACTTAATTATTAATTGAACAATATTAGAAAATAAAAAAATGAAAATTGATTTACAAAACCAAGTTTTAGTTTGTCCTCTTATTTATTTTAAATAGATTATCAAGAACCACGAAAGCATGGAATGAACAGTACTTACGAGGTAGTAATAACATAAGAATTGAAATTCACACATATTATCTAACAGGTAGTCTTCAAAAAATTCCTATATTATGAATGAACTTTTTTAATTTCTCATTTGCAAAATAAAAAGAATTTAAACAACTCCCCTATGTCTGGTTTACAGAAAGAAAGCCTCAGAAACTTCATGACACCCAACAAGATGATTATCATGAAAACATCATATGACTATGATTTCCCAAGATTAACAAATCACATGGAATAATATAAAAATGTACTCAAGAATACACATAATTCACTTACTTATTTTGCATAAAATATAAGTCCTAATTCTTTTTACTTGACTACATAAAACAAGTTTTCTTATAACTTTGTTAATAGTTAAATATTCTTTATAAGAATCAAAAAGGTCACCTCTTAAAAACACTTTTCAAGTAATGGTATAAAACATAATCAGAAGAATGATAACATAAAAGTCACGTTCAAGAACAATCCTAATGAGTTTTAATAGGAGAAAATTCTGAAGTTAAGCTTCTGTTAGAAACTGACTTAAGAAGCAAAGGTTAACTCATACTGACACAACAAAGAACATAATTAAACCCAGGACCAAACTGGCTGACACACATTCCTCTGATTAGTTAAATTTACTTCTTTAGATACTAAAAAAGTCCCCATTAATTACCTGACGCCAAATATACCAATTGCAGTGAGCTTTGTGAGTTCTTTAGGCCTGGCAGTATTGCTCACTTCTTAAGGTTAGCATATTTTCAAAGGAAATTTTCAAAATATTATTTATAAGACCTCAAACAACAAATTTTCCTTTAAATTTACCATAATTCCCTATATTAAATTGCCTTTAAGTCTATCTAATGCAAAGTGCGTAATATTCGTAGTAACGTATCCACATTTAGAAATAAATAAGACAGATTAAATTGATGCATTACATGCTTATTCTAGAAATATTTAGAACACGTACTGCTGTTACCAAGCTCTCAATTTTATAACATAAACATGCAATATCAAGCAATAACACAATGCTCGATTGAACAGTAAATACTGGCACATGCTAGGAATAATTGTTTAAGTATATAAAAGAAAATAGTACATGGAATTATTTCTAGTCGAAATCAAGCGGAAATGCTTTGGTTCTTATCCCAGGAAACAACTTTCTTAAAAACTTAATAGGGAAGCTAGGAAAACAGTTTAACAATGACAAAAATAAACGTATTAATTTACAATAGAATTTTCAATTTTCTATTAACACTTACTCTCGGTTCTTCTGAAGAAACCCTCTTGTCTCTCTCGAAGAAAGAGAATCCCTTCCTTATCAAATTTTTGCGATGGCTGGATTGCAAGAGTTATCAACTCTTGCTTATTAAACCTCATCTAAAAGGGATCAAATACATTAGGGAACATCTCATCATGAAACCATGGTCCTAAAAGCACTTCAGCTCAATAAATATCTTCAACGACATATTAAAATATGTAGCCGAAGAATGACACACGAAATATAGCTGTAATAAAAATATTGGCGAGTATTTAAAACTGTACCTTATTAAAATGTCAAAACGGGTACATTACACCCATTTTTGTTTTTTACCCACAGCAGAGGTTAAAGTCAAAACATAAAACTTTAACGATCTTAAACGTCTGACTCCGAAAGGCATATTTACGCAGTAGCCGATTCGGCTTCGGCCATATGATTTAAATTTCAATCATTATCACTTCGACAGCAGCGGCAGGAGATAATCTACGCCTCTCGCCATAACAGGTTGCAAGTTTTATTGACGTATCATGATTGTAGCGGGAAGTTAAAGGGCTACGACATGATTTTTCAAGGGTTCGAGGTTTAGGTTTTTTTCTAAGAAAAACTCGTGACATAAAAGTAATATTCTTGAGAAGCTTTTAATAAATGCGATCTGAAACGTTATAACTCTGCACTATGAGTACAATAACGGTAGAATGAATATACTCAGATTTTGATTCTGAAAATTTTAAAAAGAAGAATTGTGATTGGAAAAAGATGAATCATAATTACATTAAATATTTAAGATTATCTAGCCTAATTCCTGGTTAATTCATTTATAGTATGTGAACATTTTTATGTGCAATATTTTGACTGGTATCGAACTTCAAGAAGTAACAACTGTGTTCTTAAAACTCTGGTTAAAGGAATTTATTTCGATGGATCGTAAAAATTAATTATTCGATTTCAAATCTTCCTTACAAAAACGTTTCTTACATATACATATGAAAACCAAAAAAATCTTACATAAATATGAAAGCCAAATTTTCACATGCATGAATTTTTGGCTCCGAGCCGATTTCAGGAAGACAAAACATCCATTCATTAAATTCCGGTATAGTCGCCTATAATTGACATGATATTTTTATGCAAATCTATGTTTTTTAACTCCTCGTTAAACCAGAGCTATTAGTCAGTAACGAACATAAGGAAAGAAATGTATAACCTGATGGAACGCGCAGTTGTAAGAGAGATTGCGAAAAAAGCGTGCAGTAATCCCTAAGTTCCAAAAATACCAATGATTTTTATTTATGACTGCTGTGTTTCTTCATTTTTCTTTCGTACGTAAATCACTGAATTAAGTACTTATTATTATTAATTCTCTGTTGCAAGCTATGCTAATGTTCATCCATAGCGTTAGCTCATATCTCTTTTTTTGACGAATCTCCCTCGTTCATTATATTATATTTATAATAATCCTACTTTTAATTCTCCTTCAGTTCAATCCTCTATGCTTTTATAACTTCATTCAATTTCTACGATCAATATTGACCCTAAGCGTAACTATTCAGGAATCATTGACCTATCTCCTTAAGCTTAATTCTTTCTTATAAGTATCATTGATCTACTATACATCCTTCGTAAATAAATTTTTTTTGCAGATCGATATGTAATTCTTTGCTAATCTTCCTTAAGACAATCTTTTATTGTCTATTCATCGCCAGTTTTAAAAAATATTCAATGAAAAATAATTGAATTGAAATATTATCACAAATCTAAATTACCGTGAAATGTTTGGGGTTACATCATCATACGTTGTTTCAGTTTTATATTTTTATTAAGATTGCAAAAAAAATCTTTAGAAAAATTGAGAATATGAATCATAAAATTCACTATTGTATTGTTTATTAATTTTTCTTGGGTATGCCCAATAGAAATTAAAATTGATTCCAGTAATCTAAAAAATCTACATGTGGGAAATAATATCTGTTATAATATATGTCTTTGATGCAGTTTAGGCCTTTGGGTGCTACTGGATGTAGATAACCTAATTACTTAAGCAGTCAATGGGGAAGGGTGAAAGATAATTTGATGAGCATCACTGTATGCCTGACACATCAAAGTTAGGGCCATAAAAATTCTCATAAACTCACTTGATTTTTGTGTTGGCTAACAGTTATCTTCATATTACATCTTATAGAGAGAATGTGAAAATTAGTTCTAAAACAAACTAAAGCCATACCGTATTGATCATTACAAAAATCAAGAGAATTTAAGGAGGTTTTTCTTTATGTGTAGAGGTAAATAGGAAGGTAATAACATCTATTAATCTAATTAGTAATTCTTAACTTTTATTTCCTAATAGGAAGTGCTCCTGTAAAGTATTTCAACTCCTTAAGGGAATCAGCAATTTCTGGATTGCCTGTCTGTACAGTTTACAAGGCAGGTTATACTGCTAAAAAACCAATTTCATATTAATATATTAATTTATTACATAATCACCAGAACTAATTGCATTTGGTTATCTTTGAAGATTATTTTCTAGTATTTCATCTTAGGCACCAGTGATACATTGCTAATTCAAATGTTTATGCAGAATAAGCAAAATATTTAAGTTTCTTCAGTTATAGTAATAGTGAGACATATCTCTTCATACTCTTCTGCTAATCATAAGATATACTATTACATAAAAGATACTTTGGTCATCCTCTACAAACATAAGAGTGGAATACCTTCTGATCCCTTTGTCTTCTTATGTAAAAGTTAGCTTTTTTGAAAAATCAAAATACAAGAAAGAAAAATTCCAAAATAATTAAATATAAACTCTCTGAGAATTTCACATTGCAAATAAAAGAATCAAAGGATTTACAAAAATTTTAAAGTATACTTAAAGTATAAATTATCAATGAAATGATAGTGAGAAGATCAATCAACTGGGCTGATTAAATGACAGTAATGAAAGGGGAACTTTTTGAGTGTTGACAGGAAGCTAACAATATTATGATAGTAGATGTGAGAAAAACGAGCCAACAGCTGAATTGAGATGGAATGTGCAAAAAATGCAACTAGGAACTGTAATCTTGAAACATAATAACATAGGACAGTTTTGAAAATTGGTATTTTTAACTATGAAGTTTTCACACTATAGATGAATTTGCTGATTGATCCATCATTTATTGCAGTTTCTTTTGAGAATGTGAGTAATATTTGTATGCAATTAAGTCAATTCAGAAATGTATTATCTTAAAGTTGCAAAAATCTTAAGCAATTAATAATGTAGTAAAACATAATTGTCTTTATTCTTACTTTACAAGATTATTTTTACTTTCTTAGGTTTCCATTATCTCATATGGCATTAATTACCTCAAGATGTTCGAAAATGCACTGAAAAGGAAGAGATCATATGCAACAATTTTCATAAAGAAAAAACTAAGAATTAAATCAACGACATCCTGAGAACATCAGACATCACATAACCCAAAAAACATAATCATTAAGAAATTTCTCTTCAGTCTATCTTGAAAACTTCTTCAAAGGATGACAAAGATATACTTTAATAGAACAGTATCTTCACCAATTTCTTCATCAAGTCATATACAAAGATAAAGATTACTGAATAAATTGTACACTCTTGATTTATTTTGCATGAACAATAAAAACTGGTTTAATGATAATTACAGATATCAAATTGTTTCAAAGAAAGTTAATGGATAGTACTACATGACTGCAATCTCATGAAATACCTTTTTCTTTTCTAAAAATTTCATATATTACATATGCAACACTCACATGCAAAGGAACATGAATTCCTTCCACAGAATGCAAACTGCTGTGTAGTAGACATACTTTATTCTAAAAACTATTACAAATCAATGCAGAATATGTAGATAGCACTTAATCTTCCTAAAGCAGATTTCTAACAGATAGCAGTGCTCCCAACTGTTAATTCTACTTTAAAAATTAAAATTCTTCAGGAATGTTATGATTATGCTCAGTCTAAGGTAGACAGAATCCACAATTTGTCTCAATATTTTCTTTTGAAGATTTCAGATACAGCCACCATTGTAAAACTATAAATACACAAATACATAATGCAAATTGCTAGAATGATACAGCTAATTACTTGAGGAGGTCTGTCCAATGGTGAAATTAATTAAAATATGTGTGGCCGAAGAGAATAATGATAAATAAAATTATACTAATGATAAAAACATGGGATATTTTTGTAAAGAAATTAACTTTTATTTCCTATGATTACCAAAAGATGTTTGACTACATCAAATTTAAACAATCAAATGCTTAATCTGCAATACTGATAAATAGTAACATTACTTAACCCTTTGAGAGATATTGGAATTCTAATTTTTTTTATTGATATTCAGGGTTTAAGTAGCTCACCTTAATAAGAGAAATTATGGCTGCATTCATTGATTACTTATTGTTATTATTATGCTTTCTATTTTTATATCTAGACTCATATATGAATCTAGAGCATTGGATCTTTATCAATACTTCATAATTATATAAAAATTGAATTGGAATGATTTTTCTATTAGCAATTAATTGAGACAAAGTATATATTAAAAGCTTGTGTACACTGCAAAACAAAGACTGCAGTACAACGTCCTTGAATATTTCATGCTACCTCATCAAAAAGAAAAACAGAATGAAAATTTTCTTCTAATTGCACTATTTTCCACACAGTTATATAGGAAATGATATGAAAGTTGTACAAAGACACGATGGAATGAAAATAAGGAAGAGATCACAGAGATTTCAAATAATTATCACTGTAATTTATAAAACCTGGTTAAAGATTTAAGAATAAAATAAAACCTGGGATAGGTTTAATATGGTAAGAAATAATGATGAGGAGGGGAACAAAGTCGAAAAAATATCTGAAAGTACTTATGTAGGTTCAAAGGTAAAAAATATCTGTTTTTCTAGCTACTAGTGGGCACAAAGCGAAAACACACACGTATAAATTTACCAACAAACATGATTAGTACAACGGCGACTGCACAAGACTTGACTAGTTACAACAAAAATTCAGCTGAATATTTCAAAATATCATGCTGAATATATTAAGAAAAACAACAATCAACGGAAGATGACCCAGAACAACGAAATACTTTCGAATGTTTGGAAGACAAGATATTTATCAACCACCACGGGAAAAACGTTTCGTTGAAACAATCATTAGCATAGTGAATTTATCATTAATTGATATTCAAATCGAATTCTTTCCTCAGTATATCTTATACATGAAAAGCAGTTGGGAAATTTGGATTATAATATATAATTTGGTTAACTACACGAGAAGAAAGAAAACTGAAACCCGTGAAACAAACTGTGCACTCTGAAAATAAAGGTTCGTCTATAACCTAGCAAATTTTTGCCTCATACAAATATAACTATAGAAGTACAAACTCAGTATTATTTTATGAGCATTAACTTAAATTTTCTTGCAAAGCAATAGTTAACTCGAAATTCAACTAAAACAATACTAATTGACAAATGTTGGTATATTTCTTTACTTTATATCAATCAGTAATCTGTAGTTTCTTTATAGATTACTTAAACGCTACCACGATCTAAACTCAACAATAGTTGATACGGAAACTATCACATAGCTAAATTCACTGCAGAAATACAACCTCTTGAGTACCTTGATTTTAAGACCAATAGAGATATAAAACGTATCCGACTGCTACAATGTTTAATAATGAACAAAATCCAACGCGTAACGAATGAGTGAAGAATAGTTAAACTTATTCCGAATTTCAAGTTCACATTTCGACAAAAATGTTTAACGTTCCAGACCCGCATTACACGTTACCCTACAAGAGACCCTGATTCTCGCAAGAATTGGTTGACAGCTGAAATTTTGGATTTAGCCTCACACTAGTATCCGCTAGTTTTTCAATTATGTTCGGGATGTCGGAGTAGTTAATTATATTCTACATTTTGAAATAATAACTTTAAGCTTAATCTGTTTGTCAGCGTGAAATAACTTATTGTAATCATTTGAACTATTCGTTGCGTTTCTAAACTTAAGCATCTAATACTGATAACAGCGTCCTCGCATAGAGGCTAGCTCGAAAAGTTCCCCCACATCTGGACATTTTAGGATGGGGAGCGAAATACGATCTGGCCTCCCAAGAATAGTCACGCATTTTCCTTAGTACACCACTGTAATCGTAGCGTGACAATTTTCTTTTAAATCATCTGGCTATTAGACGACGGCACATAATGATTAATTTAGAGGATCCATTTATACAATGTGAAACATTCCCGATTATATTTTCTGCGAAGAATATCTAAGCTTCTCCAAGTTATCGATCGTTCACCGCAGAAGTCACCCATGCAACCCTACACGGGATTCACCGTCACATCCTACCCTATCGTATCGACGTATACTCGTTGCTAGGCGACGCACAAGGAGTTACTCAACCCCACTTTTATGCCCCCCTCGTTTCAACGCTTCATTCGGCAGCATTAGAGCGGTATCAGTTTTGATATTTCGCTTTTAGGGATATTCCCTGAATTTAATACCCGAAGAAGGGTTGATCAAACAACTGAGTAAGTAGGACCGTTTTTAACCATAATATTTATTTAATAATATGTTGAAAACATGCGAATTCCGTATAAAGTTCTTGTTGTAAAACAATATAGCATTGCTACCTGACATTCGGATAATATCTTCACCCGTCGTGTGCGTTCTTTTACAGATTTCGGGTACTTTACTCAGCCATGACAATTGAAATCAGTTCGAATGTAAATTTGGCTATTCAGAATCAGGGTAAAGATTTTTATAATATGGAAATGGAAAGTAATTCGTCAGTATCTTCTGCAAACCAGCAGGGTAAGATCAGAAGTTATCGGGTATTTTAGTAGGATTTTAATTACGTTGCAGGTTATAACCACTATTTTCCGAACATAATCATATCAGAAAACCTATATTTTTGTTTCTTTTTCCAGATTTGTTGATGTGTACAAGATGTGACAAACAATTTGGACAACCTGAGATTCTTCAACTTCATGCTTTGATTCACGACTCCAGCGAGAAGGCCGAAGAAGGCGGCACAGCTGCTAATAACGAACCGCCCAAGGGAGCTGTGTATGACAAATGTTGCTTCGAACCCGGTGGTCAAGAAAGAATATCTGCGAATACAAGAAACGATATTCCTTCATCTTTTAGTAAGTAAAAATTTTTTCTAAATTTTTATGCTCGTAATTGAAAATAAGGTACTTGACACAGATTGTTCGTAATTGCGATGTAACATGGATTTGCCTCAATTTTGTGTCACGGATATAATGTTGTAAATTAATTTGCGAACCGTCAGTGGCATATGGAAGGGGGATAACGAGAAAGAATCATCCAGTCCACCATGTTAGTATTTTATATACGCTTAGTGGTTTTGTTTTCCGACTTCTCAATGTATTTATTTTAATTTGGATTTGAAACAATGTTATAAATGCGGATGGTATCAATCTGCTGTTGAAAAATTTCGTATTTTCGAGTTTAAATTGATCGTGCAACCCCTTCAACCAAAAGGAATTGCACTACTAACATTACTATCTACGCGCCTGTGTCTTCAAGTATGAAATGCAGATCTCTCAGCGGGAATTTTGTGAGAAGAATCTATGTAGTCGAAAAGCATCAAATATAGAGAGAATGTCCCACCATGTAGGATCAGACAAATTATGCAGATGCAGTGTTTTTCTAATCATCGATTAAAATAAATAAATCATGTTACTTGAATTGATTTCGTTTCATATGAATTTTTTTTAATACCAACTGCAAAAATGAGTTTTAATTGTTGAATTCTACCTATGATTTTACATTTTTAATATGTTTCTTTATTTCTATTTAGTTCTATTTGAACAAAATTATAAATAACATGATATATGATAAAAAGAACATATTTATTCATGTTTGTTTAGTCATTTAAATTATGTAATAGGTAGTTAAAGATTATAAATCTGCATTCACTCACACATATCCTAAGCAGTAATTTTTGTTGCCCTGAACTGAGTTGCATCTTCCCCCCAGAGATCTTAATATTACTTTCCAACAGTTTTAAAAAGGAATTTAAAGAAAATAATAGAATTTTCTGACATTTGTATTGAAATTTAAAAAATTCTCCTTGTTGACCTTTTTACTGAAAATAGGCATTGTTTCTAATTTTTTCAAGTAGTTATTTCTCTAATTAATTTGCATTATTGTTGCATTTGCTAGTGAGTTTAATAGCATTTCCTCCTCTTTGTTGAATATAGTAGTACTGAAAGATTTAAAATTTTTATATTACTAAAGACTAGGATGTTCTCAAGTGTTAAATTTTGCTTATATATTGTGAATTAACTTCCAATATTATGAATTAATATTTTATACCCTAATCACAACCTCCTGTTATCCTCCCATCAGTAAAGCTCTATGCAAATATATGTATGTATATCTTTTACATATAAGCTATTACTTATAAGTAAATTTTAATGATTGATTTAATTCTATGATTTCAGCTAAGAAAAGCATAGGCTTGACCAAAGTGAAACTAGAAGACTGTCTGCGTTGCGATGAATGTTCATGCATCTATATTCATGAAAACGACTACAGGAAGCATATGAAAAATTTTCATAGAGAGGATTCTTCAAGAAAAAATAAGTATGAATTACTATCTTAAGAAATTATTTGTCAAATTAGTATTGAAGCACTTTAGAAATTAAAATGTTTTCTGTTTTATAAATATCCAACTGCTTTAGATGGTGTTAATTCTCTTTAAATTTCTCATTGAAAATAGTGGATGAATGGGTGGATTTCTGTTGAAATTAGATTAAGTTAATCTCTATTGCTCAGTTTGATATTGTGCACGTAATGTTGATTTACTTAGATTTGCTAATCGGACATGAAATCAATTTCAGACAAAAGAAAGGCTGTCGGTCATGTTGTAAGCAGTGTAATTGTCGCATGAGCTACAAAACAATCCAAAAGGAAAGGGGAAACAATAACCTTTTCCATTACAATATTAAGGTAAATTAATTATTTTAATTGAATAAATGTTAGATGTTAACAATTATTTCTGCAATTTTGTAGTAATATTAGGATTAAATTAGGCATTTCCAGTCATTTTACTGTACATTTTGATTTGCTTCATGTATGTGATTTTAAGCAAGGTTAATGATATTTCTGAGTTTGTACTAATAGATTTTATGTACTACTTCTAAAATGTATGTTGATATTGTCAAAATGAACATTTAATTTAATTCCTTGCTGAATATAGAGATGAATTCATTGGGAATGAACTATTGGTACTTATATAAGATACTGCATATCATCAGCAATTTGTTCCATCTACCATTTGCTTGAATATCGGGAACTATATTTTAAGAAGTTGTTGATTAGATCAAAGATTTCATTCACCCTCTTTGCCTCAGCATAGTAGGAAATTACATATATAGTCCTTCAAAACATCAACCCATCTTTTCCAATCCAATTGGGTTTAGTGCATTGTGTGTTCTATTCAAAAATGAATTTTATTTTGTTTCAGTGGTAATGGATGTGTTGTTAGTTTTTTTTTAAATTTTTTTGTTGCTCAGTGCTATTGGAGCTATTGTCAACTTGTTCTCTATGGAAGAAACCATTAAATATGCTTGAATTGTTACATATTTACAAAGATTCAAATCATTTTAAATTACCAGTTTGGAGAAAAATGATTTACTGAGGATAACATTAATTTATTGCTGTTGCAGAAAGCCTGCTGGTGACTAACAGAAAAGTGCCATACTTTGTAATTAGTCTTAGTAATAGTTATAATATGGATATTTAG
Source organism: Pachydiplax longipennis (assembly GCA_036926295.1). NCBI lineage: Eukaryota > Metazoa > Arthropoda > Insecta > Odonata > Libellulidae > Pachydiplax > Pachydiplax longipennis. The sequence goes on along the minus strand of JAVFKF010000044.1, from coordinate 5,859,334 downwards.
TAAATTTATCAACTCTGCAGCTCCTAAGTAGAAACAAATGAGAAATATCAATGTGACTGGGACTCGAATCCAGTCTCCCTACCAGGCAGGATAGTATACTGGTTAGATTACCTGGTCAGAAATCAGGAAACCTAGGTTTAAGTCCCAATCATGTTGATATTTTTCATTTCACATTAGGTTTTTAAGCAACACTGAAATATTTGCAATGTTATTCCTAATCCTTGTTCCCAGTCTTTGCAGTTCATTAAACTATAAGAGAATTCATGTCTGTCTCTTTTTAGGAAAGTATGAATAGCTAATTGTATTTGATCACCTTCTTAGGACCGATGGAGCAAGATGGTATCTCGCAGGCTTAAGTTGGAATCGCTTGCAGAGTCATCCAACAGTTTAGAGACAATAAAAATGGAATCTGAGGGCAACACTGATTACAGTGAGCTGTTGAGCCGAGTGGAAGTGAGCATAAAGACGGAGCCATTGGAGGATTCGCAGACAGCTCAAACAGACAATGGACCAAGAGGTGCCTAACTACATCTACCTCAGTTGTTTTCTAAAGCCAATCTTGCATTTCCTCATTCACTTGGCATATTTATGGCTTCTTTGTTTCTGATGATGAGCAACATTTTCTTGTTAAGCTTCTCAACTTTTGTACATCTTCTAAAGGTGTTAAAGTGTTATGTTAACCAGCTGAAGATGCAGAGGCATTTTCCTCCTTCGTGTCTCGCTGGTGCTCTTTTCAAAGCAAATGCAAGCAGATATTAGGAGAAATCAAATTTACTTTGCCCTTATAGAGTAAAATAAATGAGTTTAAGGTTGTTTTAGTTTAATAACATTATGAGAACAAGGTATTAATAACAGGGATACAAATTAGAGTTCTAGTCATCAATGGTGAGACGGCACTGGTGCAATAGTCAAGAGCTCTTTGTTGTAGGAGTAATATTTTGAATAAAAATTTATTGCCATTGATTAAAGCTGATTCTATAAAGATTTTTATTAGTCACAAATATGGATATAAGGTTCAGTGCAGTCCCTTAGGTATTGGTTCAGTATTTCCTATATATTTTGCAGTTACATGGTACAAATATTTCAGTAGATTGAAAATGAGAGAGTAAAAGATATACTTATTGCTCTGAAAAGTCAAATATGAGTAGTTCATATTTATATTGCATAGTGGGATAAAAGTCTGGACTATTGAAAATGGCATCTTTAAGAAGAAAATATTTTCTTTTTCTTGTCTTCTGTGCAGTCAATTAAAAGTTTATTTATTGTATTTTATACCATGTCTTGCCTTTAACAAAGGTACTATCTTATGTAATCTTATCATATCCTTTATAAGTCTTCTGTATGGTGCCATTATTGGCATTAATTTGCTACATTACCAAGGATAATTTTTGCTAGATATATAAAAATTACAGTATAAAATAAGTGTTTGCTCCAAATTACCTTAATGATGTCCTAGTAAAAGTTTTTTTTAATGCAGTTGAAAATAAATCCAATTGGAAATACTTTGTTGTCCTAGTGAAGACAGTTGCAACTTTGTTACGCCTTTTTTGACTATTTAGGTCATTTCAGGATAAAAATTTGATGAACTCACAATTTTAGAAGATTGGTTATAATCATATTGGGGAGTTTTCCCCTTTTGTTATAATTTCCTTACTAATGACATAATGTTAAGTAATTCTGAGTAAATTATTAGGATAGTTATTTTTCCTCAAATATTTTTATTTCCTGAAGACTGCTGATTTTCCCTTTCCAGGCCATCATCAGGTCTTAGTTCATCATAATGTAGCAATTACCATTCATTCATTATTGAAATGTAATTCCACTATATCACTATTGCATATGCTGACTTTGTTTTTATAATAACTATACTTCTTGTTTTGGAAATCATCCTCATTGTTGATAAATTAAAATATGTTAGAGAATCTTTCGTATTAATTTCCAGCAAAGCTTGTTCTTGTCAGTGAATGGATGTAAATAAGTTAGTTTCACTTCTAAAGTAACTGAAGTCAGACAGCTTGTTTTAGATTTTATCAATTCTGTTGTTTCCTTCCACAAAGGAAGTTGTCACATGAAGAGCAGAGTTCTCATTTCCATGATTTGTGCATTGCCCTTCTTTTATGAGAAATTTTTGTGATCCCTCTTGAAACTGCTCAGGTAAACTTAACTTTGGTATGGTTGCCATTCATAAATTTTCATCACTTGAGCTGTTTTTCATTTATGGGATTATAAGACTTGATGGCAATGTGCTTATTTTACTTGGACATCTCTTATTTTTATTGAAGTATTTACACCTATTTATTGTATTAAATTATGTACTATCTTGGAAAGTCGAGTTAGTTCTGCTAGAGAAACTTCAAGTGCTGCACTGGTGCCATTGAGAATTCAGTTTTTCTTATAATTCTCATTTGTTAACTATGAAAGTACTTGAACTAACATTCATAGTATAAAAATCAGCTAAAAGTGAATGAATTGGAATGTATAAAATTGTTTCTATGTTTTTGAGACAAGATTTTACAGATTTTATGATATGAATATTAAAGTGGAAGTAGAATTTTTAAATAGGAGTTACATTTTATGAAGTTCATTATTGTGTATTAGGTGATTAGTTTTCTGTGTAGCTGTGATCTCATGTTTATGAAATCTGATTACTAAAACGTAAATGTAATTCAGTTGTATGGTATAATTGGCAGATGACGTAAGTAAAACTGGCCATTATAAGTGCAAATCAGATATAAAATGTAATACCTTTGCAATCCAATATCCAAATTCTGTGGGTGACAAAATTTCAAGCTATTTTCTGAAGTAAAATATACAATAAATTAAAGTACAATATTGTTTTGAATAGAAATTTATTGATAAATTCTGCCACTCTTTGCATCAAAGAATGTCTATTTACTCTAAGAGGACTTTCTTAGTAAAAATATTTAAAAGAATTTAGTGAAAACACTCCTGCATTTATCAAAATTATACAATAAGACATTTTCAATGTGTTGTCAGTTATGTGCTCAAAGACACATTTACCTGATGAAGTCTGAATTTTTGTTAACTTATTGCAGATTTTCTGCTACAGAAAATTATTAAGGAGGCTAGTCCAATAATTTTATTGTTTTATCCTTGTTTTCATCATTTAAATTATTTTATTCATATTAGATTTCTCTCTTGGAATCTCCTTAAAACTCTTGTCATTGGTTGCAAAGGTTAATTTATTTGCTGTTTACTATTAGTTATAGAATTGTATATCTTTGTTCACGCACGCACACAAACATAATTTAGTCGGGCATTAAGTTATTGATTTTAAAATTTTTGTAGTGTCTTGGTTTTGGTAGTGGAGCAATGTTGCTCAATGCTAGTGTTGGTAGTGCCATTTAATGATGTTTACCTACTTACCAGGAAAATTATTTGCTACTTTATGCTAGTCATTTTTCAAAATTTGTCTGAATAAATTAATGTTAAATTATGCATTTGTAAGTTATAAAATTGCCATGTATTATCTCACAGTTTTTATGTGAAGGGTTGTATGTGAGTGTGTTATTTGCATATACAGTATATTTTGTTATTATTTATTTCAATTTGTATGATAAATATTTATTGTATGCGTACGTACTTAGAAGTAACTTGAAAATGATATTGATGTTGCTAGTCACCCTTTCTCTTGTCATTCTATAATGAAAGTTTATATCTGTCTTATATGTGAAATAAATTGACTGAATATAGTCTTGTACTTTTCCATGGGTGTTTCTCTTAGTTCTCTCTGAAGGAGAAGAGTTAAAAAAGAGACTTGTAAAACTAATGGTCACTTGAAATTCAACCAAAAATACTGTGTATGGCATGAGGGTGTGATGATTATCAGAAAATTCATTTGCAATTGTTTTTCACAAGTAGGTTTTTGAACTATTATACGTTCTTAATATAAAGAAATTCTTATAAAATAAAAACCATTCTAAATAAACATATAGACAATTATATGTGGCATATTGTATCTATTTACACTTTTAATCGTTCAAAAATTTTTCACACTTAATGTACTAAGAATATTTTAAAATTATAGACAGGAACTCAATTTTCTCAATTAAGCAGCTGATAGTGCTGTAATATATGAAGTAAATAATCTAGCGAATAAAATTCTGAATACACTTTCATTTGAATACCTTATAAGATAACACTTACTAAGAAATGAAATATTCTTAAGACTTAATTTCTATAAGAAATTCTTAGTTTCTGATCAGGAAATCCGACTTGGAAAACATTCTTCCTCACCTATTGCCATTTTTATGTAAAATAATATATCATTCCTAATGATATTGAAAACAGGAAAATTTAAATATTAATTTCTTTCATTAAAACCAGTTACAGAGGGTGCTTTCAAAAGTTCTGCGCCCAAATGAGGAAATATTCTCAAGCCTTCAACTGAGCAAGGGTATTAGAGAGTTACAAAGTTTCGGCAACCATATCAGCTGCAGTTTTGAGGAAATTTCCTCTTTTAAAATCGGAACTTTCCAATCACCCTATCTAGTTGAAGACCCAAGAAGACTACCTCAATAACATATATCAGGAAAGGGTTCAATCCTTCAGTAGTTTTCAAGTTGCCTTTTTGGTTTTAAGACTGGTTGATCTGATGACAGGAATTCAAATACATTTTTTAATACCTGAATTGTCCATTAATCAGTCATTGACTATCACAAAGTTTATTGACTTGATTTGATTACTCAGAGTATCCGAAATATAAATAAACTTATAGTCTCTCACTGAATTTGAGTTAATAACAGCAATATACATTTCTCATCAGTCTTGAGAACTGAATAAAAGTGTCCAACGTCTACTGACATATCAAAAGATTTTATATTTTGAAGGAGAATGAACCAGGATAGTGTGAAATTAAAATCTTCATCGAGTATTTATATTTCTGTGGTTTATGAGTAAGAAAAGTAAAGTTTCGACTATTAAAAAGTATTTTAAGGAAATTTTGCCTATCACTTCCCAATTTTCTCAGTATATTGTGATGACTCTTTCATAATACTATATAGTCTTCATTTTGCCTAGGGGAAAATGTTCATAATTTATTTATGGTGGAGGGGATTCAGTCACAATATTGACAAGCAAATATCTGTAGAGGGTGTAAGTGAGCATCCTCGCAATTAATTTGTTGCTATATAGAATTCAGTTTTTTGTAGTAGTATATTTTTCTGTTGCATAAAATGCAGAGCTATGCACTACCTTAATCAGAGGGTGCATTAATGCAGAGAAATAGTTATCGGGATATAAAAAAGGCAAAATAGTTGAAATATGGTTTAAAGTCTTTTTACATGAAGAATATGCCACATACAAAAAAGTGGTGTTTAAGAGGTAAGTATTGATGACAAGAAAATAGATGATTATTATTGACTCCAGAGTCAAGTCTGCAAGAAATTTATGCTAACACATTAATATTACTAAAAGAAACTGTTCTTACAAAATTCTTGGGTAAAGAAAGAAGAGAAGATGGCATTACCTGTGAAATTCTTAGTTAATTACATTAGGAAGGAACAAACAGAAATTGTTTATGAAAGGAGGGAATGTCTTAAATTCAATTTATACTTCTATGAAAGCCTGCTATAACAGTGAAATCATGGCGACTTTTTCAATGCAAAGTTTAATCAAACAAATTTCTCATATTTTTGGCTGTATGGGCCAAAAGTTCCGATTTACAAAATATATTGGATTCTGTATTAAAGTCATACTTTCCATTAAATGAATGGATCTTGCAGGATAATATGCTCATAGCAATTGCTCCTATTAATTTAATATTTGACATAAGTTTACTTTAGAAACCTCTTGTAATGTACACTACAAGTTAAATATGGTAATATGCACTACAAGCGAGGATGTGACAAGCAAGTGATTGCTTTACCAATTTTTACAAGAGAATTGTGAAGTGGCACATCTTTGAAAGTGCCAAACATATTTATTGAAAGTAAAGAAAAAACAAGCAGGAATTACAAAGGATTTCTAACAAATATTCAATTTCTTAACCTGAGTCTTAATTCCACCTCTACCACTACAAAACAATAAATATTCAAAAGAGTCTCACTTAAATATTATACTTCAGTGTATTACATCACAAACATCATCTATTAGAACATCTTGTAACACATGTGAAAGAGCGGATTGCGCTATAAAAACTCCCTTAGAAGAAAGAAAAATTATTATATTTATTTTAAATATTGCCATTATCTGTATATAAAAATATCAAGGCTAGGCTCTTTAGCAAGTTTGAACATTATTGGGCAGTGATAAGACACTAATTTTATTTTATTCAAAGCTTGCTTTTACTTTGAACTAACACCAATTAAATTAAATTGAGAACTAATAAGCTTTTCACTTCCTACTTAGTTTACATCCCAAAATATATATTTAGGAAAGTTATCGATCTGTGATGCCTTAGAATATGAAGAAAATAATCTCCTCCAATGAAAATTGCATGATTTAAATGATTTTACCATACAAATTTACTGAAAGTATATCTCATGCAGGAATCACTAATAAATTCACAAATAATTCCATTACTTAAGACTGATAGTTATCTCAGCTCCTCCATGGCCACGTTACAATGACTTATTTCCAAAGAAATTTCTCATTTAAGTATTTTCAATACATATTACACATCATTAGGTAGTCTTGCAGCACAGATGGAAAGGATCAGGCTGATAAAATTCCTAGAAAAAAGAAAAACAAATTGCTAGGAAAAGTGTTACATTTCATTAAATTATATTAGATGCTTATTATAGAAGACAATATATATGAACATTTTATGTCAGCCATAAGGTAAAAATTTATCTTTCTAAGCAGATGGTTACTTGAAGGATAGTATCAATTGATCTGGAAATTGAAAGTCTAAGCTTTAGATTTGGCACAAAGTTTACATTATGAAGTGTATTTTCAGGAACTACATTAACAAGAGTGGAATTCAAATTAAAAATCTTACATCAATACCTTAGCAGATCAATAATTCTGCTCCAATTAAAATCTCAGTGGTTCTCTCATGAAATTTACGAATGAATCATTACAAAAATGGACTAAAAGCAATGTCACTTAAAGACAATTTTGAAGAGTATGCCTTTGGCAACTGACTAAAGGATTAGCAAGATTCTGAATACATCTGTGAAATGGTGTTATTTATACAATTTCTGAAAGTTTAAAAAAGTTAAACATTCAAAGTATAATCTAGGATGTGAAAAATACCTAGAGTTGACCTGACCTGTTGTATCCATGGAAAAATTTCTGCATTTTCTCTGCTGCTCGAGTCTGCATTGGTTTGCCATCGTTGATACTGAAAGATAGATAAAAGAATCATCACTTAAATAGTTTGAGAACAGCAAACTAGAGTTAATTTCCTTCAAAGAAATAAAAAAATAAAATTTGCATCTGCTAGAGGAAATGCACCAAATCAGAAGCAATAATTTCTTCTATTACAAGATTAAATCAAACCAAGATTAAAGAGCAAAGTTAGTATGAAATAGCACGGGTTTCCAAACCACGCAAAGACGTACCGTGCCCAGTTCGTTTCCCCTTTTAAAATGGAGGGGTATCGCCAGAAAATTGCAACTGGTAAATTTTTCGGGGGGGATCGCTCGCGTCATCAGTTGCAATTGACCAGCCCTATAAAACCATGTTGTGGCAGTGGCATGAAAACCACCACCACGGAAAAGATAGAAGAGGAAGACTTATAGAAGACTAATTAAGTTTTATTCTCTAATGGCTAAAAAGCCGGTCTGTATCAGTGTGTGTAGTGCCTATCACATTAATTTCCCCTTCCCCCCAACACACAAAAGCCCATCAAGTGGGCGCCAGTTCTCTTAATTTCAAACTCCCACCATACTCTAATGCAGACCTGTTCTCTAACGCCCATTGGTCGGGCCCTTTTCTATAGAAACCTGCCACCCTCTCTCCTGAAAGGCGTCGACTCCTTACCTTTGCTGCGGACCATCCTCCATCGTCGGCAGATCTCTGCTTTCCATCGGCGTACCGAACCTCCTCTTGAAGTCACTTTCACCACTTCACTAAAATGACCATATATCACAACACTGTCACCACACTCACTTTCTTCTCCATCTTCTGTCTTCGGATTCCTCTCCACTCGATCTCTCTCCAATCCCTTGATGGCCTCGCCGTGGGATCTTCCGATTAGTTCTGCAGTCGCCGAAGATCTCTTTCGCCCTGGCAGCGATCAGCTGGCTACCTGACCGATGTCTCGTTCTCGTCTTGAATGGGGTCGATCATCTCCATTTGATTCGGCGAAGCAGCTAGAAAGGAGCGAGCCATTTCAACTGCTGTGACGACAGAGGCTCTAGCTACGGACGCTGGGTCAGAAGTAAGCTTGATTCTGGCCGAAAACTTCTTAGATTTTCCAGAAGGAGCTCCGCAGATTGATCGGCACCGCCGTGAGATTGCGCTGGTTTATTTTCATGAAAGAACAGCAAACTGCAGGAGGACTTCTAGATAGACATCACGGGTCGAGAGTCCGGAAGGAACACAGCAGCGTACTCTGAGGAAGCGATGGAAGGGGCCTCAGAAGACCATGGTCGTCAGAATGACGTCGTAATATCTTCAGCAATGAGAAGCTCCTCTCTCGGAACGTCGTCGCGTACTCGCAGGACTTGTCGACTCGGGCGTTGTGGTACGGAATGAGACGAGCGGAAATTTTGCTGGGTTTATATAGGACGGTTAGTTTGAGAGAGGGGTGGGAAGGAGGGAGGGGGTTAGGAATAGTCGAATTTGTTGAATGGAGATCGGCCTTACTCGTTAATTTTGTCTTTTCTTTTGACATGCAATTCAACTATAGATACGAATCCATCACTCATAAGAACTCCAGTTAGCCACTGATCAACTTATAGAGAGCGTGGATAGCAATAACAGTTACAGCTCCTATTTGTTGCTTCATTTATTGTATGGTTTCCAGCGGAACGCGGAGTGTCAAGAGGCAGTTTTCTGATTGTTATATTTTCGACTTTTATTGAGCAGGAGTTTTGGATTTAAAATTGATTGTTCGATCCATATTTACACTTCTTTAAGGTATTCAACTTTTATTATCCTATATGATTTCCAAAAACTCTTCGTCAAGCATGCATTTACTTTTCCGCCCTCCTTTCTCTTGATCTTTTGCTTGCCATAACTCATTCAAATGAATAGTCATTTAACCGACCGTTGTTTCAGTTACATAATGGAAACCTCGTCGGGCGAACAAGCCAGTTCGAGGGTTGTTAGAACTCTTATCGTACCCTGCTGCCTCTCAACCTTGTGGAAGGCGGCCTCACAGTTGAAGGGACCCATCGTTCGGGTTGCAATTCTTATTAATTCGTCTTACGCTCCTATAATTGTTAATTAACTCCTGGCATGGTTGGCACGCTGTTCAAAAACGTATTTTTCATTCAATCAGTATATGGTAAACGAAAGTATACTATATAGTTCCCTCAATATTTAGCTATTGATACTTTACTTCCCATAAAACATTCAAATTAGTAATCATCGCGTCGTGCTCTTCTCTTCTTGCATGGGTAAGGGCTCCAATCATCATCACGTACCATTAGTTCGAAACCTTTCCCCGTGTTTAAAATATTGCGCTAAACTTCAATAAAAAATCGCGAGACCCAAGTTCGCAGATGATGCTACAGCATTTATCAGCGTTTCAATACTCAGCCTCTGACAAAAGGAGTTAGTGTGAATCGCGCTGTCGAGAGATTGTCATGATATATTCTTTGATTGAAGGGATTCTTCTGGTGTTCGGGATTTTTTATTAATATTTCTTTTTTAACTTTTTGTTTGAGTTATAATTATGATGCGATTTAACGATACTATCTCTGTCAAGATGCTAAGAGGCATGTTTCTCACTTATATTTCCTCGCGTTTGAAGTATTTTACGAGAATTGTTTATTCAACTTCAATTACAGAATAAAATTGTTCCTGTTTACTAAATTATTAGATTATTGAGAGCTTTTAAACAGCCGATATTAAAGGGAAATTGTTTGAAATTTTTTTTATTGGGCTTTTCAACTGTTGAGCGGACCTTTTGGGTGTAAAATTGAATGTTAGATTCATATTTACACTTATTTAAGGTATTCAACTTTTATAATCCTAGAATATGATTTTCCAAAAATCTTCGTCAAGCATGCATTTACTTTTCCGCGCTCTTTTGATTTTCTTTCTTTTGATCCTTTGCTTCCCATAACTCATTCAAATGAATCGTCATTTAACCGACCGTTGTTTCAGTTACACAATGGAAACCTCGTTGGGCGAACAAGGCAGTACGAGGGTTGCTAGTAGTAGAGGGATATGACTGCCCTTATCGTTCCCTGCTGTCTCTCAACCATGTGGAACTGTGTAGAACCTCACAGTTGAAGGGACCCATCGTTCGGGTATACGGCTGCAATTCATATTAATTGTTAATTAACTCCTGGCATGTTTGGCACGCTATTGAAAAACGTATTTTTTATTCAATCAGTATATGATGAACGAAAGTACACTATGTAGTTCCCTCACAATTTAGCTATTAATACTTCTCATAAATCATTCAAATTAGTAGTCATCGAGTCGTACTCTTCTCCTTCTTAAATAGGTAAGGGTTCCATGATTATCATATATCATTAGGTTGAAAGGTTTACCGGCGTTTCAAATATTGCGCTAACCTCGCGGTCAATAGATTGCCACGATATACTGTTTGATCGAAGGAATTCTTCCCGTGTTCAGGAGTTTTAATCAGTTTTTCCTCTTAAATTTTGTTAATACCTCATGAATATAATAGAAACTTTCAAGTAAGCTGTATTTCAATCTAAATAGTTTATTCATTTTAACTTTGTCTTTGCAGAAATTCACTTACTACTATTTTACATGATGAATAATTTTTCATTCCTTCAAAATATCTGATGCAATTTTCATTGGAAGAGATTATTTTCTTCATATTCTAAGGCATCACAGATCGATAACTTTCCTAAATATATATTTCGGGATGTAAACTAAGTAGGAAGTGAAAAGCTTATTAGTTCTCAATTTAATTTAATTGGTGTTAGTTCAAAGTAAAAGCAAGCTTTGAATAAAATAAAATTAGTGTCTTATCACTGCCCAATAATGTTCAAACTTGCTAAAGAGCCTAGCCTTGATATTTTTATGTACAGATAATGGCAATATTTAAAATAAATATAATAATTTTTCTTTCTTCTAAGGGAGTTTTTATAGCGCAATCCGCTCTTTCACATGTGTTACAAGATGTTCTAATAGATGATGTTTGTGATGTAATACACTGAAGTATAATATTTAAGTGAGACTCTTTTGAATATTTATTGTTTTGTAGTGGTAGAGGTGGAATTAAGACTCAGGTTAAGAAATTGAATATTTGTTAGAAATCATTTGTAATTCCTGCTTGTTTTTTCTTTACTTTCAATAAATATGTTTGGCACTTTCAAAGATGTGCCACTTCACAATTCTCTTGTAAAAATTGGTAAAGCAATCACTTGCTTGTCACATCCTCGCTTGTAGTGCATATTACCATATTTAACTTGTAGTGTACATTACAAGAGGTTTCTAAAGTAAACTTATGTCAAATATTAAATTAATAGGAGCAATTGCTATGAGCATATTATCCTGCAAGATCCATTCATTTAATGGAAAGTATGACTTTAATACAGAATCCAATATATTTTGTAAATCGGAACTTTTGGCCCATACAGCCAAAAATATGAGAAATTTGTTTGATTAAACTTTGCATTGAAAAAGTCGCCATGATTTCACTGTTATAGCAGGCTTTCATAGAAGTATAAATTGAATTTAAGACATTCCCTCCTTTCATAAACAATTTCTGTTTGTTCCTTCCTAATGTAATTAACTAAGAATTTCACAGGTAATGCCATCTTCTCTTCTTTCTTTACCCAAGAATTTTGTAAGAACAGTTTCTTTTAGTAATATTAATGTGTTAGCATAAATTTCTTGCAGACTTGACTCTGGAGTCAATAATAATCATCTATTTTCTTGTCATCAATACTTACCTCTTAAACACCACTTTTTTGTATGTGGCATATTCTTCATGTAAAAAGACTTTAAACCATATTTCAACTATTTTGCCTTTTTTATATCCCGATAACTATTTCTCTGCATTAATGCACCCTCTGATTAAGGTAGTGCATAGCTCTGCATTTTATGCAACAGAAAAATATACTACTACAAAAAACTGAATTCTATATAGCAACAAATTAATTGCGAGGATGCTCACTTACACCCTCTACAGATATTTGCTTGTCAATATTGTGACTGAATCCCCTCCACCATAAATAAATTATGAACATTTTCCCCTAGGCAAAATGAAGACTATATAGTATTATGAAAGAGTCATCACAATATACTGAGAAAATTGGGAAGTGATAGGCAAAATTTCCTTAAAATACTTTTTAATAGTCGAAACTTTACTTTTCTTACTCATAAACCACAGAAATATAAATACTCGATGAAGATTTTAATTTCACACTATCCTGGTTCATTCTCCTTCAAAATATAAAATCTTTTGATATGTCAGTAGACGTTGGACACTTTTATTCAGTTCTCAAGACTGATGAGAAATGTATATTGCTGTTATTAACTCAAATTCAGTGAGAGACTATAAGTTTATTTATATTTCGGATACTCTGAGTAATCAAATCAAGTCAATAAACTTTGTGATAGTCAATGACTGATTAATGGACAATTCAGGTATTAAAAAATGTATTTGAATTCCTGTCATCAGATCAACCAGTCTTAAAACCAAAAAGGCAACTTGAAAACTACTGAAGGATTGAACCCTTTCCTGATATATGTTATTGAGGTAGTCTTCTTGGGTCTTCAACTAGATAGGGTGATTGGAAAGTTCCGATTTTAAAAGAGGAAATTTCCTCAAAACTGCAGCTGATATGGTTGCCGAAACTTTGTAACTCTCTAATACCCTTGCTCAGTTGAATGCATAAGAAGACTTTCTCATTGAAAACTGTTGGCTAACTGTGTATAAAAGTAGAGCTTCTAGGGAAAAGTGGACTAATTACAAACATATGAGAATTCTGACTTAATTGCCCCATTTTATTCTGACTCAATAAATTAGTGGAATTCCATAGATTTAAAAAATAATTGCCATACAAAAATTATTTATTATAATTCTGCAAAATTTAGACAATGCTATTATCAAACATTTTTATAAATAAAAATCACAAAATTATTAAATCCATTTCTTAGATTGCAAATTGACTACAAAGTATAAGCAATACAATTTTGATGATTACATAAGAACTCTCACAAAACTTTAACCCTTTTTATTGCAGTTTTCATCAATGAGATAGAGCACTTATGTCACCAATTTATTCACACCAGGTTATGAAAAAACAATCATAAAAAATAATAAGAGATTGGATATTTTCATCAGATGAGAAAATTCTGCATAAATAAATGTATAATTAATGCACCAAAAACCTTGATAGAGAATGGATAACTTCTGAGTGGAAGCAAAATTATAATCTGTCCTTCAAACTAATGAATATTCACACCTGGAACTAGGATAATATAGATACATTTTGGTGAATACTACAATCTTATGCTAATTTGTTCACATGATCATTATTACCTTCAAGACACATTTTGCTTAGCCTTTGTGGCATACATAGAAAACATTGCACCCAATTCACAACCTTAACATTATTGTGCAAGTAACTTGCAGCAGTAGTGGACGAGCCAAGCATTGGATAGCACTAACCCTGCCTACGTGCAGCACATACCATTGCTAGAGTCTTCTTAACTATGATTTCTTCAGTCTCAACAGCACATTTTAATGTTTGTTTTGCAGATAAGTTTTAGAACAACAAGTTTGCACCAGGTAATTGTAACTCTTTGATATAATACTCTGTAACTTCAGGATTAATGCTGTACTTCTAACTTTTATGCATATAATTTCTTGGGATAAAGAATTCCACATTATTCTCAGTTGGATATTTTCCCAAATGAAACAATGATGAGAAAATTGAAACTGTAGTGAGAACACACAATTTGATGCATGCCTTAGCTTGCAGAATTCAGATTGAACACATGACTCTGAGTGGAAATTTGAGATGGTAAGTTCAAATTCAATGACAGGTAAATTAATGCAAACACTGATAAATAAATTATACAAAATGTAGCAATCTCTCCTTTTACTTAAAACTGAATTAAATTATTTTTATGTGATGCATTCAACTTTCAGGATTTTCCATTTAAGAAGGAACTGCATAATAAGGAACCATAAATAATGAACTTAAAAATCTTTTCATTACTATAATTGAGATGCAAATTATCTTAATTCCACTGAAATGTGAGCAAAGCCTTGTTTGCTGGAGAAACAGTGGTAAAAATTGACCAAAGGAATTACAAATTTCCACCAGATAAGTACTTAAATTCAGAAATAAGTGTATTCTTCACATTATGCACACAGTAACCCACTATACAGCCTGCAATTAACATGAAACTGTACAAAATGTTAGTCACTACAAAATACTGCTTGAAAAAATAATTGCTTGCATAATGAAACATTACCAGTTGGAAATTGACATTTCCAGCTTAGTTCATAAACCATTGTTATAGACAAATAACATGAAGGAACCAATTGAATGCCACAAGAAAAAGTGACACACACAACCATGATGAATGAGAATTGTTTAAAAATACCATAAATGGAGTCCAAAATCATTTTTAACACGTATACAAAAATCTAATCTGCCCTAGTAGTCTAGCGTAATCTCCATGTACAAAATACTAAGCACATAGCTTGGTTATGAAAAATGATATTCCATGGACTTAGTCCATTTTTCCCATTTACAACGATATCATAAAATTCTATACTGTGGCTTTGAATTGCAATCATCAACACAAGTTCAACATTTTAAACTCATAGCAGAGCAAACTAGCCTCATTTTCACATTTTGCAAAAACTTAATAAAATAAAAATGTCTAAAAACGTGTAAATAAGGAACTTTCACAGAATATTATATTAATAAAAAACAAAGTAATATCTCACTTAATAAATACAAATATTTTCATATAAATATTCATATTGCATATACTATGAAATAAAAAATAAAACAGCCTGAAACTATAATAATCATTAAAATGCTGTACATAAATTCAAATAAATAATTTTAAAACCTAGTGCCTAATATTACACAAATATGATTTGTGTCAATGGCTAAGCTATATTTAAGGCAAGTTGACAGAGAGGTATGACGACAGGCAACTTTAGTGTAATATATCACACCGATATAGTGATCACAACCTTTACTTACTAAACTGCATTCAAATGGATGTAGACTGTATAGCCAAAATTTGTAATTTAAAACAAAATTCAAAACTTGATAGAAAATATGAGCATTTCCTACCTCAGAATGAAATGTTTCAATATTTTTCAAATAATGAACCATTAAAATCTTATAAGCAATCAATAAATTTAACATGAAACAAAATTAAGTAATCATTAAACTAACTCCCATATTTGATCACAGAACCTTCCATTTATAAATTTCATTGGCAGTCCTGTACGTGAAAAATTGGAAATTTACGATAGAACGTTATTTTTGCATAAATGGAAACTTAATCAAGAAAACATTGTTACAAAATAGTTTCAAATTAGACACTTTCATTAATGGTTGCCAAATATCCAACATCATCTTTAAATCCATGGGTTGCTCTTATATTAAAAAACATTAATAATTTTAATGAAATAAAATGATGGGTATTTGGAGCAAAACATACAAAGATGTCACCTGTATTTTATGTGTACTTTTAGGAAAACTATCCCCAAACCAATGAAAGTGCTTTGTGGAAGCATATGTGGCAGATAAGGCATATACTGGGAGATCTCTCATTATGCTGATGCAATGGAATCATTATAACTTAACAACTCTCTAAACAATGACAATGTTTGTCATGTAACATCGATGCAAATTACGAATAATAATATAGAATAAAATAAAATCCATGTGAATCACATTCTTGAGTTTTGATACACTGACAAAACACCCACAAGCTGTGATAACAAAAAGCAAGTGGGGTAATCAAAATACACTTAGTCAAAATAGGCGCTATTTTGTTTTTTATTCCCTATACACAAGCAACTACTCCAGTTTTACAGGACTAACAGGTTTCTCACTTTGTTAAATCAACCGATTCTATGTCTTAGAATTACCATTTATCGCTCATTGAGCTCAACTGCAGCCTAAATTATTTTGTGATTGGATTAGTTGGACTTCTTATTCCCTGGTTCAGCAGTAACATCAAAAAACTAACACATGTATATTTCCATAAAATAATCATCACTGCCCACTTATTTGCTTTTGGCAGGCAACCGTTAAAATAAGAGATCAATTTGTGACAAATTCGTAAGGCCAATAGACCTCCAAATAGAATCCAATTGTCATAATTTAAAATCAGAGATTTTAAATCACAAAATGTGAAGAAATATACGAGAGAAAAAATTAAGAAGTTTGGAAAACTGTGAGGATGTCCTTTTCAAAACATAATCTTAACATATTTGTATTTACTTTACATAACACACTCACTTTAGGAAATTGATTTATACCCATTTTATGTTGTCTTATCACTGAAGGACATTAACAGCGACTAAAACTTAGGCTGTTCCTCACATCTCCAAGATTCTCCATACAAAATAACAATACAAACACATTCAATCAAAAAATTATTCAATATGATAACAAAAGGGTGAAGGAATTTTCCCATATTTCAGCCATTTGTATAATTTTCCCCGATTGTTAGAGCAATGTAGAGTGAGAGGCTCTGTAAACTGCCACCGCTATCAAATAACAGCAGTTCCCAAACTACTGAAAGACTTTTCTTGTCAAAGGATTCATAGAGATTCTCTACTTTCAATACCCACATGATATCACCAATTTCATACACCTTAATGTTAGGCCAAATAATTGTCGAATCAAACCCTTGTTGGATGAATGATGGTGTTGTTGTTGACAAAAGAGGCTGTTTGATCGTTTGAATTTTCATCTGGCTCAATCCTTTCAGAATCAGAATCAAATCCTGGATTTAGTATTATGTTAGGCATCAATTCAATAACTTCCTGGTCCTCAGAGTTCACTGAAAAAAGGAATAAATATAATATCATTAAGTGGCTACTAGCAAAAGTTGATCATATTGTTTCCACAAAGAAAATTATTACCACACATTCCCAAATCTAAGACCTATCTAAGTTTTCAAAGTCAAGGGAGAGATTTGATTATATGCTGTTTGCCCTAGTACATGTCCCAACATGTCCAGAAAGTAAAACTATCACAACATGGCCTAACAAATGACTGGAAAGGATATTGACAGCACCAATTGATGAGGATTCTGGACAGTGATTGTCAGTTACCTGAGTGTCCAATGGATAACGATCTTCATTCATCAGCACTGGGCATGGTAATGATTGCTTATGAAAAGGTAGGGGAGAAAA
Source organism: Pachydiplax longipennis (assembly GCA_036926295.1). Lineage (NCBI taxonomy): Eukaryota > Metazoa > Arthropoda > Insecta > Odonata > Libellulidae > Pachydiplax > Pachydiplax longipennis. The sequence continues at coordinate 5,841,867 of JAVFKF010000044.1, read as the reverse complement.
CTAAATCTTAGTATTAAACATTGTAGTTTAAATAATGTTTCTTCATGACATCCACTTTATGATAACACGTTTTGAATAGAAAATCCAAGGTGCACAATCTATGACATGCTATTTTTGGAAGTTACCAGGGGTGTTCAAATAAGAAGGTATGAAACAACACTGTGGGTATAATTGAAGCCATATTCAAAAGTAATCACCAGAGGCCTGAGCAAAACTATCCCACTGTTACACAAGCTGAAGGGTTCCCTGTTCCCAGAATTCCTGTAGCTGTGATAACAGTCAGTCTTTCAGTTCATTGTCCGAGTTGAAGCACTTCTCTTTAAAATATGTTTTTAGAGGACCAAGTGGATGGAAGTTGACATGACATTGAAGTTGAAAGTGACATTTCAGGGCTTTAGGGTGGATGATCAAGCCAATTGGACTTGGCCAATACACTTGGTGTGACCCTGAAGAGGTGTGGACACACACTATCATGGAGCAGAATCACTACCTTTGTTAGCAGCCCTGCTTTTGATGAACTTGAATAGGCTATGGACACACAGTCTTCCCTGCATATGACCACCATCTGGTGATGAATATTGGCTGGTTTAACAACTTCTGCAGTTAGAAATCTGATGACACCTAGCTGCTCCTCAATTGCCGAATTTTGCAATGTGAATGCCATATTGTGCTTATACTTTGCCATGTAAATTGGACGTAACACACAATCAATTGGTGAAGGACTGACTCTTGGCACAGTAGGGAATCTTTTGGCTCATTATACAGTGGGATAGTTGGGCTCAGGCCTCTAGCTACTTTTGAATGAAGAATTCAATTATACCCACAGTATCATTTCGTACCTTTTCATTAGAACGCCCCTAATATAAAAACACTAAATCAAACCTTAGATATGTGTCTGGTACTTAGAGAGGGAATTTCATCTACCACATCTATGTCTGAAAAGAAAATTAAATGAAAAATCAATGTTACATGGGAGCAGAGTCGTGTTGCTAGGCCAAATGGATGGATCTCAATTCAGTTTTACCTTCAAAAATTGATCTATTTTGGACCACTCTGTCAATCATTAGCCAAAAGAATACTTAAGGAAAAGCAGTCAAAGTGTTAGTCTGATTAAACGAGGGTTTCAGAAATGTTTCTATTTTGTTGTGTATGATAAGGTGTCAATTGTGCTCCTAGTTATTGGATTTTCATACAAACACAAAAAGATTATATTCATCATCATCTTGCAAATTTGGTCACTCTGCTTCAACTACATACTATAATTTTTAGATCATTGGAGACATTTTCAAATTATTATTATTATAAGACTAGGACATTACACAAATGGTTTAAATATCTTCATAAGTGTTTTTTATTCAAGTGAATAGATTTCCTTGGGAAATGTAAACCCTATGCCACATTTTTTAGTAAGGATATTACTATGGAATCATGAGGTACACTATTGTAATGAGAAACCATTTAAATATGATGAAAAGACTTACTATTTGGTGTCTGGCACTCTTTGTACAACAAATAGCAAGTGCCAATGGCAAGCATCAAAAGAGTGCCCATGACAACAGCAACTGCCACCACCCAAACCCTCGTATCAAAGTCCTCGGCTCCCTCCAGCAGGTGACGGGCAAGCTCTACAAAGGAAAAATAACATTGAATGTACTAACCTTGTTGTTCCTTACAATACCATCTAATTTTATTTAAGCTTCAATTATAGTACATAATGATTCAAAAGCTTTTAAATCTCAGCTCTAAGTGTTTACAATAAATTGATTTGATAACTATTCTAGGTGTAAAAAGGGCAGTTAATTTTAATTTTTATATTTATTTTTTTATTTTCATCATTTGACAGACACATTTTAGAAAAAGAATTTGCAAGCATAGTTGCCATTGTCCTCAAGGACTGCCTAATTTCCATTCCTATCTTTACATTTTATATGCAAGTTGTAATAACCTGCCTAACTATGATATTGATATAAGTTGACTAAGACTACAGAGGATTTTATATGTATGCACGTCTGAACTTAAGATTTGTGTGCTACATACTAAGATAGGGAGAAAACCACCTATGAAGCAGGATAACATTTACAGCAGGAGTATCTTCGACAGAATATTTCTTTGGTAACAACATGCTTTTTCTATTTGCCTGACCATGCTGCAATCAGACAGACAACATGTTGTTCATGCTTCATGATCACTGAACTAGTCAACATTAGTATCTATGATTGAAATTGGTTGAATTACTATTTTACTATAACACAGTGATGATTCATCATTATCCTGAATCTAGGTCTTTTGAAGTTAAATATTTTTATACACATAAAAGATACCAAATCAAAACAAATTGCATGGACTCTTTAAACACATAAGCCTGATATAATGGTTCTCCTGATATATTTTCAGCATAACTTGGGCAACATTTATTTTAAATGAAATGTTTGAATAAAATTTTTTTAATCTGCTTTATAAGTAGGTGGCAGTGTTTAAATGATATTTTTACCAATAAATTTCTGTGGTAGGGACCAGGACAATAAAGTATTTATGACTCCAGAATATGAAATACTAATCATAAGCAAAAGAAACAAAAAATAATGTGAAAGTTATTTTCCATCAAATAAATTAGAACTGATTTTTCTGAATATACAATTAAGAAATATTAAGTTATAATGTATATAAAAGGAGAAAGAAAATTAAATGCTTAAGGTTTTTATTCTCATACAGCTGCTTTGAGAAAACTTGAATGCAAGAAATTAATGTAATTAACATACCAATTTCCTCATTATTATTCAGTGTCTTGGTTTCCATCTGTGTCACCTCACCAGGACCCAAAAGATTCGAAGCCCAAATCTGGAATATGTATGTTGAATTGGGCTGCAACCTGTACACATCAATGTGCCTCTGAAATGTAACATACTTTTGTAAATAATTTATTAAGGGAAATCAACATCCTAAAACACAGATTCAAATTACTGAAGTTTGCAAAGCAATTAAGACAGGATCACAACTGATTTATAGGAAACACATTCTCAAATAATCAAAGATTTGGATTCCTGGAAGTGCAACAAGATAATACAAGGATTAAAAATTGAACGATTAAGTAGGCTTGATAAAGATGCAGTTTTAAATTTTAAGACTGATGATTTGTAATCATTAACATATTCTGAAGAAGAGCATTATCGAGTTAAATATATAAAAAATACACAAAACTGAAGACACTTATGTTTCGCTAAAGACAGACATTTTTCAAAAACATGAATCATATGAACAACATAATAAATAATTCACTAAAAATCTTCAAAATTCTTCGATGAAATGATGTGAGACAGGTACTGCCAATTCACTTGAAAGATACCACTGCCAATCCTCAACCATGCACTTCCATCTCTTCCTTCCACAGAGATTAAAATCCACAAAAAGTAACGCATTTTTCAGTGATTCACTTTCTATTTTTTTATAAAATGTGCCTTTTTACAGAAAGAAAAGATTTTGAGTTGAACATAATTTACATTCTTGGAAATCCATATAAATTAATACCAGAAGAATCTGATTAGACTAAAACCATAGACAGTTCTGATTTGCTCAAAGCATTTTAAAAATAAGTGGTCTCTGGATTTGGTCATGACATTAAGCTTAGGGGCTGAAATCAATTTCTTTACCTATAAAAATATACAAAACATGACTTATAAAAGACATAAGTTTGCAATGATATAGAGATCCAGGAGGAAAATCCATTGATGTAAAAAGGATCATAGATGGTTAATAAAATTCCCATGTTAGGACAGTATTAGGTTAAAAGATATTAGACAAAATGCATTGCTTATTGATGTGATCACAAATCTTATTAATCCTATTAATTTTGTTAAATGATACTTTATAAATAAATTTCTAAATGAGAGAAATATTCTTATGATAAGCTTGTAGAGTTAGATCTTGTCTTTGAATTTATCTCTGTGATTGAAAAAATCTTAGGAAGCATGGTAAATGAAAAGAACTATGCAAATGCCACGGAAGATTTTTTAATAGCAACACTGGTTTCAAACCAAAATGTTCATCATTCATTTTTATTTGAAACTGTTTGCAAGTAAAAAAGGAGAAAACCATTGCAATATGGGGGACATGATACTTTGCTTTTGTTGGGGCTGATTTTAAAGAGGAAATGTGAAAGGAGTAGAGGAATATCTGGCAGAGTAATTTATAGTGGTAACTAGATATGTCCCAGGACTGCAACTGTAGCCATAAAAGCCTATAAGAAACCCTGAAGAAACTTGTATGCTTTATCATGTATGCATTGACAACAATATAAATGACAATAGTGAGGTTAATCTTTTGGAATAATTATTAACTATTGTACTAATCAATTGCATTTTATATTATTTATGTCCTGAATTTTTCTAATCTATATGGATCAGAATAAACAAAGAGGTTCATTGTAATTATTTATTATTTTATTGATCAACTCATTGTATTTACATGTTCAATCAATTCTTCTGTAATTATAATAACTTATTATCAATTACTGATAAGTTCTTATTATTACTTTAAAATATTAATTGAACAAACCGCACTGACTAAAATTACGCAGCACTTCACAGTGATCCAGAGCAGCCCCCAGGTGTATTACTAGCACGAAGCTTAAATGGCAACAGTGGTAAGAAAGGATGATGTGTTTACCTGACAAGGGCTTTCTTTAAAATGAGCCATCAGTATTCCAGCATAGAAAATTCTTTGCATGGCGTAATTAGGATACTGAGTTCCAAGCGGTGCATATCTTAGAGCCATACGGTTTCGAGATTCATGCTCTTACATGAGTCCAGAGAAGGTCAATTAGGCAGGGACTAACAAAGTGGTACTTATCAAAGATTATCATTGCAAAGCTTTTATTTAAGATGCAGAAAAGACATAATCAGGCATGATTATCACTGAGAATTTGATCTTTTGCCTTATTAACTTATAAAACAATCCATTGACCTACTGATATTCACCTTAAATATAAGATACAAATATGTACGGCTAGGGTTCTTGAGAAAGAGAACCCTGAAAAATAATTTGGTAGTAGTGTAAATGATGCTTACCACTTTAGCACTGATGTGGTCTGGAACTACAAGGTGCCACTCTGGGGCAGGGCTTACATTGGCATGAGGAACCTGTTGAATCAGGCGATACCGAGCTGTGAAGTGAGAAATGGGATATCCACCATCTTCAGCTACGTCCCACAATAGAAGAGCTAGGACAGTTGATGGATGGACTGTGACGTTGACCAGTGCTGGGGGAGGAGCTGCAAAGGATATTTTGTAAGGTATCACTTAGGGATACTGTCAGATTCTAACTCCATAATAAAATTTTCCATAGTTAACTTGATTGAGAAATTCACAGTGGTTTCTTGGTGGAGCGAATTTGATGAAGAATGTAAATACAAACTTGCTTACCATCAATGATAGTCATCTGAGAGAAATGGTTCTTAAGATAAAGTACTATTACCCTACATTTATTTTGAAAACTTCATCCCTGTTATTAGAGACTTATGTAAAACCAATAGAAAACAACAATTCCTAGCTCATATGCTATAAATTTTTTATTCTTTTGTTTTGGTATTCACTATAAATTAAATCAGCACTGCATGTACATCATTCAAATAAATAAATACTCTCCCATAATTGTGAAAACCATTGAAAGATGAAGTCTACAGAGCCAACCACTAACATACGACCTGAGAGTGATAGGGAATTAGGAAGAAATAGTGTTGCTTCTCCATTTTACCTTTACACGCAGACACTAGGATAATATGAAGTGAAATATTGAAGGATTGTGAATAGAGCTCTGTTTTGATACTAAAGATAAAAATTAATAGCACATTTGAGTGGGAAAATTAAAATACTTTTGGTAGTAAAGTGGTTACAGTAAAGGAAAGGTAAATTAAATCTAAGCTATGAAACTAGGAAAAAATTACAAATAAATTTTATGGATAGAGGACAATTTGAATAAGAGATGATCTCTTAATCTAAGATAGATCAAAAGAAAGTCTTTACTTAGGAATAATAATTAGTAAAAGTGAATCTTTCATTGAATACACTACACTTCTAGAAGAATGAGTAAAGTAAAAGATTTTATATATTTATAATGCAATTGTTTAATTAATACTCTATTATCAAAGACAAGCCAGGGATAGTAATAATTAGTGTAATATTCTATAACCAGTAACAGAAGTAAAATATCTGACATCATGAGCCAAGGGAATCTATACATATTAATGGAAGTATGCATACAAATTATAAATAACAGATTAATGTGAATGTATATGAATGGTACAATGTATATCTGGCAAAAATACAAGCCCAAGTAAATTAAGTTTCTAAATTGATAAAACATGCTAATCATTAAATAAAACCAACCATTTAATCACATATGCAGCATCAAATAGACATTCAATTTTTTGAAAAACACTTTCCAGATAAAAAAAGATTTTAATTTAAACATCAATCTTGGAATAAAGAGAAAAGAGAGCAAACTCATGCATGGTTTTATCATTTATCTTGGTGGGACTGCAAGAAATTTAACTGGTTTATTAATGGATCCTGGAGTGATTGGTTCTTTACTAATTAGCTAGGAAAAAATATCTATATACACATAGATCGAGACGGTCCCCTACTTAACAACATTTTGTGTTATGACAAGCTATTATCAAAGCAAACAAAAATAACTTCATAATAACTCCTATTAGTGTGCAGAAATTTTTAGGAACATTGTAATCCTTTGTGATATTCATACGCCTCATGTTCCATCTGAGTTATTTCAGCTAATTTTGTTCATTTTGGATTTAGTCATTGTTTTTTCACTTCATTTAGAAGGGGGCACTAGCTAAGACTGTTTTTCAGCATTTATGTTAACTGTTTGAAGTGTTCTGATATTTACACCTTTGTAATTGTTTACAACCCTGTTTAATTTTCAGTAAAACCTCATTAACACAAACCTAAAAGGACTGCAAAATCAACAGTTTGTCATAAAAAAATTTACGTTATTGAAATTTTGATGATATTTACATCAATCTTGTCAACCCTATGCCACATACAGATTTACAAAATTAAATTTATCATTAATTAAACATTAAAGATGTCATATTTTTATTTAAATTTTTACTAGCAACATTCATATGTTGCCATCTTTTAAAGACTTTTAAGCAAAATAAGATTGATAAAAATAACAATGCTGTATCATATGCGACTATGTGGTATAGGATATATTTCTTCAAATCACCTCTCTTCTAACTAATAATTTGTGGAATTAAGTTAAGCATGACACTAAAGTAGAAATAGACAATTCACTTTAAGTAATCAATCCTTAATTTGGTCCAAATTTTTCTTTGAATTTTGCACTAACCAAATTTCATGTTAAACAAATATAACTCAACATGAAGCCGAGCATAATGTGGAACCACAGCTTGGGTTTATGCTATAGAGAAATCATGTTGAGTAGGTGTTAATGACATTTCATTGTATATATGAGGAAATCCTCGACAGTAAAACTCCTCAGCTGAATATGTGGAATGCTTCAAAATAATTTCATCTCCAATTAGATTGTTGAGTAGATTAGACAACCCTGAGATAAGAGGCTGATGATTTTGGTTTATGCATTGAAAAACCTGAGTGAATACTTTGAGTGCTCTTTTTTTGCAAATTTTCTCTATAATTTTTCAATTATTAGTCCTGTGCCTTTTTTGGGTGTTTTCCTTGCTGTCAGACAGTAGAACAGTTTGAATGTTATCTCTATGGTAGGCTTAGCAAGAGTGAAATGATGCTTAATGAAATGATTAATGGAGGTAAATATTCAAAATTAAACTTAAAAATTGTAATTATAAAATCAAATGTTTAGAATTAAAGTATTTAGTTATATCTGTAAACACACCCCTTGCCTAAATTCCAAACAACTTTTAAATTTGAGCAGTGAACCACGTATCACATAATTTGTAAGCTTTATCCTTGACTGTTAAGTTTTTAAGAAAAAATAGCTAAGATATATCGATATGATTGCGATTAATACTTAAATGAGGTGTTGTAGCATAATCTTAAAATCTAATAGCTATAAAATATATTATAAGTGGTGATGACTACAGTTCTTCTGGATAATGTCCAAAATCCATCTTTGGGTGGCTTATGCTATACCTCACAACATACATCTGACTAATGAAACAAATATCAAAATAGTTCTTCAGAGAATTATCTCCACATGTTACATTTGCCATTAGGTATTTCTCATGCATACTCATAGGCAATGTTTATTCACAAAAGCAGTTGAACCGTTTTTGAAAAATAATAGGATCCTTGGTAAGAAGAGGGGAATTACATGCAAATTTCAGTTATTTGTCATTCAGAATGATTTACAACAGTAAAATGAAACAGCAATATTGGTGGAATATTCAAAACAATCTAAATATTAATATGGGTACTACATTTAGATCAACTATACAAGAAAAACCACATTCCTTGAACTTGCTTTCAGATGTACATAAAATTCTGTAACTAAACTACGGATGAAAATATCATGGAGAGGATATTACTCAATTGCAGTGAACAGGACTGATTTCATAATCAAGAAGACCGATAGGAAAGGAGCAATAAAAAAGGCAAAACAATGCATATGAAAGCAACCCTTAAAAAAGCAATAAAATGATATATAATAGCTGGCAAGCTATCAGTCGGAGAAAGCAAAAGTGCAGAAGCTCCCACAGACTTAAGTCATTGACTGTTACATAATGGTGGTCCTCCAAATATTTTCCTTTTCTAATTTGGAATACCAAATGTTTCAGCAGAAACAATATGGTATTGTACTTCATTGTGACTCAGATACTTTTATTTGCAAGCAAATTTACTGATGGATACAAAGAATGATACAGAATCTCAAAATACAACTTCAGTAAAAAGTAAATTTCTACAGGATTCATACAATCCCTCTCTGGACTCCTGTTGGGGAACAACTGCAAAAGAGCAACTTATTAATTAAACTATTTCAAATACGTAACTCTTTCATGCAAAGATTAAACTACATATGGTGAAGTTACTCATAAACTGTTAACCTGGGTATCTTCTTTCTAAGATAAATCTGGAGCAACCTGGCAAAGAAATTCACCAAATTATACTGAGTAAAGCTTATTTTACTTCAAATTTCCATAAATGTTATTTATCATTACATACAGTTTCTATAAGATATCAGCTAAAGAAATTTCCTATTTAGGAGAGAGAGGATATTCAATGTTCCACTTTTGCTACTTAGATTGTGATTAATCTCCAAAACTAATCCTGTTACAAATAGCTCATATCTATTTGAGATGTTACTCTACCTGAAATTACAGGAAAATCTGATATATTCATTGCAACTCATGCAAAGAAGTGATGCAGTGAAACATAAACGACAAAATTTGATATCTCTCGCATAAAAACAAATACATGTGCCTTTAGCATTATGGCAGATAGTACTTATTCACCCCTCGTTTGGTGGGTCTAAAATATTTCGTCTTGCTAGACTGCCTATGATGATATCTCTAATGTAAACTGTTGCAAAAGACAGCCAACTACATAGAATGCAATTTAAATTACATTCCTTAGCCAAGGCGAAAAATAAGCAATGCGGACGCTCGTTATACTCACTCCTCACTTCCACCCTGAATCTAGCTTTCACCACTTCGCGACCTCCACCATCGTCTTGCTCCACACTGCAAGCGTACACTCCAGCATCTTCTGGGAGCAGGCTAATGAGACAAAGACTCCCATCCTCCTGGATTCTATTTCGACTCAGCTTCTCCATCCGACCTTCCCGGACCCACATCACCGTACTGTGCGCTCCAAGTGGAACGCCAGGATCTGTGCATCTCAAGACCAGATTCTTTCCGACGTCAACGGCTTTCTCCTGGATTTCTGGAACCTCCGTGTCAGACGCATGGCAAAAGCCTGGGCGAAGAATATCCCAAAGCCCTACACCTCAATTTCGGGAGGTGTGAATTTGAGAGCCAAAGCGCAGCTTGGCATTGTGTTATGCACGAATTGGGGGTAATACTTTCATATGCGGCAATTCCAGTTTAATTAATGGCCAATATAACACTAATATATGGTATTCCATTGCGCATGCATTAATATCTAGGAAGGCTCCCAAAAAGCAAACGAAATGCTGTCCAGCAGACATACATTTATGTGGTACATTAACTAAAACGGCTTTAGTTAATACACCGACTAGAAGCTCTTTCCAAACATTCCATATGGCTATACTACATTTAAATTTGTAATAAATTACCTTTAACAAGGACAAGAAGTAGAAAGAAACCAACAAGCTTCTTAATAATCATTCTTCCATACTAGGCACGATAGATTATATTCCCGGTGAAGGGAATCTCAGACATATTTCCTTTCCTAGTCCCAAAAAAGGTATGAATTACGTAGAAAAACCAGAGTCACGGTATCAACTCCCGCTAAGGGAAAAGATTTATCGAATTTCGTTAACAGCAATTACTCTCAACCATTGATGAGTGCTGCCATCCCAGAAACAGTGAGCAGCTGAACATCGAATAACAAAAACAAGAGAGAATGCGATTTGTATCCTACGGTGCAGAAGACAGACTACCGTACATAATCAAGTATCGTTACTCTATAATATGTTCGATTATGGATGGTTGGATGAGGAGATTTGAAACTGATTAGGTAAGTTCGTATAACTTAGCTTACTATATTAATTTGTGCCAAAATTAGTGACTATGTCTGCTTGCAGTAGAAGATATTCAACACCGTTTTGGAAACTGACATTAAGAAAGGCACTATCTATTTACTAGCATCCGTTTCTTCCTTTTATGTGCACATTATTATACACTCAATTGATTGAATAAAATTCAGCGTGTTATTTATATTTGTAATAGAATTCAACTCGAACCTTGAGGAGGATTAACTAACATCGCTGACCATTTGTAATCCATTTGTCATAGTTTACATCTCGAAAATTATGTAAACATTATCACGATGAAGAATAAAACTGAAAGATTTTATTGTGCAACAATGTTATACGAATGTAGTCTAAGTAAGTAATTCTAATATAGGAGAATAACGAGTGATAACTTATAGATTTAAAGTATAAGTTAATATTAAAAGATATTATGCGCACACGTTGTGTTATATTACTAAGATTTATTTTTCTGGTTTTTAAAAATCTGCTGATGAATTTATTTACTCATATTTAATTTTAAGAATCAGAGGGCCTTCAAATTTCTCAAACCATGAAGATATCAAGTGAATCATCTTGCGGCAGAATGATTCGAATATTTCAAAATCTCCGTATCATACATCCACAGATAGAGTAAGATCACGATCCATAACGGGACGAGTTTAATTTCTGTTCAATTATCGTTTTTTTTAAAGGTGTAGGAGCCAGAAGATGTGGGTGTTACTTTTTCCATCGTAGGATATCTCCTTACAGTAGTTCTTCCTTGTCTGCTATTTTTCAAAGAACTGGAAAACTGCTGGCCCGGATTTTTGTTTACCGTCGTTGATGTGAGGGAGCGTCTAGAATATTATGAAAAAATCTTAATACCATAACTGTACGAATCGATGTCTATTCGAAAATTTAGAACACTCGTATACTATAATGCTAAGTAATACTAGCGCCCGTGTTTTGAAAATTTCGCGCCGCCTCATTAAATTGGTAACGCCCTTCCCTCTCTGCCTTGCTGTATGTAACATTAATATAGCCGAGTCTTACTTCTGTAGCGACTTGAATAAAGAGTCTAATATTGGGTCAAATTTATTTTGGACTGCTGGAATCGATTTTTGCACAGATTGACTTGAATGGCGAATAACCTTTAGTTTGATAGCAATTTCTGGGTTGTCTCTAAACTAGATGTAAACATCCTATTCTCATGTTGATATTCACGATTTATTTTACAACGAATATTTTATAACTTGCTATATCTAGTATTGCGGCGTATTTGATTTCGTCCTTTTTTCTTTTAGTAAAAACCACGATGACTTGTTGTTTTGGCACAGCATACCTTGTTGGATTTGTGTCCTTGTGGTCGTAATTTCATATCTTCCACTGCTCATGCGATCTTTTCACTCGTGGCGCAGCGTAAAATCGACTTATTCCAACATCAGATTTAAAATAGCGTTACAAGGAGTTGATTTTAATCGTTTTTATTTTCTTGCTCACTCTATGAATCTGAACGAAGTCTGAACTTAAGGGTCGCTGATTGTTACGGAACATCTGCGTATGTTAGTTTACTTGTGTTTGCTTTTCTTTATGTCACCGTTACGGGGAGAAGGTGCTAAAAGGATATTTCTTCTTTGATTCGGCTGTTATTTTTAGTCTTTTCCACTGGTTTTCCGTTAGAATGATGACTGATTTTCCGTTAGAATAGACTTTTTGATGAAATGGAACTTAATGAATCTCCTAGATTATCATACATTTATTCAGATTTAGAATGCAATTGCGAGGTTTATTTTCTCAGCACATAAATTATTAATTAATGGGTTTCCCTGTATTACGTAATGAAGGAATAAATTACTTCAAGTGATTAATTTATAAATTGACAATAAAGATGTACGTACATACATTTATACACGATGGTAATTAAATTAGTATTTTGATTTGAAGTTCGCCCACTATATTGTATTATATCATTTTATTCTCGTGGCTGAGCTTACTGTCATTGAATATTTAGGTGGTTAGCCTCTAGATATGCAGCAAAACCCGGTCAATATAGTTTTTTGGGGACCGAATGAAAACCACGTTACAAGCGGGATATAATAACTACTTTTTATTTCTCTTATATTGGGAAACGAAAGGGAAGGGTTATTCGGTTCCTTAATTCTTGACAAGTAATTTACTCCTTGAAATGACAAAGAATCTTTCTTAGTTTGTAGATAAGTTTGTTACGAATCTGCGAACAAATATTGCGTAGTAATGGTTGCCTTTTCGTTGTTTTTTTTAAGAATGTTCAGCCTTCTGGCCAAAGAGAGCGCCTTTCTTTATTACTTCATTTTAGTCGTTTCACTCAACAATGGAGCAATTTTTAACAAAAAGGCAATTACGGAAGAACAACGAAATCTTAACAACAGCACGATCCCTCCAAGACTAGGCTCGATGGCCCACAATAAATGATGATAAATAAAGATGCCACTCTGGTTAATTTCATTGGATTACATCATAACATTGCGACAAAAGGAAAAACCACAGCGAACTTTTATTCTATCTAGAGGAAGACTGATTGGGAAGATCTCACTCTCTTTCAAAGCTTATGTCGGTGGGATGGAAATTTTGAATCGTGATATCTACGTTTTCATCTCACAGATTTAGTTATTGCGAGAAAGAGATTCAAAAGGAACCTCTTTAGAGGCAAGAAGAGGAGATAGGACGGCGATATAGAAGATGGAAACAATTTTTGGTCAAGAAAATGAGGATGATTGGATATAAGCTGGTTGTAGTGCATCTGGGTACGAGAAAAAGCCGCCTTATAAGCGGATAGAGAAGCCTTGTAAGTGGTATTGTCATCAAGTGTTTCGTGTGAAAGGATCGAGAGAAAAGCACGTATTAAGAGGAAGCGTTTTAAACGGATTTTATAGCAGTTAGGATGCAAATAAGCAAGTTCAATCGACAAATAAGCAGTCGTGAAATGTAGGCTGCTCTTAGGATGAACTAGATCCATCCTTGCCTACGATGGCACATAATCGCTTCAAAATCCAGGCCAGGTATAATGACTCAGTGAAAATCCACACTCCACAAAACTCTCCACAAAAAGATATGTAGCCAATGAGGAGGGACAGCATTTTCTCTTCAAATGATCAAGTTGGAGACCAAGTTAGTCTGTACAGTAGCACTAATTTAAATACAGGTAAAATAATATTCGAAACCACCGCAGTTCTGCGATGTGGAAAATGAAAAAACTCCACGTAATTTTCTGAAGCAACCGAAGTTCACCTATTTTTATCTTGAGAAATGATTGTACCCTCTGAATTAAAAGATTGGGGAGGTGAAATAATTCCTCAGTCGTACCATTAGGAGAGGGAAATAGGCGGGTGCATCGGTATGAATTGGAAACATTTTAAGGGTGGGAAGTGAAGTTTTATATCCTTAAGAACTCGTTGTTAATTAGAGGTTCTAAAATAAAAATGCACAGGAAGCGATAAGATGTCTTATGAATAATTGAAGCGAAAAATTTCATTTCTGAATGGTAACTGTGGACTGTTCATATAGGTTGCGGAAGTGAGAATGGAAAAATGCTGCAGAGAGACTAAAAATAATGGGTTTCTTCCAAGGGAAGAATTATAAATGATCAGATGGCAACGAAACCCAGAGAAAATGTGGTGATACAATATCGACGTTGAGACTCCCGCAGGATATTGGGCGAAATTATAGCTGGCAAGAAGTATCAAAGCAATGGAACCCGGAAACTCTGTGGACGTCTGTGGTGATGCAAGTTTATTAGTATATCTAAGAGGCAAAGGAAATGTCGGAGCTCATTTAGAAAGTAAATAGGGAGATTAACTTGGAGGAAAAGTAAATTTTTCGAGTGATTGGATTAAAATAAAATAGAAATATTGCAATTGGAATAGAAAATTGTGAAAAGATGTGATGTAAGAAAAGAAGAAAAGGCGAGAATGCTTGGTACAGTTTTCAAAGGTAAAATGCGACTGGCTAATCCTTAATTTCCTCGTATTATTCCTGTGTTTAACACGGTTGATACTGCTCTCTTGTCTAACAGCGCTGCCACTCAGAGATCTGCACGGATTTCTATATCCAAACCCTATTCGCAAGCTACTTATTCGAATCTGAAAATGATAGTAAATTACACTTTTTGTGCGGATACCTGTGAATCGGGTCGGATAAATTGCAAGATCTCTTCTACATTCCATCTTCTTTTTCATCTATCAATTACTTACACTTCGCACATTAGAAATAATTCAGAGCCTCATGATCGCAGAGGAGGCTATTTACCAAAATAGATTTTAATGGAAAAAGCCAGGCTATATAGCTTACTCAATTTCATAACTTATTTTTATTTTCTCCTTAGTTATGTTATTTTCTCTTTTAGTGCGGTTTGAAAAATTGGAAGATCAAATATTTTATTTTACATAATGTGAGGACAGATTCAGATTTCCATGAACCTCAATTGTCTATCTAATTTAATCTTAGGGTTCCCGGATAGGAAGGTAGGCAGTGCGTTCGAATTTGATGAAAGCGATCCTGGGTTCGATTCACGGTGGGGTCCCAAGCGCGAAATGGCTTCAGCTGTTAAAGTGCTTCTAACAATACTACTGCTTCTACTAAAAATCTTCTTCATTGTAAAGAAATTAGGAAAGATCAAAATAAAATAACAAGGAAGCTCTTTGTCTGGAAAGCAGATCATTATTCAAAAATATGACGTGAAAGCAACCAGGATTACACAATACTACACTGCGGACTCTCTGCAGTTATGGCGAGAAAAGCAAACTTATATTTCTTTTTCTTTTCTAAGGTATAAAGCAAATATTTCAAAATTAGGGATCTAAAAAGCCTTTCCTTTAGTTTTCTGATGTAAAAGAAGTAAAAATTTGTTTGTTATATCACGGTTATGCCGCTTCCTGCTTATAAATCGGCTTCCAATTGAATCCCTGAAAAGCCTCCCAAGCGAGTTCTACTGTATCTACAACTGTGAACAGCATCCTTGAATTCGTCACCTACGCCTTAATTACGACTTTTTTGTCTGCAAATGCTAATGATTCCATTCATTCCACGAACGTCATTATCAGCGCCTTGACAATTCGCCTTGGCAGCATCTGAAAGAGAGCATTGCGAAAGATGTGATTAGGCAATAATACAAGTATCGGCGAGACTGGGACTCGATCCCCGATCTTCCACGAGCGAGTGGAGTAATTTCTTTTGTTTTTGCAGAAGGGAATATTCAGCGATGCTTTCTAATAAAGGCAATTAAAATTGCGTTAAACGGATCACGGTAAGAAATGCTTCCGTTGAAACGGTTTCGAGGTCAAACGACAGGGTTCATGGACTCTTCGTAGAGCAAAAATTACATCACTCAGTCCTTACCTCCAGTGATCTACAAAATAAGCAATTGAACGTGGATTTATTCTGCGAGTTAGTGGCATTTTTATGAAGCTCGATGAGAAAGACTTGAATGCATTTTGCCATAAATTATTTTCTGGTATACCCTTTCAAACGATGCTTCACTGGAATTTTACTTTGTTATCCTCATTTAGTGGTAATTACATGAAAAGTTCAATGAGATGGGAATGGAACGCGGTCATATTGAATATGAAGATGAAAACGTTCTCTCCTAGCCGTAACTTTTTATAATACCTATTTCAACGTAACGTTCAACGTTGCCATCATCAGTAGAAGAATAAGTATGATGTTTTCTGCGAAGACTGTGTATCAGAATTTCTTATTAGAGGTAAGAGTCATTCTTGGTATTGTAAAAATTCTTCTGCTTCGGCAGCTGAGGTCAGTTCGCACTAGTGTTCCCACCAGGAATCGAACCCCAGACCACTTTCAACAAAGTCGAACACATTGTAATTCGGGAGCCTGAATGGCGTACTTACATCGCAGAGTAAGAAGAGGGGCGAGTTAGCAATACTCATTACAGGTGAATTCTCTCGTCAAAAATTACGAAAAATAATTATGTTTATTTAAAAAAGTTTATTTATGTTAATTATCTATTACTTATTACTATACCCTGTATAAGGGTATTTAATCCCCATTTATTTCTGTAGGGTAATGCATGCACTGGGATTCAGCAATCGCGTTTGTTGTCAAAAGGAAGGGTTATTTGCACCCAAAATTATACAACATTTTCGCAACTTTTATACAAATTCTTACGATTTCGAATCGAAAGCAATAATCCACGACCAAAATATCTATTCAGTTTTCTTTCTTTTGCTACATGCTAGAACTTCGTGAGACATTTCATGACTGCATTTCTAATTTAATTCTGTGAAAGAAAAAAACCATCCTTCGGGCTGAAGAATGTACATAAATATAAGCTCTCATATGCATCTAGTTTTTTATTGCTTTTTACGCTTTTATTAGTTTCGTGTTTTCTATATCTATGGGATAGTTAATTTTTAAATATAACGCGTAATACTGGATTTCTTTATCTAATTACATTTAAAATGTACTAAATAAATTACGGCTAGGAGAGAATAATTTTTTATCATGAAAAATTTGAGAATAATGAGATACGAGATCGTTTGGAATAATCGCAATAAACTGAAGTGATAGTTGTAGATAGTTAGATAGTAAATACCAATAATTATAGATTTGGGTTGAAAACTATCAGATCGCATACTGAACGATTAATATTTCACATTCCTTCTTATTAATCAGAAAGATGATTCAAATTGCCTCAGGATTCACACTTTCAATTTAAGAGAAATCTCTTCTTTTTGCTGACTAAGCAGGGACATATGGAATGAGAGCCAAATAAGATGATGAAAACCAAAATATTTTGAGAAAGGCAACAGGCAATATGGATCGAATGTGTTTGGCAAAGTGAAGAGATCAGATATAGGAAAGCATGTTGTGATTGTGCCCGAGGAAGGAATGATAAAAAAACATGTGAATGGAGCAATAAGGTTCATTGAAAGGCGCAGGGCCGGGCAAGATGAGATCAGCCGGCTTAATTTTTGTAATTTTGCAATCAATATACCCGAGAGAATTTTTTACGTCCGTTTTCTTGCTTAGTTATTAAAAATTTCTTACTAAATAATCATCAAGATCTAGCGAAATAGACCAGTTTGAAATGTGAACTGGGCCTCCTCTGGTGTATGACCTGCCCTGGAAAAATGAAAACGTTGTTCGGCTGTTTAGTGTAGTCCTACCCTCACCCACTACCGTTATAAAAGTCGATATTATTCCTTAATTGTCTATTTAGTAAAAATTGCTCCATTGCGAATTGATAAATAATCCAGATTAAGTAACGGAAGAAGGTGCATTATTTGCCCACAGGTCTTACCATTCTTCAAAAATATGACAAGTGGATATTACGCAAAAACATCGTCCTCGTCTGATAGATGGTCGGCCTTGGAAGGACGGAAACGTTCTACACTAAAAATGAGGAAATAGCGGTAGTCGTGAATCACTCGTTCAAAATGAGTACGCTTCAAGTTTACATTCAAGTTTCAGCCGAGATGACGACAGCAAATCGGAAGTGAGCTCGTGGAAATGAACGTGGTTTTGATTTAAAAATCTTATCTTCTTCCCGAAAGCATTTCCGCTCCACCAAGTGTTTCTCTCCCCCGGAAGGCCGCATTGTACCGTTGCATAAGACGGTGCTTCCGGTGTGCCGCACACAATGATGTGCCCTTAGGGTGTGCCGCGAGATATCCGGGGGTGATAAATCCTTGAAAAGACGCTTTTATTTTGCGAGAAATTTGAATTTTCAACGAGAGTTCGTAATAAAGTACAAAGAAGTTTTACCTTACATCCCGTGATATATTCTGCTTGAATTTTAATTTAGAATGAAACTATTTTTGGCATGCTTTAGCGTGCCGCGAAGCTGTGAGTCTATGCCGTGGAAGACTGAAAGTATAGGATTACATAATATACCACTTGTTTGCCTACGAATCCACGAGCGACATAGATTAAAATGACTTATAAATATTAACGTCGTCTGTCATCGCTATACAACTGTGGTGATCGCGACATATTGTGAATTCAAAGCCTATACTAATTAAAGTCATATTATTATTTATTTTCATGTTCTTAAATTAAAAATTCGAATAACAAATTAAGGAATCAAAATTCAAAATCAATATATATCTGTTTAGCATAATTAAAATATTAATTCCAAACGAATTTGCGACGGCTAGTGCATTCTTTGGAAATGACTTAATATGTTAAGAAAATGATTTTTTCGAATAGTTTCCGTTTCATTGCGAGGCACCTATTTAATTAACCAAGTTTACAGACAACTGCTTTTACGAAAAAATATTTTTCGCAAATCGGAGGGAATGGTCATTTCCCTCATATATTCATCAGCAAAAGAATATTCCAAAATTTTCAGTTCAATATATATATGAATAGAGGAATTCTTTTTAAAAATTAATTGTTTATGCGATGATAAAAATGAATGATTTGTTTTTATTAGAGTGAATGACAAGTATTCCCTGCTCATTGCGATTAATTGGCTACATAAATATAGCTGCATTGAGACTTAGCTGCAAGTCCAACCTTGAGAGATGCTTATTCAGCGCATTCTTCGATGTCAGCGCAGGAGTTTCGATGCAAGAGTAGAGAATCGAAAGATAATGAATACTAATGCTTAATATGAATAATAATTCGGTCTTCTTTGTCGGTGTGGATTTGACGCTAAAGGTAATAGTTTTTATATCTAAACAAAATATGGTAGCGGAGCCATCTTCAGAAGCTCACTATCTTTTATTATCGATACTCTTTTGCAATAATATAACGTAATTATAGCCTAAAATGACAATTTTTATTTCACCAACGACGATTGTTGGTTCACGGACGTTTCACCCGAATGACGATCCACTCTGAGACGTTTCGCCCAGGATATGGACATTTCCCCCCGAAGGATATTATGACGCTTAGCATTATTATTGATACTAATTGAATATGTTTGCGATCTATAAGTGTGTAAGTTACAAATAATCATCTGTAAATCTAAAAAAATAATTCGAAATAAGTTTAATTTGATTACTATAAATACAGAATAGACGAGGTAATTATAACAGCATGATTGTCACTATGGCGCCTTAAATATGATCAAGGAAGATCAGAAATGTTCTTTCTAAACTGAATATAATAAGAGGAAACCCTGTAAAACGGCGTTATCATATGATGACAGCATCTTTTGAGTTCTTGAAATCATTAGATCGGAGGTTACATCTGAAGTCTTTTCCCAAATTTCCAGTCAGTATTTTCTTACTGGAGAAATGAAAAGCCTTACGCTAAGTCTTAGATTCGAATGGATAAAATTAATTCTCGTACTTTATATAATATCCCTCGAATAAAAAGTCTTTTGGACGAAATGTCTTGGAACCCGACTGCCCTTTCTTCCTAAGTTTCAAATTCTTTCGTAGCAAATCCTGTCCTTGTTCCACAGATCGCTTTAGCACCAACCAAATCTTTCCAAATCTGGATATAGAATTTAGTGCGTCATGTTGTAGTGACCCCTTTATGATTGCTATAAACGATGCAAATCGAAATGCCAGAAAATACCCACTGTGTTATTTCGGCTAAAGAATAACCATTGATTAAAGAATAACTGCTACACGGATTCAGATAATGAATGTTTTGGCGGGTATCCGCGCATGTACTTATGTAGTATGCATGAACATACTTGCATGAATTATCCACCGAAGACCAATACGAAATGGATCTGCCAATTTTCGCTTAAACACGAATTCTGTAGCTTTTTGGCAATGTTTACTTGTTTATTTTTCGATTTTAGGAAAGTTTCGTTTTGGCTTACTAATATGATTCCAGACGTATTTTCGTTATCCTTAGTATCACTTCATAGAAAAACAAAGGACGTGAAACAGTAGGAGTGCCCCAATTTTACAGATGATCGAGGAACTGTGAATGATTACATAATCAAAAATCAAATCCAAGAATTCTAAATTCGATAGCATAGGTTTGGCTTCTAATGATATGTTACCCTTCAGTTAAGCTGTAAGTAGACGCGTCTGGTCTGTATTCTGTTCGTATATATCTCAGTATTTTCATCAGCATGCTCTAATTTACATTTTCAATTGTATTTCCCAAGTCTACGGAACAGATATATCGTATATTTATCTGTTCATGTTCGTAATTCTCGCTGCAAACATCCTAAATCATGCAGTCGCATTTTCTCTTTACTCACCAAACAGATATTCCCGAGATTCAGTTGTGTACGCACGGCGGGAATTAGGGGAATGAATATCCTCCAGAAATTTTGAAAATAGCTAAAATAATAATTAACGCACGTCAAAAATCTTATTTATACGTCTTTTCAACCGGCATAAATAGGATAAAGGTATAATTGATCAAAGTACTTGAACAAAATATAAATAAGAAAAAATAAAGCGGTTTTATAATTGATACTTAAAATATTTCTGATGAATTACATTTTATTGACTAAAATGTACGGAAAATAATTGTGACTGCCACTCTTTTTCAATTGTAAACAATTCGCTTTTTGTGTTCAGCCCCCTAATTGCACGATTACCATAAATTACAAATTTAAACAATATCCCTCATGAAATAATTTTTGTCTACGCCACTGTCGAGTTTTCATCAATCCTCCTTAGTATTGTACATGATATTTCTCCATTTATATTGGAATTACATGGTGGGCTAGAATCAAAAACAGTGGACAAAAATGCACAAGTGTTTTTTTAGTTAGGACTTTTAAACCTTGCATGGCTATTCTTGAATAAATTCTACCTTCAACTGTGCAAGTAATTTACGTTGGTTCTTACGCATTTAAATTATACATTCGGTCAAACTTGACAAAAACATCCGTCTCCTATTTTTTGCGAAAATTAACTTCAAACCGGTGCTGAACCCATCTGGAAATCCATCATATGAAGGAAACTATCGGGTAGACTCTAATGCCATGCCATATACCTATTCGTTATCTTTCATACTGGTCGATTTTTATGGTCACAGTTGAATATTTGCATAAGTTACAAAAAGAAATGGCAGACCCTTATTTTTGAGCAAATTTTTGCCTAAAGCGAGGAAAATAGTGAAAATGGACATCAAAATAAAATGAACAGAGTCAGGGAGGGCTGTTGTGGAAATCCATCATGTGAAGTGAATGGAAAAGAGTTTTTACTTTATCCACATTTAAATGCGACCGGTTTCGATGAATGATCGCCATCTTCTGGTGAAGATTAAAAGAAGTTTAGCAAATATATGCACACAAGACGAATAGCGTTGAAATGGGAAACAGGACAGAGAATTAAGGAGAGGGTTAAGGAAGAAAAAGGGGGGAGAATAAAGGAAGTTGAGATAAAGGGAAAGTATCAAGAGGAGGGGATCATGGACACGGGATAACTTATACCATTCTGTGATGTTTCCTGAAGAGGAATCTGAAGTAAGCTTTTGCGACGCCGATAACTAAACCAACTAAGTAGTCGAAACCGCTGCAAGGTCCTCAACCGCGCGGAGGAGCGTCACTTTCCAAGACGCTCTCGATTTGGGGAGGTACAAATCAACACGATTGTCAAATGTATTTTTTGTTGTTAACAAGCAAGATATATACTCCACACATATTTTAGGTTAGGTAGAAAAAACCCGGATTTCATGGCGTAGGATTGGCTACAGCGGGTGCATCTGGGAAGGGGAAAAATCCACCTTGTAAGCAGATAGCAGAGCATCTTAAGCGGTTATCGTGTCTTTCTTGTGGTGGGGACCGAGAGCACACCGCGAATCAAGCGGGATACCCTCTCATACAAGAGCGCTGTAAACGTTTTAATGTATTATTCAGGACCACGAATGAAAATAACTCTTTTCTTAAGTAATTATTAGTTATATTCGAGTCGGAGATGAAATAGAAAACAGGTCATTCCACGGGAACTCGGACAGAAATTTATATCTATTTTTCTAAACATTTAGTAAACTTTTGTACTTGCGTACTTCCTCGAGAAATCCTTTTGTTGTTCAGCCGGCTCAATGATTTTTTATTAAGTAATTAGTTTCTAAATTTTTGCAATAAACTGTGAGCATGGATCATTTTGAATATTCATATAATATTATACATTATTATATACTATATAACGTATTATAGGTATTACAAATTAAACATGTTTCATGTATGTACATGCATATATTATTTCATTTATTGGTAGGGAATGTATCTATCTTCCAATAATTATTTGTGAAAGTTCAGTATATTGTTTATAACACTAATTATACTTTAAACCTTACGATATGCAGTACCTTAACTTATTCTTACATTACTTTGTTATATACCGTTTGGCTCGAAGGGACGAAAGTGTTTTTTTCCTTTCTTTCAAAAAGAAAGAAAAAAACAGAGATATTCTTACTTTCATTGTTTTGCATGTAAGATGATTATGTCGGAAAAATCCCTTTCTCATGTGAAAATTTTATTCAAAACTCACTATATACCTGGTATGAATTTTTACTGACACAATTGAATAATTCGTTTTCCTAAGAAAAGGTTTTGCATTTGTACAGCATCTTTTGGTCTACTTTCAATTAAATATAAAAAGTAATACTTCATTGATTATTTATTTCAGAAGTTTGCTGAAGTGAAAGCGGGGAGCATGAATCTCGAGTTGATCTCTGAAAGTAGAACATTTTGGTGAGTTGGAACTGAACGATTTATTTAAACATTCTTTAGCTGCTATGGCCAAGATATTCATTCAAGAACTAATAAGAACATAGCTTGTAATGTCCATGCAAAAAGTTTCAATAAGATTTTCACTATTACTAAGATTGCTTCATATTTCTTACTTAGATACTAATCAATCAAATTTAAACTCTTTGAGCTGTTTGGAAGGAGCTTCAGAATATAAATTAAATTTAAATGTATTTATGAGTAAATCTCAGGATTGTATTAGAGCATAATGTTTTATTTTAGAACTAAAATTCTCAATTTTTTCTATGGTACTTTATATTGCTATAATATTAATGACAGTTTCATATTGATGGTAATGCCTAAAAGTATGATAAGTTGATGCTTTTGCTGTTTGTAAAAAATTCAATCAAAGATTATTTATCTCCAGCACAAGTTAATTCATCTAAAATCTGTGGCATTGTTTCATCTTTAATTTATCTGTGCATGCAATGAATAGTTAAAGAATGACTTGCCATTTGTTTACCTGAATTAACTTTTATTTTTATGGTATTAAATTAACTGAATTCTTGCCTCAGTACCTGAGATTTCCTCAGTAACTCAGCAACGATGGTTTTCATCTTGGTTTGCTGCTTCCAAAATCTAAAATTTCTGGTTCATCTCATTCTTAGTCATGTGCTGAAGAAGGTATCACCCCTTGGGTCATGAGCCTTTTATAAAAACAATTAAAGTATGGATTATTTGATCAAATTGGGGCTCTTGGATAGCCACTGGTCAACGATTGCAACTTCGGTGAAAGCGGTACCGGGTTCGTTTCCCAGTAGAAGCTGTTTGGTGCAAAATGACCTTAGCTGTGGATATACACAAAAAACAGTAAAAGTCATCCACATCTAAATAAATACCCCTAAAACCCCCTTTTGGCGTGTGGCAGAAGGGGTCATATTGATCATGAAAATATTTGCTTCGTTGGACATTCTTTTAATCTGATTTAGAAAACCTGAAAGTGCTTTTGTGTCATTT
The DNA here is from genome assembly GCA_036926295.1 of Pachydiplax longipennis. Classification (NCBI taxonomy): domain Eukaryota; kingdom Metazoa; phylum Arthropoda; class Insecta; order Odonata; family Libellulidae; genus Pachydiplax; species Pachydiplax longipennis. The sequence goes on along the minus strand of JAVFKF010000044.1, from coordinate 5,817,569 downwards.
CTCTTTTTTATTGGTTTTCTAGTCAGTTGATGAGTATGAGGAATTACTACTTCAGACAATGGACGGAATGTAAAGTAAACTTGGGATAGCGTTTAAGCCGGAGTACTTCTATTTATTTCTTTTATGTTCAGAAAAAAGAAAATATATATGCTCTCTAATTTAAAGATGTGTACTTACCTTAAAAGGAAAACATTCTTACTTAGTTTGCTGTTTTTGCCACCGCCGCAGGGTTTCTAGGGAATCCGCGAACTATTATTGTATAATCCTGGTTGCCTGATCTCGCTATATTTATTAACAAGGAGCACCAAATATTCTCTCCACTTCTTTCCCTACTTTGTTCCCCTCTTAATTTTCTTTCCATCCACTTCACCTCCCCCTACCATCTCATGTACGATATAAGTCCTGCATTTCTGAGCATTTTCGCCCGGAGATGTCAATACCTTGACCTAATCAAATCTTATTAAGAATTGCTCTGAAGGTACAAGGTGACTTTTTCTTTTATAGATAGCATTTGATACTCAATGTAATGACAATATCTGAAATTCACCACAATCGCCTTTTTCTCCCTTCTACTAGTGTGCTGTCCCTTCCAGATCATACTCTTTGTTTCATCCCGACTTTCCATTACTAAATACTTCATTTACCTCATCACTATAGTAGTATTCCATAGTACTACTTCAGTTTAGTTCGACTTCAATGAAAGCGGTCCTGGGGTTCGACTCCCAATGGGAGCCCACGTGCGAAATTACCTCACCTGTGGAAACACTTTTAAAAATAGAATTACGAGGAACTGGAGCTCGGCTGTTAATGAATACGAGGCTCGAAAGACCATCGAATCGGCGATCGGAGAATTCTTCGAACCTCTTACTTTACATAAATCTTTATTATTTTAATTTATTACTTCTTTTTTATTATTTTGTTAGTTAACGTTGCATATGTATTTTTTGTCCTTTCTTGTGATATTCTTTTATCTATATTTTGACCTACCTTTATTGCTGACTCGCTGAATCATTTTTTAGTTTGTTACCGTTTGTAATCCATTATGAAGGCCTCTTGCTATTTATGGGTTTTTATTAAATAAATTGTTTGTAGCATTAATAAATATGAGCATATCAAATCGCTGAAAGTGTATTTAACGTGGAAGGAATTGTGAACTCAGAAAGCTTGAAAATAAATTATAATTTCAAAACTTTGGTTCTGCATTTTCTCTTAATGCGATATTTCTCGACGTTGTCCAACGTATATTTCGCACACGTTTTCTTTATCCTGTCACATTTTTCTAAAGATTCTTAACCTTCAAAGTTACCTCATCCGATTACAGCCCTTTGATATATTTATAAGTCTTCTTTTCTTCAGCAAGATCCTCTTCTATCGATTTACTTTCACCGAGGTTTCTCTTCACGCGATGAAACTTGGGATTATCTCTCCAATGCAAATGAAACCTTTCTCCGAGTTCAACTCTTAGGAAGGACCACAAATAAGTCCCCCTCGGCACCTAAAACAAACATCAGTAAAGCACAATGGTAGCTCGACTTACAAGAAATGTTATATTTGTTGAACTTTCCTCCATGATATTAACTTTTGTAATACAGCAAAGCATCGGAAATCCCCGAGTATAATTCCCCATTTGGCTGTACGTTTTGTAACGAATTGCTATGAAAAATTGGTGAGAGTTACTCTGACGCTTCAGGAGGCAGAATGGTAATGTTTAGAAAAAGAAGGTTCAATCAAAGGCTTGATTAATAAATTCAGAGAGAGTGCGTTCATAGAAGATAGCCGATATTATGCGTCCTTGTTAAATAGACCGTTCTGATACTACGAGAAAGATCAGGGAAAGAGATGCAAGAGCCATTTAATTCAAGAATTCATTTCTTCCGAGAACGATTCGAAAGTAAAGTCATTGTGCACGCACTCCCTGCCACACGCCGAAAGGCGACTTGCAAAGTATTACACATTTCTCCAGATATAAACTTCATTTCGACACTCTAACCGAGGTGCTTTTATAATCACAAGTACTGTATATATAACATGCACAAATTTCTGTGTATCTGTGCCCAAACAAATGTAAAAGACCATGATGCAACTATTTGTCTGTCTATTTGACATAATTTAAAATAATTCAGACAGTTTAAAAAAATTGATCAGCATCGCCTTAATATTTCTCTTTTAGAAAACTAAAGCAAAATAATGTGATTCCTGTGAAATTTTCTTTAATAAAGGTGAGTTATGGTTTTTAGAGAGTTACTCGCAACAGGCTTATCTCTCGTTCCTTTTGAAGCCGACTAATCTATCGATGTGTGGGAAATTAAGCAGGAAAGATTTAAACCGTTAAAGTGAGGGGTGAGAAACACCCCGCGCGCCTTTCCTCATGTTAAACTCTACAGTATTGTGTTAAGAAACGTAAATAGCCGTTGTGTAACAGCTATGTTACTTAGAGTGAACAACCCCTCCTCTTCATTCACCGCCATAGTTTCTCAGGCGAACCCTTCCTTTCCCATTTTATTTTTATGCTCGACCACTTTTATTTTCAATCAATTGTTTCAGGCTTGACTTTGTGGTAGAATTGCATAACGTAAGGCTGAAAAGGCAAACTTTAATTTAAGTGCCGAAACCTGGTTCGGTAAACAAAATACAGAAAAAAACTCGTGTAAGACACTTTTCAGAGGACAAAATGAAAAAAAAATGATAAAGGGAATAGCGTTTTAACCGGGATATTACAAAATTTGTGTTGTGCATTCATGCAGATGAGGAATCTTTGGAAGTTCCTTACGGATTTTGCTAAAACTAAATTGACATTTTCAAATGAAGAATTGTTCAAAGGATTTGTAGAATCCTCTCGTCGATGAAAGAATTATCGATACATTGCCAGCGGCTGCCATCTCATTAAATCACTCTTTTGTCTACGATGAAGCGTTTGTGAGAATGACGAAGATTGCTGCGGTGAATGACATATTCCACCGCACCCACCATCTGGAAAAGAAAAACTTCATAATATCCACAGCAGAGTTTTTATTCGACATTTCGTCAAAGTTACCCGAAGATGTCAACACATTGACAATACATGTCAAGTTAAAAATCTGCTGTTTACTGTGCTACGAAGTGTTTTTCTTCTCAAGATGGCTCCACGATTGATCACATCAATTTATTCTACTCATCTCTTCGATTCAGGGGCTGCGCAAGGTGCGGCTGAAACACCACTCCCGGGTGTCGAACCTCAATCCCAAAGTTCCAAAAAAATTGCTTCATGGTGAGCATATGTTTTAGAAATGAAAATTCATTCGAACCAACGTCTAATTCGTGCTTCAGTACTTTTTCTCCCTCAGGTCACTGGGATTTTCAAAGTGCAGCGTTTGCTTCTTAGTGGCTTGCAATCTAACGTGAAATGTTTTGAAACCGTAACTTTTAGAAGCAAAATAAAATGAGTCCTTTATTTCTTTACATTAATTTATAGTTTTTTCAATTTTCAATTGTAGTGCATAGGTATCTTTTTGCTATATTTAGGTGATTGAATTAAATCGATATATCCAGCAGCTAGCCTCCTCTTTTTCCCATGAATAAGTCAATGATCTAATAAGATATAACTTGAATTTCAGGTTCGATTTATGGTCTAATCGCTTCGCTGGGTCATGATTAAATGTATGCCCATCATCAATTAATAGTCTCACGCTAGCTTTTCGGATTTCTTCCCGTCCGTATTTTTAGAAAGCCTTAAATCTCGAGTAGGCGTTTTTAATACTCCACTTGTAATTGCATGTCTCCTTTAAATCAACGTTCTATTCCTGATTCGATAGCCTCATTGCTTGTGATGAATTCACTGACGTCTTTCTCGCGATAGTCCCTAAATACGCTTCTAATAACTTTCTTTCCTATTTTCCTCATCATTTTCAGTTTTAAACTACAATAAAACGACCAGAACCAAGCGAAAACGTGTCTCAAGCTGGATAACTTATAACCGAGTTGTTTATTGCCGGTTTCCTTGTATCATATTTTTGAATAATGGCCTGCTTTTAGCACAAAAAAAGCGTCTCAGTTACTTAATTTTGGACATTTTTCATTTTAGAATAAAACAAATTTACCAGATCGACGATTAGGGAAGATTAAAGATGTTTTAATAGCAGTGGTGAGAGAGCTTCACGATCTACGAAAGATTACGCTCACTAAGCACTGCACTGCCTTACTGGTTTAGTCGGCACCTTTAATTTGCGACGGAAGGAAATGCCGGCCAGCAAATGTTTAATCTAACGTCCTATCCTGAAAGAAGCGATAAAGAATATATCAGAGTTCGCATCACCTCTGACAGGGATGGATATCGTTCTTTTCTTTGCGATTGATTAATTTTATATTCGTAAAATTAGTGATTTAGAATGAAATATTCCCAAGGAACAATTCTAGAGACAAGGAGAGGAGACACAGATAATGTTCATCTGTCCATCGAATGAGATGAACGATTGATTATAGTGAGCTGCAGTCAGGACGGGAAAAATCTCAAGCTGGAAGGGGTTTTAAGCAGTATTTTTACCATGGGTTTCGTGTGAAATGTACCGGAAGAAAACTACGTGTTGTGCGGGAAAGAGTGTCTTAAGTGCGTTTTACTATATTTGCTTTTACCACTCACGCTGTTTTCTTCGAATTTTCTCCTCCAATTTTCGTTGCTTCAAACGTAATCCATTTTGATAATCTAATTATTCGGCAGCTCCGAACTCCACCTGGGCACACGACCAGAACCGAACCGAAACCAAGAAAACCTCAATTTTTGTGTAAACCGAACCTAATTAAAGAGATATTACTGAACTCGTACCAAAACCGAAAATCGTGTATTTATTAAGTTCCGATTTTCGGTTGCCAATGATAACACGTTACGTAACTCCTATGACTTTCTTGTTTTAATCCTTTTCGCTCAGCCGTCAATTTTCATCTTATCCCTCACATTCGCATTTTACGATTCGATCAGCATTCGTCATTTTTACTCAATCACCTCTTGTCCTCCAGCAGCTTTTCTCTTACGTTAAAATCAACGACAGTCAGTATCGAGAAGAAATATATTAGTGATATGCTTGCTATGATGAAAAACCGTTTGCGATTTGCTGAAATTATAATGTTTCTCGATGTTCTGTTTTGAAATTTCAATCGCTATAGTTAAAAGATAGTAAAACTTTCGTGACGTATAATCAGAGCATCGGAGCAACAGGAAAATCTATAATATTATGAAAAGCGAACCCGAACCGAAAAACTTTATATAATTGAATCCGAAAGCCATTATTTACAGTTCCGATTTTCGGTTCCCAATAGTGAACAAATTTTTAAATGTAGTGTAGGAAGGTTTACCAAAAATTTGTAATTACTTCTACAAATAACAAAGTTTTATTTTAATATGTGGTATGATATAATATTAATGGAAACAGTTAGAAATATTAAAACAAACCTTTAAAAGGATATAATATTGCAGAGGTCTGGGAGATAAAAATAGTTCAAATGGATGAACGTTGCCGGAAGAAGTGAAACCTGAACTCCACCGAAATTTGGTTTTTATTTTAAGTGGAGTGAAAAGCGGAACGAAAAGTGTTACGGCTTCCACACAAAAGTGTTACTAATCTACGAGATGATATTTCTAAAATGTAAAAGAATGGTCGTGAGATCGAAAACCGGAACGAAAAATATTGCGGTTCGATGCCCTGCTCTCCACATAATCTTCGAGATGATATAACTAAAATGTGAAAGAATGCCTGCGAGATTTATCCAATTAGGGAAGTCCGGTGAATTTTCTGGATATTCTGCTGTACGAGCGAGATTCTTAATTAATCCAATAATTTCTCGATCAATTTTTATCTCGAGTAATGAGATGAAGAAAGCAGCATATTACTCTTTTACTTCTTTACGGAATACCAGAAGCTTCTCACATATCATCAGTGGTCCACCGATCTCTAGTCAACAATTAAACTTTCGCTTTAGTTAATGCTTCAGATGAAAAGATTGATTGGTTCAAGTGTTGTGGATGTAAATTTGCCTATTAGTGCTTTAACTAGAATTGATCTCACTGCATAATTGACTTTAGTTGGCTCAAGGGTCAAAAATAGTTTTTTATTAGAGAGGAATTTCCATAGTTAATCAGAAAAAACATTGTTAATACGATCTGTATCTATACGTGTTAGGGCAGAGGTGGAGAACTTTCTAGTCGTTCTATATGGCCTTTCATTCACTTCCTGAACCACGTCTGTATTGAAATACCTAGTCTTGCTTTTGATTTCAAGTGTAGAACAAAAAAGAAAATATTCTAATAAACTCAATAGATTTCCGATTGACTTTCATGATGATGGAATAAATAAAGAAGGAAACCACTTTTCATAGGGGAAAATAGTTCCTAATTAACCAGAGATTTTTATTGTTTATTTTTTAGTTAATTTTTATAGTTGTTATCTTGAATTGTTGTATCTCTAATGAATACTACCCTGTAAAAAGTAGTCACAGTAGTTTATTGACATAATACATTCACATTATGCACTGATACATACACTGATATATACAATGATAATGAATAGATGTCTCGTCAGATCACAAGATTATTAATATTTACTAAAAGATATTACATACAATTTATTATTACATTTTACAATTTTACTTTATAAATTCATCAATTGAATAGAAACATTTTTCAATTCAATTTTCAATTAAAGTTTCCTTCTTTATTTCTTTCATGATAAGTATTCTCTTTCAGTCCACATAGCAAATTAATTAATTTTTATTGTACTATTTCAATGTTAGAATATTGAAATCCAAACTACTCGAAAGCAGTCTTACGGTTTCACGTTGGGATTTTTTTCTGCAGCGAAATGGTGGATTCGGCCTTCTGATGAGATTTCCCAATGTAGGGCCTCAAACCTGATAGATTTTTACTAAAAAGAACGTTCACCTACTTTTCGGAGAAATATTCGAAATAGACATAATGTAAAAGCTTTTAGAGAAAATTACTGGAAGAAATGTCGATGCAGTTTTCTGATGTAAATCTAACAGATATAAAGAGGATGTATTGCTTCAGGAAATTGTATTGGAACGACGGCTATGGATGAAACCGGTCCTTCGAATCAAATTTCCTGTAAAAGACATACGAATCACTTTTTATTTGTGTGTTATTTGTATAAATCTGCCATATTTCTGCGGTAAATGCTTACTTTTGCACGGTTCAACTGGCGTAACAAAACGGAATCTTTCCAAATTCTGAACTTAAGTACGAATAATAGTTTGCAAAAGCCCACTAAACTGTGGAATCTCTTGTACTACGACGTTGTTTGAGGTGTCTGGAAATAGAATTTGAAGAAGCAGCAGTTGTGATACACCTGCTAATTCGGGAGAACGGTGGATACATCGGCAGCATGATGGAGTCAGGTTCAAACACACCTAATGCAATCGCGGTGCCTACTCGATCGAATTATTAGTTTTCTAGCCTTTCTGGGGATATATTTTTGATTAATATTCAGCAGATACATTTCAAAAAACTTCGGAAAAATGGAACATTTTTGTTTCATACATAAACAGGGTGATAATGAAAAGACTTGCTGTTTTAAATCCAGAATCATAATTTTAATTAGCTGAATTTCATTATCGTCGATGTTTTCTTGTCCATTTATTTATCGAATAACTCTATTATTACTTATTTTATTCACAAATTTGCAAATCTCACAGAAATATTAAAAGACACGTTCATGTAACTATGTGTACTACAAGAAAGATTGCTATAGTGCCTCATTTACTTGGTTTTTATCTTGTCTCCTTAATTTTACTTGTCTGAGATTGGATACGAGATTGATTGGTTTACAGTTTCCATACCATTATGGATTTAATACATTATTTTACTTATTTATTTAGCCTCTCATTGTAAAAACGGTCATGATAGGACCTCAAATTGATTGATGATTAAAAAGGTGTGGTGCGTCATAGTTTTAATTTTGAAGTTTGTATCGCAAATCATACTGAACATCAAACTAGAACATCTTTTATATAACTCTTCTATGTAATGCGTCATGATACAACTTCGGCTCCTCCTTATTTATCGACTAAATAATAATTAAACGGTAGTAAAATCGATACCATTATCATGACCTAGAAATAAAAACTCGGTTCAAATAACAAACAATTATATGATTTCTAAGAATTTTTAATACATTTCATAGATTTTTATAATACCTATTTTAATGCTGAGCCTATATTTAGGATGAAAATACTTTTTTAAGAGGTCGTGTTTTTAGATCATAGAATTCTAAACAGTCAAATTGTTTTAAAGTTATGCGCCAACTCATGCTCATTCATAACTAGTAAACTTTAAAGTGAGTAATGCCCCCCAGATAGCGCAACGCATTCGCCGTCGAATTGTTGCTTTCGATTCCCGATGGGGCCCATATGTGCTAACTGATTTCTTCATGGCATTCAGGAGTACTGATTTTCTTGTTGATAGTAAGGAAAAAGCAATTCTACGTCGCGCTTTAAAAGGAAATTGTGTATTTAATAAAGAAGGAACCGAAGGAGAAAATAAATTTGATAAGTTAACTCGTAATTTCGTGGAATTCCAAAATAACCAGCTTAAATATGTATTATAGCTTAATATGTAACTCTTTGTAACTTTCACAGCAGATTTTTAGTTTGGCTGGTTTGATTAATTTACCCATATTTACCTTGGAAGTTACCAGTAGCTTTTTTCTTTTCTAAGATGTTTGCTTTGAAATCCTTTGCAGACACGATGGAACGTTCTATACATCGACTATTCAATCTAAATCGCACAGGAAATAACGAGCTGCATCAGTGAACAATAGATACTTGCTCCCTTTCTTTGCTCTCCTCTTAATAATCTCCTCTTTCCATCCCCAACTTCCCATCACATGTATACCGCTATTGACGGCATGAAGGATACACCCTTTTCTTCAAAATTATGGCTAATGTGCGTCATATATGCGAAGGCTCAGCCTTCTTTACCGTTTCAGTCGTTCCTACAATATCAATGCAGGCGCGATAGAGATATGGAACGACTTAAATGGATATATGGAGTATATGATCTCAAAAATAAAACCTAAAAACGGAAATTTTAAAATTGAACGGAACTATAACGTAAGCTTCAACAGTACGTTAAAAATATTTTCTTGAGCTTTACTTACTGAAATGAGGGTGCATCTTATATGCCATCAAATACGATAAGTCCTGCATTTCCTGTACATATTCACCTGAAATGCCAGTACGTTGAGAAAACCAGTCATATTAAAAATCTGCTGCGGAAGTTACCAAATATGTTTAAGATGAAAGAGAAAATGTCTGCCATGAAAGAAAATGAGATAGTGCCGGGAGTCGAATCTAGGTTTCCCACTTGCCAGGCGGTTGATCTTACAAATTGGTCTAAAAATCATTTTCATATTCTTTATGTAACTGGAAATAAGAAGCGTGACCGCAAACAGACACCGCCCAATGGTGAAATTAATTCGATTTCTAAATTCACTTTTTCCCTTGGCACGCACGTGCGTGTCTATGGTTTGTCGCACGCTAGAGCCACCCATCGATCCAAATTTATCTTTTATATTTTATATTTTTACTCTGCAAGTAATAGTCTATTCCAAAGGGCCAGCGGTAATCAACGACCGCTATGAGTCAGTATTCTCCTTAAACTTGCTCGGAAGAAAGCATTTCTATGATTTTGCATCAAAGTCAGTTTTCCGATGGGTTCTGATGTGATCATTCCTTTATTTTTCCAGTTGAATTTTGGAAAGCTTTCGGAAGATTATGTTAACTATTAAGAACAAGACCAGCAAGGTGTCTATGTAGAAGCGAATGCTTCGAATGGGACCAGAATCCATTCTTATATTTTTTCATTTTCTACTCACCCATATATCAGCATCATTCTACTTTGAAATTTACTTCCTTTTCTCAATTATTTTATGATTTTAATTATAAATACTAATAAATCGTATAATATGCAGTAAAACCCGCTTAAGACTCTATCCCGTGAATACGCGGTTATTTCTTGGCCCATGACTCTTTGATGCGAAACAAATGGTTAAAATTCCGCTTAAGACGCTATGCCAGAAAGACTTAGTTTATTCCTTTCCCTAGAAGCACTACAACCCGCTACAGTCAATCCACCGCCGTATTTGTATTCCTCTCTGCATTGCCTTGTCTACAGGGGGATCTTTCGGTTGCTCTTTCTGTCTAATTCCATGAGAAAAACATGAAGGAAGGCAGAACAATTTCCATCCCACTGTTGGACTAAAGTTGGACCACTAAATATCTCTGAGATCTCGTCCAAGGGCAGTTAAATATGAAGGGTGGGGATCGCAGTATATTATTATTATTTGCTATAGATGGACAGAAGTCAGGTGACAGCCTAAAACATTGCTAATTTACCCTCTCGTGCCCAAATTAAACATTAAAACTCCTAAACAACATCACTTTATTAAGAAACAACTAAATTCAGTCCCCATCACTCCATCCAATACATTTACATCATTCCACAACACAGTCCCTTTACGTTTTTCCCCTGATAAGTCACATGATAAGTCTCTCAATCATCTCATCATAGATTTAACAGTACCCAAAAATATTGTTCTAAACAAATCGGATTGGTCCTGCAGTCTTTTGAGGGTTGCTGAGTGTTGAAGTTTTGAAGAGATCGTACTGATGTTAAAAATTCTTCATTCTATGTATCGTCTATATGTTAAAATTGCTTCATCGGCGAGTGATAACGACCAAAATGAAGTAACTAAGGAAGGTGGTCTCTTAATCCTTAAAGTTCTAAAATAATCAACAATTCTAAAAATCGAACGAAAATGGAACCAGCATCAATGAACGCGGACTCCCTTTTGGCTTGACAAATAAAATTAAGAAAATTCCTTTTCATTTTATGGAAGTAAGTACTCGTCTAAAGAGCCAGAAAACCCTTTTCATTCCCAATATAAAAGAAATAAAAAGTAGTCATATCCCGGTTATAACGCTTTTCCGCTTGTAAAAGTTTTCACTTAATGGTTTTTCATTAGAGTGATAAATTCAATATCTTATAGTGCTAGAGATTTAATTTATCTCTTTAATGATAAATTTTACTTTCGATGGAGTCTATAGCTAGGGAATAAGTGGATTTCCTTAAATATATTTTTTTCAAATTTTATTTAAAAAAAGGGACAAATAATAAAAGAAAAATACCATTTTTAGATATCAAGTCAATAAATAATTCTTTTTTTTTTTAGTTTTCAGCTATATACTCTGTAAGATAAAAGACTGTTTCTTATGTTATTAATTCTATTCGATTTTCAAGTTCCTGTATACACTCATGAAAAAATGAGCTTACTACAACACGCTCTATATTCATTAAGAAACTTTTGGTTAGTAACGCTTCTCTCGGAGTAAAACAAACCCAAAAAGACGAACTTGTTACCTACTTTAGTATCCGCAAGCTTAATAACTATTCGTTTAACGGAAAAGTATATTCATTGGATTTATAATTTGGCCATCGAGAAAAACGCCCACTTCCGATTACGTTGATGTAATCAGTAATGGAAGAATTAGAACAAGGAGATGAAACCAACGACTCAAAATCAACAAAGTAAAGAATAAAATGAGAGAAAATCAGCCAAAAATAAAACAAGATCGCCTTAGGAAATATACTTTTTTCCTTACTCGAATTCTTAGCATTGAAATGTTAAGAAGGAAAACGAATTCAATCACTTGATAAACCAAGGTAGAATCTGTTTAATTTTCGTTTGATCGAGAGGAAAATTATTGGGATTTCAAGGACAAACGACCTATCGCCACCACCTGTCCATTGCCTCTCTCTGAATACTTTGCTCTGCCCCACAAATATTTTGTCTTACGATTTTTAAAATAACCAAATGACATAATTTAATTTAAACAAAGATAATGAAAGCATTGTGTTATGTTTAAAACTCTAATTATAAAATATTAATGTAATGCTTGACAGTTCGCATTAGTGGTGGTGTAAGGAGGGGTCAGTAAAGGGCCCCCTTGAAGATTGTTTTGATTTCGACGAACGAAAGTGGGAATCAACATCATTGGTGCGTTTGTTTGAGGAAGTGAGGCTTCAAAATTTAAATCTCCGTTTCAGTGCGCTGCGTATCAAAAAGAGGCTTTTATTCCGTAAATTATGATAGCGAAGCAATAGTGCGCGAAAAAGCGATCATTGAGGGATGAGTGTCAAATGGCACGCGTGTATCATTTGTTTAGGGCCTCTGCATGAGGTACGTCATCGATCGGTTCCGCAACTTGACGTCACTCGTCGTGACGTCACTTGCACGCAGGCCCACTGAGAGCAGATCGACGGTGGGCTCATTTCGGACGCCGTCGCCGCCGACGCCTCTTCGCGGACATCTTCTGCTCTTCTTTACCGTGAGTGCGGATCAAAATATGAATCCCCTTTGCTGTGTTGTGTGAGTGAGTGTGTCTGTGGCGGAGGAAATCTTTGCGTTCCGATTTGCATTTTCCTCCACACCGATTTCTTTCCTCGTGTTCCTTACGATTCCCCGAAAATTGCGTTCGAATCGGACGAATCTCGCCGAGACTATCGAGCGATTCCACGAAACGCGTTCGGAAAATAATTAGGAAGACAGAGTTGACAGTTGGCGACGAAGAAAAACGTTTTCCCGTCGATGTGAATTTCGTTCCCTGGATTTGAGTCCACTCTCCTTCCAGATTGGTTTGAATTTATGCTTCTTTTCTCCCGCGAAATTTACTCGGGTTTGAAACGATGGCCCGGACGACGGAGATGCTTCGTAAGTTTTCTATAAATTAATCCCTCCTTGCTTCCACTCGTATTAATAAAGCCGATCGTTATGACATTTTCGTTCTTCCGATTGGAGGGAGGAAATCTTGTGGGTGTTTTGCTCCAGATTTTCAGGTCCCCTGATATCTCCTCCGCCCTTATCTCTCTCGGAGAGATCTTATGGCTCCGAATGCGACTTTGCTTTCTAAAATGGGCGATTGTATTTGAATCGCATTGTTTGTTTGTCCTCGCGGTTTGATAATGGCGCCACCGGCTATTTTTCGTCCGAATCATTTTTCGGGGACAACTGTTTGCATTCTGTGTCGATTAAAAGTTCGAGATCGATATCTTTTGCCGTTCTCTTGATTTGGGAAAGAAACGGTAAAGAGCTTGAACTTTGCGGTCGTAGATTTTGCATCCTCCGCGGAGCCTTAATGTCAGAAAGATCTATTAACGTTCATTCTTTTGAAGACCAAATATCTTACGTAATTCTTCTTTTTAAAAATGAAGAATGGTGTTTGATGGGACATCATCCTCGTTAAATGCAATTTGCAATAAAAACTGTTTAATGCGCTTTTCAGGGAATCGAACGAAAACCGCGTTATAACCGGTATATTACATGAGTTCTTTTACGTTAAAAAACAAAAGGGATGGTTATTTCGGCTCTTCAAACAAAAAATGTGCTCCTATAAAAGCGAAAAGGAATCTTCTTTAGTTTGCATTACTCGCAACAGTGGTAGATATCTGGAGTGTCCGTGAACTATTGTTGTATGACTCTGATTGCCTTTTCGTTTTATTTTTTTAAGAATGGCATGCTTTTAGTACAAAGAGAGTGTCATACATAAATACTTATTCCGGTCATTTTTCATTCTACAATGAAGCAATTAATGGACGATTAGAGAAGAATGACAATTTTTGGTCAATTGACTGAGGTGGAGGTTTCAGTATAGCGGGTTGCATCGCATCCGGGGACAGGAGGAATCCGTCTTTGGCAAGAAAAACAGATCCTCTTAAGCGGTATTTTTACGATGAGGTTCGTGTGGGAGAGAATGGAAAAACCGTGCATTAAGCGGGAAAGCGTCTTCACGAATGAAGGCAATTACCGAAAGGTAATGTAAACAATTTTCGACTTAGGCGGCTGTAGCGGGCTGCAATGCAACGGGATTAATCCGTGTTATATCGGGTGGCTGTCTTAAGGGGTTTTTTTAGTGTTAAAGGGACCAAATTAGGGATAAAACCTCGTATTAAGCGAATTAGCGTCTTAAGAGGGAACGTTTTAAACGGATTTTACTGTATTTCCATTTTCGACATAACATTAAGATTCCTACGTCCTTCTGTTATTTTTGATGAATCCATTTGAGAAAACTGAGGAAAAGAAAAAGAAGTTGAGAACATTAGTCAAGCATTTCATCGCATTTATTAGAAATATAACAAACGATTTTTTTCTTAATTTCGCTCTCGAAAAATGGATGAATTTTCACGCTTTCAAAGAAAAGAGTATTGAGTTTATCTTCGTTTTCCTCTTTAATCTTTCATATTTACAAATTTGTGCTCATGAGAAAATTCGGCAAAGAATGAAAGAGCGGTGTTTGTGTGACGTCATTTCTCTCTTATCCGATGCATTGTTGATAAACATTTGGCATATTTACCACCTTCGTAGAAATCCCATAAACGAAATTTGCCTTAAATTCAGAAAACGTTTCAGCTTTCGTTGTTTTCATAGATATAAGTGAAATTTCCGTTATCTTCTCTGATTTTATGATTTTGATTCTTTATTAGATAGATTAGAGAAAAAGCTTAATCCTTCGCATTATTCTCAAAAATATTTCAATTTTTTCATTTACTCTGGTCATGCAATTGCGGAGGATTTCTCAGAAAAAACAGCAAAGCTGGATTATGAACATAGTCAAATCTCATTTCACTGTTCAATAGTAACATATGGGCAAATACAGTATCTAGGAAAAATTCTGTGCCGTAGATGAACTCAAAGTTTCCGTATTGAAAAAGTTGAAAGAAATGAAAATATATTACTTCCCTGAAAGGAGTTTCACAATAAATTGGACATAAATCGGGGTGTAAAAACCTGCTTAGAATTGCAGTTGAAATATCATATGAGCCCCGAACTGTTAAATGCTGGTGCATAGAATACGACTTCTACTGACTTATATTTAGGTTTATATTACGTTGATTTTAGTAATGTTTTAAAATTTTATAGAGAAGCTCTATTATAGAAACTTGTGGGGTACACAAACATTCACTAAATCTTAACTGGATGGAGCGAAATATGGAAGTGGAGAATGACTTAAATTCCATTATGTAGGTAGGAATATATTCGCCAAAAACTCAACAAAAGAGAGAGAAGTTCAACTTTCAAACTTTAAGAATTGTTAAATGAATTTCCTGCGCAGACAATAGGCTAATTTTTATTTATCTAATAACCGTCTGTTCGATCCTAGACTTGACAAAGCGTTATAATAATGAATGCACCTAAATGTTATTTTTATCCATTGTAGGCTTTATTTATTTTGCAAAATTAAATAAGGAAGAATGGTCGTACGAAATTGCAGAATCGCACTAGCAAAAAAAAACAAAAAAGTATATATTCTTATTTTGGTCGCGGAATATCGCAAGAATTTTGATAAAATGCGCGAAAAATTTGTGAATTTTTTAGGCTACCAAAAACGTCCCCTTGACGACCAAGAAAAATGTTGAATCCGAGTTATTGTATTTTCCCGTAAGAATACACTGATAATTGTAGCCTATTTATATCTTTTATATATATATATATATATTAGCCCATTTTTCGCTTACCATGGCAAATCCCTGGATCAAATCTACAAACATATTATTTCGATTTTGTACATTCCAAAAGGGACAGTTATTTGTTGTTTGTCACGATAAAAGAGGCGCAAAAATCGTATATTTATCCCTGCAGAGACAAAACAGGGAAAACTACTGAAAAACGTTCAGCAAAAATGAATTTTACCTATGGAATTTTGTTAATGCATTCGCCTCTGGGGTTATGGTGTTAATTTACTCTTTCTGTTTAATTCGGTATGTTTTTGAACTTGAGATTGAGAAGAAAGGAAACACCGCGAATGTTTAATCTAACGTTCTATCTTTAGAAAAGCGATAAAGAATATATCTGAGTTCTCATCACCTCTGACAGGGATGGATATTCAACTCTGCGATATATCAATTTTATATTCGTTAAATTAGTGATTTAGAATAAAATATTCCCAAGGCGAGGAGGGACGACGGTGACACTGATAATGTAAAGATATTTCTGTCCATCGAATGAGATGAACGATTGGTGAGTTTTAGTGTATCCAGTTATGAAAAGTAGAAAGCAAAGCGACATTTTTACTGTTTTTGGTGTAAAAGGGAATGCGTATTTACATGAGAGTCTTAAACGAGTTTTACCATCTATCACGTCTGTTCTTTTCTTCTTATTGAGCGGTTAAACGGCATTCACTTTCCTTCTATTAAGATTAATTCAAACTTTATGAAAAATTCGACCATAATATTGTTAAATAACTAATTATTTTATTCCGTTGAAATTTTTAACCTTGAGAAGTATGTGTGATGTTCCTCTCAACAGTTCCGGGATTGAATGAGTTAGAAATGTGACGAAGTAGAAGAGGATGGAGAACGTGTTCTTGGCCCGCTTTCGTTTATCATTCCGACGAATTTCAGACGAGATAAATTTAGGGCGATAAATATCGTGCAGGGGATTAATAATTTTGAAGGAATCATTTGGAGTAAATTCATTTGAAAGTACCGAAGAGCTGTTCGATTTAATCCTCGCGATATTTGAACAAACGGCACGAAACGTCGCACTAGAGAATAGTAAACCGCTTGGAAAGCCGAGGAATCGTCATTCATTTTGGATTGAGATTGTATATTTCGTTGAAATTAACCATCAAACAGTTCATCAGATCCTTTTTTACTGTTGCAATTTTGCTATTCTCTATCGCCATGACAACTTTCGCTTTTTTCAATTAAAAAAGATCATTACACCGCAGATGTAATGGAGGCATAACATTTTTAATTAAATTAGTTTTTAATCGTATTTTTAATTATCGTTATGAAGTACTTTCAGGTAAAGTAAACATAGTTACTCCCCAGTGTACGCTCCAACCACCTGTTCGTATGTCGATTTGGTCGTAAGTCGGATATGTGTTGTTGAATAACTCAATCGCAGATATAGGATGATTATAGATATTATCCCGCAGATCTGGAAGCGTCAATATTCTGAATGTGTTTGCGATTGAGATTATATTATGACACCTGGAAGTAATTTTAGTGATTTTCATCGATTTAACCCGTATTTCTTAAAAATGTTGCAAAGTAGCAAAATGAATTCAAAATCTTATAATTAGGAATATTTCCTAATCGTATGTGCTGTTTAGTAATTTGGAATTCAGGTCGTGAAATATATTTAAGAATTTACCAAAAATCTGGAAATAATTAAATTCTGTAAGCGTAATTTACTCTATCTATAGTAATGAGCGTTGTCTTCCCCGCTACCTAGAGCTCATCGTAACTATTCTAACTTCTGCTGGAAAGGAAATAGAAAAATAGTATCCTTAAGAACAGTGCGATCACAAAAATTGAATTGCTTCAACATTCTATATTCACTGCAGAAAATAGCTTTCGACTTAGGATGCGACAGTGTGACATTCTGTTTAGATTTGTCAAGCGTCCTACTTTCTCCGTAGGAGTATTACTATACGAACGGAAAACACAGAACCGAGACAGCCATTCAGTTTCTTCCAAAACTATTAGAAAGAGGGCCCAATCACGCATTTAAACATTCCTAACTAACCTAACGGACTTGGAAAATTGTTACGTGGACGATGTCGCACTGACGGACCAAACCAAACTTGCCCTTGTCTACGAATTTCTCTAAACTGTTTAATTGGTCAATAAATATAAATCATAAACGTCATCTATCTATCAATTTTCATCGACATTTCTTGATTTATCATTTATTGCATTTGATAGTACTTGTCCTTTCAGAATCAAATCCAACACCTTTGTTGACTTCACATAATTCAGATTTTTATTTTCTATTTTTTTCGCCCTTCAATAAATTTCCTCCGAGCCTATTTTCACCTTTTCCTTTGCACTTGACTTGAATAGAAATATAGAAGAGTCTTATTCTACCTATTTTGATTATATTTCTCTCAACTCGCGTAGTTTTATTTTAACAGATTTTGATCCAAACGAATCCAATACTCTTGTCTTTCCCATTTATATTTCATTCCGCTTCGATCACTGGGATATGTTTCTCATTCATAATAAACCTTATTGATATAAAAACATTAATTCATTTCGTTCGTAAAATCTCTTTAAATGGAAGAACGCCAACGTAGTTATGTATGCGATTTCTTCATCGAATTTGTATGTCAAATACTGCTGTAGTGATTGAAGAATGCAAATCGCGAGACCTTATTTATAATTATAGCTTTTGGACTTTTAAAATCCATTTTCTTGGATTCGAAGTGCTAAAATAGATACGGTACGATGCTTTATTACTTTGATTCCAATCAGCGAACATTTGTTTCGTATAGGCTAGATACTCTAATATCAATTTTCCCCCTAACTTATCATTATTGTCTTTAATTGAATATACTGATAATAGAATAAATCTCGAAAATCATCAGTTTGTACGTAAATAATCGATGTTTATTCCGATCAACTCAATATATCGACCGCTGTAACCGATAGCGATGTTTCGTTGAAGGGAACCACATACAAGACATCTTTTTTAATTTTCTATATCGGGTAAGTCGGGGAAGATACCAAAGACGCTCAAATCGTTTTAATTCGCGTTTTTGATTTTTGAGGACAATACTGTTCTGTCATCCATCATTGTGAGGACGTCTGTCTGGCTGAAAAATTCGATGTGCTCTGAGGGATAAATACTTTTTTAGGAGAGAATATATCCGTCAGTATCTCGATTTTTGCTCTAAGAGTTTTTCAGTCTTTTTGGTTGACCATTTATTCTAGTTTTAGTCTACCAGCAACAGCAACATGAGTTTCAGATGTTAACTCGGTATCTCGTCGTTATCTCTTTGGCTTGGTGAGATATTTATATTGCTATAAACCGGAATACAGTGGTTTGGAATCGTCCCGCACGCATTGGGGAAAGATGCCAAACGTAAAAGTTGAATTTATATCACATATAAATCTAGATAGACGTCATGAATAGCAATAGTTCATATAATTTAATGGATAATGAACAAGGAGGGAATTTAAAAACAACGCAATATGGCTTTGATTTTAAAACAGGGAAAATAAATCTTTGTGTTCATTCATTTTTTGTACTTATGTCATTCAAAAACAAAATATATTTTAAACTATACAATATTTTTAAGGAGTTAATAATCTTCTGCATACCTTGGCATCTTACCTCAATGCTATTGGAAGGAACATACCTAAGCGTAACCTTTCACGAAAATATGTTTTTTGGAAAATCTGATTACCTGAATTATACGAAATGCATCTTAAATCACTCGTTAAACCCTTCTCTGTCTCTGCCATTATTCCCATTTGTTATCCCTGTTTTCATTACGAAGTTATAGTGACTTAAAAAGTTACGCATTTTCCCCGACTTACCCCATTTATCTTCATTTTGAACAGATCTGCCTTAAATATTTTCGTTGGAATTTTCATGTAAAACGATTTATGCTAGAGAAAGTGTTTTCCGCTAAGAGAATACAGAAAACCCCGTTTAAGGCGCTATACCGCTGAATAGGTGGTTTTCTCCCGGTTCTTTCACACGAAATACATGGTAAAACTAATTTTATTTTATATCATCTGTCCTCTCACACTTTGCCTTATCTCAGCCATGGTTCCTTGTAAATTTCTTCTTGGCTAATTTTGTGTGAATAAAATTAAGGTATCGCGAAGCAGAAAAATCTGCATTTCCCTGTCCGAGCTGATGTAAATTCTGAGATAGATTTCAATCTCTTCTTTAACGCGACATCCTTCGCCTCTAACATTTCCCGATCTTACCATCATTCCAATTGAGCGCATTTAACTGCTAAACAACAGCTGTAACTGTACAGACTTCAACTGAGTACATATTCTTTTTCTTTGTTTTTTCTGTTCTTGAACAGGTAGTAATTAAACAGTATCCTCCACAATTCTTGCCCTGAGTATCGTCCGAAATTCACGAAATTTGTTAATATTTCAATCTTCCTCTTTTTCTATCTATCTTCCCCTCTATAATACCCCTCTGTAAACATTGCATTCTAATATGTGGCCCAAAGATGCATTCTCATTATTCATTCATTCATTATCTAAAAGTATGTCGTTGCACCCACGACTATCAACAGTCTCTATTTTTTGCCTTCCTTTTCATTTAATTATATGAAGTACATATATCTCATTTTCGTCGCCGTAAATTTTATGTAGGAAGTTCTTGGTCCCCCTCCAGTTTCTTACCAACAATTTTAACTGTCAATATATGTTATGTGAAGTTGTCTTGCCGGAGTAGGCATACGATGAACTTACTTGTAATGATTGTTTTCAATAGTTCTCTCTCTGTCTGAACTTCATTTAACACTTCCTCATTAGTATTTCCAACGAACCACCGAGTGCTATAGGATAAACGTGATCTCTTCAAGACGTTGGACGAAGTATACCTAAGTAGAACAACTCAATTATTTCCTCTATTCTCAGACTTATCCTCTTATACTTTAGTTCGTCTCCTTTTCGCTTCTCTGCTCCTCTACAATTATGGTTTTTGTTTCCTTAGCGTTTAGTTCCAGTTTAATATTTAATAAATATTAATTAGAATTCTAAACATTCGGTTTAGTTCTTTCTCTGAATCTGTTACAAGATTTATATCGTCTGCAAACCGAAAACAAATGTTTTCTCTTCGGTGGCTTATTCGATAATCTTCTTTCCTCGATTTTTCCTTATGGACTCCGAGCGATCTGAGGTCAAACCCGGCATATCAGGTGGTTGGAACTTGCATAGCTTAAATCTCACTTAAATTCACCAAATATTTTTGTCGAAATAAATGGACTAGTGTAGAACAGGAAATGCGAACCTTTGCCGGAAGATTGCCATATTTGATAAAATAAAAGAACCATAGGGTAAGCCGGAAATAACTCGAAATATTTCGAGAATAGTTCGTCGAATATCGCGAAGCAAGAAGTGGAGTCGTCTTCGTTTGGGTTTAGGACGGCGTAATATATTAAGGGGATAGGCGATGGACATGGAATGGTATGCATTAAAACTAGTGAAACTAATGTATGTGTGGGTTTTAAACATGAGTGATAATTATTGAATATTAATTGCAGGAGATGTAAACATTCGAAATTTTACTGCAGGAGTTCTCTTTCTCCTCAGAATTTCCTCATTTCATCTGTCAATTTCCACCCTTCTCTTCTTTCTTTGATTTTCCACATCCATACGTGAATTCACCCTTGTACTTGTACCCTTAGTAATTTAAATGGCTACCCATATTCATCAAGATGCTGGGTTGATGTTCCTGCTCCATCGGGCATCGAACCCTGGACCCATGTGAAGATCTTTCTACTTTAGCACGAAAAAAGGAAACTTCTTGGTTTGAGCCATCGGAATTCTTCTATCAATCCCTTCGCCAGTATCCAAGCTCTTTTTCCCAAGGCTATTCTGCTTTTATTTTCTTCTCTAGAGCTTCCATTCCAAGTCACTTGATTTCTCAAATACTTAAAGGACTTCATTCGTTCCACCTTCCTCCCATTCAGATGTATGTTCTTCCATTCCAGCTCACTTTTGCTTTTTTAATACTTCCATCTCAAACTCTTTTTCTTTCTTCGGAGACTTTCCATCATGGTCTGCAATCTTTCTTCCTATTCTGCAAAACTGTCAGCATACTTAATAGATGTTACCACTACTCACCGACTGCTATGCCTCCTCACTTTTCCAATGCTTTCCTTCTTAGCAATTAGTGTACAGTAATACCCATTTAAGACGCTCCCGCTTAAGACGCTATCGTGCGTAATGCGCGATTTTCTCCCACTTTCTCCTACTTTAGCCCCATTCCTACGAAACGCACTGCGATAATCTGTTCACATTCTCTGTAATCGTATCCTCACTCTACATTTATTTCTTTAAAATGCTTTGGTGAATTTAAGGTAAAAACTAAGCGGTGCAGGTTTCAAGCAGTATGCCTGATTCGACTCCAGTTCGATTCGCTCGGAATGAAGTCAATAAGTAAAAATCATTTTTGTCTCTAGCAGGGTTCATTGCCCAGGATGAATTTGGAATAATTACGAGATTGGGACGAGTAGAAAAGAAAGGACAAATACCCTTTATCCCTTCTTGTCCTTTTCTGAAACCGAGCTGGTCTTCTTGTCGTTTTCCTATGTTTTCTTAGTATTCTCTTCATGATTAGCCATGCCACAGCCTTGCTTAGATGGCACACATCGTTGTGGTCCTAACGAGTTGTTTTGATCAACAGCCAATGTCGCATATCCAACTGAGGTACGTCCTTACTACACCTTCCCTTCTGCCTTTCAAAGCTTCAATCGCTATTTTATTGCAGCTTTACTTATTCTGACATCTCTACTGTGTATTTTTCTATGTTTTCCTTATTAACGGAATATCATTTTTTCAGTTAATTTAGTTTATCCTCCAAAACCAATCGTCGAAGACCCTCCCGAATATGATACAGCTGACATACGCACTCTATTCATCCTTTCCTCTGTTCTTTTTCATCCTCTCATAATTATATAGAAAACCTTTCTTATTTTCTTTGGTGCTCTCATAGTTAACATCTTTACTGCCTGGTAGATTTCGTCAAATTTTCAGGGTTCTCAAATTGAGTATTCATCCACCCCTCTCTAGCTTTGCTAGTAATTATTAGGAAAGGATCTAGGTTGTCTTTGGACGACAGGGCGTTCACCAAGATAAAAAGCTATGGACAAACAGATCTGTGTAACTGAACTCGAATTACTCGAGGACTCGAACCCGGATCTTCCACTGGCAACTAATAGTCCTACCAACAACTCACCTTGTTTAGAGTTGACCTTGCTCGCCTTTCCTGCAAAGTATACCGAAAAATGGAATGATGTTTCTTCGTCATATAGCTCAATGGTTAGAGCTACCACCTAGCAAATGGAAGATCCCGGTTCGAGCCTTGGTCTCCTTAGAACTCCTTCAAGTCCGTTTATCCTTAGTGCTTAATTTAACGCAAGAAGTGAACATGAACCCTATTTTTTGTCATTTTTACGATTCTTTAGAATTGTAATCGAACTGTTTTATCCAGTATAGACATTTGCAACGGATGCGTTTTTTACCTCTTAATTTGGTTAAATGTATATAATTATCCTTAAATTTCAAACATCCCAAATAAAAATCCAGGGTTGGTACACCTGCCACACACCGAAAGACGACTTGCAGGTTATTTATGTAGATGAAAAAAAAAAGAAATTGGAACACGGCTCTTAATGAATTAGAGGTTTAAACACGCTCCACCAGATGGCCAACGGAGTGTTTTTAATCTTTAATTTCACTGAAAGCGCACACGTAGCCCATTAGACAATCCGAGAGCTATCATATGTTCTTCGGAACGAATGATTCACTATTAGGAATTTGTATTCACTTTATTGTATTTATTTAATAAACAGGGAACACCTTCCTCCGGAGGTCACCTTTTACCCCCATCAATTTTTTGGCCGTACACTTTAGAAAATATCTCCTTTTTATTCAATATAATATCATCATATTTATGTAATAAATATTCAATGATCTGAACAGATCGTCCAGATCCCGAAGTTTCGCTCACAGACATTTATTGTAAATACATGTATAATATACAAATCGTATAGTATACAAATGGCGACTAGGTAAAAGACTAAAAATCCATGGCTTTGAGCCGTAAGGGTCGCCATCCATGATTATTTCATTCTTATTCTTTTAAATTAAAAACTTCCCATTTATTTCAGATCTTCTGCACAAACGACGAGGAACTTAAATTAACTGGTTACCGAAAACTCTTTGACAACATTTTCCTCTGATATCTAAAACTTAATTTTCGAAAAAAACTCATTGCAGTTCAGCTGGCTGTAGGAAAGAGGAATTAGTACGACTTTCGGATGACTACCGCGCCTCATATCTAACGAAAATTACTTCTAACTAAGTTGTATTTGACAGAATTAATCAATACATGTGTCAAGTTGATATGAATCTTTAAAGAAAATTTACGAAATTAAGGCACTGGTATTTCGCTTGAATTTGGCAAGTGAGTTTACGTCATATGTAATTCCAAATATGAATATTTGGGACAATGTATGGGTATGTTTTACTAAATTTTAATGTTTCTATATTTTATGCGATATCCTGAGTATTTATGTTAAATGTTTAGATGTAGTATCGATTTTAAATATATATTAACTGTTATAATGAGTATTGTAAATATTACGTATATTTGATTTATTAAACATACCGATTACAGTTCAGTAAATCGATATATTTGGATGCTTAAATTAAAATTCATTAAAAAGTGCTAACACATTTTTCAAACATTGGCGGGTGGGAAGGCACATCTTTCAGCTCAGGGAGCTAAAATACCTAGTGCCGGCCCTGAACATATGCAATCCTCACTTCCCTTCGTCTAATAATGCGCTGTAATGATTTCAGCGATTCCCATTTGGTTATACAGGAAGGGAAAGTTATGAGAGAAGTATATTTTAATGACTTGAGCAATGCAATGTAGATGATGGAAGGTGTGAAAATGAGGTTAAAAATCAGCAACATTTTTCATTGTGGAAATTGATTGACTTTATAAAGTAAAAAATTTTCAAAAGAACTACTTCATAGTATCAGCAAATTGAAATTCTAATACATTTATAACATTCCAAGCCTTTTCGTAAATGCCAGACGGTTTTTCTCGTCTTAATTGGTATGACCGTAGGAACTGGTTAACATTTCTTTGATGACTCAAATAGGAAGTAGTTATAGAGATAGAAATTTCTCATTAACCAGGAAACTCCGCATGACCTCTTGCCGTCATTTATTTTGAATTCACAATGTAGAATCTACTCTTATTAAAATCTTACAGGTATAGAATTTATCGTAAAAGATACGATGAAGATCGATTCTAAATTTTACTAAATTGTACTATATAATCGACGTATTTGTGTTTTTTAATAAAAATGTTATAATATGGGAATTGTCTACAGACCTTGGATAAATAAGCTGAACGCTTCGATTACGTACCTAAATATTATAAAATAGAGTAGAAACTGTGTTTGGGAGGACCCAGAACTTAAAAATCAATATCTATGAACAATTTTTACTACATGAGTAAGGATTAAAAGAATATCGAATGAAGGACAACAACTTAAATAATAAAGAATGTAATATAGTGTTAATTCGAAAGGAGATAAACATTATATAGCTCTGAAATAGGCATAAATATTTTCTTCCTTACAAGGAGTTACAATAGTGTTTTATTAATACTTAATATTAGTGTTTGAAATTAAAAACTCAGTTTTATGAAATGAATTTAAATTTAGTTTGGACTTGCAATAACTTAATTGCACAAAAATCAATTAAAGTTGTTCGATGCAGAGAAATTAGCTGAATTCCTTCATGAGGGGATTAAAAACATAAAAAAGGCTTAATCTTTGAATTAAATTTTACGAATTAGGTAACTCGGTCTTAATTACCATCTATGATCCTAATAAGTTTAAAGAGATTTTCAATAATTATTATATTATGTAAATATCATTAAAATTCCGGAAATTTCTTCAGTAGTTTAGGCTTCCTTGAAGAATGTACAGTCAAAACCGGTTAAGACAGTTTTCAAGGAATCTGAGTGAAAACCGCTTTATAAGCGGGATAACCGGTACATTACAAATTTTTATTCGAAAGCAAAAGGATACTCCTTCAAAATGAAAATAAATCTTCTTTTGTTTACTTTATTCGCCATAACTGAAAATCGGATATCTTTATTAGTGAGTCCGCTAATTGTTTTTGTGTAAAGGTGTAATACTGGTTGCCTTGTCATATATTTTTAAAGAATTATCAGCTTTTCAGTCTGAGGGACGTCTTTGATATGATGTTATAGAACTAATGGATCCCTGGAGTACAAAAGAGCTTAAATTGATTATTAAACATTTATAATTTAACGCAGTATCCATTTTCACTTTAAATAGGTTGACGTGATATTGTGTGCTTGTTGATTTTAGGGCCGTGGATGAATTTCGAATGAAATGCATAAAATATATGGCTACCTTGTTAATGATAATTTCACAATCGATATTCATTAATAATTTGTATTTTTCAATTTTCCACTGTCCACCTTTTGAACAGAAAATGTAATCCTATTCCCATTACTTCAATATGGGCGAGAATGCTGAATGAATATTCTCATTGGAAAATGCATGAGCTTCAGGTGACGAACCTATGGGACGAGATTCAAATACATAATACAGATCCAGAGTAATTATTGATCTGAAGAACTCTCAAGGTCGAAAAGCAGATTATTAAATCACGTAAAATATTTAAATATACGACACTGGTTTCCAAGTGGAACTATATCATCATTTCAAATCATGTCACTTGACGACACAGCGCAGAAACTACAAAAGTAAATAAAAGTGCAATGTGTTCATTAGTAATGATAATTAATGATTATTTACGTTAATCGTAAGCCCATCGTCATCAAATATCCCATTATTATCAAATATGGCAATCTTGCCTCAAAATGCTCGCCATTTATAGCTCAGGTCGTCATGAGGAGGTACAATTGGAAACAAAATGATTGCGAATATTTCGTGTATTTAATACTAGTAAGGATGCTCACAATTTCAAATGGGAAATATTTTCCGCGACTAAAATCTTCAATTCTTTTTCTTTTTCCGAAAAACGATTTTTCCTTATGGACTCCGAGCGATCTGAGGTCAAACCCGGCATATCAGGTGGTTGGAACTTGCATAGCTTAAATCTCAGTTAAATTCACCAAATATTTTTGTCGAAATAAATGGACTAGTGTAGAACAGGAAATGCGAACCTTTGCCGGAAGATCACCATATTTGATAAAATAAAAGAACCATAGGGTAAGCCGGAAATAACTCGAAATATTTCGAGAAGAGTTCGCCGAATATCGCGAAGCAAGAAGTGGAGTCGTCTTCATTTGCGTTTAGGACGGCGTATGATATAAAGGGGATAGGCGATGGACATGGAATGGTATGCATTAAAACTTATCAAAATAATGTATTTATTCGTTTTAGACGAAGTTTTCTCGGGATGCCAGCCAGGTGGTTTCTTCCATGTCTGTCGACGTTTTGGTCCCTGTCTCCGCTTCCGGTCACTTCGCTGCTGAAGATGCTTCCGGAGACAGGGACCGTCGACAGACATGGAAGAAACCACCTGGCTGGAATCCTGAGGAAACTTCATCTATAACATTGGCCGGGAAAGCACTAGATCCTTCCTATTTATTCGTTTATTTATTATTATATGCTGCAGATTGAATGTCTCACCAGCCATTTTCTAGGAACGCTTAAAACGGGTTATGTGAGGGTTTTAAACATAACAGGTTTGTCTTGGAAGCCTTGACCTTTCAGTATTGCAAGCAATGGTTGATCGAGTGAGAGAGGAATAATTGGATATGAATTGTAGAAGATGTAAACATTCGAAATATTAACTAGATGGGTTCGTTCGCGGGTGAGGTTAACACCTCGAACGTTAAGAAAAGATAAACACTTAACATGTAACTTCCCCAGCAGATTCTCAATTCGACCTGTTTCGCCAGCGCGTCGACATCTTCAGGTGCTTCATCGTCAGGTTCAGGTGTTGACATTTTTAAGTTCCCACGAAGTCACGCATTAACATGCAATAAAACCCGTCTTTATTGCTTTTCGAATTCCCCGAAAGAGAAAACAGCCTGATATACTCAACCCAATTATAACGAGATAGCGTTATAACTGGGTTGCATCACATTATATTCTTGAAGAATGGTCTTCTTTTCGCACAAAGAGAACATCTTCGTGACTTAATTTTGGTCATTTTTCAATCTACAATGAAGCATATTTTACCAGGTAGACAAGAAAGAATGACGATTTATGAAAGCAGTGGTGAGAAAGTATCACGATCCCTCCGCTAAACTTAGCTCAACAGTCCACGAAACACTCTTATGTTTTTTCGATATGTTTACTTCTAAAGACTGTGACAAATTGAAACACCGAAAAGCAATTTTTTAATCTACGTTACACCCTGAGAACAAAGTGATAGAAAAGATTCTCACACTCCATCTCAGAGTTAGTATTTCCTACGACGTTTGAATGTCGATTGTTTTGATTCACGACACCTGCATTTTCTTCTCAAAAAGTAAGTCAAAATATTGGACTCATGAGGAACCCTTTTAGAGGCAAAAAGAGGAGAGAATACGGTGATAACGTATAAATTTTTGGTCTATCGGATGAGGCGAACGATTGGCTATAATCTCGCCAAATAAAGGGTCGAATAATAATAATAGCGGGTTTCAATGGATTGGGAAAAATGAGCGGGTTACAGAGCGTCTTAAGCGGTATTCATACCATGTGTTTCGTATGGAAGAGACCGTGAGAAAACCGTGTCTTAAGCGGGAGCATCTGTAAAGGGTTTTACTGAATTAATTTTACTCAATAACATGTTAAAAACCTTATTGGTACTCGCGAAGGGAGTAAAAAGGCATTAAAGAGGAAAGTAAGATGTTGGATAAGCTGAAAATGGTGAGAAGTAAACTGACGAAAAAGTCATTGATATACAGATGGGCCGCACTGAAAAGAGTTGCAGGATTAATTTTACCCTCTTTGTTTCTCAGTAAAAGCGTTCTTATCTTTGAAGCGAGAATTTTTGAGTCTTAAGTAGGGGTATGGAAATTCTCTCTTTTAAATGAAACGGCTGTTAATTGGAACTATTAGCCTAGAGAAATCTTCCTGCCTTTACTTAGAATCAAAATTAAATTCTTGAGAAGTACATTAGAAGATAGGAGCAGGAATAGTTAACAGAGTGTGGAGGAAACCATCGACTTAGGGCGTTTAATATGCCTTCTAATGTATACCGCTTATATTTAAACCGTACTTACCAAACTTATGAATGAATGGGAATAACCACAATGAAGTTGCCAAACACCGCAAATTAAGACAGCCTGCTTAGCAAAATTGATTAGACATATATTTTGCATACATTTATATTTTAGCATAAAAAATTTAAACATTGAGTGAAACCGCATTTCTCGAAACCACACTAATCAAGGGTATCGATTTTGGTTGTGAATTTTCATCTCAATTTATAGTATAGTAGTATATATGTGTGTGTATGTGTGTGTGTATATATACACACACACATACGAACGGAGCCCATTCGGAGTGAACTGGGAACGAAAAAGTGAAAATTTCGATTATGTATTTAACCTAATTAAAGTCGAAAGTTGAAGAAATGAAAATGATGACTCAATGGCCATTAAATGTCGTGCTCACCATTCATTCTATCTCATGGTATTTTCATTCGTTTCATTTGCAACCGTATTTTGCTATTAACCCTCAATTAGTCTCGTAGAGTCGATATAACCTCGAAGTCGGCGTATTCGTCTGAAATAACGAATAAAAGCTTTTCTTTTTCGATAAATTTTTATTGTTATCGTGTATTTTTTGCCATCCTGCCTCCTTTAAATTTATAATCTCATTTTGGAGCCCGGAATGCCTCGGCGATTCTTAATAAGTAAATCAGTGCTTAGAAAATCCAATTATTTATAAATAGAGCAAAGCAATATCGACCTTTTGAAGGCTTCGTTCTGACATTTGGCAGCACTGCTTTATGAGGTGGTGGCCTTGTGGAATTTTCCAAGAAAAAGACTCGATCTAAATTCCAGATATCCTGGAAATAACCTGAATTTATCCCGAAAAGATATCAAAACAGAATTCGTAAAATAACATTTTTTTAGTCGACAACTCCGATGAATATTGGTTTCATGAATTTCCAAATATCCTGAATCGATTTTTCCGAAAACTCCGAGAGGGAATGACAATATTCGAAATTCTTTTTTAAACCATTTTTGAGGTTTTCTCTGAAGGTGAAAGAACAGATTTCTATATTTTCCGTCAGATGTCATTTCAAGCCAGAAAAAAACGAAACCATGTTTGATCGATACTTTAGACCTACTTAAAATCTCTACAAGATTCGTAGGCCCAATGGAAAAATATTCGATCATAAACGTGACTGCGAACTAGGAAAATGTTTTATGTACTTAATTATTTAAACAAAATTAAAATCTCGAAAAATTATATTTGTTTCTTTTAATGTTTATGCTTGATTGTTTATTAGTCGAATCAATGTTGGTGGAAGGATGAAATGTGGAGTCACAAACAACTCCACGTGACTAATTAAGAAAATTTCTTAACGATAAAGGATTAAGAAATTACCTAGACTAAAATTCTCTGCAGACAAGATTAAGGACTCAATGTATATCATTGACATGCAGGCTCTTCTTAAGTCAGTAGGTCATTGTTTTTCTTAACAAAGGGAAAGAAGGCTCGTAGGAAGAATTATCACCTTAATAATCAAAATAATAGACGAATACCTTAAATGCTATTTTACCGTAAATGAATATTATGATGTCTAAAAATGAGTTATTCTATGAAACATCGTGCTCTATTTATTTAAATCATTCTCATTCTGTTGCACATTTTAGAAGATTTCTATGTGCATTTGTATGTATTGTGCCGACAATGTGAAAAGAAAAGTATGTAAAAGCCACAGAATTTATAATTTAACTATCCTATTTGGTACCCGAGCATTTTAAGTACACCTGTGAATTGAACTAGATGTTTTAAAATAAAAAAAAACTTAGTTATGTTTATTTATTTGGACAAATAAAACGAATATAGTAAAAAGGAAATGAAGATAAACACTATCTTAAAGCGAGAAGAGTGATTTAATCCGATCGTAAGGTATCGGAAAGTTATATACTGTATAGGGTGGAGTATTATTCTGGCTTTTTCAATTTGATAAAACTATGCCAATTCATGAAATAGTAAATGCTCTTGGAAACAGTTTTATTTATTTCTTGATTCCCCTTTGAGAACCCTACAAATCCTATTGCAAACAAGTAAAAATTTTCAGTTAAAAAGGTGATGAAAAAATAATTTTAATAATTATTGCTGAAGAAATTTTAATTGTTAAAAATTTTCAGATGACTTTAGAACTGTAAATCTATGTAGCATTCTTTAAAAAACAAATAATGTAATAATTAACGTCTATAAAGTAACAATACTATTTAGTATGAAATCTGTTTGTTTCTTATGAATTACGAATGATAATGTAAATAGTATTTTTGTAGTCACCGTAATTATTTAATGGATGCTTGAGAGATTATTTAACTGCATAAATGCACAGTGGTTCTCCTATTTCTATATTTGAATCCGAAAGAGTAAATCACATAAAATTTGAAAAAAATAAAAGTGCTTAAATATTGTAGCCGTGAGTTACTAACGTGACTATGGGGCGACTCATTTAATCTTTTGACTCTTATTTAGTTGATATGTGCAGTCATCAAACAGGTGCATTCATACCCCAATTTCAATTATCATGTGCGCTGATTTCGAGAAAATGTCGGCCAGAGGGAGACGCCATTGATTTATGTCATTCGTACTTGAAGTTATCGTGGCATTCTTTCCTTCGGAATGTACTTCCTTATTTCAAGCTATCTCTTTCTTTTAATCAAACCAAGTTTTTCATAGAAGTAGAACTCATTGGTCTCAATCTCGCCCTAATGTATTCGCTTTATTTTCATTTAATTATTTTATTTATTTTCATGATTATTGTGATTTTCATCATCATTATTATTTTCTTTGTCATTATTTGCCTTTTAAAAATTATTTTTATTTTTATCATTATTTAAATTACTATTCTTAAAATTAGAAATATAATTCCCCTCTAGGTAATGTATTGGTCGTCAGAAAGAACGATCCTTACTAAAATCAAACTCTTCAAAATATTCCTTATTTTGAAATCATTATCAATTTGAATTTGAACGAAAATAAAATTCGATTTATAGGAAAAATGCTTCTCAATGAGTTTCTTTCCATTTTATATGAAGTTAATACGGCGTCTCCTTCTATGACGAGGAAGCAAACTCATCTTCAACAGAGATTATATTCGTTAACCCTTAAAATTACACTTTCGACAAGATTCGTTGAATATTCACGATTAAAGGTCGCAAGCTACTTAGAAATTCGAAAACAAGAATTTCCCTTATGATCTGTCATCTAATACAAGTGTGATGCTCGAATAGACAACTCTTCTAATTTAATTCCGCTGTTTTAAATTATGAAGTAATTCCCACAAGGATACGGATTGGGAATCATATCGGTTCGTAAATAAGTCAAATCACAAGAGCAAGTTCATCAAAACTCCACATAATTTGATTATATTCTCTTCTCTTTTGATTCCAAGTGCTTAATCATCGATGACAATGTCCAGGTTTTCATATTTATTCGTGTACTAAATGGGATCTGCTATTGCTAAGGAAAGAAAAAGTCCTAAGGAGGAAAGAATCGTAATATTTTACTTGGAATTCAATCCATTGAAATGATAATAAAACGACTGTTATTAGGACGAGATGGAAATAAGTCTTTCGTCTAAACGTCCGTCATATTAAATATTAAGAGATAGCTTGAAATAAAAGCACAAAAGGCTTTGTTGGCTTAACAACCTAAGTTAGCCTTTAGGAAAAAATGCAGGAAGTGTGTGTAAAAAATCTGCGAAACTTACGTATAACTAAATTAGCGAAATGTTAAGGAAAAGTGAGCTTATGGCAAATTGAAAGAGAAAAAAATATAGCAGAGAGCAATTTGCTTTATATAGCAAATGAAAACGCGTTTGCTTTGAAAATAACAAAGAAAGAATATTAAAAAAAACAACTTACCTAGCAATAGAATAAAACATTTTAAATGCTAACTAATACAGAAAATACGTAATTAAACAGAATTTGAATTTAATATAAAAAAACTAAGTGGTATAATAAGGTAATTTAAAACAAAAGAAATATTACAAGGAAAGCAGAGATTAGAAAATATTGAAAAACGCAGAAATATCGAGATAATGACAAAATGATTAATAAAAGATTAAAAACCTAAACACATAAATATTTAAGAATATACAAGAGATGACATAAATTTCTCAATAAAAATTAATAAAATGGAAAGTGCGATATTCGTACATTTATAACCGTAAAATGAATGAATAACTTGTGGAAAATTCTCTGGCATTAAGTAAATTCCGATTGGAGTGCTTCATTTCACGGGTAATAATGATATCGACGAAGAATGTTTTAACATCGTAAGAGTTGGATCACAAATTTTGTGAGGATATTCGTTTTTCATTGAAATCGCACCGAGATGATGATTTTCTCTTTTACGACTGTTTGGCTCGGAGAAATTTTTAAAGACGTATGCAGTATCGAAGATTTTTCTGTAGCATTAGAGCTAAGAGTTTATTGAAACATATCCCTGGAAAATGGAGGAAATGAAATGCTTTTGCTTCTACTCGTTGTTGTTCGATGGATCAACTCAAAAACATTTTTCAAACCCTTATCAAAGCGCCACTCAAATTTGTTGGGTTGCCTTGGAGGAACGGGACCGGAACCCGGGTCTCCTGTTGGTGGGTCCTTTAAGCCCTCAGCTATCCGTTCCTCTACGGAGAGTTTATAGGAAAGTCTTCTAGGGTCTGTAGGGTCAACATTCTTATTCGTTCCGATCAGACATTTTCATGTCTGTTTCTGTTAGGGAAGTGTGAACATTTATAAACTAAGTTACCTTTTCCTTATGCATTCTCGGATGTGGGAGAAATTTCCCTTTACTCCTTCAATTTCGCGTAATCTAAATATTATGTGAATATTGTTCTTCTCCTCAGCTCTGCAAAGGATCTCTAATGTACAATTTCCCTAAAATGTTGATAAATTTATAAAAAAGATGGCGTAATATCTTTCGAGTCACCTTAATGAAAAAGCCAAGGCGGCAGTCGATCAAAATTAACTTTTGAATATAAAACTGCAATGTTTTGTATTTCAAACATCGCAGTCCGTCTGCCGTAGAATGAGAGCATGGTTATGCAACGCGGACCTACATTCAGAGCCTGAAGCCACACGAATGCACCATTATGAGATTATTGTTCAGTCGTCGCCAAATTCTTTCAACGGCCTTATAGAAGGACTGAGGATCAACTGCCGCTCTCAATTTATTTCTTAAGTACAATTAATTACGATCGAAATATCTATCGTTCGATGAATATGAGATTGGTATTTTTCCATCGTATGCTGCTTTAACGACAATGAGCTCTAAATTCGATATCATTTTTTTCCACATCGAGATATTGCTAACATTCGAAATATAAATATTCCGAAAGGGTGAATCAAGGGAGAATCCAAGTCTAAATTAAAGAAAGATTACTTAGAGTCATGGAGTTTTTATTGATGAATTCCGCCTAGAGATATTTTTTATAAAAATGAAAACTTAGTGTCTAATTCAAAGACTAATAAACTGACAGCATATTGTACCAAGTTGATGGTATTCTGTTTGGATAACATTTGGATCGTAATAACATGACTGCAATTCACGGATAATATGACCTATAACATGCTCTTAAAGAATAAGGGCATATAAACAATTCCAATATTGAATTTGAAGAATCTCCACCTAGATATTTGCGAAACCTTACTTTGCCTGACCTAACCCGCGGATAAAAATTAAAGATCGAGTCGAACAATTAATAAATTTTTGCATATCGGAGATGCAGCCTGAAAATAAGGATCGAGTGCTATATTAAGAAACAAAATACTATAAACAGTTTCAAGACACGTTCCTTGATTTAAAGAATTTATCCATTGGGTTCGGTTCTTAGAAGAATTAAATGAATTAGAAACTAAAATTTTTGAAGAGACTTAAGATTTTATAAATTAGTGTTAAACATTTAATTACTAAAAACATTTTCATTCGAATTAGTGAATTTATTTGCTTCAAAGAGAAAGATAATTTCCACTTGAAAGATAATGTAGATTCTTCGACAGCATACGGTGAAAAAATTTTCAGTAACTTTCAAATAACACTAAAACGTTGTTAGCGACACAAACTAGACTTCACTTGTAAGATAGTTACTCAAGAGCTGTTCCTAGTTATCCTTGTTCTGTATAATCAGACACCCTCCCTAGATCTAGAAGGCCAATTAGAATGATTGAAGTTCCTATGCTAATTACACAATTTCATAAGCACCGTGTAATGACATTTGCTGTTATCTTCGATCGTATTCCTCGTTCATATTTTTTCGTAACTGTTGTGTGTGTGTGCTATGCCATGTTAATGGCATTATCAGAAGAAAAGAACTGCAAAGCCCTAAATGCCATGTATGGTTTTGGAGTTCTTTTATTTTAATCATTAACTAACTGCCGTGTATCCTTTTCTTTCTAAGTAGCAGAATGATCTTTTTTATTCTTCGTAGACGTCGTTGCAGGTACTTTTGCCTGCAGATAAGACTCTGTTTACCCTACGCACATCTCTTTGCGGATCCGATGATTAATATTTTTGTGGATATGTAGTCTGATCATAGCGATCGGGTTTGGAAATCAGTATAAATCACTATCCCCTCATTGTTATACCCTATCAATATTCCTTTAGATATCAAGACCCGTCGATATCCTTTCTCCCGATCGATTCTCGACAGTAACAGGCTTTGATTGAATATTTCTTGCTCCCCATCGGCTCGTCTCCAGTGCTATCCTTTAAGTTTCAAAATAAATTATCATAGTTCAGTTTTCTAGAGGAAAAAACGAACATATAAAACCGAAACTTTTTTGTTAACACTTTCTTTTACTCTTCGATAGACAACTGCTCGTTTTCTTTAGCAAGTATTTTTCCCGTTTCTTCCTTGTATTTATCCAATATATCTTCTCACACCAGCTTTAGGCTTTCTTCGTTTTCTTTAAGCCAACGTACTTTTTAGTCACTTCTTAAAATCCGCATATCTCTGTCCTCATTTCACAAGGGCTTTCTCCAAACTCCCCAGACTAAGAATTTTCAAGTCTTTCCTCGATATTTTTCTTAGCCTTCTCTATCATCAACTCCGTTCTATCCTTGGAGAATTTCCCACTGGTAAACAGAAGTGAAAAATAGCTAGGTGACTGGGACTTGAACCCAGGTCACCTGCATTTCGGGGAACCGCTAAACTAGCTTACGGCATCAATTCGACTTGTGTGAACAGAGCAAGTGACGCTACAAATAGCGGCACCAGCCACCGCCAGAGATCCTCATTTAGGAAGCGATATTTTTGAGTTATTCTCCCTAAGGAAAGAAACAAGGATGAAGGAAGGTGTTAATTTTGCAAAAGGAGGCGTGCGCCTTTCGAGAGGCGTGGATACAAGAATAGGTCGTTTCTCCATTTTTGAAGGAGGAGAACAAGAAAGCATAGCCTGGTTGTAAAGTGACGAGATATGTGAAGCTAATGAAGATATCTGAATAAAAAATAGCACTAGGATACCATAGCATGAGTGAAATACATTTTTGGAAGGATGACTGCCTCAAATAAGACTCTATGCTAACCAAGTGGATGCTAGACGCAGCTCAAATCCGGTTAAGACGTTATTCGGGAGACCGAAAACCGCGTCTTAAGCAGATCGTAACCGGATCGTGTAATTCTGGTTACATTACAACATATTCTCAAAGAATGGTTCCTCACAAAGAGATCGTCTTAGTTACTTAACTTTGATCATATATCACTCTGCAATGAAGCAGATTTCACCAAATAGACAAGGAAGAATAACGATTTTTAAAAGCAAAGGGTAGAGAGCATCACGATCTCTCCGCACAACATCCCGCGAAATACTCCTTTTTCGTTTTTTTTTTCGATATGTTTACTTCTTAAGATAGTGACGAAAGGAAACACCGAAAAGTGACCTTTTAGTCTAAGTTCGTCTTGAGAAAAAAGTGACAGAGATTATCTCACTTTATCTCAGAGTTCGTATCGGCGGCGGAATCTGCTCTGTTTCGCGAAATCTTCATATTATTATCACAAAATCAGTAATTGAAAAGAAGAAACTCCTAAGGAACCCTTTTAGAATTACGGACAGGAGAGATGACGGCGACGCAGATAATAAATTTTTGGTCGAATGAGGCAATATAGCGGGTTGCAGTGCATTTGAGAACGGACAAATCCGCATCTTAAGCTGTATGTATACCATGTGTTACGTGTGAAAGGTACCGGAACATTGAGATAACTTTTTTAGGCAGAAAATTCTTAAATGGGTTTCACTGTATTTCGTAATCCAATGGCTTAATAAAGGAGTATCACTGTATTTCAGTTCGATTACACAGTGCGTCCTCCCTTCGATATTCTCTCTTTATTTGCCAAAAATATGTCTGAGACCCGAGAAAATATTTCGATTACAATACTAATGAAAACGCATAAGTATTCCGATACTGTGGACCTTTGTCATGAGGTCACATGAATAAGCATTTGGTTTAAGAATGGAATGAACGTTTGGTTTATGAAAACTTAGTATTCGACCTGAAAGTATGTACTTCGCATCGCCTTATTCATTAATCTGTTGTATGATTCATATGGATTTGTTTGCAAAGATGAGTTTTCAGACTGGAGAGTAATCAAACATTTTAAGCGTTAAGTATGTCGTCCCTTTGTTAATCGAGAATTAACTATCCCAGAACGAGATTTAAATTTATGTATGTAATTTATGTAAATTTTAGAAACTCCTCAATAAAATAAGAATCAATTACAGGGGATGAGGATCCTGGATGACCGTGTGTGCCGCGCGTTCCGCTTTGGTGAAAGCAGTCCAGGGTGCGATTCCCGGTGGGAATTTCTGCGAAGTAACCTCAGCTGTCGAAGCACTCAAAACGATACTACTACTACTAGAAAAGAACTAGGGGGAAAAGTCTTAAAGCTTAATAGGGATTCCCTCTACATCATATCTCTTCATTTTTTAAATAATCGTAACTCTGAATTTATTCGTGTCTCTTCATTTATTCCAAGCGAAAATCAATCGATATTCTTGTAAAGTGTCCACTGTTTGAAAAGACATTTTTAAAAATTCATAAAAAAGGCGTAGAGCTTAATAAGCAAACAGAGTAATTAAATTATATTGGCTTCTTTCCTTCCCTAGTTACATTCCATTTGCGGAGTGGAGCGAGTCAACGCATTCTGCGGTTCTCTATTCATTGCAAAGGCATTCTTTGACGATATCGATGTTGACATGCTAACGAATTCATCGGAAGAATATCTTCGTTTAACTAATGGAATTACATTGAAAATCGTCATTAAGTAGGACGGGTGCTCCTAATATGGAATATGCTTCTAATGTGGAATACCACAGTCTCAGCTCAGACAAGTTCTCGTGTCTGTCAGATAGTATTTGAAGTCGATGTAAGTGCTCTTGTCATGCGGGTTGTCGTTTCTCCAGAAAGAGTACACATATTTTGGTGATGCTGTTCAGTTTTTGCTTCTGTACTAGTTTTTAGCGAAGTATTTTCAACCTGTCACCACAGATTAAAAACGGTGAGTGTGATATAAGGTATATTAGCCGTTAAGAAGAGTAAATCGTCCTTTCTTTTATCGCCGAAAATGTAATTTTTTAACCGAACCTAACACGTAAAAACGTACTCCATTATGTTCCTGATATGGTATTGAATACTTCAGTGTTCCCGATATGGAGCATTCTGTATCTAGACTGAATTTTAATTATTTTATGTTAACAGTTATTGTAGATGAGATGTTTTATGTTCTATATGAGTTTGTAAGAAAAACGTTTCCTGTTATAACCCAGTCATGTCTTAAACTTGTCTTTTAACCAAGTAAACGATATAATAGTGAAGGGAAGAACTTGCTATGACAATAGTGGTGCCATCTGCGATTTACTCTATTTTAGAACTTATGTTTTCATTTTTTAATTAAAAGAAGGAACAAAATCCACTGTTTCTCTGTCGCTTCTTAGGAAAAATACAACTATCGCATTACAGTAAAACGCTCCCCGATCGAAACTTTATCTCCCTTAATATGCGAATTTCTCTCCGTTCCTTTAAACCAAAAAATTGCAAAAATGCCTCTTAAGACGCTCTGCTACCCGCTTATAAGGCGGATTTTCCGTCTGCTCTGTAACCCACAATGGCCAACCCAATCGTTTGATAGGCCAAAAATTGTATTATATTTCGTTATTGTATGTACATGTGGTAAAAACTGCTTCATTGTCGAGTATAAAAAGACCAAAATTACGATATTTAATTAAGGAAAATGTAAAAAAAAGAGATCATTCTAAAAATGTATGACGAGATGTACACAAGAATAGTTTACGGACTCCATATATTTACAGCTGTGGAAAGTAGAGAAAAATAAAGAATATTCGTTTCTATTTAGGTGTATTATAAGGTATTAAGTACTTTTTAAACTTAAAGAGCCTAATAAACCCTTCTATTTTGTTTTCTAATGCAAAATAAATCAAAATTTGTGATATTATAACGCCATCCCTCTTATAAAGGGGTTTTCACTTGGTCCCCTGAAAAGTCTCTTAACCGGGTTTTACCATGTATGGTATTTAATTTCTTTAACAGCAATAATTTATTTTTCAACAATATTAACATTTTTGAATGAATATAAGCTTTTAATTCCTACTAAAACTTTATTTATCAACTCACTATGGCGACAAATTTAACCTTCATTCAACGCCCTCAGAACGGCCCAGTTCTCTGTGATGCCGAAACGTGGTTGATCAATTACTAGAAAAAGATCTCTCTCTTGTGACAAAGTCGTACGTTTAAAGCTGTCTACATTGACACTTGCACTCTGAAAACCGCTTATTGGCATATGGCAGTGGGTGAGTGTCGATCGAACCTGCTCTTAATTTTGTTTGTCAATATCGCTTGGTGAAAGCGGAAAAAAGAGTTTTTGAAACCATTTCTTCCCATTTTAGTTCCTTAACTCAGTTCGCATTCAGATATTTCCTCCGTTTTAGGGAATATTTTATCTTGTATTTTATGTAATGGACGCTCTTCATGTTTAAGTACCGCTGGAAAAGTCGCAAAATACGTAAATACATTTAAGAAGTGATAATACAAGCGAATTGTTTGAAGTTATTATTGACATAATGTTAAAATTTTACGGAAGAAAAATTTAGGAGCACGTTTGTTTTAGCATCTTATTCTGAAAAGTGCAATAGACTACACGAGCAGCGCATGAGTTTTAAAATGACATGCCATTGGAAAAGAATGTCTTTCTATCAAGCAAAGCTAGGACTTGAAAGTCCCATCTTTAATTCAACCCTTTTCTGAGTGTTATTCAAAGTACATACATGCATGAATTAAGTTTTTAAGCATTAGCATAAAATATTAATTACACTGGAAATAATGTTTGATCGGATTAATGAAGAGTCTCGAATTCCATAAATTCCTTCTCCAAATGCTCATGAATAGTTGTAACTTTAAATAGTACCAGTAAAAATAGTTTCAGATCAACCAGTAATCAATACCATTTATAGATACATACCAATTGATAGATTGCGTGCATGGCTTCTTGCAATTCTCATCGATGGCGATAAAAATACTATTCGTGAGCGTTTCCTTACTATTTTCAGTTTCTATGTTCAACACCAATGGTTCTAAAAGAACCCGTTCTAACTGCATTTGGTTAATTGATATGATATGACACAACTATCGCCGCGAGATGGACGCTAGCACACTTCTATTTACATCCCCCTTTGCACACATTTCGACTGTTCCACCCCCACACCACCCCTCTAAGTTTATTCCAATAAAACCGCCCGCCCGAGACCGGGTCAGTATTTTCCTATTCTTGCGAATTCCGAAGGTACGCTTACGTATATCTACAAATATAGTGCATCTCGAATTAGTCAGAGATAATTGTGGAAGGAGAAAGAGCGTGGGACATCAATTCTTGCGGAAATGCCGTTGTGTTGTGGAGTGCGAATCTACTTTTTCGACAAGTGTAGATATGTGTGCGCCTTTAGAGTGAGTGGTTGCATCGATCGGTGGCCCGGGAGAGAGGCCTTCTGCGCATGCGCGCTGCCTCGCTATTCCCTGCTATTGTTGCAAACTTGCGGGCAAATTAGAAATTGAATCGCATTCTCTCCATTTTTCTACCTCTCGTATTCGCGCCATATCGATTCCATGTGAAATAAAAGGACGAATCGAACTTTGTGCGAAAAGCGCCGTTCGTTGTCACGAGCTAAATGACGAGCTATTTTTCAATTTTCATCGACCGCTAATCAAACGATCCAACATTCAGAAGGAGAAACTTTTATTCCTCTCTCTTCCTTTTTATTAGTAATCTTCCGAGAAAAGTCGACCTCTGAAACATTTCGCTTACGTTTAGATTTCATATTTTGAGAGGAAAGGAGTTTTGGATGTGGAATTTTTAACACCTTTTCGTAAAGTATCGTTATATCTTACGTCTCGTATGATTGTGGGAGGGTCCGCCGTACTCACGAAGAAAAGTGCATGTCATGAACTGTAAACAAACGTCGGAATTTATCTATTGAGTATAAGAGGGTGTGGAGATGATTATGTATCCATTGAGGATATGGTGATTCCCTCGAGGGAAATTTCTCCCCGTCAACTTTCAATGCTCCGTGGAAGCGCCTTTTTATCGTACCCTTTTGATCGGGCCTTGCTTTCAGTTTCGTAAAAACATCCCACGGTAATCATTACCAAACTTATTCTTCAAGGAGAAGGGTGACTTGGCAAATGAATGTGTGCACGCCGAAAGGAGAAACGGGCATGAAAAAAGTTTGGCTAGGATGAATGAGAATGTTCTGATCGGATGTTTTACTTTAGAGGTGCTTCGCAGAGCTGAGGAGAAACAGCACAATATTCACATAATATTTAGATTACGCGATATTGAAGGAGTAAAGGGAAATTTCTCCCACATCCGGAAATGAATAAGGAAAAGGGCATAGGTAACTTAGTTTATAAATGTTCACACTTCCCTAGCAGAAACAGACATGAAAATGTCTGATCGGAACGAATAAGAATGTTGACCCTGCAGACCCTAGAAGACTTTCCTATAAACTCTCCGTAGAGGAACGCTTAAAGCACCCACTAACAGGAGACCCGGGTTTGAGTTCCGGTCACGTCAGACCTTTTTCATGTCCGTTTCTACTTTGGAAAATAATTCTTGTCGCAGAAATGGATTGGCCTGAAGAATGAGCAATACTTGAAGTACAATTCCTCGATAAATGCAAAGATAATTCTTCGTTCTTTGAAATATTTGATAAGGTGGAAATAAATATCGTATCGTACAAATTATAAAGAACTTATCCAGAGGAATGTTTGACGCAAGTAAACATAAGAATACAAATGTATCAAATGTTGAAGATGGTTATCCAGAAGAATTAGTATAGGGTTCATTGTGTTCGCGGGCTATAGCTTGCGGTCCTGTGGGATAGGAAATCCGTCCCGGTTTCGAGTTCCACTCTTTTTTCTCACCTCCGCTTATTCTGAACGCTGAGACAAGTTTATAACATTCCCTTTTGAGCGTTGAATCCGTATGGTATGGATCTGAATTGATGCCCATGCGCTTCTTATGTATTGATGAGAACCGATGATTTTCGCTTTTGTGAATGTTATCGCTTTTAATCGAGCATATCAATCGACTCTTTTATATTTATAAAGCAGTGCGGCATGCATCTGATCTATTGCGACTCATTATTAATGCCAACGGGTCATAGCAACCCTTTTTACTCAATAGCAAAATGTTCGGGCGGATCAAAACGTAAGGCAATAAGAGCTCCCAGGGACTTCATTTTTTCTGCAGGTATTGAAGAAATCGCGGTCGATACTGTAAAGTCTTAAAGAATAAAATAAATCGGTAAAATCTCCCTCTTCCTACTACGTCCGGATAGTATCTTGAGCTCCTTCATCAGTTCCTGCTATTACTTACTTACCAAGTGCTTCTGCAAGAGATAACAGTCAATGAGTGCAAGAAGTTATATGGAGGAGAAAGCCGCAATAAATCACGCGTTGGCCGTTTGTGGACGGGCATTGTCTTGCACTCGGTGACACTGAGGAAATGGCCTTATCTCTTTTGTCCGTCAAAAATGAAATGTGATGAAAATGAATTCCGACACAACGAAAATATTAAATGTATATACATGGTTAAAGGATATTGTTCACAAGCGGTTTTACGAGTGGAAAATGTTCAACCAGAAAACATTTCGCTTTCGTATAGAAAGCGCTTCGATTAAATCAGTGAAACTTTTGATTGAATCAGTAAGACAGAAGTATTCAGTTTTTTTTAACTCTATTGGCATATTCACAATGTTTGCTTCTTTATAAGCGATAAATATATTTCTCTACTTCCTTTGAAAGTAATTTCAATGAACAAAGAATTAAATAAAGTGAAAATTTTTAATAGAATCATTATATGTAATATAGAGGGTCTTTTGAAAAGAAAGAACCGATTTAATGAAATTGTATTTAACAATCGGTTTATTGTTTGTGAATTACCCTGTAGCTTACAAAATCAATTTTTAAAGATTTTTACTTCTTAGAAAGACATTTCGCCAACAAATAACCGACAAGGAAATACAGACGACCTCATCGCGTGTTTTTCTCTAAAATTCTTCAACAAATTTCTTTGCTGTGATGGCGGCGTAATCAGAGACCCTTAAATGCCGTCGCAGAAAATTCAGAAATACGTGTTTTTGTATGATTTCAAGTCCTTTGCAAATATTGGCGCATTTAAATTGAATAAAATAAAAGGATACTGTTGGAAATAAACATCGGAGCCACGCAATATCTTCATTAAACGAAAAATCGCCATATGTATTTAGCGAAATTTGCGTGAAACGAAATAAATGATAAATATATAATGAAGTAGACAATAATGACGACTAAGTTATCGTAAATTAGATCCACTTGCTGTACGGATGGAATTGCTGCCAATAGTTTGGGCGGCTGGTATATGTGGGTTCCTTTGAGAAAGTTATGTTCGCCGTGAATGTAGGCAACCGTTATTACCTTAAATCCATACATGTGGCCTCGTCCACGGGGCCATTCTATGTTTGGGACGA
Source organism: Pachydiplax longipennis (assembly GCA_036926295.1). Classification (NCBI taxonomy): domain Eukaryota; kingdom Metazoa; phylum Arthropoda; class Insecta; order Odonata; family Libellulidae; genus Pachydiplax; species Pachydiplax longipennis. The sequence goes on along the minus strand of JAVFKF010000044.1, from coordinate 5,773,755 downwards.
AATCTGCCGTATTTAGGAATTTATATTTGAGGAAGTCGAATGCGATGCTAAGTGATGCGTTTGAGATTTTTTTAGCGGAAGGCTTTAAACGAAAAACTATGTTTCCATGGAAAAAATGCAGATGTTGTGAAGACTAGGCAGCATGGTTGAAGGCAAAATTTGTTGTGAAGGAATGGCAAAGCCGTTTATCAGATTTATGCTAGAATACTTTCCTTCAGAAATCTTATGTCGCATTCTACTATCTTACATTCTCATTCGGAGTGAATGAAAAATGTTACCGAAAGTCAAATTTGTGTTAATAACTTACTCGTGATGAATTAATCAAAAACGATAGTTAAAATCTTAGTACGTTAATGGTGATTTATATTTGGGTCTCGGGTCTATTTAGATCTTATTTTGAATATAAATAACATATTAAAACAATTAGAGAATTAAAAGATGAAAGGAAATGGTACAAATATATCATTGAAATATATGAACGTTAAATGATTGACCAGAACTGGTGTGGAATTAGAAGAATATTTTAGCAAAAAACAGTAAATGCCAAATCTACAGGCCTTGTTTTCGAATAAATAAAGAGGAACTTAATTTACATTTCATGATTATACTTCCGAAGATCGAATTTCACATGAGCAATCATCTCAATGCATTGGAAGATCCAAAGAGGGTGCCTTTCCCTCGGTGTCTTTTCAACTCACCTAAGATCTGAGAAGGAGCTAAAATCCGATTTTGATATTTTTACACAATCTATATTCTGTACATCTACCATATCAGAAGTAATTTTGTATTAGAATCTTAGAGACAGGTTCAACTTAGTAAAAATTGTAATTCCTTCTCCCCCACCAACAACATGATCTTCACTTATTTCTGCATTAATTAAATCATACTTTTACTCGTACCTTAAGCTGAGCATTGTTGTAGTACCATATATAACTTTATGCAGTGATTTCTTTAGATTGGAACTCGTAAGTACCCACTCATGTAAAAACATCAGTAAGAAGAGAATGTTTCCTTTTCAAATCAGGTTCTATCAAGATTGAAATGGATGGGGCTTCAGAAACGGATCGGTGATTGATAGAGCATTAGCAGTGCCCTATTTGGGAAAATGCTTATCAAGGAGTACCGCATTCCACTGCCCCTAACAGTGGAAGAATACAGAATAGCTCAGCTTTACATGATAGCCGTAAGTTTTAACTGTTTTTTTTATAATTTTGACCCCATGGGCAATTTTCTAGTATGAGTGAGGAAACTTTAGAAAATTTATTTTTGAAATTGTTAAAATGATTTTTTTCATTCTACTTAAAATGATTTTTTTATTTTATTTTAATAATAACATGTAAATTTTGCTTCTATGTTTAATGTTCATTTAAAGGTTTGAAGTTACAGAAAATCTTTGTAGTAGAAAAAAACTTCAACTTTGTAATCAGGATCTGAAGATGGAGATTTAGCTAAAATTGGTCGTTTTTATTTAAAATTAAATCGTATGGAAATGACAAAGATTTTCTTTACCTATATCATGTTATTCTATAAAATATGGGTAACAGTGATAGATTATACATGGAATTTTTGTTTCACTTCAATGTTTGCTGACAAATTTGTTCTGTTTGAGTAGAAGAAAAGTCGAGAGGAGAGCAAAGGAGCTGGAAGTGGAGTAGAAATCCTTGTCAATGAGCCATACAATGGAGGTCCTGGAGGAAGTGGGCAGTACACGCATAAAGTGTATCACGTGGGCAGTCATTTGCCAGGTGAGTTAGGAATGAAATAATCAGTGGAAGGCACAAGAGAACAAATCCTGATAATTTTATAAGATATTGATCTTCTGTTTCTAGTTTTGTTGTTTACAACTTAAAACTTAATAAAATGTACAAAACTAAAAAAATATTTTGAAAAATAGTGCACTGTGATGATTGCATTTCCCTGCGTTCCCACAATATAATGTCTCTGACTTTAATGATCAACACATTCCTATATAAAATAAGAATCTTTAAGTGCTAAAAAATAACCTTGAATCACAAGGAAAAACATACTTGAAAGAAATCTGATGGGACTGGAAATCAAGCCAGGGATCTTCCTCTATTTGGGAGGTTGCTTTGGCCAACTAAGATATCTGGCCAGAACATCCAACTATCTCGCCAGATAGCTTAGTTGGATAAAGCAACCTCCCGGAAAGAGTAAGATCCTGGGTTTAATTCCTGGTCCTATCACACATTTTTCAAGTCCTTCCTTGAGAATATTCCTGGGTGCATGCCCTCATGTGCAAAGCTACCCTAACCTTCTACCAAACCTTGAATCATGATTCAAGGTCAGGAATTGATCATTTGCCATTTTACGACTCTTCAGCTATAAAGTGAAACTAATGAATAAAAAAATCACCTTCTAATAAATGCAGTAAGGTAATATTTTTTGTGAGAAAGTTGTAAAATCGTGGGCACTTTGCAATCTTAATCTAATCTTATCATCTTTTTTGTCTTTGAAGGGTGGTTTAAGAGCCTACTTCCCAAATCAGCACTCACGGTGGAAGAGGAGGCATGGAATGCGTATCCTTATACAAAAACAAGATATACCTGTCCGTTTGTAGAAAAGTTTTCTCTTGAAATAGAGACATATTATTTTGGAGATAATGGTCATCAGGAAAATGTCTTTAAACTTTCTGGTGGAGATCTTCGTAGTAGGGTTGTAGGTGAGATTATATGACCAGTAAATATGAGTATGATACTGATCTTTCAAATTCTTACATAACTAATACTTAAGAAATATTTATCTATTGTTAGAACTAAATGTCTTTTCTGAATTTCAATGCATAATGTAGATCATGATCATGTTAAATTTTCCTATTTATTAAGATATTTGTTGTCAAAATATGATCATAGAATTCTTTTATTTTTGTGTTTCAAATATAAATTTACCAATCATTTTGAAATTTCTTCCGGAAATACCTACAGGGAATAACTGACCCATTTCCAATAATATATGTATTAGAAATTGGAAAAATGAGTTTAGAATAAAACTCACTTCATGCATTTGCTATCAGCCATTTTCTTAATCATTGAAGACAGTTGTTATATTTCTATCTTCAGGTCCCTTTAATTATTTCCTCTATCTCTATTAACAAAATGCATAGAACCTTTCTAGAAAATTTTTAGCAGATTAATTGTATCTTTCTGCTGCAGTAAAATTAATTTTACATTGAAATTGGTAGTACATTAAAGATATCGTCAGCAGTGTGAAATTCTAAAGCCATAAAATGGAATAAATCAATGGGCAGACATGTTTGAAGATTTTGATAGGGATCCAGAAATCAATTGTCCATAATGTCCTTTTGTTATTCATGAGAATTTTCTAGATCATGATTAGTCTGTTGATTGATGTCCTTGTATTAATAATTGATGATTAAAATACATTCTAGTAAGTGCTTAAAGTGATGAAAAAGCCTATTGGTGGTTTTGAAAAGTGTACTGTGAATCCAATTCTCATTTCAAAAGCTGGTATGTGCCTGTGTATGTGTACTTGACATTTTTGTGGCCTCACTGGTAAACCCAAATCAATGCAACAAATAATCAGGAACAGGCATTGATAATGTTAGTGTGTAATCAGTAACTTCTCATCAGTATTTCCTATCATGGAGATATTCTAGACTCATTAGAGATTTAAAACTCCATAAGTCATAGGCTTTAATCAGCCACATAGAAAGTCTAGCCAATTATAGGAAACTATGGTTGGTATTCTCCATGGCTGCACTTAGCATTGCATCAAAGGCCCACATTTTGGTATATCCTTGTTCCTTTTCCTTTATACAGGTTCTAGATTGCTGATAATTTTTAATCAAAATTTAATCATTTTAATCTTCTTTACCTTTAATGTACATCGTTCCTTGATCTCTATACTCCTCTATATAAATTTTCCATTTGTACAAGCTTGCATCATTTCATCTTTCGATATGACCATCATTTCCATCACTTTTTTATTCACTAAATACACAAACTCAGAACATGCTCCTTTTAATACACTCTTAAGTATTTTGTTTCCTAAAGTCACATGGAACAAAGTCAAGCAAGAGGAAAAGTTGCTCCTACAGTGGAATTTTAGGCTTTGCCATAGAGTCTTACATTGTGCTTTGGTACATTTGATCCTTTTTGGTGAGGGGTGTATGAATGATTTGTCCATGTCAGGTCTGTTTCTTCAAGTAGAAATTTCTTTGTCCTCCTTTAATTGCTCTTATAGACAGACAGTGATGGTGGACGATGATTTTACCAACTTTATCAATGTTTTCATCAGTTCTTACTATTCTTGGACAACCGAGATGTGTATCATTTTAATGCCTTACCTCCTCTATTGAAACCTTTTAGCTCACTCAAAAATGAGTTCATAATAAACAATTCTCTTCTTGTCAAAATTTATTTTTTATTTTTGTGGCGGATGTTACATGGAGTTAAACAAGAAATTTCACATTCACACATTACTCTGCACATTTTTGACTCAGAGCATTCACTTCAAACAAGTGCTGGAAGCCAACTGACTTTTATGCTGCCATCAAAATGAAGCATTAGAATATGAATTATTAATGATGTATACTAAGCATTCAACATCAAAACCCTATCACTGTCAATCAATTCAATACAGAATAAATATCACAAGTGTGCAAAAATCTGTCTGGTTATTTTCTAGCCAAACCTTGTATCTGAGAAGAACTCCCAATTTAGTGCCATTTGTTTTGTCATTGTTCCAGCCTCCTACTATTTACATACCTAGCTTATCATCTGCGCAAGAATTAATTTGATGATTTTCTATGGGCATACCAAGGGTAAAATGAAAAGGGAAGATTCATTGCATGAGCGAATTATTTGATAAGTGACAATTATTGACAATATTATGACTTGATCAAACTTCTCAGGTTAAAAAATTGATGTGAAATTATTGTCATGCCATTAATTTATGTTCATGTGTCAATGAAAATTTCATATTTACTAAAAGATGATTTGCTATGTTCTCTCTTCCAGATCTTATTGACGTTGTTAAAGACCAGTTGTATGGTGCTGATTATGTGAAAGAAGAGGATCCTAAGCTGTTTATCTCTCAGAAAACCATGAGAGGTCCACTAACAGAAACTTGGCTGGAAGATTACTGGAATGATGTTAAGGTTACTAATTTTCATGCTTTGATATTATGTGCACAGTCACAAGTAAATATTTATTGAACTAAGGGAATGCACATGAAAGATTTTAGCTAGGAAAGTTAGTGTTTTTAGATAATACTATTGAAATTTTCACAAGAATATTTTATATATTTTTAAAATGCTTGTACTTCAACATTTTGATTATTTTCTTTGCTTCATTTATAAATGACAAAGCTTTGCTATTTAATAACAAAGTGAAGAAAATATTTATGTAGAAGATATAATATAACATTTTTAAAACAAAAGTCTTCACTAATGTGAATCTCAGCAGTAATATTGAAGTTATCAGCTGTTGATGTATGGAAATTTGCCTTAATTCTTCATGAACTACTTCTAGAAATCATTTTATTTTATTATTTGTAAATAATTCTGTCTAATACATAACTTAAACCTATTATAGTCTTCAGTAAATTGTGGAAAAGTGAATGTATCTCATATCCTTAACATTCTAATATCTTCTCTAAAAGATCATATATCTTTCCTCAAGTGTTTCCTCATTTATTTATTTGGTTGTATATCCTCTAGGGCAAGAAGCAACCCACTCCTAGTGGTAAATCTCTCATGTGTGCTTACAAATTATGCAAGGTAGAATTTCGATACTGGGGAATGCAGAGTAAGATTGAGAAGTTCATACATGATGTTGGTGAGTGCCACAAAATTGTATTGCTATAGTTGATTTGTTTATTTACCAACACCATCATCAACTATTATTGGCATATTACTATGAAGATATTGACAATAAAATAGCAAACATATCCATGGAAAAATTGGGATTTGAATTAAGACAGTATTGTGTCTCTATGATACACTACTGCTTCCATTGTTTTCAATTCTTCTTTTTCCTTCATTATTTAGATGCAATATACCATAATCTTATAAGCTTAGTCATACTGATGTCAGGTAAAGGATTTTTTGTTTTCATGGAAATAGCTATGTGTTTTCAATGATCACCAAAATCAGTATATTTGACCTTATATATTATTATTTTTTCCTTAATAAAAATTATTTTATACTAAATATATGTTTACAACTATCAAACTGTCTATATTTTCTCTCTGATACAAATTAGTTTAATGTTTATTACTTTTCATGCTCCTGTTGAGCCAATGTTAGGTCCAATATTCTTTTACCTTCTTGAAATGAAGAAATATGAAGAAATTGAATGTTTATCTACTGTTTGTTTATATTTACTTTTTATTCAACTATCTTTCAGCCTCACTTTAATTTTCTTCAGAAATTCATCTCAAGTAACTTTCCTACCCTTTTCTTTTGGATTTGGCATTTAGATGTTCAAGTAGAATCTTTGTAATATCTGCAGAAATATCTTTAATAGACATTCTAGTTTGATCATTAATTTATTTTTACCATCAATCAATTAATTCTTCTGATGTCTCTAATTAGCTTCTTTTAAGTAAGTCAGCCTCTATGTGAATGTTGGTCTCTCCTCATTTTCCTTTGAGAATTCTAACATCCAGCAGTTTTTGTTTTTCACTTGTCTTGTTGCTAATTCCTGAAGAGTTGAATTTAGGAGTTTTCAGTTCCAAAAGAGTTAAATTCTGGGGAATATATGAAGACTATTTCAAGCATAACTACATCTGCTATAGAATATGTTTTTATAAAAGTTAATGAATGGTATAAATGTGCAATTTGATCACAATTGTTCTAGCTGAGCCCAGATATGCAATTTTGGATCAGTGATATCTACTGCAGAATTATGGAAATTAGTTGTAGCTCAATTATTCCATGAATCTTTAAAGAGATTTCTGAATATCTCTAGACAAAGATGTTTTAAAATATTTTAGATTATGTGGGAGGACTTTTGATATTACTATTAAAGAAAATAAGTTAGAAAAGGTTGTGAAAGTTAGTAGCATTATTTATGAAACTTAATGTAAATGTTGGTAAGTAAAAGTGGGGAGAAAACCACAATCTGGTGCCTCCTGTTGAATCTGGAAGAGCTGAAAACCCTACACATGTCCTACCCATATCCATTTTTGAGACCTTTCCTTAACAATGATACCTGTCACTTTTTTCATCATTCTCACCCAGGTATTGCATTTTGTGTCACTTCTTGAGATTTCAAGTATATTTCATATTTCTTTACATTTCCTGGAGTCACTTGATTTTTACTGTGTTTTACACACAAGTTTAATTTCCATAGGTCAAGACTGGTCAAATATATTTGTTAAAGACCACTGGCATTAGGTTTTTAGACAAGTGGACTATCTAAAACAGGGAAAATCTATTCAAACTTGTACAAACATGTACAAGCATGGTGCTCTTATTTATTCATTTGATGCAATAAATTTGTAATGCATTTATACCTCTAATATTTATTATAGAATCATCATCCTTGCAGGGCTCTTGGATCTAAGGCACAAATTCATTAGTGTTTGTGTGGATTGTAAATTCTAATCTCAACCTCCATCCTGGAGAAATATTAAAAACAGGATTCAATGTATAATTGGCTGAAGAATAATTATTTTTTGATTAAACTCTGAAAATGTCTGTGGTGGGATATTTTACCAATGCTTAACTTAATATCAAAATTAAAAATATGGTAAATCTTCAATTAAAACTCACCCACAACACAATCTCTTAAGTGGGATTTCACCAAAAGTGGCGGTAAATAAATGCATTATCGAAGCACAAATTTAAAAAAGATAAATAATGTATTTTATTTTAAATCTGACCAAGTATTCATCCTGAATACATGTAAGGAATCAATCTATAAGTTCACAATGTTGTGTCCTACCTATTCTTGTGTTGGTTGAGAATTTATATAAATATTTTATTAGAAAAGGCACTGATCAGCTCTGCAGGAAGGACCCACTAAAATACTATTAGTTAGGCTTTGTTGAGTTGAATCTCATTTTAAAATGAAGACTATTTTTATTAAGAGGTCAAAAACTCTCCACAAGCTGTGTCAATGAAACATTGGGCCTCTTCCTTGAATGAAAAAAGAAAGAACCAGCATATTATTGATCTTATTTTTCAAGTATAAATGATAACAGTTAAAAAAAAACTTAAATACTTCTGCAAAATATAAGAATTTGTGTTTTTAATTTTTTGGGTGTTTTTTTATTTATTTTTGCTTGTAATTGAATGATGACTAATGAAAAGAGTCTTCATTTGAGATGGAAATGTTAAATCAATGATGGGGTGAGTGTGTTTTCTTTGCATCACTGATGAAAGTGTGATTTATTTCAGCACTGAGGAAGACAATGGTGAGAGCTCATCGGCAGGCATGGGCGTGGCAGGATGAGTGGTATGGGCTGACAATGGAGGATATTCGAGAGATAGAACGGCAGACTCAGGAAGCACTGAAGAAGAAGATGGGAGGAGGGGAAGAGGAGTCTGGTGATGAAGAGGAAGAGGAGGAAAGCAAAGAGCAAAGCAATGAAGCAATTGCAGAGAAAAATGAAGAGATTGCTATAGAAGAGAGAAAGAGCAAGAATCTGGTGGCAAATTTCAGCAGCATTGAGAAGCCTGATGCTGATTCTGTTCCACCAAGTCCGATGTTGAACAGTGATTTGTCGCAGCAGAAACCTGTGTCTGTGCTTCAGGTTGAAGAGGAAGTTGCCAAGGGTTTGAGGAACGGGAGCCCCGACTCGGTATCCTCTCAGGATTTTGCACTGAGGAGTGGTGGGGAACGCTCCAAAGCGTGGAACTCAAGGACAACTTTACATTCTCCCGGATCTGGTTCGCTGAAAAGTTTTGATCTGCAGGTGGCCAACTGGCGGATGGAGAGCATCGTCAGGGACTCAGAGTCTGGTAGCGAAGACGAATTTTTCGACTGTCAAGGTAAGTTTGAGGATCATTCTTGCTGGAGAAAAGGTAATGAATCGGCTTTAGAATTATCCGTGATTATCTTAATTTTATTTTTTTTGAGATGAAAACTTTCCATTATTTATCCTAGATGAATGGTTTTTGTGGGTATTTTTTTGCTGTCCCTTCTTACCCTTATGGAATTTGTGTTACTACCTTTTATTTGTTTATATGAATGAAATATAATTGCAACAGGATGTTGATTTATTGTTGTTCGAGAAGATAAAATATTGAAATAGATCTGTAAAGATATTATATTTCATATTATATTTCTTCCGTAACAGCTGTTGGAAGCCACAATCATTATAAAAGGGGTGAGTTCATACAAAGTTAATTATAATGCATTATATGCTCCTACTGCTTCAATGTTGTTTTATGAGAATATACTCTAAAAAAAGCATTTTCTTCGTATCTTTGTTGAAGAAATTTTATTTAAATGTAAAAGCTTTTTTATTTTTTTCAGATATTAGCTAGACTTATTTAAAAACAATTATTTGTTTATCTAAAAATATAGCTTGTTTGCCCAATATGTAGCTTGAAGGCTTGATATAAGAAGAGATATCACAGCTTGGAGAAAATTTTTGATGAAGTAGAGTATTTTTATGTACAATGACTATATTCATATGAGGTTAAAAGCAGTGCTTCTTTCAAAGGAAAATTACATCTAAATTATTGTTCAGTTGCTATGAAGTCTTTGTTTGTGTTCTTGACTTTATTTAAATGACTTTAAAAATATTAATTAAGTAATTGACTAAAAGTTATGTTGTTTCTTTTTTACTTTTTTAAGCAGTAATATAATCCATATTATGAGGATTGTTATGCCTATGATTCCTTATACCACTCAGGGAATTTCTCCTGTTCTTTTAATCATATAGAGATTTTTCTTATATTTCACTAATAATCACTTACTTAATTAGTACTCTAATTCATTAATTGCTTTTCTGCATGCAAAAATAGTATATGCTTAAGTTTATCAATAAAGAGATGGTATTCATATGGTAGAGTTCTAGAAAGTTTGATAATTTGAGGAGGGCTTGCTGCTCTGATTAGTTTTTGCTCTTTTGAAGAGAAGAGGAATGGGTATTAACAGTGACTCAGTTTAAATTGTGTAGTGATCCTATTTATTAGTCAGCATTGTAAACATTTGCATAGATTTTTATTATAGTTAATTTATTGTTAGAAAAATTTGTTATGAATGAATATCTATTTCATACTTTAGTGATATATGATAGACATCATATGTATGATAACTAAATTATCAAATCAAATAAATTATAGATTGCAAAAAATGTGTTTGAAAGATATATATTTCATGTTAAAGTTAAGGTATCCATTAATGAGAAGTCTTGTTTTCAACCATATGGCATTAATTATCATAAAGACTGCTCATAAGACATTCAATGAAAAACAAATATATTTTATCAAAATTTATAAAGAATCTCAAACTATTTAATGTTATGAATAAGAACTTTTGTTACATTTCATTTCTCATAGATCTTTTCTACACTTGTACTTACAATTAAATTTGGCTATAGAAAGAGGATTTTGATTCCTATGATCATTATTATTAGCAGAAATTATTTGAGAATTGGATACTTTTAGTGAAAATGATTTATAATATTGCATCTTTCTTGTGAATCCATCTCATAAGACAGTGCCTTGAATTGATTTTCCAATTGCACCTTAATGCATTTTAGAAAGAAAATCACTGGCATCCATAAAATTATGTATAGTAATAATTATTATTATTATCATGTTACATATTTTGCAGTTAGATACTAGAGAGAGAAAGGGAGATCTTTACAATAATTTATTCACTGAATTATAAAGTTTTAAATGACGTTGCAGACACACTGGAAATCAAAGGTTGTAGGTCAAGGAATAATTGTAGATCAAAGTGGATGATAGTAGATTTGACAACTTCAAAATTAGGAATATTTGTGGGCAGTTATAGACCAAGGAAAAGTTCGAGCAAAATCTTGAATTGAGTATCAATTCAACACAAATGGCTGTTTTTATCACGTTTAATTTAGAGTTACATCAGAGAAAAATTAGCCTCACTGCTCCCCCTTGAATCTACAACCATTGGCTGCCCATAGATTTTAGGATGCTCATAGACATTTTCATATAAGAAAGCTAATCCCTTTCTTCATTGTCATATTTCATATTTTCAGAGATATTTTCAGTTTCAAACTGTAGACATAATCGATTTCATATTTTTTCTGATGACAATAAATTATCTCACATTACCATGTAACTATTTAAAATGTTTAACCTGCTACAAAGTTTTTAAAATTTTAATCACTTGTATATCCTGTTGGTCATCAACTGGTGAATGTTTGGGGTTCTTAACTATGATGTCTGTTTTATGTTTTAACCAGTAATTACTGCCACCCACCTTTGATAACAAGAAATGGTTGCTTAATATTAGTCTATTATAGCTGGGGATTATTTAGTTCCTCACTCGTTTCATTATTTCATTAGCACATATTCTGTTGACTCATAGTTTTCTTCCATTCAGTGGCTACCAACATAAGGTGTTTGTCAATTTAGGCATTCATACATTTTTCCTAGGAATTCATTGTATGTTATCTCATATTTCCAACAAAAATTTCCAAATATAAATTTTCAACATCAAGTTATTAGAATTCTCTATATTGCAGCTATTATTTTAACACTTTTGCTTGATAACTTATCCCTCCCTATATACAATCTAATGCAGTTTACTTTTGTCTATTGTTTGCATCTCATTTTCAGTTACTTGCTACCTCTCTCCTTGATATTTGACCCATCCCCTTCTTCTGCCATCACTTAAATCAAAACTTGCCCCTCTCTCATACTCTCTAGCATTTCCATTCTTGATTTCCCATCAACCTAACTTTGTTTTAATGCACTCTTTTTTTAAGAGTCCATTCTTTGTATCAATACTGTAAAACACTGCTACTTTCATAATTTGTTCATCAAAACTTTCCCTTTGTTTCATAAGACATATGGTTACTGCTATTCTTCATTTAACCTCATCTGTGTAATTGAGAAAGAACTCAAGTGGGGGAATAAATCCATCTCTTCTAGCTATTTCCCATTAACCCTGAACTTATCTTTATTTCCTTTGATAGACTTCATCACTTTAGTATTTTTTACATTCATCTGCATCCTGAATTTTCTTATTTTACTATTTAATTCATTTACTATCATTTTTTAATCCTTTCCTAAGTCTTATATAACAGCTTTATCATCTGTATATCTTACTGACAGTATGATTTTTCATATAAACTTTCACCCCTAATTCTTCACATGCTTCTTTCATCATTTACTCTGCATGTATACTAGGAACACTGGTGTTAAATGGCAAATTTATCTTACTTTCCCTCTTATCTCAGTGCACTCTAATAATTCAGCTGTCCTAATTCATTCTGTTTGATTTATGAACACATTTTGTAAATTACCTATCTTTTTTATCTAACCCATATTCTTTAACATGCCTCTCAGTTTTGAACACTCAATTGAAAAGCTTTTCGAAATCAACAAAACCTACACATACATCCTTAAATTTCAGGATTTTTTTCATAGTGCCTTCATTACCCTTAGAGCATTCCATCATTCCTTTACCTCTGTGAGAATTAAAAGAATCTTCTCCAATTTCCCTTCAATCCATCTGTTCAGAACCCTTCGAATAATTTTTTTTTCAAATAAGCCACCAAACTGATCATAGAATAATCCCTTAATTCTCAAGCATTGTGCTATTTCTTTGTTGGAATAAATTGTCTTAGTAAAGTCCCCTAACCCTTTACCTTCATTTAAAATTCTCCAGCACTGATAGAAGCAACATTTCTCTCTCCCAGATTTTTATAAACTTATTTACTATTCCATCAGTTACCACAGCTTTATTCCCTTTCCCTTGTTGCAGTTCATTACAGTCATTGTGATTTCCTTCATTTTTCGTGATGAAATAATTAGAAAATGTGCAAGATTACAAAGTAATTTCTGTGTTCTGTTAACATTTTTCAGAATAAATTTAAGGATTTTTAATGTCATATATAAGTATTTATATTTATAAGTTATACATGACAGGAAAACTCCCTCATCAAGCATGAATTGAATTATGTGAACTTTTGAATGGATGTGTGTATCAATGTACACAACTTTTTCTTTTAAGTTGAATGGCATTATAAGTTTGTAAATAGATATATGTATTATTGATACTGTTGAAAAGAAATATGAGATTATATATTTGATATAGTAACATACAATTCCAAACGAATAGATTTTCATCAGATATTTTTTTCAATAAAATATTGCTAAAAGAGAGTTTTGTAACAAAACACAAAATGAACTTAAGAAGTAACTCATTTGGAAGTTACTGACTTCGGATGGACATATATGTATGAGTATGTATAAGAAAATTGGGTGAATTTCATTGATATTATTTACCAAAATGGATATCTTTCATAAAAAATCAAAACTGCTTTCTTTTATTGATCAGTTTGAGCTATTCCCAAAATATAAATTGTAATTTTTCTCTCTGTCAAATCTTCATCAGCATACAAAAAATGTAAGGTATCATTGAACATTATAAACATCTATTTACTTAATTATTATTTAAGTAATCCACCTGTTGTTTAGAGACTACAGGAATAGCTGTTCTAAATACAGCAATGTATTGTACAGCTTATAATTTAGCATTACAAGATGATTCTAGTCATCCAGAAGATAGATGAAAAGGAAATTTCCATAAGTCTGCTTCAAGTTATCTGTTTATAAAATCTCATACTTAGATCATGTCTGTAACATGATTCAGAAAATAAGAAATCTCTTTAATCTCCTCTAATATAAAATGAATTTATTAGTATTTTGTCAAACAAGGTAAAGAATGAGTGAATTAAGTATATTTGAACCTCAAAATACTTTGTAGCTATTTCGGAAGACTGTTTTATAAAAAAATAAGTAAATAACGAAAGTGATTTGTTTTCTCCAAGTTTCCATGAAATAGTAATCTTGAGGGAAATTTTTTATTACTTTTAGTACTAAAATCAAGAGGGGGACAATTTAGTACTAAAATCAAAAAAGAGGGACAAAATTGATTTTTGATAATGCAAAAGTAGATACAGAAAGTGCTGGATATAGTGAACTTAAAAGCTTAAGCATGTGATAATAATATACGTATATTATATGGAGTCGTCAATAATTTAAATTGAAAATACACTCTATGATTCAGTATGCAAAAAACTCAATTCTCTTTAAATGCTACTATCAGTATGGTTTAATTCTCTTTGAGAACTTCATACTGATTCTTAAGTTTAAGTTATGCACTACCTAATATGAAAGAAGATGAAATAATTATTTCAGCAAAAATAGCTTGTAGATATATGAATGACATGTATGAATGAGAGTTAATGGAAGCTATTTGCAGTCTAAAACACCTTTCTTTGGTAAAAAGAGAGAAAGTTATGCAACAGAAACTTTAGACTTTCTTCAGGAATACTCAACTTTAAGTTCAAATCCCAACATCGAGGAAGTACAATTGAGAAATAAGTTTGGCTAAATTGAAAATTCTGTAAAATTCCTTTGTTTTTCTACCAAATCGAATCAATTTATCTGATCAAGGTGAATATATTTTATGACATTGGTAGTTAGAATATTGGGTCTATGTATAAAATATTGAAATAAGTTGACTTATTATGATTACATGAATCTAAAAAGTTTATGTTCATCATTTTATTTTGAAGGATTTTTTTTTGATTCACTACAAGGATTCATAAGTTCTTAATTTTTAATGATGGAAATTAAGTAAAGGTTAAGCTTGTGATTACTATGAAAACTCTAGGCAATTTTGAAATGAAATATCCTCATTGGGGTGGCCAGAAGGTAAATTATGATTGACCTGTCAACAATAGAGGAACATTCAGTTGATGGCGACAAATAATTGAAAAAATTCTCATCTTTAGAATAACCTTCATTACTACAAGTGTTTGTTTTTATAACACATACACATTAAATTAAAGTGATTATAGAGCTCCTTTACTTTGTTAAAGTACAATTTAAAGTATTAAGTCTTAGAGATGCAAGATATGTCTATTAATAATTTTTGTATCAACACATACAATCTTTGCTTTTCTTAATTGATCACAGTCAAAAGATTATTATCAAACTCAATTGCAGCAGGAGTAAAGTTGGCCACCCCACTTGTATCAGTAGGATTGTTTCACAACCCTTTAAAGAGAAATTAGAAACTTTTATCATTCAGGAGATATAAAATTGAAAACTATTCAATTTCCTCCAATGAAAAGTACTCATTTTCATTTTACTAAATGAGGAACAGCATTAACATAAAAAATGGATCTGTACATGTGGTTTTTGGATGCCCTCCATTATTAGGTTAATGTCTAATTGAGAACGATTATTTTTGAAAAACTTGGTGTATAAATTTTTTTGCAGTTTTTCTCTTGCATTTGAATAATATATAGCATTGGCAGTATGATTTTCAATTCTTAATCCATTAACAGCAATGTCATTAGAATGTAAAAGGTAATCATGACAAGCATGTTGCCTGTTTTGTGCTGATCCTGTGTTGTTTCTCTTTTTCTTCATACTATTTTGGCTCTGTCCCCTCTCTCTACCCCCTTGCTGGTGAATGTCCAGCTGGGTTGGTTATCCCTGTCATTAAGGGTACGTACTCACTTGAACATGAAGTTGTCATTGAAACACCTAGTTGCTTGCTTGTTATGGCTTAGTTCAAGTTGTAACTAGTATAGAATAACCCATAGTCTACTTCTACCCTATTTATACTTATGATTTTTATTTTCAAGATATTTATACATGATTATTAACAAATTTTATGAAAGCTTTTGTTTAATTTATGAAATCAAAAGTGGATACTTTGAAATGTGTGTAATATGTTGATAATGAATTGGAAAATCTGTGAATTGTTTTATAATTCTGCTTGTTTTCTCTGCTTTGACAGTATATATAGTTTGATATAGTTTCTTGTATAGAAAGTTATGATCTGTAAAAAGTGATTTCTTTTTCATCTGAACCTGGCTTTCAGCTTGGATATACTCACCCCAAGAAAATGAAAAACCAATCTGTAATAATTCTGATATTTTATGATGACCCTTAGATAGGAATATTGTCATTTGTTTTTATTGTTATTCATTCTTCCCCATTCAGCAGATTAAAATGAACTTTCTCTGCAGGACCATTTCTTACTCTTTATCCCATAAAATAAACATATTTAAATTCATTTTTGCTTTCAATTTCTTGAATAATTCTATAAATTAAATAGCATTAACTAATAACTCTAGCTGTAAAAGTCAAATTAGGAAAGGAATCACTCATAATCTAATAACTTATATCCATAATACTGATAACCCAATTAACCACTTCTGCCAGTCATTGACAGCTACCCTTCAAAATGAATAAAAAACTGAGTATAGAGGAATAATAATTTTCCTGTATTTTTTGACATTTATTACTTTAAATATTGAAAAATGATGATATTTTTAACTTAGAGAAGGGAGAAAATTATTCGCATTGTGTTTGAAGTGCTGTTAATGGAAAAAAGATAATTGATGGGTTTTTATGCAGTATGTTAAGCAAATTTGACCATGACCTAAATAATAAAATGCTTGTATTCAATAATTTGTACTTCCATTTAAACTCTCCTTATTAGCATAATAAGAATACGGGGTTAGGTTTGGTTGGGTTTTCCTCGAGTAAGAGACAATGAATATTAATGTATATTGAAGGTACATTCTTATTATTGATTGAACAGAATGAGGTCATAACATTTAATTAGAAGCAATTCCATTGAAAACCTCATAAATGTTTTTTTTTATTAACTATTACAACTCATATAAGTAATCAAATGATGTTTTGATGTCCATTTCCCCAAAAATATTTTGGAAATGGATTTAATTTATTTGGAAAAAATTAATTTAGGAATGAGAAATGATTTAGCTATAAACATTGGGTAATATTTTCATGGGATATATGTTTGACTTATTTAAGATATTTTCATATTATTTGCATCTATGATTTAAAAATAACAATTCAGATATTTCGTACAAATAGTAAGATTTTGTTAGATTTGTAGACATCTGAATGAAGCATTTGTTATGTAGGAATGAAGAAATTTGTGGAAGATGGTAATTCATCTGACAGTACTTGTATATTTTTTGCATAATGTACTCATTTAAAATCTTTGTGAATCATATGCTAATATATTTCTTCCATTTATATGATTGTTAAAAGGTTGAAATAACTCTCAATTTTCAGTTGATCCTATTAAATGCAATTGTTTTTTTTTGCTTTAATTCAAGATCCCCTTGTAATTCAAATACAGACAAATGAGGATAACCTCAATGTGTTATTTTGAATATTGAACTATTTGCTACATCCAAGAGTAATTATGCTGTTAGTAACAGTAAAGGAAGCAAAAATAATGCAGGAAATATAATTGTACTTTCAGGTTATAGTTTGAGATTTTATTTATATCATTTCTGAATTTAAGTGTAAAAGGATATTTCAAGCAAATTTACAGCAACATAAAAGTGAACGTTTTAAGATATATAATCATTCAAAATGACTAAGCTTGTTTTTATGTATTTTGTTTCCCTTTTATTTGGTTGCAACATACATTTTATTGCTCTTTGCATCTGGTGTAGATGCATATCAATTTCAAGATTTGTAAAAAATATAATAGTTCAAACTCCTTAATAATTAAGGAATTGAGTACCAACTGTCTTTCATTTTAGTTATTTATTATTAAGATTTATTTGAGATGCTTCATTATTATGGGATTATCTCTATTTCTGGCTAAAATTTGTTTATGTCTGAGAACAAAGATAAGATGTTTGCTTAAAAATGAGTGAATTATTTGGATTCATATCCTTATATCAGTTGAAATTTTCTGATCCTTAATATGGGAATTTCATTAAAACCAATGAACAAATTTTGTCTCACTAGAATTAAAATTGATTTCCTCATTGTTGTAGTTTTCCATGCATGTGCAAACAGTGGTAAATTTATGAAATGGAAAATTTTGAAACATTTGTCTAGTTTTTGAGGAAATATACAGATTTAATAAGACCTTATTCTGATATATCTAAAAATTTTCTAAAGTTTGAGTCTAACTTTAAATGTAAATTTGAGAATATAAATTTTCAGAATCTGCTGTATAGATAAAGTTTAAAGCAATCATGAATCTGGTATTGGTTGAAATGGATAATTTTCTGGCACTAGATAATATTGTGCATTTGAAATTCTTTTAACTGCTTCACACCTTTGGTTGTTAACAGCTGAAAATTATTAACTTTTCTTTGAGTTAGTCAGAGAGAGTTATTAAATCAAAACAAATATATGAATTTGATCATATAGGATTCAAGATATGAAATTATTTCATCATCTTGACATAATTTTCTACATTTATTGTGCTTTTTGGAACCAAACTTTGATAAGTAAAGAAAAAAATTTTCAAGTGCTACTTTTATCTGCTTTTCACTAAAAATTATTTTTTAAAATTTGAAATAGACCTTTATTAAAAAAAACTTTCTATTGGACCTGTGGTTTTATGGCTACAATTGCTCAAGTAGATGCTATGGTAGCATTCTGCCCTAGAAAACAAGAACGTAAGATACTATGCATGCTTTGATGGCTGTATATATTTAATAGAGGTATAGTTTTAATAGGCTGAATTGTTCGAGTTATAAAAGTCCTTTTCAAGTCACGATCACTTTGAGCAATTTCCTTCAATCTATGATGCATGAAATGACACCCTTGCTATCAATGGTATAAGGAACATTTAGAAGAGCTGCAGATCAACCTTCAATCAATTTTAGTTAGATCGATGGGGAAGATCCTTATTCTTACCACCACATATGTTCTAGCAATGAGAGGCAGTGGAAATGAATCATTACTTATCATAGGCATAAATGCATACTAGCTAACATAATCTCTATAAAATTAGGTAAAAGTAGAACAGTTCATTGATCTGGCTTCAAATAGAATTTGAATTACGTTGTTCCTATGAAGAGAATTCTTAAAAGTGTAATTTATGAGAGTATTCAACCAATGAAACTTTAATTCTATTATTAATCCTCACTTAATGCACCAAGAATGTTGGTATTATAGACTCCTTTCTTTAAAAAGTTGAGTTTTAGATCTATAATCTATTTTGAGTTTTCATTTAAAAATTCTCATACTATTACAAACAATTTTACAAAATATTTATTTTGAAGGTATTGAAGATTATAATCACTTATCACAGATTAATTTATATTTAGAATATTGATCTCTCACTGTAGTGTATATTAGCAATGGATTGACTCCAAGAAAATTACCTTCTTATAAATTTGCAATGGGAGATTTTCTCTGGTGTTACCACTTCTAGCTATTCTGTTGATAATCATTTTATCTAAATTAAATGAAAATCATTCATGATCAATTAATCATATTCAACTCTGCATATTTTCATATGCATGAAATGATAATATTAACCCATGAAACAAAATTAAATTATTTTTTCAATTTATCACTTATATTTTGTTGTATCTTCTGTTTTTCCTAATGATTCATCATGAAAAGAAGTATGATATTATTTGGTCATTTCTTGTTCTGAAGTCATTCCTATGATGTGTCTACATATTGAATCCAATTTGTTGTCAAAATGATGTTTGCTATACGTATAAGTATAAATATACACATCACAATTGGGCTTATTGTGTGTGTTACTCATCATTGATTCAGATTCAGTCCTGTTTCTAATCTATTTTTTCTTAATATTTTCAAATTAGAAAAGGTTACAGGGTATTAAATATTCATAAAGGCAATTATATATCCAAAGCAGAAAACTACTCACTTTAGGTCCTGAAAGACTTGTACTTCATGAAGATAATGACTTAATTGACAGTTTTGACTATCCACAATTTCTGTGGTATAGTTCTTGTTTTGGGATTTATTATAAATTTTCAAGCATGGAATACCACCGAGTATTGATTCAGTTCACTTTTTCCAAAGCATGAAAACTTTGACATTGTTTTGTGAACATCAAGAAAAATAATTTTTTTTATATTTCAGCTCTTCCATTTACTTGTCCACTTTGATGTCATTCAAACTGATTTTGGGAAATTTCAGTGTACTGAAAGAAGATATTCCAAACAGAGTAAACATTAATATAAAAATTTAGCTGTCTTTCTTTTCTTATTTCAATGGCTATTTATCCAAAAGAAAATAATCAGCATATTTACCAGTGAATAGAAATTTATGATATACTAGTCGAGAGGAAAGTTGAAATGAAATCCTTTTAAAATTGTTTTTGTTAGGATCAATTGTTTTATATAAACATATTTTGCTACTTAATTAAAATTTGACAAGAAACATTAAGATTTCATAACTCACCTATTAAATTAAGATAGGTTTTTAATAACTTTAGATTTTTGTTTAATATTAAAGATCAAAGATTTTTGATCCATGTAACACCAGTTCCTTAAAATCCTTTGTGCAATGATAAACCTCAGGGAAATTAACATTTTTGGAGTGGTTTTCAACATAATTATATACTCAGTTATTATTTCCATCAACTGTTTTACTACTATTATCTACTGTTTGAGAGTAGTGATTAGTTTCATGATATTTTCTTTTGTTTTCCTTTCCTTTAAGATTGGATTTGTAGAATTTCTTCTTTGAATCTAATTTTCATGTAATATCATTCAGAAATATGCCCTTTAAAATCTATATTCAAGTGCTCCTATGCATTTGCATTTTTTTCTTGCAATTCTTCATGTTGAACTTTTTTGGCACAGGAAATGATAGATTTATTATTATCATCTAATTAAACCTTAATCTCAGTATTCATAGATACAAAGAAACTTCAATAAGAATTCAGAATTAGTCAAAGAGTATGATTCTCATTTAAAGATTTTTCTATCAATATATATCTGGATTGAGATAGTCTAAACATTTGAGAGACTTTTTATGTTTGAATGGTTTATCTAGAGAGGTTTCAATAGTCATAAAATATTTTGAAGTCTGAATTCAGAATATGTAAGCTGCCAGCAGCTATAGTGAAGGAGATAGGATCTCAAATTTTCTTTAAGAATATGTTTTTAGACGATTAAATCAATTCAGAGATTCATAAACTATCAGTTCAATTCATATTAGATATGAGGGGTGTTAAAATGGAAAGGTACGAAATGACACTGTGGGTATATTTCATTTCTTGAAGTTATCACCAGAGGCCTGAGCACAACTATCCCACTGCTTCTCTAGCTGAAGGGTTCCCAGAATTCCTATAGCTGTGATAACAGCCAGTCCTTCACTGTGTCCATCATCTGACTTGTAGCACTTCCCTTTGAGATATTTTTTGAGTGGACCAAACAGATGGAAGTTGCAGAGTGATATGTCCAAGCTGTAGGGTGGATGATCAAGCCACTTGGACTTGGCCAGTAAACCTTGTGTGACCCTTGAGACATGTAGAGCATTATCATGGAGCAGAATCACTCCCTATATGAGCAGGCCTGGCCATTTGCTTTAGATGGACTTGCGTAGGCTATGGAGACACAGTCTCCCCCATACATGGCCACCATTGGGCGATGAATATTGGTCAGTTTAACAGTCAGAAATCTGATTACACCTTGCTGCTCCTCAATAGTCAGATTTTGCAATGTGAAAGCCCTGTTGTCCTCAGACACTGCCGCATCAATCGCACCAAACACACAATCAGTCATTGAAGGACTTGCTCTTGTCAGAGCCATAGGAACTCTGGAAGCAGAGAATCCTTTGGCTTGTTAAACAGTGGGATGGTTGTGCTCAGCACTTAGCTCTGAAGATTACTTCTGAATAAAAACTTCAAATATACCCACAGTGTCATTTTGTACCTTTTCATTTGAACACCCCTTATACTATCTAGAGAATACTTGATTAGATATCCTATCTCACCTGAATGAGACGAATTATATCAGTTCTAATGATTCAGCATGTATCACATTCATAATATTTTAAAAGGTTTTATTCAAAATTCATTGTATATGCAGCAGTCTACTATAGATCTTAGCTTATTTCCGTATTATTAAAAATAAATCATCTAATTTGTTAACTGAAGAGTATTATTTTTTAATATAAACAATATTTCTGGTAGATTGTTGTTTTCCTTATATTTCATGATAAGTACTGATGACTTTAGCCCATGAGTATCATTGCTTTATTTTGCAACCTGCTCTCTCAGATGACTGTAGGGGTAGGCATTATGAAACAGAGTCAAAAAATTAACTTAAAGTGAAAGTAAATATGAATATTCTGGCTTTTCTCTGCCTCTGTACTGGATGAATTTGTCAAACAGAATTCTTAAATACTGAATTATGGCATCAAATTTGGAAATTAAAATTGTCAGAGGGTAAAAAGAGTCAAGTTGACATCTAAATTTATAAATATGTTGATTGTTGGTTTTATTTTCAAACTATTTAAGCACTTGCACTTTTTATTAACTGAAATATTTCATGCATCATCTTTTTGCAAGCAGTCTTATTTTAGCATTTTTGTAATTTTACTTCCATAATCAGGAGATTGTTCCTTATAAGGCATTCTGTGTATCCAAGCATTCTTTTTAAATATATTTCCTACCTGATAATATGTTATAAGTACAAAAAGATGCGTTTTTGATTCTTTTTGTTTATTAGCTTCAGTTGAGAAATTTTAATGCTGTATATTTTATTCATTACTGCTAACAAGCAAAATAGATAGTTATAATGATTTTATACTGTAATTGAATTAAGAAGTATGACATAAATTACCTCACATTGCAGGAAACTGGCTCTAGTGACAGAAATCTTTTGTCCTCCATTCCAAAACAAAAAATTATGTGCAATGATCCTCCTTTCCAGAACTGGGTGACTCATCATCTCTGAACAAGTGGAGCTCATTAGAACTCCTTTCTGAAGATGCCTCAAATGTAAATGATGCTAATAAACAAGGTAAGACCATGATCAACAATTTTATTTTCACTCTTTGCAGTTGAAGTGGTAATGCATTATCCAGAAAGCTTCATTTGATTTGAGTTGAATGATGCAGTTAATGTATGTAAAAAAAGTAGCAAAATACTTATTTTGTTTACTGAATGGATATTGCCACCATGATAGAGGGTTTTCATCAATCTGTATAATTTAAGATTGTAATAATTTTTTAATAACAGAAGTAATTAAGCAAAATGATTAGCTGAAAATTTAGTCAACAATTGGTGAGAATGATTAGGATTAAGAATGTATCAATTTTATCTGAGGTATTCTACATTTGAAATCATATCCTTCTGCCAGCAGTTTGAGTCCCACTCTTCATTATATTTGCCCTTAAATGATCACAACTGACCCACTACCCCACCTATGTATCTACTTCTAAGAATAGGAAGACTTCCAGTTTTTGCTGGCTCAACATCATGGCCCCTGTTTAGAAATAAAACCAAGACCACCACCAAAGGCAATCACATGACCAAGAAGAACCACTTCTCTTATTGTTCCTTATCTCACATTATTTCCTCCTTGATATGTTTCCTTAAATCCTATCATCTCCTTTCACATGATCTATTAGTCAGTTTTCTCTTTCTAACCCTATCCCTCCTCTAGGTATAAAAATAGGATTTCTGTACTGCTTATTTGCTCGATTATGACTTTCATTTATCAAAACTGGTTGCCTATACTTCCTGTAGAATTATGCAGAGTTACATTGAAATAGAATCTACAGAAATTGATTCCTATATTTTCCATGTCTGTATCTATTTTTTATTACAATATCTTTTTTTTCAAACCCTTTGTATAATGTTTTATATCATCACGGTGTATAGAATGAATGAAAGACAAACCTTTGCCTTTAATTATCTTTTAGTTAGTTATGATCTTCTTTTTATTGCAGACAGCATATTCAATCATGCATTCCTGCAGCGAATGGTGAGTGAGAGAGCAGGAAGGTCAGTCCATGGCACTGCCTTGGATGCCACAACCTCTCTTCCTGCATCTCCTACAATGTCACCAGCCCATCATCATTACCAGCATCATCCTTCCTCAAGTTACCCATCCACAGAGCATGGTGCCCTTTCATCCTGTAGTACAACGGTTCTTCTCCTCATTCTACATGCTGGCAGTGTCCTTGGTATGTTTTATTATAAATTTATACATTTATATTTTATGGGAATATGCAACCTATAAGTCTGGTCCAGCCAAGAGAGGGGTTCTATTTATGCCTAGTATCTGTGAGGGGACCTCCATCCTCTATATGTTAAAACATCCATTTTCGGTATTCAAGGGATATCGGATCTTTTCTCCCTGCACACTCCATCAATGCATATAAATGACTGACCATTTGAAAGAGAAAGTTTCCTGGTTCTTACTAAAAATAGTCAGAGCAATGAAAAATGTATGTAACATTTGGTTAAAAAATTGAGTTAATATTTGAATCATTGAGTTTTGTCCTGGACGTATAGACATTAGCATTGCTATGTATGAAATTTATTGTTTACTTGATCATCGTTTGTTATGGTAAATAAATATTTCTTCTCATAGGACGTTGATATTTATTCTTGATCTTAAAGTGGTCATAATAGCTTTCGCATGTAATATGAAATGTAATGATGAAATCCATGAACAAAAACCTCTATGTCATACGCATCTATAATAACATCTTAGTAACCCGGCTTAAACTTGCATCTTTTGCGAGCAGAAAGACAGCCACAGCAACATGAATATAGCTGAATATAAGCGTTATACTCTTTGGCCCGGTATTACAAATGTTTGCTTAAAGTTAACTTCGGCTTAATTGGAATTTAAGCTAAAGCAATGTTGAGCGGAATGGTGTGCATCCCTGTTTAGTTTGATCCCGCTTTGAATAGGAGATTCCTTGACTAAGAATAATATTACTTCCCGGTCGTATAATTTAAGAAAGACTATAATAAAAATTCGATTTTGGGTAGGTATTTTTTTGGCTCGGTATTTGGTAGTAGTATGATACTGAGCACTGTTAGGTAATTAAGTCGTTAAGTTGTTTTCTGAGTATTAAATTTCATTTTGATGAAACTTTTGCCTGCAGAAAATTTTCTATGTACCTATACCTGATATCAAATGATTTTCAGCTTTAATTTCACTCACAGAATAGATATTATTCAAATCTTTAAGTAAAGAAAAGGATATCATACCTGCGATTCCAGAAAACTCACCTGCATGTTACAAGCGTAGAGAAAGCCCAAACTTCCATGTATTACTGACCATCATATTTATATAAGAGACTTTCTAGAAATGCGGGGGTAATAGGTTTGGTGGCTTTGTTATGACTTTGACAATGTATCAAATGTATGGTCCGATGAAATTGAGACATTCCTCCAGATAGCTTCCCCTTTAGCTTTCCTCTCCCAAATTAGTGACATTATCAGTCATTCTTTGCCGGCAGGAACAACAATCATCAGCTGATTTTTTCCTGAATGAATGTCTTTCGGTAATTGAATAAATCTGGTTCAGTGAATGGGAAAGATACAATTTCACTGCATATGAGTAGTGGTTATTTTTATATTTCATGCATGGAGAGAAAATCATAGAAGTAAATGAGTAACTTGGATACGGAAGGTATGTTTTGTTGTTTTATCTTGGTTTTATATGTTAAACATGAAGCTTTAAGTGGCACATCATTGCCGGTATAAAAGGAAGTGGAATTTAGAATGACAGTTTACGCAAAGCTGGTAGTGATGGTTTGTTTTTTTTTGTATTTGTCTAATTATGTGATAAATAAATTGACTGAATTGAGGCATTTGGTGAAGGATGAGGCACGTATACAGTGTTATAGCAATAACACTGTATACGTGCTTTACCCTAGGCTTTGAATTTTACCATAGGTTTGTTAATGGATGTGTAGATATCGGTACAACCAAGGTTAATCGAAACGAACACTGATGAAGGTGCGATTTTACCTATGTTGTAGTTTGTTTATGTATTCGTTGTTGTGATTAGAGTAATTGTTGAAATGTATTTTGGTGGGGAAAATGAGTATCAGTGTTCGTCTGCAAAATTTTTGCACAGGGCAGCTAGTTTAAAGAAAATTATATATAGTGTTATTACAGGTAATCACTAAGGCCGGTCAATTTACTCTACAGCAACATAAATAATATTAGAAATATATATGTCTATAGAATACAGATCATAATTACTGAAAAACCTCATCCATTAAATTGAATATTTCTCAAGCTACACTAATTCATAACTTTAAAAAATTTAATGTATGTACAAAAATTAATTATAAATCTACAACAACTAAAAATACCATTTGAATGTAATTGTTAGCTAGAACAGTTCCCCAGAGACCCTACATGTACAAAATATGAGTATATTATTATAAACTAATTAAAAATGTAAAAAATAACATTAACTTAAAAAGAGTGTTTAAATAAAAATACCTTGTATATGACCTTATAATTTTCTTGAACTGACATTAACACCACTTGTCAATGTTACTTATCATTTTAGATTTTTCAGGGTTCCTGATAGGCCATCATGGCTACCCTAGCATGCCATGGGGTCCACAAAGTCCCCATCATGCAATCCCCTCTCATCGAACATTTTCTTATTTTTTAATATTTTCATTTTGAAAATGGCTCACCATGTATTTGCTAGAAAATGTAAAAAATCCATTTTCTCGCTGTACATATTAAATATTACTTAGCAGAATGGCCCCTGGATAGCCTTGTTGGCAACACATTCACTTCTGGTGGAAGTGATTCTGAGTTCAGTTCAGATTTGATTTTATTCTTTTTATAATATTCCATTTCTTTGGCTAAATTATATCACTACCAGATGTATTAAGAATATCAATTTTATCTTGATTACAATGCCATTATTTTCGTGTACTCAGTGGAATGCTACTTCACAAGTATATCACAATTTTTTAATTACCATGATACTTGAAAGAGTTCCAGCTGTATGTCCGTAACATGGGAAATATTATTGTTGATGGGTGACAAATTGATTTTATTATGCATAAATGCAGAGATATCATTAAACAGTTTTACTAGATAACCTAGTCTTGCATATTATACTGATATATTAAAATATAAATATTAGTACAATATATTATTTATATACAATATATAATATTATATTAGTACAGTAAAATTTATAAACAGGAAAATGAGGTTAGTTACTGAGTTCTAAGAAGTCAGAATCTCTTCTATTTTAAGACTCTCCAATAAATTCAAAACACATACTGTCCCCGAATCTTTTTAAGCTTAGATATTTATTTTTTGACACAATTTTAGTATTCAATAGAATTTGCACTTTATTAAAAAATTCTTTTTGATTAATTTATGATAACAAGTTGAACTGCTTATAGTTTTGACTTTTAATGCCTTGTTATGAAAATATAAATTATTGAATGGAATAATGTTTTTTATGTATTTATCTTACAGTGCAATTATCAAATCAGTGATAGAAATAAGCTTATGATAACAGAAACTTGATTTTAATTGAGTGTAAATTTTCTAGACACTTTTTCACTAATCTTACTTTGATATATGCGGTAGATAGAAAAATAAAAAATGAAAGAAATTTCATTTTCACCATTGTGATAATTTTCATCTCAATTTAGATGTGAATGTGGACCTCACAGCAAAGAAGTCTGATATAACCACATTTCGTGGAGCTTTTGAATCTGTGATGAGACAACACTATCCATCCATGGTTGGCCACATAGCTATTAAGTTAGTTTCATGTCCATCTATTTGCACTGAAGGCCTTGGAATACTTTCAAGGTAAGTTATTTTTTATAATTTAATTTGTTCAAATTAATTTATTTTTGTATTTCTTGAGCAATTATTCACTTAAAGGGTACAAAATCTTTCAAAGATTCTGATCAAAGGATGAATATCCACAATTTTTATGTTTTAAAGAGCTCCAAGTAGAAACTGATGTGAAAAAAGTCTGAACTAGACTTGACCCCACAGTTGCAAGTTGATTCTTCTAAATCTTTTCCTTCCCTCTTCTTTAACCTCCTTAACCTGTCCATTGATAGAATCATGGGTATTATAGCCAAGGTTGGATAAGAGTATACTTTTACTTTCATGCATTGCTGATACTTTGATATTGTCATATTACCATTTGGGGACCCTAAATGGAACTATTAACATTCATTGCTACTATATTTCTCTAAAAAATGATAGTTTATTGGCTTAAAAATGAAATAAGTTGATGTGAACCATCATGATATGGAGGCATTTTGTATAATTTTGGTAATTGAGTTTGATTATCCTCATGATTATAAACTCAGAAAACTTAGGAAAGCACTAGTATATTTGTTCTATTGTGCTTATAATAGGATTAGAGTAAATACATTAATTCATCAAAAGTCATGTTCTTATGCTTTAGTGCTCCATTTGTTAGTTGCATCTGCAGAATCATGGAGTTTTAGTCTTCTTCATATTTATTTTAGATTCATTGCTTTTTTGCTGTTAGAAAGGTTAAGTGCCATATAAGCCTGAAAATAATAAAATAATTCTAAATTCATTTATGGTAACAGCAATATTTTCTCTGCTGTATTCTTCTGAGAACAAACATTCATTAAAATTAATCAATGTAATTATAAATTTATCATTAAATGTTAGAGAAATATTTATGTCTGATGATGATGATAGCAATATTAACGTGGAATGATTCCTCTATGTTCATATTATTTTGATATTCCAAACATAGAAATATCCAATAGGAATTGTAGATCCAGAGTGGGTTTCCTTATCATGTAGTTCTTTAATAAACACTCATTATGTGATTTATGTTTATTCTAAAATATTTTAAGATCTAATTTAAAAAGATAAAGTGAAACCAAACTCATTTACTAAACATATACATGTATTAAATGTAAATCTTAATGCCTAACTTTTGATGTGGCTCACTTAAGCGTGCTTTTCAAGAACACTACCCATTAGATCAGTTTTTCATAAAAGATTTCAAGAATGAATGTAAATCTCTTTTATGAAGTATAATCTGTGAATGAATAATTTGAAAATTAATCATAATTTGTGCTGGATGGACAACTTTTTAAGTTGATAGCACTGTCCAATTTTCACTTTTTAAATTATATTTTGTGTTGACCAATGCCTGCTTTATCATAATTGAATTACATTGGATGATCTATTAAATTGCAGCTTAAGTCCATACAGCTTTGATGTGTCACCATCATGCACGGACACTCCCCATGTGACTCATGATTCCATTCCAATTGGAGCAATACCACTCTTTGCTACCTCCACGCCTGAGTACCACGAAGCAGTCACACGAACAATCCATGCCATCAATGCTGCTTACCAAGAATTCCTTCGGTCAGAAGAAGGGCAAGGTTTTTGTGGACAAATCTGTCTCATAGGTAAATGTTGCTTTACGCTCAATTGTATGTAGCACCTGTCAGTAATTATATGATTTTCAGCGCATATTTGAATAATCCCTTAAGGCTGTGACATGAGACATAGAGGCCATTTATGAATCTGTACTTAAGCTTTTAGCATAAACATTAGCAAGAACATTAAACAGACTATATTAATCACTGATGTGTTTTAATTGGATCAACAGGTATCTTTATGCTCATCTACGATATATGATGAAAACATTAATTGAATGAATCAGTCTTTGTTGTGTGATTTTTTTAGAAAATTTATTCAGCATGTGCTCATTCACATCATCTGTGAAACAATTACATCAATACTTTCTTATTTATTCATATACAGTATTACATTCAATGTTAAAAACAGCCTTAAAGTGAGGTATCTGTGAGAAAATCTATATTGCAGAACTTTGCAAGGGTTGGATGGAAAGCATTGACAATACCATTATTATTCCTCTGTTTCTTTATTGTCAGAAAAAAATATTCAATGCAATCACTCTCCTTTTCTATCATTTTTATGCTCAAATTCATACTATGTTCACAATTGCATGCAATCCTTATTCCCCGCTGCCTTTTGTCTGTATCCTCTACTGCCTTTGATTTGCAGGTCAACCTCTGTTCTCACTATAATCATAGTAACTTGTGTTCTTATCTATGCAACTTTCCATAAATGTGGAACCTATTGTTATTTTTTAACTGCAGTTTCTTAAGTTAATTGTTTTCATCTACTTTTTAGCTTTTGAATTTCCCCAATGTTGTTAAAAATGGCAAAAGAGGTCAGTGAATGCATTACTTATTGTCTCCTATGTATGATTGAGATATAATATTCTTTCAAATAGTTCAACATTGAAATTTTATAAGAAAAGAAATTCATTTACTGAGTAAGCATATTCCATTTCATTTTTCATTTTGTTTCAATAGCAAGGTTGTAAAACTAAGTAATTTAAATAGGAGCATCTTTTTCAGGGAGTGTCTAAAAGACCATAATAAATTCCCCAAAAGGCTACATTTGGCCTAAAGTTCCCTCTCTGTCCCTTCTTAATCAGGTCTTGATGCTCTAACAGTCTACTTAACTATGTCCCTGTTGATGCTGCTTGAGTGATGGAATTTAGTATCCAGCCAATGCATTCAGGAATTCAGTATTTAGTTATATTCTTAATATTATACCAATTTATTTTTGTTGTTCAAAGTAAAATTATCAACAAAGATATTTTTTATTATAGGTGATTCTGTGGGATCCATTTTGGGATATGATGCATTGTGTCGTACTGCTCAATACCAGTCTCGCCATGATAGTGAAAACAGTATTTTAGATGCAGAATTGCATAGTGCTTCAGGTAAAGTCCTTCGTAAGATGTTGAAATTGCTCATTATTCTATTCTATGTTTTCGATATTTTTCTCTCAGTTTATTATCTAAAAATGTGTTTTACTCCTCTCTTTTGATTAACCTTTTAATGTTAAAAAAATTAGATTCACTTATCTAATCGTGAAAAGTGTTTAGATTTTAGTGTTTTCCTTGGCTTTGGTGACATTTTTTTTCTTTAGTTTTTAAAGAAATTGTTTTTGGCAGAGATTAATCCTGTTATATATTGAGTTTTAACAAGTTTTAAATTGTTTAAATTGCCTGTTAACATTTATTGCAATGAAATTGAATAAAAGAGATTTTCATTTGATTATTTTTAGTTTATCTCTTATACTTAAATTGGCATGGATGAGGATTGCCATTACTTCTTAGTCTATGTCATTGAAAGCATTCCATGGGTATATCAAAAGTATATAATAGATGGATAGATAGACCCTTTATTAGAAAAGTTAGGCCCATGTGGGCATCTCTTCTATTTAACTTAATATGTCATTAAAATATATGCAAGTATTAATGAAAGAGAAAAGAGATTTATTTAGCCCAAATATTGATCAACACCAACAATATGACTGCCAATATAAAATAGGCATGTGACAGACATAATTCCAAAATATTTTTCTTTAAGTGTAAGAGCTATTTAAGAGTTGATTATCCATCAAATGCGTTAATCTTATGCAAATAGATGAAAATATATTCCTTCATATTTTTTCCACCTTTAAGATGCATTAAGTATTTACTTTCCTTAATATGGGCTAATTGTGACTGAAATCTTTATTATGTTTTGGAAAATAAGACTTCTTATGGTAAGGAATTAATTATATGTCCCATTGGTGACTTGGTGAACTTTGGTATGCTAGATGACTGAAAGGAAAAATAAAATGATAAAATATCAAAATTAATTTAAATATGATTGGATTTTGTAGAATAACTTGCGTGAAACTAAATCAAACCAATGAACCTAACTTGTGTAAGTATATACATACACAGAGCCATGGTGAGAGAGCAGGGGGTAATCTGTAATCACAATTTCAGATGATGCAAGAGGAGGTGAAGGAGAGGCATGTGGGGACCCTCTTCCAACACCACCACCATCTGCTGGCAGTCAGCATGGGTATTATCACCATACTCGACATCTCTCTGCACCAACTCCTAGGCGACGCTCTTCATCCACTAGGTGAGTCATCTTTCTGTAGGAGTACTTCCTAAGTATGATTGTCACCCTTGACCTTAAGAATTAACGTTGCCTCGAAGTTGAAATACTTTTGAAAGAAATTCACAATCTTGAATGGTGAATATTCCAGATATTTTTAAATAAGGGGATTACCTTAGCATTGCAAGTAAAAAATATTATTTATATTATAAACTTGAAAATAAATTGATCAAGAGTTCTGAATTGAATTCTGTTTTGAACAAAAACTGTCATTCATCAATAGAATTCTCCTGTATCAATTTGGCAAGGAAATACAGAACATCACCTTCCTTGCTTTTTTGCATTTATTGACTTAATTTCCTTAGCTATATTCAGTAATTTATGCATAAATAAATATATTGATGTCAAAAAAACCAACTGATGGCAATATATAGTCAAAAACAAAACTCCAATACATATCAATTTTATTGATGGGTGTTTTTGTTCAAGTGCAAGTATGAATGAAAGTGAAATACTACTTTCAAAATCATCAAGTGTTCTCCAAAATTCTGTGTGTTATACCATTCAAAATTTATGCATAAATAAATGCACAAAAGAGAAAATTTCTACATTATCATGATTAATTGTAATAAATTATAATAATTACCTAAGAAACTTCACAAAAATAAGTTATTTAAAATGAAGTTATTGAGAAGAAGCTGTTGAGTGTAAAATCATTTACATAAAATATAATATGTAAAACAGTGTTAAACACGAGCTGTATTTCTGCATATATTTGCATCTTGGCCATATTTGTATCCAAAGTTGCATCCTTTTTCAGCCCTCTTTTTGTTCATCTTCTCAACAGCCAAAGCTATTGTCCCTTGTATCATATCCAGATGTTACATCCAGTTTATTTTGTCCTTTCCAGTTTCCTTTACTTCTCTAAATAATTTTATACCCTCTGGGGCTCTTTGCTACATCCATTTCTTAAACTTAAAATAAAAACTGTAATTCTTTTTGGCATTGGAAAACTGTGGTCAGTTAAGTTCCATTGCATTATGTATTATCTGTTTAAGTCATATACACTCTTTTTTGTATGAATATTATTAATATTATTTTTTTTAGTAACCACTTCACCCTTCTATGTCAATACTCCTCTTATCTCCTTATATTTCCTTTTCTTTCAAGACGTTCATTTCCTCTTGGTCATCCTTCCTTATCACCTTTGTTCTTAATTCTTGGCAAATACTATTGTTCCTCAGTTGTGATTGTCATGGCCGAATGTTATCAGGCCAGACCACTCCTTCTGATCCCTGTCCACCTTTTGGTCCAAAAAAAGAAACAATCCTCCCTTCACTTATTTCATAGACATCTGTGAATAATTCTTTAAAAGATGTATGTAATCATCTTTACACTATTAATGGGCAAGCTATTTTAATTCTACTAGATAACATTGTTCCTATAAAACATCCTCAAGACCTTTGTCCAATACCCAATGTATCCTCACTGACAACTTTGTCCTCTTTCCCTTCTAAAACAATCAAAGAGCATTTGTAGTGGTACGTCAAATGATCATTTTCTATCATCATACCTCTGGTCTAATTTTTAAATATGAAAACTATTTATGCAGGTAGATCTAATGCTATCTTTTATATTTTACAGTGATACTCACCATTGTAAGTTGGAGTTTGAAGTTAATGATTTCTTCATGTTTGGAACGCCTTTGGCATTAGTGCTTTCCTATAGGAAAATATCTGCTGCTGAAGACAAAAACTGTGAGTAAACCTTTAAAATCTCCTTCAATGGAATCATTTCTGATTATTTTGGTTT
This sequence comes from Pachydiplax longipennis, assembly GCA_036926295.1. Lineage (NCBI taxonomy): Eukaryota > Metazoa > Arthropoda > Insecta > Odonata > Libellulidae > Pachydiplax > Pachydiplax longipennis. Next base: position 5,740,037 of record JAVFKF010000044.1, on the reverse strand, counting down.
AACATGATTTAATGCATAGTCTTTGCAATCATGAAAGCAGGTCCCATCAGTAAAACCATGATGGTTGCTAATACACAAAATCAAGTTGAAAGAAATTGTAATGGAAGAAATTACAAACTTCTTTTAAATTACTTTTTGGAAAATATTTCTGAGCATTCAAATCATATAAATTTGAAATAGAAAGGTGAGTCACATGATTATTAAAAGGCAAACTGACCTATTATTAGAAAACATCATACACATTCTAAAACTATTATGTGTTGATGTACTAGAGGACTGTACATAAGTTAAAGATTTCTTGTTTGAAATAAGCATGTTAAGTTTGTCTGGGTATTTTTATGATCAGAATCTTATCAAAAACTTTGATCGATCTACTTGTTTGTGCACCACTCTAGAGCTAAATGAGTCAGGAAAGGAGAATCCATATTTCCATTTCCATGTTTGAGGAGTTTGTAATTTTTTGTGTATAGAAAGATACATATCAAGATATCTTGGTAGAGTAATATTGTCCTCTTAAGGGAAGAATCTTGTTACCTATGCCAAATATTCACACTTTTGAAAATACTTGAAGAAAAACAGTGAAATTTATATATATTGATTCTTCTGTATTCAATGAAATTTTGATATCCAACAACTTATCCAAATTATAAGTGTAAAAATATTTTTGCAATAAAATAACCAATAATACAATCTAAATTAAAGAATAATTAGAGGCCAGTTGTGAAGAAGCAAGCATTCCAGTATCATTAATTTCCATGTAATGTAAATATCTTATCTTTTCTTGATATTAATAAATAAAATCAATAAGCCTGAAGAATAAAGTAGAACATAAAAATATTGATAATGATAGCTCCTGAAAGTGAGAAGTTATTTTTAGGGAAAAATTTTGCTTTGAGCAATACAACTTTTTACAATTGAGCGTTGATGCTGAAGCTAGATAAGGAAGCTGATGATTCTAAGTCCTCTCTTCTCTACTGCCTATAGTAAATTATATTTACAGCAGTTTTGTATCACTTATATTTTCATGTATCCACATTTATCCATAAACCCTCCTCCTCCTAACCGAGGGTTTTAAGAACTTTTTCCAACACTGATGAAAATGTTATTAAAAGGTAGTAGTTGCCTTGTCGAAGGTCAAGAAGAGAAATATATTGACTCAAATGACCATGACAATGGGTGAGTTGGCAAGGCAACCTCTTGCAGGAAAGACAAGTTGAACATTAAAGTATTCCTTTTTCATCATCAATGTTTCATTTAGAAAAAGAAGATAAGTATAAATTCCAGCAAAAAGAAACTTAATTTTCTGGTTCCTTCACTTACAAAACTTGACTGATTAAATACCTTAATGATTTAATTAAAAATTAAGAGCTCTTGAGCATAGTCTTGTGGGGATTATGTTGCTGTTAAAAATTTATTAGTAGTTGATAGTTGTCTATCATTTATTTCTCTGTAGAGGGAAGAATGACCAAAATGAAGTAAATAAGGAAGCCATACTCTTTGTCCAAAAAGCATACTATTCTTTAAAAGTATGGAAATAATGCAACCAGGATTACTCAATGATAGTTTCTCTGAACTCTCTGAAAACATATGTACAGCTGTGGCTAATAAGTCAAATTCGGAAGATCCTCTTTTGTTTTAAGGTGTAAATTACTTCTCTAATAATTAAGGCACCAAAAACCCCTCCTTTTAGTTTCCCAATGCCAAAGAAATAAAAAGTGTTGATATCCCAGTTATAGCAAGATTTTCACTTGATACCTTTCACAAAGGTATCTTAACTGGATTTTACTGTTTATATATAACGTGTGTGTGATTATTTGTTATGTATGATATATATTTTTTCATTTGCAATTTGTGTTGCTCATTTAATTGAGAATTGATTTTCATTTTTAGTTCCTATTCCTAGACCACTTGTCAACCAAGTGTACAATCTGTTCCATCCGACTGACCCTGCATCTGCACGGATAGAGCCATTGCTGTCAGCTCGCTTCTCAATGCTGCCTCCTGTAAACATTGCCCGTTATCAGAAGTATCCCCTTGGAAATGGACAACCACATCACTTATGTAAGAATTTTATAAAATTATCTTTTGATTGTTGCTTGCCATATGCTTTATCCTTCTATTTTATCAGTTAGATAAATTAACAAATTTTTATCTCATATTTCAAATGAAATGATAAACACACTCAATTTATAGTAATTACTACTTACTTGATGGCAATAATTATGATGGTCAACTACTCTTAGATTGAATCGGTTTCCTTATCGATACAAGAATTGTAGGTGTCCTCTACATTACTCAACTTTCTATAGGTTTTCAGTTATTTTATTTAATAATACTTTTCTTTGTTCTTTCTTTCATAAGTCTTATTGTTAGCTTAATTCCCATAGATGAATATGTCTTTTTTATTTTTGATCTCCAGTGTATTAATTTAGTATAAGGCTCAACTTGTGCTGTCTATTAATTTCTAGATTAGTAAGGCAGAGATGTCTATCCCATGAAAAGCGTCTTGAGTAGGTTTTTATTAAATGTGAATTCTTCATCAGACTACAAAGTGAACTGGATGAAAAGCGCATTCCCAATCTGATGTTCCACTCTGAATTCATAATTTGGTTTTCTTACACGAAGAAGAATTCTTTTAAATGTACAATGTTAACTAGCAAATGTTGCCTAAAAATAATGTATTACTTTTTATTTCTTCAGCACAAATTTTTTGACACCAAAAATGCTGATTTCCTGAAAATTTTAGAAATGATTTGTCCAAAGAATTTTTCAATATAAATTTTTATCACGTGAAATTTTTCTTTTTATGAATATAAAACATTGAATATATGAACATATTCTATCATTCATGAAAGATAACTTTTGATTTAATTTTCAGTGGAATTTGTGCAAGCAAATCCTCAGTTGTTTGTAGAAGCTTTTGGTGGATCTGTGAAAGGAGGCACTCCCCATTCTGCCGGTGGTCACATGCGTCGAATGTCCGAGGTTAGCATTCAGAGCACCATGTCAGGAGTGATTGATTCTCTTCCACTGCAAACTATTAATGCTTGTGAGTATACTTGTTTTTCTCTTTACTTTTTTGATTATTTTATATTTTCAGTCTGGAAAAATTATCTTGTTGATTAATATCTTATAGTCTTTTTACTTAATTATGGGTGAAAACCTAAATAATGTGTTACTCAAAGATATTGATTCTCATTTACCAAAATTCTTGTTCTAAAGATTGTAAAATCAAGTGAATGAAATTTTTGATTGAGTGCTTATTTGGGTTCTGGGAAATGAAAAGAAATATTATTCTTAGTCCTCAAAAATTATTATAATGATTGCCATCGTCAATACCCGATGACATCAATTATTGTATAGTTTTCCAAGGAGTTGTGGTATCATAAATATTGCTACCTCTTGCCTTGAACAATTAGTTTATGACTTAGAGTTAATTCAGGAAAACCCAGAATTAGTGTAACAAAAGAGGAGAAATAATCAATTTCTCAATAGCAAGTGACTCTCTCTTTATGCAACTTTATTACAGCAAGAAGCTCAACTAATGTCTTGCTGATTTCTTTTGTGTTTTGAATGAGTATGAATCTCTATCCTCGGCATAATGGCTAATTTTACGTGACTCTTTTCCTTGTATTGTTACTCTTATGTAAAGTGTGAGTTTTGTGGTTTTTCTAGTCCATTTATGTAAATTGAGAACAGTCTGTATTATTTATATAAAGAAAAAAATCATCTTAAATGAATGTATGAATGATATTGATAGTAAATGTTGTAAATGACTCATTCATGTCTTTATTTTCACAATAGAAATTTAGATCACCAGACACAAAAGACATCATTCAAAAGAGAGAAAATTTTTCTTTCCTTATATGGTAATGGAAAAATCTTTACATATATTTTTTTGTAATTTTGATTTTAGAGGTATCTGTCAATATATATACTCTGCTGTTTAATGAATGTTTTTAAGAATATGGTGATGTTTGTCTTCTTTGAAAATGAATTGCTTATGCTATTTTTTCTGTCAGTGAGTCAAAAGTGGTGGGGTCCAAAAAGATTGGATTATGCTCTCTACTGCCCTGAAGGTCTTGCCAACTTTCCCACAAATGCACTTCCTCACTTATTCCACGCGAGTTATTGGGAATCTTTGGATGTAATTGCCTTCATACTAAGACAGGTTAGCTATCATCTCATTATATTTCTTCCTCATTTCATTTGTATTACTGTAAGTACTATCAGTCATTCAAAAGAAATTTTCAGGGCACTTCAATGTAATTTAAATAATGGGTTAATAGTTGGTGTATTGCCAATTTAAATCTTGATATTCAAGAATTATATTTCTGATGCAGTTTTTCTTTTTTGCAAATCTTTTCTTTCCTTGTTTTATATTTTGTCTCCCTTTCTTAAGTTGAATCAGTTTAAGTAAATTTTACTATCATCAGCAAAAGCATTAATTTTTTCAAAAGGTGTAATTGATTCCATCAAGTTATTGAATTCAGAAACTATTTTCTTGCCTTGCATTTGAGAATATTTTGTGCCGAGGATTTTCTGTCGATTTTGTTTTTGCTTCAAACCTTTGTGCATTTCCGTTATTATAGTGTTTTTATATGGAATACTCCTAACCCTCAATCCTTGCATTACCTGACTAACAATATTTTGGATTATTGTGGTCATTCAATCATGCTATGATGATCAAGTTTTGATTTGTTCTGTTCAATTAAGTATATTGACATAAAAATTAAAGAGTTAAAAATGTAAAAATTGTTTTTGGTTTCTCTCTTGAGATGAAAGCTTCTCAAATGTTAATGTTTTCTAAAAATGTGCTCCTGTCTTTTTTGACAAATTTCATTTATCTGTCTTCACACTATTTGCTCTTCTTCAATGAATTCTGTCAGCTTTATAAAAAAGGTTTGCTAAGCTCTGAATCTTCTTTTGTTTGTTAAATAGTGAATGGGAGATTTTTGGGTCTTTCAGGTTGGGCGCTTTGATGGGACAGGTCCAGGAGAATATGAAGAGAAAGAAATTTCAAGCTTCAGCCCATGCCAACCAAGGGAAAAGTGGATAAAAAAGAGAACTTCTGTCAAGTTGAAGGCAAGAGTTAGTCATTTCCTTACTCAATGTTAATATTAACTAGCTCTTATATAGAAAAGAATTTTCTTATTTTCCTAGCAATGAGATATTGCATTCTCATTGTTGGTATCTTCTGTATTACTTGTTTAAGAGACATTATGAGCATGTTATGCAGACTTTTTCACTCTCCTACCTTGTGCTATGATCTTGTTTTAAACCACTTGATCATTTTTAGTAAGCTCTCTCCATGGTTTTTCATTAGATAAATTTGTTGGGTCTTTGATGATAAAAATAGACGATAGTAAAATTTTCAAAGTAAGAAAAATATTACTGATGTTTGGCTGTGAAGGCTTTGAGTGCGGCTTCTTTTATTTACTACCTATATTGATGTTGGACCTCGGAGTGTTGTATAATAATATTAATGACAGTATATGGCTTCATTAATCTTTGAACTAGAGCTACAATTACATGTGGTATATTGACTGGATTGCATCAAAGCCCTCCAGCTGTACAAAAGTTTAAAATCAGTTATTTAATAATATCTAAATGTACCTTTTATCAGTAGATATACTTTACTCTCACATGTCCAAGGTGTCTATGGCTAAACTTTGGAAGTGGCTTAATAATTGTAACTCTGATGCTGTTAGCTTATTGTATATATTTGGCAAATTGATCAGAATTATCATTATTATCACCAACCAGTTATGAAGGGATTATTTATAATTATAATCCATTTTCAAAATCAAATCTTGACTTTTTTCAGTTTAACATCAGTGTTCTTAACATAATTGTCTGATATTTTGCAGAATGTTGCTGCTAATCATCGTGCCAATGACCTCATTATTAAGGAAGGAGCACCACAAATCCTAGGTGCTCGCTTTATGTATGGTCCATTGGACATGATCACCTTGACAGGTTTGTAAATATCTCATACAGTGCTTGATTAGAATTAATGAATTACTACCTATGTGAATTAACAATCTTCAGCATAAAATCTTAATGGAATCTTCTTGCTTGCTGATGTTAATTTAGGTGAGAAAGTGGATATATATGTGATGAAAGATGCTCCAGTTGGGGAATGGACATTAATTGCCACCGAGGTAACAGACAAGACAGGCAGAGTGTCTCACAGCATTCCAGAAGAAAAGGCTCTTGGTTTTGGAATCTACCCCATGAAGATGATTGTAAGGTAAATACAGCAAACTCTTGATTATCCTTGCTAATCCATGATAAAACATGGTAAATCTGGTAAATCTGGTGATCTTATTGTTACCTCTTTCACTGACAGACCATAATTTGGTTCTTAAACTGTGTGTTACATATTATGTTATGAGAGGTTGCTTATCATGTGCGATTTAAATGATTTTATTTTGTACTTACTGAAAACTGTATTTACTTATGGACCAGTGTATACAGCATTTGTTGTTAATTGATTAAGCAATTCAATTCATAACATATTAATTGAAAATAGCAAGTTACACTGCTCATAGAATATCTTAAAAATTCAAGAAATTCGCTCAGAAAATGTTTTAGGCTATTGATATAACCCACTTCAGAATTTGATAAGTTCTGGCTTTTCAACATCAGAATATAGTTACCCTAACATTTGTTTCTGTTAAAATAGGTAGATTTTCAGCAGTAATAGATGCAGGGGAAACCCAGTAATAGTATTTCATTGTAAAATAAATCAATGATGGGGTTATTAATTCACTGTTATGCTGAAGTCATGTTGATGGTTCACTTCTGAATGTATGTGTATAATATAAAAGTGTATTTAAAGGGAAGATTCAGATGGAGAGTAGGAAACAAAGACAATATAGACTTAATAAATGGTGCTGAAGATTAAAGAAAATTTTCTTTGTACTGTTAATTTCTGTGAAAAACTCCTGAATCCCACCTTAAGTATTTCATTTTCTGTTTTTCCTGTAATTGATAATCCCATTTTCTTACCTGCTTTAATGTGACAGAGCAAAAAAAAAAAAAAATCTTTCCCACTGTCAGATTTTCATCAATAGATGAAAAATTGGATTGATTAAGAAACTGTATTCATGGTTGGACCCATTGATTTGTCATTGTTAAGTACAAATGCTACAATGTCAGAAAATTATCACCTATTCATTTATATCCCTCCTTTTTGAGTTTGTTTCAATTTTGTGCAACTATAATTCCTTTCTGATTTAATTTGGTAAGTGGTGAGAAACTCATGTTGCAAATTCTGGTTTTATGTGATATTGAAAATGTTATACTACTGTGTTAGGTTATTCTACTGATATTATCTGAAGTTATGTGGTGGAAAAGGAAGGAAATGCTTAACTATGTTCATAATCTAATTTCTGTTGATTGTTGACAAATATTTCAGAGATCTTTTAAAATAATTATTATCACATTAACATTCATAAATTTATTGATCCAATGCAACTCCCATAAAAATTGCAGGGAGAAGAATAACTTAGTTATTGCACTTTCTCATAAATGTATTAAATCAATCAATTTTTGAATATGCTTAAATGTTTCATCATTATTGATGAGTAACTTTGCATAATACATACATAATACTTTTACATAAGTTGATCGACCCATTTTGCAAAAATCCATGCCAAAATAACTCAGATGTCAGAGGTTTTGGCAGGCCTATTTCAGTATTTGTAAAATGGAATTTATACTTCGGCATATGCTGTATGTATGTTTTTGTATTTAAGTATGAATCTGCATGTAATAAATGCTGATCTCCTTAACTTTATTTTCACAAGAATTTGTTGGCTTATTTTCCAGGGGTGATCATTCCTATGTTGATTTTTACATGGCTGTTGTACCTCCAAAGACTGAAGTTGTGGTTTTCAGCATAGATGGGTCCTTTACTGCAAGCATGTCAGTGACAGGAAGAGATCCCAAAGTTAGACCGTGTGCAGTTGATGTTGTAAGGTAAAGATGGCTCTCTTTTAATAGTTAGTCATATTCATAATTCCTTGAATCTTTGGGGCGTATCTCACATTGAGTTATATCACTTAATTTTCAAGAAAATGCTTTTGTCACCAAAGGCTTCACAATATGTATGAAGATTGACCTCAAAATGTACACATTATTTTAATTCCATTATTTTTATTGTACGCCTGAGTAGAAAAATGTTGTTGACTAGACAACATTCTTGATTAAGGTATTGTAAGGGTAATAATGAGCAACTTCTAATTACAGAGGGTTGAATATATTGAATGTGTGTGAAATGAATGTTTTGTTGTAAATATTTGCATAATGTGTTCAAATATTTCAATCATTATCAATATGGAAATATGTTTTTTATCCTTCTTTGGTACCTGTCTTTGCTAATCTAGTAGGAATGTTCTCCTGGTCAATATTAGAACATATCATGAAGGAAATTCATACTGAAACATAAGAAGCCCATGATTCCCTAAAATTGAAACTATTAGCACCATGTCAATGCGCATTTTAGATGTAGATTAATTGTAGCATTTATGTTATTTTCCTATGCTCTGAGAAATATGACATATCTTAAGAATCTTATATAACATAAGCAAAAGTCTCTGAAATTTTTTTGAAGAATTCAAATTATTTCTCAATTAAAAATTTTAATAAGAGAATCTAAAAAGATGTAATGCTAATATTTTTGATCTCTCTCATAGACACTGGCAAGATTTAGGGTATTTAATCGTGTACATAACTGGTAGACCTGACATGCAGCAACAGAAGGTCGTGACATGGCTTTCACAGCATAATTTCCCAAATGGGCTGGTATCATTTGCTGATGGTCTCTCAACAGATCCTCTGGGACATAAAGCAGTGTATTTGAAGAATCTCATCCAGGTAAGAGAAGCTTTGTTATCAGCAATGATATTGTTAAGAAGATGCTGTCGACATTTGAGTCACTCTTTGTGAGGTAAATGCTTCATGGTTCATGTTGAATTCAGTGCTTTGTAAGTTTTTGCACTTCAAGACAGAATGATTTTCGAAACTGAACCAAAGTTAAATATTCATTGTTGAAATATTTCTGTATGAGTTTGAGTAGTGCTCTGACCAGACGATATTTGAAATTTATATGTATTTATTGTACATATCAACTTATAATGTATATATTGACTGTAGAATTTAAATAATCCTCAGATACATTCAGCTCCTTTTATTTACCATTTTCTGTTGCTGAATTCATATAGTAAATAAGGTGGTTTCACCAGATAACAGGTTAATTATTTTATGATGACTGTAGAGATCATTCACATTTCAGGAATAGTTATCAAGTTTCATAATGTTCAAGCACAAAAATTTGTTTTAAAAGTCTCAGCAAAAGTCATGTTGAGAGTACTGAAAATATAAAGTACAGATATGGTTACTTGTGTGCTTAGTAAGAGCTGAGGTCAAAGCGAATAAGAGACCAATTTAAGAAATGGTGCCTAATTAGAGATATTGGTGGTCTCATATTTTGCTGTCTCATTTTCATGGCACACTACTTTTTGCGTAGAGTCATCATAAGTCACTTTCCTTTTATTTGTTCTCTGGCATTTTAGGATCACCAGCAAATACTAAATCTACTAAATCTGTACTGAGCTATCTCAAGGTGTCTATTTTAGAAAATAGTAGAAGGTAACTTGATATGCATTGATAATATATACTAATGTAAAAGCATGCACCTCTACAAATTCCCTAGGAAAAATGGATGTGATAAAAGTCTCAAACCTAGATTTTCTACTTGCTATGCAGTTGCTCTAACCAATTGATTTACCCTGGAGAAAATTCAGACTTGCCATTTTGGGAGACTATGCACTCAGGTTAAGGTTCTGTTAGAGTGTAGGTGAGGAACCTGCAGCCTTCATGTCAAACATGGCTCTTTGGACATTCATTGAACCTTGTCCTCATTTCCTCAAAAATTACTCCTATTATTACATATATTGCATCTTAGATCCTTCTTTATTTCATTCATCAATGAAATCTGTTCATATAGCTAGTATTGATTATTTTCTAGGTGTTAAATTTAAAGTTTACAATCCCCTCGATTCTTTTATCAACTGTACTGAATTTCTTAACTCATAGCCAATAATATACAGTATGAATGTGAAAATGATTTATCAAACGATAAACAAGGAGAAAGTTGAGCTTTTGAAAATGTCAGATTCATTTATCATTAGAGCCATTAATGTTGGAAATAACATCCTTATCCTAACATAGCATCCTTAGAGGATTTATTTATAATTGGGATGTTTTTCCTCTTTATTATTTATGAAATTTGTCTTAATATACAAACAGAATCACTTTTCCATAATCCAACCACAAATTTGTTAGGTGTTGTTTTATTACTGCCATGTCTTTACATGTACACTGTAAGTGAAAAAAGCAAATCACAATGTAAGTGAAAAGGGCACTGTAAACAATAACAGGCGTCTGTGATAAAACTAATTCAGAGAAGACTACTCTTGACCTTAAAAGTAGTGAAATATAAGTGAAATTCTTTCCCCTGTGATGTATGCTCACCATTATTATCTCAAAATCTTGAGAGGCTACATGGAGGCAAAGGATGGCAAGTTTCTAGCAATAAAGTATAAAAATATAAGACAATTTTGAAGTGAAGCATCATAACCTCTATTAACATTTCTGGCAATACAGCATCAAATTATGTTAATAATTATAGCCATGCCCATTATTACCTGTGTGGCCTTTGAATTATTTATTAGCTATGTGTGTATCTTAATGATGATTTCTTGATGGTAGAACAAAAAATCATGTTTTTTGAAAATATATTTCTATAACTAAACATTACAAAAGTTGTGGAAACTGAGATGCAGAATAAGTAAGACCTCACTACATATAGTGTGGCTCTCATGAATTTAACTTGGTAGTGAATGGCCTACAGTGATCAGAAATTCGATGCCTCTGCTCTAGATGATGGATAAAAAATATCTTTGCTGTATTATCCCTTTGTTCTTTTCAGGAGCATGAGGTAGTGGTGCATGTAGCTTATGGAAGCAGTAAAGATATTGGTGTGTATACTTCGATAGGCCTTAAACCAAAGCAAATTTTCATTGTTGGGAAAGTTTCAAAAAAGCAGCAAGCATTAGCGACTCCATTAGCTGATGGGTATGCTGCCCATTTAGTAGCTCTGACATCTCATGGAGGTTCCCGTCCTGCTCAAGGTAATGCAAGGATGGTTATTCCTCGGCCGTACTTTGGTTTGCCTGGACACAATTCATCTGTTAGGCGAAGAAGGTGAACCAAAGAAGTAAGGTTAGTTCATTTAAACCACACTTTTTGGAAGACTTGATTGATAAATTAGTTTGACAGTCAGTTGCAATTTCAATCAACTTTTTACCTTTCTATTTCAGCTTTCTGTAATCTGATTCTGCTTTGAAGATGGATCGAATAAACTCTGAGTGAAAGGAGAAAACAAAACTTAAGATACATTTCTGATACTCTTCCATCTAATTTGTGTGTTTTGTCATGGTGATATAGATATTGAAAATCAATGTGATGAAGGTTGTGTAGGATCTTAATTGGCTAGTTTTATTTGCGTGATCTAGCCTTCTTTCTACAAATGAGATAAATTGAAGATTCATTGTTGTGCATCTACTGGTGACTATAAACTGGTTATATGAAATTTGAATATTTATAATACGTTGAAAATACAGAGGTACCTGTTATATTTGCTCATGCGATTATTCTGTATAAAATTATTCCATTAATAGCCATTATCCATCGCCTTTCATGGGATAGAGTAAAACCTTTTTTCAAACTATCTGTGAAAGGCTGTGTGACCATTCCTATGTGTCGTTAAAACATCGCAAAGAAAATAAATTTAAATACAATCGACTTTGATGAATGTCAAATGCTTCTAATTATTATTATTATCAGCATTATTATATTTTAATTTAACAACTGATGAAAGTTAGGTATAGCCAGTTCCATTGAAGTGTGGCAGATAGAATCCATGAATCAGGTTATTATGTTAGCAGTACAAGAACATTTGATGGAGTGAATAGAAAGTTAACAACTTGGTCAATGAATATTCTTACTCCTGGATCCAAAGAAAAAATACTAAGTGTTTATAATTTAAGAAAATCGCCTGATATATGCTGTAAATAATGAGAAACTTGTATTTTTATTATTGTGAATGTGGTTGCCTTGATTTTTATTGTATTTTACATCAAAGTGGAGTTACTGTGTCTGTTATAGTGTGTTCATTCCTCCAGAAAGACGGAAAATTTAAATATGCCTGAGCTTGTTAATTATTTGTTAAACAAAAGTTATCTTTTACGTATAAAATTCTTGATAAAGTTGTGCAAATCAAATTGCTCTGTTACTAAAATCAATGAAAATAGTATGTGAAGTGTTAACAGCATATTTGTAGTGTAAGCATTTGTTTTAAATTATAAATTATTTATAACTTAAGTATCTCAGTGCAGAAACCTATCACTATTTTGTTGTTGTTTGTGATGTTCCTTTATTAGGTATAGTTTGAGAAAAAATGAAATCCTAGTAAAAGTTACCAGAAGTAATGTAAATGTAGTTTTCCATCTATATTTTTTTTAAAGCTTGTAATTAATAAAGTAAAATATTCTATTTGTCCAAAGCCCCCAAAGAACTAAAAGAGTAGAGAAGAAGTTCTCAAATAAATTGTAATTTTTGTTGTATAAAGATTGTTTTGTAATCAAAGTTACTGTTAAATCATTTGGAGTATCATTATGCCCAATGTTGCATCCTCTGCATGTTCCAGGTACCTTCACATTTCTACTTAGAAAATTAGTTTTATTTGAAAGTGTATCAGCACTCTTCCTATATTACTCTTCTTCTATATCCACACATGGGAATTAGTATCCATCCAATCTCTAAACGTGAGAAATTTACCTTCTGCTGAAGATGTTTACTGTTGGTTGATTCCGGTGGTTTCTATTTGATGATAGTGAAAGGCTGATAGTTGAAACCTACATTTTCATCTCATTTTCTTAATTCCCGATTGAAATTCGATTGATATCACAATTATAGAAATACTACTCTACCTTCTGTTGCATCTCTTTTGATCTTGATGTAATATTTTGATTTCAATCTATTTATTAATGATTTCTAGCCATTAGTCTACTTGCTCAGTATATTTGAGCAGCTTTTGCTTTCTGTGCCCTGTCAACGTTAGTTTTACTATCAGAGAAGAAATCAGAAACACCCTTGTGCAGGTTGTTGCTATTTGTGGATGGTTGCCCACATTCCTGGAATCTTTTTATGGACTCTGAAAGCTTTTTTTGGTACTATCTAGATCAGTTTCATATTTTCATGGCAAAATATCTACTATACAACATTTTCTCTGCGTTTATCAAAAGATTTTGTATTCTTATAGTCATACACGCATAATAATTACATTGGAATGTTGTTAGTGAATTTCTCATTTCTCTGATCAAATAACCATCTGTTTTAAAAGATGTTTTTGCAAATAATTATGCAATGCTACTGAAGTATTTCAGATCATATTATGTCAGATATCTTAGGAAACTTTCCTAGTTATTCCATCTTACACTGGGTGCTATGTAAGGGTAAGATGGGATAGTTGATGAGAGGGTAAGATGAAGCTGGGAATTTTGCTACCGAATCAATAGTTTGACACAAAATAGCGTCCTCTCGTAAATTGAAATTGTTCCATCATATCATAACAGACTCCTTAAATTCTACAAGAAAATACTTTTGTCTGACTCTGCATTATAGTCAATCTTTAAATATCAGTATAATAGAGGTGAAGGTTTACATTCTATGAAAAAGAAAATGACAATCTCATACTGAGAAAGTAATTTATTAGAACAATCTGACAAACAAAGTAAGAAGGAACAGAGAGAATGTGGATAGGAGTGACAAAATAACTGAATTTTCTATAGAACCTTAGCCAAATATACCAAAAGCTAATTGAAATGAAAATGCTGGAATTCTATGATATTTTAAGGCCTTTTAAGAAGAGGAGATTGTCTGGGGAAGTTTAAAAGATATTCTTGGTTCCTTCTGCTAATGAAACAAACAAGCATTCTCTATGTGCAAATGCTTATTTTTTCATGTCCTTCTCTCAGAAAAGCTTGAAGATTCTTTTAGAAAAAAATGAAGTTATTAACCTATGCAGACAGATTTATATAAGATAGAGGAACTAAGAATTGGCATAGCATTGGAATCTTTCAATAGAAAAGGATAATTATTTTGATATAAGGGATGGATTATAATATATGCACATTCCGATAATGCATAGTACATAGCACATTTCTTGGATTTTCATTACATATGAAAACTAGAATGAAATGATGAAAGAGTAGTATTAAAATTTAAAGTAGGTTGACAAAGAAAACACTTAACTCTATATTCAATAAGTGTTAAGCAGGAAAGAAGAGCAATGAACATTCATGCATATTTTCCTAAAAACTTGGGATTAGGAAAATTGTTATGAAGATTTAAATGATTTTTACCAGACAAATTTACTGAAAGTAAATCTCATGCAGGAATCGCAATTAAATTCACAAATAATTCCATTACTTAAAACAGATAGTTTTCTTAGTTTCTCCAAGGCCACAACATAATGACTTATTTCCAAAGAAATTCTCATTTAAATATTTTCAATACATATTTCACATCATTAGGTAGTCTTGCAGCACAGATGAAAGGATCAGGATGATAAAATTCCTAGAAGAAAGAAAAATAAATTGCAAGGAACAGTGTTACATTTCATTAAATTATATTGAATGATAGTATCAATTGATTTGGAAATTGAGGTCTAAGCTTTAGATTTGGAACAAAGTTTACATTATGAAGTGTATTTTCAGGAACTACATTAACAAGAGTGGAATTCGAATTAAAAATCTTACATCAATACCTCATCAGATCAATAATTTTGCTCCAATTAAAATCTCAGAGGTTCTCTCATGAAATTTACGAATGAATCATCAGAAAAATGAACTAAAAGTAATGTCACTTAAAGACAATTTTGAAGAGTATGCCATTGGCAACTGACTATAGGATTAGCAAGATTCTGAATACATCTGTGAAATGGTGTTATTTATACAATTACTGAAAGTTTAAAAAAGTTAAACATTCAAAGTATAATCTAAGATGTGAAAAATACCTAGAGTTGACCTGACCTGTTGTATCCATGAAAAGAATTTCTGCATTTTTTCTGCTGCTCGAGTCTGCATTGGTTTGCCAACGTTTGATACTGAAAGATAGATAAAAGAATCATCACTAAAATAGTTTGAGAACAGCAAACAAGAGTTAATTTCCTTCAAAGAAATTAAAAAATTAAAATTTGCTTCTGCTAGAGGAAATGCACCAAATCAGAAGCAAGAATTTCTTCTATTACAAGATTAAATCAAACCAAGATTAAAGAGCAAAGTGAGTATGAAATAGCACGGGTTTCCAAACCACGCAAAGACGTACCGTGCCCAGTTCGTTTCCCCTTTTAAAATGGAGGGGTATCGCCAGAAAATTGCAACTGGTAAATTTTTCAGGGGGGGATCGCACGCGTCATCAGTTGCAATTGACCAGCCCTATAAAACCATGTTGTGGCAGTGGCATGAAAACCACCACCACGGAAAAGATAGAAGAGGAAGACTTATAGAAGACTAATTAAGTTTTATTCTCTAATGGCTAAAAAGCCGGTCTGTATCAGTGTGTGTAGTGCCTATCACATTAATTTCCCCTTCCCCCCAACACACAAAAGCCCATCAAGTGGGCGCCAGTTCTCTTAATTTCAAACTCCCACCATACTCTAATGCAGACCTGTTCTCTAACGCCCATTGGTCGGGCCCTTTTCTATAGAAACCTGCCACCCTCTCTCCTGAAAGGCGTCGACTCCTTACCTTTGCTGCGGACCATCCTCCATCGTCGGCAGATCTCTGCTCTCCATCGGCGTACCGAACCTCCTCTTGAAGTCACTTTCACCACTTCACTAAAATGACCATATATCACAACACTGTCACCACACTCACTTTCTTCTCCATCTTCTGTCTTCGGATTCCTCACCACTCGATCTCTCTCCAATCCTTTGATGGCCTCGCCGTGGGATCTTCCGATTAGTTCTGCAGTCGCCGAAGATCTCTTTCGCCCTGGCAGCGATCAGCTGGCTACCTGACCGATGTCTCGTTCTCGTCTTGAATGGGGTCGATCATCTCCATTTGATTCGGCAAAGCAGATAGAAAGGAGCGAGCCATTTCAACTGCTGTGACGACAGAGGCTCTAGCTGCGGACGCTGGGTCAGAAGCAAGCTTGATTCTGGCCGAAAACTTCTTAGATTTTCCAGAAGGAGCTCCGCAGATTGATCGGCACCGCCGTGAGATTACGCTGGTTTATTTTCATGAAAGAACAGCAAACTGCAGGAGGACTTCTAGATAGACATCACGGGTCGAGAGTCCGGAAGGAACACAGCAGCGTACTCTGAGGAAGCGATGGAAGGGGCCTCGGGAGACCATGGTCGTCAGAATGACGTCGTAATATCTTCAGCAATGAGAAGCTCCTCTCTCGGAACGTCGTCGCCTACTCGCAAGACTTGTCGACTCGGGCGTTGTGGTAAGGAATGGGAAGAGCGGAAATTTTGCTGGGTTTATATGGGAGGGTTGCTTTGAGAGAGGGGTGGGAAGGAGGGAGGGGGTTAGAAAGTCGAATTTGTTGAATGGAGATCGGCCTTACTCGTTAATTTTGTCTTTTCTTGTACATGCAATTCAACTGTAGATACGAATCCATCACTTATAAGAACTCCAGTTAGCCACTGATCAACTTATAGAGAGCGTGGATAGCAATAACAGTTACAGCTCCTATTTGTTGCTTCATTTGTTGTATGGTTTCCAGCTGAACGCCGAGTGTCAAGAGGCAGTTTTCTGATTGTTATATTTTCGTCTTTTATTGAGCAGGAGTTTTGGTCATAAAATTGAATCTTCGATCCATATATACTCTTCTTTAAGGTTTTCAACTTTTACTATCCTATATAATTTCCAAAAACTCTTCTTCATGCATGCATTTACTTTTCCGCCCTCCTTTCTCTTGATCCTTTGCTTGCCATAACTCATTCAAATGAATAGTCATTTAACCGACCGTTGTTTCAGTTACATAATGGAAACCTCGTCGGGCGAACAAGCCAGTTCGAGGGTTGTTAGAACTCTTATCGTACCCTGCTGCCTCTCAACCTTGTGGAAGGCGGCCTCACAGTTGAAGGGGCCCATCGTTGGGGTTGCAATTCTTATTAATTCCTCCTATAATTGTTAATTAACTCCTGGCATGGTTGGCACGATGTTCAGAAACCTATTATTCATTCAATCAGTATATGGTAAACGAAAGTACACTATGTAGTTCCCTAGATATTTAGCTATTGATACTTTACTTCCCATAAATCATTCAAATTAGTAATCATCGCGTCGTGCTCTTCTCTTCTTGCATGGGTAAGGGCTTCAATCATCATCACGTACCATTAGTTCTAAACCTTTCCCGGTGTTTAAAATATTGCGCTAAACTTCAATAAAAAATCGCGAGACCCAAGTTCGCAGATGATGCTACAGCATTTATTGTTTGACTTGTTCATGCTCGAGGTCGGATGGTTTATTTGTGGAGCAGAGGCTCGTTCCCTTTCGTATTTTGTACAAAGTAAGGAATATTCGAATATTAATGTTATCGCATAGATATTGTTTATACCTATCGTAATCGTGCAAATTATGCTGTCAAATGTTATAATGGGCTGGTATGGTTCAGCAGTATACCCAAATATTTGTTAGAAATGGTGAATCACTCCACAAAGGGTATTTATCCATACATTTGATATTCCTTGTATTCTGAAACCTTTATTCTAAACCGATAACACTTGCATTATAAATTTGATAACCAATGAAGGAGCTTAAGAATCATATGACCGGAAAGATTTCTATATCACATCCATATGATAACTGAAACAAAAAGTTAAAGAAGGAAGATATAAAATGGATTAAAAATCCCGAACGGGAGAAGAATAACTTCAACCAGAGAATATATCATGACAATCTCTCTAACATGTAGTTCCTTTTTACAGAGGTTGGGTATTGAAACGCTGCTAAATCCTGTAGCATCATCTGCGAGCTCGGTTCTCACAAATGTACGAATGGAGATCGGCCTTACTCGTTAATTTTTTTCTTTTCTTCTGACATGCATTTAAACTCATGGCTTCGAATCTATCACTTATCAGAGAACTCAAGTTAGCCGCTGATCAACTCACAGAGAGTGTGGATGTAAATATGAGTTTGAGCAGGGTTATGGCGCTTCATTTGTTGTGTTCAGCAGAACGCCGAAGGTAGAGGCAGGCTTCTCACTGTTATATTTCCTTGCGTTTGTTCAAGATACGATTACTCAGCTTGTTCGCTGTTCGACTATATATTCATATTATTGAGGGAATTGAAACGGTCGAATTCAAAGGGATGGAATTTTGCAAACGTCTTTTTTCGCCTTCGCCGATATTTGAGTAGACGTTTTGGATGTAAAACTGAATACATCGACAATTCTGTAAAGTATTCAATAGACTAATTTCATAACCCTTTAACAGACTAACTCTTACTTAATTCAAATAGGTTAATTTAACTGAGCTGTATTTCAGTTACACAATGGAAACCTCGTTAGGCGAACAAGACAGTACGAGGGTTGTTATTAGTAGAGGGATATGACCGCCCTTATCGTTGGTTGCTGCCTCTCAACCTTGTGAAACTGTATAGAAGCTCGCAGTTGAAGGGACCCATCGTTGGGGAATACGGTTGCAATTCTTATTAATTCGTCATACGCTCCTGTAACAGCTAATGGGGTATAGTGGCCTACTGGCATGGTATGGACGCATTACACGCACGTATTACAGTAAATGCTAAACAATAAGAATAGAATAATTTGAATGTTAATAGATGGCATTTAATTACTATTCTTTAAAAGTATGGAAATAATGTAACCAGTATTACTCAACGATAGTTTCTATGAACTCTCTGAAAACATATGTACAGCTGTGGCTAATAAGTCAAATTTGGAAGATCCTCTTTTGTTTTAAGGTGTAAATTACTTCTCTAATAATTAAGGCACCAAAAACCCCTCCTTTTAGTTTCCCAATGCCAAAGAAATAAAAAGTGTTGATATCCCAGTTATAGCAAGATTTTCACTTGATACCTTTCACAAAGGTATCTTAACTGGATTTTACTGTTTATATATAACGTGTGTGTGATTATTTGTTATGTATGATATATATTTTTTCATTTGCAATTTGTGTTGCTCATTTAATTGAGAATTGATTTTCATTTTTAGTTCCTATTCCTAGACCACTTGTCAACCAAGTGTACAATCTGTTCCATCCGACTGACCCTGCATCTGCACGGATAGAGCCATTGCTGTCAGCTCGCTTCTCAATGCTGCCTCCTGTAAACATTGCCCGTTATCAGAAGTATCCCCTTGGAAATGGACAACCACATCACTTATGTAAGAATTTTATAAAATTATCTTTTGATTGTTGCTTGCCATATGCTTTATCCTTCTATTTTATCAGTTAGATAAATTAACAAATTTTTATCTCATATTTCAAATGAAATGATAAACACACTCAATTTATAGTAATTACTACTTACTTGATGGCAATAATTATGATGGTCAACTACTCTTAGATTGAATCGGTTTCCTTATCGATACAAGAATTGTAGGTGTCCTCTACATTACTCAACTTTCTATAGGTTTTCAGTTATTTTATTTAATAATACTTTTCTTTGTTCTTTCTTTCATAAGTCTTATTGTTAGCTTAATTCCCATAGATGAATATGTCTTTTTTATTTTTGATCTCCAGTGTATTAATTTAGTATAAGGCTCAACTTGTGCTGTCTATTAATTTCTAGATTAGTAAGGCAGAGATGTCTATCCCATGAAAAGCGTCTTGAGTAGGTTTTTATTAAATGTGAATTCTTCATCAGACTACAAAGTGAACTGGATGAAAAGCGCATTCCCAATCTGATGTTCCACTCTGAATTCATAATTTGGTTTTCTTACACGAAGAAGAATTCTTTTAAATGTACAATGTTAACTAGCAAATGTTGCCTAAAAATAATGTATTACTTTTTATTTCTTCAGCACAAATTTTTTGACACCAAAAATGCTGATTTCCTGAAAATTTTAGAAATGATTTGTCCAAAGAATTTTTCAATATAAATTTTTATCACGTGAAATTTTTCTTTTTATGAATATAAAACATTGAATATATGAACATATTCTATCATTCATGAAAGATAACTTTTGATTTAATTTTCAGTGGAATTTGTGCAAGCAAATCCTCAGTTGTTTGTAGAAGCTTTTGGTGGATCTGTGAAAGGAGGCACTCCCCATTCTGCCGGTGGTCACATGCGTCGAATGTCCGAGGTTAGCATTCAGAGCACCATGTCAGGAGTGATTGATTCTCTTCCACTGCAAACTATTAATGCTTGTGAGTATACTTGTTTTTCTCTTTACTTTTTTGATTATTTTATATTTTCAGTCTGGAAAAATTATCTTGTTGATTAATATCTTATAGTCTTTTTACTTAATTATGGGTGAAAACCTAAATAATGTGTTACTCAAAGATATTGATTCTCATTTACCAAAATTCTTGTTCTAAAGATTGTAAAATCAAGTGAATGAAATTTTTGATTGAGTGCTTATTTGGGTTCTGGGAAATGAAAAGAAATATTATTCTTAGTCCTCAAAAATTATTATAATGATTGCCATCGTCAATACCCGATGACATCAATTATTGTATAGTTTTCCAAGGAGTTGTGGTATCATAAATATTGCTACCTCTTGCCTTGAACAATTAGTTTATGACTTAGAGTTAATTCAGGAAAACCCAGAATTAGTGTAACAAAAGAGGAGAAATAATCAATTTCTCAATAGCAAGTGACTCTCTCTTTATGCAACTTTATTACAGCAAGAAGCTCAACTAATGTCTTGCTGATTTCTTTTGTGTTTTGAATGAGTATGAATCTCTATCCTCGGCATAATGGCTAATTTTACGTGACTCTTTTCCTTGTATTGTTACTCTTATGTAAAGTGTGAGTTTTGTGGTTTTTCTAGTCCATTTATGTAAATTGAGAACAGTCTGTATTATTTATATAAAGAAAAAAATCATCTTAAATGAATGTATGAATGATATTGATAGTAAATGTTGTAAATGACTCATTCATGTCTTTATTTTCACAATAGAAATTTAGATCACCAGACACAAAAGACATCATTCAAAAGAGAGAAAATTTTTCTTTCCTTATATGGTAATGGAAAAATCTTTACATATATTTTTTGTAATTTTGATTTTAGAGGTATCTGTCAATATATATACTCTGCTGTTTAATGAATGTTTTTAAGAATATGGTGATGTTTGTCTTCTTTGAAAATGAATTGCTTGTGCTATTTTTTCTGTCTACCAGTTACAAAACTAAATAGAAATTTCAACAAAAATAAGATCACCATCTTGTGAACCTTTCTGTAAAACCTCTTATATTATTTTATAAAGTAAGAAATATAAGTTTGCTAATATAAGTTTGAAATTGTACTATTTTGATTTGTGTGGCACTTTAGTGGAAGTTGCTCACCACAAAAATTGAGGGTTAGCTAATATTTACATAAAATTATCACTAGTAAGAAAGAATTATGATAAATATCCTCTGCAATTTTCATGCATAACAAAGAAGCAGCTTATTTCTAAAATTTTATATTTTAATCAGCATTTCGAAATAGTTGAAAAGTGTAAAATAGAAGGAAGAGAAAGGCTGTTTGAATCATGAGGTATCTGAAAATAGATATCACAATTGAGGCTTGAAAATGAATAATTTCAGATGTTCATAAAAAATCAAATATATTATATGAACAAGTAGGATTTGAAGAGAACTAAGAGGAATATTGGATGGTAACTTCATGAAAGATAAGTAAAAAGAAGTAATGAGCAAGTTTTCAACAATTTCCTATGGTTTAGCAATTGTTCATGGAAGTTTGAGTGAATTACTATGTTATTCTAATTCTGTTGTTCAATTATTTGAAAAGAAACTTAAATTTCTCTCTCACATTACAATTAATTACGTGTAATTTGGGAAAAAAGCATGGGGAAAGCATATGTAGTATAAGAGTATTAATTTTTATGAAAGCTTCTCAAATGTATTGTATAATGTAAAGTAAGAAAAATATTACTGATGTTTGGCTGTGAAGGCTTTGAGTGCGGCTTCTTTTATTTACTACGTATATTGATGTTGGACCTCGGAGTGTTGTATAATAATATTAATGACAGTATATGGCTTCATTAATCTTTGAACTAGAGCTACAATTACATGTGGTATATTGACTGGATTGCATCAAAGCCCTCCAGCTGTACAAAAGTTTAAAATCAGTTATTTAATAATATCTAAATGTACCTTTTATCAGTAGATATACTTTACTCTCACATGTCCAAGGTGTCTATGGCTAAACTTTGGAAGTGGCTTAATAATTGTAACTCTGATGCTGTTAGCTTATTGTATATATTTGGCAAATTGATCAGAATTATCATTATTATCACCAACCAGTTATGAAGGGATTATTTATAATTATAATCCATTTTCAAAATCAAATCTTGACTTTTTTCAGTTTAACATCAGTGTTCTTAACATAATTGTCTGATATTTTGCAGAATGTTGCTGCTAATCATCGTGCCAATGACCTCATTATTAAGGAAGGAGCACCACAAATCCTAGGTTCTCGCTTTATGTATGGTCCATTGGACATGATCACCTTGACAGGTTTGTAAATATCTCATACAGTGCTTGAATAGAATTAATGAATTACTACCTATGTGAATTAACAATCTTCAGCATAAAATCTTAATGGAATCTTCTTGCTTGCTGATGTTAATTTAGGTGAGCAAGTGGATATATATGTGATGAAAGATGCTCCAGTTGGGGAATGGACATTAATTGCCACCGAGGTAACGGACAAGACAGGCACACAGAGTGTCTCACAGCATTCCTGAAGAAAAGGCTCTTGGTTTTCGAATCTACCCCATGGAGATGATTGTAAGGTAAATACAGCAAACTCTTGATTATCCTTGCTAATCCATGATTTTGCTAATATCTTCCTAAATAAAACGTTTTTCGTCCAAATTTTGGCTTAATTTGTCAAGATGTCAAATATCTTGTTACATAAGCCGTTTTTTGACGAAATTTCAGCTTAGTTTGTAAGATATTGAAATGTCTTGCTAAATAAGCCGTTTTCTCACCAAATTTCGCTTAATTTAGAAAATTTTGTAAATAGCTTGCAAAATAAAGAGTTTTTTTGACAAAATTTCGGCTGAAATTGGAAGAGATTTCGAATATCTTGCTAAATAAGCCGTTTTTTCACCAAATTTCCCCTTAACTTAGAAGATATTGCGAATATTTTTCTAAATAAACGTTTTTTTCACAAAATTTCGGCCTAATTTGAAAGTTTTTCGAATATCTTGCTAAATAATCGCTTTTTTAACCAAATATCGGCTTTATTAGGATGATTTTTAGAATATCTTGCTAAATAAGAATATCTTTGACCAAACTTCGAATTTATTTGGAAAGGTTTTCGAATATTTGATAAAAAAGCCGTTTATTGACAAAATTTACGCTTAGTTTGGAAGATTTTGGGAATGTCTTGCAAAATAAGGCATTTTTTGACAAAATTTCAGCTTAGTTTGGAAGATATTGCGAATATCTTGCTTAATATGCGATATTTTGTCCAAATTTCAGCTTAGTTTGGAAGATTTCTCAAAAATCATGCTAAATAAGCCGTTTTTTGACAAAATTTCCGCTTGGTTTGGAAGATTTTGCGTATGTCTTGTTAAGTAGGCCGTTTTTTGACGAAAGGGAGAAATGTTTCAGCTGTTGTTGTATGTCTGCATATGAAATATTTTAAACATCATGACCCTGTTTATCTCAATATGTTAAATTTTATTGCTTAATTTACTATAACTGACTATGGGATGAAAGAAGCACCACTTTAATATCTTTTAGATGTAGCATTATTATTTTTCAGGTATTTCCTTTCCCAATGGTTAAGATTTGCAGACTGATTAAATTAAAAATAAAAAAAATTATTCATAAACTTAAATAACATTAGTTGTGTTAGAGCTATAAGTATTTGAATGTAAGATTCACTCCCCAATGCTGATTTAAGTATATAGACTTAACACAAGTTGAGTTGGATGCATTTTTCTAAACAGAAAATATATTTTTGATAGCTTTTAGGTAATGTTTTATGAGATAAAAGGTACCAGAGCAACAAGCTTTCCTGAAATGGCCATATGTTGATGTTATAATTGTTAGTAGATCTAATGTTAACAAGCAACTAATACATTCTCTTTGGAGTTCTTCTCTCTGTGTGATTTATTTCACATGTAATAGAGGCTTTCCTAGTGAGGACATTTCTGGAATGATATTCTTTTTGAGTTTGAGTGACCCAGTGCATATATAACCATATGTGGTTATATTTTTTTCAAAATTTTCCTAGATTTCAAGAAATGCATTTGGTCCATCTAATGTATATATTCCTCCAAAGAAAGATGACCCAGGGTTCTAACCATCATGGGAAAATGGCTGAATCTAGGAATTATAAAATGTTAGATAATCATGGAAGATAATGTTTAGATAGCCGCCACATTTTGAAAAAGCGTGGAAACACAAGTGCAGCGCTGATTTATCCTCAAATGCTGAATTTGGTTCAAAAAACACTTTTCGATAATATGATAGAGGTTTTCATGCATAACAAATCGCATAACTCTGAAACTAAGAAGATAATGATTTACATAAACAATATGTGGTTTGAAAGCAAAAGGGTATGATTTTTGTGCAGCATAGACCTTGAGTTTTGTAACATTTTTGCTTTTTTATAGTGGAATATTTCGGATTTATCAAGTGTGTACCATAGGGTGTGGTATGAGATGTAGTATTCAACTTCAAATCAAAGGATGAAGTCAGTGAATCTTTTGAGATAAATTCATATGTATCAAATATGATCTACAATTTGATTTAGCGAGTGGGTCCTATTTATCCACTAAACTGCAGGAAACATTTGTACATTCTGTTAAGGCAAATGCAGGAAGAACATTCTTTTATGTTTTAACCTGCTCCTTCAATTTTATGGTCCTGCCTCTCAATGCAGCATCTGATTGCTCGCTCTTCTCTATTGTTCTAGAATGGAAACATCCAAGGGATTTCCCTTATACAGAAAAACTCATGTTTAATAGGCTCCATCTTTACCCCTCTCTTAAGATTTTCCTCACTTATCTCTGATTTTTTGCTGCCTTTGGGTGGGTTTCATTTTCTTTGCGATATCCATTTATGTGAATATCATTTATATAAACATTGTTTATATAAATCTGTATACTATGGATAGAGGAGGCTATACCCAGGAATGAAAAAAAAATATACATGCTTCTGGTGTCGCAAATGCAAAACACCCTAATGTTTAGAGTAATGTTTCAAAGATTTTCATTGTATGAAAGATTTTTATAAATTGTTGCAATAGAAATTTAAAATAAAACTTTCTGTTAATACTTTGTGTAAACCATCCTGCTTCATACTTTCACCAAAATATTCATTTTCCTTAAATTTTGCACTGCCGAAATTAAAAATTAGTCATTATTGTTAAAGATCAAAATATCTGCATATTGTTTGGTATCAAAATAATTAGAAAACTGCAAAGAAAATAAATATGAACAGCATATGGAATCGAAAATTCTTATTAAATAAATAAAAATTGCAAACTCATGTCCAATACACAAGTAATTAAATTTCTCATTAATAACCGATGAGAGAGATCTACCCAGATTATGAGGGTCTATACATGCTACCACTATCCTACTAAAGAAGGAAAATACTTCTGATATTTTCTTTCACATACAGTTGTAGGAAAATGAGCATCAGAAGTCAGCTTTTGCAGATAAAGGTTTAAGTAAGAATACTGCTGACATTGACAACAATTATTAGGTATTCATTAGCAAGAAAATACTCCTAAGCCAAAGCAATCTCTCCATATCTTTGCTGTTATGTAAATGACAAGTCTTTCACTTTTATAGAGTAACATTCTAAGGCATTAGCTCCCAATTTAAAATTTGAATGGATGACGAGGAAAAATATGTTTTTCCACTATAAATATAACTAGTACAGTTTAATTTTTTAGATTGTATTAATATTCTTCTAACTGTACATAATTTTTATAATTACATTTTGTATTATTTTCTTTAATCATGCTCAGATTTACTTGTTCCATGTTATATAATCTGTGGCCTTATGGAGTTAATGAAATATGGTTATTATTATTAATATCAACTAGAGTAAAAATATATGATAATTTCAGGAACGAAAAAGACATAATTTGGACCAAAATTGGGACTATTCTAAGAACAATCATAAATACAGAAAAATTAAAAAGCTTTTTAATAAAATACTCCTTGGAATATATAAGAAATGTAAGGAGGAATGTTTTGCATTAAAAATAAAAGTTCACAATAAATAATAATTACTCATGTAAAATAAGGTAATTATTTGATATCATAAAAAACAGATGTCTTCAAAAATGGTTCCAAATAGATGAATAAAGATAATGCTGTGCTAAAAGTACAATTTGTACATGCACTTCAAAAGACAAAAACCTTTACAGAATACAAGAAGCAAGAGAAAAACAAACTACCTCAGGAAATTACAGCAAGGCAATGTAGAAACTTACCAATGAGCTGGTACTGTTCTCTTATATATTCTTACCCCCACTGTATAAGGAGAAGCATGAAATGAATTTGGATAGATTAAAGCCTGAATGGCTGACCTATGTCATTCCAGGAATAATTTGGTGTAGAACTGAGCAGTGTGTATGAGACTTATAAACAGATGCATTTTAATCGTTTTAAAAATATAAGTTAAATCAAGCTGTGCTTCTTGAGTTGGTTATTAGAGGGATTTTAGAAAACTTTAAAGAGTTAAGTATTTCTCTTCAAAAGCATTTGTTTCCTTTACTGCTAATAAATGCATATTGTTAGAAACATTCAGAGAGGACAAACAATGGTGGAAAGACATGTGAAAGAAGATTACTCATAACAGAATTATTCTTCTACATCCATGTTTATTTATTCATGAGTTTCTTCATCCTTGACTTACTTTTCCTCCACCACTATGTCAAAAAGCTAGTCCGTAATTGACTTGGGATCCAAAATGCAAGGAAGCTGAAATGTAGTTGCAAATAAAAAAATACAATTAGTAGTGAAATATAATAATGATGCATTATCCAATAAAAGTTTTATTATTAATTGCAGCTATCATTTTTAAAATATGGCTCTTAAGACCTTGAAAAGAGCTACAGTTAATTTTGAGGTTTAGCTAGTACATAATTGAAAATAGCAATAGCAAGATATCAGAGGAAAAAAGTGACTTTGAGATTAAAAATTATGTGAATTATATGTCATTACTAAGAACCAGTGCATTAGCTTAAATAGATATTATTATGCTGAGGTAGCTCTCTTAGTAAAGCAAATAGAGTCCTAGTTACCTCAGACTTCTCTTTTCTTTTTCATCAAAATTGGAATTGGATAGATTTTCAGAATATGCACATTCTTGATTATTTTTCTCAAACAAATGCTGAAAGAGATCTTGGAAGGCCAGACAAAATAGGCTGTAAATAGGTGAATGAATGGTTGAAATTTGCAATCAAATATTTCTGTATTTAATTATTTGAAGATAATTATCTAATTTGATGACCCTGATAAAATTTCCTGCCAGTCTGCTTCTGCTGATTTGGATTTATTTTTAATATATTGTTCCTCTTTCGCAGATTAACTGATTAACTGAAGATTTGTATTCGAATCTAATTTATAAATAAATTATTTAATGATTAACATAATTAACGTCGATGTTCTCCCACAAACCAGGCGCCTATTTTATTATAAGGCTTGCTCAAAAGGAAAAGAGAAGTATTATTCTGAATTAATTAATATTATTTTTATATACCTTGTTAACCTTAAGAGAAGATTTGTTTTCTAATGTAAACATAGATAAATTCCTTAGTACTAATTATCTATTGACATTTTAATTTTTCTAGGATTAATTAATCAATTCATAAATATTATTTAATTATTAACGCCGTTTAATTTTTCAGCTGTATTTTCGTGCGATTTATACGTCGAAAGCGCAATTCTGGGCGAGTTCAACGTGCTAGGTAAAACGGTAGTAGATGTTAGAAGTGGAGTAAGTTAGTATCGCCCTGGAGACAGTTCGAAAAACCTCCAGAAATGGCATGAAAAAGTGCCGAAAATCTCGGGAAAAGGTCATTATCTAAGGATATTTCTCAAAAACGAAAAAATGCCGCTGAAATTATTTTAACGTATTTTAAAGTCGCATCCATTACCCTTGGTATAAAAACTATAACCGTACAATTAATAGTTTGTTCACAATAATTTTTTCCCTGGCGTAGTGAAATCGAAACTTTACCCCACGTTTTTCAACAGTAAAATAGTTCAGTCTTAAATATTAAGATTTCTCACAGATATTTATATCAGAAAATGAATCTGCCTATCAAAAAAGTTAATTAGCTCGATTAGCTCTCATTTCCGAGTTATTGCAATGTTGCCATAATTAGAAAAATCGCTGTACGTGCCACGGCACGGGAATCTAGGCAATCAGTTTATCTGAGAATTACGTGATGTAGGAGATTCCTTGTTCTCAGGTATTAATTTATTCGAATTTGGTTCAGTTTTAATTGTTATTATGCCGAAATAGTGTGGCAATAAATAGAAAATATTTTAAATGTGTGCGATGAAGAGACTTCATCTCAGAAGTGTGAATTAACTCCTCAGTGAAGAAAATTTATCGGCTTTATTTCGATGTTCGAGTTGGAGGCGGCAAATCTTGCGTTCCCAACATTCGCTGTAAACTTATGCTGTAAATTTATAAGGATGATTGTGAAGGAAAAATATGAATGCGTTTCGCCATTCCCATAATCTGGGAAGAACCCGCAAATCAGGTGAATATTTTCTACTTCTGCATGGACTGTTAAGAAGAAAAGAGGATAATGACCGAGCCAAGTTTTCCTTCTATTTCCCCATTCATAAAACTCCTCTTAACCTGGAAGGACTGTCGTGCCCACATATGAACGATATACAGCTCCGTTTTCTAGTAGGTTTATCATGAATTTGATAATTATGAATGATTGAATGCTATTTCTGGAAGTAACGGGTCTAGGGCACAGTTTTTTTGCATTGGTGTGGTTAAATTCAGTGAAGTGTTTCTAAAGACTTTTCAAAAGTCAAGGACGTTTGGAGATAGATATTTGTTTTATCTATAGAGGGTTAATGGAATCAATCATGCGGATGTAATGCAATAATTTGGTTCGTACTATTGCCGAACTGATGTTTGAAATTCCTGTTTGTGGCTATCCCATATTATTGGCTACAAAAATGTTATGTTTGGTCATGAAATATGCAGGTGGTTGCTTCATTGTGTTATGTTATTATGTGATTCATGGTAGAAGGATAATATATTATAAAGGAAGATTATCTCTGTGCTTAACTAGAAATACATTGATTCCTATCCTACAACCTCCCTAAAACCTAAGAAGTCAACTTTCTCTCACGGCTTTGCTAAATTGACTTTAAGAAAGATTCTATCAAAGTTTGCACAATCAATGCACAATTTTCTCAATATATCAACACTTAAAGAATTTTAGAATCCCTTCCATGTTCACAAAGTCATTAAGAGTAGGCTTCATGCTTAAACAGTTAATCTTTTTACATATGTGAAAACTAGGTTCTTTTGCTAATATATGTACTTAATTTTAAATTCTTTGCAATTATTTATTAGTATACCACTCTTTCCATTCTTAAATTAACTATACATTCCTTCATAATTTTTACCCTGAAAACCAGTTCTTCCCAGATGAAATTAATAGATACTATAGTACTTTCCATGTTCATGTTACTGTTGTGAACAAAAATATTAATCTTCCAGTACTTGATGGTAAATAGGTATGTATAAGTAGATAGACCAAGATTATATTGTGACAGGTAAGGTAACAAATAATTTGCTATGCAATGTAGTCCTCAATATAAACATGACTCTTCAATTTTAAGTAAGACAGTAAATGTTACATTTTGCTTGTTTTATTTCAGGTGGAACCCATTTGAAATATATATGGATGAGCAATTTTCAGAAAGTTACTGCTTTTCCAAAAAAAAGTGTGGTTGATGATTAAAAGAATAGATGGAAAGTCAACTCCAAACTGCACTAGATCATATCCAGTTTCTCCAATGAACCAATTTCTCATGACTTTCAGGTATTTTGCTAATGGTAGCTTTCAAATTATTATGGGATATGAAATGCAAATATGCAAAAGAATGGTTTGCAGTATCATAAAAAAATAACAGCAATTATTGCAAGGATGAGCTAGGAATTCATACAAATGCAAACGGAGGTGGAAATGGCAGAAGTGAAGAGAAAATTCAATGACATTTCACATTTCCCAATGTGATAGGCAGCTTGGACAGAATCCATTCATAAATTCAGTCTCCCGGGGGAGTAATGGGGAAGCATTTAAAAAAAGGAAAAGTTATTTTTCATTTAATCTGCAGTGCATTTGTGAGCACAAACTAAGGATTAGAGATGTCAATGCCTGCTGGTATGGTTCTATGAATGACAGTGTTTGGTACTTCTCTTATTAAAATAAAATTGCAAGAGAACAGTTATGGTGATTACTTGGTAGATGATAGCACCTACCCCTGCAAAACTTAATAGCTTACACTTACTGGGGAATTCAACCTGTGCTGTAGAATGAAGATATAATATGTTGCACAACAAAATGAGACTATCAAAAGGTGCTTTGGAGTGCTGAAAGGGAGGTTCCTTTGTTTTCTCAAGGAATAAAAATGAAAATAACAAGGGCAGTATCTATCATCGTTACTGCCATTGTTTTACACTATGTTGCAATATCAGCGGATGATAGGATATTGGATGATGAGAAGGATTAGGAATCTAATGAACAGCCTCCTGATATTGCTCTTGAAGAGGAACTGCATGGAGTCACTGTGAGAAAAGTCATCAGCACTTATTTTTGGTGAATTAAAAATTAAATTATAAATGTTACTAGGGTTGTAAGAAAATCCACAAGGAGAAGGAATGGAGACTTTTTAAACTTTTTCCCCCACAATGATTACATATTTGTTTTTCTACCACTTAGAGAAGCACTAAATATCCAGTAATCATGACTTTATTTCATCATACGTCTTTCCCGAAACTCTATATTTTCTCTACAGTTTTTTGTAAATCATTATGAAGTTGTTTATTTTTTATTACTAATTCCATCCTAGAACATTCGAACTCATTTTCTGCATGTCCTATTTTCTTTTAATCTTGAGTTCAGTCTCCAAAATTTACATTTTTTTATTATGAATTTCCAGGTAACAGTCATTCTTTATTCTTTTTCTACATGATCTTTAAGTTTCCTTTTTTATAATATGTTCTTCTCCTTGCAGGCATTTAAACCACATTGGAGACATTCCCTGGCTGTACGCCACCTGTGCTTTGCTGAATTTTCATTTTCTTTGCAGAAGTTGACTGAGGTGTGTCTGACATGTCCTCAGCTAGTGTAGTAACAATGTCCTAGTTTCAGCCAATGTGCCCTCATAATTTACACTTGAAATGAATCAAACCTTGAAAAGGGTTTATCTGCAAATAGTAGTTTTTTGTTTAATGTATTTTTAGTGTATGGTCAATATTGAACTCCACAATTGTTCTAGAATTCATCAAGCCATTTTTTGAGAGTAAAAGTAAACATTTGGCTTCAACTAATTTGGCATTTTTATAAAAGGCATAGTTCTTATAAGCAATTAATTATTTAACTAACACACTGAATTTTTTAACAGCCATTGTTATAATGATTGCAGGCATTAATTATAAATGATTATTATAGCCAGTGTTATTAGAGGAATTATTATTTATGCATTACATAATTTTCAAGGATACAATTAGATTAAAATGCATTATACATATGGCCATTGTTATTAATCTCTTATATTCATTTGCAACAATGTACAGTAAAGAAATTGAGTTAAAGATGTTTAACTTGGATAAGTCATAATTAAAGTTCATTTTCAAGGACCTGTTGGAACTTTTCAAAGGGAAACAGCAAAATGTTTTCCAGATATTGCTTTCCATGTGCCAGATTCCTTGTGGGCCCCAACACAGCATTCTTTAAGACAAAAATCCTAGATAGTAAAAATTTATGTATAATATACAGAACAAAATTTAATGTATTATACCTTTAAAATTCAATTTGTGAACTATTAAATTAAGTAGAGAAAGGGAAATATTTTCATTAGCGGGAGTTCATTACAGGGAGACTGATTGTTTTATTGACAATTTTGTCATCTTCAAATTATTATTGATGTAAAGATTGTAAATTTTTATTCAAATCCTCTCCTAAAATATTAAAAGTTAACAATACAGGCCCAGGGATTTGACTACAGCTGTAAATTTTATTATTGCAAATGTTTCAGGAACAGCATATTTTTTGCGATAACAAACAAAAAGGACTGCTTTACATATTTTAATTTGAAAATATCTTATCTCTGAATCCAATTTCATTCCTTGCTTAACGATATAAAAACAAAACTTTTCAAACCCGCATTGGTCTCTGCGTTTACAGCTGAAAAAATATCATATAGAAGAGCAGAAAAGTTTTCAGAATGAAAGGCTGCTGAGATGGTTTTATTTATTTATTTTAAAGGATAACAAGAAAACAACACTGAAACTGTATTCATTTCCCTTAACTTTTAATGCACAAGAGTCATCAAAATAATCGTAATCCTCCAAGCAACATTTCTGTTGTGTATCGATGTTCTTAACCCTTGTGAGACGCAGTTAGATTAGAGGGATTATAAGAAGGAGAACTGTGAAAGATGTAAAAGTGTAAGCTATAAAAAGAGGGGTGTACAACTTCCGGCCAAAGGGGAAATTCAGCCTTAAAAGAAATCGTGAATCAACAGCTTTGCTCCATTGCTTAAGCTTTTTAGCTTTAATTCAGAATTGTTTTCGGATTCTTAGCGCTTGACTTATTTGACAATAAATTTTTCATGTTGGTTATGCAAATTTTTATATCCCTCTCTTGTGAATCCAACATGATTTTTGATGGTGTAATTCTTTTCTTTGATGCCGTAGGAGTACACAGCTTCTTCCTTTGAAAGATTTTTGAAACCTCAAATTTAATACGCCTTTATTCAGGAGATGTTTTGGTCAATCAGGAAGATATTTGGAATATCAGGAGAAAGACCTGCATTTTCAGGCGATCCTTTGCTGAATTTGGAAGACTTTTCAAATTTTGAGCTAAATATGCCTTACACATAATACACAATAAAAGCATAAACTCTTTAAAATTATCATATTCTGAAAAAGTGTTTGTTCATTCGCAATTGGTAATGATGTCCTGGTTATGCTCTGGGAAAAAGAGCGAGAATTACTTACAATATAGCTTCAGGGCAAAAAGGAGTATTTATACAAAACCATTTGATAAAGAGGAAAATGGGATTAATTCCATGCAAGATGCTAATAGAAATTCAATTTACAAAATATAATAAGAGGAAAGTAATTACAAATATCAAGTTATAAAATAGTGCTGCAAAATCAATGATTATGAAATATTTTACCTTTGAATGATTGTACCATGTTGGAGGTAAGAAATCCCAGAGAGAAGTGGCAATTGAAATAATCGGGCAGACACAAATTTTAACTTGATTTTTTGACCAAATAATGCATTTTCCCATAGTTTCATTACTGGATGCGTTGATATTTATCTCTATTGATACAAAGGAGATATATTGAAAGGGTTGCTGGCACAGTTTATGAAGGTTTGTTTTTAGGTATTTTTTAATGTTTTAGTATATATTTGTATTGATTGGAGTGTTTGGTGATTTGTATTTGATGGGGAAAAAGTGTGTCAGTGTCTGTCTGCTAAATTTTTGCATGGGAAAATTAGTTTATCATTATTATTGTTATAAATAATACCTATTGGATCTTTTAAGATATCTATTCTCAGTCATACTACATTTTGACATTGGGATTCAGATTTAAACCCAAGGTATTTGATTGTACTAAGGCAAATCATTGTAAAACCTTTCAGGTGTTTTGGCTCAAATCTACTGCTTTTAAATGTTTTAGAAAAATAATTTTCTTTGTACTTTTTACTTATCTTTGTTCTGTGGCAAGTTTTGTAAACAATCTTGCTGAAGGAAAATTGGACTTCTGGAATCATGATAGCTAGCATCAAAGTCTGAATTATTGGGTGAGGATTGGGCAAGTACATCGAAAATACTTCAAGTCAATGGCAGTTGTGGAACATGCTTAGTGTTTGTATCCCCTTTAATTATCTATTTTATGTATGAATATTTAGGTATATCCAGAGAAGTAGCTATATATAATAGGTATAATATATATATATATATATATATATATATATATATATATATATATATATATATATATTAATATATATTTAGATTAAAGAAAAGCTGCTTTACATGAGTAAAATTGTAAGATAAGTAAATGAAAGTCTGTGGAATTTCAGTTCTGACCACAGAATTTTGATTTAAGATTCTGGAAAACATTAGAATCACTGCATCTATTAAGTATAGTATGGAACATGAAGAAGTTACTCATTCAATCATTCTTATATGTCTACATTACTTAATTACCTGATGCTGCATGTTAATTTACAGTATTTTTATTTTGCAAAATTTAAAAGATATTCTATAAAGAAAATTTTCCCCCTGCTTCAATTTAGACTACTTCTGTAATGAGTGACTCAGTAAGAAATTAATTTCAAATATGTTTAAGAAAAATATATTGTTCAGCTTGAAATCCTGTAATCCATAGAAAACATATCCATGACAAATAGTTAATATACACTGTGTCACCAATTGATATGATGCATTAACAGCTTCACACAAGTATTCTTACTTGCATATATGTGTGTGATCCCACTCTTCAATTTACGTCAGATTTACAACAAATGGAAAAGTATTATGTAAAACATAATTGTTTTCTGGTATGCTCACAATAACTTTTATTGTTTTACTGGATCCAAGAAATAAAAAAACTGGCATAGTATGTATACTAAGCAAAATATCCAGAATCGGTTTTTGATTATGTTACTAGTGATTATTTTTAGATAGCATTTGTCAAATTCGTCTTATCAGTTCTGCAATTTCAACTGGGAGTTAACATATAAAAATATAAAACATAAAGGGTCCATATATCATATAACATATATACCATATAACATGTAAAACATAAATCCTATTGTCAATGCATTGCTTTTGACTACCTTGTAACTTGAAGATGACATCAATTGAAGGATGGTTATTATTCTATATTTTTTTTGTTTTTTTTCAGAGTTTTATTTTTAATAAAATAAGAACTGGTTTTCTCAGTGGAAATTGGTTACTTTCTTATATCTTTCATCTGTATCATTTGTTCAATTTTACCAGCTCATAACCTCAGCTTTTATTCTAATCAGTTATGCATGATATGAAGAAAAGGAAATTCTAGGAATGAGTGGTGTATGAAACATAATTTGATTCAAAGATACATTGTGGTAGGGTTATGATTGGAAAAATATGGTAAACTAAAATGAGGAAATGAAGCAAGAATTATAAGGTGAGATTCCAAATAGAAATTATTTAAGCTATGAATTCAAACAGATGGCAGTTATTTATTAGAGGAGAAACACAGCAAGAAAATTTTGAGCAAAGATGGTAATATCTGCAGTAATCTTGACAATACTTATATTGATAAACTTGACTAGTTTAAAAACAGTAAATAATTTTAAAAAACTTGTGGTAACTGATGCAGACTTTCCATTGCTTCAAATATCTTTAACATTAAATTAATACTTCATCATTGCTAATTTGATATCAATGAATAGCTTGGGCACCTTTTAAACTATAAAAAAGTGATGTCCTGAGGTCCTGGGATATTTTTTTTTGTTGAATGATTATTACAGAAACGATTTCAAGGATGGAATTGAAAACGTGATGTACAACAGCTTTTGTAACTCTGATAAGCATAGATTTCCTGATTATAATACTTTTATTAAAGAACTGGTAATTTATTCATGATATATAATTTGTTTACCATTTTGATTACCTTGGCTGATTCATACATTTGTTTCTGTAAACCCATGGGAAAAATTTATACTCTTTAAACTCCTTGAACATAAAATGATAATTTTATCATCTCTAAAACCGAATGAGTGAAAAATAAAAGATTATTGATGAAAATCTAATGTAAAACCTTTCCTAAGGCTGATTTAATGTCACAGAAATCACCTGTAGTATCTTGGTGAAATATTTACCCTGAAGAGAATAGTAACTGCTTTGTTTCACAGTGTTTGGAATTTGTTATAAGATCTGCTCTTACCGAAGAATGCCCTTACAAATTCCAAGGAATAGAATATATACATGTGAATCCATCCATACATGTGTCCATCTGGCTTTCTTCACAACTAAGTAATCAATTTCATTGTATCACAACATTTAAATTAAAGAATTGTTGATGAAATTGACATTTTAATATAATTTTTATGGACTATAGTAGTGAATCAGTCTAAACATCTCTGCAGAACATAACCATTAGTATGTTCAATATAGGATGAAGTGGCAGTATTATATATACAAATGAACTGTTTACAGTTGTGATTTCAATAACTATGAAGTTGGTATTATGTTGATGCTTGGTGTGGAGAGTAGTTTGGCCCAGACCCTGTTGTCTTGCACACTTGCAGATAGTAACTAGTGAGATATTTCCATGCCCATTTATATCATGAACTGAGGAACCTGACAATTTCTGTGTAGGAAATCCTACTTAGTTTGATTAGATTTCATCAGTGTCCCATATAAATGCTGTATTATTTAAAAAGATCTGCTCTTACTAAAGAATGCCCTTACAAATTCCAAGAAATAGAATATATCCATGTGCATAGATAATAAGTAATTATTTATTCAAGTAAATTATGGACATAATAAAATGAAATTGAAATTTTAGTGTGTTGAGAGATTTACTGTTTTCATAAAATAAAGCTTTTCTTTAGTGAAGAAACATAACCAAGTACTGATGAGTAATGATCACCTGAAGATGAAGGTTACTTTGCTGATATGGTAAAGAAGAAATAAACTCGTAATTTTCCACACTTATTTATTGTCGACCAGTTTTTCTACTCGGAGTAGCATCTTCTGGTGCTATAGAAGATGCTTCTCTACTATAATGGCTTTCCACAATGTAATGCCTGAGCATGTAGATTTCATTTGTTACTTGCTGAAACCTGGTTGTGTTCCCTCATTAAAAAAATGTGGAAAAAATACAATAACTCTCTTCAATCTATGTGTTAGATTTCCTCAATACCTTGCCTCTGGTTTACATTTTATATAAGTTAAAGTTAGAATTTTCTGTCTCTTCTATTCATTCATGCATCTTCTCTCTACTATTAATAGAATATAGTCGAAAGCTCACTGTGCAGCAATGCAAGTGAACAATTGAACAAGCAATGAAACTGTGCAAATGCAGCACTATTGCATGGCTATTTTAAATTCTCATTTTTTCGAAGATCTAAAATATGAACAGTTGTAATATGTTTGGAAGCATCCAGATGTAGCTAAAGATATTTACCTTGGATGAAACTTTCAACTGGAATATCTCTACTACCAGCTCTGGTACTTTACAGCCAATAATTCTCTCAGTCTGGTTAGGAAAACAAATCTTAACAAAGATTTTATTTTCAATTAGGTGTTAGTAGTACTTCTAGATTGTAATGCAGTTATCTAAGAATTAGAGAGAGAACGCTACCCTGCATCAATCCTGATTCAACAGGAAACCAATTAGATCTTCTCGTACAAGTTTTACTTAACTTTGACAATTGTTGTACAGAGCTTTAATCACATTGATTATTTTCTTCTCTACCTTTTTCTTTTGAAAAACCTCCCAAGTTATCTTCCTTGGAATGCTATCATATGCCTTCTCTAGATTTATATACACTGATGTTAAATCTTCTTTCCACTCCCAGCTTCCCCCCATTTTTGAGCCTGGTTGAGAATATGAGGTCAATAATTGATCTCAATTTCATATTACTGAAATTTATAATTAATTTCTACAAAAGAAGAAAGTATTTAATCATCATAAAATTTATGTGCATTTCTTCTGAGAGAGTTTTTCAATCATCCAGAGTTCTAACAAGGATAATTTTCCTAGAAAGACATCAACATTCCTTATGTCACTGGACCACTAACAAATTCATAAAATTCATTTCTTTCTATTTCCTCGGTAAGTTAGCAGAATAATTGTTCAAAAGTTTCTTGACACTTAGACTATCGACAGAAAGAGAGGGGAAAAAGAGGGATCAAAATATGAGTTAGTAACATAAATATCATGATACTATAAGAATAATTATAGGTAAAATAGGTGTAAAAAGTTAAGAAGAAGTTAAGGTTATCTTGCATAATAATCACCGTTGTATACATTTTAATAATCCGATATCAGTAACTCTTGCAAGAATCCAATAGATGAACCTGTTTAAACTAATGCCAATCACTTCCCAACGTCATAGAATTATGTAATTTAGAGATTCTTCAGTTTGCTATACACACACGTATATTTCTCTACCACAAGGATCTCCGCTTCACTGTGGACGACTCAGAAATGCTCTTATAGAAATGCACATAAAATTTAATATAAATAAATTTTAAAGTAAAATATTAAGGAAAATTTATCTACAATAATTAATATGAGTATGAGAAACTCGCCTGAATATGGATAATTAACTATTAAAACGTCACCATGATTTCTATACCTATACGTTTCGTTTCCTGATTGGCTGAAAGTCAAAGAAAGCGCGAAAAGCGCCACCATCGTCGAAACGATTTTCCTTTTCTTTTCATTCTCACAGTCTTGAACTAGCTTCTGAAGGAGAAACATCTTAGTCATGCGAGAGAGTACGCGTACGCAGGCTAGAGATTCAGCGGTAAGTGGAACTCATTGATGACTGAAATAATTTACGTAAATGGATACCATAATTCATTCTGGTTAAGTCTTTCAATGATATTTGGTTAATAAACTAAGTTGGTATGAATTATTCTATAGCATCACCGATGCAACGACATTTCAGCGTGCAACTAGGAACGTATCGTCGTGAGGAAGAGGATGCGAGAGAGTGCCCAAGTAAAGTAAGTCCATTTCAATCCAGTTATCTTTTGGGTTTCATGCCATAAATCTTTTGAGTGATTCTATCAAATCTGGATTTTCAGCTCGAATTTCGTTTAGTGGGAACAGTTAACTTTTTGCCGCCAAAAATTGTTTTGGCGGGTGGAATGTTTCTTACCCTGATTAACGCATTACGTAATCTGTTCTCATAATTGAGATTCTAACAACGTTCTTCCATTTTGCGAATGAAAAGCATTCGAAATTTAGTGAAAATACGTGATAATTGACATCCTTCTCGCATTTTCTACTTTATCCTTTGGCTATCGCTCGTTTGAAATCTTTTCTAAAAACGACATCGCTCGGATTTAATTCCTGCCAAATCGAATTTCCACAATCATGCACGTCATAACTCTGTCTGTAGTTATTCATCGTAACTGATAGGAAGAATTTCCACTGCAAAAGAATTTCATCGTTATAGATCGGGCGAGTAGAAATGACATTAGGAAGAGAGTTTATCATCATGTTGATTGGTTCTCAATAATGCCTTCATGATTTTTCGTTCCTTTCATAGGATTTTAACGTTATTTCCACTTGCATTGTCCACACGTTTTCGTAATATGAGTCTTCGTAAATTTCTGTACGAACATAGCATAACCATAATTTAGTGGAATTATTAAGTAAACAAATCTCTTTAATGGATTATTATTTCAAACTCGGGTGGAATTCTTACTCCATTTTGCAAAATATTTATTCCTAAAATATTATTAAGTAATTTGGAAATTTGGGGTGCGGTACATTTTGGCGCGAACATGTTTAGGTGCCAGCCGTTTTGGCGCGGTCTTCGGCACTTAAGATACATTAGCATGAATAAATGGAAATATATTTATTATAATATTTGCAATGCTTTTGAAATAGAGTAATACCTATTGCTTCGAATTTTATATACACATTAGGATGTAGAAAATCCGACTAATTATGTATTATGGATACTCGTTTTAGGAGTTGAATGAAATTAAACAAGGTAACTCAATGAAATAAAAGTTTTAAAATTTTCATACTGCATTTAATTTTATAATGCAATTTTTTCTTTTGCTGGTTGATGTTTATTTAACGGTTGAAAAGAAAGTCTTTTTGGTGTTTTTTACTTGGTATTCTATTCTTAGATATTTAAAAAATTTAGATGTTAAGTGCTAATGCAAAGTTTTTACTTTGCAATGGTGGTTTAAGTCCCAACTGGATATCAATCTTCCTAAGGTAGAACACATCGCTAACATTTATCGACTTCCGATTTACGGTTTGGGGATGGATCATTGCATTTATTGTTCCCAGCTTCTTTCCGCAGATATATGCAATTCCTGCGATAGAGCACGGAGTTCACCCAATAGTGTATGCGATATTTTTCAAATAATTAGCGCATCGTTTAAAAAGGGTTCATCTCTTTTGGTCATTTAAACCAAAATTGAAGCCGATTTCAATCGTGTGATTTTGAGCAAGCTACGGAAAAGTTAATGAAGGAGGTGGCAACCGGTGATTAGATCCGCGGTGATATTGGCTCTAAGGTAATTCAGACATGTAATAACTTGGTCATTGATGGATTATATTTATATTAAAGTTAATTGTTATTTAAATTACCAAATAGAGTATTTAAATCGTTTTACGCAAAAATTAGAGGTACGCACTATCCGGATCGAATGGCACTATAAGGGATAAACAATGCTGAGTTATAGAAATGGCAAAATTATTACTTAAGAGTAAATGTTGCTTGCATACTACAAGTTAATTGGTGAATATTTACCAAAACATCTGATTATCTTCGAAACAGTTTGCAAAAACATTCCTCTGTTCACTTAAGCATATGTCATAGAGGGAAAACATAACCGGTCTGGCATCGAGCCAAGGTCCATTACCTATGACGTCGCCGCCCATTAAGTCGTGATAAAGACCCTTCTTAGCATATGCTGAATTTCAAGTCGATATCATATTGTAAGGTCCTCAAACGTAATTCCGAATTTCTCAAGTAATAGTATAGTAGAATGCAAGTGGTACCCTGGCGTCGAACCACGGACCATCAGGAAAACGGTAAACAGCTTTTGCAAAACGTATTCTTTACTGCTGCTCACATGCTGGGTTACGGATTTATTTTCTCGGGAAATTCCCCATGAAAATATTTTAATTTCCGCCTTACATGCCATAGTGAAAGACAATTTCATATTCATAAAAAATTCTTATATATCGCAGTAATGTATTTTAAATGGGAGAATTTTGCACCCATCTAGCGTCCAATCCACGTTTATTTGGCGAAAATTCTTCTATTGCTAGCATAGAAGACCGTATCATCTGCAATAGGGAGGTAAACCTCATTTAAAAATATGCATTTTCACATTCAGAAATGATAGTATAAGTTAATTCATTCTCAACAGTGAAAACTATTTGTAAATTAGTGCCATATGTACTTTATTACGGCTTCATCAAATTTGAACAATTTTGAAACTTGAGGGTTTCGGCGGAAGCCGAGTGCTTGTGGCTGTGACGTCATAGGGAGTCATAAGCGTCGCACAGTATTCCCGAGAGCCCGTTTCTGTGGCCGAAAGACGATTTAAAAAATGTTTTCATAAGGACTCAAAAGCTCACTGGTGTATAAGATAAAAGTCCATTTCGATCGAAAAATGCGTTCAAACTCGAGCGATATTGATGGGCGGAATTTCGTAAAATTTTTCCCCATATTCTCTTTTAAGATTTCCTCATTAGAATTGCTTCATTTGCCACGAAAGTTATTCGAAAGCATAAAAGTATTGTGTTCTTGAGTTTTATAATAATTTTTTACTCCATTCACCCTTAGTTCTGATAAAAAATAGTGTATCCCTGGATAATTTCCTATAAATAATAAAAAGAGCAATTGAAGAAAAAATCAGCCTTTCATGGTAAATTTTAAGAGAGTAATCACAGTTTCAAAAATGTTCGACGGATCATTAGAATCCAAATTCATCCAATTTTTGCTTTGAAAGTGGTTGAGGAAAACCATGGTAAAAAACAATATTTGTATATTATTGTTTTTAGGCTCACCACCCCAGAAGTCGAACACTAAGGCAGAATAGGAGATCCTTACTTCTACAAGCCGCGCCGACGGAGGAACACTACCAATCACGTCAGCGTACCTTCGGGAAACTAAGGAGCGTTTGAGCATCCCTCCCAGATTCCAACTTTTCGCGCGCTGTTTACGGTATTGAATTTGCGAATTCAATGTTTCATCCACTGCTACTGTTATATGTATGAAATAGTAAGTGTTGGGTATTTAACTAAATATGCCAATGATGATAAATTTCTTTTCAGGAACAATTTGTATTTTTTCTACAGGTTCAGGATCATGGCTCAGTCTTCCTTGTGGTTGTTGTTGTTGTTTTCGCTGTCGTTTTCGTTTGTCGTTTCGCTGTTCGTTCGTTCCGTTCTTCCTCCGAAGAGGGTGTTCTGGAGGTCCCTGTGGATCTCATCACGGACGCTAGCAATTCAGTGCCTTCACACACACAAACACAAATCACAGTGAAATAAGTGCAACACTTACCTCTAGATTCCTAAGTTTAACTTGTCGTTTACTTGTGTAATAAATTTTGCTTTTTCATGCCATGACCTATTGACGTTTGTTTATTGTTTCGTGGTGTGTAACTGTGCTAATCGATTTAATATTCATGAATGCATTTTTTTTCAGGCCTTATAATTAGAAGCTTTTTTCCACAGGTTCGGACAGGATACGTAGGATATGCGTGCGAGACGTGATGCAGCTGATAGGTCGATCAGTTATTTTATCGGTTAGTTCGTTTTTCTTGAGTATGCGGAAGCCGTTACCCTTGACGAAGGCGAGTAATGTTTTAGGAGGTAGGTAATTTTTCGCGATGCGTAATTTTTTCATGCCCATATCGTTGGGGCTTAGCGTAAATCGTGTCCGCTAGAAACTGTAGGATAGATGCGATTAGTTACCTCTTGTGCGATAGATCGCATCACGAAGACCGAGATGCTTCCTCGGTCTTTCGTGTGCTTTTTGTCCGTGATGGAAATTATGGGAATCCGATTGTACCTTTGGTGTGTGAGTGATGAGCTATGTGTGTGTTTGATGCAAGTGCACTTGTATGTATGGCTGATGGTGTATAACGCTTTCCTGGTAGTTAGATACCTTACTTGTAGATAGTTCTTTTAGAACTAACAGTTGTGGTGGTGGGAAGTGTGGAAGGTAAAAACGGATTCCCAATCCAATTTCCATCCAAATAAGTTAAAAATTTAATTAAAAAGCGTAGGGACCATGTAATCTCTCAGTTATTTAGTAGAACAAGGAGGCGATTTTCGTTAGTTCTCCGCTTTTAGAAACGATATGCGTCTTAGATACGGCGGTCGTAGATTAAGCTAGCAGTCTGTAGTAGATACGATGGGTTCCATAAGAAGCATTACTTTCTCTGCGGTTATAATTATTTAATATATATGTAGCCCATGTAACCTTACCTCTTTTCGTTTTTCTTAAGGTTTTACGTTTTAATGTGTGTGTGTTGTATTCTCGAATTTTATTATTCATATTTTACGAATAGAACTGTGTATATCGCTATTGCTTTAGAAAGGTAAATTGCCTAATGTGTGACTTGGTGTTAATTTTATTCTAAGCCTTTATGTACATATATACTGGAAAGTGTACGTGTTGGGTTTTTCTTTTAATATGCAAACGGTGATTAAGTTTACTTTACATGCATTTTTTGTAATCTTTTTCTACAGGTTCAGGATCATTTCTCCGGCTTCCTTGTTGTTGTTGTTGTTGTTTTCGCTGTCGTTTTCGTTTGTCGTTTCGCTGTTCGTTCGTTCGTTCCGTTCATTCTCTGCAGAGGGCGTTCCTCATCACGGACACAAGCAATTCAGTGCCTTCACACACACACAAATCACAGCGAAATAAGTGCAACACTTACCTCTAGATTCCTAAGTTAAACTTGTCGTTTACTTGTGTATTAAATTTTGCTTTTTTGACCTATTGACGTTTGTTTATTGTTTCGTGGTGTGTAACTGTGCTAATCGGTTTAATTTTCATGAATGCATTTTTTTTCAGGCCTTATAATTAGAAGCTTTTTTCCACAGGTTCGGACAGGATACGTAGGATATGCGTGCGAGACGTGATGCAGCTGATAGGTCGATCAGTTATTTTATCGGTTAGTTCGTTTTTCTTGAGTATGCGGAAGCCG
Source organism: Pachydiplax longipennis (assembly GCA_036926295.1). Taxonomy (NCBI): domain Eukaryota; kingdom Metazoa; phylum Arthropoda; class Insecta; order Odonata; family Libellulidae; genus Pachydiplax; species Pachydiplax longipennis. The sequence continues at coordinate 5,695,588 of JAVFKF010000044.1, read as the reverse complement.
GTACCATTGACGAAGGCGAGTAATGTTTTAGGAGGTAGGTAATTTTTCGCGATGCGTAATTTTTTCATGCCCATATCGTTGGGGCTTAGCGTAAATCGTGTCCGTTAGAAACTGTAGGATAGATGCGATTAGTTACCTCTTGTGCGATAGATCGCATCACGAAGACCGAGATGCTTCCTCGGTCTTTCGTGTGCTTTTTGTCCGTGATGGAAATTATGGGAATCCGATTGTACCTTTGGTGTGTGAGTGATGAGCTGTGTGTGTGTTTGATGCAAGTGCACTTGTATGTATGGCTGATGGTGTATAACGCTTTCCTGGTAGTTAGATACCTTACTTGTAGATAGTTCTTTTAGAACTAACAGTTGTGGTGGTGGGAAGTGTGGAAGGTAAAAACGGATTCCCAATCCAATTTCCATCCAAATAAGTTAAAAATTTAATTAAAAAGCGTAGGGACCATGTATTCTCTCAGTTATTTAGTAGAACAAGCAGGCGATATTCGTTAGTTCTCCGTTTTTAGAATCGATATGCCTCTTAGATACTTCGGTCGTAGATTAAGCTAGCAGTCTATAGTAGACACGATGGGTTCAATAAGAAATATTACGTTTTCTGCGATGATAATTGTTTAGTATATATTAGCCCAAGTAACCTTATCCCTATTTCGTATTTCATAAGGTTTTACGTTTTCATGTGTATACATGTATTCGCGAATTTTATTTTTCGTATTTTATGAATAGAACTGTGTATATCGCTATTGCTTTAGAAAGGAAAACTGACTGATGTGTGACTTGGTGTTAATTTTATTCTAAGCCTTTGTGTACATATATACTGGAAAGCGTATGTGTTGGGTTTTTCTTTTAATATGCAAAAGGTGATTAATTTTACTTTACATGCATTTTTTGTAATCTTTTTCTACAGGTTCAAAATAATTTTATTCTAAGCCTTTATATACAGAAATATTTGAAAGATTTCTTGTTGGATTTTTCATTTAATATGCCAAAGGTTATTAATTTTGCTTTTCAGGCACTTATATTTTTTAAATTTTTTTCAACAGGTTAAGGAGCATGACTCTGTCTTCCTTGTTGTTGTTGTTGTTGTTGTTGTTGTTGTTGTTGTTGTTGTTGTTGTTGTTGTTGTTTTTGCTGTCTTTCCGATCCATAATGTAGGTACACTTCCATTTCCGTGATGTTAGGTTGCATTTCAAATGCAGGAGGATGGGGTCCTCTACACCTAATGTCATGGCCGGGGCAACCTCATTCAGTCTTGGGTTTCGTTCGTTTCCGCTTCGAGTCCTCTAAAGTATTTGAGGGTTCCAAGAAATGCCTTGATGGTCTTGAACCCGATGACGATACAGTCCTTACCTAACACCTCCGCGTGGTAGAGGACGGGCAACGTGTACATATGTATATATGTATGCGGCTGAGTTAGGAAGGGGCCGAACGGATACCGGCATACGTATCCAAACTCCATGTCTTCTAATGGAGGAAAGGGCATTCTGTGTCCTGGGGTTGAGAAATCGATCCCGAAGTCGGTAGGGCCATAGGTCGGTGGGGCGGTCTGTGGTGGCATGCTTTGGCATTAAGGGTATCCCACCCTTAATGCCCAGAGGAAATTTCTCTGCAACCACCAGACTTTTATTGTCTGAATTTGCCATTTTTAGCCAGTGTTCAGCTCCTAGTGAGGGCTAGGTTCTCTTGGCCTACAAATAGCTTGTTAGATTGAATAGATGTAGCAGAGTGTACATCTGAAGTTTGAGATGACATAAACTCAATTGAGCTAAATAATTGAAGTGGATACATTGATATATTGACAGCTTTGCTATATCCACAGTGTGATTATATGTATATCCCTTTACTCTCTCATACTACCTGATGAAGCATTATTTTTAGCATTACATCTTGATGACTAGTTACTACTTTGGTATTATGACAAATTTTCCAAAGTAGTCCATTTTTATGCTGCTCTTTTTCAAGTTGCTGCAGGATTTCTCAGCAAGATCTCATTGAGCAGGAAGGCAAAACCATCAGGCTTTTACCAGAACCTGTACTACTTATGTGCTGTTCTGTGTGTGAATATCCTGTTATCCTGAATTTATTGTGCTAGCAGAACAAATGGAAGCAATTGTGAAATGACACTGGCTGAACTTTATCTTCTAACTCCCTATGTCATAGAGTGACATAGGATCATGTGATGAGACAAGCCCCAACAGAGAGACAGTGGTGAGCAACAATAGGGTGCAGGCACCAAGAATCCTCTCTGTGATCTAAGCAACTACAAGTCATAGGCATAGAATTCCATGATTTATATACCTTTCATGGACATTGTATTTAACCAAGTGGTTTCCTTTCTGTAATTTTGCTATGCAAGAACTTAATGTATAAGAACTTTCATTTATTAGTATCATATACATTCATGTGAATGTTTTGCCTTAATATTTTGGTTTTTAAGTAGTATGTTTGATTTGGTAAATCAAACTTTTTCAAGTCAGTCTATGCCAATTATTGTTCTGAATTCAGTGTAGGCCTTCAGAAATGCTTTCTATATGCCTGCATTCAAGCTCCTCTTTGCAAAATTGTCAAAAAGATTTTTATGTGCTCCATTGGTCTTTTTGTCTTCTTCTTGGTCTCTTCACATCTCTTGATGTGAAGTTGAGAACTTTTGTACATGTGTGTGTGTGAATGTGTCTCTCTAAAGAAAAATGTGTGTAGGTGTTTTAAAAGAAAATTTGTGTGTGTGTGTGTGAATGTGTATATTTTTTATTTTCATTGTGTTATTTTGTTTTTGGTATGGTTGTTCTGATTGAGTTTCTCTGAATAGTCACAGAACTTTTAAGGTATAAATATGAGGTTGTATTTCTGTATTGTGCAATTTATGATTGATGTGCATGAAAAAATATGAACTGCCTTTGGGAGGTTTTAGAGGGGTTTCCCTCTCAACATAGGGCAAATGCCAGGCAGATTGGCCATGTGGCCCCCCTCTAAAAATTAAATAAAGATATTAACAATAATTGAATGGCTTTTATAATTTTTATTAAAGCTTCATACCATAACTAATACAGTCAAGGAAAAAGCTATATTTGGTACCTAACATGCCCATATTGGCATATGCTTGACCTTGTAAACAAGTATTGCTTTTCTCAGAGAATCATAAATTTTGTGAGAAAATCTCATGTCGACACTGAGATAAACTTGAGAAAAATAAATATCAGTGTATATCTCTATAAGTAGATTCTAGTTCATACGAGTTAAATTCAATTTAAATTTTCTTTTTCATTCATGAATGCAAGTAAATATGCATTGCTGATGCTTTTATCATATACTTAAAATAATGCAACTTAGGAGACTTAAAAACAGCCTTCTTTCTTAAGTCTTTTCAAATGTCGAGATAATTACGACTTTATTACCTAGATTTCATGCTTATTTAAGGTGTTAAACGAGTATCAAGATATGGATGCCAATTTTCGGGTGATCCTTTGCTGAATTTTGAAGAATTTACAATTTTTGTGCTGACTATGGCTTACGCTAAAAATCGATAAAAATATCGTATTCAGAAAAAGTGTTTGTTCATTCGCAGTTGGCAATTGTGAAGCGCTGGTTATGCTCTGGGGAAAAAAGAATTACTTACATTATAGTTTCAAGGCGAATTAGAGTACTTATTTCAAAGCGCCTTCGACAAGGAGGGAAACTGAATTAATTCAAGGCAAGGTGCAAATCGAGATTCAATATATTAAACATAAAAAGAGAAAAAAATACAAATATGAAGTTATAAGAAAGTGATAGTGCCGAAAAATAAGTAATTATTGAATCTTTTAGCATTGAATGATTATACAGTGTCCGAGAGAAATAATCTAACAATCTCTTGTAAAAATACCGTTCTTTCAACGAATTTCGGCTTAATTTATAAGATTTTGAGAATATCTAGCTAAATCGGCCCTTAATTGACCGAATTTCGGCCTAGTTTGGAAGATTTTTCGAATATCTTACTAAATAAGCCGTTTTTCTTAACAAAATCTCCGCGTAATTTGGAAGATTTAGCGAAATTCTTGCTAAATAAGCCGTTACTTTAACAAAATTTTGGCTCAATTTGGAAGTTTTTGCGAAATTCTTGCTAAATAAACCGTTTTTTGACGAAATTTCGGCTCAATGTGGAAGATTTTGCGAAATTCTTGCTGTTTAAGACGTTTTGCGACAAAATATTTGATTAATTCGGAAGATTTTTAGAATATCTTGCTAAATAAGACGTTTTTTGATGAAATTATCGCTTAATTTGGAAGATTTTTAGAATATCTTGCTAAATAAGACGTTTTTTGATGAAATTATCGCTTAATGTGGAAGATTTTTAGAATATCTTGCTAAATAAGACGTTTTTTGATGAAATTATCGCTTAATTTGGAAGATTTTTAGAATATCTTGCTAAATAAGCCGTTTTTTGACAAAATTTCCGCCTAATTTCGAAGATTTTGCGAATATATTGCTAAATAAGCCGTTTGTTTAACAAAATTTCGGCTCAATTTGGAAGATTTTGCGAAATTCTTGCTAAATAAGCCGTTTGTTTAACAAAATTTCGACTCAATTTGGAAGATTTTGCGAAATTCTTGCTAAATAAGCCGTTTTTTGACGAAATTTCGGCAAAATTTGGAAGCTTTTGCGAATATCTTGCTAAGTAAGCCGTTTTGTTTACGTAATTTGAGCTTATTTTGGAAGATTTTGAGAATATCTTGATAAATAAGCCGTTTCTTGACGAAATTTTCGCATAATTTGGAAGATTTTGCGAATATATAGCGAAATAAGACGTTTTGTGACAAAATATTTCGTTAATTCGGAAGATCTTCCGAATATCTTGCTAAATAAGCCGTTTTTTATTTGTAATATCGGCTTAATTTTAAGATTTTGCGAAATTCTTGCTAAGCAAGCTGTTTTTTGACAATATTTTTGGTTAATTTGGAAGATTCAGCGAATATCTTGCTAAATATGCCGATTCTTGACGAAATATCGGCTTAATTTGGAAGATTTTGCGAATATCTTGCTAAATAAGCCGTTTTTTGAAGAAATTTCGGCATAATTTGGAAGATTTGGCGAATATCTTGCTAAATAAGCCGTATTTTGACGAAATTTCGGCTCAATTTGGAAGATTTTGCGAAATTCTTGCAAAAGAAACGTTTTTTGACGAAATTTCGGCATAATTTGGAAGAATTTCCGAATATCTTGTTAAAAAAGCCGTTTCTTTAACAAAATTTCGGCTCAATGTGGAAGATTTTGCGAAATTCTTGCTATTTAAGACGTTTTCTGACAAAATATTTCATTAATTCGGAAGATTTTAGAATATCTTGCTAAATGAGACGTTTTTTGATGAAATTATCGCTTAATTTGGAAGATTTTTAGAATATCTTGCTAAATAAGCCGTTTTTTGACAAAATTTCCGCCTAATTTCGAAGATTTTGCGAATATATAGCTAAATAAGCCGTTTGTTTAACAAATGTTCGGCTCATATTCGAAGATTTTGCGAAATTCTTGCTAAATAAGCCGTTTTTTGACGAAATTTCGGCGAAATTTGGAAGATTTTGCGAATATCTTGCTAAGTAAGCCGTTTTTGACAGAATTTCGGCTTAATTTGGATGATATTCCAAATATTTTGCTTAATAAGCCATTTTTTATTAAAATCTCCGCTTAATTTGGAAGATTTTGCGAAATTCTTGCTCAGTAAGCAGTTTTTTGACCAAATTTTGGCTTAATTTGCAAGATATTCCGAAGATGTTGCTAAATATGCCGTTTTTTTTAACAAAATCTCCGCTTAATTTGGAAGATTTTGCGAAATTCATGTTAAATAAGCCGTTTCTTTAACAAAATTTCGGCTCAATTGGGAAGATTTTGCGAAATTCTTGCTAAATAAGCCGTTTTTTGAAGAAATTTCGGCATAATTTGGAAGATTTGGCGAATATCTTGCTAAATAAGGCGTTTCTTTAAAAAAATCTCGGCTCAATTTGGAAGATTTTGCAAAATTCTTGCTAAATAAGCCGTATTTTGACGAAATTTCGTCTCAATGTGGAAGATTTTGCGAAATTCTTGCAAAATAAGACGTTTTGTGACAAAAGATTTGGATAATTTGGAAGATTTTTAGAATATCTTGCTAAATAAGCAGTTTTATGATCAAATTTCGGCTTAATTTAGTAGATTTTGCGAATATCTTACTAAATAAGCCGTTCTTTAACAAAATCTCCGTTTAATTTGGAAGATTTTGCGGAATTCTTGCTAAATATACCGTTTTTTGACGAAATTTCGGCTCAATGTGGAAGATTTTGCGAAATTCTTGCTATTTAAGACATTTTGTGACAAAATATTTGATTAATTCGGAAGATTTTTAGAATATCTTGCTAAATAAGACGATTTTTGATGAAATTTCGGCATAATTTGGAAGATTTTTAGAATATCTTGTTAAAAAAGCCGTTTCTTTAACAAAATTTCGGCTCAATTTGGAAGATTTTGCGAAATTCCTGCTAAATAACCGTTTTTTGACGAAATTTCGGCATAATTTGGAAGATTTTCCGAATATCTTGTTAAAAAAGCCGTTTCTTTAACAAAATTTCGGCTCAATTTGGAAGATTATGCGAAATTCCTGCTAAATAACCGTTTTTTGACGAAATTTCGGCATAATTTGGAAGATTTTCCGAATATCTTGTTAAAAAAGCCGTTTCTTTAACAAAATTTCGGCTCAATTTGGAAGATTTTGCGAAATTCTTGCTATTTAAGACGTTTTGTGACAAAATATTTGATTAATTCGGAAGATTTTTAGAATATCTTGCTAAATAGGCCGTTTTTTGACAAAATTTCCGCCTAATTTCGAATATTTTGCGAATATATTGCTAAATAAGCCGTTTGTTTAACAAAATTTCGGCTCAATTTGGAAGATTTATCGAATATCTTGCTAAGTAAGCCGTTTTTTGACCGAATTTTGGCTTAATTTGGATGATTTTCCAAATATTTTGCTTAATAAGCCATTTTTTAACAAAATCTCCGCTTAATTTGGAAGATTTTGCGAAATTCTTGTTAAATAAGCCGTTTCTTTAACAAAATTTCAGCTCAATTTGGAAGATTTTGCGAAATTCTTGCTAAGTAAGCCATTTCTTTGACAAAATTTCGGCTCAATTTGAAAGATTTTGCGAAATTCTTGCTAAATAAGACGTTTTTTGACAAAATATTTGGTTAATTCGGAAGATTTTGCGAATATCTTGCTAAATAAACCATTTTCTTTACGAAAATATCGGCTCAATATGGAAGATTTTGTGAATATATTGCGAAATAAGACGTTTTGTGACAAAATATTTTGTTAATTCGGAAGATTTTTCGAATATCTTGCAAAATAAGACGTTTTCTATGTAATATCGGCAGAATTCGTAAGATTTTGCGAAATTCTTGCTAAACAAGCCGTTTTTTGACAAAATTTTTGGTTAATTTGGATGATTCTTCGAGTATCTTGCTAAATTAGCCGTATTTTGACGAAATTTCGGCTCAATGTGGACGATTTTGCGATGTTCTTGTTAGACAAGACGTTTTGTGACAAAAGATTTGGATAATTTGGAAGATATTTAGAATATCTTGCTAAATAAGACGTTTTTTGATGAAATTATCAATTAATTTGGAAGATTTTGCGAATATATAGCTAAATAAGCCGTTTGTTTAACAAAATTTCGGCTCAATTTCGAAGATTTTGCGAAATTCTTGCTAAATAAGACGTTTTTTGACGAAATTACTGCATAATTTGGAAGATTTTCCGAATATCTTGTTAAATAAGCCGTTTCTTTAACAAAATTTCGGCTCAATTTGGAAGATTTTGCGAAATTCTTGCTAAATAAGACGTTTTTTGACAAAATATTTGGTTAATTCGGAAGATTTTTCGAATATCTTGCAAAATAATCCGTTTTTTATGTAATATCGGCTTCATTCGCAAGTTTTTGCGAAATTCTTGCTAAACAAGCCGTTTTTTGACAAAATTTTTTGTTAATTTGGAAGATTTTGCGAATATATTGCGAAATATAACGTTTTGTAACAAAATATTTGGTTAATTCGGAAGATCTTCCGAATTGAGCCGAACTTTTGTTAAAGAAACGGCATATTTAGCAAGATATTCCTAAAATCTTCGAAATTAGGAGGAAATTTCGTCAAAAAACGGTATATTTAGCAAGAATTCCGCAAAATCTTCCAAATTAAGCGGAGATTTTGTTAAAAAACGGCTTATTTAGTAAGATATTCGCAAAATCCTCCAAATTAAGCCGAAATTTAATCATAAAACTGCTTATTTAGCAAGATATTCTAAAAATCTTCCAAATTATCCCAATCTTTTGTCACAAAACGTCTTATTTAGCAAGAATATCGCAAGATCTTCCACATTGAGCCGAAATTTCGTCAAAATACTGCTTATTTAGCAAGAATTTCGCAAAATCTTCCAAATTGAGCCGAAGTTTTGTTAAAGAAACGGCTTATTTAGGAAGATATTCGCCAAAGCTTCCAAATTATGCCGAAATTTCTTCAACAAACGGCTTATTTAGCATGATATTCGCAAAATCTCCCAAAGTATGCCAAAATTTCGTTAAAAAACGGCTTATTTAGCAAGATATTTGCAAAATCTGCCAAATTAAGCCGAAATTTCGTCAAAAAACGGCTTATTTAGCAAGATATTCTCAAAATCTTCCAAATTGAGCCAAAATTTTGTTAAAGAAACGGCTTATTTAGCAAGACATTCGCCAAATCTTCGAAATTATGCCGAAATTTCTTCGAAAAACAGCTTATTTAGCATGATATTCGCAAAATCTCCAAAATTATGCAGAAATTTCGTTAAAAAACGGCTTATTTAGATAGATATTCGCAAAATCTTCCAAATTATGCCGAAATGTCGTCAAAAAACGGCTTATTTAGCAAGATATTCGCAAAATCTTCCAAATTAAGCCGAAATTTCGTCAAGAATCGGCATATTTAGCAAGATATTCGCTGTATCTTCCAAATTAACCAAAAATATTGTCAAAAAACGGCTTGTTTAGCAAGAATTTCGCAAAATCTTGCAAATAAACCCGTTATTACATAAAAAAACGGCTTATTTAGCAAGATATTCGGAAGATCTTCCGAATTAACCAAAAATTTGTCACAAGACGTCATATTTCGCAATATATTCGCAAAATCTTCCAAATTGAGCTGATATTTTGTTAAAGAAAAGGTTTATTTAGCAAGATATTCGCAATATCTTCGAAATTTAACAAAAATTTTGTAAAAAAGAGTCTTAAATAGCAAGAAAATCGTTCAATCTTCCGAATGAAAGCAAAATTTTGTCAGAGAAAGCTTATTTAGCAAGAATTTCGAAAAACCTTCCAAAACCAAGCCAAAAATTCGTCACAAAAATGTCTTATTTAGTAAGTTATGCGCAAAATCTACGAAATTAACCAAACATTTGGTCAAAAAACGGCTTATTTCGCAAGATATTCGCAGAATCTTCCAAATTTTGCCAAAATTTCGTCAAAAAATGGCTTATTTAGCAAGAATTTCGCAAAATCTTCCAAATTGAGCCGAAATTTTGTTAAACAAACGGCTTATTTAGCAATATATTCGCAAAATCTTCGAAATTAGGCGGAAATTTTGTCAAAAACGGCTTATTTAGCAAGATATTCTAAAAATCTTCCAAATTAAGCGATAATTTCATCAAAAAACGTCTTATTTAGCAAGATATTCTAAAAATCTTCCGAATTAATCAAATATTTTGTCACAAAATGTCTTAAATAGCAAGAATTTCGCAAAATCTTCCACATTGAGCCGAAATTTCGTCAAAAAACGGTATATTTAGCAAGAATTCCGCAAAATCTTCCAAATTAAACGGAGATTTTGTTAAAGAACGGCTTATTTAGTAAGATATTCGCAAAATCTACCAAATTAAGCCGAAATTTGATCATAAAACTGCTTATTTAGCAAGATATTCTAAAAATCTTCCAAATTATCCAATTCTTTTGTCACAAAACGTCTTATTTAGCAAGAATATCGCAAGATCTTCCACAGTGAGCCGAAATTTCGTCAAAATACGGCTTATTTAGCAAGAATTTCGCAAAATCTTCCAAATTGAGCCGAAGTTTTGTTAAAGAAACGGCTTATTTAGCAAGATATTCGCCAAAGCTTCCAAATTATGCCGTAATTTCTTCAAAAAACGGCTTATTTAGCATGATATTCGCAAAATCTCCCAAAGTATGCCAAAATTTCGTCAAAAAACGGCTTATTTAGCAAGATATTCGCAAAATCGTCCAAATTAAGCCGAAATTTCGTCAAGAATCGGCATATTTAGCAAGATATTCGCTGTATCTTCCAAATTAACCAAAAATATTGTCAAAAAACGGCTTGTTTAGCAAGAATTTCGCAAAATCTTGCAAATTAAGCCGATATTACATAAAAAAACGGCTTATTTAGCAAGATATTCGGAAGATCTTCCGAATTAACCAAAAATTTGTCACAAAACGTCATATTTCGCAATATATTCGCAAAATCTTCCAAAGTGAGCTGATATTTTGTTAAAGAAAAGGTTTATTTAGCAAGATATTCGCAATATCTTCGAAATTTAACAAAAATTTTGTAAAAAAGAGTCTTAAATAGCAAGAAAATCGTTCAATCTTCCGAACGAAAGCAAAATTTTGTCAGAGAAAGCTTATTTAGCAAGAATTTTGCAAAATCTTCCAAATTGAGCCGAGATTTTTTTAAAGAACCGCCTTATTTAGTAAGTTATGCGCAAAATCTACGAAATTAACCAAACATTTGGTCAAAAAACGGCTTATTTCGTAATATAGTCGCAAAATCTTCCGAATTAACCAAATATTTTGTCAAAAAACGTCTTATTTAGTAAGAATTTCGCAAAATCTTCCAAATTGAGCCGAAATTTTGTCAAAGAAACGGCTTATTTAGCAAGATATATTCGCAAATTCTTCCAAATTAAGCGGAGATTTTGTTAAAAAATAGCTTATTAAGTAAGATATTCCGAAAATCGTCCAAATTTAGCCGAAATTCGGTCAAAAAACGGCTTACTTAGCAAGATATTCGCAGAATCTTCCAAATTTTGCCAAAATTTCGTCAAAAAATGGCTTATTTAGCAAGAATTTCGCAAAATCTTCCAAATTGAGCCGAAATTTTGTTAAACAAACGGCTTATTTAGCAATATATTCGCAAAATCTTCGAAATTAGGCGGAAATTTTGTCAAAAACGGCTTATTTAGCAAGATATTCTAAAAATCTTCCAAATTAAGCGATAATTTCATCAAAAAACGTCTTATTTAGCAAGATATTCTAAAAATCTTCCGAATTAATCAAATATTTTGTCGCAAAACGTCTTAAACAGCAAGAATTTCGCAAAATCTTCCACATTCAGCCGAAATTTCGTCAAAAAACGGTTTATTTAGCAAGAATTTCGCAAAAACTTCCAAATTGAGCCAAAATTTTGTTAAAGTAACGGCTTATTTAGCAAGAATTTCGCTAAATCTTCCAAATTACGCGGATTCAACAATTATTTCCTTTGTCACAAAACGTCTTATTTCGCTATATATTCGCAAAATCTTCCAAATTATGCGAAAATTTCGTCAAGAAACGGCTTATTTATCAAGATATTCTCAAAATCTTCCAAAATGAGCTCAAATTACGTAAACAAAACGGCTTATTTAGCAAGAATTTCGGAAAATCTTCCAAATTAAGCCGAAATTTGGTCTAAAAAACGGCTGATTTAGTAAGATATCCGCAAAATCTTCCAAATTGAGCCGAAATTTTGTCAAAGAAACGGCTTATTTAGCAAGATATTCGCAAAATCTTTGAAATTAGGCGAAAATTTCGTCAAAAAACGGCTTATTTAGTAAGAATTTTGCAAAATCTTCCAAATTAAGCGGAGATTTTGTTAAAAAATAGCTTATTAAGCAAAATATTCCGAAAATCGTCCAAATTAAGCCGAAATTCGGTCAAAAAACGGCTTACTTAGCAAGATATTCGCAAAAGCTTCCAAATTTTGCCGAAATTTCGTCAAAAAACGGCTTATTTAGCAAGAATTTCGCAAAATCTTCCAAATTGAGCCGAAATTTTGTTAAACAAACGGCTTATTTAGCAATATATTCGCAAAATCTTCGAAATTAGGCGGAAATTTTGTCCAAAAACGGCTTATTTAGCAAGATATTCTAAAAATCTTCCAAATTAAGCGATAATTTCATCAAAAAACGTCTTATTTAGCAAGATATTCTAAAAATCTTCCACATTAAGCGATAATTTCATCAAAAAACGTCTTATTTAGCAAGATATTCTAAAAATCTTCCAAATTAAGCGATAATTTCATCAAAAAACGTCTTATTTAGCAAGATATTCTAAAAATCTTCCGAATTAATCAAATATTTTGTCGTAAAACGTCTTAAACAGCAAGAATTTCGCAAAATCTTCCACATTGAGCCGAAATTTCGTCAAAAAACGGTTTATTTAGCAAGAATTTCGCAAAAACTTCCAAATTGAGCCAAAATTTTGTTAAAGTAACGGCTTATTTAGCAAGAATTTCGCTAAATCTTCCAAATTACGCGGAGATTTTGTTAAGAAAAACGGCTTATTTAGTAAGATATTCGAAAAATCTTCCAAACTAGGCCGAAATTCGGTCAATTAAGGGCCGATTTAGCTAGATATTCTCAAAATCTTATAAATTAAGCCGAAATTCGTTGAAAGAACGGTATTTTTACAAGAGATTGTTAGATTATTTCTCTCGGACACTGTATAATCATTCAATGCTAAAAGATTCAATAATTACTTATTTTTCGGCACTATCACTTTCTTATAACTTCATATTTGTATTTTTTTCTCTTTTTATGTTTAATATATTGAATCTCGATTTGCACCTTGCCTTGAATTAATTCAGTTTCCCTCCTTGTCGAAGGCGCTTTGAAATAAGTACTCTAATTCGCCTTGAAACTATAATGTAAGTAATTCTTTTTTCCCCAGAGCATAACCAGCGCTTCACAATTGCCAACTGCGAATGAACAAACACTTTTTCTGAATACGATATTTTTATCGATTTTTAGCGTAAGCCATAGTCAGCACAAAAATTGTAAATTCTTCAAAATTCAGCAAAGGATCACCCGAAAATTGGCATCCATATCTTGATACTCGTTTAACACCTTAAATAAGCATGAAATCTAGGTAATAAAGTCGTAATTATCTCGACATTTGAAAAGACTTAAGAAAGAAGGCTGTTTTTAAGTCTCCTAAGTTGCATTATTTTAAGTATATGATAAAAGCATCAGCAATGCATATTTACTTGCATTCATGAATGAAAAAGAAAATTTAAATTGAATTTAACTCGTATGAACTAGAATCTACTTATAGAGATATACACTGATATTTATTTTTCTCAAGTTTATCTCAGTGTCGACATGAGATTTTCTCACAAAATTTATGATTCTCTGAGAAAAGCAATACTTGTTTACAAGGTCAAGCATATGCCAATATGGGCATGTTAGGTACCAAATATAGCTTTTTCCTTGACTGTATTAGTTATGGTATGAAGCTTTAATAAAAATTATAAAAGCCATTCAATTATTGTTAATATCTTTATTTAATTTTTAGAGGGGGGCCACATGGCCAATCTGCCTGGCATTTGCCCTATGTTGAGAGGGAAACCCCTCTAAAACCTCCCAAAGGCAGTTCATATTTTTTCATGCACATCAATCATAAATTGCACAATACAGAAATACAACCTCATATTTATACCTTAAAAGTTCTGTGACTATTCAGAGAAACTCAATCAGAACAACCATACCAAAAACAAAATAACACAATGAAAATAAAAAATATACACATTCACACACACACACACAAATTTTCTTTTAAAACACCTACACACATTTTTCTTTAGAGAGACACATTCACACACACACATGTACAAAAGTTCTCAACTTCACATCAAGAGATGTGAAGAGACCAAGAAGAAGACAAAAAGACCAATGGAGCACATAAAAATCTTTTTGACAATTTTGCAAAGAGGAGCTTGAATGCAGGCATATAGAAAGCATTTCTGAAGGCCTACACTGAATTCAGAACAATAATTGGCATAGACTGACTTGAAAAAGTTTGATTTACCAAATCAAACATACTACTTAAAAACCAAAATATTAAGGCAAAACATTCACATGAATGTATATGATACTAATAAATGAAAGTTCTTATACATTAAGTTCTTGCATAGCAAAATTACAGAAAGGAAACCACTTGGTTAAATACAATGTCCATGAAAGGTATATAAATCATGGAATTCTATGCCTATGACTTGTAGTTGCTTAGATCACAGAGAGGATTCTTGGTGCCTGCACCCTATTGTTGCTCACCACTGTCTCTCTGTTGGGGCTTGTCTCATCACATGATCCTATGTCACTCTATGACATAGGGAGTTAGAAGATAAAGTTCAGCCAGTGTCATTTCACAATTGCTTCCATTTGTTCTGCTAGCACAATAAATTCAGGATAACAGGATATTCACACACAGAACAGCACATAAGTAGTACAGGTTCTGGTAAAAGCCTGATGGTTTTGCCTTCCTGCTCAATGAGATCTTGCTGAGAAATCCTGCAGCAACTTGAAAAAGAGCAGCATAAAAATGGACTACTTTGGAAAATTTGTCATAATACCAAAGTAGTAACTAGTCATCAAGATGTAATGCTAAAAATAATGCTTCATCAGGTAGTATGAGAGAGTAAAGGGATATACATATAATCACACTGTGGATATAGCAAAGCTGTCAATATATCAATGTATCCACTTCAATTATTTAGCTCAATTGAGTTTATGTCATCTCAAACTTCAGATGTACACTCTGCTACATCTATTCAATCTAACAAGCTATTTGTAGGCCAAGAGAACCTAGCCCTCACTAGGAGCTGAACACTGGCTAAAAATGGCAAATTCAGACAATAAAAGTCTGGTGGTTGCAGAGAAATTTCCTCTGGGCATTAAGGGTGGGATACCCTTAATGCCAAAGCATGCCACCACAGACCGCCCCACCGACCTATGGCCCTACCGACTTCGGGATCGATTTCTCAACCCCAGGACACAGAATGCCCTTTCCTCCATTAGAAGACATGGAGTTTGGATACGTATGCCGGTATCCGTTCGGCCCCTTCCTAACTCAGCCGCATACATATATACATATGTACACGTTGCCCGTCCTCTACCACGCGGAGGTGTTAGGTAAGGACTGTATCGTCATCGGGTTCAAGACCATCAAGGCATTTCTTGGAACCCTCAAATACTTTAGAGGACTCGAAGCGGAAACGAACGAAACCCAAGACTGAATGAGGTTGCCCCGGCCATGACATTAGGTGTAGAGGACCCCATCCTCCTGCATTTGAAATGCAACCTAACATCACGGAAATGGAAGTGTACCTACATTATGGATCGGAAAGACAGCAAAAACAACAACAACAACAACAACAACAACAACAACAACAACAACAACAACAACAACAAGGAAGACAGAGTCATGCTCCTTAACCTGTTGAAAAAAATTTAAAAAATATAAGTGCCTGAAAAGCAAAATTAATAACCTTTGGCATATTAAATGAAAAATCCAACAAGAAATCTTTCAAATATTTCTGTATATAAAGGCTTAGAATAAAATTATTTTGAACCTGTAGAAAAAGATTACAAAAAATGCATGTAAAGTAAAATTAATCACCTTTTGCATATTAAAAGAAAAACCCAACACATACGCTTTCCAGTATATATGTACACAAAGGCTTAGAATAAAATTAACACCAAGTCACACATCAGTCAGTTTTCCTTTCTAAAGCAATAGCGATATACACAGTTCTATTCATAAAATACGAAAAATAAAATTCGCGAATACATGTATACACATGAAAACGTAAAACCTTATGAAATACGAAATAGGGATAAGGTTACTTGGGCTAATATATACTAAACAATTATCATCGCAGAAAACGTAATATTTCTTATTGAACCCATCGTGTCTACTATAGACTGCTAGCTTAATCTACGACCGAAGTATCTAAGAGGCATATCGATTCTAAAAACGGAGAACTAACGAATATCGCCTGCTTGTTCTACTAAATAACTGAGAGAATACATGGTCCCTACGCTTTTTAATTAAATTTTTAACTTATTTGGATGGAAATTGGATTGGGAATCCGTTTTTACCTTCCACACTTCCCACCACCACAACTGTTAGTTCTAAAAGAACTATCTACAAGTAAGGTATCTAACTACCAGGAAAGCGTTATACACCATCAGCCATACATACAAGTGCACTTGCATCAAACACACACACAGCTCATCACTCACACACCAAAGGTACAATCGGATTCCCATAATTTCCATCACGGACAAAAAGCACACGAAAGACCGAGGAAGCATCTCGGTCTTCGTGATGCGATCTATCGCACAAGAGGTAACTAATCGCATCTATCCTACAGTTTCTAACGGACACGATTTACGCTAAGCCCCAACGATATGGGCATGAAAAAATTACGCATCGCGAAAAATTACCTACCTCCTAAAACATTACTCGCCTTCGTCAATGGTACCGGCTTCCGCATACTCAAGAAAAACGAACTAACCGATAAAATAACTGATCGACCTATCAGCTGCATCACGTCTCGCACGCATATCCTACGTATCCTGTCCGAACCTGTGGAAAAAAGCTTCTAATTATAAGGCCTGAAAAAAAATGCATTCATGAAAATTAAACCGATTAGCACAGTTACACACCACGAAACAATAAACAAACGTCAATAGGTCAAAAAAGCAAAATTTAATACACAAGTAAACGACAAGTTTAACTTAGGAATCTAGAGGTAAGTGTTGCACTTATTTCGCTGTGATTTGTGTGTGTGTGAAGGCACTGAATTGCTTGTGTCCGTGATGAGGAACGCCCTCTGCAGAGAATGAACGGAACGAACGAACGAACAGCGAAACGACAAACGAAAACGACAGCGAAAACAACAACAACAACAACAAGGAAGCCGGAGAAATGATCCTGAACCTGTAGAAAAAGATTACAAAAAATGCATGTAAAGTAAACTTAATCACCGTTTGCATATTAAAAGAAAAACCCAACACGTACACTTTCCAGTATATATGTACATAAAGGCTTAGAATAAAATTAACACCAAGTCACACATTAGGCAATTTACCTTTCTAAAGCAATAGCGATATACACAGTTCTATTCGTAAAATATGAATAATAAAATTCGAGAATACAACACACACACATTAAAACGTAAAACCTTAAGAAAAACGAAAAGAGGTAAGGTTACATGGGCTACATATATATTAAATAATTATAACCGCAGAGAAAGTAATGCTTCTTATGGAACCCATCGTATCTACTACAGACTGCTAGCTTAATCTACGACCGCCGTATCTAAGACGCATATCGTTTCTAAAAGCGGAGAACTAACGAAAATCGCCTCCTTGTTCTACTAAATAACTGAGAGATTACATGGTCCCTACGCTTTTTAATTAAATTTTTAACTTATTTGGATGGAAATTGGATTGGGAATCCGTTTTTACCTTCCACACTTCCCACCACCACAACTGTTAGTTCTAAAAGAACTATCTACAAGTAAGGTATCTAACTACCAGGAAAGCGTTATACACCATCAGCCATACATACAAGTGCACTTGCATCAAACACACACACAGCTCATCACTCACACACCAAAGGTACAATCGGATTCCCATAATTTCCATCACGGACAAAAAGCACACGAAAGACCGAGGAAGCATCTCGGTCTTCGTGATGCGATCTATCGCACAAGAGGTAACTAATCGCATCTATCCTACAGTTTCTAACGGACACGATTTACGCTAAGCCCCAACGATATGGGCATGAAAAAATTACGCATCGCGAAAAATTACCTACCTCCTAAAACATTACTCGCCTTCGTCAATGGTACCGGCTTCCGCATACTCAAGAAAAACGAACTAACCGATAAAATAACTGATCGACCTATCAGCTGCATCACGTCTCGCACGCATATCCTACGTATCCTGTCCGAACCTGTGGAAAAAAGCTTCTAATTATAAGGCCTGAAAAAAAATGCATTCATGAAAATTAAACCGATTAGCACAGTTACACACCACGAAACAATAAACAAACGTCAATAGGTCAAAAAAGCAAAATTTAATACACAAGTAAACGACAAGTTTAACTTAGGAATCTAGAGGTAAGTGTTGCACTTATTTCGCTGTGATTTGTGTGTGTGTGAAGGCACTGAATTGCTTGTGTCCGTGATGAGGAACGCCCTCTGCAGAGAATGAACGGAACGAACGAACGAACAGCGAAACGACAAACGAAAACGACAGCGAAAACAACAACAACAACAACAAGGAAGCCGGAGAAATGATCCTGAACCTGTAGAAAAAGATTACAAAAAATGCATGTAAAGTAAACTTAATCACCGTTTGCATATTAAAAGAAAAACCCAACACGTACACTTTCCAGTATATATGTACATAAAGGCTTAGAATAAAATTAACACCAAGTCACACATTAGGCAATTTACCTTTCTAAAGCAATAGCGATATACACAGTTCTATTCGTAAAATATGAATAATAAAATTCGAGAATACAACACACACACATTAAAACGTAAAACCTTAAGAAAAACGAAAAGAGGTAAGGTTACATGGGCTACATATATATTAAATAATTATAACCGCAGAGAAAGTAATGCTTCTTATGGAACCCATCGTATCTACTACAGACTGCTAGCTTAATCTACGACCGCCGTATCTAAGACGCATATCGTTTCTAAAAGCGGAGAACTAACGAAAATCGCCTCCTTGTTCTACTAAATAACTGAGAGATTACATGGTCCCTACGCTTTTTAATTAAATTTTTAACTTATTTGGATGGAAATTGGATTGGGAATCCGTTTTTACCTTCCACACTTCCCACCACCACAACTGTTAGTTCTAAAAGAACTATCTACAAGTAAGGTATCTAACTACCAGGAAAGCGTTATACACCATCAGCCATACATACAAGTGCACTTGCATCAAACACACACATAGCTCATCACTCACACACCAAAGGTACAATCGGATTCCCATAATTTCCATCACGGACAAAAAGCACACGAAAGACCGAGGAAGCATCTCGGTCTTCGTGATGCGATCTATCGCACAAGAGGTAACTAATCGCATCTATCCTACAGTTTCTAACGGACACGATTTACGCTAAGCCCCAACGATATGGGCATGAAAAAATTACGCATCGCGAAAAATTACCTACCTCCTAAAACATTACTCGCCTTCGTCAAGGGTACCGGCTTCCGCATACTCAAGAAAAACGAACTAACCGATAAAATAACTGATCGACCTATCAGCTGCATCACGTCTCGCACGCATATCCTACGTATCCTGTCCGAACCTGTGGAAAAAAGCTTCTAATTATAAGGCCTGAAAAAAAATGCATTCATGAATATTAAATCGATTAGCACAGTTACACACCACGAAACAATAAACAAACGTCAATAGGTCATGGCATGAAAAAGCAAAATTTATTACACAAGTAAACGATAAGTTAAACTTAGGAATCTAGAGGTAAGTGTTGCACTTATTTCACTGTGATTTGTGTTTGTGTGTGTGAAGGCACTGAATTGCTAGCGTCCGTGATGAGATCCACAGGGACCTCCAGAACACCCTCTTCGGAGGAAGAACGGAACGAACGAACAGCGAAACGACAAACGAAAACGACAGCGAAAACAACAACAACAACCACAAGGAAGACTGAGCCATGATCCTGAACCTGTAGAAAAAATACAAATTGTTCCTGAAAAGAAATTTATCATCATTGGCATATTTAGTTAAATACCCAACACTTACTATTTCATACATATAACAGTAGCAGTGGATGAAACATTGAATTCGCAAATTCAATACCGTAAACAGCGCGCAAAAAGTTGGAATCTGGGAGGGATGCTCAAACGCTCCTTAGTTTCCCGAAGGTACGCTGACGTGATTGGTAGTGTTCCTCCGTCGGCGCGGCTTGTAGAAGTAAGGATCTCCTATTCTGCCTTAGTGTTCGACTTCTGGGGTGGTGAGCCTAAAAACAATAATATACAAATATTGTTTTTTACCATGGTTTTCCTCAACCACTTTCAAAGCAAAAATTGGATGAATTTGGATTCTAATGATCCGTCGAACATTTTTGAAACTGTGATTACTCTCTTAAAATTTACCATGAAAGGCTGATTTTTTCTTCAATTGCTCTTTTTATTATTTATAGGAAATTATCCAGGGATACACTATTTTTTATCAGAACTAAGGGTGAATGGAGTAAAAAATTATTATAAAACTCAAGAACACAATACTTTTATGCTTTCGAATAACTTTCGTGGCAAATGAAGCAATTCTAATGAGGAAATCTTAAAAGAGAATATGGGGAAAAATTTTACGAAATTCCGCCCATCAATATCGCTCGAGTTTGAACGCATTTTTCGATCGAAATGGACTTTTATCTTATACACCAGTGAGCTTTTGAGTCCTTATGAAAACATTTTTTAAATCGTCTTTCGGCCACAGAAACGGGCTCTCGGGAATACTGTGCGACGCTTATGACTCCCTATGACGTCACAGCCACAAGCACTCGGCTTCCGCCGAAACCCTCAAGTTTCAAAATTGTTCAAATTTGATGAAGCCGTAATAAAGTACATATGGCACTAATTTACAAATAGTTTTCACTGTTGAGAATGAATTAACTTATACTATCATTTCTGAATGTGAAAATGCATATTTTTAAATGAGGTTTACCTCCCTATTGCAGATGATACGGTCTTCTATGCTAGCAATAGAAGAATTTTCGCCAAATAAACGTGGATTGGACGCTAGATGGGTGCAAAATTCTCCCATTTAAAATACATTACTGCGATATATAAGAATTTTTTATGAATATGAAATTGTCTTTCACTATGGCATGTAAGGCGGAAATTAAAATATTTTCATGGGGAATTTCCCGAGAAAATAAATCCGTAACCCAGCATGTGAGCAGCAGTAAAGAATACGTTTTGCAAAAGCTGTTTACCGTTTTCCTGATGGTCCGTGGTTCGACGCCAGGGTACCACTTGCATTCTACTATACTATTACTTGAGAAATTCGGAATTACGTTTGAGGACCTTACAATATGATATCGACTTGAAATTCAGCATATGCTAAGAAGGGTCTTTATCACGACTTAATGGGCGGCGACGTCATAGGTAATGGACCTTGGCTCGATGCCAGACCGGTTATGTTTTCCCTCTATGACATATGCTTAAGTGAACAGAGGAATGTTTTTGCAAACTGTTTCGAAGATAATCAGATGTTTTGGTAAATATTCACCAATTAACTTGTAGTATGCAAGCAACATTTACTCTTAAGTAATAATTTTGCCATTTCTATAACTCAGCATTGTTTATCCCTTATAGTGCCATTCGATCCGGATAGTGCGTACCTCTAATTTTTGCGTAAAACGATTTAAATACTCTATTTGGTAATTTAAATAACAATTAACTTTAATATAAATATAATCCATCAATGACCAAGTTATTACATGTCTGAATTACCTTAGAGCCAATATCACCGCGGATCTAATCACCGGTTGCCACCTCCTTCATTAACTTTTCCGTAGCTTGCTCAAAATCACACGATTGAAATCGGCTTCAATTTTGGTTTAAATGACCAAAAGAGGTGAACCCTTTTTAAACGATGCGCTAATTATTTGAAAAATATCGCATACACTATTGGGTGAACTCCGTGCTCTATCGCAGGAATTGCATATATCTGCGGAAAGAAGCTGGGAACAATAAATGCAATGATCCATCCCCAAACCGTAAATCGGAAGTCGATAAATGTTAGCGATGTGTTCTACCTTAGGAAGATTGATATCCAGTTGGGACTTAAACCACCATTGCAAAGTAAAAACTTTGCATTAGCACTTAACATCTAAATTTTTTAAATATCTAAGAATAGAATACCAAGTAAAAAACACCAAAAAGACTTTCTTTTCAACCGTTAAATAAACATCAACCAGCAAAAGAAAAAATTGCATTATAAAATTAAATGCAGTATGAAAATTTTAAAACTTTTATTTCATTGAGTTACCTTGTTTAATTTCATTCAACTCCTAAAACGAGTATCCATAATACATAATTAGTCGGATTTTCTACATCCTAATGTGTATATAAAATTCGAAGCAATAGGTATTACTCTATTTCAAAAGCATTGCAAATATTATAATAAATATATTTCCATTTATTCATGCTAATGTATCTTAAGTGCCGAAGACCGCGCCAAAACGGCTGGCACCTAAACATGTTCGCGCCAAAATGTACCGCACCCCAAATTTCCAAATTACTTAATAATATTTTAGGAATAAATATTTTGCAAAATGGAGTAAGAATTCCACCCGAGTTTGAAATAATAATCCATTAAAGAGATTTGTTTACTTAATAATTCCACTAAATTATGGTTATGCTATGTTCGTACAGAAATTTACGAAGACTCATATTACGAAAACGTGTGGACAATGCAAGTGGAAATAACGTTAAAATCCTATGAAAGGAACGAAAAATCATGAAGGCATTATTGAGAACCAATCAACATGATGATAAACTCTCTTCCTAATGTCATTTCTACTCGCCCGATCTATAACGATGAAATTCTTTTGCAGTGGAAATTCTTCCTATCAGTTACGATGAATAACTACAGACAGAGTTATGACGTGCATGATTGTGGAAATTCGATTTGGCAGGAATTAAATCCGAGCGATGTCGTTTTTAGAAAAGATTTCAAACGAGCGATAGCCAAAGGATAAAGTAGAAAATGCGAGAAGGATGTCAATTATCACGTATTTTCACTAAATTTCGAATGCTTTTCATTCGCAAAATGGAAGAACGTTGTTAGAATCTCAATTATGAGAACAGATTACGTAATGCGTTAATCAGGGTAAGAAACATTCCACCCGCCAAAACAATTTTTGGCGGCAAAAAGTTAACTGTTCCCACTAAACGAAATTCGAGCTGAAAATCCAGATTTGATAGAATCACTCAAAAGATTTATGGCATGAAACCCAAAAGATAACTGGATTGAAATGGACTTACTTTACTTGGGCACTCTCTCGCATCCTCTTCCTCACGACGATACGTTCCTAGTTGCACGCTGAAATGTCGTTGCATCGGTGATGCTATAGAATAATTCATACCAACTTAGTTTATTAACCAAATATCATTGAAAGACTTAACCAGAATGAATTATGGTATCCATTTACGTAAATTATTTCAGTCATCAATGAGTTCCACTTACCGCTGAATCTCTAGCCTGCGTACGCGTACTCTCTCGCATGACTAAGATGTTTCTCCTTCAGAAGCTAGTTCAAGACTGTGAGAATGAAAAGAAAAGGAAAATCGTTTCGACGATGGTGGCGCTTTTCGCGCTTTCTTTGACTTTCAGCCAATCAGGAAACGAAACGTATAGGTATAGAAATCATGGTGACGTTTTAATAGTTAATTATCCATATTCAGGCGAGTTTCTCATACTCATATTAATTATTGTAGATAAATTTTCCTTAATATTTTACTTTAAAATTTATTTATATTAAATTTTATGTGCATTTCTATAAGAGCATTTCTGAGTCGTCCACAGTGAAGCGGAGATCCTTGTGGTAGAGAAATATACGTGTGTGTATAGCAAACTGAAGAATCTCTAAATTACATAATTCTATGACGTTGGGAAGTGATTGGCATTAGTTTAAACAGGTTCATCTATTGGATTCTTGCAAGAGTTACTGATATCGGATTATTAAAATGTATACAACGGTGATTATTATGCAAGATAACCTTAACTTCTTCTTAACTTTTTACACCTATTTTACCTATAATTATTCTTATAGTATCATGATATTTATGTTACTAACTCATATTTTGATCCCTCTTTTTCCCCTCTCTTTCTGTCGATAGTCTAAGTGTCAAGAAACTTTTGAACAATTATTCTGCTAACTTACCGAGGAAATAGAAAGAAATGAATTTTATGAATTTGTTAGTGGTCCAGTGACATAAGGAATGTTGATGTCTTTCTAGGAAAATTATCCTTGTTAGAACTCTGGATGATTGAAAAACTCTCTCAGAAGAAATGCACATAAATTTTATGATGATTAAATACTTTCTTCTTTTGTAGAAATTAATTATAAATTTCAGTAATATGAAATTGAGATCAATTATTGACCTCATATTCTCAACCAGGCTCAAAAATGGGGGGAAGCTGGGAGTGGAAAGAAGATTTAACATCAGTGTATATAAATCTAGAGAAGGCATATGATAGCATTCCAAGGAAGATAACTTGGGAGGTTTTTCAAAAGAAAAAGGTAGAGAAGAAAATAATCAATGTGATTAAAGCTCTGTACAACAATTGTCAAAGTTAAGTAAAACTTGTACGAGAAGATCTAATTGGTTTCCTGTTGAATCAGGATTGATGCAGGGTAGCGTTCTCTCTCTAATTCTTAGATAACTGCATTACAATCTAGAAGTACTACTAACACCTAATTGAAAATAAAATCTTTGTTAAGATTTGTTTTCCTAACCAGACTGAGAGAATTATTGGCTGTAAAGTACCAGAGCTGGTAGTAGAGATATTCCAGTTGAAAGTTTCATCCAAGGTAAATATCTTTAGCTACATCTGGATGCTTCCAAACATATTACAACTGTTCATATTTTAGATCTTCGAAAAAATGAGAATTTAAAATAGCCATGCAATAGTGCTGCATTTGCACAGTTTCATTGCTTGTTCAATTGTTCACTTGCATTGCTGCACAGTGAGCTTTCGACTATATTCTATTAATAGTAGAGAGAAGATGCATGAATGAATAGAAGAGACAGAAAATTCTAACTTTAACTTATATAAAATGTAAACCAGAGGCAAGGTATTGAGGAAATCTAACACATAGATTGAAGAGAGTTATTGTATTTTTTCCACATTTTTTTAATGAGGGAACACAACCAGGTTTCAGCAAGTAACAAATGAAATCTACATGCTCAGGCATTACATTGTGGAAAGCCATTATAGTAGAGAAGCATCTTCTATAGCACCAGAAGATGCTACTCCGAGTAGAAAAACTGGTCGACAATAAATAAGTGTGGAAAATTACGAGTTTATTTCTTCTTTACCATATCAGCAAAGTAACCTTCATCTTCAGGTGATCATTACTCATCAGTACTTGGTTATGTTTCTTCACTAAAGAAAAGCTTTATTTTATGAAAACAGTAAATCTCTCAACACACTAAAATTTCAATTTCATTTTATTATGTCCATAATTTACTTGAATAAATAATTACTTATTATCTATGCACATGGATATATTCTATTTCTTGGAATTTGTAAGGGCATTCTTTAGTAAGAGCAGATCTTTTTAAATAATACAGCATTTATATGGGACACTGATGAAATCTAATCAAACTAAGTAGGATTTCCTACACAGAAATTGTCAGGTTCCACAGTTCATGATATAAATGGGCATGGAAATATCTCACTAGTTACTATCTGCAAGTGTGCAAGACAACAGGGTCTGGGCCAAACTACTCTCCACACCAAGCATCAACATAATACCAACTTCATAGTTATTGAAATCACAACTGTAAACAGTTCATTTGTATATATAATACTGCCACTTCATCCTATATTGAACATACTAATGGTTATGTTCTGCAGAGATGTTTAGACTGATTCACTACTATAGTCCATAAAAATTATATTAAAATGTCAATTTCATCAACAATTCTTTAATTTAAATGTTGTGATACAATGAAATTGATTACTTAGTTGTGAAGAAAGCCAGATGGACACATGTATGGATGGATTCACATGTATATATTCTATTCCTTGGAATTTGTAAGGGCATTCTTCGGTAAGAGCAGATCTTATAACAAATTCCAAACACTGTGAAACAAAGCAGTTACTATTCTCTTCAGGGTAAATATTTCACCAAGATACTACAGGTGATTTCTGTGACATTAAATCAGCCTTAGGAAAGGTTTTACATTAGATTTTCATCAATAATCTTTTATTTTTCACTCATTCGGTTTTAGAGATGATAAAATTATCATTTTATGTTCAAGGAGTTTAAAGAGTATAAATTTTTCCCATGGGTTTACAGAAACAAATGTATGAATCAGCCAAGGTAATCAAAATGGTAAACAAATTATATATCATGAATAAATTACCAGTTCTTTAATAAAAGTATTATAATCAGGAAATCTATGCTTATCAGAGTTACAAAAGCTGTTGTACATCACGTTTTCAATTCCATCCTTGAAATCGTTTCTGTAATAATCATTCAACAAAAAAAAATATCCCAGGACCTCAGGACATCACTTTTTTATAGTTTAAAAGGTGCCCAAGCTATTCATTGATATCAAATTAGCAATGATGAAGTATTAATTTAATGTTAAAGATATTTGAAGCAATGGAAAGTCTGCATCAGTTACCACAAGTTTTTTAAAATTATTTACTGTTTTTAAACTAGTCAAGTTTATCAATATAAGTATTGTCAAGATTACTGCAGATATTACCATCTTTGCTCAAAATTTTCTTGCTGTGTTTCTCCTCTAATAAATAACTGCCATCTGTTTGAATTCATAGCTTAAATAATTTCTATTTGGAATCTCACCTTATAATTCTTGCTTCATTTCCTCATTTTAGTTTACCATATTTTTCCAATCATAACCCTACCACAATGTATCTTTGAATCAAATTATGTTTCATACACCACTCATTCCTAGAATTTCCTTTTCTTCATATCATGCATAACTGATTAGAATAAAAGCTGAGGTTATGAGCTGGTAAAATTGAACAAATGATACAGATGAAAGATATAAGAAAGTAACCAATTTCCACTGAGAAAACCAGTTCTTATTTTATTAAAAATAAAACTCTGAAAAAAAACAAAAAAAATATAGAATAATAACCATCCTTCAATTGATGTCATCTTCAAGTTACAAGGTAGTCAAAAGCAATGCATTGACAATAGGATTTATGTTTTACATGTTATATGGTATATATGTTATATGATATATGGACCCTTTATGTTTTATATTTTTATATGTTAACTCTCAGTTGAAATTGCAGAACTGATAAGACGAATTTGACAAATGCTATCTAAAAATAATCACTAGTAACATAATCAAAAACCGATTCTGGATATTTTGCTTAGTATACATACTATGCCAGTTTTTTTATTTCTTGGATCCAGTAAAACAATAAAAGTTATTGTGAGCATACCAGAAAACAATTATGTTTTACATAATACTTTTCCATTTGTTGTAAATCTGACGTAAATTGAAGAGTGGGATCACACACATATATGCAAGTAAGAATACTTGTGTGAAGCTGTTAATGCATCATATCAATTGGTGACACAGTGTATATTAACTATTTGTCATGGATATGTTTTCTATGGATTACAGGATTTCAAGCTGAACAATATATTTTTCTTAAACATATTTGAAATTAATTTCTTACTGAGTCACTCATTACAGAAGTAGTCTAAATTGAAGCAGGGGGAAAATTTTCTTTATAGAATATCTTTTAAATTTTGCAAAATAAAAATACTGTAAATTAACATGCAGCATCAGGTAATTAAGTAATGTAGACATATAAGAATGATTGAATGAGTAACTTCTTCATGTTCCATACTATACTTAATAGATGCAGTGATTCTAATGTTTTCCAGAATCTTAAATCAAAATTCTGTGGTCAGAACTGAAATTCCACAGACTTTCATTTACTTATCTTACAATTTTACTCATGTAAAGCAGCTTTTCTTTAATCTAAATATATATTAATATATATATATATATTATACCTATTATATATAGCTACTTCTCTGGATATACCTAAATATTCATACATAAAATAGATAATTAAAGGGGATACAAACACTAAGCATGTTCCACAACTGCCATTGACTTGAAGTATTTTCGATGTACTTGCCCAATCCTCACCAAATAATTCAGACTTTGATGCTAGCTATCATGATTCCAGAAGTCCAATTTTCCTTCAGCAAGATTGTTTACAAAACTTGCCACAGAACAAAGATAAGTAAAAAGTACAAAGAAAATTATTTTTCTAAAACATTTAAAAGCAGTAGATTTGAGCCAAAACACCTGAAAGGTTTTACAATGATTTGCCTTAGTACAATCAAATACCTTGGGTTTAAATCTGAATCCCAATGTCAAAATGTAGTATGACTGAGAATAGATATCTTAAAAGATCCAATAGGTATTATTTATAACAATAATAATGATAAACTAATTTTCCCATGCAAAAATTTAGCAGACAGACACTGACACACTTTTTCCCCATCAAATACAAATCACCAAACACTCCAATCAATACAAATATATACTAAAACATTAAAAAATACCTAAAAACAAACCTTCATAAACTGTGCCAGCAACCCTTTCAATATATCTCCTTTGTATCAATAGAGATAAATATCAACGCATCCAGTAATGAAACTATGGGAAAATGCATTATTTGGTCAAAAAATCAAGTTAAAATTTGTGTCTGCCCGATTATTTCAATTGCCACTTCTCTCTGGGATTTCTTACCTCCAACATGGTACAATCATTCAAAGGTAAAATATTTCATAATCATTGATTTTGCAGCACTATTTTATAACTTGATATTTGTAATTACTTTCCTCTTATTATATTTTGTAAATTGAATTTCTATTAGCATCTTGCATGGAATTAATCTCATTTTCCTCTTTATCAAATGGTTTTGTATAAATACTCCTTTTTGCCCTGAAGCTATATTGTAAGTAATTCTCGCTCTTTTTCCCAGAGCATAACCAGGACATCATTACCAATTGCGAATGAACAAACACTTTTTCAGAATATGATAATTTTAAAGAGTTTATGCTTTTATTGTGTATTATGTGTAAGGCATATTTAGCTCAAAATTTGAAAAGTCTTCCAAATTCAGCAAAGGATCGCCTGAAAATGCAGGTCTTTCTCCTGATATTCCAAATATCT
Organism: Pachydiplax longipennis; assembly: GCA_036926295.1. Classification (NCBI taxonomy): domain Eukaryota; kingdom Metazoa; phylum Arthropoda; class Insecta; order Odonata; family Libellulidae; genus Pachydiplax; species Pachydiplax longipennis. Next base: position 5,666,534 of record JAVFKF010000044.1, on the reverse strand, counting down.
TCCTGATTGACCAAAACATCTCCTGAATAAAGGCGTATTAAATTTGAGGTTTCAAAAATCTTTCAAAGGAAGAAGCTGTGTACTCCTACGGCATCAAAGAAAAGAATTACACCATCAAAAATCATGTTGGATTCACAAGAGAGGGATATAAAAATTTGCATAACCAACATGAAAAATTTATTGTCAAATAAGTCAAGCGCTAAGAATCCGAAAACAATTCTGAATTAAAGCTAAAAAGCTTAAGCAATGGAGCAAAGCTGTTGATTCACGATTTCTTTTAAGGCTGAATTTCCCCTTTGGCCGGAAGTTGTACACCCCTCTTTTTATAGCTTACACTTTTACATCTTTCACAGTTCTCCTTCTTATAATCCCTCTAATCTAACTGCGTCTCACAAGGGTTAAGAACATCGATACACAACAGAAATGTTGCTTGGAGGATTACGATTATTTTGATGACTCTTGTGCATTAAAAGTTAAGGGAAATGAATACAGTTTCAGTGTTGTTTTCTTGTTATCCTTTAAAATAAATAAATAAAACCATCTCAGCAGCCTTTCATTCTGAAAACTTTTCTGCTCTTCTATATGATATTTTTTCAGCTGTAAACGCAGAGACCAATGCGGGTTTGAAAAGTTTTGTTTTTATATCGTTAAGCAAGGAATGAAATTGGATTCAGAGATAAGATATTTTCAAATTAAAATATGTAAAGCAGTCCTTTTTGTTTGTTATCGCAAAAAATATGCTGTTCCTGAAACATTTGCAATAATAAAATTTACAGCTGTAGTCAAATCCCTGGGCCTGTATTGTTAACTTTTAATATTTTAGGAGAGGATTTGAATAAAAATTTACAATCTTTACATCAATAATAATTTGAAGATGACAAAATTGTCAATAAAACAATCAGTCTCCCTGTAATGAACTCCCGCTAATGAAAATATTTCCCTTTCTCTACTTAATTTAATAGTTCACAAATTGAATTTTAAAGGTATAATACATTAAATTTTGTTCTGTATATTATACATAAATTTTTACTATCTAGGATTTTTGTCTTAAAGAATGCTGTGTTGGGGCCCACAAGGAATCTGGCACATGGAAAGCAATATCTGGAAAACATTTTGCTGTTTCCCTTTGAAAAGTTCCAACAGGTCCTTGAAAATGAACTTTAATTATGACTTATCCAAGTTAAACATCTTTAACTCAATTTCTTTACTGTACATTGTTGCAAATGAATATAAGAGATTAATAACAATGGCCATATGTATAATGCATTTTAATCTAATTGTATCCTTGAAAATTATGTAATGCATAAATAATAATTCCTCTAATAACACTGGCTATAATAATCATTTATAATTAATGCCTGCAATCATTATAACAATGGCTGTTAAAAAATTCAGTGTGTTAGTTAAATAATTAATTGCTTATAAGAACTATGCCTTTTATAAAAATGCCAAATTAGTTGAAGCCAAATGTTTACTTTTACTCTCAAAAAATGGCTTGATGAATTCTAGAACAATTGTGGAGTTCAATATTGACCATACACTAAAAATACATTAAACAAAAAACTACTATTTGCAGATAAACCCTTTTCAAGGTTTGATTCATTTCAAGTGTAAATTATGAGGGCACATTGGCTGAAACTAGGACATTGTTACTACACTAGCTGAGGACATGTCAGACACACCTCAGTCAACTTCTGCAAAGAAAATGAAAATTCAGCAAAGCACAGGTGGCGTACAGCCAGGGAATGTCTCCAATGTGGTTTAAATGCCTGCAAGGAGAAGAACATATTATAAAAAAGGAAACTTAAAGATCATGTAGAAAAAGAATAAAGAATGACTGTTACCTGGAAATTCATAATAAAAAAATGTAAATTTTGGAGACTGAACTCAAGATTAAAAGAAAATAGGACATGCAGAAAATGAGTTCGAATGTTCTAGGATGGAATTAGTAATAAAAAATAAACAACTTCATAATGATTTACAAAAAACTGTAGAGAAAATATAGAGTTTCGGGAAAGACGTATGATGAAATAAAGTCATGATTACTGGATATTTAGTGCTTCTCTAAGTGGTAGAAAAACAAATATGTAATCATTGTGGGGGAAAAAGTTTAAAAAGTCTCCATTCCTTCTCCTTGTGGATTTTCTTACAACCCTAGTAACATTTATAATTTAATTTTTAATTCACCAAAAATAAGTGCTGATGACTTTTCTCACAGTGACTCCATGCAGTTCCTCTTCAAGAGCAATATCAGGAGGCTGTTCATTAGATTCCTAATCCTTCTCATCATCCAATATCCTATCATCCGCTGATATTGCAACATAGTGTAAAACAATGGCAGTAACGATGATAGATACTGCCCTTGTTATTTTCATTTTTATTCCTTGAGAAAACAAAGGAACCTCCCTTTCAGCACTCCAAAGCACCTTTTGATAGTCTCATTTTGTTGTGCAACATATTATATCTTCATTCTACAGCACAGGTTGAATTCCCCAGTAAGTGTAAGCTATTAAGTTTTGCAGGGGTAGGTGCTATCACCTACCAAGTAATCACCATAACTGTTCTCTTGCAATTTTATTTTAATAAGAGAAGTACCAAACACTGTCATTCATAGAACCATACCAGCAGGCATTGACATCTCTAATCCTTAGTTTGTGCTCACAAATGCACTGCAGATTAAATGAAAAATAACTTTTCCTTTTTTTAAATGCTTCCCCATTACTCCCCCGGGAGACTGAATTTATGAATGGATTCTGTCCAAGCTGCCTATCACATTGGGAAATGTGAAATGTCATTGAATTTTCTCTTCACTTCTGCCATTTCCACCTCCGTTTGCATTTGTATGAATTCCTAGCTCATCCTTGCAATAATTGCTGTTATTTTTTTATGATACTGCAAACCATTCTTTTGCATATTTGCATTTCATATCCCATAATAATTTGAAAGCTACCATTAGCAAAATACCTGAAAGTCATGAGAAATTGGTTCATTGGAGAAACTGGATATGATCTAGTGCAGTTTGGAGTTGACTTTCCATCTATTCTTTTAATCATCAACCACACTTTTTTTTGGAAAAGCAGTAACTTTCTGAAAATTGCTCATCCATATATATTTCAAATGGGTTCCACCTGAAATAAAACAAGCAAAATGTAACATTTACTGTCTTACTTAAAATTGAAGAGTCATGATTATATTGAGGACTACATTGCATAGCAAATTATTTGTTATCTTACCTGTCACAATATAATCTTGGTCTATCTACTTATACATACCTATTTACCATCAAGTACTGGAAGATTAATATTTTTGTTCACAACAGTAACATGAACATGGAAAGTACTATAGTATCTATTAATTTCATCTGGGAAGAACTGGTTTTCAGGGTAAAAATTATGAAGGAATGTATAGTTAATTCAAGAATGGAAAGAGTGGTATACTAATAAATAATTGCAAAGAATTTAAAATTAAGTACATATATTAGCAAAAGAACCTAGTTTTCACATATGTAAAAAGATTAACTGTTTAAGCATGAAGCCTACTCTTAATGACTTTGTGAACATGGAAGGGATTCTAAAATTCTTTAAGTGTTGATATATTGAGAAAATTGTGCATTGATTGTGCAAACTTTGATAGAATCTTTCTTAAAGTCAATTTAGCAAAGCCGTGAGAGAAAGTTGACTTCTTAGGTTTTAGGGAGGTTGTAGGATAGGAATCAATGTATTTCTAGTTAAGCACAGAGATAATCTTCCTTTATAATATATTATCCTTCTACCATGAATCACATAATAACATAACACAATGAAGCAACCACCTGCATATTTCATGACCAAACATAACATTTTTGTAGCCAATAATATGGGATAGCCACAAACAGGAATTTCAAACATCAGTTCGGCAATAGTACGAAGCAAATTATTGCATTACATCCGCATGATTGATTCCATTAACCCTCTATAGATAAAACAAATATCTATCTCCAAACGTCCTTGACTTTTGAAAAGTCTTTAGAAACACTTCACTGAATTTAACCACACCAATGCAAAAAAACTGTGCCCTAAACCCGTTACTTCCAGAAATAGCATTCAATCATTCATAATTATCAAATTCATGATAAACCTACTAGAAAACGGAGCTGTATATCGTTCATATGTGGGCACGACAGTCCTTCCAGGTTAAGAGGAGTTTTATGAATGGAGAAATAGAAGGAAAACTTGGCTCGGTCATTATCCTCTTTTCTTCTTAACAGTCCATGCAGAAGTAGAAAATATTCACATGATTTGCGGGGAAATAGTCATACTGTAGAAGGAAAACTTGGCTCGGTCATTATCCTCTTTTCTTCTTAACAGTCCATGCAGAAGTAGAAAATATTCACATGATTTGCGGGTTCTTCCCAGATTATGGGAATGGCGAAACGCATTCATATTTTTCCTTCACAATCATCCTTATAAATTTACAGCATAAGTTTACAGCGAATGTTGGGAACGCAAGATTTGCCGCCTCCAACTCGAACATCGAAATAAAGCCGATAAATTTTCTTCACTGAAGAGTTAGTTCACACTTCTGAGATGAAGTCTCTTCATCGCACACATTTAAAATATTTTCTATTTATTGCCACACTATTTCGGCATAATAACAATTGAAACTGAACCAAATTCGAATAAATTAATACCTGAGAACAAGGAATCTCCTACATCACGTAATTCTCAGATAAACTGATTGCCTAGATTCCCGTGCCGTGGCACGTACAGCGATTTTTCTAATTATGGCAACATTGCAATAACTCGGAAATGAGAGCTAATCGAGCTAATTAACTTTTTTGATAGGCAGATTCATTTTCTGATATAAATATCTGTGAGAAATCTTAACATTTAAGACTGAAATATTTTACTGTTGAAAAACGTGGGGTAAAGTTTCGATTTCACTACGCCAGGGAAAAAATTATTGTGAACAAACTATTAATTGTACGGTTATAGTTTTTATACCAAGGGTAATGGATGCGACTTTAAAATACGTTAAAATAATTTCAGCGGCATTTTTTCGTTTTTGAGAAATATCCTTAGATAATGACCTTTTCCCGAGATTTTCGGCACTTTTTCATGCCATTTCTGGAGGTTTTTCGAACTGTCTCCAGGGCGATACTAACTTACTCCACTTCTAACATCTACTACCGTTTTACCTAGCACGTTGAACTCGCCCAGAATTGCGCTTTCGACGTATAAATCGCACGAAAATACAGCTGAAAAATTAAACGGCGTTAATAATTAAATAATATTTATGAATTGATTAATTAATCCTAGAAAAATTAAAATGTCAATAGATAATTAGTACTAAGGAATTTATCTATGTTTACATTAGAAAACAAATCTTCTCTTAAGGTTAACAAGGTATATAAAAATAATATTAATTAATTCAGAATAATACTTCTCTTTTCCTTTTGAGCAAGCCTTATAATAAAATAGGCGCCTGGTTTGTGGGAGAACATCGACGTTAATTATGTTAATCATTAAATAATTTATTTATAAATTAGATTCGAATACAAATCTTCAGTTAATCAGTTAATCTGCCAAAGAGGAACAATATATTAAAAATAAATCCAAATCAGCAGAAGCAGACTGGCAGGAAATTTTATCAGGGTCATCAAATTAGATAATTATCTTCAAATAATTAAATACAGAAATATTTGATTGCAAATTTCAACCATTCATTCACCTATTTACAGCCTATTTTGTCTGGCCTTCCAAGATCTCTTTCAGCATTTGTTTGAGAAAAATAATTAAGAATGTGCATATTCTGAAAATCTATCCAATTCCAATTTTGATGAAAAAGAAAAGAGAAGTCTGAGGTAACTAGGACTCTATTTGCTTTACTAAGAGAGCTACCTCAGCATAATAATATCTATTTAAGCTAATGCACTGGTTCTTAGTAATGACATATAATTCACATAATTTTTAATCTCAAAGTCACTTTTTTCCTCTGATATCTTGCTATTGCTATTTTCAATTATGTACTAGCTAAACCTCAAAATTAACTGTAGCTCTTTTCAAGGTCTTAAGAGCCATATTTTAAAAATGATAGCTGCAATTAATAATAAAACTTTTATTGGATAATGCATCATTATTATATTTCACTACTAATTGTATTTTTTTATTTGCAACTACATTTCAGCTTCCTTGCATTTTGGATCCCAAGTCAATTACGGACTAGCTTTTTGACATAGTGGTGGAGGAAAAGTAAGTCAAGGATGAAGAAACTCATGAATAAATAAACATGGATGTAGAAGAATAATTCTGTTATGAGTAATCTTCTTTCACATGTCTTTCCACCATTGTTTGTCCTCTCTGAATGTTTCTAACAATATGCATTTATTAGCAGTAAAGGAAACAAATGCTTTTGAAGAGAAATACTTAACTCTTTAAAGTTTTCTAAAATCCCTCTAATAACCAACTCAAGAAGCACAGCTTGATTTAACTTATATTTTTAAAACGATTAAAATGCATCTGTTTATAAGTCTCATACACACTGCTCAGTTCTACACCAAATTATTCCTGGAATGACATAGGTCAGCCATTCAGGCTTTAATCTATCCAAATTCATTTCATGCTTCTCCTTATACAGTGGGGGTAAGAATATATAAGAGAACAGTACCAGCTCATTGGTAAGTTTCTACATTGCCTTGCTGTAATTTCCTGAGGTAGTTTGTTTTTCTATTGCTTCTTGTATTAAATAATAATTCGGGCAAAATAAGCCCTATTTTAGCCAAATTTCGGCTTAATTTGGAAGATTTTTCGAATGTCCTTCTAACTAAGCCGTTTTCGGTACAAAAATCGGCTATATTCGGAAAATTTTTCAAATATCTTGTTAAATAAGCCCAATTTTAAGCCCAAATTTCTGCTTAATTTAGAAGATTTTAGGAATATTTTGCTAAATAAGCCGTATTAAAAAAAAAGTTCGGCTTCATTTGGAAGTTTCTTCGAATATCTTGCTAAAGAAGCCGTTTTCGGAGAATATTTCGGCATCATTCGGAAGATTTTTCGAATATCCTTCTAAATTAGCCGTTATTTCTCCAAATTTCTGCTTAATTTAAAAGTTTTTAGGAATATTTTGCTAAATAAGCCGTATTCGGAGACAATTTCGGCTTCATTTGGCAGATTTTTAGAATATCCTTCGAAATTAACCGTTTTCGGAGCAAAATTCGGCTTAATTTGGAAGATTTTTCGAATATCTTGCTAAATAAGCCGTTTTTGGAGCAAATTTTGGGTTTCTTTGAAAGATTTTTCGAATATACTTTCAACTGTGCTGTTCTCGGTGCAAGAATTGGCTTAATTTGTAAGATTTTTCGAATATCTTGCTAAACAAGCCGATTTCGGAGCAAATTTCGGCTTAATTTGGAAGATTTTTCGAATGTCCTGCTAATGAAGCTCTTTTCGGAGAAAATTTCGGCTTCATTTTGAAGATCTTTCAAATATCCTGCTTACTAAGCCGTTCCCAAAGCAAATTTCGGCTTCACTTCGAAGATTTTTCGAATATAGCCGTTAGCCTTCTAAATTAGCCGTTTTTGGAGCAAATTTCAGCATAGTTTGTAACATTTTTAGAATATCTTGCTAAATAAGACGTTTTCGGAGCAAATTTCAGGTTAATTTGGAAGATCCTTCGAATAACTTGCTAAATAAGCTGTTTTTGGAGCCAGTTTCAGCTTAATTTAGAAGATTTTTGAATATCTTGCCAGAGAGGCCGTTTTCGGAGAAAATTTCGGCTGTATTTGGAAGATTTTTCGAATATTCTTCCAAATTAACAGTTTTCCGGGAAAATTTCGGCTAAATTTGGAAGATTATTTGAATATCCTTCTAATTAAGTCCGTTTCGGTACAAAAATCGGCTTAATTCGGAAGATTTTTCGAATATCTTGCTATTCAAGCCGTTTTTGGAGCAACTTCCAGCTTAATTTGGAAGACTTCTTGAATATCCTTCTAACTAAGCCGTTTTCGGTACAAAAATCGGCTATATTGGGAAGATTTTTCAAATATCTTGTTAAATAAGCGCAATTTTAAGTCCAAATTTAGTCCCAATTTGGATGATTTATCGAATATCGTGAAAAACAAGCCCAATTAAAAGCCCAAATTTCAGCTTAATTTAGAAGATTTTTCAAATATCTTGATAAATAAGCTGTTTTTGGAGCAAATTTCAGCTTAATTTGGAAGATTTTTCGAATATCTTGCTAAATAAGCCGTTTTTGGAGCAAATTTCAGCTTAATTTGGAAGATTGTTCAAATGTCCTTCTAAATTAGGCGTTTTCGGAGTAAATTCCGGCTAAATTTAGAAGATGTTTCGAATATCTTAAAAAATAAGCCGTTTTCCGGGCAAATTTCCGCTAAATTTGGAAGATTTTTTGAATATCCTTCTAACTAAGCCGCTTTCAGTACAAAAATCGCCTTAATTCGGAAGATTTATCGGAATATCTTGCTAAATAAGTCATTTTCGGAGCAAATTTCGGCTTTTTTTGGAAGATTTTTCGAATATCTTGCTAAATAAGCCGTTATTTCTCCAAATTTCTGCTTAATTTAAAAGTTTTTAGGAATATTATGCTAAATAAGCCGTATTCGTAGACAATTTCGGCTTCATTTGGCAGATTTTTCGAATATCTTGCTAAATAATCCGTTTTTGGAGCAAATTTCAGCTTAATTTTGAAGACTATTTGAATATCCTTCTAAATAAGCCGTTTTCGGTACAAAAATCGGCTATATTGGGAAGATTTTTCAAATATCTTGTTAAATAAACCGTTTTTTCACCAAATTTCGGCCCAATTTGAAAGATATATCGAATATCGTGAAAAACAAGCCCAATTTAAAGCCCGAATTTCAGCTTAATTTGGGAAGATTTTTCGAATATCTTGCTAGATAAGCCGTTTTTGGAGCAAATTTCAGCTTAATTTGGAAGATTTTTCGAATATCTAGCTAATTATGCCGCTTTTGGAGCAAATTTCAGCTTAATTTTGAAGACTTTTTGAATATCCTTCTAACTAAGCCGTTGTCGGTACAAAAATCGGCTATATTGGGAAGATTTTTCAAATATCTTGTTAAATAAGGCGTTTTTTCACCAAATTTCGGCCCAATTTCGAAGATTTATCGAATGTCGTGAAAAACAAGCCCAATTTAAAGCCCAAATTTCTGCTTAATTTGGAAGATTTTAGGAATATTTTGCTAAATAAGCCGTATTAAAAAAAGTTCGGCTAAATTTGGAAGATTTTTCGAATATCATGCTAAATAAGCCGTTTTCCGGGCAAATTTCCGCTAAATTTGGAAGATTTTTTGAATATACTTCAAACTAAGCCGTTTTCAGCACAAAAGTCGGCGTAATTCGGAAGAATTATCGGCATATCTTGCTAAATAAGTCATTTTCGGAGCAAATTTCGGCTTTTTTTGGAAGATTTTTCGAATATCATGCTAAATAAGCCGTTTTTAGAACAATTTTCGGCTTAATTTAGAAGATTTTTCGAATATCTTGCTAAATAAGCCGTTTTCCGGGCAAATTTCCGCTAAATTTGGAAGATTTTTTGAATATACTTCAAACTAAGCCGTTTTCAGTACAAAAGTCGGCGTAATTCGGAAGAATTATCGGCATATCTTGCTAAATAAGTCATTTTCGGAGCAAATTTCGGCTTTTTTTGGAAGATTTTTCGAATATTTTGCTAAATAATCCTTCTTCGGAGACAATTTCGGATTCATTTGTTAGATTTTTCGAATAAACCTCAAAATTAACCGTTTTCGGAGAAAATTTCGGCTTAATTTGGAAGATTGTTTGAATATGCTTCTAACTAAGCCGTTTCCGGTACAAAAATCGGCTATATTCGGAAGATTTTTCAAATATCTTGTTAAATAAGCGCAATTTTAAGCCCAAATTTCTGCTTAATTTAGAAGATTTTAGGAATATTTTGCTAAATAAGCCGTATTCAGATAAAATTTCGGCTTCATTTGGAAGATTTTTCGAATATCTTCCTAAAGAAGCCGTTTTTCTCACAAAATTTCGGCCTAATTTGGAAGATTGTTTGAATATGCTTCTAACTAAGCCGTTTTCGGTACAAAAATCGGCTATATTCGGAAGATTTTTCAAATATCTTGTAAATAAACCGTTTTTTCACCAAATTTCGGCCCAATTTGGATGATTTATCGAATATCGTGGAGAACAAGACCAATTTAAAGCCCAAATTTCAGCTTAATTTGGAAGATTTTTCAAATATCTTGCTAAATAAGCTGTTTTTGGAGCAAATTTCAGCTTAATTTGGAAGATTTCTCGAATATCTTGCTAAATAAGTCATTTTCGGAGCAAATTTCGGCTTTTTTTTGGAAGATTTTTCGAATATCTTCCTAAATAAGCCGTTCAATCTCCAAATTTATGCTTAATTTAAAAGCTTTTAGGAATATTTTGCTAAATAAGCCGTATTCTTTGACAATTTCGGATTCATTTCTTAGATATTTCGAATATCCTTCAAAATTAACCGTTTTTGGAGCAAATTTCGGCTTAATTTGGAAGATTTTTCGAATATTCTTCTAACAAATCCGTTTTCAGTACAAAAATCGCCTTAATTCGGAAGATTTATCGGAATATCTTGCTAAATAAGTCATTTTCGGAGCAAATTTCGGCTTTTTTTGGAAGATTTTTCGAATATCTTGCTAAATAAGGCGTTATTTCTCCGATTTTCTGCTTAATTTAAAAGTTTTTAGGAATATTTTGCTAAATAAGCCGTCTTCGGAGACAATTTCGGCTTCATTTGGCAGATTTTTCGAATATCTTGCTAAATAAGCAGTTTTTGGAGCAAATTTCAGCTTAATTTTGAAGACTATTTGAATATCCTTCTAACTGAGCCGTTTTCAGTACAAAAATCGGCTATATTGGGAAGATTTTTCAAATATCTTGTTAAATAAGCCATTTTTTCAGCAAATTTCGGCACTATTTGAATGATATATCGAATATCGTGAAAAACAAGCCCAACTTAAAGCCCAAATTTAAGCTTAATTTGGAAGATTCTTCGAATATCTTGCTAAATAAGCCGTTTTTGGAGCATTTTTTAGCTTAATTTGGAAAATTTTTCGAATATCTATCTAAATAAGCCATTTTTGGAGCAAATTTCAGCTTAATTTTAAAGACTTTTTGAATATCCTTCTATGTAAGCTAAGTTATCATATCATCAATAAAGACGTACGAATAATCATAGATATCAAGTAGTTCTCACTTCAAAAAACGTGAAATTTTTCGAGATAATTGAAACATTTTGGAAACGGTAGCACTAAAAATCACATATTTTTCGTAATTTTTCGAAATTATTAACCACTTTTGTTGCGAAACGTTCATAATTTAATAGATTTATGGTATATCTTAAATGCTGAGAAAAAATCCGGTCAAAAAACGTCCTTTTTTTCCAAATATATCATAAATTGTGGATAAGCTATCTGCCGAAACCACAATTTCTTCGTTACATCTCGAAATTACGTGCGATTTTTTTGCGAAGCATTCTGAATTCAATGGAAATACGAATAATCATAGATATCAAAAAGTTTTCACGTCAAAAAACGTGAAATTTTTCGAGATAATTGAAAATTTTCGGAAACGGTTACACTAAAAATCACATATTTTTCGTAATATTTCGAAATTATCAACCGCTTTTGTTGCAAAACCTTCATAGTTCGATAGATTTATGGTATATCTTAAATGCTGAGAAAAAATCCGCTCAAAAAACGTCTTTTTTTTCCAAATATATCAAAAATTGTGGAAAAGCTAGCTGCCGAAACCACAATTTCTTCGTTTCATTTCGAAATAACGTGCGATTTTTTTGCGAAGCGTTCTCAATTCAATGGAAATACGAATAATCATAGATATCAAAAAGTTTTCACGTCAAAAAACGTGAAATTTTTCGAGATAATTGAAAATTTTCGGAAACGGTTACACTAAAAATCACATATTTTTCGTAATTTTTCGAAATTATCAACCGCTTTTGTTGCAAAACGTTCATAATTTGATAGATTTATGGTATATCTTAAATGCTGAGAAAAAATCCGCTCAAAAAACGTCTTTTTTTTCCAAATATATCAAAAATTGCGGAAAGACTAGCTGCTGAAACCACAATTTCTTCGTTACATCTCTAAATTAAGTGCGATTCTTTGCGAAGCGTTCTCAATTAAATGGAAATACGAATAATCATAGATATCAAAAAGTTTTCACGTCAAAAAACGTGAAATGTTTCGAGATAATCGAAAATTTTCGGAAACGGTTACACTAAAAATCACATATTTTTCGTAATTTTTCGAAATTGTCAACCGCTTTTGTTGCAAAACGTTCATAATTTAATAGATTTATGGCATATCTTAAATGCTGAGAAAAAATCCGCTCAAAAAACGTCTTTTTTCCAAATATATCAAAAATTGTGGAAAAGCTAGCTGCCGAAACCACAATTTCTTCGTTACATTTCGAAATAACGTGCGATTTTTTTGCGAAGCGTTCTCAATCCAATGGAAATACGGAAAATCATAGATATCAAAAAGTTTTCACGCCCAGAAAGTGAAATTTTTCGAGATAATTGAAACTTTTTGGAAACAGTTACACAAAAAGCAACATATATTTCGTAATTTTTCGAAATTATTATCCGCTTTCGTTGCAAAATGTTCATAATTTAATGGATATATGGCATATCTTAAATGCTGAGAAAAAATCCGCTCAAAAAACGTCTTTTTTTTCCAAATATATCAAAAAATGTGGAAAAGCTAGCTGCCGAAACCACAATTTCTTCGTTATATTTCGAAATTATGTGCGATTTTTTTGCAAAGCGTTCTCAATTCAATGGAAATACGAATAATCATAGATATCATAAAGTTTTCACGTCAAAAAACGTGAAATTTTTCGAGATAATCGAAACTTTTTGGAAACAGTTACACTAAAAATACATATTTTTCGTAATTTTTCGAAATTATAAACCGCTTTTGTTGCAAAACGTTCATAATTTGATAGATTTATGGTATAGCTTAAATGCTGAGAAAGAATCCGCTCAAAAAACGTCTTTTTTTTCCAAATATATCATAAATTGTGGAAAAGCTAGCTGCCGAAACCACAATTTCTTCGTTACATTTCGAAATAACGTGCGATTTTTTTGCGAAGCGTTCTCAATTCAATGGAAATACGAATAATCATAGATATCAAACAGTTTTCAAGCCAAAAAACTTGAAATGTTTCGAGATAATTGAAAATTTTCGGAAACGGTTACACTAAAAATCACATATTTTTCGTAATTTTTCGAAATTATCAACCGCTTTTGTTGCAAAACGTTCATAATTTGATAGATTTATGGTATATCTTAAATGCTGAGAAAAAATCCGCTCAAAAAACGTCTTTTTTTTCCAAATACATCAAAAATTGCGGAAAGGCTAGCTGCCGAAACCACAATTTCTTCGTTACATTTCGAAATTATGTGCGATTTTTTTGCGAAGCGTTCTCAATTCAATGAAAATACGAATAATCATAGATATCAAAAAGTTTTCACGTCAAAAAACGTGAAATTTTTCGAGATAATCGAAAATTTTCGGAAACGGTTACACTAAAAATCAGATATTTTTCGTAATTTTTCGAAATTGTCAACCGCATCTGTTGCAGAACGTTCATAATTTAATAGATTTATGGTATATCTTAAATGCTGAGAAAAAATCCGCTCAAAAAACGTCTTTTTTTTCCAAATATATCAAAAATTGTTGAAAAGCTAGCTGCCGAAACCACAATTTCTTCGTTACATTTCGAAATAACGTGCGATTTTTTTGCGAAGCGTTCACAATCCAATGGAAATACGGAAAATCATAGATATCAAAAAGTTTTCACGTCAAAAAAAGTGAAATTTTTCGAGATAATTGAAACTTTTTGGAAACGGTTACACAAAAAGCAACATATTTTTCGTAATTTTTCGAAATTATCAACCGCTTTTGTTGCAAAACGTTCATAATTTGATAGATTTATGGTATATCTTAAATGCTGCGAAAAAATCCGCTCAAAAAACGTCTTTTTTTTCCAAATATTTCAAAAATTGCGGAAAGGCTAGCTGCCGAAACCACAATTTCTTCGTTACATTTCGAAATTACGTGCGATTTTTTTGCGAAGCATTCTGAATTCAATGGAAATACGAATAATCATAGATATCAAAAAGTTTTCACGTCAAAAAACCTGACATTTTTCGAGATAATCGAAAATTTTCTGAAACGGTTACACTAAAAATCACATATTTTTCGTAATTTTTCGAAATTATTAACCACTTTTGTTGCAATATGTTCATAATTTAATAGATATATGGTATATCTTATATGCTGAGAAATAATCCGCTCAAAAAACGTCTTTTTTTTCCAAATATATCAAAAATTGTGGAAAAGCTAGCTGCCGAAACCACAATTTCTTCGTTATATTTCGAAATTATGTGCGATTTTTTTGCAAAGCGTTCTCAATTCAATGGAAATACGAATAATCATAGATATCAAAAAGTTTTCACGTCAAAAAACGTGAAATTTTTCGAGATAATCGAAAATTTTCGGAAACGGTTACACTAAAAATCAGATATTTTTCGTAATTTTTCGAAATTGTCAACCGCTTTTGTTGCAAAACGTTCATAATTTAATAGATTTAAGGTATATCTTAAATGCTGAGAAAAAATCTGCTCAAAAAACGTCTTTTTCTTCCAAATATATAAAAAATTGCGGAAAGGCTAGCTGCCGAAACCACAATTTCTTCGTTACATTTCGAAATTATGTGCGATTTTTTTGCGAAGCGTTCTCAATTCAATGGAAATACGAATAATCATAGATATCAAAAAGTTTTCACGTCAAAAAACGTGAAATTTTTCGAGATAATCGAAAATAATCGGAAACGGTTACACTAAAAATCACATATTTTTCGTAATATTTCGAAATTATCAACCGCTTTTGTTGCAAAACGTTCATAGTTCGATAGATTTATGGTATATCTTAAATGCTGAGAAAAAATCCGCTCAAAAAACGTCTTTTTTTTCCAAATATATCAAAAATTGTGGAAAAGCTAGCTGCCGAAACCACAATTTCTTCGTTACATTTCGAAATAACGTGCGATTTTTTTGCGAAGCGTTCTCAATTCAATGGAAATACGAATAATCATAGATATCAAAAAGTTTTCACGTCAAAAAACGTGAAATTTTTCGAGATAATTGAAAATTTTCGGAAACGGTTACACTAAAAATCACATATTTTTCGTAATTTTTCGAAATTATCAACCGCTTTTGTTGCAAAACGTTCATAATTTGATAGATTTATGGTATATCTTAAATGCTGAGAAAAAATCCGCTCAAAAAACGTCTTTTTTTTCCAAATATATCAAAAATTGCGGAAAGACTAGCTGCTGAAACCACAATTTCTTCGTTACATCTCTAAATTAAGTGCGATTTGTTTGCGAAGCGTTCTCAATTAAATGGAAATACGAATAATCATAGATATCAAAAAGTTTTCACGTCAAAAAACGTGAAATGTTTCGAGATAATCGAAAATTTTCGGAAACGGTTACACTAAAAATCACATATTTTTCGTAATTTTTCGAAATTGTCAACCGCTTTTGTTGCGAAACGTTCATAATTTAATAGATTTATGGCATATCTTAAATGCTGAGAAAAAATCCGCTCAAAAAACGTCTTTTTTTCCAAATATATCAAAAATTGTGGAAAAGCTAGCTGCCGAAACCACAATTTCTTCGTTACATTTCGAAATAACGTGCGATTTTTTTGCGAAGCGTTCTCAATCCAATGGAAATACGGAAAATCATAGATATCAAAAAGTTTTCACGCCCAAAAAAGTGAAATTTTTCGAGATAATTGAAACTTTTTGGAAACGGTTACACAAAAAGCAACATATATTTCGTAATTTTTCGAAATTATTATCCGCTTTCGTTGCAAAATGTTCATAATTTAATGGATATATGGCATATCTTAAATGCTGAGAAAAAATCCGCTCAAAAAACGTCTTTTTTTTCCAAATATATCAAAAAATGTGGAAAAGCTAGCTGCCGAAACCACAATTTCTTCCTTATATTTCGAAATTATGTGCGATTTTTTTGCAAAGCGTTCTCAATTCAATGGAAATACGAATAATCATAGATATCATAAAGTTTTCACGTCAAAAAACGTGAAATTTTTCGAGATAATCGAAACTTTTTGGAAACAGTTACACTAAAAATACATATTTTTCGTAATTTTTCGAAATTATAAACCGCTTTTGTTGCAAAACGTTCATAATTTGATAGATTTATGGTATAGCTTAAATGCTGAGAAAGAATCCGCTCAAAAAACGTCTTTTTTTTCCAAATATATCATAAATTGTGGAAAAGCTAGCTGCCGAAACCACAATTTCTTCCTTATATTTCGAAATAACGTGCGATTTTTTTGCGAAGCGTTCTCAATTCAATGGAAATACGAATAATCATAGATATCAAACAGTTTTCAAGCCAAAAAACTTGAAATGTTTCGAGATAATTGAAAATTTTCGTAAACGGTTACACTAAAAATCACATATTTTTCGTAATTTTTCGAAATTATCAACCGCTTTTGTTGCAAAACGTTCATAATTTGATAGATTTATGGTATATCTTAAATGCTGAGAAAAAATCCGCTCAAAAAACGTCTTTTTTTCCCAAATACATCAAAAATTGCGGAAAGGCTAGCTGCCGAAACCACAATTTCTTCGTTACATTTCGAAATTATGTGCGATTTTTTTGCGAAGCGTTCTCAATTCAATGAAAATACGAATAATCATAGATATCAAAAAGTTTTCACGTCAAAAAACGTGAAATTTTTCGAGATAATCGAAAATTTTCGGAAACGGTTACACTAAAAATCAGATATTTTTCGTAATTTTTCGAAATTGTCAACCGCATCTGTTGCAGAACGTTCATAATTTAATAGATTTATGGTATATCTTAAATGCTGAGAAAAAATCCGCTCAAAAAACGTCTTTTTTTTCCAAATATATCAAAAATTGTGGAAAAGCTAGCTGCCGAAACCACAATTTCTTCGTTACATTTCGAAATAACGTGCGATTTTTTTGCGAAGCGTTCTCAATTCAATGGAAATACGAATAATCATAGATATCAAACAGTTTTTAAGCCAAAAAACTTGAAATGTTTCGAGATAATTGAAAATTTTTGGAAACTTTTACACTAAAAATCACATATTTTTCGTAATTTTTCGAAATTATAAACCGCTTTTGTTGCAAAATGTTCATAATTTAATGGATATATGGTATATCTTAAATGCTGAGAAAGAATCCGCTCAAAAAATGTCTTTTTTTTCCAAATATATCATAAATTGTGGAAAAGCTAGCTGCCGAAACCACAATTTCTTCGTTACATTTCGAAATAACGTGCGATTTTTTTGCGAAGCGTTCTCAATTCAATGGAAATACGAATAATCATAGATATCAAACAGTTTTTAAGCCAAAAAACTTGAAATGTTTCGAGATAATTGAAAATTTTCGGAAACGGTTACACTAAAAATCACATATTTTTCGTAATTTTTCGAAATTATCAACCGCTTTTGTTGCAAAACGTTCATAATTTGATAGATTTATGGTATATCGTAAATGCTGACAAAAAATCCGCTCAAAAAACGTCTTTTTTTTCCAAATACATCAAAAATTGCGGAAAGGCTAGCTGCCGAAACCACAATTTCTTCGTTACATTTCGAAATTATGTGCGATTTTTTTGCGAAGCGTTCTCAATTCAATGAAAATACGAATAATCATAGATATCAAAATGTTTTCACGTCAAAAAACGAGAAATTTTTCGAGATAATCGAAAATTTTCGGAAACGGTTACACTAAAAATCAGATATTTTTCGTAATTTTTCGAAATTGTCAACCGCTTTTGTTGCAAAACGTTCATAATTTAATAGATTTATGGTATATCTTAAATGCTGAGAAAAAATCCGCTCAAAAAACGTCTTTTTCTTCCAAATATATAAAAAATTGCGGAAAGGCTAGCTGCCGAAACCACAATTTCTTCGTTACATTTCGAAATTATGTGCGATTTTTTTGCGAAGCGTTCTCAATTCAATGGAAATACGAATAATCATAGATATCAAAAAGTTTTCACGTCAAAAAACGTGAAATTTTTCGAGATAATCGAAAATAATCGGAAACGGTTACACTAAAAATCACATATTTTTCGTAATTTCTCGAAATTGTCAACCGCTTTTGTTGCAAAACGTTCATAATTTAATATATGTATGGCATATCTTAAATGCTGAGAAAAAATCCGCTCAAAAAACGTCTTTTTTTTCCAAATATATCAAAAATTGTGGAAAAGCTAGCTGCCGAAACCACAATTTCTTCGTTACATTTCGAAATAACGTGCGATTTTTTTGCGAAGCGTTCTCAATTCAATGGAAATACGAATAATCATAGATATCAAAAAGTTTTCACGTCAAAAAACGTCACATTTTTCGAGATAATCGAAAATTTTCGGAAACGGTTACACTAAAAATCAGATATTTTTCGTAATTTTTCGAAATTGTCAACCGCTTTTGTTGCAAAACGTTCATAATTTAATAGATTTATGGTATATCTTAAATGCTGAGAAAAAATCCGCTCAAAAAACGTCTTTTTCTTCCAAATATATAAAAAATTGCAGAAAGGCTAGCTGCCGAAACCACAATTTCTTCGTTACATTTCGAAATTATGTGCGATTTTTTTTCGAAGCGTTCTCAATTCAATGGAAATACGAATAATCATAGATATCAAAAAGTTTTCACGTCAAAAAACGTGAAATTTTTCGAGATAATCGAAAATAATCGGAAACGGTTACACTAAAAATCACATATTTTTCGTAATTTCTCGAAATTGTCAACCGCTTTTGTTGCAAAACGTTCATAATTTAATATATGTATGGCATATCTTAAATGCTGAGAAAAAATCCGCTCAAAAAACGTCTTTTTTTTCCAAATATATCAAAAATTGTGGAAAAGCTAGCTGCCGAAACCACAATTTCTTCGTTACATTTCGAAATAACGTGCGATTTTTTTGCGAAGCGTTCTCAATTCAATGGAAATACGAATAATCATAGATATCAAAAAGTTTTCACGTCAAAAAACGTGAAATTTTTCGAGATAATTGAAAATTTTCGGAAACGGTTACACTAAAAATCACATATTTTTCGTAATATTTCGAAATTATCAACCGCTTTTGTTGCAAAACGTTCATAATTTGATAGATTTATGGTATATCTTAAATGCTGCGAAAAAATCCGCTCAAAAAACGTCTTTTTTTTCCAAATATTTCAAAAATTGCGGAAAGGCTAGCTGCCGAAACCACAATTTCTTCGTTACATTTCGAAATTACGTGCGATTTTTTTGCGAAGCATTCTGAATTCAATGGAAATACGAATAATCATAGATATCAAAAAGTTTTCACGTCAAAAAACCTGACATTTTTCGAGATAATCGAAAATTTTCTGAAACGGTTACACTAAAAATCACATATTTTTCGTAATTTTTCGAAATTATTAACCACTTTTGTTGCAATATGTTCATAATTTAATAGATATATGGTATATCTTATATGCTGAGAAATAATCCGCTCAAAAAACGTCTTTTTTTTCCAAATATATCAAAAATTGTGGAAAAGCTAGCTGCCGAAACCACAATTTCTTCGTTATATTTCGAAATTATGTGCGATTTTTTTGCAAAGCGTTCTCAATTCAATGGAAATACGAATAATCATAGATATCAAAAAGTTTTCACGTCAAAAAACGTGAAATTTTTCGAGATAATCGAAACTTTTTGGAAACTTTTACACTAAAAATCACATATTTTTCGTAATTTTTCGAAATTATAAACCGCTTTTGTTGCAAAATGTTCATAATTTAATGGATATATGGTATATCTTAAATGCTGAGAAAGAATCCGCTCAAAAAATGTCTTTTTTTTCCAAATATATCATAAATTGTGGAAAAGCTAGCTGCCGAAACCACAATTTCTTCGTTACATTTCGAAATAACGTGCGATTTTTTTGCGAAGCGTTCTCAATTCAATGGAAATACGAATAATCATAGATATCAAAAAGTTTTCACGTCAAAAAACGTGAAATTTTTCGAGATAATTGAAAATTTTCGGAAACGGTTACACTAAAAATCACATATTTTTCGTAATTTTTCGAAATTATCAACCGCTTTTGTTGCAAAACGTTCATAATTTGATAGATTTATGGTATATCTTAAATGCTGAGAAAAAATCCGCTCAAAAAACGTCTTTTTTTTCCAAATATATCAAAAATTGCGGAAAGACTAGCTGCTGAAACCAAAATTTCTTCGTTACATCTCTAAATTAAGTGCGATTTCTTTGCGAAGCGTTCTCAATTAAATGGAAATACGAATAATCATAGATATCAAAAAGTTTTCACGTCAAAAAACGTGAAATGTTTCGAGATAATCGAAAATTTTCGGAAACGGTTACACTAAAAATCACATATTTTTCGTAATTTTTCGAAATTGTCAACCGCTTTTGTTGCAAAACGTTCATTATTTAATAGATTTATGGCATATCTTAAATGCTGAGAAAAAATCCGCTCAAAAAACGTCTTTTTTTCCAAATATATCAAAAATTGTGGAAAAGCTAGCTGCCGAAACCACAATTTCTTCGTTACATTTCGAAATAACGTGCGATTTTTTTGCGAAGCGTTCTCAATCCAATGGAAATACGGAAAATCATAGATATCAAAAAGTTTTCACGCCCAAAAAAGTGAAATTTTTCGAGATAATTGAAACTTTTTGGAAACGGTTACACAAAAAGCAACATATATTTCGTAATTTTTCGAAATTATTATCCGCTTTCGTTGCAAAATGTTCATAATTTAATGGATATATGGCATATCTTAAATGCTGAGAAAAAATCCGCTCAAAAAACGTCTTTTTTTTCCAAATATATCAAAAAATGTGGAAAAGCTAGCTGCCGAAACCACAATTTCTTCGTTATATTTCGAAATTATGTGCGATTTTTTTGCAAAGCGTTCTCAATTCAATGGAAATACGAATAATCATAGATATCATAAAGTTTTCACGTCAAAAAACGTGAAATTTTTCGAGATAATCGAAACTTTTTGGAAACAGTTACACTAAAAATCACATATTTTTCGTAATTTTTCGAAATTATAAACCGCTTTTGTTGCAAAACGTTCATAATTTGATAGATTTATGGTATAGCTTAAATGCTGAGAAAGAATCCGCTCAAAAAACGTCTTTTTTTTCCAAATATATCATAAATTGTGGAAAAGCTAGCTGCCGAAACCACAATTTCTTCGTTACATTTCGAAATAACGTGCGATTTTTTTGCGAAGCGTTCTCAATTCAATGGAAATACGAATAATCATAGATATGAAACAGTTTTCAAGCCAAAAAACTTGAAATGTTTCGAGATAATTGAAAATTTTCGGAAACGGTTACACTAAAAATCACATATTTTTCGTAATTTTTCGAAATTATCAACCGCTTTTGTTGCAAAACGTTCATAATTTGATAGATTTATGGTATATCTTAAATGCTGAGAAAAAATCCGCTCAAAAAACGTCTTTTTTTTCCAAATACATCAAAAATTGCGGAAAGGCTAGCTGCCGAAACCACAATTTCTTCGTTACATTTCGAAATTATGTGCGATTTTTTTGCGAAGCGTTCTCAATTCAATGAAAATACGAATAATCATAGATATCAAAAAGTTTTCACGTCAAAAAACGTGAAATTTTTCGAGATAATCGAAAATTTTCGGAAACGGTTACACTAAAAATCAGATATTTTTCGTAATTTTTCGAAATTGTCAACCGCATCTGTTGCAGAACGTTCATAATTTAATAGATTTATGGTATATCTTAAATGCTGAGAAAAAATCCGCTCAAAAAACGTCTTTTTTTCCAAATATATCAAAAATTGTTGAAAAGCTAGCTGCCGAAACAACAATTTCTTCGTTACATTTCGAAATAACGTGCGATTTTTTTGCGAAGCGTTCACAATCCAATGGAAATACGGAAAATCATAGATATCAAAAAGTTTTCACGTCAAAAAAAGTGAAATTTTTCGAGATAATTGAAACTTTTTGGAAACGGTTACACAAAAAGCAACATATTTTTCGTAATTTTTCGAAATTATCAACCGCTTTTGTTGCAAAACGTTCATAATTTGATAGATTTATGGTATATCTTAAATGCTGCGAAAAAATCCGCTCAAAAAACGTCTTTTTTTTCCAAATATATCAAAAATTGTGGAAAAGCTAGCTGCCGAAACCACAATTTCTTCGTTATATTTCGAAATTATGTGCGATTTTTTTGCAAAGCGTTCTCAATTCAATGGAAATACGAATAATCATAGATATCAAAAAGTTTTCACGTCAAAAAACGTGAAATGTTTCGAGATAATCGAAACTTTTTGGAAACTTTTACACTAAAAATCACATATTTTTCGTAATTTTCCGAAATTATAAACCGCTTTTTTGGCAAAATGTTCATAATTTAATGGATATATGGTATATCTTAAATGCTGAGAAAGAATCCGCTCAAAAAATGTCTATTTTCTCCAAATATATCATAAATTGTGGAAAAGCTAGCTGCGGAAACCACAATTTCTTCGTTACATTTCGAAATTACGTGCGATTTTTTTGCGAAGCGTTCTCAATTCAATGGAAATACGAATAATCATAGATATCAAACAGTTTTTAAGCCAAAAAACTTGAAATGTTTCGAGATAATTGAAAATTTTCGGAAACGGTTACACTAAAAATCACATATTTTTCGTAATTTTTCGAAATTATCAACCGCTTTTGTTGCAAAACGTTCATAATTTGATAGATTTATGGTATATCGTAAATGCTGAGAAAAAATCCGCTCAAAAAACGTCTTTTTTTTCCAAATACATCAAAAATTGCGGAAAGGCTAGCTGCCGAAACCACAATTTCTTCGTTACATTTCGAAATTATGTGCGATTTTTTTGCGAAGCGTTCTCAATTCAATGAAAATACGAATAATCATAGATATCAAAATGTTTTCACGTCAAAAAACGTGAAATTTTTCGAGATAATCGAAAATTTTCGGAAACGGTTACACTAAAAATCAGATATTTTTCGTAATTTTTCGAAATTGTCAACCGCTTTTGTTGCAAAACGTTCATAATTTAATAGATTTATGGTATATCTTAAATGCTGAGAAAAAATCCGCTCAAAAAACGTCTTTTTCTTCCAAATATATAAAAAATTGCGGAAAGGCTAGCTGCCGAAACCACAATTTCTTCGTTACATTTCGAAATTATGTGCGATTTTTTTGCGAAGCGTTCTCAATTCAATGGAAATACGAATAATCATAGATATCAAAAAGTTTTCACGTCAAAAAACGTGAAATTTTTCGAGATAATCGAAAATAATCGGAAACGGTTACACTAAAAATCACATATTATTCGTAATTTCTCGAAATTGTCAACCGCTTTTGTTGCAAAACGTTCATAATTTAATATATGTATGGCATATCTTAAATGCTGAGAAAAAATCCGCTCAAAAAACGTCTTTTTTTTCCAAATATATCAAAAATTGTGGAAAAGCTAGCTGCCGAAACCACAATTTCTTCGTTACATTTCGAAATAACGTGCGATTTTTTTGCGAAGCGTTCTCAATTCAATGGAAATACGAATAATCATAGATATCAAAAAGTTTTCACGTCAAAAAACGTCACATTTTTCGAGATATTCGAAAATTTTCGGAAACGGTTACACAAAAAATAACATATTTTTCGTAATTTCTCGAAATTGTCAACCGCTTTTGTTGCAAAACGTTCATAATTTAATATATGTATGGCATATCTTAAATGCTGAGAAAAAATCCGCTCAAAAAACGTCTTTTTTTTCCAAATATATCAAAAATTGTGGAAAAGCTAGCTGCCGAAACCACAATTTCTTCGTTACATTTCGAAATAACGTGCGATTTTTTTGCGAAGCGTTCTCAATTCAATGGAAATACGAATAATCATAGATATCAAAAAGTTTTCACGTCAAAAAACGTGAAATTTTTCGAGATAATTGAAAATTTTCGGAAACGGTTACACTAAAAATCACATATTTTTCGTAATTTTTCGAAATTATCAACCGCTTTTGTTGCAAAACGTTCATAATTTGATAGATTTATGGTAATTCTTAAATGCTGAGAAAAAATCCGCTCAAAAAACGTCTTTTTTTTCCAAATATCTCAAAAATTGCGGAAAGACTAGCTGCTGAAACCATAATTTCTTCGTTACATCTCGAAATTATGTGCGATTTTTTTGCGAAGCGTTCTCAATTCAATGGAAATACGAATAATCATAGATATCAAAAAGTTTTCACGTCAAAAAACGTGACATTTTTCGAGATAATCGAAAATTTTCGGAAACGGTTACACAAAAAATAACATATTTTTCGTAATTTCTCGAAATTGTCAACCGCTTTTGTTGCAAAACGTTCATAATTTAACATATGTATGGCATATCTTAAATGCTGAGAAAAAATCCGCTCAAAAAACGTCTTTTTTTTCCAAATATATCAAAAATTGTGGAAAAGCTAGCTGCGGAAACCACAATTTCTTCGTTACATTTCGAAATAACGTGCGATTTTTTTGCGAAGCGTTCTCAATTCAATGGAAATACGAATAATCATAGATATCAAAAAGTTTTCACGTCAAAAAACGTGAAATTTTTCGAGATAATTGAAAATTTTCGGAAACGGTTACACTAAAAATCACATATTTTTCGTAATTTTTCGAAATTATTAACCGCTTTTGTTGCAAAATGTTCATAATTTAATGGATATATGGTATATCTTAAATGCTGAGAAAAAATCCGCTCAAAAAACGTCTTTTTTTCCAAGTATATCATAAATTGTGGAAAAGCTAGCTGCCGAAACCACAATTTCTTCGTTACATTTCGAAATAACGTGCGATTTTTTTGCAAAGCGTTCTCAATTCAATGGATATACGAATAATCATAGATATCAAAAAGTTTTCACGTCAAAAAACTTGAAATTCTTTGAGATAATTGAAAATTTTCGGAAACGGTTACACTAAAAATCACATATTTTTCGTAATTTTCGAAATTATCAACCGCTTTTGTTGCAAAACGTTCATAGTTCGATAGATTTATGGTATATCTTAAATGCTGAGAAAAAATCCGCTCAAAAAACGTCCTTTTTTTCTAAATATATCAAAAATTGCGGAAAGGCTAGCTCCCGAAACCACAATTTCTTCGTTACATTTCGAAATAACGTGCGATTTTTTTGCGAAGCGTTCTCAATTCAATGGAAATACGAATAATCATAGATATCAAAAAGTTTTCACGTCAAAAAACGTGACATTTTTCGAGATAATCGAAAATTTTCGGAAACGGTTACACAAAAAATAACATATTTTTCGTAATTTTTCGAAATTATTAACCGCTTTTGTTGCAAAATGTTCATAATTTATTGGATATATGGTAATTCTTAAATGCTGAGAAAAAATCCGCTCAAAAAACGTCTTTTTTTCCAAATATATCAAAAAATATGGAAAGGCTAGCTGCCGAAACCACAATTTCTTCGTTATATTTCGAAATTATGTGCGATTTTTTTGCAAAGCGTTCTCAATTCAATGGAAATACGAATAATCATAGATATCATAAAGTTTTCACGTCAAAAAACGTGAAATTTTTCGAGATAATCGAAACTTTTTGGAAACGGTTACACTAAAAATCACATATTTTTCGTAATTTTTCGAAATTATAAACCGCTTTTGTTGCAAAACGTTCATAATTTAATATATGTATGGCATATCTTAAATGCTGAGAAAAAATCCGCTCAAAAAACGTCTTTTTTTTCCAAATATATCAAAAATTGCGGAAAGGCTAGCTGCCGAAACCACAATTTCTTCGTTACATTTCGAAATTATGTGCGATTTTTTTGCGAAGCGTTCTCAATTCAATGGAAATACGAATAATCTTAGATATCAAAAAGTTTTCACGTCAAAAAACGTGAAATTATTATAGATAATCGAAAATAATCGGAAACTGTTACACTAAAAATCAGATATTTTTCGTAATTTCTCGAAATTATCAACCGCTTTTGTTGCAAAACGTTCATAATTTGATAGATTTATGGTATATCTTAAATGCTGAGAAAAAATCCGCTCAAAAAACGTCCTTTTTTTCCAAATATCTCAAAAATTGCGGAAAGACTAGCTGCTGAAACCACAATTTCTTCGTTACATCTCGAAATTATGTGCGATTTTTTTGCGAAGCGTTCTCAATTCAATGGAAATACGAATAATCATAGATATCAAAAAGTTTTCACGTCAAAAAACGTGACATTTTTCGAGATAATCGAAAATTTTCGGAAACGGTTACACAAAAAATAACATATTTTTCGTAATTTTTCGAAATTATTAACCGCTTTCGTTGCAAAATGTTCATAATTTATTGGATATATGGTATATCTTAAATGATGCGAAAAAATCCGCTCAAAAAACGTCTTTTTTTTCCAAATATTTCAAAAATTGCGGAAAGGCTAGCTGCCGAAACCACAGTTTCTTCGTTACATTTCGAAATTACGTGCGATTTTTTTGCGAAGCATTCTGAATTCAATGGAAATACGAATAATTATAGATATCAAAAAGTTTTCACGTCAAAAAAAGTGAAATTTTTGGAGATAATTGAAACTTTTTGGAAACAGTTACACAAAAAATCACATATTTTTCGTAATTTTTCGAAATTATTAACCGCTTTTTTTGCAAAATGTTCATAATTTAATCGATATATGGTATATCTTAAATGCTGAGAAAAAATCCGCTAAAAAAACGTCTTTTTTTCCAAATATATCAAAAACTGCAGAAGGGTTGCTCCCGAAACCACAATTTCTTCGTTACATTTCGAAATTATGTGCGATTTTTTTGCGAAGAATTCTCAATTCAATGGAAATACGAATAATCATAGATATCAAAAAGTTTTCACGTCAAAAAACGTGAAATTTTTCGAGATAATCGAAAATTTTCGGAAATGGTTACACTAAAAATCACATATTTTTCGTAATTTTTCGAAATTATCAACCGCTTTTGTTGCAAAACGTTCATAATTTGATAGATTTATGGTATATCTTAAATGCTGAGAAAAAATCCGCTCAAAAAACGTCTTTTTTTCCAAATATATCATAAATTGTGGAAAAGCTAGCTGCGGAAACCACAATTTCTTCGTTACATTTCGAAATAACGTGCGATTTTTTTGCAAAGCGTTCTCAATTCAATGGAAATACGAATAATTATAGATATCAAAAAGTTTTCACGTCAAAAAAAGTGAAATTTTTCGAGATAATTGAAAGTTTTTGGAAACAGTTACACAAAAAATCACATATTTTTCGTAATTTTTCGAAATTATTAACCGCTTTTTTTGCAAAATGTTCATAATTTAATCGATATATGGTATATCTTAAATGCTGAGAAAAAATCCGCTAAAAAAACGTCTTTTTTTCCAAATATATCAAAAACTGCAGAAGGGTTGCTCCCGAAACCACAATTTCTTCGTTACATTTCGAAATTATGTGCGATTTTTTTGCGAAGAATTCTCAATTCAATGGAAATACGAATAATCATAGATATCAAAAAGTTTTCACGTCAAAAAACGTGAAATTTTTCGAGATAATCGAAAATTTTCGGAAATGGTTACACTAAAAATCACATATTTTTCGTAATTTTTCGAAATTACCACCGCTTTTGTTGCAAAACGTTCATAATTTGATAGATTTATGGTATATCTTAAATGCTGAGAAAAAATCCGCTCAAAAAACGTCTTTTTTTCCAAATATATCATAAATTGTGGAAAAGCTAGCTGCGGAAACCACAATTTCATCGTTACATTTCGAAATTACGTGCGTTTTTTTTGCGAAGCGTTCTCAATTCAATGGAAATACGAATAATCATAGATATAAAAAAGTTTTCACGTCAAAAAACGTGAAATTTTTCGAGATAATCGAAAATTTTCTGAAAAGGTTACACTAAAAATCACATATTTTTCGTAATTTTTCGAAATTATCAACCGCTTTTGTTGCAAAACGTTCATAATTTGATAGATTTATGGTATATGTTAAATGCTGAGAAAAAATCCGCTCAAAAAACGTCTTTTTTTTCCAAATATATCAAAAATTGTGGAAAAGCTAGCTGCCGAAACCACAATTTCGTCGTTACATTTCGAAATTACGTGCGATTTTTTTGCGAAGCATTCTGAATTCAATGTAAATACGAATAATTATTGCTATCAAAAAGTTTTCACGTCAAAAAAAGTGAAATTTTTCGAGATAATTGAAACTTTTTGGAAACGGTTACATTAAAAATCACATATTTTTCGTAATTTTTCGAAATTATTAACCGCTTTTGTTGCAAAATGTTCATAATTTAATGGATATATGGTATATCTTAAATGCTGAGAAAAAATCCGCTCAAAAAACGTCTTTTTTTCCAAGTATATCATAAATTGTGGAAAAGCTAGCTGCCGAAACCACAATTTCTTCGTTACATTTCGAAATAACGTGCGATTTTTTTGCAAAGCGTTATCAATTCAATGGATATACGAATAATCATAGATATCAAAAAATTTTCACGTCAAAAAACTTGAAATTCTTTGAGATAATTGAAAATTTTCGGAAACGGTTACACTAAAAATCACATATTTTTCGTAATTTTTCGAAATTATCAACCGCTTTTGTTGCAAAACGTACATAGTTCGATAGATTTATGGTATATCTTAAATGCTGAGAAAAAATCCGCTCAAAAAACGTCCTTTTTTTCTAAATATATCAAAAATTGCGGAAAGGCTAGCTCCCGAAACCACAATTTCTTCGTTACATTTCGAAATAACGTGCGATTTTTTTGCGAAGCGTTCTCAATTCAATGGAAATACGAATAATCATAGATATCAAAAAGTTTTCACGTCAAAAAACGTGAAATTTTTCGAGATAATCGAAAATTTTCTGAAATGGTTACACTAAAAATCACATATTTTTCGTAATTTTTCGAAATTATCAACCGCTTTTGTTGCAAAACGTTCATAATTTGATAGATTTATGGTATATCTTAAATGCTGAGAAAAAATCCGCTCAAAAAACGTCTTTTTTTTCCAAATATATCAAAAATTGCGGAAAGGCTAGCTGCCGAAACCACAATTTCTTCGTTACATTTCGAAATTATGTGCGATTTTTTTGCGAAGCGTTCTCAATTCAATGAAAATACGAATAATCATAGATATCAAAAAGTTTTCACGTCAAAAAACGTGAAATTTTTCGAGATAATCGAAAATTTTCGGAAATGGTTACACTAAAAATCAGATATTTTTCGTAATTTTTCGAAATTATCAACCGCTTTTGTTGCAAAACGTTCATAATTTAATAGATTTATGGTATATCTTAAATGCTGAGAAAAAACCCGCTCAAAAAACGTCTTTTTTTTCCAAATATATCATAAATTGTGGAAAAGCTAGCTGCCGAAACCACAATTTCTTCGTTACATTTCGAAATAACGTGCGATTTTTTTGCAAAGCGTTCTCAATTCAATGGAAATACGAATAATCATAGGTATCAAAAAGTTTTCACGTCAAAAAACGTGAAATTTTTCGAGATAATCGAAAATTTTCCGAAATGGTTACACTAGAAATCACATATTTTTCGTAATTTTTCGAAATTATCAACCGCTTTTGTTGCAAAACGTTCATAGTTCGATAGATTTATGGTATATCTTAAATGCTGAGAAAAAATCCGCTCAAAAAACTTCTTTTTTTTCCAAATATATCAAAAACTGCGGAAAGGCTTGCTCCCGAAACCACAATTTCTTCGTTACATTTCGAAATTATGTGCGATTTTTTTGCGAAGCGTTCTCAATTCAATGGAAATACGAATAATCATAGATATCAAAAAGTTTTCACGTCAAAAAACGTGAAATTTTTCGAGATAATCGAAAATTTTCTGAAATGGTTACACTAAAAATCACATATTTTTCGTAATTTTTCGAAATTATCAACCGCTTTTGTTGCAAAACGTTCATAATTTGATAGATTTATGGTATATTTTAAATGCTGAGAAAAAATCCGCTCAAAAAACG
Organism: Pachydiplax longipennis; assembly: GCA_036926295.1. Classification (NCBI taxonomy): domain Eukaryota; kingdom Metazoa; phylum Arthropoda; class Insecta; order Odonata; family Libellulidae; genus Pachydiplax; species Pachydiplax longipennis. The sequence goes on along the minus strand of JAVFKF010000044.1, from coordinate 5,636,399 downwards.
TCTTTTTTTTCCAAATATATCAAAAATTGTGGAAAAGCTAGCTGCCGAAACCACAATTTCTTCGTTACATTTCGAAATTACGTGCGATTTTTTTGCGAAGCATTCTGAATTCAATGGAAATACGAATAATTATAGATAATAAAAAGTTTTCACGTCAAAAAAAGTGAAATTTTTCGAGATAATTGAAACTTTTTGGATACGGTTACACTAAAAATCACATATTTTTCGTAATTTTTCGAAATTATTAACCGCTTTTGTTGCAAAATGTTCATAATTTAATGGATATATGGTATATCTTAAATGCTGAGAAAAAATCCGCTCAAAAAACGTCTTTTTTTTCAAGGTTATCATAAATTGTGGAAAAGCTAGCTGCCGAAACCACAATTTCTTCGTTACATTTCGAAATAACGTGCGATTTTTTTGCAAAGCGTTCTCAATTCAATGGAAATACGAATAATCATAGATATCAAAAAGTTTTCACGTCAAAAAACGTCAAATTTTTCGAGATAATTGAAAATTTTCGGAAACGGTTACACTAAAAATTACATATTTTTCGTAATATTTCGAAATTATCAACCGCTTTTGTTGCATAACGTTCATAGTTCGATAGATTTATGGTATATCTTAAATGCTGAGAAAAAGTCCGCTCAAAAAACGTCTTTTTTTCCAAATATATCATAAATTGTGGAAAAGCTAGCTGCCGAAACCACAATTTCTTCGTTACATTTCGAAATAACGTGCGATTTTTTTGCAAAGCGTTCTCAATTCAATGGAAATACGAATAATCATAGATATCAAAAAGTTTTCACGTCAAAAAACGTGCAATTTTTCGAGATAATCGAAAATTTTCTGAATCGGTTACACTAAAAATCACATATTTTTCGTAATTTTTCGAAATTATTAACCGCTTTTGTTTAAAATGTTCACAATTTAATAGATATATGGTATATCTTAAATGCTGAGAAAAAATCCGCTCAAAAAACGTCTTTTTTTCCAAATATATCAAAAATTGCGGAAAGACTAGCTCCCGAAACCACAATTTCTTCGTTACATTTCGAAATAACGTGCGATTTTTTTGCAAAGCGTTCTCAATTCAATGGAAATACGAATAATCATAGATATCAAAAAGTTTTCACGTCAAAAAACGTCAAATTTTTCGAGATAATTGAAAATTTTCGGAAACGGTTACACTAGAAATCACATATTTTTCGTAATTTTTCGAAATTATCAACCGCTTTTGTTGCAAAACGTTCATAGTTCGATAGATTTATGGTATATCTTAAATGCTGAGAAAAAATCCGCTCAAAAAACTTCTTTTTTTTCCAAATATATCAAAAACTGCGGAAAGGCTTGCTCCCGAAACCACAATTTCTTCGTTACATTTCGAAATTATGTGCGATTTTTTTGCGAAGCGTTCTCAATTCAATGGAAATACGAATAATCATAGATATCAAAAAGTTTTCACGTCAAAAAACGTGAAATTTTTCGAGATAATCGAAAATTTTCTGAAATGGTTACACTAAAAATCACATATTTTTCGTAATTTTTCGAAATTATCAACCGCTTTTGTTGCAAAACGTTCATAATTTGATAGATTTATGGTATATTTTAAATGCTGAGAAAAAATCCGCTCAAAAAACGTCTTTTTTTTCCAAATATATCAAAAATTGTGGAAAAGCTAGCTGCCGAAACCACAATTTCTTCGTTACATTTCGAAATTACGTGCGATTTTTTTGCGAAGCATTCTGAATTCAATGGAAATACGAATAATTATAGATAATAAAAAGTTTTCACGTCAAAAAAAGTGAAATTTTTCGAGATAATTGAAACTTTTTGGATACGGTTACACTAAAAATCACATATTTTTCGTAATTTTTCGAAATTATTAACCGCTTTTGTTGCAAAATGTTCATAATTTAATGGATATATGGTATATCTTAAATGCTGAGAAAAAATCCGCTCAAAAAACGTCTTTTTTTTCAAGGTTATCATAAATTGTGGAAAAGCTAGCTGCCGAAACCACAATTTCTTCGTTACATTTCGAAATAACGTGCGATTTTTTTGCAAAGCGTTCTCAATTCAATGGAAATACGAATAATCATAGATATCAAAAAGTTTTCACGTCAAAAAACGTCAAATTTTTCGAGATAATTGAAAATTTTCGGAAACGGTTACACTAAAAATTACATATTTTTCGTAATATTTCGAAATTATCAACCGCTTTTGTTGCATAACGTTCATAGTTCGATAGATTTATGGTATATCTTAAATGCTGAGAAAAAGTCCGCTCAAAAAACGTCTTTTTTTCCAAATATATCATAAATTGTGGAAAAGCTAGCTGCCGAAACCACAATTTCTTCGTTACATTTCGAAATAACGTGCGATTTTTTTGCAAAGCGTTCTCAATTCAATGGAAATACGAATAATCATAGATATCAAAAAGTTTTCACGTCAAAAAACGTGCAATTTTTCGAGATAATCGAAAATTTTCTGAATCGGTTACACTAAAAATCACATATTTTTCGTAATTTTTCGAAATTATTAACCGCTTTTGTTTAAAATGTTCACAATTTAATAGATATATGGTATATCTTAAATGCTGAGAAAAAATCCGCTCAAAAAACGTCTTTTTTTCCAAATATATCAAAAATTGCGGAAAGACTAGCTCCCGAAACCACAATTTCTTCGTTACATTTCGAAATTATGTGCGATTTTTTTGCGAAGCGTTCTCAATTCAATGGAAATACGAAAAATCATAGATATCAAAAAGTTTTCACGTCAAAAAACGTGCAATTTTTCGAGATAATCGAACATTTTCTGAATCGGTTACACTAAAAATCACATATTTTTCGTAATTTTTCGAAATTATTAACCGCTTTTGTTGCAAAATGTTCATAATTTCATAGATATATGGTATATCTTAAATGCTGAGAAAATATCCGCTCAAAAAACGTCCGTTTTCTCCAAATATATCATAAATTGTGGTAAAGCTAGCTGCTGAAACCACAATTTCTTCGTTACATCTCGAAATTATGTGCGATTTTTTTGCGAAGCGTTCTCAATTCAATGGAAATACGAATAATCATAGATATAAAAAAGTTTTCACGTCAAAAAACGTGACATTTTTCGAGATAATCGCAAATTTTCGGAAACGGTTACACAAAAAATAACATATTTTTCGTAATTTTTCGAAATTATTAACCGCTTTTGTTGCAAAATGTTCATAATTTATTGGATATATGGTATATCTTAAATGCTGCGAAAAAATCCGCTCAAAAAACGCCTTTTTTTTCCAAATATTTCAAAAATTGCGGAAAGGCTAGCTGCCGAAACCACAATTTCTTCGTTACATTTCGAAATTACGTGCGATTTTTTTGCGAAGCATTCTGAATTCAATGGAAATACGAATAATTATAGATATCAAAAAGTTTTCACGTCAAAAAAAGTGAAATTTTTCGAGATAATTGAAACTTTTTGGAAACGGTTACACAAAAAATCACATATTTTTCGCAATTTTTCGAAATTATTAACCGCTTTTGTTGCAAAATGTTCATAATTTAATCGATATATGGTATATCTTAAATGCTGAGAAAAAATTCGCTCAAAAAAAGTCTTTTTTTTCCAAATATTTCAAAAATTGCGGAAAGGCTAGTTGCCGAAACCACAATTTCTTCGTTACATTTCGAAATTATGTGCGATAATTTTGCGAAGCGTTCTCAATTCAATGGAAATACGAATAATCATAGATATTAAAAAGTTTTCACGTCAAAAAACGTGAAATTTTTCGAGATAATTGAAAATTTTCGGAAACGGTTACACTAAAAATCACATATTTTTCGTAATTTTTCGAAATTATCAACCGCTTTTGTTGCAAAACGTTCATAATTTGATAGATTTATGGTATATCTTAAATGCTGAGAAAAAATCCGCTCAAAAAACGTCTTTTTTTCCAAATATATCAAAAATTGTGGAAAAGCTAGCTGCCGAAACCACAATTTCTTCGTTACATTTCGAAATTACGTGCGATTTTTTTCGAAGCATTCTGAATTCAATGTAAATACGAATAATTATTGCTATCAAAAAGTTTTCACGTCAAAAAAAGTGAAATTTTTCGAGATAATAGAAACTTTTTGGAAACGGTTACACTAAAAATCACATATTTTTCGTAATTTTTCGAAATTATTAACCGCTTTTGTTGCAAAATGTTCATAATTTAATGGATATATGGTATATCTTAAATGCTGAGAAAAAATCCGCTCAAAAAACGTCCTTTTTTTCCAAATATATCAAAAATTGCGGAAAGGCTAGCTCCCGAAACCACAATTTCTTCGTTACATTTCGAAATTATGTGCGATTTTTTTGCGAAGCGTTCTCAATTCAATGGAAATACGAATAATCATAGATATCAAAAAGTTTTTACGTCAAAAAACGTGAAATTTTTCGAGATAATCGAAAATTTTCTGAAATGGTTACACTAAAAATCACATATTTTTCGTAATTTTTCGAAATTATCAACCGCTTTTGTTGCAAAACGTTCATAATTTGATAGATTTATGGTATATCTTAAATGCTGAGAAAAAATCCGCTCAAAAAACGTCTTTTTTTTCCAAATATATCAAAAATTGCGGAAAGGCTAGCTGCCGAAACCACAATTTCTTCGTTACATTTCGAAATAACGTGCGATTTTTTTGCAAAGCGTTCTCAATTCAATGGAAATACGAATAATCATAGATATCAAAAAGTTTTCACGTCAAAAAACGTCAAATTTTTCGAGATAATTGAAAATTTTCGGAAACGGTTACACTAAAAATTACTTATTTTTCGTAATATTTCGAAATTATCAACCGCTTTTGTTGCATAACGTTCATAGTTCGATAGATTTATGGTATATCTTAAATGCTGAGAAAAAGTCCGCTCAAAAAACGTCTTTTTTTCCAAATATATCATAAATTGTGGAAAAGCTAGCTGCCGAAACCACAATTTCTTCGTTACATTTCGAAATAACGTGCGATTTTTTTGCAAAGCGTTCTCAATTCAATGGAAATACGAATAATCATAGGTATCAAAAAGTTTTCACGTCAAAAAACGTGAAATTTTTCGAGATAATTGAAAATTTTCGGAAACGGTTACACTAAAAATCACATATTTTTCGTAATTTTTCGAAATTATCAACCGCTTTTGTTGCAAAACGTTCATAGTTCGATAGATTTATGGTATATCTTAAATGCTGAGAAAACATCCGCTCAAAAAACGTCTTTTTTTTCCAAATATATCAAAAACTGCGGAAAGGCTTGCTCCCGAAACCACAATTTCTTCGTTACATTTCGAAATTATGTGCGATTTTTTTGCGAAGCGTTCTCAATTCAATGGAAATACGAATAATCATAGATATAAAAAAGTTTTCACGTCAAAAAACGTGAAATTTTTCGAGATAATCGAAAATTTTCTGAAATGGTTACACTAAAAATCACATATTTTTCGTAATTTTTCGAAATTATCAACCGCTTTTGTTGCAAAACGTTCATAATTTAATAGATTTATGGTATATCTTAAATGCTGAGAAAAAATCCGCTCAAAAAACGTCTTTTTTTTCCAAATATATCAAAAATTGTGGAAAAGCTAGCTGCCGAAACCACAATTTCTTCGTTACATTTCGAAATTACGTGCGATTTTTTTGCGAAGCATTCTGAATTCAATGGAAATACGAATAATTATAGATAATAAAAAGTTTTCACGTCAAAAAAAGTGAAATTTTTCGAGATAATTGAAACTTTTTGGAAACGGTTACACTAAAAATCACATATTTTTCGTAATTTTTCGAAATTATTAACCGCTTTTGTTGCAAAATGTTCATAATTTAATGGATATATGGTATATCTTAAATGCTGAGAAAAAATCCGCTCAAAAAACGTCTTTTTTTCCAAGTATATCATAAATTGTGGAAAAGCTAGCTGCCGAAACCACAATTTCTTCGTTACATTTCGAAATAACGTGCGATTTTTCTGCAAAGCGTTCTCAATTCAATGGAAATACGAATAATCATAGATATCAAAAAGTTTTCACGGCAAAAAACGTGAAATTTTTCGAGATAATCGAAAATTTTCTGAAATGGTTACACGAAAAATCACATATTTCTCGTAATTTTTCGAAATTATCAACCGCTTTTGTTGCAAAACGTTCATAGTTCGATAGATTTATGGTATATCTTAAATGCTGAGAAAAAATCCGCTCAAAAAACGTCCTTTTTTCCAAATATATCAAAAATTGCGGAAAGTCTAGCTCCCGAAACCACAATTTCCTCGTTACATTTCGAAATTATGTGCGATTTTTTTGCGAAGCGTTCTCAATTCAATGGAAATACGAATAATCATAGATATCAAAAAGTTTTCACGTCAAAAAACGTGAAATTTTTCGAGATAATCGAAAATTTTCTGAAATGGTTACACTAAAAATCACATATTTTTCGTAATTTTTCGAAATTATCAACCGCTTCTGTTGCAAAACGTTCATAATATGATAGATTTATGGTATATCTTAAATGCTGAGAAAAAATCCGCTCAAAAAACGTCTTTTTTTTCCAAATATATCAAAAATTGCGGAAAGGCTAGCTGCCGAAACCACAATTTCTTCGTTACATTTCGAAATTATGTGCGATTTTTTTGCGAAGCGTTCTCAATTCAATGAAAATACGAATAATCATAGATATCAAAAATTTTTCACGTCAAAAAACGTGAAATTTTTCGAGATAATCGAAAATTTTCGGAAATGGTTACACTAAAAATCAGATATTTTTCGTAATTTTTCGAAATTGTCAACCGCTTTTGTTGCAAAACGTTCATAATTTAATAGATTTATGGTATATCTTAAATGCTGAGAAAAAATCCGCTCAAAAAACGTCTTTTTTTTCCAAATATATCAAAAATTGCGGAAAGGCTAGCTGCCGAAACCACAATTTCTTCGTTACATTTCGAAATAACGTGCGATTTTTTTGCAAAGCGTTCTCAATTCAATGGAAATACGAATAATCATAGGTATAAAAAAGTTTTCACGACAAAAAACGTGAAATTTTTCGAGATAATTGAAAATTTTCGGAAACGGTTACACTAAAAATCACATATTTTTCGTAATTTTTCGAAATTATCATCCGCTTTTGTTGCAAAACGTTCATAGTTCGATAGATTTATGGTATATCTTAAATGCTGAGAAAAAATCCGCTCAAAAAACGTCTTTTTTTTCCAAATATATCAAAAACTGCGGAAAGGCTTGCTCCCGAAACCACAATTTCTTCGTTACATTTCGAAATTATGTGCGATTTTTTTGCGAAGCGTTCTCAATTCAATGGAAATACGAATAATCATAGATATAAAAAAGTTTTCACGTCAAAAAACGTGAAATTTTTCGAGATAATCGAAAATTTTCTGAAATGGTTACACTAAAAATCACATATTTTTCGTAATTTTTCGAAATTATTAACCGCTTTTGTTGCAAAACGTTCATAATTTGATAGATTTATGGTATATCTTAAATGCTGAGAAAAAATCCGCTCAAAAAACGTCTTTTTTTCCAAGTATATCATAAATTGTGGAAAAGCTAGCTGCCAAAACCACAATTTCTTCGTTACATTTCGAAATAACGTGCGATTTTTTTGCAAAGCGTTCTCAATTCAATGGAAATACGAATAATCATAGATATCAAAAAGTTTTCACGTCAAAAAACGTCAAATTTTTCGAGATAATTGAAAATTTTCGGAAACGGTTACACTAAAAATTACTTATTTTTCGTAATATTTCGAAATTATCAACCGCTTTTGTTGCATAACGTTCATAGTTCGATAGATTTATGGTATATCTTAACTGCTGAGAAAACGTCCGCTCAAAAAACGTCTTTTTTTTCCAAATATATCAAAAATTGCGGAAAGGCTAGCTGCCGAAACCACAATTTCTTCGTTACATTTCGAAATTATGTGCGATTTTTTTGCGAAGCGTTCTCAATTCAATGAAAATACGAATAATCATAGATATCAAAAATTTTTCACGTCAAAAAACGTGAAATTTTTCGAGATAATCGAAAATTTTCTGAATCGGTTACACTAAAAATCACATATTTTTCGTAATTTTTCGAAATCATTAACCGCTTTTGTTGCAAAATGTTCACAATTTAATAGATATATGGTATATCTTAAATGCTGAGAAAAAATCCGCTCAAAAAACGTCTTTTTTTCCAAATATATCAAAAATTGCGGAAAGGCTAGCTCCCGAAACCACAATTTCTTCGTTACATTTCGAAATTATGTGCGATTTTTTTGCGAAGCGTTCTCAATTCAATGGAAATACGAATAATCATAGATATCAAAAATTTTTCACGTCAAAAAACGTGAAATTTTTCGAGATAATCGAAAATTTTCGGAAATGGTTACACTAAATATCAGATATTTTTCGTAATTTTTCGAAATTGTCAACCGCTATTGTTGCAAAACGTTCATAATTTAATAGATTTATGGTATATCTTAAATGCTGAGAAAAATTCCGCTCAAAAAACGACTTTTTTTTCCAAATATATCATAAATTGTGGAAAAGCTAGCTGCCGAAACCACAATTTCTTCGTTACATTTCGAAATAACGTGCGATTTTTTTGCAAAGCGTTCTCAATTCAATGGAAATACGAATAATCATAGGTATCAAAAAGTTTTCACGTCAAAAAACGTGAAATTTTTCGAGATAATTGAAAATTTTCGGAAACGGTTACACTAAAAATCACATATTTTTCGTAATTTTTCGAAATTATCAACCGCTTTTGTTGCAAAACGTTCATAGTTCGATAGATTTATGGTATATCTTAAATGCTGAGAAAAAATCCGCTCAAAAAACGTCTTTTTTTTCCAAATATATCAAAAACTGCGGAAAGGCTTGCTCCCGAAACCACAATTTCTTCGTTACATTTCGAAATTATGTGCGATTTTTTTGCGAAGCGTTCTCAATTCAATGGAAATACGAAAAATCATAGATATAAAAAAGTTTTCACGTCAAAAAACGTGAAATTTTTCGAGATAATCGAAAATTTTCTGAAATGGTTACACTATAAATCACATATTTTTCGTAATTTTTCGAAATTATCTACCGCATTTGTTGCAAAACGTTCATAATTTAATAGATTAATGGTATATCTTAAATGCTGAGAAAAAATCCGCTCAAAAAACGTATTTTTTTCCAAATATATCAAAAATTGTGGAAAAGCTAGCTGCCGAAACCACAATTTCTTCGTTACATTTCGAAATTACGTGCGATTTTTTTGCGAAACATTCTGAATTCAATGGAAATACGAATAATTATAGATAATAAAAAGTTTTCACGTCAAAAAAAGTGAAATTTTTCGAGATAATTGAAACTTTTTGGAAACGGTTACACTAAAAATCACATATTTTTCGTAATTTTTCGAAATTATTAACCGCTTTTGTTGCAAAATGTTCATAATTTAATGGATATATGGTATATCTTAAATGCTGAGAAAAAATCCGCTCAAAAAACGTCTTTTTTTCCAAGTATATCATAAATTGTGGAAAAGCTAGCTGCCGAAACCACAATTTCTTCGTTACATTTCGAAATAACGTGCGATTTTTTTGCAAAGCGTTCTCAATTCAATGGAAATACGAATAATCATAGATATCAAAAAGTTTTCACGTCAAAAAACGTGAAATTTTTCGAGATAATCGAAAATTTTCTGAAATGGTTACACTAAAAATCACATATTTTTCGTAATTTTTCGAAATCATCAACCGCTTTTGTTGCAAAACGTTCATAGTTCGATAAATTTATGGTATATCTTAAATGCTGAGAAAAAATCCGCTCAAAAAACGTCCTTTTTTTCCAAATATATCAAAAATTGCGGAAAGGCTAGCTCCCGAAACCACAATTTCTTCGTTACATTTCGAAATTATGTGCGATTTTTTTGCGAAGCGTTCTCAATTCAATGGAAATACGAATAATCATAGATATCAAAAAGTTTTCACGTCAAAAAACGTGAAATTTTTCGAGATAATCGAAAATTTTCTGAAATGGTTACACTAAAAATCACATATTTTTCGTAATTTTTCGAAATTATCAACCGCTTTTGTTGCAAAACGTTCATAATTTAATAGACTTATGGTATATCTTAAATGCTGAGAAAAAATCCGCTCTAAAAACGTCTTTTTTTTCCAAATATATCAAAAATTGCGGAAAGGCTAGCTGCCGAAACCACAATTTCTTCGTTACATTTCGAAATAACGTGCGATTTTTTTGCAAAGCGTTCTCAATTCAATGGAAATACGAATAATCATAGGTATCAAAAAGTTTTCACGTCAAAAAACGTGAAATTTTTCGAGATAATTGAAAATTTTCGGAAACGGTTACACTAAAAATCACATATTTTTCGTAATGTTTCGAAATTATCAACCGGTTTTGTTGCAAAACGTTCATAGTTCGATAGATTTATGGTATATCTTAAATGCTGAGAAAAAATCCGCTCAAAAAACGTCTTTTTTTTCCAAATATATCAAAAACTGCGGAAAGGCTTGCTCCCGAAACCACAATTTCTTCGTTACATTTCGAAATTATGTGCGATTTTTTTGCGAAGCGTTCTCAATTCAATGGAAATACGAATAATCATAGATATAAAAAAGTTTTCACGTCAAAAAACGTGAAATTTTTCGAGATAATCGAAAATTTTCTGAAATGGTTACACTAAAAATCACATATTTTTCGTAATTTTTCGAAATTATCAACCGCTTTTGTTGCAAAACGTTCATAATTTGATAGATTTATGGTATATCTTAAATGCTGAGAAAAAATACGCTCAAAAAACGTCTTTTTTTCCAAGTATATCATAAATTGTGGAAAAGCTAGCTGCCGAAACCACAATTTCTTCGTTACATTTCGAAATAACGTAAGATTTTTTTGCAAAGCGTTCTCAATTCAATGGAAATACGAATAATCATAGATATCAAAAAGTTTTCACGTCAAAAAACGTCAAATTTTTCGAGATAATTGAAAATTTTCGGAAACGGTTACACTAAAAATTACTTATTTTTCGTAATATTTCGAAATTATCAACCGCTTTTGTTGCATAACGTTCATAGTTCGATAGATTTATGGTATATCTTAAATGCTGAGAAAAAGTCCGCTCAAAAAACGTCTTTTTTTCCAAATATATCATAAATTGTGGAAAAGCTAGCTGCCGAAACCACAATTTCTTCGTTACATTTCGAAATAACGTGCGATTTTTTTGCAAAGCGTTCTCAATTCAATGGAAATACGAATAATCATAGGTATCAAAAAGTTTTCACGTCAAAAAACGTGAAATTTTTCGAGATAATTGAAAATTTTCGGAAACGGTTACACTAAAAATCACATATTTTTCGTAATTTTTCGAAATTATCAACCGCTTTTGTTGCAAAACGTTCATAGTTCGATAGATTTATGGTATATCTTAAATGCTGAGAAAACATCCGCTCAAAAAACGTCTTTTTTTTCCAAATATATCAAAAACTGCGGAAAGGCTTGCTCCCGAAACCACAATTTCTTCGTTACATTTCGAAATTATGTGCGATTTTTTTGCGAAGCGTTCTCAATTCAATGGAAATACGAATAATCATAGATATAAAAAAGTTTTCACGTCAAAAAACGTGAAATTTTTCGAGATAATCGAAAATTTTCTGAAATGGTTACACTAAAAATCACATATTTTTCGTAATTTTTCGAAATTATCAACCGCTTTTGTTGCAAAACGTTCATAATTTAATAGATTTATGGTATATCTTAAATGCTGAGAAAAAATCCGCTCAAAAAACGTCTTTTTTTTCCAAATATATCAAAAATTGTGGAAAAGCTAGCTGCCGAAACCACAATTTCTTCGTTACATTTCGAAATTACGTGCGATTTTTTTGCGAAGCATTCTGAATTCAATGGAAATACGAATAATTATAGATAATAAAAAGTTTTCACGTCAAAAAAAGTGAAATTTTTCGAGATAATTGAAACTTTTTGGAAACGGTTACACTAAAAATCACATATTTTTCGTAATTTTTCGAAATTATTAACCGCTTTTGTTGCAAAATGTTCATAATTTAATGGATATATGGTATATCTTAAATGCTGAGAAAAAATCCGCTCAAAAAACGTCTTTTTTTCCAAGTATATCATAAATTGTGGAAAAGCTAGCTGCCGAAACCACAATTTCTTCGTTACATTTCGAAATAACGTGCGATTTTTCTGCAAAGCGTTCTCAATTCAATGGAAATACGAATAATCATAGATATCAAAAAGTTTTCACGGCAAAAAACGTGAAATTTTTCGAGATAATCGAAAATTTTCTGAAATGGTTACACGAAAAATCACATATTTCTCGTAATTTTTCGAAATTATCAACCGCTTTTGTTGCAAAACGTTCATAGTTCGATAGATTTATGGTATATCTTAAATGCTGAGAAAAAATCCGCTCAAAAAACGTCCTTTTTTCCAAATATATCAAAAATTGCGGAAAGTCTAGCTCCCGAAACCACAATTTCCTCGTTACATTTCGAAATTATGTGCGATTTTTTTGCGAAGCGTTCTCAATTCAATGAAAATACGAATAATCATAGATATCAAAAATTTTTCACGTCAAAAAACGTGAAATTTTTCGAGATAATCGAAAATTTTCGGAAATGGTTACACTAAAAATCAGATATTTTTCGTAATTTTTCGAAATTGTCAACCGCTTTTGTTGCAAAACGTTCATAATTTAATAGATTTATGGTATATCTTAAATGCTGAGAAAAAATCCGCTCAAAAAACGTCTTTTTTTTCCAAATATATCAAAAATTGCGGAAAGGCTAGCTGCCGAAACCACAATTTCTTCGTTACATTTCGAAATAACGTGCGATTTTTTTGCAAAGCGTTCTCAATTCAATGGAAATACGAATAATCATAGGTATAAAAAAGTTTTCACGTCAAAAAACGTGAAATTTTTCGAGATAATTGAAAATTTTCGGAAACGGTTACACTAAAAATCACATATTTTTCGTAATTTTTCGAAATTATCAACCGCTTTTGTTGCAAAACGTTCATAGTTCGATAGATTTATGGTATATCTTAAATGCTGAGAAAAAATCCGCTCAAAAAACGTCTTTTTTTTCCAAATATATCAAAAACTGCGGAAAGGCTTGCTCCCGAAACCACAATTTCTTCGTTACATTTCGAAATTATGTGCGATTTTTTTGCGAAGCGTTCTCAATTCAATGGAAATACGAATAATCATAGATATAAAAAAGTTTTCACGTCAAAAAACGTGAAATTTTTCGAGATAATCGAAAATTTTCTGAAATGGTTACACTAAAAATCACATATTTTTCGTAATTTTTCGAAATTATCAACCGCTTTTGTTGCAAAACGTTCATAATTTGATAGATTTATGGTGTATCTTAAATGCTGAGAAAAAGTCCGCTCAAAAAACGTCTTTTTTTCCAAGTATATCATAAATTGTGGAAAAGCTAGCTGCCAAAACCACAATTTCTTCGTTACATTTCGAAATAACGTGCGATTTTTTTGCAAAGCGTTCTCAATTCAATGGAAATACGAATAATCATAGATATCAAAAAGTTTTCACGTCAAAAAACGTCAAATTTTTCGAGATAATTGAAAATTTTCGGAAACGGTTACACTAAAAATTACTTATTTTTCGTAATATTTCGAAATTATCAACCGCTTTTGTTGCATAACGTTCATAGTTCGATAGATTTATGGTATATCTTAACTGCTGAGAAAACGTCCGCTCAAAAAACGTCTTTTTTTTCCAAATATATCAAAAATTGCGGAAAGGCTAGCTGCCGAAACCACAATTTCTTCGTTACATTTCGAAATTATGTGCGATTTTTTTGCGAAGCGTTCTCAATTCAATGAAAATACGAATAATCATAGATATCAAAAATTTTTCACGTCAAAAAACGTGAAATTTTTCGAGATAATCGAAAATTTTCTGAATCGGTTACACTAAAAATCACATATTTTTCGTAATTTTTCGAAATCATTAACCGCTTTTGTTGCAAAATGTTCACAATTTAATAGATATATGGTATATCTTAAATGCTGAGAAAAAATCCGCTCAAAAAACGTCTTTTTTTCCAAATATATCAAAAATTGCGGAAAGGCTAGCTCCCGAAACCACAATTTCCTCGTTACATTTCGAAATTATGTGCGATTTTTTTGCGAAGCGTTCTCAATTCAATGGAAATACGAATAATCATAGATATCAAAAATTTTTCACGTCAAAAAACGTGAAATTTTTCGAGATAATCGAAAATTTTCGGAAATGGTTACACTAAATATCAGATATTTTTCGTAATTTTTCGAAATTGTCAACCGCTATTGTTGCAAAACGTTCATAATTTAATAGATTTATGGTATATCTTAAATGCTGAGAAAAAATCCGCTCAAAAAACGTCTTTTTTTTCCAAATATATCATAAATTGTGGAAAAGCTAGCTGCCGAAACCACAATTTCTTCGTTACATTTCGAAATAACGTGCGATTTTTTTGCAAAGCGTTCTCAATTCAATGGAAATACGAATAATCATAGGTATCAAAAAGTTTTCACGTCAAAAAACGTGAAATTTTTCGAGATAATTGAAAATTTTCGGAAACGGTTACACTAAAAATCACATATTTTTCGTAATTTTTCGAAATTATCAACCGCTTTTGTTGCAAAACGTTCATAGTTCGATAGATTTATGGTATATCTTAAATGCTGAGAAAAAATCCGCTCAAAAAACGTCTTTTTTTTCCAAATATATCAAAAACTGCGGAAAGGCTTGCTCCCGAAACCACAATTTCTTCGTTACATTTCGAAATTATGTGCGATTTTTTTGCGAAGCGTTCTCAATTCAATGGAAATACGAATAATCATAGATATAAAAAAGTTTTCACGTCAAAAAACGTGAAATTTTTCGAGATAATCGAAAATTTTCTGAAATGGTTACACTATAAATCACATATTTTTCGTAATTTTTCGAAATTATCAACCGCATTTGTTGCAAAACGTTCATAATTTAATAGATTAATGGTATATCTTAAATGCTGAGAAAAAATCCGCTCAAAAAACGTCTTTTTTTCCAAATATATCATAAATTGTGGAAAAGCTAGCTGCCGAAACCACAATTTCTTCGTTACATTTCGAAATAACGTGCGATTTTTTTGCAAAGCGTTCTCAATTCAATGGAAATACGAATAATCATAGATATCAAAAAGTTTTCACGTCAAAAAACGTGAAATTTTTCGAGATAATCGAAAATTTTCTGAAATGGTTACACTAAAAATCACATATTTTTCGTAATTTTTCGAAATCATCAACCGCTTTTGTTGCAAAACGTTCATAGTTCGATAGATTTATGGTATATCTTAAATGCTGAGAAAAAATCCGCTCAAAAAACGTCCTTTTTTTCCAAATATATCAAAAATTGCGGAAAGGCTAGCTCCCGAAACCACAATTTCTTCGTTACATTTCGAAATTATGTGCGATTTTTTTACGAAGCGTTCTCAATTCAATGGAAATACGAATAATCATAGATATCAAAAAGTTTTCACGTCAAAAAACGTGAAATTTTTCGAGATAATCGAAAATTTTCTGAAATGGTTACACTAAAAATCACATATTTTTCGTAATTTTTCGAAATTATCAACCTCTTTTGTTGCAAAACGTTCATAATTTAATAGACTTATGGTATATCTTAAATGCTGAGAAAAAATCCGCTCTAAAAACGTCTTTTTTTTCCAAATATATCAAAAATTGCGGAAAGGCTAGCTGCCGAAACCACAATTTCTTCGTTACATTTCGAAATAACGTGCGATTTTTTTGCAAAGCGTTCTCAATTCAATGGAAATACGAATAATCATAGGTATCAAAAAGTTTTCACGTCAAAAAACGTGAAATTTTTCGAGATAATTGAAAATTTTCGGAAACGGTTACACTAAAAATCACATATTTTTCGTAATGTTTCGAAATTATCAACCGCTTTTGTTGCAAAACGTTCATAGTTCGATAGATTTATGGTATATCTTAAATGCTGAGAAAAAATCCGCTCAAAAAACGTCTTTTTTTTCCAAATATATCAGAAACTGCGGAAAGGCTTGCTCCCGAAACCACAATTTCTTCGTTACATTTCGAAATTATGTGCGATTTTTTGCGAAGCGTTCTCAATTCAATGGAAATACGAATAATCATAGATATAAAAAAGTTTTCACGTCAAAAAACGTGAAATTTTTCGAGATAATCGAAAATTTTCTGAATTGTTACACTAAAAATCACATATTTTTCGTAATTTTTCGAAATTATCAACCGCTTTTGTTGCAAAACGTTCATAATTTGATAGATTTATGGTATATCTTAAATGCTGAGAAAAAATCCGCTCAAAAAACGTCTTTTTTTCCAAGTATATCATAAATTGTGGAAAAGCTAGCTGCCGAAACCACAATTTCTTCGTTACATTTCGAAATAACGTAAGATTTTTTTGCAAAGCGTTCTCAATTCAATGGAAATACGAATAATCATAGATATCAAAAAGTTTTCACGTCAAAAAACGTCAAATTTTTCGAGATAATTGAAAATTTTCGGAAACGGTTACACTAAAAATTACTTATTTTTCGTAATATTTCGAAATTATCAACCGCTTTTGTTGCATAACGTTCATAGTTCGATAGATTTATGGTATATCTTAAATGCTGAGAAAAAGTCCGCTCAAAAAACGTCTTTTTTTCCAAATATATCATAAATTGTGGAAAAGCTAGCTGCCGAAACCACAATTTCTTCGTTACATTTCGAAATAACGTGAGATTTTTTTGCAAAGCGTTCTCAATTCAATGGAAATACGAATAATCATAGATATCAAAAAGTTTTCACGTCAAAAAACGTGAAATTTTTCGAGATAATCGAAAATTTTCTGAATCGGTTACACTAAAAATCACATATTTTTCGTAATTTTTCGAAATCATTAACCGCTTTTGTTGCAAAATGTTCACAATTTAATAGATATATGGTATATCTTAAATGCTGAGAAAAAATCCGCTCAAAAAACGTCTTTTTTTCCAAATATATCAAAAATTGCGGAAAGGCTAGCTCCCGAAACCACAATTTCTTCGTTACATTTCGAAATTATGTGCGATTTTTTTGCGAAGCGTTCTCAATTCAATGAAAATACGAATAATCATAGATATCAAAAAGTTTTCACGTCAAAAAACGTGAAATTTTTCGAGATAATCGAAAATTTTCTGAATCGGTTACACTAAAAATCACATATTTTTCGTAATTTTTCGAAATTATCAACCGCTTTTGTTGCAAAACGTTCATAGTTCGATAGATTTATGGTATATCTTAAATGCTGAGAAAAAATCCGCTCAAAAAACGTCTTTTTTTTCCAAATATATCAAAAACTGCGGAAAGGCTTGCTCCCGAAACCACAATTTCTTCGTTACATTTCGAAATTATGTGCGATTTTTTTGCGAAGCGTTCTCAATTCAATGGAAATACGAATAATCATAGATATAAAAAAGTTTTCACGTCAAAAAACGTGAAATTTTTCGAGATAATCGAAAATTTTCTGAAATGGTTACACTAAAAATCACATATTTTTCGTAATTTTTCGAAATTATCAACCGCTTTTGTTGCAAAACGTTCATAATTTAATAGATTTATGGTATATCTTAAATGCTGAGAAAAAATCCGCTCAAAAAACGTCTTTTTTTTCCAAATATATCAAAAATTGTGGAAAAGCTAGCTGCCGAAACCACAATTTCTTCGTTACATTTCGAAATTACGTGCGATTTTTTTGTGAAGCATTCTGAATTCAATGGAAATACGAATAATTATAGATAATAAAAAGTTTTCACGTCAAAAAAAGTGAAATTTTTCGAGATAATTGAAACTTTTTGGAAACGGTTACACTAAAAATCACATATTTTTCGTAATTTTTCGAAATTATTAACCGCTTTTGTTGCAAAATGTTCATAATTTAATGGATATATGGTATATCTTAAATGCTGAGAAAAAATCCGCTCAAAAAACGTCTTTTTTTCCAAGTATATCATAAATTGTGGAAAAGCTAGCTGCCAAAACCACAATTTCTTCGTTACATTTCGAAATAACGTGCGATTTTTTTGCAAAGCGTTCTCAATTCAATGGAAATACGAATAATCATAGGTATCAAAAAGTTTTCACGTCAAAAAACGTGAAATTTTTCGAGATAATTGAAAATTTTCGGAAACGGTTACACTAAAAATCACATATTTTTCGTAATGTTTCGAAATTATCAACCGCTTTTGTTGCAAAACGTTCATAGTTCGATAGATTTATGGTATATCTTAAATGCTGAGAAAAAATCCGCTCAAAAAACGTCTTTTTTTCCAAATATATCAAAAACTGCGGAAAGGCTTGCTCCCGAAACCACAATTTCTTCGTTACATTTCGAAATTATGTGCGATTTTTTTGCGAAGCGTTCTCAATTCAATGGAAATACGAATAATCATAGATATAAAAAAGTTTTCACGTCAAAAAACGTGAAATTTTTCGAGATAATCGAAAATTTTCTGAAATGGTTACACTAAAAATCACATATTTTTCGTAATTTTTCGAAATTATCAACCGCTTTTGTTGCAAAACGTTCATAATTTGATAGATTTATGGTATATCTTAAATGCTGAGAAAAAATCCGCTCAAAAAACGTCTTTTTTTCCAAGTATATCATAAATTGTGGAAAAGCTAGCTGCCGAAACCACAATTTCTTCGTTACATTTCGAAATAACGTGCGATTTTTTTGCAAAGCGTTCTCAATTCAATGGAAATACGAATAATCATAGATATCAAAAAGTTTTCACGTCAAAAAACGTCAAATTTTTCGAGATAATTGAAAATTTTCGGAAACGGTTACACTAAAAATTACTTATTTTTCGTAATATTTCGAAATTATCAACCGCTTTTGTTGCATAACGTTCATAGTTCGATAGATTTATGGTATATCTTAAATGCTGAGAAAAAGTCCGCTCAAAAAACGTCTTTTTTTCCAAATATATCATAAATTGTGGAAAAGCTAGCTGCCGAAACCACAATTTCTTCGTTACATTTCGAAATAACGTGCGATTTTTTTGCAAAGCGTTCTCAATTCAATGGAAATACGAATAATCATAGATATCAAAAAGTTTTCACGTCAAAAAACGTGAAATTTTTCGAGATAATCGAAAATTTTCTGAATCGGTTACACTAAAAATCACATATTTTTCGTAATTTTTGGAAATCATTAACCGCTTTTGTTGCAAAATGTTCACAATTTAATAGATATATGGTATATCTTAAATGCTGAGAAAAAATCCGCTCAAAAAACGTCTTTTTTTCCAAATATATCAAAAATTGCGGAAAGGCTAGCTCCCGAAACCACAATTTCTTCGTTACATTTCGAAATTATGTGCGATTTTTTTGCGAAGCGTTCTCAATTCAATGAAAATACGAATAATCATAGATATCAAAAAGTTTCACGTCAAAAAACGTGAAATTTTTCGAGATAATCGAAAATTTTCTGAATCGGTTACACTAAAAATCACATATTTTTCGTAATTTTTCGAAATTATCAACCGCTTTTGTTGCAAAACGTTCATAGTTCGATAGATTTATGGTATATCTTAAATGCTGAGAAAAAATCCGCTCAAAAAACGTCTTTTTTTTCCAAATATATCAAAAACTGCGGAAAGGCTTGCTCCCGAAACCACAATTTCTTCGTTACATTTCGAAATTATGTGCGATTTTTTTGCGAAGCGTTCTCAATTCAATGGAAATACGAATAATCATAGATATAAAAAAGTTTTCACGTCAAAAAACGTGAAATGTTTCGAGATAATCGAAAATTTTCTGAAACGGTTACACTAAAAATCACATATTTTTCGTAATGTTTCGAAATTATCAACCGCTTTTGTTGCAAAACGTTCATAGTTCGATAGATTTATGGTATATCTTAAATGCTGAGAAAAAATCCGCTCAAAAAACGTCTTTTTTTTCCAAATATATCAAAAATTGTGGAAAAGCTAGCTGCCGAAACCACAATTTCTTCGTTACATTTCGAAATTACGTGCGATTTTTTTGCGAAGCATTCTGAATTCAATGGAAATACGAATAATTATAGATAATAAAAAGTTTTCACGTCAAAAAAAGTGAAATTTTTCGAGATAATTGAAACTTTTTGGAAACGGTTACACTAAAAATCACATATTTTTCGAAATTATTAACCGCTTTTGTTGCAAAATGTTCATAATTTAATGGATATATGGTATATCTTAAATGCTGAGAAAAAATCCGCTCAAAAAACGTCTTTTTTTCCAAATATATCAAAAATTGCGGAAAGGCTAGCTCCCGAAACCACAATTTCTTCGTTACATTTCGAAATTATGTGCGATTTTTTTGCGAAGCGTTCTCAATTCAATGAAAATACGAATAATCATAGATATCAAAAATTTTTCACGTCAAAAAACGTGAAATTTTTCGAGATAATCGAAAATTTTCTGAATCGGTTACACTAAAAATCACATATTTTTCGTAATTTTTCGAAATCATTAACCGCTTTTGTTGCAAAATGTTCACAATTTAATAGATATATGGTATATCTTAAATGCTGAGAAAAAATCCGCTCAAAAAACGTCTTTTTTTCCAAATATATCAAAAATTGCGGAAAGGCTAGCTCCCGAAACCACAATTTCTTCGTTACATTTCGAAATTATGTGCGATTTTTTTGCGAAGCGTTCTCAATTCAATGGAAATACGAATAATCATAGATATCAAAAATTTTTCACGTCAAAAAACGTGAAATTTTTCGAGATAATCGAAAATTTTCGGAAATGGTTACACTAAATATCAGATATTTTTCGTAATTTTTCGAAATTGTCAACCGCTATTGTTGCAAAACGATCATAATTTAATAGATTTATGGTATATCTTAAATGCTGAGAAAAAATCCGCTCAAAAAACGTCTTTTTTTTCCAAATATATCATAAATTGTGGAAAAGCTAGCTGCCGAAACCACAATTTCTTCGTTACATTTCGAAATAACGTGCGATTTTTTTGCAAAGCGTTCTCAATTCAATGGAAATACGAATAATCATAGGTATCAAAAAGTTTTCACGTGAAATTTTTCGAGATAATTGAAAATTTTCGGAAACGGTTACACTAAAAATCACATATTTTTCGTAATTTTTCGAAATTATCAACCGCTTTTGTTGCAAAACGTTCATAGTTCGATAGATTTATGGTATATCTTAAATGCTGAGAAAAAATCCGCTCAAAAAACGTCTTTTTTTTCCAAATATATCAAAAACTGCGGAAAGGCTTGCTCCCGAAACCACAATTTCTTCGTTACATTTCGAAATTATGAGCGATTTTTTTGCGAAGCGTTCTCAATTCAATGGAAATACGAATAATCATAGATATAAAAAAGTTTTCACGTCAAAAAACGTGAAATTTTTCGAGATAATCGAAAATTTTCTGAAATGGTTACACTAAAAATCACATATTTTTCGTAATTTTTCGAAATTATCAACCGCATTTGTTGCAAAACGTTCATAATTTAATAGATTTATGGTATATCTTAAATGCTGAGAAAAAATCCGCTCAAAAAACGTCTTTTTTTTCCAAATATATCAAAAATTGTGGAAAAGCTAGCTGCCGAAACCACAATTTCTTCGTTACATTTCGAAATTACGTGCGATTTTTTTGCGAAACATTCTGAATTCAATGGAAATACGAATAATTATAGATAATAAAAAGTTTTCACGTCAAAAAAAGTGAAATTTTTCGAGATAATTGAAACTTTTTGGAAACGGTTACACTAAAAATCACATATTTTTCGTAATTTTTCGAAATTATTAACCGCTTTTGTTGCAAAATGTTCATAATTTAATGGATATATGGTATATCTTAAATGCTGAGAAAAAATCCGCTCAAAAAACGTCTTTTTTTCCAAGTATATCATAAATTGTGGAAAAGCTAGCTGCCGAAACCACAATTTCTTCGTTACATTTCGAAATAACGTGCGATTTTTTTGCAAAGCGTTCTCAATTCAATGGAAATACGAATAATCATAGATATCAAAAAGTTTTCACGTCAAAAAACGTGAAATTTTTCGAGATAATCGAAAATTTTCTGAAATGGTTACACTAAAAATCACATATTTTTCGTAATTTTTCGAAATCATCAACCGCTTTTGTTGCAAAACGTTCATAGTTCGATAGATTTATGGTATATCTTAAATGCTGAGAAAAAATCCGCTCAAAAAACGTCCTTTTTTTCCAAATATATCAAAAATTGCGGAAAGGCTAGCTCCCGAAACCACAATTTCTTCGTTACATTTCGAAATTATGTGCGATTTTTTTGCGAAGCGTTCTCAATTCAATGGAAATACGAATAATCATAGATATCAAAAAGTTTTCACGTCAAAAAACGTGAAATTTTTCGAGATAATCGAAAATTTTCTGAAATGGTTACACTAAAAATCACATATTTTTCGTAATTTTTCGAAATTATCAACCGCTTTTGTTGCAAAACGTTCATAATTTAATAGACTTATGGTATATCTTAAATGCTGAGAAAAAATCCGCTCAAAAAACGTCTTTTTTTTCCAAATATATCAAAAATTGCGGAAAGGCTAGCTGCCGAAACCACAATTTCTTCGTTACATTTCGAAATAACGTGCGATTTTTTTGCAAAGCGTTCTCAATTCAATGGAAATACGAATAATCATAGGTATCAAAAAGTTTTCACGTCAAAAAACGTGAAATTTTTCGAGATAATTGAAAATTTTCGGAAACGGTTACACTAAAAATCACATATTTTTCGTAATGTTTCGAAATTATCAACCGCTTTTGTTGCAAAACGTTCATAGTTCGATAGATTTATGGTATATCTTAAATGCTGAGAAAAAATCCGCTCAAAAAACGTCTTTTTTTTCCAAATATATCAAAAACTGCGGAAAGGCTTGCTCCCGAAACCACAATTTCTTCGTTACATTTCGAAATTATGTGCGATTTTTTTGCGAAGCGTTCTCAATTCAATGGAAATACGAATAATCATAGATATAAAAAAGTTTTCACGTCAAAAAACGTGAAATTTTTCGAGATAATCGAAAATTTTCTGAAATGGTTACACTAAAAATCACATATTTTTCGTAATTTTTCGAAATTATCAACCGCTTTTGTTGCAAAACGTTCATAATTTGATAGATTTATGGTATATCTTAAATGCTGAGAAAAAATCCGCTCAAAAAACGTCTTTTTTTCCAAGTATATCATAAATTGTGGAAAAGCTAGCTGCCGAAACCACAATTTCTTCGTTACATTTCGAAATAACGTGCGATTTTTTTGCAAAGCGTTCTCAATTCAATGGAAATACGAATAATCATAGATATCAAAAAGTTTTCACGTCAAAAAACGTCAAATTTTTCGAGATAATTGAAAATTTTCGGAAACGGTTACACTAAAAATTACTTATTTTTCGTAATATTTCGAAATTATCAACCGCTTTTGTTGCATAACGTTCATAGTTCGATAGATTTATGGTATATCTTAAATGCTGAGAAAAAGTCCGCTCAAAAAACGTCTTTTTTTCCAAATATATCATAAATTGTGGAAAAGCTAGCTGCCGAAACCACAATTTCTTCGTTACATTTCGAAATAACGTGCGATTTTTTTGCAAAGCGTTCTCAATTCAATGGAAATACGAATAATCATAGATATCAAAAAGTTTTCACGTCAAAAAACGTGAAATTTTTCGAGATAATCGAAAATTTTCTGAATCGGTTACACTAAAAATCACATATTTTTCGTAATTTTTCGAAATCATTAACCGCTTTTGTTGCAAAATGTTCACAATTTAATAGATATATGGTATATCTTAAATGCTGAGAAAAAATCCGCTCAAAAAACGTCTTTTTTTCCAAATATATCAAAAATTGCGGAAAGGCTAGCTCCCGAAGCCAGAATTTCTTCGTTACATTTCGAAATTATGTGCGATTTTTTTGCGAAGCGTTCTCAATTCAATGAAAATACGAATAATCATAGATATCAAAAAGTTTTCACGTCAAAAAACGTGAAATTTTTCGAGATAATCGAAAATTTTCTGAATCGGTTACACTAAAAATCACATATTTTTCGTAATTTTTCGAAATTATCAACCGCTTTTGTTGCAAAACGTTCATAGTTCGATAGATTTATGGTATATCTTAAATGCTGAGAAAAAATCCGCTCAAAAAACGTCCTTTTTTTCCAAATATATCAAAAATTGCGGAAAGGCTAGCTCCCGAAACCACAATTTCTTCGTTACATTTCGAAATTATGTGCGATTTTTTTGCGAAGCGTTCTCAATTCAATGGAAATACGAATAATCATAGATATCAAAAAGTTTTCACGTCAAAAAACGTGAAATTTTTCGAGATAATCGAAAATTTTCTGAAATGGTTACACTAAAAATCACATATTTTTCGTAATTTTTCGAAATTATCAACCGCTTTTGTTGCAAAACGTTCATAATTTAATAGACTTATGGTATATCTTAAATGCTGAGAAAAAATCCGCTCAAAAAACGTCTTTTTTTTCCAAATATATCAAAAATTGCGGAAAGGCTAGCTGCCGAAACCACAATTTCTTCGTTACATTTCGAAATAACGTGCGATTTTTTTGCAAAGCGTTCTCAATTCAATGGAAATACGAATAATCATAGGTATCAAAAAGTTTTCACGTCAAAAAACGTGAAATTTTTCGAGATAATTGAAAATTTTCGGAAACGGTTACACTAAAAATCACATATTTTTCGTAATGTTTCGAAATTATCAACCGCTTTTGTTGCAAAACGTTCATAGTTCGATAGATTTATGGTATATCTTAAATGCTGAGAAAAAATCCGCTCAAAAAACGTCTTTTTTTTCCAAATATATCAAAAACTGCGGAAAGGCTTGCTCCCGAAACCACAATTTCTTCGTTACATTTCGAAATTATGTGCGATTTTTTTGCGAAGCGTTCTCAATTCAATGGAAATACGAATAATCATAGATATAAAAAAGTTTTCACGTCAAAAAACGTGAAATTTTTCGAGATAATCGAAAATTTTCTGAAATGGTTACACTAAAAATCACATATTTTTCGTAATTTTTCGAAATTATCAACCGCTTTTGTTGCAAAACGTTCATAATTTGATAGATTTATGGTATATCTTAAATGCTGAGAAAAAATCCGCTCAAAAAACGTCTTTTTTTCCAAGTATATCATAAATTGTGGAAAAGCTAGCTGCCGAAACCACAATTTCTTCGTTACATTTCGAAATAACGTGCGATTTTTTTGCAAAGCGTTCTCAATTCAATGGAAATACGAATAATCATAGATATCAAAAAGTTTTCACGTCAAAAAACGTCAAATTTTTCGAGATAATTGAAAATTTTCGGAAACGGTTACACTAAAAATTACTTATTTTTCGTAATATTTCGAAATTATCAACCGCTTTTGTTGCATAACGTTCATAGTTCGATAGATTTATGGTATATCTTAAATGCTGAGAAAAAGTCCGCTCAAAAAACGTCTTTTTTTCCAAATATATCATAAATTGTGGAAAAGCTAGCTGCCGAAACCACAATTTCTTCGTTACATTTCGAAATAACGTGCGATTTTTTTGCAAAGCGTTCTCAATTCAATGGAAATACGAATAATCATAGATATCAAAAAGTTTTCACGTCAAAAAACGTGAAATTTTTCGAGATAATCGAAAATTTTCTGAATCGGTTACACTAAAAATCACATATTTTTCGTAATTTTTCGAAATCATTAACCGCTTTTGTTGCAAAATGTTCACAATTTAATAGATATATGGTATATCTTAAATGCTGAGAAAAAATCCGCTCAAAAAACGTCTTTTTTTCCAAATATATCAAAAATTGCGGAAAGGCTAGCTCCCGAAGCCAGAATTTCTTCGTTACATTTCGAAATTATGTGCGATTTTTTTGCGAAGCGTTCTCAATTCAATGAAAATACGAATAATCATAGATATCAAAAAGTTTTCACGTCAAAAAACGTGAAATTTTTCGAGATAATCGAAAATTTTCTGAATCGGTTACACTAAAAATCACATATTTTTCGTAATTTTTCGAAATTATCAACCGCTTTTGTTGCAAAACGTTCATAGTTCGATAGATTTATGGTATATCTTAAATGCTGAGAAAAAATCCGCTCAAAAAACGTCTTTTTTTTCCAAATATATCAAAAACTGCGGAAAGGCTTGCTCCCGAAACCACAATTTCTTCGTTACATTTCGAAATTATGTGCGATTTTTTTGCGAAGCGTTCTCAATTCAATGGAAATACGAATAATCATAGATATAAAAAAGTTTTCACGTCAAAAAACGTGAAATTTTTCGAGATAATCGAAAATTTTCTGAAATGGTTACACTAAAAATCACATATTTTTCGTAATTTTTCGAAATTATCAACCGCTTTTGTTGCAAAACGTTCATAATTTAATAGATTTATGGTATATCTTAAATGCTGAGAAAAAATCCGCTCAAAAAACGTCTTTTTTTTCCAAATATATCAAAAATTGTGGAAAAGCTAGCTGCCGAAACCACAATTTCTTCGTTACATTTCGAAATTACGTGCGATTTTTTTGCGAAGCATTCTGAATTCAATGGAAATACGAATAATTATAGATAATAAAAAGTTTTCACGTCAAAAAAAGTGAAATTTTTCGAGATAATTGAAACTTTTTGGAAACGGTTACACTAAAAATCACATATTTTTCGTAATTTTTCGAAATTATTAACCGCTTTTGTTGCAAAATGTTCATAATTTAATGGATATATGGTATATCTTAAATGCTGAGAAAAAATCCGCTCAAAAAACGTCTTTTTTTCCAAGTATATCATAAATTGTGGAAAAGCTAGCTGCCGAAACCACAATTTCTTCGTTAAATTTCGAAATAACGTGCGATTTTTTTGCAAAGCGTTCTCAATTCAATGGAAATACGAATAATCATAGATATCAAAAAGTTTTCACGGCAAAAAACGTGAAATTTTTCGAGATAATCGAAAATTTTCTGAAATGGTTACACGAAAAATCACATATTTTTCGTAATTTTTCGAAATTATCAACCGCTTTTGTTGCAAAACGTTCATAGTTCGATAGATTTATGGTATATCTTAAATGCTGAGAAAAAATCCGCTCAAAAAACGTCCTTTTTTCCAAATATATCAAAAATTGCGGAAAGGCTAGCTCCCGAAACCACAATTTCTTCGTTACATTTCGAAATTATGTGCGATTTTTTTGCGAAGCGTTCTCAATTCAATGGAAATACGAATAATCATAGATATCAAAAAGTTTTCACGTCAAAAAACGTGAAATTTTTCGAGATAATCGAAAATTTTCTGAAATGGTTACACTAAAAATCACATATTTTTCGTAATTTTTCGAAATTATCAACCGCTTTTGTTGCAAAACGTTCATAATATGATAGATTTATGGTATATCTTAAATGCTGAGAAAAAATCCGCTCAAAAAACGTCTTTTTTTTCCAAATATATCAAAAATTGCGGAAAGGCTAGCTGCCGAAACCACAATTTCTTCGTTACATTTCGAAATTATGTGCGATTTTTTTGCGAAGCGTTCTCAATTCAATGAAAATACGAATAATCATAGATATCAAAAATTTTTCACGTCAAAAAACGTGAAATTTTTCGAGATAATCGAAAATTTTCGGAAATGGTTACACTAAAAATCAGATATTTTTCGTAATTTTTCGAAATTGTCAACCGCTTTTGTTGCAAAACGTTCATAATTTAATAGATTTATGGTATATCTTAAATGCTGAGAAAAAATCCGCTCAAAAAACGTCTTTTTTTTCCAAATATATCAAAAATTGCGGAAAGGCTAGCTGCCGAAACCACAATTTCTTCGTTACATTTCGAAATAACGTGCGATTTTTTTGCAAAGCGTTCTCAATTCAATGGAAATACGAATAATCATAGGTATCAAAATGTTTTCACGTCAAAAAACGTGAAATTTTTCGAGATAATTGAAAATTTTCGGAAACGGTTACACTAAAAATCACATATTTTTCGTAATTTTTCGAAATTATCAACCGCTTTTGTTGCAAAACGTTCATAGTTCGATAGATTTATGGTATATCTTAAATGCTGAGAAAAAATCCGCTCAAAAAACGTCTTTTTTTTCCAAATATATCAAAAATTGCGGAAAGGCTAGCTGCCGAAACCACAATTTCTTCGTTACATTTCGAAATAACGTGCGATTTTTTTGCGAAGCGTTCTCAATTCAATGGAAATACGAATAATCATAGATATCAAAAAGTTTTCACGTCAAAAAACGTGAAATTTTTCGAGATAATCGAAAATTTTCTGAAATGGTTACACTAAAAATCACATATTTTTCGTAATTT
The DNA here is from genome assembly GCA_036926295.1 of Pachydiplax longipennis. Lineage (NCBI taxonomy): Eukaryota > Metazoa > Arthropoda > Insecta > Odonata > Libellulidae > Pachydiplax > Pachydiplax longipennis. Next base: position 5,607,937 of record JAVFKF010000044.1, on the reverse strand, counting down.
TTCGAAATTATCAACCGCTTTTGTTGCAAAACGTTCATAATATGATAGATTTATGGTATATCTTAAATGCTGAGAAAAAATCCGCTCAAAAAACGTCTTTTTTTTCCAAATATATCAAAAATTGCGGAAAGGCTAGCTGCCGAAACCACAATTTCTTCGTTACATTTCGAAATTATGTGCGATTTTTTTGCGAAGCGTTCTCAATTCAATGAAAATACGAATAATCATAGATATCAAAAATTTTTCACGTCAAAAAACGTGAAATTTTTCGAGATAATCGAAAATTTTCGGAAATGGTTACACTAAAAATCAGATATTTTTCGTAATTTTTCGAAATTGTCAACCGCTTTTGTTGCAAAACGTTCATAATTTAATAGATTTATGGTATATCTTAAATGCTGAGAAAAAATCCGCTCAAAAAACGTCTTTTTTTTCCAAATATATCAAAAATTGCGGAAAGGCTAGCTGCCGAAACCACAATTTCTTCGTTACATTTCGAAATAACGTGCGATTTTTTTGCAAAGCGTTCTCAATTCAATGGAAATACGAATAATCATAGGTATCAAAAAGTTTTCACGTCAAAAAACGTGAAATTTTTCGAGATAATTGAAAATTTTCGGAAACGGTTACACTAAAAATCACATATTTTTCGTAATTTTTCGAAATTATCAACCGCTTTTGTTGCAAAACGTTCATAGTTCGATAGATTTATGGTATATCTTAAATGCTGAGAAAAAATCCGCTCAAAAAACGTCTTTTTTTTCCAAATATATCAAAAATTGCGGAAAGGCTAGCTGCCGAAACCACAATTTCTTCGTTACATTTCGAAATAACGTGCGATTTTTTTGCGAAGCGTTCTCAATTCAATGGAAATACGAATAATCATAGATATCAAAAAGTTTTCACGTCAAAAAACGTGAAATTTTTCGAGATAATCGAAAATTTTCTGAAATGGTTACACTAAAAATCACATATTTTTCGTAATTTTTCGAAATTATCAACCGCTTTTGTTGCAAAACGTTCATAATATGATAGATTTATGGTATATCTTAAATGCTGAGAAAAAATCCGCTCAAAAAACGTCTTTTTTTTCCAAATATATCAAAAATTGCGGAAAGGCTAGCTGCCGAAACCACAATTTCTTCGTTACATTTCGAAATTATGTGCGATTTTTTTGCGAAGCGTTCTCAATTCAATGAAAATACGAATAATCATAGATATCAAAAATTTTTCACGTCAAAAAACGTGAAATTTTTCGAGATAATCGAAAATTTTCGGAAATGGTTACACTAAAAATCAGATATTTTTCGTAATTTTTCGAAATTGTCAACCGCTTTTGTTGCAAAACGTTCATAATTTAATAGATTTATGGTATATCTTAAATGCTGAGAAAAAATCCGCTCAAAAAACGTCTTTTTTTTCCAAATATATCAAAAATTGCGGAAAGGCTAGCTGCCGAAACCACAATTTCTTCGTTACATTTCGAAATAACGTGCGATTTTTTTGCAAAGCGTTCTCAATTCAATGGAAATACGAATAATCATAGGTATCAAAAAGTTTTCACGTCAAAAAACGTGAAATTTTTCGAGATAATTGAAAATTTTCGGAAACGGTTACACTAAAAATCACATATTTTTCGTAATTTTTCGAAATTATCAACCGCTTTTGTTGCAAAACGTTCATAGTTCGATAGATTTATGGTATATCTTAAATGCTGAGAAAAAATCCGCTCAAAAAACGTCTTTTTTTTCCAAATATATCAAAAATTGCGGAAAGGCTAGCTGCCGAAACCACAATTTCTTCGTTACATTTCGAAATAACGTGCGATTTTTTTGCGAAGCGTTCTCAATTCAATGGAAATACGAATAATCATAGATATCAAAAAGTTTTCACGTCAAAAAACGTGAAATTTTTCGAGATAATCGAAAATTTTCTGAAATGGTTACACTAAAAATCACATATTTTTCGTAATTTTTCGAAATTATCAACCGCTTTTGTTGCAAAACGTTCATAATATGATAGATTTATGGTATATCTTAAATGCTGAGAAAAAATCCGCTCAAAAAACGTCTTTTTTTTCCAAATATATCAAAAATTGCGGAAAGGCTAGCTGCCGAAACCACAATTTCTTCGTTACATTTCGAAATTATGTGCGATTTTTTTGCGAAGCGTTCTCAATTCAATGAAAATACGAATAATCATAGATATCAAAAATTTTTCACGTCAAAAAACGTGAAATTTTTCGAGATAATCGAAAATTTTCGGAAATGGTTACACTAAAAATCAGATATTTTTCGTAATTTTTCGAAATTGTCAACCGCTTTTGTTGCAAAACGTTCATAATTTAATAGATTTATGGTATATCTTAAATGCTGAGAAAAAATCCGCTCAAAAAACGTCTTTTTTTTCCAAATATATCAAAAATTGCGGAAAGGCTAGCTGCCGAAACCACAATTTCTTCGTTACATTTCGAAATAACGTGCGATTTTTTTGCAAAGCGTTCTCAATTCAATGGAAATACGAATAATCATAGGTATCAAAAAGTTTTCACGTCAAAAAACGTGAAATTTTTCGAGATAATTGAAAATTTTCGGAAACGGTTACACTAAAAATCACATATTTTTCGTAATTTTTCGAAATTATCAACCGCTTTTGTTGCAAAACGTTCATAGTTCGATAGATTTATGGTATATCTTAAATGCTGAGAAAAAATCCGCTCAAAAAACGTCTTTTTTTTCCAAATATATCAAAAATTGCGGAAAGGCTAGCTGCCGAAACCACAATTTCTTCGTTACATTTCGAAATAACGTGCGATTTTTTTGCAAAGCGTTCTCAATTCAATGGAAATACGAATAATCATAGATATCAAAAAGTTTTCACGTCAAAAAACGTCAAATTTTTCGAGATAATTGAAAATTTTCGGAAACGGTTACACTAAAAATTACTTATTTTTCGTAATATTTCGAAATTATCAACCGCTTTTGTTGCATAACGTTCATAGTTCGATAGATTTATGGTATATCTTAAATGCTGAGAAAAAGTCCGCTCAAAAAACGTCTTTTTTTCCAAATATATCATAAATTGTGGAAAAGCTAGCTGCCGAAACCACAATTTCTTCGTTACATTTCGAAATAACGTGCGATTTTTTTGCAAAGCGTTCTCAATTCAATGGAAATACGAATAATCATAGATATCAAAAAGTTTTCACGTCAAAAAACGTGAAATTTTTCGAGATAATCGAAAATTTTCTGAATCGGTTACACTAAAAATCACATATTCTTCGTAATTTTTCGAAATCATTAACCGCTTTTGTTGCAAAATGTTCACAATTTAATAGATATATGGTATATCTTAAATGCTGAGAAAAAATCCGCTCAAAAAACGTCTTTTTTTCCAAATATATCAAAAATTGCGGAAAGGCTAGCTCCCGAAACCACAATTTCTTCGTTACATTTCGAAATTATGTGCGATTTTTTTGCGAAGCGTTCTCAATTCAATGGAAATACGAATAATCATAGATATCAAAAAGTTTTCACGTCAAAAAACGTGAAATTTTTCGAGATAATCGAAAATTTTCTGAATCGGTTACACTAAAAATCACATATTTTTCGTAATTTTTCGAAATTATCAACCGCTTTTGTTGCAAAACGTACATAGTTCGATAGATTTATGGTATATCTTAAATGCTGAGAAAAAATCCGCTCAAAAAACGTCTTTTTTTCCAAATATATCAAAAACTGCGGAAAGGCTTGCTCCCGAAACCACAATTTCTTCGTTACATTTCGAAATTATGTGCGATTTTTTTGCGAAGCGTTCTCAATTCAATGGAAATACGAATAATCATAGATATAAAAAAGTTTTCACGTCAAAAAATGTGAAATTTTTCGAGATAATCGAAAATTTTCTGAAATGGTTACACTAAAAATCACATATTTTTCGTAATTTTTCGAAATTATCAACCGCTTTTGTTGCAAAACGTTCATAATTTAATAGATTTATGGTATATCTTAAATGCTGAGAAAAAATCCGCTCAAAAAACGTCTTTTTTTTCCAAATATATCAAAAATTGTGGAAAAGCTAGCTGCCGAAACCACAATTTCTTCGTTACATTTCGAAATTACGTGCGATTTTTTTGCGAAGCATTCTGAATTCAATGGAAATACGAATAATTATAGATAATAAAAAGTTTTCACGTCAAAAAAAGTGAAATTTTTCGAGATAATTGAAACTTTTTGGAAACGGTTACACTAAAAATCACATATTTTTCGTAATTTTTCGAAATTATTAACCGCTTTTGTTGCAAAATGTTCATAATTTAATGGATATATGGTATATCTTAAATGCTGAGAAAAAATCCGCTCAAAAAACGTCTTTTTTTCCAAGTATATCATAAATTGTGGAAAAGCTAGCTGCCGAAACCACAATTTCTTCGTTACATTTCGAAATAACGTGCGATTTTTTTGCAAAGCGTTCTCAATTCAATGGAAATACGAATAATCATAGATATCAAAAAGTTTTCACGGCAAAAAACGTGAAATTTTTCGAGATAATCGAAAATTTTCTGAAATGGTTTCACGAAAAATCACATATTTTTCGTAATCTTTCGAAATTATCAACCGCTTTTGTTGCAAAACGTTCATAGTTCGATAGATTTATGGTATATCTTAAATGCTGAGAAAAAATCCGCTCAAAAAACGTCCTTTTTTCCAAATATATCAAAAATTGCGGAAAGGCTAGCTCCCGAAACCACAATTTCTTCGTTACATTTCGAAATTATGTGCGATTTTTTTGCGAAGCGTTCTCAATTCAATGGAAATACGAATAATCATAGATATCAAAAAGTTTTCACGTCAAAAAACGTGAAATTTTTCGAGATAATCGAAAATTTTCTGAAATGGTTACACTAAAAATCACATATTTTTCGTAATTTTTCGAAATTATCAACCGCTTTTGTTGCAAAACGTTCATAATATGATAGATTTATGGTATATCTTAAATGCTGAGAAAAAATCCGCTCAAAAAACGTCTTTTTTTTCCAAATATATCAAAAATTGCGGAAAGGCTAGCTGCCGAAACCACAATTTCTTCGTTACATTTCGAAATTATGTGCGATTTTTTTGCGAAGCGTTCTCAATTCAATGAAAATACGAATAATCATAGATATCAAAAATTTTTCACGTCAAAAAACGTGAAATTTTTCGAGATAATCGAAAATTTTCGGAAATGGTTACACTAAAAATCAGATATTTTTCGTAATTTTTCGAAATTGTCAACCGCTTTTGTTGCAAAACGTTCATAATTTAATAGATTTATGGTATATCTTAAATGCTGAGAAAAAATCCGCTCAAAAAACGTCTTTTTTTTCCAAATATATCAAAAATTGCGGAAAGGCTAGCTGCCGAAACCACAATTTCTTCGTTACATTTCGAAATAACGTGCGATTTTTTTGCAAAGCGTTCTCAATTCAATGGAAATACGAATAATCATAGGTATCAAAAAGTTTTCACGTCAAAAAACGTGAAATTTTTCGAGATAATTGAAAATTTTCGGAAACGGTTACACTAAAAATCACATATTTTTCGTAATTTTTCGAAATTATCAACCGCTTTTGTTGCAAAACGTTCATAGTTCGATAGATTTATGGTATATCTTAAATGCTGAGAAAAAATCCGCTCAAAAAACGTCTTTTTTTTCCAAATATATCAAAAACTGCGGAAAGGCTTGCTCCCGAAACCACAATTTCTTCGTTACATTTCGAAATTATGTGCGATTTTTTTGCGAAGCGTTCTAAATTCAATGGAAATACGAATAATCATAGATATAAAAAAGTTTTCACGTCAAAAAACGTGAAATTTTTCGAGATAATCGAAAATTTTCTGAAATGGTTACACTAAAAATCACATATTTTTCGTAATTTTTCGAAATTATCAACCGCTTTTGTTGCAAAACGTTCATAATTTGATAGATTTATGGTATATCTTAAATGCTGAGAAAAAATCCGCTCAAAAAACGTCTTTTTTTCCAAGTATATCATAAATTGTGGAAAAGCTAGCTGCCAAAACCACAATTTCTTCGTTACATTTCGAAATAACGTGCGATTTTTTTGCAAAGCGTTCTCAATTCAATGGAAATACGAATAATAATAGATATCAAAAAGTTTTCACGTCAAAAAACGTCCAATTTTTCGAGATAATTGAAAATTTTCGGAAACGGTTACACTAAAAATTACTTATTTTTCGTAATATTTCGAAATTATCAACCGCTTTTGTTGCATAACGTTCATAGTTCGATAGATTTATGGTATATCTTAACTGCTGAGAAAACGTCCGCTCAAAAAACGTCTTTTTTTTCCAAATATATCAAAAATTGCGGAAAGGCTAGCTGCCGAAACCACAATTTCTTCGTTACATTTCGAAATTATGTGCGATTTTTTTGCGAAGCGTTCTCAATTCAATGGAAATACGAATAATCATAGATATCAAAAATTTTTCACGTCAAAAAACGTGAAATTTTTCGAGATAATCGAAAATTTTCTGAATCGGTTACACTAAAAATCACATATTTTTCGTAATTTTTCGAAATCATTAACCGCTTTTGTTGCAAAATGTTCACAATTTAATAGATATATGGTATATCTTAAATGCTGAGAAAAAATCCGCTCAAAAAACGTCTTTTTTTCCAAATATATCAAAAATTGCGGAAAGGATAGCTCCCGAAACCACAATTTCTTCGTTACATTTCGAAATAACGTGCGATTTTTTTGCGAAGCGTTCTCAATTCAATGGAAATACGAATAATCATAGATATCAAAAATTTTTCACGTCAAAAAACGTGTAATTTTTCGAGATAATCGAAAATTTTCGGAAATGGTTACACTAAATATCAGATATTTTTCGTAATTTTTCGAAATTGTCAACCGCTTTTGTTGCAAAACGTTCATAATTTAATAGATTTATGGTATATCTTAAATGCTGAGAAAAAATCCGCTCAAAAAACGTCTTTTTTTTCCACATATATCATAAATTGTGGAAAAGCTAGCTGCCGAAACCACAATTTCTTCGTTACATTTCGAAATAACGTGCGATTTTTTTGCAAAGCGTTCTCAATTCAATGGAAATACGAATAATCATAGGTATCAAAAAGTTTTCACGTCAAAAAACGTGAAATTTTTCGAGATAATTGAAAATTTTCGGAAACGGTTACACTAAAAATCACATATTTTTCGTAATTTTTCGAAATTATCAACCGCTTTTGTTGCAAAACGTTCATAGTTCGATAGATTTATGGTATATCTTAAATGCTGAGAAAAAATCCGCTCAAAAAACGTCTTTTTTTTCCAAATATATCATAAATTGTGGAAAAGCTAGCTGCCGAAACCACAATTTCTTCGTTACATTTCGAAATAACGTGCGATATTTTTGCAAAGCGTTCTCAATTCAATGGAAATACGAATAATCATAGATATCAAAAAGTTTTCACGTCAAAAAACGTGAAATTTTTCGAGATAATCGAAAATTTTCTGAAATGGTTACACTAAAAATCACATATTTTTCGTAATTTTTCGAAATCATCAACCGCTTTTGTTGCAAAACGTTCATAGTTCGATAGATTTATGGTATATCTTAAATGCTGAGAAAAAATCCGCTCAAAAAACGTCCTTTTTTTCCAAATATATCAAAAATTGCGGAAAGGCTAGCTCCCGAAACCACAATTTCTTCGTTACATTTCGAAATTATGTGCGATTTTTTTTCGAAGCGTTCTCAATTCAATGGAAATACGAATAATCATAGATATCAAAAAGTTTTCACGTCAAAAAACGTGAAATTTTTCGAGATAATCGAAAATTTTCTGAAATGGTTACACTAAAAATCACATATTTTTCGTAATTTTTCGAAATTATCAACCGCTTTTGTTGCAAAACGTTCATAATTTGATAGATTTATGGCATATCTTAAATGCTGAGAAAAAATCCGCTCAAAAAACGTCTTTTTTTTCCAAATATATCAAAAATTGCGGAAAGGCTAGCTGCCGAAACCACAATTTCTTCGTTACATTTCGAAATTATGTGCGATTTTTTTGCGAAGCGTTCTCAATTCAATGAAAATACGAATAATCATAGATATCAAAAATTTTTCACGTCAAAAAACGTGAAATTTTTCGAGATAATCGAAAATTTTCGGAAATGGTTACACTAAAAATCAGATATTTTTCGTAATTTTTCGAAATTGTCAACCGCTTTTGTTGCAAGACGTTCATAATTTAATAGACTTATGGTATATCTTAAATGCTGAGAAAAAATCCGCTCAAAAAACGTCTTTTTTTTCCAAATATATCAAAAATTGCGGAAAGGCTAGCTGCCGAAACCACAATTTCTTCGTTACATTTCGAAATAACGTGCGATTTTTTTGCAAAGCGTTCTCAATTCAATGGAAATACGAATAATCATAGGTATCAAAAAGTTTTCACGTCAAAAAACGTGAAATTTTTCGAGATAATTGAAAATTTTCTTAAACGGTTACACTAAAAATCACATATTTTTCGTAATGTTTCGAAATTATCAACCGCTTTTGTTGCAAAACGTTCATAGTTCGATAGATTTATGGTATATCTTAAATGCTGAGAAAAAATCCGCTCAAAAAATGTCTTTTTTTTCCAAATATATCAAAAACTGCGGAAAGGCTTGCTCCCGAAACCACAATTTCTTCGTTACATTTCGAAATTATGTGCGATTTTTTTGCGAAGCGTTCTCAATTCAATGGAAATACGAATAATCATAGATATAAAAAAGTTTTCACGTCAAAAAACGTGAAATTTTTCGAGATAATCGAAAATTTTCTGAAATGGTTACACTAAAAATCACATATTTTTCGTAATTTTTCGAAATTATCAACCGCTTTTGTTGCAAAACGTTCATAATTTGATAGATTTATGGTATATCTTAAATGCTGAGAAAAAATCCGCTCAAAAAACGTCTTTTTTTCCAAGTATATCATAAATTGTGGAAAAGCTAGCTGCCGAAACCACAATTTCTTCGTTACATTTCGAAATAACGTGCGATTTTTTTGCAAAGCGTTCTCAATTCAATGGAAATACGAATAATCATAGATATCAAAAAGTTTTCACGTCAAAAAACGTCAAATTTTTCGAGATAATTGAAAATTTTCGGAAACGGTTACACTAAAAATTACTTATTTTTCGTAATATTTCGAAATTATCAACCGCTTTTGTTGCAGAACGTTCATAGTTCATTAGATTTATGGTATATCTTAAATGCTGTGAAAAATTCCGCTCAAAAAACGTCTTTTTTTCCAAATATATCATAAATTGTGGAAAAGCTAGCTGCCGAAACCACAATTTCTTCGTTACATTTCGAAATAACGTGCGATTTTTTTGCAAAGCGTTCTCAATTCAATGGAAATACGAATAATCATAGATATCAAAAAGTTTTCACGTCAAAAAACGTGAAATTTTTCGAGATAATCGAAAATTTTCTGAATCGGTTACACTAAAAATCACATATTTTTCGTAATTTTTCGAAATCATTAACCGCTTTTGTTGCAAAATGTTCACAATTTAATAGATATATGGTATATCTTAAATGCTGAGAAAAAATCCGCTCAAAAAACGTCTTTTTTTCCAAATATATCAAAAATTGCGGAAAGGATAGCTCCCGAAACCACAATTTCTTCGTTACATTTCGAAATAACGTGCGATTTTTTTGCGAAGCGTTCTCAATTCAATGGAAATACGAATAATCATAGGTATCAAAAAGTTTTCACGTCAAAAAACGTGAAATTTTTCGAGATAATTGAAAATTTTCGGAAATGGTTACACTAAAAATCACATATTTTTCGTAATTTTTCGAAATTATTAACCGCTTTTGTTGCAAAATGTTCATAATTTATTGGATATATGGTATATCTTAAATGCTGCGAAAAAATCCGCTCAAAAAACGTCTTTTTTTTCCAAATATTTCAAAAATTGCGGAAAGGCTAGCTGCCGAAACCACAATTTCTTCGTTACATTTCGAAATTACGTGCGATTTTTTTGCGAAGCAATCTGAATTCAATGGAAATACGAATAATTATGTATATCAAAAAGTTTTCACGTCAAAAAAAGTGAAATTTTTCGAGATAATTGAAACTTTTTGGAAACGGTTACACAAAAAATCACATATTTTTCGTAATTTTTCGAAATTATTAACCGCTTTTGTTGCAAAATGTTCATAATTTAATCGATATATGGTATATCTTAAATGCTGAGAAAAAATTCGCTCAAAAAAAGTCTTTTTTTTCCAAATATTTCAAAAATTGCGGAAAGGCTAGTTGCCGAAACCACAATTTCTTCGTTACATTCGAAATTATGTGCGATTATTTTGCGAAGCGTTCTCAATTCAATGGAAATACGAATAATCATAGATATCAAAAAGTTTTCACGTCAAAAAACGTGAAATTTTTCGAGATAATCGAAAATTTTCTGAAACGGTTACACTAAAAATCACATATTTTTCATAATTTTTCGAAATTATCAACCGCTTTTGTTGCAAAATGTTCATAGTTCGATAGATTTATGGTATATCTTAAATTCTGAGAAAAAATCCGCTCAAAAAACGTCTTTTTTTCCAAATATATCAAAAACTGCGGAAAGGCTTGCTCCCGAAACCACAATTTCTTCGTTACATTTCGAAATTATGTGCGATTTTTTTGCGAAGCGTTCTCAATTCAATGGAAATACGAATAATCATAGATATCAAAAAGTTTTCACGTCAAAAAAAGTGAAATTTTTCGAGATAATTGAAACTTTTTGGAAACGGTTACGCAAAAAATCACATATTTTTCGTAATTTTTCGAGATTATCAACCGCTTTTGTTGCAAAACGTTCATAATTTGATAGAATAATGGTATATCTTAAATGCTGAGAAAAAATCCGCTCAAAAAACGTCTTTTTTTCCAAATATATCATAAATTGTGGAAAAGCTAGCTGCGGAAACCACAATTTGTTCGTTACATTTCGAAATTACGTGCGGTTTTTTTGCGATGCGTTCTCAATTCAATGGAAATACGAATAATCATAGATATCAAAAAGTTTTCACGTCAAAAAACGTGAAATTTTTCGAGATAATTGAAAATTTTCGGAAACGGTTACACTAAAAATCACATATTTTTCGTAATTTTTCGAAATTATCAACCGCTTTTGTTGCAAAACGTTCATAATTTGATAGATTTATGGTATATCTTAAATGCTGAGAAAAAATCCGCTCAAAAAACGTCTTTTTTTTCCAAATATATCAAAAATTTCGGAAAAGCTAGCTGCCGAAACCACAATTTCTTCGTTACATTTCGAAATTACGTGCGATTTTTTTGCGAAGCATTCTGAATTCAATGTAAATACGAATAATTATTGCTATCAAAAAGTTTTCACGTCAAAAAAAGTGAAATTTTTCGAGATAATCGAAAATTTTCGGAAATGGTTACACTAAAAATCACATATTTTTCGTAATTTTTCGAAATTATCAACCGCTTTTGTTGCAAAACGTTCATAATTTGATAGATTTATGGTATATCTTAAATGCTGAGAAAAAATCCGCTCAAAAAACGTCTTTTTTTCCAAATATATCATAAATTGTGGAAAAGCTAGCTGCGGAAACCACAATTTCTTCGTTACATTTCGAAATTACGTGCGATTTTTTTGCGAAGCGTTCTCAATTCAATGGAAATACGAATAATCATAGATATCAAAAAGTTTTCACGTCAAAAAACGTGAAATTTTTCGAGATAATTGAAAATTTTCGGAACGGTTACACTAAAAATCACATATTTTTCGTAATTTTTCGAAATTATCAACCGCTTTTGTTGCAAAACGTTCATAATTTGATAGATTTATGGTATATGTTAAATGCTGAGAAAAAATCCGCTCAAAAAACGTCTTTTTTTTCCAAATATATCAAAAATTGTGGAAAAGCTAGCTGCCGAAACCACAGTTTCGTCGTTACATTTCGAAATTACGTGCGATTTTTTTGCGAAGCATTCTGAATTCAATGTATATACGAATAATTATTGCTATCAAAAAGTTTTCACGTCAAAAAAAGTGAAATTTTTCGAGATAATTGAAACTTTTTGGAAACGGTTACATTAAAAATCACATATTTTTCGTAATTTTTCGAAATTATTAACCGCTTTTGTTGCAAAATGTTCATAATTTAATGGATATATGGTATATCTTAAATGCTGAGAAAAAATCCGCTCAAAAAACGTCTTTTTTTCCAAGTATATCATAAATTATGGAAAAGCTAGCTGCCGAAACCACAATTTCTTCGTTACATTTCGAAATAACGTGCGATTTTTTTGCAAAGCGTTCTCAATTCAATGGATATACGAATAATCTTAGATATCAAAAAATTTTCACGTCAAAAAACTTGAAATTCTTTGAGATAATTGAAAATTTTCGGAAACGGTTACACTAAAAATCACATATTTTTCGTAATTTTTCGAAATTATCAACCGCTTTTGTTGCAAAACGTTCATAGTTCGATAGATTTATGGTATTTCTTAAATGCTGAGAAAAAATCCGCTCAAAAAACGTCCTTTTTTTCTAAATATATCAAAAATTGCGGAAAGGCTAGCTCCCGAAACCACAATTTCTTCGTTACTTTTCGAAATAACGTGCGATTTTTTTGCGAAGCGTTCTCAATTCAATGGAAATACGAATAATCATAGATATCAAAAAGTTTTCACGTCAAAAAACGTGAAATTTTTCGAGATAATCGAAAATTTTCTGAAATGGTTACACTAAAAATCACATATTTTTCGTAATTTTTCGAAATTATCAACCGCTTTTGTTGCAAAACGTTCATAATTTGATAGATTTATGGTATATCTTAAATGCTGAGAAAAAATCCGCTCAAAAAACGTCTTTTTTTTCCAAATATATCAAAAATTGCGGAAAGGCTAGCTGCCGAAACCACAATTTCTTCGTTACATTTCGAAATTATGTGCGATTTTTTTGCGAAGCGTTCTCAATTCAATGAAAATACGAATAATCATAGATATCAAAAATTTTTCACGTCAAAAAACGTGAAATTTTTCGAGATAATCGAAAATTTTCGGAAATGGTTACACTAAAAATCAGATATTTTTCGTAATTTTTCGAAATTATCAACCGCTTTTGTTGCAAAACGTTCATAATTTAATAGATTTATGGTATATCTTAAATGCTGAGAAAAAATCCGCTCAAAAAACGTCTTTTTTTTCCAAATATATCATAAATTGTGGAAAAGCTAGCTGCCGAAACCAAAATTTCTTCGTTACATTTCGAAATAACGTGCGATTTTTTTGCAAAGCGTTCTCAATTCAATGGAAATACGAATAATCATAGATATCAAAAAGTTTTCACGTCAAAAAACGTGAAATTTTTCGAGATAATCGAAAATTTTCTGAAATGGTTACACTAAAAATCACATATTCTTCGTAATTTTTCGAAATTATCAACCGCTTTTGTTGCAAAACGTTCATAGTTCGATAGATTTATGGTATATCTTAAATGCTGAGAAAAAATCCGCTCAAAAAACTTCTTTTTTTTCCAAATATATCAAAAACTGCGGAAAGGCTTGCTCCCGAAACCACAATTTCTTCGTTACATTTCGAAATTATGTGCGATTTTTTTGCGAAGCGTTCTCAATTCAATGGAAATACGAATAATCATAGATATAAAAAAGTTTTCACGTCAAAAAACGTGAAATTTTTCGAGATAATCGAAAATTTTCTGAAATGGTTACACTAAAAATCGCATATTTTTCGTAATTTTTCGAAATTATCAACCGCTTTTGTTGCAAAACGTTCATAATTTGATAGATTTATGGTATATTTTAAATGCTGAGAAAAAATCCGCTCAAAAAACGTCTTTTTTTTCCAAATATATCAAAAATTGTGGAAAAGCTAGCTGCCGAAACCACAATTTCTTCGTTACATTTCGAAATTACGTGCGATTTTTTTGCGAAGCATTCTGAATTCAATGGAAATACGAATAATTATAGATAATAAAAAGTTTTCACGTCAAAAAAAGTGAAATTTTTCGAGATAATTGAAACTTTTTGGATACGGTTACACTAAAAATCACATATTTTTCGTAATTTTTCGAAATTATTAACCGCTTTTGTTGCAAAATGTTCATAATTTAATGGATATATGGTATATCTTAAATGCTGAGAAAAAATCCGCTCAAAAAACGTCTTTTTTTCCAAGTATATCATAAATTGTGGAAAAGCTAGCTGCCGAAACCACAATTTCTTCGTTACATTTCGAAATAACGTGCGATTTTTTTGCAAAGCGTTCTCAATTCAATGGAAATACGAATAATCATAGATATCAAAAAGTTTTCACGTCAAGAAACGTCAAATTTTTCGAGATAATTGAAAATTTTCGGAAACGGTTACACTAAAAATTACATATTTTTCTTAATATTTCGAAATTATCAACCGCTTTTGTTGCATAACGTTCATAGTTCGATAGATTTATGGTATATCTTAAATGCTGAGAAAAAGTCCGCTCAAAAAACGTCTTTTTTTCCAAATATATCATAAATTGTGGAAAAGCTAGCTGCCGAAACCACAATTTCTTCGTTACATTTCGAAATAACGTGCGATTTTTTTGCAAAGCGTTCTCAATTCAATGGAAATACGAATAATCATAGGTATCAAAAAGTTTTCACGTCAAAAAACGTGAAATTTTTCGAGATAATCGAAAATTTTCTGAATCGGTTACACTAAAAATCACATATTTTTCGTAATTTTTCGAAATTATTAACCGCTTTTGTTGCAAAATGTTCATAATTCAATAGATATATGGTATATCTTAAATGCTGAGAAAAAATCCGCTCAAAAAACGTCCGTTTTCTCCAAATATATCATAAATTGTGGTAAAGCTAGCTGCTGAAACCACAATTTCTTCGTTACATCTGGAAATATTGTTCGATTTTTTTGCGAAAGGTTCTCAATTCAATGGAAATACGAATAATCATAGATATAAAAAAGTTTTCACGTCAAAAAACGTGACATTTTTCGAGATAATCGAAAATTTTCGGAAACGGTTACACAAAAAATAACATATTTTTCGTAATTTTTTGAAATTATTAACCGCTTTTGTTGCAAAATGTTCATAATTTATTGGATATATGGTATATCTTAAATGCTGCGAAAAAATCCGCTCAAAAAACGCCTTTTTTTTCCAAATATTTCAAAAATTGCGGAAAGGCTAGCTGCCGAAACCACAATTTCTTCGTTACATTTCGAAATTACGTGCGATTTTTTTGCGAAGCATTCTGAATTCAATGGAAATACGAATAATTATAGATATCAAAAAGTTTTCACGTCAAAAAAAGTGAAATTTTTCGAGATATTTGAAACTTTTTGGAAACGGTTACACAAAAAATCACATATTTTTCGCAATTTTTCGAAATTATTAACCGCTTTTGTTGCAAAATGTTCATAATTTAATCGATATATGGTATATCTTAAATGCTGAGAAAAAATTCGCTCAAAAAAAGTCTATTTTTTCCAAATATTTCAAAAATTGCGGAAAGGCTAGTTGCTGAAACCACAATTTCTTCGTTACATTTCGAAATTATGTGCGATAATTTTGCGAAGCGTTCTCAATTCAATGGAAATACGAATAATCATAGATATTAAAAAGTTTTCACGTCAAAAAACGTGAAATTTTTCGAGATAATTGAAAATTTTCGGAAACGGTTACACTAAAAATCACATATTTTTCGTAATTTTTCGAAATTATCAACCGCTTTTGTTGCAAAACGTTCATAATTTGATAGATTTATGGTATATCTTAAATGCTGAGAAAAAATCCGCTCAAAAAACGTCTTTTTTTTCCAAATATATCAAAAATTGTGGAAAAGCTAGCTGCCGAAACCACAATTTCTTCGTTACATTTCGAAATTACGTGCGATTTTTTTGCGAAGCATTCTGAATTCAATGGAAATACGAATAATTATAGATATCAAAAAGTTTTCACGTCAAAAAAAGTGAAATTTTTCGAGATAATTGAAACTTTTTGGAAACGGTTACACAAAAAATCACATATTTTTCGCAATTTTTCGAAATTATTAACCGCTTTTGTTGCAAAATGTTCATAATTTAATCGATATATGGTATATCTTAAATGCTGAGAAAAAATTCGCTCAAAAAAAGTCTTTTTTTTCCAAATATTTCAAAAATTGCGGAAAGGCTAGTTGCTGAAACCACAATTTCTTCGTTACATTTCGAAATTATGTGCGATAATTTTGCGAAGCGTTCTCAATTCAATGGAAATACGAATAATCATAGATATTAAAAAGTTTTCACGTCAAAAAACGTGAAATTTTTCGAGATAATTGAAAATTTTCGGAAACGGTTACACTAAAAATCACATATTTTTCGTAATTTTTCGAAATTATCAACCGCTTTTGTTGCAAAACGTTCATAATTTGATAGATTTATGGTATATCTTAAATGCTGAGAAAAAATCCGCTCAAAAAACGTCTTTTTTTTCCAAATATATCAAAAATTGTGGAAAAGCTAGCTGCCGAAACCACAATTTCTTCGTTACATTTCGAAATTACGTGCGATTTTTTTGCGAAGCATTCTGAATTCAATGTAAATACGAATAATTATTGCTATCAAAAAGTTTTCACGTCAAAAAAAGTGAAATTTTTCGAGATAATTGAAACTTTTTGGAAACGGTTACACTAAAAATCACATATTTTTCGTAATTTTTCGAAATTATTAACCGCTTTTGTTGCAAAATGTTCATAATTTAATGGATATATGGTATATCTTAAATGCTGAGAAAAAATCCGCTCAAAAAACGTCTTT
The DNA here is from genome assembly GCA_036926295.1 of Pachydiplax longipennis. Classification (NCBI taxonomy): domain Eukaryota; kingdom Metazoa; phylum Arthropoda; class Insecta; order Odonata; family Libellulidae; genus Pachydiplax; species Pachydiplax longipennis. The sequence goes on along the minus strand of JAVFKF010000044.1, from coordinate 5,591,076 downwards.
TTTTTCCAAGTATATCATAAATTGTGGAAAAGCTAGCTGCCGAAACCACAATTTCTTCGTTACATTTCGAAATAACGTGCGATTTTTTTGCAAAGCGTTCTCAATTCAATGGATATACGAATAATCATAGATATCAAAAAGTTTTCACGTCAAAAAACTTGAAATTCTTTGAGATAATTGAAAATTTTCGGAAACGGTTACACTAAAAATCACATATTTTTCGTAATTTTTCGAAATTATCAACCGCTTTTGTTGCAAAACGTTCATAGTTCGATAGATTTATGGTATATCTTAAATGCTGAGAACAAATCCGCTCAAAAAACGTCCTTTTTTTCCAAATATACCAAAAATTGCGGAAAGGCTAGCTCCCGAAACCACAATTTCTTCGTTACATTTCGAAATTATGTGCGATTTTTTTGCGAAGCGTTCTCAATTCAATGGAAATACGAATAATCATAGATATCAAAAAGTTTTCACGTCAAAAAACGTGAAATTTTTCGAGATAATCGAAAATTTTCTGAAATGGTTACACTAAAAATCACATATTTTTCGTAATTTTTCGAAATTATCAACCGCTTTTGTTGCAAAACGTTCATAATTTGATAGATTTATGGTATATCTTAAATGCTGAGAAAAAATCCGCTCAAAAAACGTCTTTTTTTTCCAAATATATCAAAAATTGCGGAAAGGCTAGCTGCCGAAACCACAATTTCTTCGTTACATTTTGAAATTATGTGCGATTTTTTTGCGAAGCGTTCTCAATTCAATGAAAATACGAATAATCATAGATATCAAAAATTTTTCACGTCAAAAAACGTGAAATTTTTCGAGATAATCGAAAATTTTCGGAAATGGTTACACTAAATATTAGATATTTTTCGTAATTTTTCGAAATTGTCAACCGCTTTTGTTGCAAAACGTTCATAATTTAATAGATTTATGGTATATCTTAAATGCTGAGAAAAAATCCGCTCAAAAAACGTCTTTTTTTTCCAAATATATCATAAATTGTGGAAAAGCTAGCTGCCGAAACCACAATTTCTTCGTTACATTTCGAAATAACGTGCGATTTTTTTGCAAAGCGTTCTCAATTCAATGGAAATACGAATAATCATAGGTATCAAAAAGTTTTCACGTCAAAAAACGTGAAATTTTTCGAGATAATTGAAAATTTTCGGAAACGGTTACACTAAAAATCACATATTTTTCGTAATTTTTCGAAATTATCAACCGCTTTTGTTGCAAAACGTTCATAATTCGATAGATTTATGGTATATCTTAAATGCTGAGAAAAAATCCGCTCAAAAAACGTCTTTTTTTTCCAAATATATCAAAAACTGCGGAAAGGCTTGCTCCCGAAACCACAATTTCTTCGTTACATTTCGAAATTATGTGCGATTTTTTTGCGAAGCGTTCTCAATTCAATGGAAATACGAATAATCATAGATATAAAAAAGTTTTCACGTCAAAAAACGTGAAATTTTTCGAGATAATCGAAAATTTTCTGAAATGGTTACACTAAAAATCACATATTTTTCGTAATTTTTCGAAATTATCAACCGCTTTTGTTGCAAAACGTTCATAATTTAATAGATTTATGGTATATCTTAAATGCTGAGGAAAAATCCGCTCAAAAAACGTCTTTTTTTTCCAAATATATCAAAAATTGTGGAAAAGCTAGCTGCCGAAACCACAATTTCTTCGTTACATTTCGAAATTACGTGCGATTTTTTTGCGAAGCATTCTGAATTCAATGGAAATACGAATAATTATAGATAATAAAAAGTTTTCACGTCAAAAAAAGTGAAATTTTTCGAGATAATTGAAACTTTTTGGAAACGCTTACACTAAAAATCACATATTTCTCGTAATTTTTCGAAATTATTAACCGCTTTTGTTGCAAAATGTTCATAATTTAATGGATATATGGTATATCTTAAATGCTGAGAAAAAATCCGCTCAAAAAACGTCTTTTTTTCCAAGTATATCATAAATTGTGGAAAAGCTAGCTGCCGAAACCACAATTTCTTCGTTACATTTCGAAATAACGTGCGATTTTTTTGCAAAGCGTTCTCAATTCAATGGAAATACGAATAATCATAGATATCAAAAAGTTTTCACGTCAAAAAACGTGAAATTTTTCGAGATAATCGAAAATTTTCGGAAACGGTTACACTAAAAATCACATATTTTTCGTAATTTTTCGAAATTATCAACCGCTTTTGTTGCAAAACGTTCATAGTTCGATAGATTTATGGTATATCTTAAATGCTGAGAAAAAATCCGTTCAAAAAACGTCTTTTTTTTCCAAATATATCAAAAATTGCGGAAAGGCTAGCTGCCGAAACCACAATTTCTTCGTTACATTTCGAAATTATGTGCGATTTTTTTGCGAAGCGTTCTCAATTCAATGAAAATCCGAATAATCATAGATATCAAAAATTTTTCACGTCAAAAAACGTGAAATTTTTCGAGATAATCGAAAATTTTCGGAAATGGTTACACTAAAAATCAGATATTTTTCGTAATTTTTCGAAATTGTCAACCGCTTTTGTTGCAAAACGTTCATAATTTAATAGATTTATGGTATATCTTAAATGCTGAGAAAAAATCCGCTCAAAAAACGTCTTTTTTTTCCAAATATATCAAAAATTGCGGAAAGGCTAGCTGCCGAAACCACAATTTCTTCGTTACATTTCGAAATAACGTGCGATTTTTTTGCAAAGCGTTCTCAATTCAATGGAAATACGAATAATCATAGGTATCAAAAAGTTTTCACGTCAAAAAACGTGAAATTTTTCGAGATAATTGAAAATTTTCGGAAACGGTTACACTAAAAATCACATATTTTTCGTAATTTTTCGAAATTATCAACCGCTTTTGTTGCAAAACGTTCATAGTTCGATAGATTTATGGTATATCTTAAATGCTGAGAAAAAATCCGCTCAAAAAACGTCTTTTTTTTCCAAATATATCAAAAACTGCGGAAAGGCTTGCTCCCGAAACCACAATTTCTTCGTTACATTTCGAAATTATGTGCGATTTTTTTGCGAAGCGTTCTCAATTCAATGGAAATACGAATAATCATAGATATAAAAAAGTTTTCACGTCAAAAAACGTGAAATTTTTCGAGATAATCGAAAATTTTCTGAAATGGTTACACTAAAAATCACATATTTTTCGTAATTTTTCGAAATTATCAACCGCTTTTGTTGCAAAACGTTCATAATTTGATAGATTTATGGTATATCTTAAATGCTGAGAAAAAATCCGCTCAAAAAACGTCTTTTTTTCCAAGTATATCATAAATTGTGGAAAAGCTACCTGCCGAAACCACAATTTCTTCGTTACATTTCGAAATAACGTGCGATTTTTTTGCAAAGCGTTCTCAATTCAATGGAAATACGAATAATCATAGATATCAAAAAGTTTTCACGTCAAAAAACGTCAAATTTTTCGAGATAATTGAAAATTTTCGGAAACGGTTACACTAAAAATTACTTATTTTTCGTAATATTTCGAAATTATCAACCGCTTTTGTTGCATAACGTTCATAGTTCGATAGATTTATGGTATATATTAAATGCTGAGAATAAGTCCGCTCAAAAAACGTCTTTTTTTTCCAAATATATCAAAAATTGCGGAAAGGCTAGCTGCCGAAACCACAATTTCTTCGTTACATTTCGAAATTATGTGCGATTTTTTTGCGAAGCGTTCTCAATTCAATGAAAATACGAATAATCATAGATATCAAAAATTTTTCACGTCAAAAAACGTGAAATTTTTCGAGATAATCGAAAATTTTCTGAATCGGTTACACTAAAAATCACATATTTTTCGTAATTTTTCGAAATCATTAACCGCTTTTGTTGCAAAATGTTCACAATATAATAGATATATGGTATATCTTAAATGCTGAGAAAAAATCCGCTCAAAAAACGTCTTTTTTTCCAAATATATCAAAAATTGCGGAAAGGCTAGCTCCCGAAACCACAATTTCTTCGTTACATTTCGAAATTATGTGCGATTTTTTTGCGAAGCGTTCTCAATTCAATGGAAATACGAATAATCATACATATCAAAAATTTTTCACGTCAAAAAACGAGAAATTTTTCGAGAAAATCGAAAATTTTCGGAAATGGTTACACTAAATATCAGATATTTTTCGTAATTTTTCGAAATTGTCAACCGCTTTTGTTGCAAAACGTTCATAATTTAATAGATTTATGGTATATCTTAAATGCTGAGAAAAAATCCGCTCAAAAAACGTCTTTTTTTTCCAAATATATCATAAATTGTGGAAAAGCTAGCTGCCGAAACCACAATTTCTTCGTTACATTTCGAAATAACGTGCGATTTTTTTGCAAAGCGTTCTCAATTCAATGGAAATACGAATAATCATATGTATCAAAAAGTTTTCACGTCAAAAAACGTGAAATTTTTCGAGATAATTGAAAATTTTCGGAAACGGTTACACTAAAAATCACATATTTTTCGTAATTTTTCGAAATTATCAACCGCTATTGTTGCAAAACGTTCATAGTTCGATAGATTTATGGTATATCTTAAATGCTGAGAAAAAATCCGCTCAAAAATCGTCTTTTTTTTCCAAATATATCAAAAACTGCGGAAAGGCTTGCTCCCGAAACCACAATTTCTTCGTTACATTTCGAAATTATGTGCGATTTTTTTGCGAAGCGTTCTCAATTCAATGGAAATACGAATAATCATAGATATAAAAAAGTTTTCACGTCAAAAAACGTGAAATTTTTCGAGATAATCGAAAATTTTCTGAAATGGTTACACTAAAAATCACATATTTTTCGTAATTTTTCGAAATTATCAACCGCTTTTGTTGCAAAACGTTCATAATTTAATAGATTTATGGTATATCTTAAATGCTGAGAAAAAATCCGCTCAAAAAACATCTTTTTTTTCCAAATATATCAAAAATTGTGGAAAAGCTAGCTGCCGAAACCACAATTTCTTCGTTACATTTCGAAATTACGTGCGATTTTTTTGCGAAGCATTCTGAATTCAATGGAAATACGAATAATTATAGATAATAAAAAGTTTTCACGTCAAAAAAAGTGAAATTTTTCGAGATAATTGAAACTTTTTGGAAACGGTTACACTAAAAATCACATATTTTTCGTAATTTTTCGAAATTATTAACCGCTTTTGTTGCAAAATGTTCATAATTTAATGGATATATGGTATATCTTAAATGCTGAGAAAAAATCCGCTCAAAAAATGTCTTTTTTTCCAAGTATATCATAAATTGTGTAAAAGCTAGCTGCCGAAACCACAATTTCTTCGTTACATTTCGAAATAACGTGCGATTTTTTTGCAAAGCGTTCTCAATTCAATGGAAATACGAATAATCATAGATATCAAAAAGTTTTCACGTCAAAAAACGTGAAATTTTTCGAGATAATCGAAAATTTTCTGAAATGGTTACACTAAAAATCACATATTTTTCGTAATTTTTCGAAATCATCAACCGCTTTTGTTGCAAAACGTTCATAGTTCGATAGATTTATGGTATATCTTAAATGCTGAGAAAAAATCCGCTCAAAAAACGTCCTTTTTTTCCAAATATATCAAAAATTGCGGAAAGGCTAGCTCCCGAAACCACAATTTCTTCGTTACATTTCGAAATTATGTGCGATTTTTTTGCGAAGCGTTCTCAATTCAATGGAAATACGAATAATCATAGATATCAAAAAGTTTTCACGTCAAAAAACGTGAAATTTTTCGAGATAATCGAAAATTTTCTGAAATGGTTACACTAAAAATCACACATTTTTCGTAATTTTTCGAAATTATCAACCGCTTTTGTTGCAAAACGTTCATAATTTGATAGATTTATGGTATATCTTAAATGCTGAGAAAAAATCCGCTCAAAAAACGTCTTTTTTTTCCAAATATATCAAAAATTGCGGAAAGGCTAGCTGCCGAAACCAAAATTTCTTCGTTACATTTCGAAATTATGTGCGATTTTTTTGCGAAGCGTTCTCAATTCAATGAAAATACGAATAATCATAGATATCAAAAATTTTTCACGTCAAAAAACGTGAAATTTTTCGAGATAATCGAAAATTTTCGGAAATGGTTACACTAAAAATCAGATATTTTTCGTAATTTTTCGAAATTGTCAACCGCTTTTGTTGCAAAACGTTCATAATTTAATAGATTTATGGTATATCTTAAATGCTGAGAAAAAATCCGCTCAAAAAACGTCTTTTTTTTCCAAATATATCAAAAACTGCGGAAAGGCTTGCTCCCGAAACCACAATTTCTTCGTTACATTTCGAAATTATGTGCGATTTTTTTGCGAAGCGTTCTCAATTCAATGGAAATACGAATAATCATAGATATAAAAAAGTTTTCACGTCAAAAAACGTGAAATTTTTCGAGATAATCGAAAATTTTCTGAAATGGTTACACTAAAAATCACATATTTTTCGTAATTTTTCGAAATTATCAACCGCTTTTGTTGCAAAACGTTCATAATTTAATAGATTTATGGTATATCTTAAATGCTGAGAAAAAATCCGCTCAAAAAACATCTTTTTTTTCCAAATATATCAAAAATTGTGGAAAAGCTAGCTGCCGAAACCACAATTTCTTCGTTACATTTCGAAATTACGTGCGATTTTTTTGCGAAGCATTCTGAATTCAATGGAAATACGAATAATTATAGATAATAAAAAGTTTTCACGTCAAAAAACGTGAAATTTTTCGAGATAATCGAAAATTTTCTGAAATGGTTACACTAAAAATCACATATTTTTCGTAATTTTTCGAAATTATCAACCGCTTTTGTTGCAAAACGTTCATAATTTGATAGATTTATGGTATATCTTAAATGCTGAGAAAAAATCCGCTCAAAAAACGTCTTTTTTTTCCAAATATATCAAAAATTGCGGAAAGGCTAGCTGCCGAAACCAAAATTTCTTCGTTACATTTCGAAATTATGTGCGATTTTTTTGCGAAGCGTTCTCAATTCAATGAAAATACGAATAATCATAGATATCAAAAATTTTTCACGTCAAAAAACGTGAAATTTTTCGAGATAATCGAAAATTTTCGGAAATGGTTACACTAAAAATCAGATATTTTTCGTAATTTTTCGAAATTGTCAACCGCTTTTGTTGCAAAACGTTCATAATTTAATAGATTTATGGTATATCTTAAATGCTGAGAAAAAACCCGCTCAAAAAACGTCTTTTTTTTCCAAATATATCAAAAATTGCGGAAAGGCTAGCTGCCGAAACCACAATTTCTTCGTTACATTTCGAAATAACGTGCGATTTTTTTGCAAAGCGTTCTCAATTCAATGGAAATACGAATAATCATAGGTATCAAAAAGTTTTCACGTCAAAAAACGTGAAATTTTTCGAGATAATTGAAAATTTTCGGAAACGGTTACACTAAAAATCACATATTTTTCGTAATTTTTCGAAATTATCAACCGCTTTTGTTGCAAAATGTTCATAATTTAATGGATATATGGTATATCTTAAATGCTGAGAAAAAATCCGCTCAAAAAACGTCTTTTTTTCCAAGTATATCATAAATTGTGGAAAAGCTAGCTGCCGAAACCACAATTTCTTCGTTACATTTCGAAATAACGTGCGATTTTTTTGCAAAGCGTTCTCAATTCAATGGAAATACGAATAATCATAGATATCAAAAAGTTTTCACGTCAAAAAACGTGAAATTTTTCGAGATAATCGAAAATTTTCGGAAACGGTTACACTAAAAATCACATATTTTTCGTAATTTTTCGAAATTATCAACCGCTTTTGTTGCAAAACGTTCATAGTTCGATAGATCTATGGTATATCTTAAATGCTGAGAAAAAATCCGCTCAAAAAACGTCCTTTTTTTCCAAATATATCAAAAATTGCGGAAAGGCTAGCTCCCGAAACCACAATTTCTTCGTTACATTTCGAAATAACGTGCGATTTTTTTGCGAAGCGTTCTCAATTCAATGGAAATACGAATAATCATAGATATCAAAAAGTTTTCACGTCAAAAAACGTGAAATTTTTCGAGATAATCGAAAATTTTCTGAAATGGTTACACTAAAAATCACATATTTTTCGTAATTTTTCGAAATTATCAACCGCTTTTGTTGCAAAACGTTCATAATTTGATAGATTCATGGTATATCTTAAATGCTGAGAAAAAATCCGCTCAAAAAACGTCTTTTTTTTCCAAATATATCAAAAATTGCGGAAAGGCTAGCTGCCGAAACCACAATTTCTTCGTTACATTTCGAAATTATGTGCGATTTTTTTGCGAAGCGTTCTCAATTCAATGAAAATACGAATAATCATAGATATCAAAAATTTTTCACGTCAAAAAACGTGAAATTTTTCGAGATAATCGAAAATTTTCGGAAATGGTTACACTAAAAATCAGATATTTTTCGTAATTTTTCGAAATTGTCAACCGCTTTTGTTGCAAAACGTTCATAATTTAATAGATTTATGGTATATCTTAAATGCTGAGAAAAAATCCGCTCAAAAAACGTCTTTTTTTTCCAAATATATCAAAAATTGCGGAAAGGCTAGCTGCCGAAACCACAATTTCATCGTTACATTTCGAAATAACGTGCGATTTTTTTGCAAAGCGTTCTCAATTCAATGGAAATACGAATAATCATAGGTATCAAAAAGTTTTCACGTCAAAAAACGTGAAATTTTTCGAGATAATTGAAAATTTTCGGAAACGGTTACACTAAAAATCACATATTTTTCGTAATTTTTCGAAATTATCAACCGCTTTTGTTGCAAAACGTTCATAGTTCGATAGATTTATGGTATATCTTAAATGCTGAGAAAAAATCCGCTCAAAAAACGTCTTTTTTTTCCAAATATATCAAAAACTGCGGAAAGGCTTGCTCCCGAAACCACAATTTCTTCGTTACATTTCGAAATTATGTGCGATTTTTTTGCGAAGCGTTCTCAATTCAATGGAAATACGAATAATCATAGATATAAAAAATTTTTCACGTCAAAAAACGTGAAATTTTTCGAGATAATCGAAAATTTTCGGAAATGGTTACACTAAAAATCAGATATTTTTCGTAATTTTTCGAAATTGTCAACCACTTTTGTTGCAAAACGTTCATAATTTAATAAATTTAGGGTATATCTTAAATGCTGAGAAAAAATCCGCTCAAAAAACGTCTTTTTTTTCCAAATATATCGAAAATTGCGGAAAGGCTAGCTGCCGAAACCACAATTTCTTCGTTACATTTCGAAATAACGTGCGATTTTTTTGCAAAGCGTTCTCAATTCAATGGAAATACGAATAATCATAGATATCAAAAAGTTTTCACGTCAAAAAACGTCAAATTTTTCGAGATAATTGAAAATTTTCGGAAACGGTTACACTAAAAATTACTTATTTTTCGTAATATTTCGAAATTATCAACCGCTTTTGTTGCATAACGTTCATAGTTCGATAGATTTATGGTATATCTTAAATGCTGAGAAAAAGTCCGCTCAAAAAACGTCTTTTTTTCCAAATATATCATAAATTGTGGAAAAGCTAGCTGCCGAAACCACAATTTCTTCGTTACATTTCGAAATAACGTGCGATTTTTTTGCAAAGCGTTCTCAATTCAATGGAAATACGAATAATCATAGATATCAAAAAGTTTTCACGTCAAAAAACGTGAAATTTTTCGAGATAATTGAAACTTTTTGGAAACGGTTACACTAAAAATCACATATTTTTCGTAATTTTTCGAAATTATTAACCGCTTTTGTTGCAAAATGTTCATAATTTAATGGATATATGGTATATCTTAAATGCTGAGAAAAAATCCGCTCAAAAAACGTTTTTTTTTTCCAAATATATCAAAAACTGCGGAAAGGCTTGCTCCCGAAACCACAATTTCTTCGTTACATTTCGAAATTATGTGCGATTTTTTTGCGAAGCGTTCTCAATTCAATGGAAATACGAATAATCATAGATATAAAAAATTTTTCACGTCAAAAAACGTGAAATTTTTCGAGATAATCGAAAATTTTCGGAAATGGTTACACTAAAAATCAGATATTTTTCGTAATTTTTCGAAATTGTCAACCGCTTTTGTTGCAAAACGTTCATAATTTAATAAATTTATGGTATATCTTAAATGCTGAGAAAAAATCCGCTCAAAAAACGTCTTTTTTTTCCAAATATATCGAAAATTGCGGAAAGGCTAGCTGCCGAAACCACAATTTCTTCGTTACATTTCGAAATAACGTGCGATTTTTTTGCAAAGCGTTCTCAATTCAATGGAAATACGAATAATCATAGATATCAAAAAGTTTTCACGTCAAAAAACGTCAAATTTTTCGAGATAATTGAAAATTTTCGGAAACGGTTACACTAAAAATTACTTATTTTTCGTAATATTTCGAAATTATCAACCGCTTTTGTTGCATAACGTTCATAGTTCGATAGATTTATGGTATATCTTAAATGCTGAGAAAAAGTCCGCTCAAAAAACGTCTTTTTTTCCAAATATATCATAAATTGTGGAAAAGCTAGCTGCCGAAACCACAATTTCTTCGTTACATTTCGAAATAACGTGCGATTTTTTTGCAAAGCGTTCTCAATTCAATGGAAATACGAATAATCATAGATATCAAAAAGTTTTCACGTCAAAAAACGTGAAATTTTTCGAGATAATCGAAAATTTTCTGAATCGGTTACACTAAAAATCACATATTTTTCGTAATTTTTCGAAATCATTAACCGCTTTTGTTGCAAAATGTTCACAATTTAATAGATATATGGTATATCTTAAATGCTGAGAAAAAATCCGCTCAAAAAACGTCTTTTTTTCCAAATATATCAAAAATTGCGGAAAGGCTAGCTCCCGAAACCACAATTTCTTCGTTACATTTCGAAAGTATGTGCGATTTTTTTGCGAAGCGTTCTCAATTCAATGGAAATACGAATAATCATAGATATCAAAAAGTTTTCACGTCAAAAAACGTGAAATTTTTCGAGATAATCGAAAATTTTCTGAATCGGTTACACTAAAAATCACATATTTTTCGTAATTTTTCGAAATTATTAACCGCTTTTGTTGCAAAATGTTCATAATTTAATAGATTTATGGTATATCTTAAATGCTGAGAAAAAATCCGCTCAAAAAACGTCTTTTTTTTCCAAATATATCAAAAATTGCGGAAAGGCTAGCTGCCGAAACCACAATTTCTTCGTTACATTTCGAAATAACGTGCGATTTTTTTGCAAAGCGTTCTCAATTCAATGGAAATACGAATAATCATAGGTATCAAAAAGTTTTCACGTCAAAAAAAGTGAAATTTTTCGAGATAATTGAAACTTTTTGGAAACGGTTACACAAAAAATCACATATTTTTCGTAATTTTTCGAAATTATTAACCGCTTTTGTTGCAAAATGTTCATAATTTAATGGATATATGGTATATCTTATATGCTGAGAAAAAATTCGCTCAAAAAAAGTCTTTTTTTTCCAAATATTACAAAAATTGCGGAAAGGCTAGTTGCCGAAACCACAATTTCTTCGTTACATTTCGAAATTATGTGCGATTATTTTGCGAAGCGTTATCAATTCAATGGAAATACGAATAATCATAGATATCAAAAAGTTTTCACGTCAAAAAACGTGAAATTTTTCGAGATAATCGAAAATTTTCTGAAACGGTTACACTAAAAATCACATATTTTTCATAATTTTTCGAAATTATCAACCGCTTTTGTTGCAAAACGTTCATAGTTCGATAGATTTATGGTATATCTTAAATTCTGAGAAAAAATCCGCTAAAAAAACGACTTTTTTTCCAAATATATCAAAAACTGCGGAAAGGCTTGCTCCCGAAACCACAATTTCTTCGTTACATTTCGAAATTATGTGCGATTTTTTTGCGAAGCGTTCTCAATTCAATGGAAATACGAATAATCATAGATATCAAAAAGTTTTCACGTCAAAAAACGTGAAATTTTTCGAGATAATCGAAAATTTTCTGAATCGGTTACACTAAAAATCACATATTTTTCGTAATTTTTCGAGATTATCAACCGCTTTTGTTGCAAAACGTTCATAATTTGATAGATTTATGGTATATCTTAAATGCTGAGAAAAAATCCGCTCAAAAAACGTCTTTTTTTCCAAATATATCATAAATTGTGGAAAAGCTAGCTGCGGAAACCAAAATTTCTTCGTTACATTTCGAAATTACGTGCGGTTTTTTTGCGAAGCGTACTCAATTCAATGGAAATACGAATAATCATAGATATCAAAAAGTTTTCACGTCAAAAAACGTGAAATTTTTCGAGATAATTGAAAATTTTCGGAAACGGTTACACTAAAAATCACATATTTTTCGTAATTTTTCGAAATTATCAACCGCTTTTGTTGCAAAACGTTCATAATTTGATAGATTTATGGTATATCTTAAATGCTGAGAAAAAATCCGCTCAAAAAACGTCTTTTTTTTCCAAATATATCAAAAATTTCGGAAAAGCTAGCTGCCGAAACCACAATTTCTTCGTTACATTTCGAAATTACGTGCGATTTTTTTGCGAAGCATTCTGAATTCAATGTAAATACGAAGAATAATTGCTATCAAAAAAGTTTCACGTCAAAAAAAGTGAAATTTTTCGAGATAATTGAAACTTTTTGGAAACGGTTACACTAAAATTCACATATTTTTCGTAATTTTTCGAAATTGTCAACCGCTTTTGTTGCAAAACGTTCATAATTTAATGGATATATGGTATATCTTAAATGCTGAGAAAAAATCCGCTCAAAAAACGTCTTTTTTTTTCCAAGTATATCATAAATTGTGGAAAAGCTAGCTGCCGAAACCACAATTTCTTCGTTACATTTCGAAATAACGTGCGATTTTTTTGCAAAGCGTTCTCAATTCAATGGAAATACGAATAATCATAGATATCAAAAAGTTTTCACGTCAAAAAACGTCAAATTTTTCGAGATAATTGAAAATTTTCGGAAACGGTTACACTAAAAATCACATATTTTTCGTAATATTTCGAAATTATCAACCGCTTTTGTTGCATAACGTTCATAGTTCGATAGATTTATGGTATATCTTAAATGCTGAGAAAAAGTCCGCTCAAAAAACGTCTTTTTTTCCAAATATATCATAAATTGTGGAAAAGCTAGCTGCCGAAACCACAATTTCTTCGTTACATTTCGAAATAACGTGCGATTTTTTTGCAAAGCGTTCTCAATTCAATGGAAATACGAATAATCATAGATATCAAAAAGTTTTCACGTCAAAAAACGTGAAATTTTTCGAGATAATCGAAAATTTTCTGAATCGGTTACACTAAAAATCACATATTTTTCGTAATTTTTCGAAATCATTAACCGCTTTTGTTGCAAAATGTTCACAATTTAATAGATATATGGTATATCTTAAATGCTGAGAAAAAATCCGCTCAAAAAACGTCTTTTTTTTCCAAATATATCAAAAATTGTGGAAAAGCTACCTGCCGAAACCACAATTTCTTCGTTACATTTCGAAATTACGTGCGATTTTTTTGCGAAGCATTCTGAATTCAATGTAAATACGAAGAATTATTGCTATCAAAAAGTTTTCACGTCAAAAAAAGTGAAATTTTTCGAGATAATTGAAACTTTTTGGAAACGGTTACACTAAAAATCACATATTTTTCGTAATTTTTCGAAATTATTAACCGCTTTTGTTGCAAAATGTTCATAATTTAATGGATATATGGTATATCTTAAATGCTGAGAAAAAATCCGCTCAAAAAACGTCTTTTTTTTCCAAATATATCAAAAACTGCGGAAAGGCTTGCTCCCGAAACCACAATTTCTTCGTTACATTTCGAAATTATGTGCGATTTTTTTGCGAAGCGTTCTCAATTCAATGGAAATACGAATAATCATAGATATAAAAAATTTTTCACGTCAAAAAACGTGAAATTTTTCGAGATAATCGAAAATTTTCGGAAACGGTTACACTAAAAATCACATATCTTTCGTAATTTTTCGAAATTGTCAACCGCTTTTGTTGCAAAACGTTCATAATTTAATAAATTTATGGTATATCTTAAATGCTGAGAAAATATCCGCTCAAAAAACGTCTTTTTTTTCCAAATATATCGAAAATTGCGGAAAGGCTAGCTGCCGAAACCACAATTTCTTCGTTACATTTCGAAATAACGTGCGATTTTTTTGCAAAGCGTTCTCAATTCAATGGAAATACGAATAATCATAGATATCAAAAAGTTTTCACGTCAAAAAACGTCAAATTTTTCGAGATAATTGAAAATTTTCGGAAACGGTTACACTAAAAATTACTTATTTTTCGTAATATTTCGAAATTATCAACCGCTTTTGTTGCATAACGTTCATAGTTCGATAGATTTATGGTATATCTTAAATGCTGAGAAAAAGTCCGCTCAAAAAACGTCTTTTTTTCCAAATATATCATAAATTGTGGAAAAGCTAGCTGCCGAAACCACAATTTCTTCGTTACATTTCGAAATAACGTGCGATTTTTTTGCAAAGCGTTCTCAATTCAATGGAAATACGAATAATCATAGATATCAAAAAGTTTTCACGTCAAAAAACGTGAAATTTTTCGAGATAATCGAAAATTTTCTGAATCGGTTACACTAAAAATCACATATTTTTCGTAATTTTTCGAAATCATTAACCGCTTTTGTTGCAAAATGTTCACAATTTAATAGATATATGGTATATCTTAAATGCTGAGAAAAAATCCGCTCAAAAAACGTCTTTTTTTCCAAATATATCAAAAATTGCGGAAAGGCTAGCTCCCGAAACCACAATTTCTTCGTTACATTTCGAAAGTATGTGCGATTTTTTTGCGAAGCGTTCTCAATTCAATGGAAATACGAATAATCATAGATATCAAAAAGTTTTCACGTCAAAAAACGTGAAATTTTTCGAGATAATCGAAAATTTTCTGAATCGGTTACACTAAAAATCACATATTTTTCGTAATTTTTCGAAATTATTAACCGCTTTTGTTGCAAAATGTTAATAATTTAATAGATTTATGGTATATCTTAAATGCTGAGAAAAAATCCGCTCAAAAAACGTCTTTTTTTTCCAAATATATCAAAAATTGCGGAAAGGCTAGCTGCCGAAACCACAATTTCTTCGTTACATTTCGAAATAACGTGCGATTTTTTTGCAAAGCGTTCTCAATTCAATGGAAATACGAATAATCATAGGTATCAAAAAGTTTTCACGTCAAAAAAAGTGAAATTTTTCGAGATAATTGAAACTTTTTGGAAACGGTTACACAAAAAATCACATATTTTTCGTAATTTTTCGAAATTATTAACCGCTTTTGTTGCAAAATGTTCATAATTTAATCGATTTATGGTATATCTTAAATGCTGAGAAAAAATTCGCTCAAAAAAAGTCTTTTTTTTCCAAATATTACAAAAATTGCGGAAAGGCTAGTTGCCGAAACCACAATTTCTTCGTTACATTTCGAAATTATGTGCGATTATTTTGCGAAGCGTTATCAATTCAATGGAAATACGAATAATCATAGATATCAAAAAGTTTTCACGTCAAAAAACGTGAAATTTTTCGAGATAATCGAAAATTTTCGGAAATGGTTACACTAAAAATCAGATATTTTTCGTAATTTTTCGAAATTGTCAACCGCTTTTGTTGCAAAACGTTCATAATTTAATAAATTTATGGTATATCTTAAATGCTGAGAAAAAATCCGCTCAAAAAACGTCTTTTTTTTCCAAATATATCGAAAATTGCGGAAAGGCTAGCTGCCGAAACCACAATTTCTTCGTTACATTTCGAAATAACGTGCGATTTTTTTGCAAAGCGTTCTCAATTCAATGGAAATACGAATAATCATAGATATCAAAAAGTTTTCACGTCAAAAAACGTGAAATTTTTCGAGATAATCGAAAATTTTCTGAATCGGTTACACTAAAAATCACATATTTTTCGTAATTTTTCGAAATTATTAACCGCTTTTGTTGCAAAATGTTCACAATTTAATAGATATATGGTATATCTTAAATGCTGAGAAAAAATCCGCTCAAAAAACGTCTTTTTTTTCCAAATATATCAAAAATTGCGGAAAGGCTAGCTGCCGAAACCACAATTTCTTCGTTACATTTCGAAATAACGTGCGATTTTTTTGCAAAGCGTTCTCAATTCAATGGAAATACGAATAATCATAGGTATCAAAAAGTTTTCACGTCAAAAAAAGTGAAATTTTTCGAGATAATTGAAACTTTTTGGAAACGGTTACACAAAAAATCACATATTTTTCGTAATTTTTCGAAATTATTAACCGCTTTTGTTGCAAAATGTTCATAATTTAATCGATATATGGTATATCTTAAATGCTGAGAAAAAATTCGCTCAAAAAAAGTCTTTTTTTTCCAAATATTACAAAAATTGCGGAAAGGCTAGTTGCCGAAACCACAATTTCTTCGTTACATTTCGAAATTATGTGCGATTATTTTGCGAAGCGTTATCAATTCAATGGAAATACGAATAATCATAGATATCAAAAAGTTTTCACGTCAAAAAACGTGAAATTTTTCGAGATAATCGAAAATTTTCGGAAATGGTTACACTAAAAATCAGATATTTTTCGTAATTTTTCGAAATTGTCAACCGCTTTTGTTGCAAAACGTTCATAATTTAATAAATTTATGGTATATCTTAAATGCTGAGAAAAAATCCGCTCAAAAAACGTCTTTTTTTTCCAAATATATCGAAAATTGCGGAAAGGCTAGCTGCCGAAACCACAATTTCTTCGTTACATTTCGAAATAACGTGCGATTTTTTTGCAAAGCGTTCTCAATTCAATGGAAATACGAATAATCATAGATATCAAAAAGTTTTCACGTCAAAAAACGTGAAATTTTTCGAGATAATCGAAAATTTTCTGAATCGGTTACACTAAAAATCACATATTTTTCGTAATTTTTCGAAATCATTAACCGCTTTTGTTGCAAAATGTTCACAATTTAATAGATATATGGTATATCTTAAATGCTGAGAAAAAATCCGCTCAAAAAACGTCTTTTTTTCCAAATATATCAAAAATTGCGGAAAGGCTAGCTCCCGAAACCACAATTTCTTCGTTACATTTCGAAAGTATGTGCGATTTTTTTGCGAAGCGTTCTCAATTCAATGGAAATACGAATAATCATAGATATCAAAAAGTTTTCACGTCAAAAAACGTGAAATTTTTCGAGATAATCGAAAATTTTCTGAATCGGTTACACTAAAAATCACATATTTTTCGTAATTTTTCGAAATTATTAACCGCTTTTGTTGCAAAATGTTAATAATTTAATAGATTTATGGTATATCTTAAATGCTGAGAAAAAATCCGCTCAAAAAACGTCTTTTTTTTCCAAATATATCAAAAATTGCGGAAAGGCTAGCTGCCGAAACCACAATTTCTTCGTTACATTTCGAAATAACGTGCGATTTTTTTGCAAAGCGTTCTCAATTCAATGGAAATACGAATAATCATAGGTATCAAAAAGTTTTCACGTCAAAAAAAGTGAAATTTTTCGAGATAATTGAAACTTTTTGGAAACGGTTACACAAAAAATCACATATTTTTCGTAATTTTTCGAAATTATTAACCGCTTTTGTTGCAAAATGTTCATAATTTAATCGATATATGGTATATCTTAAATGCTGAGAAAAAATTCGCTCAAAAAAAGTCTTTTTTTTCCAAATATTACAAAAATTGCGGAAAGGCTAGTTGCCGAAACCACAATTTCTTCGTTACATTTCGAAATTATGTGCGATTATTTTGCGAAGCGTTATCAATTCAATGGAAATACGAATAATCATAGATATCAAAAAGTTTTCACGTCAAAAAACGTGAAATTTTTCGAGATAATCGAAAATTTTCTGAAACGGTTACACTAAAAATCACATATTTTTCATAATTTTTCGAAATTATCAACCGCTTTTGTTGCAAAACGTTCATAGTTCGATAGATTTATGGTATATCTTAAATTCTGAGAAAAAATCCGCTAAAAAAACGTCTTTTTTTCCAAATATATCAAAAACTGCGGAAAGGCTTGCTCCCGAAACCACAATTTCTTCGTTACATTTCGAAATTATGTGCGATTTTTTTGCGAAGCGTTCTCAATTCAATGGAAATACGAAGAATCATAGATATCAAAAAGTTTTCACGTCAAAAAAAGTGAAATTTTTCGAGATAATTGAAACTTTTTGGAAACGGTTACACAAAAAATCACATATTTTTCGTAATTTTTCGAGATTATCAACCGCTTTTGTTGCAAAACGTTCATAATTTGATAGATTTATGGTATATCTTAAATGCTGAGAAAAAATCCGCTCAAAAAACGTCTTTTTTTCCAAATATATCATAAATTGTGGAAAAGCTAGCTGCGGAAACCACAATTTCTTCGTTACATTTCGAAATTACGTGCGGTTTTTTTGCGAAGCGTACTCAATTCAATGGAAATACGAATAATCATAGATATCAAAAAGTTTTCACGTCAAAAAACGTGAAATTTTTCGAGATAATTGAAAATTTTCGGAAACGGTTACACTAAAAATCACATATTTTTCGTAATTTTTCGAAATTATTAACCGCTTTTGTTGCAAAATGTTCATAATTTAATGGATATATGGTATATCTTAAATGCTGAGAAAAAATCCGCTCAAAAAACGTCTTTTTTTCCAAGTATATCATAAATTGTGGAAAAGCTAGCTGCCGAAACCACAATTTCTTCGTTACATTTCGAAAGAACGTGCGATTTTTTTGCAAAGTGTTCTCAATTCAATAGATATACGAATAATCATAGATATCAAAAAGTTTTCACGTCAAAAAACTTGAAATACTTCGAGATAATTGAAAATTTTCGGAAACGGTTACACTAAAAATCACATATTTTTCGTAATTTTTCGAAATTATCAACCGCTTTTGTTGCAAAACGTTCATAGTTCGATAGATTTATGGTATATCTTAAATGCTGAGAAAAAATCCGCTCAAAAAACGTCCTTTTTTTCCAAATATATCAAAAATTGCGGAAAGGCTAGCTCCCGAAACCACAATTTCTTCGTTACATTTCGAAATTATGTGCGATTTTTTTGCGAAGCGTTCTCAATTCAATGGAAATACGAATAATCATAGATATCAAAAAGTTTTCACGTCAAAAAACGTGAAATTTTTCGAGATAATCGAAAATTTTCTGAAATGGTTACACTAAAAATCACATATTTTTCGTAATTTTTCGAAATTATCAACCGCTTTTGTTGCAAAACGTTCATAATTTGATAGATTTATGGTATATCTTAAATGCTGAGAAAAAATCCGCTCAAAAAACGTCTTTTTTTTCCAAATATATCATAAATTGTGGAAAAGCTAGCTGCCGAAACCACAATTTCTTCGTAACATTTCGAAATAACGTGCGATTTTTTTGCAAAGCGTTCTCAATTTAATGGAAATACGAATAATCATAGGTATCAAAAAGTTTTCACGTGAAATTTTTCGAGATAATTGAAAATTTTCGGAAACGGTTACACTAAAAATCACATATTTTTCGTAATTTTTCGAAATTATCAACCGCTTTTGTAGCAAAACGTTCATAGTTCGATAGATTTATGGTATATCTTAAATGCTGAGAAAAAATCCGCTCAAAAAACGTCTTTTTTTTCCAAATATATCAAAAACTGCGGAAAGGCTTGCACCCGAAACCACAATTTCTTCGTTACATTTCGAAATTATGTGCGATTTTTTTGCGAAGCGTTCTCAATTCAATGGAAATACGAATAATCATAGATATAAAAAAGTTTTCACGATAAAAAACGTGAAATTTTTCGAGATAATCGAAAATTTTCGGAAATGGTTACACTAAAAATCAGATATTTTTCGTAATTTTTCGAAATTGTCAACCGCTTTTGTTGCAAAACGTTCATAATTTAATAGATTTATGGTATATCTTAAATGCTGAGAAAAAATCCGCTCAAAAAACGTCTTTTTTTTCCAAATATATCATAAATTGTGGAAAAGCTAGCTGCCGAAACCACAATTTCTTCGTTACATTTCGAAATAACGTGCGATTTTTTTGCAAAGCGTTCTCAATTCAATGGAAATACGAATAATTATAGATATCAAAAAGTTTTCACGTCAAAAAAAGTGAAATTTTTCGAGATAATTGAAACTTTTTGGAAACGGTTACACAAAAAATCACATATCTTTCGTAATTTTTCGAAATTATTAACCGCTTTTGTTGCAAAATGTTCATAATTTAATCGATATATGGTATATCTTAAATGCTGAGAAAAAATTCGCTCAAAAAAAGTCTTTTTTTTCCAAATATTTCAAAAATTGCGGAAAGGCTAGTTGCCGAAACCACAATTTCTTCGTTACATTTCGAAATTATGTGCGATTATTTTGCGAAGCGTTCTCAATTCAATGGAAACACGAATAATCATAGATATCAAAAAGTTTTCACGTCAAAAAACGTGAAATTTTTCGAGATAATCGAAAATTTTCTGAAATGGTTACACTAAAAATCACATATTTTTCGTAATTTTTCGAAATTATCAACCGCTTTTGTTGCAAAACGTTCATAATTTGATAGATTTATGGTATATCTTAAATGCTGACAAAAAATCCGCTCAAAAAACGTCTTTTTTTTCCAAATATATCAAAAATTGCGGAAAGGTTAGCTGCCGAAACCACAATTTCTTCGTTACATTTCGAAATTATGTGCGATTTTTTTGCGAAGCGTTCTCAATTCAATGAAAATACGAATAATCATAGATATCAAAAATTTTTCACGTCAAAAAACGTGAAATTTTTCGAGATAATCGTGAAAATTTTCGGAAATGGTTACACTAAAAATCAGATATTTTTTGTAATTTTTCGAAATTGTCAACCGCTTTTGTTGCAAAACGTTCATAATTTAATAGATTTATGGTATATGTTAAATGCTGAGAAAAAATCCGCTCAAAAAACGTCTTTTTTTTCCAAATATATCATAAATTGTGGAAAAGCTAGCTGCCGAAACCACAATTTCTTCGTTACATTTCGAAATTACGTGCGATTTTTTTGCAAAGCATTCTCAATTCAATGGAAATACGAATAATTATAGATATCAAAAAGTTTTCACGTCAAAAAAAGTGAAATTTTTCGAGATAATTGAAACTTTTTGGAAACGGTTACACAAAAAATCACATATTTTTCGTAATTTTTCGAAATTATTAACCACTTTTGTTGCAAAATGTTCATAATTTAATCGATATATGGTATATCTTAAATGCTGAGAAAAAATTCGCTCAAAAAAAGTCTTTTTTTTCCAAATATTTCAAAAATTGCGGAAAGGCTAGTTGCCGAAACCACAATTTCTTCGTTACATTTCGAAATTATGTGCGATTATTTTGCGAAGCGTTCTCAATTCAATGGAAATACGAATAATCATAGATATCAAAAAGTTTTCACGTCAAAAAACGTGAAATTTTTCGAGATAATCGAAAATTTTCTGAAACGGTTACACTAAAAATCACATATTTTTCGTAATATTTCGAAATTATCAACCGCTTTTGTTGCAAAACGTTCATAGTTCGATAGATTTATGGTATATCTTAAATTCTGAGAAAAAATCCGCTAAAAAAACGTCTTTTTTTCCAAATATATCAAAAACTGCGGAAAGGCTTGCTCCCGAAACCACAATTTCTTCGTTACATTTCGAAATTATGTGCGATTTTTTTCCGAAGCGTTCTCAATTCAATGGAAATAGGAATAATCATAGATATCAAAAAGTTTTCACGTCAAAAAACGTGAAATTTTTCGAGATAATCGAAAATTTTCGGAAATGGTTACACTAAAAATCACATATTTTTCGTAATTTTTCGAAATTATCAACCGCTTTTGTTGCAAAACGTTCATAATTTGATAGATTTATGGTATATCTTAAATGCTGAGAAAAAATCCACTCAAAAAACGTCTTTTTTTCCAAATATATCATAAATTGTGGAAAAGCTAGCTGCGGAAACCACAATTTCTTCGTTACATTTCGAAATTACATGCGATTTTTTTGCGAAGCGTTCTCAATTCAATGGAAATACGAATAATCATAGATATCAATAAGTTTTCACGTCAAAAAAGGTGAAATTTTTCGAGATAATTGAAAATTTTCGGAAACGGTTACACTAAAAATCACATATTTTTCGTAATTTTTCGAAATTATCAACCGCTTTTGTTGCAAAACGTTCATAATTTGATAGATTTATGGTATATCTTAAATGCTGAGAAATAATCCGCTCAAAAAACGTCTTTTTTTTCCAAATATATCAAAAATTGTGGAAAAGCTACCTGCCGAAACCACAATTTCTTCGTTACATTTCGAAATTACGTGCGATTTTTTTGCGAAGCATTCTGAATTCAATGTAAATACGAAGAATTATTGCTATCAAAAAGTTTTCACGTCAAAAAAAGTGAAATTTTTCGAGATAATTGATACTTTTTGGAAACGGTTACACTAAAAATCACATATTTTTCGTAATTTTTCGAAATTATTAACCGCTTTTGTTGCAAAATGTTCATAATTTAATGGATATATGGTATATCTTAAATGCTGAGAAAAAATCCGCTCAAAAAACGTCTTTTTTTCCAAGTATATCATAAATTGTGGAAAAGCTAGCTGCCGAAACCACAATTTCTTCGTTACATTTCGAAAGAACGTGCGATTTTTTTGCAAAGTGTTCTCAATTCAATAGATATACGAATAATCATAGATATCAAAAAGTTTTCACGTCAAAAAACTTGAAATTCTTCGAGATAATTGAAAATTTTCGGAAACGGTTACACTAAAAATCACATATTTTTCGTAATTTTTCGAAATTATCAACCGCTTTTGTTGCAAAACGTTCATAGTTCGATAGATTTATGGTATATCTTAAATGCTGAGAAAAAATCCGCTCAAAAAACGTCCTTTTTTTCCAAATATATCAAAAATTGCGGAAAGGCTAGCTCCCGAAACCACAATTTCTTCGTTACATTTCGAAATTATGTGCGATTTTTTTGCGAAGCGTTCTCAATTCAATGGAAATACGAATAATCATAGATATCAAAAAGTTTTCACGTCAAAAAACGTGAAATTTTTCGAGATAATCGAAAATTTTCTGAAATGGTTACACTAAAAATCACATATTTTTCGTAATTTTTCGAAATTATCAACCGCTTTTGTTGCAAAACGTTCATAATTTGATAGATTTATGGTATATCTTAAATGCTGAGAAAAAATCCGCTCAAAAAACGTCTTTTTTTTCCAAATATATCAAAAATTGCGGAAAGGCTAGCTGCCGAAACCAAAATTTCTTCGTTACATTTCGAAATTAAGTGCGATTTTTTTGCGAAGCGTTCTCAATTCAATGAAAATACGAATAATCATAGATATCAAAAATTTTTCACGTCAAAAAACGTGAAATTTTTCGAGATAATCGAAAATTTTCGGAAATGGTTACACTAAAAATCAGATATTTTTCGTAATTTTTCGAAATTGTCAACCGCTTTTGGTGCAAAACGTTCATTATTTAATAGATTTATGGTATATCTTAAATGCTGAGAAAAAATCCGCTCAAAAACGTCTTTTTTTTCCAAATATATCATAAATTGTGGAAAAGCTAGCTGCCGAAACAACAATTTCTTCGTTACATTTCGAAATAACGTGCGATTTTTTTGCAAAGCGTTCTCAATTCAATGGAAATACGAATAATCATAGGTATCAAAAAGTTTTCACGTGAAATTTTTCGAGATAATTGAAAATTTTCGGAAACGGTTACACTAAAAATCACATATTTTTCGTAATTTTTCGAAATTATCAACCGCTTTTGTTGCAAAACGTTCATAATTTGATAGATTTATGGTATATCTTAAATGCTGAGAAAAAAACCGCTCAAAAAACGTCTTTTTTTTCCAAATATATCAAAAATTGCGGAAATGCTAGCTGCCGAAACCACAATTTCTTCGTTACATTTCGAAATTATGTGCGATTTTTTTGCGAAGCGTTCTCAATTCAATGAAAATACGAATAATCATAGATATCAAAAATTTTTCACGTCAAAAAACGTGAAATTTTTCGAGATAATCGAAAATTTTCGGAAATGGTTACACTAAAAATCAGATATTTTTCGTAATTTTTCGAAATTGTCAACCGCTTTTGTTGCAAAACGTTCATTATTTAATAGATTTATGGTATATCTTAAATGCTGAGAAAAAATCCGCTCAAAAAACGTCTTTTTTTTCCAAATATATCATAAATTGTGGAAAAGCTAGCTGCCGAAACCACAATTTCTTCGTAACATTTCGAAATAACGTGCGATTTTTTTGCAAAGCGTTCTCAATTTAATGGAAATACGAATAATCATAGGTATCAAAAAGTTTTCACGTGAAATTTTTCGAGATAATTGAAAATTTTCGGAAACGGTTACACTAAAAATCAGATATTTTTTGTAATTTTTCGAAATTGTCAACCGCTTTTGTTGCAAAACGTTCATAATTTAATAGATTTATGGTATATGTTAAATGCTGAGAAAAAATCCGCTCAAAAAACGTCTTTTTTTTCCAAATATATCATAAATTGTGGAAAAGCTAGCTGCCGAAACCACAATTTCTTCGTTACATTTCGAAATTACGTGCGATTTTTTTGCAAAGCATTCTCAATTCAATGGAAATACGAATAATTATAGATATCAAAAAGTTTTCACGTCAAAAAAAGTGAAATTTTTCGAGATAATTGAAACTTTTTGGAAACGGTTACACAAAAAATCACATATTTTTCGTAATTTTTCGAAATTATTAACCACTTTTGTTGCAAAATGTTCATAATTTAATCGATATATGGTATATCTTAAATGCTGAGAAAAAATTCGCTCAAAAAAAGTCTTTTTTTTCCAAATATTTCAAAAATTGCGGAAAGGCTAGTTGCCGAAACCACAATTTCTTCGTTACATTTCGAAATTATGTGCGATTATTTTGCGAAGCGTTCTCAATTCAATGGAAATACGAATAATCATAGATATCAAAAAGTTTTCACGTCAAAAAACGTGAAATTTTTCGAGATAATCGAAAATTTTCTGAAACGGTTACACTAAAAATCACATATTTTTCGTAATATTTCGAAATTATCAACCGCTTTTGTTGCAAAACGTTCATAGTTCGATAGATTTATGGTATATCTTAAATTCTGAGAAAAAATCCGCTAAAAAAACGTCTTTTTTTCCAAATATATCAAAAACTGCGGAAAGGCTTGCTCCCGAAACCACAATTTCTTCGTTACATTTCGAAATTATGTGCGATTTTTTTCCGAAGCGTTCTCAATTCAATGGAAATAGGAATAATCATAGATATCAAAAAGTTTTCACGTCAAAAAACGTGAAATTTTTCGAGATAATCGAAAATTTTCGGAAATGGTTACACTAAAAATCACATATTTTTCGTAATTTTTCGAAATTATCAACCGCTTTTGTTGCAAAACGTTCATAATTTGATAGATTTATGGTATATCTTAAATGCTGAGAAAAAATCCACTCAAAAAACGTCTTTTTTTCCAAATATATCATAAATTGTGGAAAAGCTAGCTGCGGAAACCACAATTTCTTCGTTACATTTCGAAATTACATGCGATTTTTTTGCGAAGCGTTCTCAATTCAATGGAAATACGAATAATCATAGATATCAAAAAGTTTTCACGTCAAAAAAGGTGAAATTTTTCGAGATAATTGAAAATTTTCGGAAACGGTTACACTAAAAATCACATATTTTTCGTAATTTTTCGAAATTATCAACCGCTTTTGTTGCAAAACGTTCATAATTTGATAGATTTATGGTATATCTCAAATGCTGAGAAAAAATCCGCTCAAAAAACGTCTTTTTTTTCCAAATATATCAAAAATTGTGGAAAAGCTACCTGCCGAAACCACAATTTCTTCGTTACATTTCGAAATTACGTGCGATTTTTTTGCGAAGCATTCTGAATTCAATGTAAATACGAAGAATTATTATTATCAAAAAGTTTTCACGTCAAAAAAAGTGAAATTTTTCGAGATAATTGATACTTTTTGGAAACGGTTACACTAAAAATCACATATTTTTCGTAATTTTTCGAAATTATTAACCGCTTTTGTTGCAAAATGTTCATAATTTAATGGATATATGGTATATCTTAAATGCTGAGAAAAAATCCGCTCAAAAAACGTCTTTTTTTCCAAGTATATCATAAATTGTGGAAAAGCTAGCTGCCGAAACCACAATTTCTTCGTTACATTTCGAAAGAACGTGCGATTTTTTTGCAAAGTGTTCTCAATTCAATAGATATACGAATAATCATAGATATCAAAAAGTTTTCACGTCAAAAAACTTGAAATTCTTCGAGATAATTGAAAATTTTCGGAAACGGTTACACTAAAAATCACATATTTTTCGTAATTTTTCGAAATTATCAACCGCTTTTGTTGCAAAACGTTCATAGTTCGATAGATTTATGGTATATCTTAAATGCTGAGAAAAAATCCGCTCAAAAAACGTCCTTTTTTTCCAAATATATCAAAAATTGCGGAAAGGCTAGCTCCCGAAACCACAATTTCTTCGTTACATTTCGAAATTATGTGCGATTTTTTTGCGAAGCGTTCTGAATTCAATGGAAATACGAATAATCATAGATATCAAAAAGTTTTCACGTCAAAAAACGTGAAATTTTTCGAGATAATCGAAAATTTTCTGAAATGGTTACACTAAAAATCACATATTTTTCGTAATTTTTCGAAATTATCAACCGCTTTTGTTGCAAAACGTTCATAATTTGATAGATTTATGGTATATCTTAAATGCTGAGAAAAAATCCGCTCAAAAAACGTCTTTTTTTTCCAAATATATCAAAAATTGCGGAAAGGCTAGCTGCCGAAACCAAAATTTCTTCGTTACATTTCGAAATTAAGTGCGATTTTTTTGCGAAGCGTTCTCAATTCAATGAAAATACGAATAATCATAGATATCAAAAATTTTTCACGTCAAAAAACGTGAAATTTTTCGAGATAATCGAAAATTTTCGGAAATGGTTACACTAAAAATCAGATATTTTTCGTAATTTTTCGAAATTGTCAACCGCTTTTGGTGCAAAACGTTCATTATTTAATAGATTTATGGTATATCTTAAATGCTGAGAAAAAATCCGCTCAAAAACGTCTTTTTTTTCCAAATATATCATAAATTGTGGAAAAGCTAGCTGCCGAAACAACAATTTCTTCGTTACATTTCGAAATAACGTGCGATTTTTTTGCAAAGCGTTCTCAATTCAATGGAAATACGAATAATCATAGGTATCAAAAAGTTTTCACGTGAAATTTTTCGAGATAATTGAAAATTTTCGGAAACGGTTACACTAAAAATCACATATTTTTCGTAATTTTTCGAAATTATCAACCGCTTTTGTTGCAAAACGTTCATAATTTGATAGATTTATGGTATATCTTAAATGCTGAGAAAAAAACCGCTCAAAAAACGTCTTTTTTTTCCAAATATATCAAAAATTGCGGAAATGCTAGCTGCCGAAACCACAATTTCTTCGTTACATTTCGAAATTATGTGCGATTTTTTTGCGAAGCGTTCTCAATTCAATGAAAATACGAATAATCATAGATATCAAAAATTTTTCACGTCAAAAAACGTGAAATTTTTCGAGATAATCGAAAATTTTCGGAAATGGTTACACTAAAAATCAGATATTTTTCGTAATTTTTCGAAATTGTCAACCGCTTTTGTTGCAAAACGTTCATTATTTAATAGATTTATGGTATATCTTAAATGCTGAGAAAAAATCCGCTCAAAAAACGTCTTTTTTTTCCAAATATATCATAAATTGTGGAAAAGCTAGCTGCCGAAACCACAATTTCTTCGTAACATTTCGAAATAACGTGCGATTTTTTTGCAAAGCGTTCTCAATTTAATGGAAATACGAATAATCATAGGTATCAAAAAGTTTTCACGTGAAATTTTTCGAGATAATTGAAAATTTTCGGAAACGGTTACACTAAAAATCACATATTTTTCGTAATTTTTCGAAATTATCAACCGCTTTTGTTGCAAAACGTTCATAATTTGATAGATTTATGGTATATCTTAAATGCTGAGAAAAAATCCGCTCAAAAAACGTCTTTTTTTTCCAAATATATCAAAAATTGTGGAAAAGCTAGCTGCCGAAACCACAATTTCTTCGTTACATTTCGAAATTACGTGCGATTTTTTTGCGAAGCATTCTGAATTCAATGGAAATACGAACAATTATAGATAATAAAAAGTTTTCACGTCAAAAAAAGTGAAATTTTTCGAGATAATTGAAACTTTTTGGAAACAGTTACACTAAAAATCACATATTTTTCGTAATTTTTCGAAATTATTAACCGCTTTTGTTGCAAAATGTTCACAATTTAATGGATATATGGTATATCTTAAATGCTGAGAAAAAATCCGCTCAAAAAACGTCTTTTTTTCCAAGTATATCATAAATTGTGGAAAAGCTAGCTGCCGAAACCACAATTTCTTCGTTACATTTCGAAATAACGTGCGATTTTTTTGCAAAGCGTTCTCAATTCAATGGAAATACAAATAATCATAGATATCAAAAAGTTTTCACGTCAAAAAACGTGAAATTTTTCGAGATAATCGAAAATTTTCTATATCGGTTACACTAAAAATCACATATTTTTCGTAATTTTTCGAAATTATTAACCGCTTTTGTTGCATAACGTTCATAGTTCGATAGATTTATGGTATATCTTAAATGCTGAGAAAACGTCCGCTCAAAAAACGTCTTTTTTTCCAAATATATCATAAATTGTGGAAAAGCTAGCTGCCGAAACCACAATTTCTTCGTTACATTTCGAAATAACGTGCGATTTTTTTGCAAAGCGTTCTCAATTCAATGGAAATACAAATAATCATAGATATCAAAAAGTTTTCACGTCAAAAAACGTGAAATTTTTCGAGATAATCGAAAATTTTCTATATCGGTTACACTAAAAATCACATATTTTTCGTAATTTTTCGAAATTATTAACCGCTTTTGTTGCAACATGTTCACAATTTAATAGATATATGGTATATCTTAAATGCTGAGAAAAAATCCGCTCAAAAAACGTCTTTTTTTCCAAATATATCAAAAATTGCGGAAAGGCTAGCTCCCGAAACCACAATTTCTTCGTTACATTTCGAAATTATGTGCGATTTTTTTGCGAAGCGTTCTCAATTCAATGGAAATACGAATAATCATAGATATCAAAAAGTTTTCACGTCAAAAAACGTGAAATTTTTCGAGATAATCGAAAATTTTCTGAAATGGTTACACTAAAAATCACATATTTTTCGTAATTTTTCGAAATTATCAACCGCTTTTGTTGCAAAACGTTCATAATTTGATAGATTTATGGTATATCTTAAATGCTGAGAAAAAAACCGCTCAAAAAACGTCTTTTTTTTCCAAATATATCAAAAATTGCGGAAATGCTAGCTGCCGAAACCACAATTTCTTCGTTACATTTCGAAATTATGTGCGATTTTTTTGCGAAGCGTTCTCAATTCAATGAAAATACGAATAATCATAGATATCAAAAATTTTTCACGTCAAAAAACGTGAAATTTTTCGAGATAATCGAAAATTTTCGGAAATGGTTACACTAAAAATCAGATATTTTTCGTAATTTTTCGAAATTGTCAACCGCTTTTGTTGCAAAACGTTCATTATTTAATAGATTTATGGTATATCTTAAATGCTGAGAAAAAATCCGCTCAAAAAACGTCTTTTTTTTCCAAATATATCATAAATTGTGGAAAAGCTAGCTGCCGAAACCACAATTTCTTCGTAACATTTCGAAATAACGTGCGATTTTTTTGCAAAGCGTTCTCAATTTAATGGAAATACGAATAATCATTGGTATCAAAAAGTTTTCACGTGAAATTTTTCGAGATAATTGAAAATTTTCGGAAACGGTTACACTAAAAATCACATATTTTTCGTAATTTTTCGAAATTATCAACCGCTTTTGTTGCAAAACGTTCATAGTTCGATAGATTTATGGTATATCTTAAATGCTGAGAAAAAATCCGCTCAAAAAACGTCTTTTTTTCCAAATATATCAAAAACTGCGGAAAGGCTAGCTGCCGAAACCACAATTTCTTCGTTACATTTCGAAATAACGTGCGATTTTTTTGCAAAGCGTTCTCAATTCAATGGAAATACGAATAATCATAGGTATCAAAAAGTTTTCACGTCAAAAAACGGGAAATTTTTCGAGATAATTGAAAATTTTCGGAAACGGTTACACTAAAAATCACATATTTTTCGTAATTTTTCGAAATTATCAACCGCTTTTGTTGCAAAACGTTCATAGTTCGATAGATTTATGGTATATCTTAAATGCTGAGAAAAAATCCGCTCAAAAAACGTCTTTTTTTTCCAAATATATCAAAAACTGCGGAAAGGCTTGCTCCCGAAACCACAATTTCTTCGTTACATTTCGAAATAACGTGCGATTTTTTTGCGAAGCGTTCTCAATTCAATGGAAATACGAATAATCATAGATATAAAAAAGTTTTCACGTCAAAAAACGTGAAATTTTTCGAGATAATCGAAAATTTTCTGAAATGGTTACACTAAAAATCACCTATTTTTCGTAATTTTTCGAAATTATCAACCGCTTTTGTTGCAAAACGTTCATAACTTGATAGATTTATGGTATATCTTAAATGCTGAGAAAAAATCCGCTCAAAAAACGTCTTTTTTTTCCAAATATATCAAAAATTGTGGAAAAGCTAGCTGCCGAAACCACAATTTCTTCGTTACATTTCGAAATAACGTGCGATTTTTTTGCAAAGCGTTCTCAATTCAATGGAAATACGAATAATCATAGTTATCAAACAGTTTTCACGTCAAAAAACGTGAAATTTTTCGAGATAATCGAAAATTTTCGGAAATGGTTACACTAAAAATCAGATATTTTTCGTAATTTTTCGAAATTGTCAACCGCTTTTGTTGCAAAACGTTTATAATTTAATAGATTTATGGTATATCTTAAATGCTGAGAAAAAATCCGCTCAAAAAACGTCTTTTTTTTTCCAAATATATCATAAATTGTGGAAAAGCTAGCTGCCGAAACCACAATTTCTTCGTTACATTTCGAAATAACGTGCGATTTTTTTGCAAAGCGTTCTCAATTCAATGGAAATACGAATAATTATAGATATCAAAAAGTTTTCACGTCAAAAAAAGTGAAATTTTTCGAGATAATTGAAACTTTTTGGAAACGGTTACACAAAAAATCACATATCTTTCGTAATTTTTCGAAATTGTCAACCGCTTTTGTTGCAAAATGTTCATAATTTAATTGATATATGGTATATCTTAAATGCTGAGAAAAAATTCGCTCAAAAAAAGTCTTTTTTTTCCAAATATTTCAAAAATTGCGGAAAGGCTAGTTGCCGAAACCACAATTTCTTCGTTACATTTCGAAATTATGTGCGATTATTTTGCGAAGCGTTCTCAATTCAATGGAAACACGAATAATCATAGATATCAAAAAGTTTTCACGTCAAAAAAGGTGAAATTTTTCGAGATAATCGAAAATTTTCTGAAACGGTTACACTAAAAATCACGTATTTTTCGTAATTTTTCGAAATTATCAACCGCTTTTGTTGCAAAACGTTCATATTTCGATAGATTTATGGTATATCTTAAATTCTGAGAAAAAATCCGCTCAAAAAACGTCTTTTTTTCCAAATATATCAAAAACTGCGGAAAGGCTAGCTGCCGAAACCACAATTTCTTCGTTACATTTCGAAATTATGTGCGATTTTTTTGCGAAGCGTTCTCAATTCAATGGAAATACGAATAATCATAGATATCAAAAAGTTTTCACGTCAAAAAAAGTGAAATTTTTCGAGATAATTGAAACTTTTTGGAAACGGTTACACAAAAAATCACATATTTTTCGTAATTTTTCGAAATTATTAACCGCTTTTGTTGCAAAATGTTCATAATTTAATAGATTTATGGTATATCTTAAATGCTGAGAAAAAATCCGCTCAAAAAACGTCTTTTTTTTCCAAATATATCATAAATTGTGGAAAAGCTAGCTGCCGAAACCACAATTTCTTCGTTACATTTCGAAATAACGTGCGATTTTTTTGCAAAGCGTTCTCAATTCATTGGAAATACGAATAATTATAGATATCAAAAAGTTTTCACGTCAAAAAAAGTGAAATTTTTCGAGATAATTGAAACTTTTTGGAAACGGTTACACAAAAAATCACATATCTTTCGTAATTTTTCGAAATTATTAACCGCTTTTGTTGCAAAATGTTCATAATTTAATCGATATATGGTATATCTTAAATGCTGAGAAAAAATTCGCTCAAAAAAAGTCTTTTTTTTCCAAATATTTCAAAAATTGCGGAAAGGCTAGTTGCCGAAACCACAATTTCTTCGTTATATTTAGAAATTATGTGCGATTATTTTGCGAAGCGTTCTCAATTCAATGGAAACACGAATAATCATAGATATCAAAAAGTTTTCACGTCAAAAAACGTGAAATTTTTCGAGATAATCGAAAATTTTCTGAAACGGTTACACTAAAAATCACGTATTTTTCGTAATTTTTCGAAATTATCAACCGCTTTTGTTGCAAAACGTTCATAGTTCGATAGATTTATGGTATATCTTAAATTCTGAGAAAAAATCCGCTCAAAAAACGTCTTTTTTTCCAAATATATCAAAAACTGCGGAAAGGCTAGCTGCCGAAACCACAATTTCTTCGTTACATTTCGAAATTATGTGCGATTTTTTTGCGAAGCGTTCTCAATTCAATGGAAATACGAATAATCATAGATATCAAAAAGTTTTCACGTCAAAAAAAGTGAAATTTTTCGAGATAATTGAAACTTTTTGGAAACGGTTACACAAAAAATCACATATTTTTCGTAATTTTTCGAAATTATTAACCGCTTTTGTTGCAAAATGTTCATAATTTAATCGATATATGGTATATCTTAAATGCTGAGAAAAAATCCGCGAAAAAAACGTCTTTTTTTCCAAATATATCAAAAACTGCGGAAAGGCTTGCTCCCGAAACCACAATTTCTTCGTTACATTTCGAAATTATGTGCGATTTTTTTCCGAAGCGTTCTCAATTCAATGGAAATAGGAATAATCATAGATATCAAAAAGTTTTCACGTCAAAAAACGTGAAATTTTTCGAGATAATCGAAAATTTTCGGAAATGGTTACACTAAAAATCACATATTTTTCGTAATTTTTCGAAATTATCAACCGCTTTTGTTGCAAAACGTTCATAATTTGATAGATTTATGGTATATCTTAAATGCTGAGAAAAAATCCGCTCAAAAAACGTCTTTTTTTCCAAATATATCATAAATTCTGGAAAAGCTAGCTGCGGAAACCACAATATCTTCGTTACATTTCGAAATTACATGCGATTTTTTTGCGAAGCGTTCTCAATTCAATGGAAATACGAATAATCATAGATATCAAAAAGTTTTCACGTCAAAAAAGGTGAAATTTTTCGAGATAATTGAAAATTTTCGGAAACGGTTACACTAAAAATCACATATTTTTCGTAATTTTTCGAAATTATCAACCGCTTTTGTTGCAAAACGTTCATAATTTGATAGATTTATGGTATATCTTAAATGCTGAGAAAAAATCCGCTCAAAAAACGTCTTTTTTTTCCAAATATATCAAAAATTGTGGAAAAGCTAGCTGCGGAAACCACAATTTCTTCGTTACATTTCGAAATTACGTGCGATTTTTTTGCGAAGCATTCTGAATTCAATGTAAATACGAATCATTATTGCTATCAAAAAGTTTTCACGTCAAAAAAAGTGAAATTTTTCGAGATAATTGAAACTTTTTGGAAACGGTTACACTAAAAATCACATATTTTTCGTAATTTTTCGAAATTATTAACCGCTTTTGTTGCAAAATGTTCATAATTTAATGGATATATGGTATATCTTAAATGCTGAGAAAAAATCCGCTCAAAAAACGTCCTTTTTTTCCAAATATATAAAAAATTGCGGAAAGGCTAGCTCCCGAAACCACAATTTCTTCGTTACATTTCGAAATTATGTGCGATTTTTTTGCGAAGCGTTCTCAATTCAATGGAAATACGAATAATCATAGATATCAAAAAGTTTTCACGTCAAAAAAAGTGAAATTTTTCGAGATAATTGAAACTTTTTGGAAACGGTTACACAAAAAATCACATATCTTTCGTAATTTTTCGAAATTATTAACCGCTTTTGTTGCAAAATGTTCATAATTTAATCGATATATGGTATATCTTAAATGCTGAGAAAAAATTCGCTCAAAAAAAGTCTTTTTTTTCCAAATATTTCAAAAATTGCGGAAAGGCTAGTTGCCGAAACCACAATTTCTTCGTTACATTTCGAAATTATGTGCGATTATTTTGCGAAGCGTTCTCAATTCAATGGAAACACGAATAATCATAGATATCAAAAAGTTTTCACGTCAAAAAACGTGAAATTTTTCGAGATAATCGAAAATTTTCTGAAACGGTTACACTAAAAATCACGTATTTTTCGTAATTTTTCGAAATTATCAACCGCTTTTGTTGCAAAACGTTCATAGTTCGATAGATTTATGGTATATCTTAAATTCTGAGAAAAAATCCGCTAAAAAAACGTCTTTTTTTCCAAATATAACAAAAACTGCGGAAAGGCTTGCTCCCGAAACCACAATTTCTTCGTTACATTTCGAAATTATGTGCGATTTTTTTGCGAAGCGTTCTCAATTCAATGGAAATACGAATAATCATAGATATCAAAAAGGTTTCACGTCAAAAAAAGTGAAATTTTTCGAGATAATTGAAACTTTTTGGAAACGGTTACACTAAAAATCACATATTTTTCGTAATTTTTCGAAATTATTAACCGCTTTTGTTGCAAAATGTTCATAATTTAATGGATATATGGTATATCTTAAATGCTGAGAAAAAATCCTATCAAAAAACGTCTTTTTTTTCCAAGTATATCATAAATTGTGGAAAAGCTAGCTGCCGAAACCACAATTTCTTCGTTACATTTCGAAATAACGTGCGATTTTTTTGCAAAGCGTTCTCAATTCAATGGATATACGAATAATCATAGATATCAAAAAGTTTTCACGTCAAAAAACTTGAAATTCTTCGAGATAATTGAAAATTTTCGGAAACGGTTACACTAAAAATCACATATTTTTCGTAATTTTTCGAAATTATCAACCGCTTTTGTTGCAAAACGTTCATAGTTCGATAGATTTATGGTATATCTTAAATGCTGAGAAAAAATCCGCTCAAAAAACGTCCTTTTTTTCCAAATATATCAAAAATTGCGGAAAGGCTAGCTCCCGAAACCACAATTTCTTCGTTACATTTCGAAATTATGTGCGATTTTTTTGCGAAGCGTTCTCAATTCAATGGAAATACGAATAATCATAGATATCAAAAAGTTTTCACGTCAAAAAACGTGAAATTTTTCGAGATAATTGAAACTTTTTGGAAACGGTTACACTAAAAATCACATATTTTTCGTAATTTTTCGAAATTATTAACCGCTTTTGTTGCAAAATGTTCATAATTTGATAGATTTATGGTATATCTTAAATGCTGAGAAAAAATCCGCTCAAAAAACGTCTTTTTTTTCCAAATATATCAAAAATTGCGGAAAGGCTAGCTGCCGAAACCACAATTTCTTCGTTACATTTCGAAATTATGTGCGATTTTTTTGCGATGCGTTCTCAATTCAATGAAAATACGAATAATCATAGATATCAAAAATTTTTCACGTCAAAAAACGTGAAATTTTTCGAGATAATCGAAAATTTTCGGAAATGGTTACACTAAAAATCAGATATTTTTCGTAATTTTTCGAAATTGTCAACCGCTTTTGTTGCAAAACGTTCATTATTTAATAGATTTATGGTATATCTTAAATGCTGAGAAAAAATCCGCTCAAAAAACGTCTTTTTTTTCCAAATATATCATAAATTGTGGAAAAGCTAGCTGCCGAAACCACAATTTCTTCGTTACATTTCGAAATAACGTGCGATTTTTTTGCAAAGCGTTCTCAATTCAATGGAAATACGAATAATCATAGGTATCAAAAAGTTTTCACGTGAAATTTTTCGAGATAATTGAAAATTTTCGGAAACGGTTACACTAAAAATCACATATTTTTCGTAATTTTTCGAAATTATCAACCGCTTTTGTTGCAAAACGTTCATAGTTCGATAGATTTATGGTATATCTTAAATGCTGAGAAAAAATCCGCTCAAAAAACGTCTTTTTTTTCCAAATATATAAAAAACTGCGGAAAGGCTTGCTCCCGAAACCACAATTTCTTCGTTACATTTCGAAATTATGTGCGATTTTTTTGGTAAGCGTTCTCAATTCAATGAAAATACGAATAATCATAGATATCAAAAATTTTTCACGTCAAAAAACGTGAAATTTTTCGAGATAATCGAAAATTTTCTGAAATGGTTACACTAAAAATCACATATTTTTCGTAATTTTTCGAAATTATCAACCGCTTTTGTTGCAAAACGTTCATAATTTGATAGATTTATGGTATATCTTAAATGCTGAGAAAAAATCCGCTCAAAAAACGTCTTTTTTTTCCAAATATATAAAAAATTGTGGAAAAGCTAGCTGCCGAAACCACAATTTCTTCGTTACATTTCGAAATTACGTGCGATTTTTTTGCGAAGCATTCTGAATTCAATGGAAATACGAACAATTATAGATAATAAAAAGTTTTCACGTCAAAAAAAGTGAAATTTTTCGAGATAATTGAAACTTTTTGGAAACGGTTACACTAAAAATCACATATTTTTCGTAATTTTTCGAAATTATTAACCGCTTTTGTTGCAAAATGTTCATAATTTAATGGATATATGGTATATCTTAAATGCTGAGAAAAAATCCGCTCAAAAAACGTCTTTTTTTCCAAGTATATCATAAATTGTGGAAAAGCTAGCTGCCGAAACCACAATTTCTTCGTTACATTTCGAAATAACGTGCGATTTTTTTGCAAAGCGTTCTCAATTCAATGGAAATACGAATAATCATAGATATCAAAAAGTTTTCACGTCAAAAAACGTCAAATTGTTCGAGATAATTGAAAATTTTCGGAAACGGTTACACTAAAAATTACATATTTTTCGTAATATTTCGAAATTATCAACCGCTTTTGTTGCATAACGTTCATAGTTCGATAGATTTATGGTATATCTTAAATGCTGAGAAAAAGTCCGCTCAAAAAACGTCTTTTTTTCCAAGTATATCATAAATTGTGGAAAAGCTAGCTGCGGAAACCACAATTTCTTCGTTACATTTCGAAATAACGTGCGATTTTTTTGCAAAGCGTTCTCAATTCAATGGAAATACAAATAATCATGGATATCAAAAAGTTTTCACGTCAAAAAACGTGAAATTTTTCGAGATAATCGAAAATTTTCGGAAACGGTTACACTAAAAATCAAATATTTTTCGTAATTTTTCGAAATTATCAACCGCTTTTGTTGCAAAACGTTCAGAATTTAATAGATTTATGGTATATCTTAAATGCTGAGAAAAAATCCGCTCAAAAAACGTCTTTTTTTCCAAATATATCAAAAATTGCGGAAAGGCTAGCTCCCGAAGCCACAATTTCATCGTTACATTTCGAAATTATGTGCGATTTTTTTGCGAAGCGTTCTCAATTCAATGGAAATACGAATAATCATAGATATCAAAAAGTTTTCACGTCAAAAAACGTGAAATTTTTCGAGATAATCAAAAATTTTCTGAAATGGTTACACTAAAAATCACATATTTTTCGTAATTTTTCGAAATTATCAACCGCTTTTGTTGCAAAACGTTCAGAATTTAATAGATTTATGGTATATCTTAAATGCTGAGAAAAAATCCGCTCAAAAAACGTCTTTTTTTTCCAAATATATCAAAAATTGCGGAAAGGCTAGCTCCAGAAACCATAATTTCTTCGTTACATTCCGAAATTATGTGCGATTTTTTTGCGAAGCGTTCTCAATTCAATGAAAATACGAATAATCATAGATATCAAAAATTTTTCACGTCAAAAAACGTGAAATTTTTCGAGATAATCGAAAATTTTCGGAAATGGTTACACTAAAAATCAGATATTTTTCGTAATTTTTCGAAATTGTCAACCGCTTTTGTTGCAAAACGTTCATTATTTAATAGATTTATGGTATATCTTAAATGCTGAGAAAAAATCCGCTCAAAAAACGTCTTTTTTTTCCAAATATATCATAAATTGTGGAAAAGCTAGCTGCCGAAACCACAATTTCTTCGTTACATTTCGAAATAACGTGCGTTTTTTTGCAAAGCGTTCTCAATTCAATGGAAATACGAATAATCATAGGTATCAAAAAGTTTTCACGTGAAATTTTTCGAGATAATTGAAAATTTTCGGAAACGATTACACTAAAAATCACATATTTTTCGTAATTTTTCGAAATTATCAACCGCTTTTGTTGCAAAACGTTCATAGTTCGATAGATTTATGGTATATCTTAAATGCTGAGAAAAAATCCGCTCAAAAAACGTCTTTTTTTTCCAAATATATCAAAAACTGCGGAAAGGCTTGCACCCGAAACCACAATTTCTTCGTTACATTTCGAAATTATGTGCGATTTTTTTGCGAAGCGTTCTCAATTCAATGGAAATACGAATAATCATAGATATAAAAAAGTTTTCACGTCAAAAAACGTGAAATTTTTCGAGATAATCGAAAATTTTCTGAAATGGTTACACTAAAAATCACATATTTTTCGTAATTTTTCGAAATTATCAACCGCTTTTGTTGCAAAACGTTCATAATTTAATAGATTTATGGTATATCTTAAATGCTGAGAAAAAATCCGCTCAAAAAACGTCTTTTTTTTCCAAATATATCAAAAATTGTGGAAAAGCTAGCTGCCGAAACCACAATTTCTTCGTTACATTTCGAAATAACGTGCGATTTTTTTGCAAAGCGTTCTCAATTCAATGGAAATACGAATAATCATAGATATCAAAAAGTTTTCACGTCAAAAAACGTGAAATTTTTCGAGATAATCGAAAATTTTCTGCATCGGTTACACTAAAAATCACATATTTTTCGTAATTTTTCGAAATTATTAACCGGTTTTGTTGCAAAATGTTCACAATTTAATAGATTTATGGTATATCTTAAATGCTGAGAAAAAGTCCGCTCAAAAAACGTCTTTCTTTTCCAAATATATCAAAAATTGCGGAAAGGCTAGCTCCCGAAACCACAATTTCTTCGTTACATTTCGAAATTATGTGCGATTTTTTTGCGAAGCGTTCTCAATTCAATGGAAATACGAATAATCATAGATATCAAAAAGTTTTCACGTCAAAAAACGTGAAATTTTTCGAGATAATCGAAAATTTTCTGAAATGGTTACACTGAAAATCACATATTTTTTGGTAATTTTTCGAAATTATCAACCGCTTTTGTTGCAAAACGTTCATAATTTGATAGATTTATGGTATATCTTAAATGCTGAGAAAAAATCCGCTCAAAAAACGTCTTTTTTTTCCAAATATATCAAAAATTGCGGAAAGGTTAGCTGCCGAAACCACAATTTCTTCGTTACATTTCGAAATTATGTGCGATTTTTTTGCGAAGCGTTCTCAATTCAATGAAAATACGAATAATCATAGATATCAAAAATTTTTCACGTCAAAAAACGTGAAATTTTTCGAGATAATCGAAAATTTTCTGAAATGGTTACACTAAAAATCACATATTTTTCGTAATTTTTCGAAATTATCAACCGCTTTTGTTGCAAAACGTTCATAACTTGATAGATTTATGGTATATCTTAAATGCTGAGAAAAATCCGCTCAAAAAACGTCTTTTTTTTCCAAATATATCAAAAATTGTGGAAAAGCTAGCTGCCGAAACCACAATTTCTTCGTTACATTTCGAAATAACGTGCGATTTTTTTGCAAAGCGTTCTCAATTCAATGGAAATACGAATAATTATAGATATCAAAAAGTTTTCACGTCAAAAAACGTGAAATTTTTCGAGATAATCGAAAATTTTCTGAATCGGTTACACTAATAATCACATATTTTTCGTAATTTTTCGAAATTATTAACCGCTTTTGTTGCAAAATGTTCACAATTTAATAGATATATGGTATATCTTAAATGCTGAGAAAAAATCCGCTCAAAAAACGTCTTTTTTTCCAAATATATAAAAAATTGCGGAAAGGCTAGCTCCCGAAACCACAATTTCTTCGTTACATTTCGAAATTATGTGCGATTTTTTGCGAAGCGTTCTCAATTCAATGGAAATACGAATAATCATAGATATCAAAAAGTTTTCACGTCAAAAAACGTGAAATTTTTCGAGATAATCGAAAATTTTCTGAATCGGTTACACTAAAAATCACATATTTTTCGTAATTTTTCGAAATTATTAACCGCTTTTGTTGCAAAATGTTCATAATTTAATAGATATATGGTATATCTTAAATGCTGAGAAAATATCCGCTCAAAAAACGTCCGTTTTCTCCAAATATATCATAAATTGTGGTAAAGCTAGCTGCTGAAACCACAATTTCTTCGTTACATCTCGAAATTATGTGCCATTTTTTTGCGAAGCGTTCTCAATTCAATGGAAATACGAATAATCATAGATATAAAAAATTTTTCTCGTCAAAAAACGTGACATTTTTCGAGATAATCGAAAATTTTCGGAAACGGTTACACAAAAAATAACATATTTTTCGTAATTTTTCGAAATTATTAACCGCATTTGTTGCAAAATGTTCATAATTTATTGGATATATGGTATATCTTAAATGCTGCGAAAAAATCCGCTCAAAAAACGTCTTTTTTTTCCAAATATTTCAAAAATTGCGGAAAGGCTAGTTGCCGAAACCACAATTTCTTCGTTACATTTCGAAATTATGTGCGATTATTTTGCGAAGCGTTCTCAATTCAATGGAAATACGAATTATCATAGATATCAAAAAGTTTTCACGTCAAAAAACGTAAAATTTTTCGAGATAATCGAAAATTTTCTAAAACGGTTACACTAAAAATCACATATTTTTCGTAATTTTTCGAAATTATCAACCGCTTTTGTTGCAAAACGTTCATAGTTCGATAGATTTATGGTATATCTTAAATTCTGAGAAAAAATCCGCTAAAAAAACGTCTTTTTTTCCAAATATATCAAAAACTGCGGAAAGGCTTGCTCCCGAAACCACAATTTCTTCGTTACATTTCGAAATTATGTGCGATTTTTTTGCGAAGCGTTCTCAATTCAATGAAAATACGAATAATCATAGATATCAAAAAGTTTTCACGTCAAAAAACGTGAAATTTTTCGAGATAATTGAAAATTTTCTGAAATGGTTACACTAAAAATCAGATATTTTTCGTAATTTTTCGAAATTGTCAACCGCTTTTCTTGCAAAACGTTCATAATTTAATAGATTTATGGTATATCTTAATTGCTGAGAAAAAATCCGCTCAAAAAACGTCTTTTTTTTCCAAATATATCAAAAATTGTGGAAAAGCTAGCTGCCGAAACCACAATTTCTTCGTTACATTTCGAAATAACGAGCGATTTTTTTGCGAAGCGTTCTCAATTCAATGGAAATACGAATAATCATAGATATCAAAAAGTTTTCACGTCAAAAAAAGTGAAATTTTTCGAGATAATTGAAACTTTTTGGAAACGGTTACACTAAAAATCACATATTTTTCGTAATTTTTCGAAATTATCAACCGCTATTGTTGCAAAACGTTCATAGTTCGATAGATTTATGGTATATCTTAAATGCTGAGAAAAAATCCGCTCAAAAAACGTCTTTTTTTTCCAAATATATCAAAAACTGCGGAAAGGCTTGCTCCCGAAACAACAATTTCTTCGTTACATTTCGAAATTATGTGCGATTTTTTTGCGAAGCGTTCTCAATTCAATGGAAATACGAATAATCATAGATATAAAAAAGTTTTCACGTCAAAAAACGTGAAATTTTTCGAGATAATCGAAAATTTTCTGAAATGGTTACACTAAAAATCACATATTTTTCGTAATTTTTCGAAATTGTCAACCGCTTTTGTTGCAAAACGTTCATAATTTAATAGATTTATGGCATATCTTAAATGCTGAGAAAAAATCCGCTCAAAAAACGTCTTTTTTTCCAAATATATCATAAATTGTGGAAAAGCTAGCTGCGGAAACCACAATTTCTTCGTTACATTTCGAAATTACGTGCGATTTTTTTGCGAAGCGTTCTCAATTCAATGGAAATACGAATAATCATAGATATCAAAAAGTTTTCACGTCAAAAAACGTGAAATTTTTCGAGATAATTGAAAATTTTCGGAAACGGTTACACTAAAAATCACATATTTTTCGTAATTTTTCGAAATTATCAACCGCTTTTGTTGCAAAACGTTCATAATTTGATAGATTTATGGTATATCTTAAATGCTGAGAAAAAATCCGCTCAAAAAACGTCTTTTTTTTCCAAATATATCAAAAATTGTGGAAAAGCTAGCTGCCGAAACCACAATTTCTTCGTTACATTTCGAAATTACGTGCGATTTTTTTGCGAAGCATTCTGAATTCAATGTAAATACGAATAATTATTGCTATCAAAAAGTTTTCACGTCAAAAAAAGTGAAATTTTTCGAGATAATTGAAACTTTTTGGAAACGGTTACACTAAAAATCACATATTTTTCGTAATTTTTCGAAATTATCAACCGCTTTTGTTGCAAAACGTTCATAGTTCGATAGATTTATGGTATATCTTAAATGCTGAGAAAAAATCCGCTCAAAAAACGTCCTTTTTTACCAAATATATCAAAAATTGCGGAAAGGCTAGCTCCCGAAACCACAATTTCTTCGTTACATTTCGAAATTATGTGCGATTTTTTTGCGAAGCGTTCTCAATTCAATGGAAATACGAATAATCATAGATATCAAAAAGTTTTCACGTCAAAAAACGTGAAATTTTTCGAGACAATCGAAAATTTTCTGAAATGGTTACACTAAAAATCACATATTTTTCGTAATTTTTCGAAATTATCAACCGCTTTTGTTGCAAAACGTTCATAATTTGATAGATTTATGGTATATCTTAAATGCTGAGAAAAAATCCGCTCAAAAAACGTCTTTTTTTTCCAAATATATCAAAAATTGCGGAAAGGCTAGCTGCCGAAACCACAATTTCTTCGTTACATTTCGAAATTATGTGCGATTTTTTTGCGAAGCGTTCTCAATTCAATGAAAATACGAATAATCATAGATATCAAAAATTTTTCACGTCAAAAAACGTGAAATTTTTCGAGATAATCGAAAATTTTCGGAAATGGTTACACTAAAAATCAGATATTTTTCGTAATTTTTCGAAATTATCAACCGCTTTTGTTGCAAAACGTTCATAATTTAATAGATTTATGGTATATCTTAAATGCTGAGAAAAAATCCGCTCAAAAAACGTCTTTTTTTTCCAAATATATCATAAATTGTGGAAAAGCTAGCTGCCGAAACCACAATTTCTTCTATACATTTCGAAATAACGTGCGATTTTTTTGCAAAGCGTTCTCAATTCAATGGAAATACGAATAATCATAGGTATCAAAAAGTTTTCACGTCAAAAAACGTGAAATTTTTCGAGATAATTGAAAATTTTCGGAAACGGTTACACTAAAAATCACATATTTTTCGTAATTTTTCGAAATTATCAACCGCTTTTGTTGCAAAACGTTCATAGTTCGATAGATTTATGGTATATCTTAAATGCTGAGAAAAAATCCGCTCAAAAAACGTCTTTTTTTTCCAAATATATCAAAAACTGCGGAAAGGCTTGCTCCCGAAACCACAATTTCTTCGTTACATTTCGAAATTATGTGCGATTTTTTTGCGAAGCATTCTCAATTCAATGGAAATCCGAATAATCATAGATATAAAAAAGTTTTCATGTCAAAAAACGTGAAATTTTTCGAGATAATCGAAAATTTTCTGAAATGGTTACACTAAAAATCACATATTTTTCGTAATTTTTCGAAATTATCAACCGCTTTTGTTGCAAAACGTTCATAATTTGATAGATTTATGGTACATCTTAAATGCTGAGAAAAAATCCGCTCAAAAAACGTCTTTTTTTTCCAAATATATCAAAAATTGTGGAAAAGCTAGCTGCCGAAACCACAATTTCTTCGTTACATTTCGAAATTATGTGCGATTTTTTTGCGAAGCATTCTGAATTCAATGGAAATACGAATAATTATAGATAATAAAAAGTTTTCACGTCAAAAAAAGTGAAATTTTTCGAGATAATTGAAACTTTTTGGAAACGGTTACACTAAAAATCACATATTTTTCGTAATTTTTCGAAATTATTAACCGCTTTTGTTGCAAAATGTTCATAATTTAATGGATATATGGTATATCTTAAATGCTGAGAAAAAATCCGCTCAAAAAACGTCTTTTTTTCCAAGTATATCATAAATTGTGGAAAAGCTAGCTGCCGAAACCACAATTTCTTCGTTACATTTCGAAATAACGTGCGATTTTTTTGCAAAGCGTTCTCAATTCAATGGAAATACGAATAATCATAGATATCAAAAAGTTTTCACGTCAAAAAACGTCAAATTTTTC
Source organism: Pachydiplax longipennis (assembly GCA_036926295.1). NCBI lineage: Eukaryota > Metazoa > Arthropoda > Insecta > Odonata > Libellulidae > Pachydiplax > Pachydiplax longipennis. The sequence continues at coordinate 5,546,281 of JAVFKF010000044.1, read as the reverse complement.
GAGATAATTGAAAATTTTCGGAAACGGTTACACTAAAAATCAGATATTTTTCGTAATTTTTCGAAATTATCACCCGATTTTGTTGCAAAACTTTCATAATTTGATAGATGTATGGTATATCTTAAATGCTGAGAAAAAATCCGCTCAAAAAACGTCTTTTTTTTCCAAATATATCAAAAATTGTGGAAAAGCTACCTGCCGAAACCACAATTTCTTCGTTACATTTCGAAATTACGTGCGATTTTTTTGCGAAGCATTCTGAATTCAATGGAAATACGAATAATTATAGATATCAAAATTTTCACGTCAAAAAAAGTGAAATTTTTCGTGATAATTGAAACTTTTTGGAAACGGTTACACTAAAAATCACATATTTTTCGTAATTTTTCGAAATTATTAACCGCTTTTGTTGCAAAATGTTCATAATTTAATGGATATATGGTATATCTTAAATGCTGAGAAAAAATCCGCTCAAAAAACGTCTTTTTTTCCAAGTATATCATAAATTGTGGAAAAGCTAGCTGCCGAAACCACAATTTCTTCGTTACATTTCGAAATAACGTGCGATTTTTTTGCAAAGCGTTCTCAATTCAATGGAAATACAAATAATCATAGATATCAAAAAGTTTTCACGTCAAAAAACGTGAAATTTTTCGAGATAATCGAAAATTTTCTGAATCGGTTACACTAAAAATCACATATTTTTCGTAATTTTTCGAAATTATTAACCGCTTTTGTTGCAAAATGTTCACAATTTAATAGATATATGGTATATCTTAAATGCTGAGAAAAAATCCGCTCAAAAAACGTCTTTTTTTCCAAATATATAAAAATTGCGGAAAGGCTAGCTCCCGAAACCACAATTTCTTCGTTACATTTCGAAATTATGTGCGATTTTTTTGCGAAACGTTCTCAATTCAATGGAAATACGAATAATCATAGATATCAAAAAGTTTTCACGTCAAAAAACGTGAAATGTTTCGAGATAATCGAAAATTTTCAGAAACGGTTACACTAAAAATCAAATATTTTTCGTAATTTATCGAAATTGTCAACCGCTTTTGTTGCAAAACGTTCAGAATTTAATAGATTTATGGTATATCTTAAATGCTGAGAAAAAATCCGCTCAAAAACCGTCTTTTTTTCCAAATATATCAAAAATTGTGGAAAAGCTAGCTGCCGAAACCACAATTTCTTCGTTACATTTCGAAATCATGTGCGATTTTTTTGCGAAGCGTTCCGAATTCAATGGAAATACGAATAATCATAGATATCAAACAGTTTTCACGTCAAAAAACGTGAAATTTTTCGAGATAATCGAAAATTTTCGGAAACGGTTACACTAAAAATCGGATATTTTTCGTAATTTTTCAAAATTATTAACCGCTTTTGTTGCAAAACGTTCATAATTTAATAGATTTATGGTATATCTTAAATGCTGAGAAAAAATCCGCTCAAAAAACGTCTTTTTTTCCAAGTATATCATAAATTGCGGAAAGGCTAGCTGCCGAAACCACAATTTCTTCGTTACATTTCGAAATTATGTGCGATTTTTTTGCGAAGCGTTCTCAATTCAATGGAAATACGAATAATCATAGATATCAAAAAGTTTTCACGTCAAAAAACGTGAAATTTTTCGAGACAATCGAAAATTTTCTGAAATGGTTACACTAAAAATCACATATTTTTCGTAATTTTTCGAAATTATCAACCGCTTTTGTTGCAAAACGTTCATAATTTGATAGATTTATGGTATATCTTAAATGCTGAGAAAAAATCCGCTCAAAAACCGTCTTTTTTTCCAAATATATCAAAAATTGTGGAAAAGCTAGCTGCCGAAACCACAATTTCTTCGTTACATTTCGAAATCATGTGCGATTTTTTTGCGAAGCGTTCTCAATTCAATGGAAATACGAATAATCATAGATATCAAAAAGGTTTCACGTCAAAAAAAGTGAAATTTTTCGAGATAATTGAAACTTTTTGGAAACGGTTACACTAAAAATCACATATTTTTCGTAATTTTTCGAAATTATTAACCGCTTTTGTTGCAAAATGTTCATAATTTAATGGATATATGGTATATCTTAAATGCTGAGAAAAAATCCTATCAAAAAACGTCTTTTTTTTCCAAGTATATCATAAATTGTGGAAAAGCTAGCTGCCGAAACCACAATTTCTTCGTTACATTTCGAAATAACGTGCGATTTTTTTGCAAAGCGTTCTCAATTCAATGGATATACGAATAATCATAGATATCAAAAAGTTTTCACGTCAAAAAACTTGAAATTCTTCGAGATAATTGAAAATTTTCGGAAACGGTTACACTAAAAATCACATATTTTTCGTAATTTTTCGAAATTATCAACCGCTTTTGTTGCAAAACGTTCATAGTTCGATAGATTTATGGTATATCTTAAATGCTGAGAAAAAATCCGCTCAAAAAACGTCCTTTTTTTCCAAATATATCAAAAATTGCGGAAAGGCTAGCTCCCGAAACCACAATTTCTTCGTTACATTTCGAAATTATGTGCGATTTTTTTGCGAAGCGTTCTCAATTCAATGGAAATACGAATAATCATAGATATCAAAAAGTTTTCACGTCAAAAAACGTGAAATTTTTCGAGACAATCGAAAATTTTCTGAAATGGTTACACTAAAAATCACATATTTTTCGTAATTTTTCGAAATTATCAACCGCTTTTGTTGCAAAACGTTCATAATTTGATAGATTTATGGTATATCTTAAATGCTGAGAAAAAATCCGCTCAAAAACCGTCTTTTTTTCCAAATATATCAAAAATTGTGGAAAAGCTAGCTGCCGAAACCACAATTTCTTCGTTACATTTCGAAATCATGTGCGATTTTTTTGCGAAGCGTTCCGAATTCAATGGAAATACGAATAATCATAGATATCAAAAAGTTTTCACGTCAAAAAACGTGAAATTTTTCGAGATAATTGAAAATTTTCGGAAACGGTTACACTAAAAATCACATATTTTTCGTAATTTTTCGAAATTATCAACCGCTTTTGTTGCAAAACGTTCATAGTTCGATAGATTTATGGTATATCTTAAATGCTGAGAAAAAATCCGCTCAAAAAACGTCTTTTTTTTCCAAATATATCAAAAACTGCGGAAAGGCTTGCTCCCGAAACCACAATTTCTTCGTTACATTTCGAAATAACGTGCGATTTTTTTGCGAAGCGTTCTCAATTCAATGGAAATACGAATAATCATAGATATCAAAAAGTTTTCACGTCAAAAAACGTGAAATTTTTCGAGATAATTGAAAATTTTCGGAAACGGTTACACTAAAAATCACATATTTTTCGTAATTTTTCGAAATTATCAACCGCTTATGTTGCAAAACGTTCATAATTTGATAGATTTATGGTATATCTTAAATGCTGAGAAAAAATCCGCTCAAAAATCGTTCTTTTTTTCCAAATATATCAAAAATTGCGGAAAGGCTAGCTGCCGAAACCACAATTTCTTCGTTACATTTTCAAATTATGTGCGATTTTTTTGCGAAGCGTTCTCAATTCAATGAAAATACGAAAAATCATAGATATCAAAAAGTTTTCACGTCAAAAAACGTGAAATTTTTCGAGATAATCGAAAATTTTCGGAAATGGTTACACTAAAAATCAGATATTTTTCGTAATTTTTCGAAATTGTGAACCGCTTTTGTTGCAAAACGTTCATAATTTAATAGATTTATGGTATATCTTAAATGCTGAGAAAAAATCCGCTCAAAAAACATCTTTTTTTTCCAAATATATCAAAAATTGTGGAAAAGCTAGCTCCAGAAACCACAATTTCTTCGTTACATTTCGAAATAACGTGCGATTTTTTTGCGAAGCGTTCTCAATTCAATGGAAATACGAATAATCATAGATATCAAAAAGTTTTCACGTCAAAAAACGTGAAATGTTTCGAGATAATTGAAAATTTTCGGAAACGGTTACACTAAAAATCACATATTTTTCGTAATTTTTCGAAATTATCAACCGCTTTTGTTGCAAAACGTTCATAGTTCGATAGATTTATGGTATATCTTAAATGCTGAGAAAAAGTCCGCTCAAAAAACGTCTTTTTTTTCCAAATATATCAAAAATTGCGGAAAGGCTAGCTCCCGAAACCACAATTTCTTCGATACATTTCGAAATTATGTGCGATTTTTTTGCGAAGCGTTCTCAATTCAATGGAAATACGAATAATCATAGATATCAAAAAGTTTTCACGTCAAAAAACGTGAAATTTTTCGAGATAATCGAAATTTTTCGGAAACGGTTACACAAAAAATCACATATTTTTCGTAATTTTTCGAAATTGTCAACCGCTTTTGTTGCAAAACGTTCATAATTTAATAGATTTATGGTATATCTTAAATGCTGAGAAAAAATCCGCTCAAAAAACGTCTTTTTTTTCCAAATATATCAAAAATTGTGGAAAAGCTAGCTCCAGAAACCACAATTTCTTCGTTACATTTCGAAATAACGTGCGATTTTTTTGCGAAGCGTTCTCAATTCAATGGAAATACGAATAATCATAGAAATCAAAAAGTTTTCACGTCAAAAAACGTGAAATTTTTCGAGATAATTGAAAATTTTCGGAAACGGTTACACTAAAAATCACATATTTTTCGTAATTTTTCGAAATTATCAACCGCTTTTGTTGCAAAACGTTCATAATTTGATAGATTTATGGTATATCTTAAATGCTGAGAAAAAATCCGCTCAAAAAACGTCTTTTTTTTCCAAATATATCAAAAATTGCGGAAAGGCTAGCTGCCGAAACCACAATTTCTTCGTTACATTTTGAAATTATGTGCGATTTTTTTGCGAAGCGTTCTCAATTCAATGAAAATACGAATAATCATAGATATCAAAAATTTTTCACGTCAAAAAACGTGAAATTTTTCGAGATAATCGAAAATTTTCGGAAATGGTTACACTAAATATTAGATATTTTTCGTAATTTTTCGAAATTGTCAACCGCTTTTGTTGCAAAACGTTCATAATTTAATAGATTTATGGTATATCTTAAATGCTGAGAAAAAATCCGCTCAAAAAACGTCTTTTTTTTCCAAATATATCATAAATTGTGGAAAAGCTAGCTGCCGAAACCACAATTTCTTCGTTACATTTCGAAATAACGTGCGATTTTTTTGCAAAGCGTTCTCAATTCAATGGAAATACGAATAATCATAGGTATCAAAAAGTTTTCACGTCAAAAAACGTGAAATTTTTCGAGATAATTGAAAATTTTCGGAAACGGTTACACTAAAAATCACATATTTTTCGTAATTTTTCGAAATTATCAACCGCTTTTGTTGCAAAACGTTCATAGTTCGATAGATTTATGGTATATCTTAAATGCTGAGAAAAAATCCGCTCAAAAAACGTCTTTTTTTTCCAAATATATCAAAAACTGCGGAAAGGCTTGCTCCCGAAACCACAATTTCTTCGTTACATTTCGAAATTATGTGCGATTTTTTTGCGAAGCGTTCTCAATTCAATGGAAATACGAATAATCATAGATATCAAAAAGTTTTCACGTCAAAAAACGTGAAATTTTTCGAGATAATCGAAAATTTTCTGAAATGGTTACACTAAAAATCACCTATTTTTCGTAATTTTTCGAAATTATCAACCGCTTTTGTTGCAAAACGTTCATAATTTAATAGATTTATGGTATATCTTAAATGCTGAGGAAAAATCCGCTCAAAAAACGTCTTTTTTTTCCAAATATATCAAAAATTGTGGAAAAGCTAGCTGCCGAAACCACAATTTCTTCGTTACATTTCGAAATTACGTGCGATTTTTTTGCGAAGCATTCTGAATTCAATGGAAATACGAATAATTATAGATAATAAAAAGTTTTCACGTCAAAAAAAGTGAAATTTTTCGAGATAATTGAAACTTTTTGGAAACGCTTACACTAAAAATCACATATTTCTCGTAATTTTTCGAAATTATTAACCGCTTTTGTTGCAAAATGTTCATAATTTAATGGATATATGGTATATCTTAAATGCTGAGAAAAAATCCGCTCAAAAAACGTCTTTTTTTCCAAGTATATCATAAATTGTGGAAAAGCTAGCTGCCGAAACCACAATTTCTTCGTTACATTTCGAAATAACGTGCGATTTTTTTGCAAAGCGTTCTCAATTCAATGGAAATACGAATAATCATAGATATCAAAAAGTTTTCACGTCAAAAAACGTGAAATTTTTCGAGATAATCGAAAATTTTCTGAAATGGTTACACTAAAAATCACATATTTTTCGTAATTTTTCGAAATTATCAACCGCTTTTGTTGCAAAACGTTCATAGTTCGATAGATTTATGGTATATCTTAAATGCTGAGAAAAAATCCGCTCAAAAAACGTCCTTTTTTTCCAAATATATCAAAAATTGCGGAAAGGCTAGCTCCCGAAACCACAATTTCTTCGTTACATTTCGAAATAACGTGCGATTTTTTTGCGAAGCGTTCTCAATTCAATGGAAATACGAATAATCATAGATATCAAAAAGTTTTCACGTCAAAAAACGTGAAATTTTTCGAGATAATCGAAAATTTTCTGAAATGGTTACACTAAAAATCACATATTTTTCGTAATTTTTCGAAATTATCAACCGCTGTTGTTGCAAAACGTTCATAATTTGATAGATTCATGGTATATCTTAAATGCTGAGAAAAAATCCGCTCAAAAAACGTCTTTTTTTTCCAAATATATCAAAAATTGCGGAAAGGCTAGCTGCCGAAACCACAATTTCTTCGTTACATTTCGAAATTATGTGCGATTTTTTTGCGAAGCGTTCTCAATTCAATGAAAATACGAATAATCATAGATATCAAAAATTTTTCACGTCAAAAAACGTGAAATTTTTCGAGATAATCGAAAATTTTCGGAAATGGTTACACTAAAAATCAGATATTTTTCGTAATTTTTCGAAATTGTCAACCGCTTTTGTTGCAAAACGTTCATAATTTAATAGATTTATGGTATATCTTAAATGCTGAGAAAAAATCCGCTCAAAAAACGTCTTTTTTTTCCAAATATATCAAAAACTGCGGAAAGGCTTGCTCCCGAAACCACAATTTCTTCGTTACATTTCGAAATTATGTGCGATTTTTTTGCGAAGCGTTCTCAATTCAATGGAAATACGAATAATCATAGATATAAAAAAGTTTTTACGTCAAAAAACGTGAAATTTTTCGAGATAATCGAAAATTTTCTGAAATGGTTACACTAAAAATCACATATTTTTCGTAATTTTTCGAAATTATCAACCGCTTTTGTTGCAAAACGTTCATAATTTGATAGATTTATGGTATATCTTAAATGCTGAGAAAAAATCCGCTCAAAAAACGTCTTTTTTCCAAGTATATCATAAATTGTGGAAAAGCTACCTGCCGAAACCACAATTTCTTCGTTACATTTCGAAATAACGTGCGATTTTTTTGCAAAGCGTTCTCAATTCAATGGAAATACGAATAATCATAGATATCAAAAAGTTTTCACGTCAAAAAACGTCAAATTTTTCGAGATAATTGAAAATTTTCGGAAACGGTTACACTAAAAATTACTTATTTTTCGTAATATTTCGAAATTATCAACCGCTTTTGTTGCATAACGTTCATAGTTCGATAGATTTATGGTATATATTAAATGCTGAGAATAAGTCCGCTCAAAAAACGTCTTTTTTTTCCAAATATATCAAAAATTGCGGAAAGGCTAGCTGCCGAAACCACAATTTCTTCGTTACATTTCGAAATTATGTGCGATTTTTTTGCGAAGCGTTCTCAATTCAATGAAAATACGAATAATCATAGATATCAAAAATTTTTCACGTCAAAAAACGTGAAATTTTTCGAGATAATCGAAAATTTTCTGAATCGGTTACACTAAAAATCACATATTTTTCGTAATTTTTCGAAATTATCAACCGCTATTGTTGCAAAACGTTCATAGTTCGATAGATTTATGGTATATCTTAAATGCTGAGAAAAAATCCGCTCAAAAAACGTCTTTTTTTTCCAAATATATCAAAAATTGTGGAAAAGCTAGCTCCAGAAACCACAATTTCTTCGTTACATTTCGAAATTATGTGCGATTTTTTTGCGAAGCGTTCTCAATTCAATGGAAATACGAATAATCATAGATATCAAAAAGTTTTCACGTCAAAAAACGTGAAATTTTTCGAGATAATCGAAAATTTTCGGAAACGGTTACACTAAAAATCACATATTTTTCGTAATTTTTCGAAATTATCAACCGCTTATGTTGCAAAACGTTCATAATTTGATAGATTTATGGTATATCTTAAATGCTGAGAAAAAATCCGCTCAAAAAACGTTCTTTTTTTCCAAATATATCAAAAATTGCGGAAAGGCTAGCTGCCGAAACCACAATTTCTTCGTTACATTTTCAAATTATGTGCGATTTTTTTGCGAAGCGTTCTCAATTCAATGAAAATACGAAAAATCATAGATATCAAAAAGTTTTCACGTCAAAAAACGTCAAATTTTTCGAGATAATTGAAAATTTTCGGAAACGGTTACACTAAAAATTACTTATTTTTCGTAATATTTCGAAATTATCAACCGCTTTTGTTGCATAACGTTCATAGTTCGATAGATTTATGGTATATATTAAATGCTGAGAATAAGTCCGCTCAAAAAACGTCTTTTTTTTCCAAATATATCAAAAATTGCGGAAAGGCTAGCTGCCGAAACCACAATTTCTTCGTTACATTTCGAAATTATGTGCGATTTTTTTGCGAAGCGTTCTCAATTCAATGAAAATACGAATAATCATAGATATCAAAAATTTTTCACGTCAAAAAACGTGAAATTTTTCGAGATAATCGAAAATTTTCTGAATCGGTTACACTAAAAATCACATATTTTTCGTAATTTTTCGAAATTATCAACCGCTATTGTTGCAAAACGTTCATAGTTCGATAGATTTATGGTATATCTTAAATGCTGAGAAAAAATCCGCTCAAAAAACGTCTTTTTTTTCCAAATATATCAAAAATTGTGGAAAAGCTAGCTCCAGAAACCACAATTTCTTCGTTACATTTCGAAATTATGTGCGATTTTTTTGCGAAGCGTTCTCAATTCAATGGAAATACGAATAATCATAGATATCAAAAAGTTTTCACGTCAAAAAACGTGAAATTTTTCGAGATAATCGAAAATTTTCGGAAACGGTTACACTAAAAATCACATATTTTTCGTAATTTTTCGAAATTATCAACCGCTTATGTTGCAAAACGTTCATAATTTGATAGATTTATGGTATATCTTAAATGCTGAGAAAAAATCCGCTCAAAAAACGTTCTTTTTTTCCAAATATATCAAAAATTGCGGAAAGGCTAGCTGCCGAAACCACAATTTCTTCGTTACATTTTCAAATTATGTGCGATTTTTTTGCGAAGCGTTCTCAATTCAATGAAAATACGAAAAATCATAGATATCAAAAAGTTTTCACGTCAAAAAAAGTGAAATTTTTCGAGAATATCGAAAATTTTCGGAAACGGTTACACTAAAAATCAGATATTTTTCGTAATTTTTCGAAATTGTGAACCTCTTTTTGTTGCAAAACGTTCATAATTTAATAGATTTATGGTATATCTTAAATGCTGAGAAAAAATCCGCTCAAAAAATGTCTTTTTTTTCCAAATATATCATAAATTGTGGAAAAGCTAGCTGCCGAAACCACAATTTCTTCCTTACATTTCGAAATAACGTGCGATTTTTTTGCAAAGCGTTCTCAATTCAATGGAAATACGAATAATCATAGATATCAAAAAGTTTTCACGTCAAAAAACGTGAAATTTTTCGAGATAATCGAAAATTTTCTGAAATGGTTACACTAAAAATCACATATTTTCCGTAATTTTTCGAAATCATCAACCGCTTTTGTTGCAAAACGTTCATAGATCGATAGATTTATGGTATATCTTAAATGCTGAGAAAAAATCCGCTCAAAAAACGTCCTTTTTTTCCAAATATATCAAAAATTGCGGAAAGGCTAGCTCCCGAAACCACAATTTCTTCGTTACATTTCAAATTATGTGCGATTTTTTTGCGAAGCGTTCTCAATTCAATGGAAATACGAATAATCATAGATATCAAAAAGTTTTCACGTCAAAAAACGTGAAATTTTTCGAGATAATCGAAAATTTTCTGAAATGGTTACACTAAAAATCACATATTTTTCGTAATTTTTCGAAATTATCAACCGCTTTTGTTGCAAAACGTTCATAATTTGATAGATTTATGGTATATCTTAAATGCTGAGAAAAAATCCGCTCAAAAAACGTCTTTTTTTTCCAAATATATCAAAAATTGCGGAAAGGCTAGCTGCCGAAACCAAAATTTCTTCGTTACATTTCGAAATTATGTGCGATTTTTTTGCGAAGCGTTCTCAATTCAATGAAAATACGAATAATCATAGATATCAAAAATTTTTCACGTCAAAAAACGTGAAATTTTTCGAGATAATCGAAAATTTTCGGAAATGGTTACACTAAAAATCAGATATTTTTCGTAATTTTTCGAAATTGTCAACCGCTTTTGTTGCAAAACGTTCATAATTTAATAGATTTATGGTATATCTTAAATGCTGAGAAAAAATCCGCTCAAAAAACGTCTTTTTTTTCCAAATATATCAAAAATTGCGGAAAGGCTAGCTGCCGAAACCACAATTTCTTCGTTACATTTCGAAATAACGTGCGATTTTTTTGCAAAGCGTTCTCAATTCAATGGAAATACGAATAATCATAGGTATCAAAAAGTTTTCACGTCAAAAAACGTGAAATTTTTCGAGATAATTGAAAACTTTCGGAAACGGTTACACTAAAAATCACATATTTTTCGTAATTTTTCGAAATTATCAACCGCTTTTGTTGCAAAACGTTCATAGTTCGATAGATTTATGGTATATCTTAAATGCTGAGAAAAAATCCGCTCAAAGAACGTCTTTTTTTTCCAAATATATCAAAAACTGCGGAAAGGCTTGCTCCCGAAACCACAATTTCTTCGTTACATTTCGAAATTATGTGCGATTTTTTTGCGAAGCGTTCTCAATTCAATGGAAATACGAATAATCATAGATATAAAAAATTTTTCACGTCAAAAAACGTGAAATTTTTCGAGATAATCGAAAATTTTCGGAAATGGTTACACTAAAAATCAGATATTTTTCGTAATTTTTCGAAATTGTCAACCGCTTTTGTTGCAAAACGTTCATAATTTAATAAATTTATGGTATATCTTAAATGCTGAGAAAGAATCCGCTCAAAAAACGTCTTTTTTTTCCAAATATATCGAAAATTGCGGAAAGGCTAGCTGCCGAAACCACAATTTCTTCGTTACATTTCGAAATAACGTGCGATTTTTTTGCAAAGCGTTCTCAATTCAATGGAAATACGAATAATCATAGATATCAAAAAGTTTTCACGTCAAAAAACGTCAAATTTTTCGAGATAATTGAAAATTTTCGGAAACGGTTACACTAAAAATTACTTATTTTTCGTAATATTTCGAAATTATCAACCGCTTTTGTTGCATAACGTTCATAGTTCGATAGATTTATGGTATATCTTAAATGCTGAGAAAAAGTCCGCTCAAAAAACGTCTTTTTTTCCAAATATATCATAAATTGTGGAAAAGCTAGCTGCCGAAACCACAATTTCTTCGTTACATTTCGAAATAACGTGCGATTTTTTTGCAAAGCGTTCTCAATTCAATGGAAATACGAATAATCATAGATATCAAAAAGTTTTCACGTCAAAAAACGTGAAATTTTTCGAGATAATCGAAAATTTTCTGAATCGGTTACACTAAAAATCACATATTTTTCGTAATTTTTCGAAATCATTAACCGCTTTTGTTGCAAAATGTTCACAATTTAATAGATATATGGTATATCTTAAATGCTGAGAAAAAATCCGCTCAAAAAACGTCTTTTTTTCCAAATATATCAAAAATTGCGGAAAGGCTAGCTCCCGAAACCACAATTTCTTCGTTACATTTCGAAAGTATGTGCGATTTTTTTGCGAAGCGTTCTCAATTCAATGGAAATACGAATAATCATAGATATCAAAAAGTTTTCACGTCAAAAAACGTGAAATTTTTCGAGATAATCGAAAATTTTCTGAATCGGTTACACTAAAAATCACATATTTTTCGTAATTTTTCGAAATTATTAACCGCTTTTGTTGCAAAATGTTCATAATTTAATAGATTTATGGTATATCTTAAATGCTGAGAAAAAATCCGCTCAAAAAACGTCCTTTTTTTCCAAATATATCAAAAATTGCGGAAAGGCTAGCTCCCGAAACCACAATTTCTTCGTTACATTTCGAAATTATGTGCGATTTTTTTGCAAAGCGTTCTCAATTCAATGGAAATACGAATAATCATAGATATCAAAAAGTTTTCACGTCAAAAAACGTGAAATTTTTCGAGATAATCGAAAATTTTCTGAAATGGTTACACTAAAAATCACATATTTTTCGTAATTTTTCGAAATTATCAACCGCTTTTGTTGCAAAACGTTCATAATTTGATAGATTTATGGTATATCTTAAATGCTGAGAAAAAATCCGCTCAAAAAACGTCTTTTTTTTCCAAATATATCAAAAATTGCGGAAAGGCTAGCTGCCGAAACCAAAATTTCTTCGTTACATTTCGAAATTATGTGCGATTTTTTTGCGAAGCGTTCTCAATTCAATGAAAATACGAATAATCATAGATATCAAAAATTTTTCACGTCAAAAAACGTGAAATTTTTCGAGATAATCGAAAATTTTCGGAAATGGTTACACTAAAAATCAGATATTTTTCGTAATTTTTCGAAATTGTCAACCGCTTTTGTTGCAAAACGTTCATAATTTAATAGATTTATGGTATATCTTAAATGCTGAGAAAAAATCCGCTCAAAAAACGTCTTTTTTTTCCAAATATATCAAAAATTGCGGAAAGGCTAGCTGCCGAAACCACAATTTCTTCGTTACATTTCGAAATAACGTGCGATTTTTTTGCAAAGCGTTCTCAATTCAATGGAAATACGAATAATCATAGGTATCAAAAAGTTTTCACGTCAAAAAACGTGAAATTTTTCGAGATAATTGAAAATTTTCGGAAACGGTTACACTAAAAATCACATATTTTTCGTAATTTTTCGAAATTATCAACCGCTTTTGTTGCAAAACGTTCATAGTTCGATAGATTTATGGTATATCTTAAATGCTGAGAAAAATCCGCTCAAAAAACGTCTTTTTTTTCCAAATATATCAAAAACTGCGGAAAGGCTTGCTCCCGAAACCACAATTTCTTCGTTACATTTCGAAATTATGTGCGATTTTTTTGCGAAGCGTTCTCAATTCAATGGAAATACGAATAATCATAGATATAAAAAATTTTTCACGTCAAAAAACGTGAAATTTTTCGAGATAATCGAAAATTTTCGGAAATGGTTACACTAAAAATCAGATATTTTTCGTAATTTTTCGAAATTGTCAACCACTTTTGTTGCAAAACGTTCATAATTTAATAAATTTAGGGTATATCTTAAATGCTGAGAAAAAATCCGCTCAAAAAACGTCTTTTTTTTCCAAATATATCGAAAATTGCGGAAAGGCTAGCTGCCGAAACCACAATTTCTTCGTTACATTTCGAAATAACGTGCGATTTTTTTGCAAAGCGTTCTCAATTCAATGGAAATACGAATAATCATAGATATCAAAAAGTTTTCACGTCAAAAAACGTCAAATTTTTCGAGATAATTGAAAATTTTCGGAAACGGTTACACTAAAAATTACTTATTTTTCGTAATATTTCGAAATTATCAACCGCTTTTGTTGCATAACGTTCATAGTTCGATAGATTTATGGTATATCTTAAATGCTGAGAAAAAGTCCGCTCAAAAAACGTCTTTTTTTCCAAATATATCATAAATTGTGGAAAAGCTAGCTGCCGAAACCACAATTTCTTCGTTACATTTCGAAATAACGTGCGATTTTTTTGCAAAGCGTTCTCAATTCAATGGAAATACGAATAATCATAGATATCAAAAAGTTTTCACGTCAAAAAACGTGAAATTTTTCGAGATAATCGAAAATTTTCTGAATCGGTTACACTAAAAATCACATATTTTTCGTAATTTTTCGAAATCATTAACCGCTATTGTTGCAAAATGTTCACAATTTAATAGATATATGGTATATCTTAAATGCTGAGAAAAAATCCGCTCAAAAAACGTCTTTTTTTCCAAATATATCAAAAATTGCGGAAAGGCTAGCTCCCGAAACCACAATTTCTTCGTTACATTTCGAAAGTATGTGCGATTTTTTTGCGAAGCGTTCTCAATTCAATGGAAATACGAATAATCATAGATATCAAAAAGTTTTCACGTCAAAAAACGTGAAATTTTTCGAGATAATCGAAAATTTTCTGAATCGGTTACACTAAAAATCACATATTTTTCGTAATTTTTCGAAATTATTAACCGCTTTTGTTGCAAAATGTTCATAATTTAATAGATTTATGGTATATCTTAAATGCTGAGAAAAAATCCGCTCAAAAAACGTCTTTTTTTTCCAAATATATCAAAAATTGCGGAAAGGCTAGCTGCCGAAACCACAATTTCTTCGTTACATTTCGAAATAACGTGCGATTTTTTTGCAAAGCGTTCTCAATTCAATGGAAATACGAATAATCATAGGTATCAAAAAGTTTTCACGTCAAAAAAAGTGAAATTTTTCGAGATAATTGAAACTTTTTGGAAACGGTTACACAAAAAATCACATATTTTTCGTAATTTTTCGAAATTATTAACCGCTTTTGTTGCAAAATGTTCATAATTTAATCGATATATGGTATATCTTAAATGCTGAGAAAAAATTCGCTCAAAAAAAGTCTTTTTTTTCCAAATATTACAAAAATTGCGGAAAGGCTAGTTGCCGAAACCACAATTTCTTCGTTACATTTCGAAATTATGTGCGATTATTTTGCGAAGCGTTATCAATTCAATGGAAATACGAATAATCATAGATATCAAAAAGTTTTCACGTCAAAAAACGTGAAATTTTTCGAGATAATCGAAAATTTTCTGAAACGGTTACACTAAAAATCACATATTTTTCATAATTTTTCGAAATTATCAACCGCTTTTGTTGCAAAACGTTCATAATTTGATAGATTTATGGTATATCTTAAATGCTGAGAAAAAATCCGCTCAAAAAACGTCTTTTTTTTCCAAATATATCAAAAATTTCGGAAAAGCTAGCTGCCGAAACCACAATTTCTTCGTTACATTTCGAAATTACGTGCGATTTTTTTGCGAAGCATTCTGAATTCAATGGAAATACGAATAATTATAGATAATAAAAAGTTTTCACGTCAAAAAAAGTGAAATTTTTCGAGATAATTGAAACTTTTTGGAAACGGTTACACTAAAAATCACATATTTTTCGTAATTTTTCGAAATTATTAACCGCTTTTGTTGCAAAATGTTCATAATTTAATGGATATATGGTATATCTTAAATGCTGAGAAAAAATCCGCTCAAAAAACGTCTTTTTTTTTCCAAGTATATCATAAATTGTGGAAAAGCTAGCTGCCGAAACCACAATTTCTTCGTTACATTTCGAAATAACGTGCGATTTTTTTGCAAAGCGTTCTTAATTCAATGGATATACGAATAATCATAGATATCAAAAAGTTTTCACGTCAAAAAACTTGAAATTCTTCGAGATAATTGAAAATTTTCGGAAACTGTTACACTAAAAATCACATATTTTTCGTAATTTTTCGAAATTATTAACCGCTTTAGTTGCAAAACGTTCATAGTTCGATAGATTTATGGTATATCTTAAATGCTGAGAAAAAATCCGCTCAAAAAACGTCCTTTTTTTCCAAATATATCAAAAATTGCGGAAAGGCTAGCTCCCGAAACCATAATTTCTTCGTTACATTTCGAAATTATGTGCGATTTTTTTGCGAAGCGTTCTCAATTCAATGGAAATACGAATAATCATAGATATCAAAAAGTTTTCACGTCAAAAAACGTGAAATTTTTCGAGATAATCGAAAATTTTCTGAAATGGTTACACTAAAAATCACATATTTTTCGTAATTTTTCGAAATTATCAACCGCTTTTGTTGCAAAACGTTCATAATTTGATAGATTTATGGTATATCTTAAATGCTGAGAAAAAATCCGCTCAAAAAACGTCTTTTTTTCCAAATATATCATAAATTGTGGAAAAGCTAGCTGCGGAAACCACAATTTCTTCGTTACATTTCGAAATTACATGCGATTTTTTTGCGAAGCGTTCTCAATTCAATGGAAATACGAATAATCATAGATATCAAAAAGTTTTCACGTCAAAAAAGGTGAAATTTTTCGAGATAATTGAAAATTTTCGGAAACGGTTACACTAAAAATCACATATTTTTCGTAATTTTTCGAAATTATCAACCGCTTTTGTTGCAAAACGTTCATAATTTGATAGATTTATGGTATATCTTAAATGCTGAGAAAAAATCCGCTCAAAAAACGTCTTTTTTTTCCAAATATATCAAAAATTGTGGAAAAGCTACCTGCCGAAACCACAATTTCTTCGTTACATTTCGAAATTACGTGCGATTTTTTTGCGAAGCATTCTGAATTCAATGTAAATACGAAGAATTATTGCTATCAAAAAGTTTTCACGTCAAAAAAAGTGAAATTTTTCGAGATAATTGAAACTTTTTGGAAACGGTTACACTAAAAATCACATATTTTTCGTAATTTTTCGAAATTGTCAACCGCTTTTGTTGCAAAACGTTCATAATTTAATAAATTTATGGTATATCTTAAATGCTGAGAAAAAATCCGCTCAAAAAACGTCTTTTTTTTCCAAATATATCGAAAATTGCGGAAAGGCTAGCTGCCGAAACCACAATTTCTTCGTTACATTTCGAAATAACGTGCGATTTTTTTGCAAAGCGTTCTCAATTCAATGGAAATACGAATAATCATAGATATCAAAAAGTTTTCACGTCAAAAAACGTCAAATTTTTCGAGATAATTGAAAATTTTCGGAAACGGTTACACTAAAAATTACTTATTTTTCGTAATATTTCGAAATTATCAACCGCTTTTGTTGCATAACGTTCATAGTTCGATAGATTTATGGTATATCTTAAATGCTGAGAAAAAGTCCGCTCAAAAAACGTCTTTTTTTCCAAATATATCATAAATTGTGGAAAAGCTAGCTGCCGAAACCACAATTTCTTCGTTACATTTCGAAATAACGTGCGATTTTTTTACAAAGCGTTCTCAATTCAATGGAAATACGAATAATCATAGATATCAAAAAGTTTTCACGTCAAAAAACGTGAAATTTTTCGAGATAATCGAAAATTTTCTGAATCGGTTACACTAAAAATCACATATTTTTCGTAATTTTTCGAAATCATTAACCGCTTTTGTTGCAAAATGTTCACCATTTAATAGATATATGGTATATCTTAAATGCTGAGAAAAAATCCGCTCAAAGAACGTCTTTTTTTCCAAATATATCAAAAATTGCGGAAAGGCTAGCTCCCGAAACCACAATTTCTTCGTTACATTTCGAAAGTATGTGCGATTTTTTTGCGAAGCGTTCTCAATTCAATGGAAATACGAATAATCATAGATATCAAAAAGTTTTCACGTCAAAAAACGTGAAATTTTTCGAGATAATCGAAAATTTTCTGAATCGGTTACACTAAAAATCACATATTTTTCGTAATTTTTCGAAATTATCAACCGCTTTTGTTGCAAAACGTTCATAATTTGATAGATTTATGGTATATCTTAAATGCTGAGAAAAAATCCGCTCAAAAAACGTCTTTTTTTCCAAATATATCATAAATTGTGGAAAAGCTAGCTGCGGAAACCACAATTTCTTCGTTACATTTCGAAATTACATGCGATTTTTTTGCGAAGCGTTCTCAATTCAATGGAAATACGAATAATCATAGATATCAAAAAGTTTTCACGTCAAAAAAGGTGAAATTTTTCGAGATAATTGAAAATTTTCGGAAACGGTTACACTAAAAATCACATATTTTTCGTAATTTTTCGAAATTATCAACCGCTTTTGTTGCAAAACGTTCATAATTTGATAGAATTATGGTATATCTTAAATGCTGAGAAAAAATCCGCTCAAAAAACGTCTTTTTTTCCAAATATATCAAAAATTGTGGAAAAGCTACCTGCCGAAACCACAATTTCTTCGTTACATTTCGAAATTACGTGCGATTTTTTTGCGAAGCATTCTGAATTCAATGTAAATACGTAGAATTATTGCTATCAAAAAGTTTTCACGTCAAAAAAAGTGAAATTTTTCGAGATAATTGAAACTTTTTGGAAACGGTTACACTAAAAATCACATATTTTTCGTAATTTTTCGAAATTATTAACCGCTTTTGTTGCAAAATGTTCATAATTTAATGGATATATGGTATATCTTAAATGCTGAGAAAAAATCCGCTCAAAAAACGTCTTTTTTTTCCAAATATATCGAAAATTGCGGAAAGGCTAGCTGCCGAAACCACAATTTCTTCGTTACATTTCGAAATAACGTGCGATTTTTTTGCAAAGCGTTCTCAATTCAATGGAAATACGAATAATCATAGATATCAAAAAGTTTTCACGTCAAAAAACGTCAAATTTTTCGAGATAATTGAAAATTTTCGGAAACGGTTACACTAAAAATTACTTATTTTTCGTAATATTTCGAAATTATCAACCGCTTTTGTTGCATAACGTTCATAGTTCGATAGATTTATGGTATATCTTAAATGCTGAGAAAAAGTCCGCTCAAAAAACGTCTTTTTTTCCAAATATATCATAAATTGTGGAAAAGCTAGCTGCCGAAACCACAATTTCTTCGTTACATTTCGAAATAACGTGCGATTTTTTTGCAAAGCGTTCTCAATTCAATGGAAATACGAATAATCATAGATATCAAAAAGTTTTCACGTCAAAAAACGTGAAATTTTTCGAGATAATCGAAAATTTTCTGAATCGGTTACACTAAAAATCACATATTTTTCGTAATTTTTCGAAATCATTAACCGCTTTTGTTGCAAAATGTTCACAATTTAATAGATATATGGTATATCTTAAATGCTGAGAAAAAATCCGCTCAAAAAACGTCTTTTTTTCCAAATATATCAAAAATTGCGGAAAGGCTAGCTCCCGAAACCAAAATTTCTTCGTTACATTTCGAAAGTATGTGCGATTTTTTTGCGAAGCGTTCTCAATTCAATGGAAATACGAATAATCATAGATATCAAAAAGTTTTCACGTCAAAAAACGTGAAATTTTTCGAGATAATCGAAAATTTTCTGAATCGGTTACACTAAAAATCACATATTTTTCGTAATTTTTCGAAATTATTAACCGCTTTTGTTGCAAAATGTTCATAATTTAATAGATTTATGGTATATCTTAAATGCTGAGAAAAAATCCGCTCAAAAAACGTCTTTTTTTTCCAAATATATCAAAAATTGCGGAAAGGCTAGCTGCCGAAACCACAATTTCTTCGTTACATTTCGAAATAACGTGCGATTTTTTTGCAAAGCGTTCTCAATTCAATGGAAATACGAATAATCATAGGTATCAAAAAGTTTTCACGTCAAAAAAAGTGAAATTTTTCGAGATAATTGAAACTTTTTGGAAACGGTTACACAAAAAATCACATATTTTTCGTAATTTTTCGAAATTATTAACCGCTTTTGTTGCAAAATGTTCATAATTTAATCGATATATGGTATATCTTAAATGCTGAGAATAAATTCGCTCAAAAAAAGTCTTTTTTTTCCAAATATTACAAAAATTGCGGAAAGGCTAGTTGCCGAAACCACAATTTCTTCGTTACATTTCGAAATTATGTGCGATTATTTTGCGAAGCGTTATCAATTCAATGGAAATACGAATAATCATAGATATCAAAAAGTTTTCACGTCAAAAAACGTGAAATTTTTCGAGATAATCGAAAATTTTCTGAAACGGTTACACTAAAAATCACATATTTTTCATAATTTTTCGAAATTATCAACCGCTTTTGTTGCAAAACGTTCATAGTTCGATAGATTTATGGTATATCTTAAATTCTGAGAAAAAATCCGCTAAAAAAACGTCTTTTTTTCCAAATATATCAAAAACTGCGGAAAGGCTTGCTCCCGAAACCACAATTTCTTCGTTACATTTCGAAATTATGTGCGATTTTTTTGCGAAGCGTTCTCAATTCAATGGAAATACGAAGAATCATAGATATCAAAAAGTTTTCACGTCAAAAAAAGTGAAATTTTTCGAGATAATTGAAACTTTTTGGAAACGGTTACACAAAAAATCACATATTTTTCGTAATTTTTCGAGATTATCAACCGCTTTTGTTGCAAAACGTTCATAATTTGATAGATTTATGGTATATCTTAAATGCTGAGAAAAAATCCGCTCAAAAAACGTCTTTTTTTCCAAATATATCATAAATTGTGGAAAAGCTAGCTGCGGAAACCACAATTTCTTCGTTACATTTCGAAATTACGTGCGGTTTTTTTGCGAAGCGTACTCAATTCAATGGAAATACGAATAATCATAGATATCAAAAAGTTTTCACGTCAAAAAACGTGAAATTTTTCGAGATAATTGAAAATTTTCGGAAACGGTTACACTAAAAATCACATATTTTTCGTAATTTTTCGAAATTATCAACCGCTTTTGTTGCAAAACGTTCATAATTTGATAGATTTATGGTATATCTTAAATGCTGAGAAAAAATCCGCTCAAAAAACGTCTTTTTTTTCCAAATATATCAAAAATTTCGGAAAAGCTAGCTGCCGAAACCACAATTTCTTCGTTACATTTCGAAATTACGTGCGATTTTTTTGCGAAGCATTCTGAATTCAATGGAAATACGAATAATTATAGATAATAAAAAGTTTTCACGTCAAAAAAAGTGAAATTTTTCGAGATAATTGAAACTTTTTGGAAACGGTTACACTAAAAATCACATATTTTTCGTAATTTTTCGAAATTATTAACCGCTTTTGTTGCAAAATGTTCATAATTTAATGGATATATGGTATATCTTAAATGCTGAGAAAAAATCCGCTCAAAAAACGTCTTTTTTTTTCCAAGTATATCATAAATTGTGGAAAAGCTAGCTGCCGAAACCACAATTTCTTCGTTACATTTCGAAATAACGTGCGATTTTTTTGCAAAGCGTTCTCAATTCAATGGATATACGAATAATCATAGATATCAAAAAGTTTTCACGTCAAAAAACTTGAAATTCTTCGAGATAATTGAAAATTTTCGGAAACTGTTACACTAAAAATCACATATTTTTCGTAATTTTTCGAAATTATTAACCGCTTTAGTTGCAAAACGTTCATAGTTCGATAGATTTATGGTATATCTTAAATGCTGAGAAAAAATCCGCTCAAAAAACGTCCTTTTTTTCCAAATATATCAAAAATTGCGGAAAGGCTAGCTCCCGAAACCATAATTTCTTCGTTACATTTCGAAATTATGTGCGATTTTTTTGCGAAGCGTTCTCAATTCAATGGAAATACGAATAATCATAGATATCAAAAAGTTTTCACGTCAAAAAACGTGAAATTTTTCGAGATAATCGAAAATTTTCTGAAATGGTTACACTAAAAATCACATATTTTTCGTAATTTTTCGAAATTATCAACCGCTTTTGTTGCAAAACGTTCATAATTTGATAGATTTATGGTATATCTTAAATGCTGAGAAAAAATCCGCTCAAAAAACGTCTTTTTTTTCCAAATATATCAAAAATTGCGGAATGGCTAGCTGCCGAAACCACAATTTCTTCGTTACATTTCGAAATTATGTGCGATTTTTTTGCGAAGCGTTCTCAATTCAATGAAAATACGAATAATCATAGATATCAAAAATTTTTCACGTCAAAAAACGTGAAATTTTTCGAGATAATCGTGAAAATTTTCGGAAATGGTTACACTAAAAATCAGATATTTTTTGTAATTTTTCGAAATTGTCAACCGCTTTTGTTGCAAAACGTTCATAATTTAATAGATTTATGGTATATGTTAAATGCTGAGAAAAAATCCGCTCAAAAAACGTCTTTTTTTCCAAATATATCATAAATTTTGGAAAAGCTAGCTGCCGAAACCACAATTTCTTCGTTACATTTCGAAATTACGTGCGATTTTTTTGCAATGCATTCTCAATTCAATGGAAATACGAATAATCATAGATATCAAAAAGTTTTCACGTCAAAAAAAGTGAAATTTTTCGAGATAATTGAAACTTTTTGGAAACGGTTACACAAAAAATCACATATTTTTCGTAATTTTTCGAAATTATTAACCACTTTTGTTGCAAAATGTTCATAATTTAATCGATATATGGTATATCTTAAATGCTGAGAAAAAATTCGCTCAAAAAAAGTCTTTTTTTTCCAAATATTTCAAAAATTGCGGAAAGGCTAGTTGCCGAAACCACAATTTCTTC
Source organism: Pachydiplax longipennis (assembly GCA_036926295.1). Lineage (NCBI taxonomy): Eukaryota > Metazoa > Arthropoda > Insecta > Odonata > Libellulidae > Pachydiplax > Pachydiplax longipennis. The sequence continues at coordinate 5,523,715 of JAVFKF010000044.1, read as the reverse complement.
GTTACATTTCGAAATTATGTGCGATTATTTTGCGAAGCGTTCTCAATTCAATGGAAATACGAATAATCATAGATATCAAAAAGTTTTCACGTCAAAAAACGTGAAATTTTTCGAGATAATCGAAAATTTTCTGAAACGGTTACACTAAAAATCACATATTTTTCGTAATTTTTCGAAATTATCAACCGCTTTTGTTGCAAAACGTTCATAGTTCGATAGATTTATGGTATATCTTAAATTCTGAGAAAAAATCCGCTAAAAAAACGTCTTTTTTTCCAAATATATCAAAAACTGCGGAAAGGCTTGCTCCCGAAACCACAATTTCTTCGTTACATTTCGAAATTATGTGCGATTCTTTTCCGAAGCGTTCTCAATTCAATGGAAATAGGAATAATCATAGATATCAAAAAGTTTTCACGTCAAAAAACGTGAAATTTTTCGAGATAATCGAAAATTTTCGGAAATGGTTACACTAAAAATCACATATTTTTCGTAATTTTTCGAAATTATCAACCGCTTTTGTTGCAAAACGTTCATAATTTGATAGATTTATGGTATATCTTAAATGCTGAGAAAAAATCCGCTCAAAAAACGTCTTTTTTTCCAAATATATCATAAATTGTGGAAAAGCTAGCTGCGGAAACCACAATTTCTTCGTTACATTTCGAAATTACATGCGATTTTTTTGCGAAGCGTTCTCAATTCAATGGAAATACGAATAATCATAGATATCAAAAAGTTTTCACGTCAAAAAAGGTGAAATTTTTCGAGATAATTGAAAATTTTCGGAAACGGTTACACTAAAAATCACATATTTTTCGTAATTTTTCGAAATTATCAACCGCTTTTGTTGCAAAACGTTCATAATTTGATAGATTTATGGTATATCTTAAATGCTGAGAAAAAATCCGCTCAAAAAACGTCTTTTTTTTCCAAATATATCAAAAATTGTGGAAAAGCTACCTGCCGAAACCACAATTTCTTCGTTACATTTCGAAATTACGTGCGATTTTTTTGCGAAGCATTCTGAATTCAATGTAAATACGAAGAATTATTGCTATCAAAAAGTTTTCACGTCAAAAAAAGTGAAATTTTTCGAGATAATTGAAACTTTTTGGAAACGGTTACACTAAAAATCACATATTTTTCGTAATTTTTCGAAATTATTAACCGCTTTTGTTGCAAAATGTTCATAATTTAATGGATATATGGTATATCTTAAATGCTGAGAAAAAATCCGCTCAAAAAACGTCTTTTTTTCCAAGTATATCATAAATTGTGGAAAAGCTAGCTGCCGAAACCACAATTTCTTCGTTACATTTCGAAAGAACGTGCGATTTTTTTGCAAAGTGTTCTCAATTCAATAGATATACGAATAATCATAGATATCAAAAAGTTTTCACGTCAAAAAACTTGAAATTCTTCGAGATAATTGAAAATTTTCGGAAACGGTTACACTAAAAATCACATATTTTTCGTAATTTTTCGAAATTATCAACCGCTTTTGTTGCAAAACGTTCATAGTTCGATAGATTTATGGTATATCTTAAATGCTGAGAAAAAATCCGCTCAAAAAACGTCCTTTTTTTCCAAATATATCAAAAATTGCGGAAAGGCTAGCTCCCGAAACCACAATTTCTTCGTTACATTTCGAAATTATGTGCGATTTTTTTGCGAAGCGTTCTCAATTCAATGGAAATACGAATAATCATAGATATCAAAAAGTTTTCACGTCAAAAAACGTGAAATTTTTCGAGATAATCGAAAATTTTCTGAAATGGTTACACTAAAAATCACATATTTTTCGTAATTTTTCGAAATTATCAACCGCTTTTGTTGCAAAACGTTCATAATTTGATAGATTTATGGTATATCTTAAATGCTGAGAAAAAATCCGCTCAAAAAACGTCTTTTTTTTCCAAATATATCAAAAATTGCGGAAAGGCTAGCTGCCGAAACCAAAATTTCTTCGTTACATTTCGAAATTATGTGCGATTTTTTTGCGAAGCGTTCTCAATTCAATGAAAATACGAATAATCATAGATATCAAAAATTTTTCACGTCAAAAAACGTGAAATTTTTCGAGATAATCGAAAATTTTCGGAAATGGTTACACTAAAAATCAGATATTTTTCGTAATTTTTCGAAATTGTCAACCGCTTTTGTTGCAAAACGTTCATTATTTAATAGATTTATGGTATATCTTAAATGCTGAGAAAAAATCCGCTCAAAAACGTCTTTTTTTTCCAAATATATCATAAATTGTGGAAAAGCTAGCTGCGAAACAACAATTTCTTCGTTACATTTCGAAATAACGTGCGATTTTTTTGCAAAGCGTTCTCAATTCAATGGAAATACGAATAATCATAGGTATCAAAAAGTTTTCACGTGAAATTTTTCGAGATAATTGAAAATTTTCGGAAACGGTTACACTAAAAATCACATATTTTTCGTAATTTTTCGAAATTATCAACCGCTTTTGTTGCAAAACGTTCATAGTTCGATAGATTTATGGTATATCTTAAATGCTGAGAAAAAATCCGCTCAAAAAACGTCTTTTTTTTCCAAATATATCAAAAACTGCGGAAAGGCTTGCTCCCGAAACCACAATTTCTTCGTTACATTTCGAAATTATGTGCGATTTTTTTGCGAAGCGTTCTCAATTCAATGGAAATACGAATAATCATAGATATAAAAAAGTTTTCACGTCAAAAAACGTGAAATTTTTCGAGATAATCGAAAATTTTCTGAAATGGTTACACTAAAAATCACATATTTTTCGTAATTTTTCGAAATTATCAACCGCTTTTGTTGCAAAACGTTCATAATTTGATAGATTTATGGTATATCTTAAATGCTGAGAAAAAATCCGCTCAAAAAACGTCTTTTTTTTCCAAATATATCAAAAATTGTGGAAAAGCTAGCTGCCGAAACCACAATTTCTTCGTTACATTTCGAAATTACGTGCGATTTTTTTGCGAAGCATTCTGAATTCAATGGAAATACGAACAATTATAGATAATAAAAAGTTTTCACGTCAAAAAAAGTGAAATTTTTCGAGATAATTGAAACTTTTTGGAAACAGTTACACTAAAAATCACATATTTTTCGTAATTTTTCGAAATTATTAACCGCTTTTGTTGCAAAATGTTCACAATTTAATGGATATATGGTATATCTTAAATGCTGAGAAAAAATCCGCTCAAAAAACGTCTTTTTTTCCAAGTATATCATAAATTGTGGAAAAGCTAGCTGCCGAAACCACAATTTCTTCGTTACATTTCGAAATAACGTGCGATTTTTTTGCAAAGCGTTCTCAATTCAATGGAAATACGAATAATCATAGATATCAAAAAGTTTTCACGTCAAAAAACGTCAAATTTTTCGAGATAATTGAAAATTTTCGGAAACGGTTACACTAAAAATTACATATTTTTCGTAATATTTCGAAATTATCAACCGCTTTTGTTGCATAACGTTCATAGTTCGATAGATTTATGGTATATCTTAAATGCTGAGAAAAAGTCCGCTCAAAAAACGTCTTTTTTTCCAAATATATCATAAATTGTGGAAAAGCTAGCTGCCGAAACCACAATTTCTTCGTTACATTTCGAAATAACGTGCGATTTTTTTGCAAAGCGTTCTCAATTCAATGGAAATACAAATAATCATAGATATCAAAAAGTTTTCACGTCATAAAACGTGAAATTTTTCGAGATAATCGAAAATTTTCTGAATCGGTTACACTAAAAATCACATATTTTTCGTAATTTTTCGAAATTATTAACCGCTTTTGTTGCAAAATGTTCACAATTTAATAGATATATGGTATATCTTAAATGCTGAGAAAAAATCCGCTCAAAAAACGTCTTTTTTTCCAAATATATCATAAATTGTGGAAAAGCTAGCTGCGAAACAACAATTTCTTCGTTACATTTCGAAATAACGTGCGATTTTTTTGCAAAGCGTTCTCAATTCAATGGAAATACGAATAATCATAGGTATCAAAAAGTTTTCACGTGAAATTTTTCGAGATAATTGAAAATTTTCGGAAACGGTTACACTAAAAATCACATATTTTTCGTAATTTTTCGAAATTATCAACCGCTTTTGTTGCAAAACGTTCATAGTTCGATAGATTTATGGTATATCTTAAATGCTGAGAAAAAATCCGCTCAAAAAACGTCTTTTTTTTCCAAATATATCAAAAACTGCGGAAAGGCTTGCTCCCGAAACCACAATTTCTTCGTTACATTTCGAAATTATGTGCGATTTTTTTGCGAAGCGTTCTCAATTCAATGGAAATACGAATAATCATAGATATAAAAAAGTTTTCACGTCAAAAAACGTGAAATTTTTCGAGATAATCGAAAATTTTCTGAAATGGTTACACTAAAAATCACATATTTTTCGTAATTTTTCGAAATTATCAACCGCTTTTGTTGCAAAACGTTCATAATTTGATAGATTTATGGTATATCTTAAATGCTGAGAAAAAATCCGCTCAAAAAACGTCTTTTTTTTCCAAATATATCAAAAATTGTGGAAAAGCTAGCTGCCGAAACCACAATTTCTTCGTTACATTTCGAAATTACGTGCGATTTTTTTGCGAAGCATTCTGAATTCAATGGAAATACGAACAATTATAGATAATAAAAAGTTTTCACGTCAAAAAAAGTGAAATTTTTCGAGATAATTGAAACTTTTTGGAAACAGTTACACTAAAAATCACATATTTTTCGTAATTTTTCGAAATTATTAACCGCTTTTGTTGCAAAATGTTCACAATTTAATGGATATATGGTATATCTTAAATGCTGAGAAAAAATCCGCTCAAAAAACGTCTTTTTTTCCAAGTATATCATAAATTGTGGAAAAGCTAGCTGCCGAAACCACAATTTCTTCGTTACATTTCGAAATAACGTGCGATTTTTTTGCAAAGCGTTCTCAATTCAATGGAAATACGAATAATCATAGATATCAAAAAGTTTTCACGTCAAAAAACGTCAAATTTTTCGAGATAATTGAAAATTTTCGGAAACGGTTACACTAAAAATTACATATTTTTCGTAATATTTCGAAATTATCAACCGCTTTTGTTGCATAACGTTCATAGTTCGATAGATTTATGGTATATCTTAAATGCTGAGAAAAAGTCCGCTCAAAAAACGTCTTTTTTTCCAAATATATCATAAATTGTGGAAAGGCTAGCTGCCGAAACCACAATTTCTTCGTTACATTTCGAAATAACGTGCGATTTTTTTGCAAAGCGTTCTCAATTCAATGGAAATACAAATAATCATAGATATCAAAAAGTTTTCACGTCATAAAACGTGAAATTTTTCGAGATAATCGAAAATTTTCTGAATCGGTTACACTAAAAATCACATATTTTTCGTAATTTTTCGAAATTATTAACCGCTTTTGTTGCAAAATGTTCACAATTTAATAGATATATGGTATATCTTAAATGCTGAGAAAAAATCCGCTCAAAAAACGTCTTTTTTTCCAAATATATCAAAAATTGCGGAAAGGCTAGCTCCCGAAACCACAATTTCTTCGTTACATTTCGAAATTATGTGCGATTTTTTTGCGAAGCGTTCTCAATTCAATGGAAATACGAATAATCATAGATATCAAAAAGTTTTCACGTCAAAAAACGTGAAATTTTTCGAGATAATCGAAAATTTTCTGAAATGGTTACACTAAAAATCACATATTTTTCGTAATTTTTCGAAATTATCAACCGCTTTTGTTGCAAAACGTTCATAATTTGATAGATTTATGGTATATCTTAAATGCTGAGAAAAAAACCGCTCAAAAAACGTCTTTTTTTTCCAAATATATCAAAAATTGCGGAAATGCTAGCTGCCGAAACCACAATTTCTTCGTTACATTTCGAAATTATGTGCGATTTTTTTGCGAAGCGTTCTCAATTCAATGAAAATACGAATAATCATAGATATCAAAAATTTTTCACGTCAAAAAACGTGAAATTTTTCGAGATAATCGAAAATTTTCGGAAATGGTTACACTAAAAATCACATATTTTTCGTAATTTTTCGAAATTATCAACCGCTTTTGTTGCAAAACGTTCATAGTTCGATAGATTTATGGTATATCTTAAATGCTGAGAAAAAATCCGCTCAAAAAACGTCTTTTTTTTCCAAATATATCAAAAATTGTGGAAAAGCTAGCTGCCGAAACCACAATTTCTTCGTTACATTTCGAAATTACGTGCGATTTTTTTGCGAAGCATTCTGAATTCAATGGAAATACGAACAATTATAGATAATAAAAAGTTTTCACGTCAAAAAAAGTGAAATTTTTCGAGATAATTGAAACTTTTTGGAAACAGTTACACTAAAAATCACATATTTTTCGTAATTTTTCGAAATTATTAACCGCTTTTGTTGCAAAATGTTCACAATTTAATGGATATATGGTATATCTTAAATGCTGAGAAAAAATCCGCTCAAAAAACGTCTTTTTTTCCAAGTATATCATAAATTGTGGAAAAGCTAGCTGCCGAAACCACAATTTCTTCGTTACATTTCGAAATAACGTGCGATTTTTTTGCAAAGCGTTCTCAATTCAATGGAAATACGAATAATCATAGATATCAAAAAGTTTTCACGTCAAAAAACGTCAAATTTTTCGAGATAATTGAAAATTTTCGGAAACGGTTACACTAAAAATTACATATTTTTCGTAATATTTCGAAATTATCAACCGCTTTTGTTGCATAACGTTCATAGTTCGATAGATTTATGGTATATCTTAAATGCTGAGAAAAAGTCCGCTCAAAAAACGTCTTTTTTTCCAAATATATCATAAATTGTGGAAAAGCTAGCTGCCGAAACCACAATTTCTTCGTTACATTTCGAAATAACGTGCGATTTTTTTGCAAAGCGTTCTCAATTCAATGGAAATACAAATAATCATAGATATCAAAAAGTTTTCACGTCAAAAAACGTGAAATTTTTCGAGATAATCGAAAATTTTCTATATCGGTTACACTAAAAATCACATATTTTTCGTAATTTTTCGAAATTATTAACCGCTTTTGTTGCAAAATGTTCACAATTTAATAGATATATGGTATATCTTAAATGCTGAGAAAAAATCCGCTCAAAAAACGTCTTTTTTTCCAAATATATCAAAAATTGCGGAAAGGCTAGCTCCCGAAACCACAATTTCTTCGTTACATTTCGAAATTATGTGCGATTTTTTTGCGAAGCGTTCTCAATTCAATGGAAATACGAATAATCATAGATATCAAAAAGTTTTCACGTCAAAAAACGTGAAATTTTTCGAGATAATCGAAAATTTTCTGAAATGGTTACACTAAAAATCACATATTTTTCGTAATTTTTCGAAATTATCAACCGCTTTTGTTGCAAAACGTTCATAATTTGATAGATTTATGGTATATCTTAAATGCTGAGAAAAAAACCGCTCAAAAAACGTCTTTTTTTTCCAAATATATCAAAAATTGCGGAAATGCTAGCTGCCGAAACCACAATTTCTTCGTTACATTTCGAAATTATGTGCGATTTTTTTGCGAAGCGTTCTCAATTCAATGAAAATACGAATAATCATAGATATCAAAAATTTTTCACGTCAAAAAACGTGAAATTTTTCGAGATAATCGAAAATTTTCGGAAATGGTTACACTAAAAATCAGATATTTTTCGTAATTTTTCGAAATTGTCAACCGCTTTTGTTGCAAAACGTTCATTATTTAATAGATTTATGGTATATCTTAAATGCTGAGAAAAAATCCGCTCAAAAAACGTCTTTTTTTTCCAAATATATCATAAATTGTGGAAAAGCTAGCTGCCGAAACCACAATTTCTTCGTAACATTTCGAAATAACGTGCGATTTTTTTGCAAAGCGTTCTCAATTTAATGGAAATACGAATAATCATTGGTATCAAAAAGTTTTCACGTGAAATTTTTCGAGATAATTGAAAATTTTCGGAAACGGTTACACTAAAAATCACATATTTTTCGTAATTTTTCGAAATTATCAACCGCTTTTGTTGCAAAACGTTCATAGTTCGATAGATTTATGGTATATCTTAAATGCTGAGAAAAAATCCGCTCAAAAAACGTCTTTTTTTTCCAAATATATCAAAAACTGCGGAAAGGCTTGCACCCGAAACCACAATTTCTTCGTTACATTTCGAAATTATGTGCGATTTTTTTGCGAAGCGTTCTCAATTCAATGGAAATACAAATAATCATAGATATAAAAAAGTTTTCACGTCAAAAAACGTGAAATTTTTCGAGATAATCGAAAATTTTCTGAAATGGTTACACTAAAAATCACATATTTTTCGTAATTTTTCGAAATTATCAACCGCTTTTGTTGCAAAACGTTCATAACTTGATAGATTTATGGTATATCTTAAATGCTGAGAAAAAATCCGCTCAAAAAACGTCTTTTTTTTCCAAATATATCAAAAATTGTGGAAAAGCTAGCTGCCGAAACCACAATTTCTTCGTTACATTTCGAAATAACGTGCTATTTTTTTGCAAAGCGTTCTCAATTCAATGGAAATACGAATAATCATAGATATCAAACAGTTTTCACGTCAAAAAACGTGAAATTTTTCGAGATAATCGAAAATTTTCGGAAATGGTTACACTAAAAATCAGATATTTTTCGTAATTTTTCGAAATTATTAACCGCTTTTGTTGCAAAATGTTCATAATTTAATTGATATATGGTATATCTTAAATGCTGAGAAAAAATTCGCTCAAAAAAAGTCTTTTTTTTCCAAATATTTCAAAAATTGCGGAAAGGCTAGTTGCCGAAACCACAATTTCTTCGTTACATTTCGAAATTATGTGCGATTATTTTGCGAAGCGTTCTCAATTCAATGGAAACACGAATAATCATAGATATCAAAAAGTTTTCACGTCAAAAAAGGTGAAATTTTTCGAGATAATCGAAAATTTTCTGAAACGGTTACACTAAAAATCACGTATTTTTCGTAATTTTTCGAAATTATCAACCGCTTTTGTTGCAAAACGTTCATAGTTCGATAGATTTATGGTATATCTTAAATTCTGAGAAAAAATCCGCTCAAAAAACGTCTTTTTTTCCAAATATATCAAAAACTGCGGAAAGGCTAGCTGCCGAAACCACAATTTCTTCGTTACATTTCGAAATTATGTGCGATTTTTTTGCGAAGCGTTCTCAATTCAATGGAAATACGAATAATCATAGATATCAAAAAGTTTTCACGTCAAAAAAAGTGAAATTTTTCGAGATAATTGAAACTTTTTGGAAACGGTTACACAAAAAATCAGATATTTTTCGTAATTTTTCGAAATTATTAACCGCTTTTGTTGCAAAATGTTCATAATTTAATAGATTTATGGTATATCTTAAATGCTGAGAAAAAATCCGCTCAAAAAACGTCTTTTTTTTCCAAATATATCATAAATTGTGGAAAAGCTAGCTGCCGAAACCACAATTTCTTCGTTACATTTCGAAATAACGTGCGATTTTTTTGCAAAGCGTTCTCAATTCAATGGAAATACGAATAATTATAGATATCAAAAAGTTTTCACGTCAAAAAAAGTGAAATTTTTCGAGATAATTGAAACTTTTTGGAAACGGTTACACAAAAAATCACATATCTTTCGTAATTTTTCGAAATTATTAACCGCTTTTGTTGCAAAATGTTCATAATCTAATCGATATATGGTATATCTTAAATGCTGAGAAAAAATTCGCTCAAAAAAAGTCTTTTTTTTCCAAATATTTCAAAAATTGCGGAAAGGCTAGTTGCCGAAACCACAATTTCTTCGTTACATTTCGAAATTATGTGCGATTATTTTGCGAAGCGTTCTCAATTCAATGGAAACACGAATAATCATAGATATCAAAAAGTTTTCACGTCAAAAAACGTGAAATTTTTCGAGATAATCGAAAATTTTCTGAAACGGTTACACTAAAAATCACGTATTTTTCGTAATTTTTCGAAATTATCAACCGCTTTTGTTGCAAAACGTTCATAGTTCGATAGATTTATGGTATATCTTAAATTCTGAGAAAAAATCCGCTCAAAAAACGTCTTTTTTTCCAAATATATCAAAAACTGCGGAAAGGCTTGCTCCCGAAACCACAATTTCTTCGTTACATTTCGAAATTATGTGCGATTTTTTTGCGAAGCGTTCTCAATTCAATGGAAATACGAATAATCATAGATATCAAAAAGTTTTCACGTCAAAAAAAGTGAAATTTTTCGAGATAATTGAAACTTTTTGGAAACGGTTACACAAAAAATCACATATTTTTCGTAATTTTTCGAAATTATTAACCGCTTTTGTTGCAAAATGTTCATAATTTAATCGATATATGGTATATCTTAAATGCTGAGAAAAAATCCGCTAAAAAAACGTCTTTTTTTCCAAATATATCAAAAACTGCGGAAAGGCTTGCTCCCGAAACCACAATTTCTTCGTTACATTTCGAAATTATGTGCGATTTTTTTCCGAAGCGTTCTCAATTCAATGGAAATAGGAATAATCATAGATATCAAAAAGTTTTCACGTCAAAAAACGTGAAATTTTTCGAGATAATCGAAAATTTTCGGAAATGGTTACACTAAAAATCACATATTTTTCGTAATTTTTCGAAATTATCAACCGCTTTTGTTGCAAAACGTTCATAATTTGATAGATTTATGGTATATCTTAAATGCTGAGAAAAAATCCGCTCAAAAAACGTCTTTTTTTCCAAATATATCATAAATTGTGGAAAAGCTAGCTGCGGAAACCACAATTTCTTCGTTACATTTCGAAATTACATGCGATTTTTTTGCGAAGCGTTCTCAATTCAATGGAAATACGAATAATCATAGATATCAAAAAGTTTTCACGTCAAAAAAGGTGAAATTTTTCGAGATAATTGAAAATTTTCGGAAACGGTTACACTAAAAATCACATATTTTTCGTAATTTTTCGAAATTATCAACCGCTTTTGTTGCAAAACGTTCATAATTTGATAGATTTATGGTATATCTTAAATGCTGAGAAAAAATCCGCTCAAAAAACGTCTTTTTTTTCCAAATATATCAAAAATTGTGGAAAAGCTAGCTGCGGAAACCACAATTTCTTCGTTACATTTCGAAATTACGTGCGATTTTTTTGCGAAGCATTCTGAATTCAATGTAAATACGAATCATTATTGCTATCAAAAAGTTTTCACGTCAAAAAAAGTGAAATTTTTCGAGATAATTGAAACTTTTTGGAAACGGTTACACTAAAAATCACATATTTTTCGTAATTTTTCGAAATTATTAACCGCTTTTGTTGCAAAATGTTCATAATTTAATGGATATATGGTATATCTTAAATGCTGAGAAAAAATCCGCTCAAAAAACGTCCTTTTTTTCCAAATATATCAAAAATTGCGGAAAGGCTAGCTCCCGAAACCACAATTTCTTCGTTACATTTCGAAATTATGTGCGATTTTTTTGCGAAGCGTTCTCAATTCAATGGAAATACGAATAATCATAGATATCAAAAAGTTTTCACGTCAAAAAAAGTGAAATTTTTCGAGATAATTGAAACTTTTTGGAAACGGTTACACAAAAAATCACATATCTTTCGTAATTTTTCGAAATTATTAACCGCTTTTGTTGCAAAATGTTCATAATTTAATCGATATATGGTATATCTTAAATGCTGAGAAAAAATTCGCTCAAAAAAAGTCTTTTTTTTCCAAATATTTCAAAAATTGCGGAAAGGCTAGTTGCCGAAACCACAATTTCTTCGTTACATTTCGAAATTATGTGCGATTATTTTGCGAAGCGTTCTCAATTCAATGGAAACACGAATAATCATAGATATCAAAAAGTTTTCACGTCAAAAAACGTGAAATTTTTCGAGATAATCGAAAAATTTCTGAAACGGTTACACTAAAAATCACGTATTTTTCGTAATTTTTCGAAATTATCAACCGCTTTTGTTGCAAAACGTTCATAGTTCGATAGATTTATGGTATATCTTAAATTCTGAGAAAAAATCCGCTAAAAAAACGTCTTTTTTTCCAAATATAACAAAAACTGCGGAAAGGCTTGCTCCCGAAACCACAATTTCTTCGTTACATTTCGAAATTATGTGCGATTTTTTTGCGAAGCGTTCTCAATTCAATGGAAATACGAATAATCATAGATATCAAAAAGGTTTCACGTCAAAAAAAGTGAAATTTTTCGAGATAATTGAAACTTTTTGGAAACGGTTACACTAAAAATCACATATTTTTCGTAATTTTTCGAAATTATTAACCGCTTTTGTTGCAAAATGTTCATAATTTAATGGATATATGGTATATCTTAAATGCTGAGAAAAAATCCTATCAAAAAACGTCTTTTTTTTCCAAGTATATCATAAATTGTGGAAAAGCTAGCTGCCGAAACCACAATTTCTTCGTTACATTTCGAAATAACGTGCGATTTTTTTGCAAAGCGTTCTCAATTCAATGGATATACGAATAATCATAGATATCAAAAAGTTTTCACGTCAAAAAACTTGAAATTCTTCGAGATAATTGAAAATTTTCGGAAACGGTTACACTAAAAATCACATATTTTTCGTAATTTTTCGAAATTATCAACCGCTTTTGTTGCAAAACGTTCATAGTTCGATAGATTTATGGTATATCTTAAATGCTGAGAAAAAATCCGCTCAAAAAATGTCCTTTTTTTCCAAATATATCAAAAATTGCGGAAAGGCTAGCTCCCGAAACCACAATTTCTTCGTTACATTTCGAAATTATGTGCGATTTTTTTGCGAAGCGTTCTCAATTCAATGGAAATACGAATAATCATAGATATCAAAAATTTTTCACGTCAAAAAACGTGAAATTTTTCGAGATAATCGAAAATTTTCGGAAATGGTTACACTAAAAATCAGATATTTTTCGTAATTTTTCGAAATTGTCAACCGCTTTTGTTGCAAAACGTTCATTATTTAATAGATTTATGGTATATCTTAAATGCTGAGAAAAAATCCGCTCAAAAAACGTCTTTTTTTTCCAAATATATCATAAATTGTGGAAAAGCTAGCTGCCGAAACCACAATTTCTTCGTTACATTTCGAAATAACGTGCGATTTTTTTGCAAAGCGTTCTCAATTCAATGGAAATACGAATAATCATAGGTATCAAAAAGTTTTCACGTGAAATTTTTCGAGATAATTGAAAATTTTCGGAAACGGTTACACTAAAAATCACATATTTTTCGTAATTTTTCGAAATTATCAACCGCTTTTGTTGCAAAACGTTCATAGTTCGATAGATTTATGGTATATCTTAAATGCTGAGAAAAAATCCGCTCAAAAAACGTCTTTTTTTTCCAAATATATAAAAAACTGCGGAAAGGCTTGCTCCCGAAACCACAATTTCTTCGTTACATTTCGAAATTATGTGCGATTTTTTTGGTAAGCGTTCTCAATTCAATGAAAATACGAATAATCATAGATATCAAAAATTTTTCACGTCAAAAAACGTGAAATTTTTCGAGATAATCGAAAATTTTCTGAAATGGTTACACTAAAAATCACATATTTTTCGTAATTTTTCGAAATTATCAACCGCTTTTGTTGCAAAACGTTCATAATTTGATAGATTTATGGTATATCTTAAATGCTGAGAAAAAATCCGCTCAAAAAACGTCTTTTTTTTCCAAATATATCAAAAATTGTGGAAAAGCTAGCTGCCGAAACCACAATTTCTTCGTTACATTTCGAAATTACGTGCGATTTTTTTGCGAAGCATTCTGAATTCAATGGAAATACGAACAATTATAGATAATAAAAAGTTTTCACGTCAAAAAAAGTGAAATTTTTCGAGATAATTGAAACTTTTTGGAAACGGTTACACTAAAAATCACATATTTTTCGTAATTTTTCGAAATTATCAACCGCTTTTGTTGCAAAACGTTCATAGTTCGATAGATTTATGGTATATCTTAAATGCTGAGAAAAAATCCGCTCAAAAAATGTCCTTTTTTTCCAAATATATCAAAAATTGCGGAAAGGCTAGCTCCCGAAACCACAATTTCTTCGTTACATTTCGAAATTATGTGCGATTTTTTTGCGAAGCGTTCTCAATTCAATGGAAATACGAATAATCATAGATATCAAAAATTTTTCACGTCAAAAAACGTGAAATTTTTCGAGATAATCGAAAATTTTCGGAAATGGTTACACTAAAAATCAGATATTTTTCGTAATTTTTCGAAATTGTCAACCGCTTTTGTTGCAAAACGTTCATTATTTAATAGATTTATGGTATATCTTAAATGCTGAGAAAAAATCCGCTCAAAAAACGTCTTTTTTTTCCAAATATATCATAAATTGTGGAAAAGCTAGCTGCCGAAACCACAATTTCTTCGTTACATTTCGAAATAACGTGCGATTTTTTTGCAAAGCGTTCTCAATTCAATGGAAATACGAATAATCATAGGTATCAAAAAGTTTTCACGTGAAATTTTTCGAGATAATTGAAAATTTTCGGAAACGGTTACACTAAAAATCACATATTTTTCGTAATTTTTCGAAATTATCAACCGCTTTTGTTGCAAAACGTTCATAGTTCGATAGATTTATGGTATATCTTAAATGCTGAGAAAAAATCCGCTCAAAAAACGTCTTTTTTTTCCAAATATATAAAAAACTGCGGAAAGGCTTGCTCCCGAAACCACAATTTCTTCGTTACATTTCGAAATTATGTGCGATTTTTTTGGTAAGCGTTCTCAATTCAATGAAAATACGAATAATCATAGATATCAAAAATTTTTCACGTCAAAAAACGTGAAATTTTTCGAGATAATCGAAAATTTTCTGAAATGGTTACACTAAAAATCACATATTTTTCGTAATTTTTCGAAATTATCAACCGCTTTTGTTGCAAAACGTTCATAATTTGATAGATTTATGGTATATCTTAAATGCTGAGAAAAAATCCGCTCAAAAAACGTCTTTTTTTTCCAAATATATCAAAAATTGTGGAAAAGCTAGCTGCCGAAACCACAATTTCTTCGTTACATTTCGAAATTACGTGCGATTTTTTTGCGAAGCATTCTGAATTCAATGGAAATACGAACAATTATAGATAATAAAAAGTTTTCACGTCAAAAAAAGTGAAATTTTTCGAGATAATTGAAACTTTTTGGAAACGGTTACACTAAAAATCACATATTTTTCGTAATTTTTCGAAATTATTAACCGCTTTTGTTGCAAAATGTTCATAATTTAATGGATATATGGTATATCTTAAATGCTGAGAAAAAATCCGCTCAAAAAACGTCTTTTTTTCCAAGTATATCATAAATTGTGGAAAAGCTAGCTGCCGAAACCACAATTTCTTCGTTACATTTCGAAATAACGTGCGATTTTTTTGCAAAGCGTTCTCAATTCAATGGAAATACGAATAATCATAGATATCAAAAATTTTTCACGTCAAAAAACGTGAAATTTTTCGAGATAATCGAAAATTTTCGGAAATGGTTACACTAAAAATCAGATATTTTTCGTAATTTTTCGAAATTGTCAACCGCTTTTGTTGCAAAACGTTCGTTATTTAATAGATTTATGGTATATCTTAAATGCTGAGAAAAAATCCGCTCAAAAAACGTCTTTTTTTTCCAAATATATCATAAATTGTGGAAAAGCTAGCTGCCGAAACCACAATTTCTTCGTTACATTTCGAAATAACGTGCGATTTTTTTGCAAAGCGTTCTCAATTCAATGGAAATACGAATAATCATAGGTATCAAAAAGTTTTCACGTGAAATTTTTCGAGATAATTGAAAATTTTCGGAAACGGTTACACAAAAAATCACATATCTTTCGTAATTTTTCGAAATTATTAACCGCTTTTGTTGCAAAATGTTCATAATTTAATCGATATATGGTATATCTTAAATGCTGAGAAAAAATTCGCTCAAAAAAAGTCTTTTTTTTCCAAATATTTCAAAAATTGCGGAAAGGCTAGTTGCCGAAACCACAATTTCTTCGTTACATTTCGAAATTATGTGCGATTATTTTGCGAAGCGTTCTCAATTCAATGGAAACACGAATAATCATAGATATCAAAAAGTTTTCACGTCAAAAAACGTGAAATTTTTCGAGATAATCGAAAAATTTCTGAAACGGTTACACTAAAAATCACGTATTTTTCGTAATTTTTCGAAATTATCAACCGCTTTTGTTGCAAAACGTTCATAGTTCGATAGATTTATGGTATATCTTAAATTCTGAGAAAAAATCCGCTAAAAAAACGTCTTTTTTTCCAAATATAACAAAAACTGCGGAAAGGCTTGCTCCCGAAACCACAATTTCTTCGTTACATTTCGAAATTATGTGCGATTTTTTTGCGAAGCGTTCTCAATTCAATGGAAATACGAATAATCATAGATATCAAAAAGGTTTCACGTCAAAAAAAGTGAAATTTTTCGAGATAATTGAAACTTTTTGGAAACGGTTACACTAAAAATCACATATTTTTCGTAATTTTTCGAAATTATTAACCGCTTTTGTTGCAAAATGTTCATAATTTAATGGATATATGGTATATCTTAAATGCTGAGAAAAAATCCTATCAAAAAACGTCTTTTTTTTCCAAGTATATCATAAATTGTGGAAAAGCTAGCTGCCGAAACCACAATTTCTTCGTTACATTTCGAAATAACGTGCGATTTTTTTGCAAAGCGTTCTCAATTCAATGGATATACGAATAATCATAGATATCAAAAAGTTTTCACGTCAAAAAACTTGAAATTCTTCGAGATAATTGAAAATTTTCGGAAACGGTTACACTAAAAATCACATATTTTTCGTAATTTTTCGAAATTATCAACCGCTTTTGTTGCAAAACGTTCATAGTTCGATAGATTTATGGTATATCTTAAATGCTGAGAAAAAATCCGCTCAAAAAATGTCCTTTTTTTCCAAATATATCAAAAATTGCGGAAAGGCTAGCTCCCGAAACCACAATTTCTTCGTTACATTTCGAAATTATGTGCGATTTTTTTGCGAAGCGTTCTCAATTCAATGGAAATACGAATAATCATAGATATCAAAAATTTTTCACGTCAAAAAACGTGAAATTTTTCGAGATAATCGAAAATTTTCGGAAATGGTTACACTAAAAATCAGATATTTTTCGTAATTTTTCGAAATTGTCAACCGCTTTTGTTGCAAAACGTTCATTATTTAATAGATTTATGGTATATCTTAAATGCTGAGAAAAAATCCGCTCAAAAAACGTCTTTTTTTTCCAAATATATCATAAATTGTGGAAAAGCTAGCTGCCGAAACCACAATTTCTTCGTTACATTTCGAAATAACGTGCGATTTTTTTGCAAAGCGTTCTCAATTCAATGGAAATACGAATAATCATAGGTATCAAAAAGTTTTCACGTGAAATTTTTCGAGATAATTGAAAATTTTCGGAAACGGTTACACTAAAAATCACATATTTTTCGTAATTTTTCGAAATTATCAACCGCTTTTGTTGCAAAACGTTCATAGTTCGATAGATTTATGGTATATCTTAAATGCTGAGAAAAAATCCGCTCAAAAAACGTCTTTTTTTTCCAAATATATAAAAAACTGCGGAAAGGCTTGCTCCCGAAACCACAATTTCTTCGTTACATTTCGAAATTATGTGCGATTTTTTTGGTAAGCGTTCTCAATTCAATGAAAATACGAATAATCATAGATATCAAAAATTTTTCACGTCAAAAAACGTGAAATTTTTCGAGATAATCGAAAATTTTCTGAAATGGTTACACTAAAAATCACATATTTTTCGTAATTTTTCGAAATTATCAACCGCTTTTGTTGCAAAACGTTCATAATTTGATAGATTTATGGTATATCTTAAATGCTGAGAAAAAATCCGCTCAAAAAACGTCTTTTTTTTCCAAATATATCAAAAATTGTGGAAAAGCTAGCTGCCGAAACCACAATTTCTTCGTTACATTTCGAAATTACGTGCGATTTTTTTGCGAAGCATTCTGAATTCAATGGAAATACGAACAATTATAGATAATAAAAAGTTTTCACGTCAAAAAAAGTGAAATTTTTCGAGATAATTGAAACTTTTTGGAAACGGTTACACTAAAAATCACATATTTTTCGTAATTTTTCGAAATTATTAACCGCTTTTGTTGCAAAATGTTCATAATTTAATGGATATATGGTATATCTTAAATGCTGAGAAAAAATCCGCTCAAAAAACGTCTTTTTTTCCAAGTATATCATAAATTGTGGAAAAGCTAGCTGCCGAAACCACAATTTCTTCGTTACATTTCGAAATAACGTGCGATTTTTTTGCAAAGCGTTCTCAATTCAATGGAAATACGAATAATCATAGATATCAAAAATTTTTCACGTCAAAAAACGTGAAATTTTTCGAGATAATCGAAAATTTTCGGAAATGGTTACACTAAAAATCAGATATTTTTCGTAATTTTTCGAAATTGTCAACCGCTTTTGTTGCAAAACGTTCGTTATTTAATAGATTTATGGTATATCTTAAATGCTGAGAAAAAATCCGCTCAAAAAACGTCTTTTTTTTCCAAATATATCATAAATTGTGGAAAAGCTAGCTGCCGAAACCACAATTTCTTCGTTACATTTCGAAATAACGTGCGATTTTTTTGCAAAGCGTTCTCAATTCAATGGAAATACGAATAATCATAGGTATCAAAAAGTTTTCACGTGAAATTTTTCGAGATAATTGAAAATTTTCGGAAACGGTTACACTAAAATACATATATTTTTCGTAATTGTTCGAAATTATCAACCGTTTTCGTTGCAAAACGTTCATAATTTGATAGGTTTATGGTATATCTTAAATGCTGAGAAAAAATCCGCTCAAAAAACGTCTTTTTTTCCAAATATCTCAAAAATTGCGGAAAGGCTAGCTGCCGAAACCACAATTTCTTCGTTACATTTCAAAATCATGTGCGATTTTTTTGCGAAACGTTCTCAATTCAATGGAAATACGAATAATCATAGATATCAAAAAGTTTTCACGTCAAAAAACGTGAAATGTTTCGAGATAATCGAAAATTTTCGGAAACGGTTACACTAAAAATCAAATATTTTTCGTAATTTATCGAAATTGTCAACCGCTTTTGTTGCAAAACGTTCAGAATTTAATAGATTTATGGTATATCTTAAATGCTGACAAAAAATCCGCTCAAAAACCGTCTTTTTTTTCCAAATATATCAAAAATTGTGGAAAAGCTAGCTGCCGAAACCACAATTTCTTCGTTACATTTCGAAATCATGTGCGATTTTTTTGCGAAGCGTTCTGAATTCAATGGAAATACGAATAATCATAGATATCAAAAAGTTTTCACGTCAAAAAACGTGAAATTTTTCGAGATAATCGAAAATTTTCGGAAATGGTTACACTAAAAATCGGATATTTTTCGTAATTTTTCGAAATTGTCAACCGCTTTTGTTGCAAAACGTTCATAATTTAATAGATTTATGGTATATCTTAAATGCTGAGAAAAAATCCGCTCAAAAAACGTCTTTTTTTTCCAAATATATCAAAAATTGCGGAAAGGCTAGCTCCAGAAACCACAATTTCTTCGTTACATTCCGAAATTATGTGCGATTTTTTTGCGAAGCGTTCTCAATTCAATGGAAATACGAATAATCATAGATATCAAAAAGTTTTCACGTCAAAAAACGTGAAATTTTTCGAGATAATCGAAAATTTTCTGAAATGGTTACACTAAAAATCACATATTTTTCGTAATTTTTCGAAATTATCAACCGCTTTTGTTGCAAAACGTTCATAATTTGATAGATTTATGGTATATCTTAAATGCTGAGAAAAAATCCGCTCAAAAAACGTCTTTTTTTTCCAAATATATCAAAAATTGTGGAAAAGCTAGCTGCCGAAACCACAATTTCTTCGTTACATTTCGAAATTACGTGCGATTTTTTTGCGAAGCATTCTGAATTCAATGGAAATACGAACAATTATAGATAATAAAAAGTTTTCACGTCAAAAAAAGTGAAATTTTTCGAGATAATTGAAACTTTTTGGAAACGGTTACACTAAAAATCACATATTTTTCGTAATTTTTCGAAATTATTAACCGCTTTTGTTGCAAAATGTTCATAATTTAATGGATATATGGTATAATTTAAATGCTGAGAAAAAATCCGCTCAAAAAACGTCTTTTTTTCCAAGTATATCATAAATTGTGGAAAAGCTAGCTGCCGAAACCACAATTTCTTCGTTACATTTCGAAATAACGTGCGATTTTTTTGCAAAGCGTTCTCAATTCAATGGAAATACGAATAATCATAGATATCAAAAAGTTTTCACGTCAAAAAACGTCAAATTGTTCGAGATAATTGAAAATTTTCGGAAACGGTTACACTAAAAATTACATATTTTTCGTAATATTTCGAAATTATCAACCGCTTTTGTTGCATAACGTTCATAGTTCGATAGATTTATGGTATATCTTAAATGCTGAGAAAAAGTCCGCTCAAAAAACGTCTTTTTTCCAAATATATCATAAATTGTGGAAAAGCTAGCTGCCGAAACCACAATTTCTTCGTTACATTTCGAAATAACGTGCGATTTTTTTGCAAAGCGTTCTCAATTCAATGGAAATACAAATAATCATGGATATCAAAAAGTTTTCACGTCAAAAAACGTGAAATTTTTCGAGATAATCGAAAATTTTCGGAAACGGTTACACTAAAAATCAAATATTTTTCGTAATTTTTCGAAATTATCAACCGCTTTTGTTGCAAAACGTTCAGAATTTAATAGATTTATGGTATATCTTAAATGCTGAGAAAAAATCCGCTCAAAAAACGTCTTTTTTTCCAAATATATCAAAAATTGCGGAAAGGCTAGCTCCCGAAGCCACAATTTCATCGTTACATTTCGAAATTATGTGCGATTTTTTTGCGAAGCGTTCTCAATTCAATGGAAATACGAATAATCATAGATATCAAAAAGTTTTCACGTCAAAAAACGTGAAATTTTTCGAGATAATCGAAAATTTTCTGAAATGGTTACACTAAAAATCACATATTTTTCGTAATTTTTCGAAATTATCAACCGCTTTTGTTGCAAAACGTTCAGAATTTAATAGATTTATGGTATATCTTAAATGCTGAGAAAAAATCCGCTCAAAAAACGTCTTTTTTTTCCAAATATATCAAAAATTGCGGAAAGGCTAGCTCCAGAAACCATAATTTCTTCGTTACATTCCGAAATTATGTGCGATTTTTTTGCGAAGCGTTCTCAATTCAATGAAAATACGAATAATCATAGATATCAAAAATTTTTCACGTCAAAAAACGTGAAATTTTTCGAGATAATCGAAAATTTTCGGAAATGGTTACACTAAAAATCAGATATTTTTCGTAATTTTTCGAAATTGTCAACCGCTTTTGTTGCAAAACGTTCATTATTTAATAGATTTATGGTATATCTTAAATGCTGAGAAAAAATCCGCTCAAAAAACGTCTTTTTTTTCCAAATATATCATAAATTGTGGAAAAGCTAGCTGCCGAAACCACAATTTCTTCGTTACATTTCGAAATAACGTGCGATTTTTTTGCAAAGCGTTCTCAATTCAATGGAAATACGAATAATCATAGGTATCAAAAAGTTTTCACGTGAAATTTTTCGAGATAATTGAAAATTTTCGGAAACGATTACACTAAAAATCACATATTTTTCGTAATTTTTCGAAATTATCAACCGCTTTTGTTGCAAAACGTTCATAGTTCGATAGATTTATTGTATATCTTAAATGCTGAGAAAAAATCCGCTCAAAAAACGTCTTTTTTTTCCAAATATATCAAAAACTGCGGAAAGGCTTGCACCCGAAACCACAATTTCTTCGTTACATTTCGAAATTATGTGCGATTTTTTTGCGAAGCGTTCTCAATTCAATGGAAATACGAATAATCATAGATATAAAAAAGTTTTCACGTCAAAAAACGTGAAATTTTTCGAGATAATCGAAAATTTTCTGAAATGGTTACACTAAAAATCACATATTTTTCGTAATTTTTCGAAATTATCAACCGCTTTTGTTGCAAAACGTTCATAATTTGATAGATTTATGGTATATCTTAAATGCTGAGAAAAAATCCGCTCAAAAAACGTCTTTTTTTTCCAAATATATCAAAAATTGTGGAAAAGCTAGCTGCCGAAACCACAATTTCTTCGTTACATTTCGAAATAACGTGCGATTTTTTTGCAAAGCGTTCTCATTTCAATGGAAATACGAATAATCATAGATATCAAAAAGTTTTCACGTCAAAAAACGTGAAATTTTTCGAGATAATCGAAAATTTTCTGCATCGGTTACACTAAAAATCACATATTTTTCGTAATTTTTCGAAATTATTAACCGGTTTTGTTGCAAAATGTTCACAATTTAATAGATTTATGGTATATCTTAAATGCTGAGAAAAAGTCCGCTCAAAAAACGTCTTTCTTTTCCAAATATATCAAAAATTGCGGATATGCTAGCTCCCGAAACCACAATTTCTTCGTTACATTTCGAAATTATGTGCGATTTTTTTGCGAAGCGTTCTCAATTCAATGGAAATACGAATAATCATAGATATCAAAAAGTTTTCACGTCAAAAAACGTGAAATTTTTCGAGATAATCGAAAATTTTCTGAAATGGTTACACTGAAAATCACATATTTTTTGGTAATTTTTCGAAATTATCAACCGCTTTTGTTGCAAAACGTTCATAATTTGATAGATTTATGGTATATCTTAAATGCTGAGAAAAAATCCGCTCAAAAAACGTCTTTTTTTTCCAAATATATCAAAAATTGCGGAAAGGTTAGCTGCCGAAACCACAATTTCTTCGTTACATTTCGAAATTATGTGCGATTTTTTTGCGAAGCGTTCTCAATTCAATGAAAATACGAATAATCATAGATATCAAAAATTTTTCACGTCAAAAAACGTGAAATTTTTCGAGATAATCGAAAATTTTCGGAAATAGTTACACTAAAAATCAGATATTTTTCGTAATTTTTCGAAATTGTCAACCGCTTTTGTTGCAAAACGTTCATTATTTAATCGATTTATGGTATATCTTAAATGCTGAGAAAAAATCCGCTCAAAAAACGTCTTTTTTTTCTAAATATATCATAAATTGTGGAAAAGCTAGCTGCCGAAACCACAATTTCTTCGTTACATTTCGAAATAACGTGCGATTTTTTTGCAAAGCGTTCTCAATTCAATGGAAATACGAATAATCATAGGTATCAAAATGTTTTCACGTTAAATTTTTCGAGATAATTGAAAATTTTCGGAAACGGTTACACTAAAAATCACATATTTTTCGTAATTTTTCGAAATTATCAACCGCTTTTGTTGCAAAACGTTCATAGTTCGATAGATTTATGGTATATTTTAAATGCTGAGAAAAAATCCTCTCAAAAAACGTCTTTTTTTCCAAATATATCAAAAACTGCGGAAAGGCTTGCACCCGAAACCACAATTTCTTCGTTACATTTCGAAATTATGTGCGATTTTTTTGCGAAGCGTTCTCAATTCAATGGAAATACGAATAATGATAGATATAAAAAAGTTTTCACGTCAAAAAACGTGAAATTTTTCGAGATAATCGAAAATTTTCTGAAATGGTTACACTAAAAATCACATATTTTTCGTAATTTTTCGAAATTATCAACCGCTTTTGTTGCAAAACGTTCATAACTTGATAGATTTATGGTATATCTTAAATGCTGAGAAAAAATCCGCTCAAAAAACGTCTTTTTTTTCCAAATATATCAAAAATTGTGGAAAAGCTAGCTGCCGAAACCACAATTTCTTCGTTACATTTCGAAATAACGTGCGATTTTTTTGCAAAGCGTTCTCAATTCAATGGAAATACGAATAATTATAGATATCAAAAAGTTTTCACGTCAAAAAACGTGAAATTTTTCGAGATAATCGAAAATTTTCTGAATCGGTTACACTAATAATCACATATTTTTCGTAATTTTTCGAAATTATTAACCGCTTTTGTTGCAAAATGTTCACAATTTAATAGATATATGGTATATCTTAAATGCTGAGAAAAAATCCGCTCAAAAAACGTCTTTTTTTCCAAATATATAAAAAATTGCGGAAAGGCTAGCTCCCGAAACCACAATTTCTTCGTTACATTTCGAAATTATGTGCGATTTTTTTGCGAAGCGTTCTCAATTCAATGGAAATACGAATAATCATAGATATCAAAAAGTTTTCACGTCAAAAAACGTGAAATTTTTCGAGATAATCGAAAATTTTCTGAATCGGTTACACTAAAAATAACATATTTTTCGTAATTTTTCGAAATTATTAACCGCTTTTGTTGCAAAATGTTCATAATTTATTGGATATATGGTATATCTTAAATGCTGCGAAAAAATCCGCTCAAAAAACGTCTTTTTTTTCCAAATATTTCAAAAATTGCGGAAAGGCTAGTTGCCGAAACCACAATTTCTTCGTTACATTTCGAAATTATGTGCGATTATTTTGCGAAGCGTTCTCAATTCAATGGAAATACGAATTATCATAGATATCAAAAAGTTTTCACGTCAAAAAACGTAAAATTTTTCGAGATAATCGAAAATTTTCTAAAACGGTTACACTAAAAATCACATATTTTTCGTAATTTTTCGAAATTATCAACCGCTTTTGTTGCAAAACGTTCATAGTTCGATAGATTTATGGTATATCTTAAATTCTGAGATAAAATCCGCTAAAAAAACGTCTTTTTTTCCAAATATATCAAAAACTGCGGAAAGGCTTGCTCCCGAAACCACAATTTCTTCGTTACATTTCGAAATTATGTGCGATTTTTTTGCGAAGCGTTCTCAATTCAATGGAAATACGAATAATCATAGATATCAAAAAGTTTTCACGTCAAAAAACGTGAAATTTTTCGAGATAATCGAAAATTTTCTGAAATGGTTACACTAAAAATCAGATATTTTTCGTAATTTTTCGAAATTGTCAACCGCTTTTGTTGCAAAACGTTCATAATTTAATAGATTTATGGTATATCCTAATTGCTGAGAAAAAATCCGCTCAAAAAACGTCTTTTTTTTCCAAATATATCAAAAATTGTGGAAAAGCTAGCTGCCGAAACCACAATTTCTTCGTTACATTTCGAAATAACGAGCGATTTTTTTGCGAAGCGTTCTCAATTCAATGGAAATACGAATAATCATAGATATCAAAAAGTTTTCACGTCAAAAAAAGTGAAATTTTTCGAGATAATTGAAACTTTTTGGAAACGGTTACACTAAAAATCACATATTTTTCGTAATTTTTCGAAATTATCAACCGCTATTGTTGCAAAACGTTCATAGTTCGATAGATTTATGGTATATCTTAAATGCTGAGAAAAAATCCGCTCAAAAAACGTCTTTTTTTTCCAAATATATCAAAAACTGCGGAAAGGCTTGCTCCCGAAACAACAATTTCTTCGTTACATTTCGAAATTATGTGCGATTTTTTTGCGAAGCGTTCTCAATTCAATGGAAATACGAATAATCATAGATATAAAAAAGTTTTCACGTCAAAAAACGTGAAATTTTTCGAGATAATCGAAAATTTTCTGAAATGGTTACACTAAAAATCACATATTTTTCGTAATTTTTCGAAATTGTCAACCGCTTTTGTTGCAAAACGTTCATAATTTAATAGATTTATGGCATATCTTAAATGCTGAGAAAAAATCCGCTCAAAAAACGTCTTTTTCTCCAAATATATCATAAATTGTGGAAAAGCTAGCTGCGGAAACCACAATTTCTTCGTTACATTTCGAAATTACGTGCGATTTTTTTGCGAAGCGTTCTCAATTCAATGGAAATACGAATAATCATAGATATCAAAAAGTTTTCACGTCAAAAAACGTGAAATTTTTCGAGATAATTGAAAATTTTCGGAAACGGTTACACTAAAAATCACATATTTTTCGTAATTTTTCGAAATTATCAACCGCTTTTGTTGCAAAACGTTCATAATTTGATAGAATTATGGTATATCTTAAATGCTGAGAAAAAATCCGCTCAAAAAACGTCTTTTTTTTCCAAATATATCAAAAATTGTGGAAAAGCTAGCTGCCGAAACCACAATTTCTTCGTTACATTTCGAAATTACGTGCGATTTTTTTGCGAAGCATTCTGAATTCAATGTAAATACGAATAATTATTGCTATCAAAAAGTTTTCACGTCAAAAAAAGTGAAATTTTTCGAGATAATTGAAACTTATTGGAAACGGTTACACTAAAAATCACATATTTTTCGTAATTTTTCGAAATTATCAACCGCTTTTGTTGCAAAACGTTCATAGTTCGATAGATTTATGGTATATCTTAAATGCTGAGAAAAAATCCGCTCAAAAAACGTCTTTTTTTTCCAAATATATCATAAATTGTGGAAAAGCTAGCTGCCGAAACCACAATTTCTTCGTTACATTTCGAAATAACGTGCGATTTTTTTGCAAAGCGTTCTCAATTCAATGGAAATACGAATAATCATAGGTATCAAAATGTTTTCACGTTAAATTTTTCGAGATAATTGAAAATTTTCGGAAACGGTTACACTAAAAATCACATATTTTTCGTAATTTTTCGAAATTATCAACCGCTTTTGTTGCAAAACGTTCATAGTTCGATAGATTTATGGTATATCTTAAATGCTGAGAAAAAATCCGCTCAAAAAACGTCTTTTTTTTCCAAATATATCAAAAACTGCGGAAAGGCTTGCTCCCGAAACCACAATTTCTTCGTTACATTTCGAAATTATGTGCGATTTTTTTGCGAAGCATTCTCAATTCAATGGAAATCCGAATAATCATAGATATAAAAAAGTTTTCATGTCAAAAAACGTGAAATTTTTCGAGATAATCAAAAATTTTCTGAAATGGTTACACTAAAAATCACATATTTTTCGTAATTTTTCGAAATTATCAACCGCTTTTGTTGCAAAACGTTCATAATTTGATAGATTTATGGTATATCTTAAATGCTGAGAAAAAATCCGCTCAAAAAACGTCTTTTTTTTCCAAATATATCAAAAATTGTGGAAAAGCTAGCTGCCGAAACCACAATTTCTTCGTTACATTTCGAAATTATGTGCGATTTTTTTGCGAAGCATTCTGAATTCAATGGAAATACGAATAATTATAGATAATAAAAAGTTTTCACGTCAAAAAAAGTGAAATTTTTCGAGATAATTGAAACTTTTTGGAAACGGTTACACTAAAAATCACATATTTTTCGTAATTTTTCGAAATTATTAACCGCTTTTGTTGCAAAATGTTCATAATTTAATGGATATATGGTATATCTTAAATGCTGAGAAAAAATCCGCTCAAAAAACGTCTTTTTTTCCAAGTATATCATAAATTGTGGAAAAGCTAGCTGCCGAAACCACAATTTCTTCGTTACATTTCGAAATAACGTGCGATTTTTTTGCAAAGCGTTCTCAATTCAATGGAAATACGAATAATCATAGATATCAAAAAGTTTTCACGTCAAAAAACGTCAAATTTTTCGAGATAATTGAAAATTTTCGGAAACGGTTACACTAAAAATCAGATATTTTTCGTAATTTTTCGAAATTATCACCCGATTTTGTTGCAAAACTTTCATAATTTGATAGATGTATGGTATATCTTAAATACTGAGAAAAAATCCGCTCAAAAAACGTCTTTTTTTTCCAAATATATCAAAAATTGTGGAAAAGCTACCTGCCGAAACCACAATTTCTTCGTTACATTTCGAAATTACGTGCGATTTTTTTGCGAAGCATTCTGAATTCAATGGAAATACGAATAATTATAGATATCAAAAAGTTTTCACGTCAAAAAAAGTGAAATTTTTCGAGATAATTGAAACTTTTTGGAAACGGTTACACTAAAAATCACATATTTTTCGTAATTTTTCGAAATTATTAACCGCTTTTGTTGCAAAATGTTCATAATTTAATGGATATATGGTATATCTTAAATGCTGAGAAAAAATCCGCTCAAAAAACGTCTTTTTTTCCAAGTATATCATAAATTGTGGAAAAGCTAGCTGCCGAAACCACAATTTCTTCGTTACATTTCGAAATAACGTGCGATTTTTTTGCAAAGCGTTCTCAATTCAATGGAAATACAAATAATCATAGATATCAAAAAGTTTTCACGTCAAAAAACGTGAAATTTTTCGAGATAATCGAAAATTTTCTGAATCGGTTACACTAAAAATCACATATTTTTCGTAATTTTTCGAAATTATTAACCGCTTTTGTTGCAAAATGTTCACAATTTAATAGATATATGGTATATCTTAAATGCTGAGAAAAAATCCGCTCAAAAAACGTCTTTTTTTCCAAATATATAAAAATTGCGGAAAGGCTAGCTCCCGAAACCACAATTTCTTCGTTACATTTCGAAATTATGTGCGATTTTTTTGCGAAACGTTCTCAATTCAATGGAAATACGAATAATCATAGATATCAAAAAGTTTTCACGTCAAAAAACGTGAAATGTTTCGAGATAATCGAAAATTTTCAGAAACGGTTACACTAAAAATCAAATATTTTTCGTAATTTATCGAAATTGTCAACCGCTTTTGTTGCAAAACGTTCAGAATTTAATAGATTTATGGTATATCTTAAATGCTGAGAAAAAATCCGCTCAAAAACCGTCTTTTTTTCCAAATATATCAAAAATTGTGGAAAAGCTAGCTGCCGAAACCACAATTTCTTCGTTACATTTCGAAATCATGTGCGATTTTTTTGCGAAGCGTTCCGAATTCAATGGAAATACGAATAATCATAGATATCAAACAGTTTTCACGTCAAAAAACGTGAAATTTTTCGAGATAATCGAAAATTTTCGGAAACGGTTACACTAAAAATCGGATATTTTTCGTAATTTTTCAAAATTATTAACCGCTTTTGTTGCAAAACGTTCATAATTTAATAGATTTATGGTATATCTTAAATGCTGAGAAAAAATCCGCTCAAAAAACGTCTTTTTTTCCAAGTATATCATAAATTGCGGAAAGGCTAGCTGCCGAAACCACAATTTCTTCGTTACATTTTCAAATTATGTGCGATTTTTTTGCGAAGCGTTCTCAATTCAATGGAAATACGAATAATCATAGATATCAAAAAGTTTTCACGTCAAAAAACGTGAAATTTTTCGAGATAATTGAAAATTTTCGGAAACGGTTACACTAAAAATCACATATTTTTCGTAATTTTTCGAAATTATCAACCGCTTTCGTTAAAAAACGTTCATAATTTGAGAGGTTTATGGTATATCTTAAATGCTGAGAAAAAATCCGCTCAAAAAACGTCTTTTTTTCCAAATATCTCAAAAATTGCGGAAAGGCTAGCTGCCGAAACCACAATTTCTTCGTTACATTTCAAAATCATGTGCGATTTTTTTGCGAAACGTTCTCAATTCAATGGAAATACGAATAATCATAGATATCAAAAAGTTTTCACGTCAAAAAACGTGAAATGTTTCGAGATAATCGAAAATTTTCGGAAACGGTTACACTAAAAATCAAATATTTTTCGTAATTTATCGAAATTGTCAACCGGTTTTGTTGCAAAACGTTCAGAATTTAATAGATTTATGGTATATCTTAAATGCTGAGAAAAAATCCGCTCAAAAACCGTCTTTTTTTCCAAATATATCAAAAATTGTGGAAAAGCTAGCTGCCGAAACCACAATTTCTTCGTTACATTTCGAAATCATGTGCGATTTTTTTGCGAAGCGTTCCGAATTCAATGGAAATACGAATAATCATAGATATCAAAAAGTTTTCACGTCAAAAAACGTGAAATTTTTCGAGATAATCGAAAATTTTCGGAAACGGTTACACTAAAAATCGGATATTTTTCGTAATTTTTCAAAATTATTAACCGCTTTTGTTGCAAAACGTTCATAATTTAATAGATTTATGGTATATCTTAAATGCTGAGAAAAAATCCGCTCAAAAAACGTCTTTTTTTTCCAAATATATCAAAAATTGTGGAAAAGCTAGCTCCAGAAACCACAATTTCTTCGTTACATTTCGAAATAACGTGCGATTTTTTTGCGAAGCGTTCTCAATTCAATGGAAATACGAATAATCATAGATATCAAAAAGTTTTCACGTCAAAAAACGTGAAATTTTTCGAGATAATTGAAAATTTTCGGAAACGGTTACACTAAAAATCACATATTTTTCGTAATTTTTCGAAATTATCAACCGCTTATGTTGCAAAACGTTCATAATTTGATAGATTTATGGTATATCTTAAATGCTGAGAAAAAATCCGCTCAAAAATCGTTCTTTTTTTCCAAATATATCAAAAATTGCGGAAAGGCTAGCTGCCGAAACCACAATTTCTTCGTTACATTTTCAAATTATGTGCGATTTTTTTGCGAAGCGTTCTCAATTCAATGAAAATACGAAAAATCATAGATATCAAAAAGTTTTCACGTCAAAAAACGTGAAATTTTTCGAGATAATCGAAAATTTTCGGAAATGGTTACACTAAAAATCAGATATTTTTCGTAATTTTTCGAAATTGTGAACCGCTTTTGTTGCAAAACGTTCATAATTTAATAGATTTATGGTATATCTTAAATGCTGAGAAAAAATCCGCTCAAAAAACATCTTTTTTTTCCAAATATATCAAAAATTGTGGAAAAGCTAGCTCCAGAAACCACAATTTCTTCGTTACATTTCGAAATAACGTGCGATTTTTTTGCGAAGCGTTCTCAATTCAATGGAAATACGAATAATCATAGATATCAAAAAGTTTTCACGTCAAAAAACGTGAAATGTTTCGAGATAATTGAAAATTTTCGGAAACGGTTACACTAAAAATCACATATTTTTCGTAATTTTTCGAAATTATCAACCGCTTTTGTTGCAAAACGTTCATAGTTCGATAGATTTATGGTATATCTTAAATGCTGAGAAAAAGTCCGCTCAAAAAACGTCTTTTTTTTCCAAATATATCAAAAATTGCGGAAAGGCTAGCTCCCGAAACCACAATTTCTTCGATACATTTCGAAATTATGTGCGATTTTTTTGCGAAGCGTTCTCAATTCAATGGTAATACGAATAATCATAGATATCAAAAAGTTTTCACGTCAAAAAACGTGAAATTTTTCGAGATAATCGAAATTTTTCGGAAACGGTTACACAAAAAATCACATACTTTTTCGTAATTTTTCGAAATTGTCAACCGCTTTTGTTGCAAAACGTTCATAATTTAATAGATTTATGGTATATCTTAAATGCTGAGAAAAAATCCGCTCAAAAAACGTCTTTTTTTTCCAAATATATCAAAAATTGTGGAAAAGCTAGCTCCAGAAACCACAATTTCTTCGTTACATTTCGAAATAACGTGCGATTTTTTTGCGAAGCGTTCTCAATTCAATGGAAATACGAATAATCATAGAAATCAAAAAGTTTTCACGTCAAAAAACGTGAAATTTTTCGAGATAATTGAAAATTTTCGGAAACGGTTACACTAAAAATCACATATTTTTCGTAATTTTTCGAAATTATCAACCGCTTTTGTTGCAAAACGTTCATAATTTGATAGATTTATGGTATATCTTAAATGCTGAGAAAAAATCCGCTCAAAAATCGTTCTTTTTTTCCAAATATATCAAAAATTGCGGAAAGGCTAGCTGCCGAAACCACAATTTCTTCGTTACATTTTAAAATTATGTGCGATTTTTTTGCGAAGCGTTCTCAATTCAATGAAAATACGAAAAATCATAGATATCAAAAAGTTTTCACGTCAAAAAACGTGAAATTTTTCGAGATAATCGAAAATTTTCGGAAATGGTTACACTAAAAATCAGATATTTTTCGTAATTTTTCGAAATTGTGAACCGCTTTTGTTGCAAAACGTTCATAATTTAATAGATTTATGGCATATCTTAAATGCTGAGAAAAAATCCGCTCAAAAAACGTCTTTTTCTCCAAATATATCATAAATTGTGGAAAAGCTAGCTGCGGAAACCACAATTTCTTCGTTACATTTCGAAATTACGTGCGATTTTTTCGCGAAGCGTTCTCAATTCAATGGAAATACGAATAATCATAGATATCAAAAAGTTTTCACGTCAAAAAACGTGAAATTTTTCGAGATAATTGAAAATTTTCGGAAACGGTTACACTAAAAATCACATATTTTTCGTAATTTTTCGAAATTATCAACCGCTTTTGTTGCAAAACGTTCATAATTTGATAGAATTATGGTATATCTTAAATGCTGAGAAAAAATCCGCTCAAAAAACGTCTTTTTTTTCCAAATATATCAAAAATTGTGGAAAAGCTAGCTGCCGAAACCACAATTTCTTCGTTACATTTCGAAATTACGTGCGATTTTTTTGCGAAGCATTCTGAATTCAATGTAAATACGAATAATTATTGCTATCAAAAAGTTTTCACGTCAAAAAAAGTGAAATTTTTCGAGATAATTGAAACTTATTGGAAACGGTTACACTAAAAATCACATATTTTTCGTAATTTTTCGAAATTATCAACCGCTTTTGTTGCAAAACGTTCATAGTTCGATAGATTTATGGTATATCTTAAATGCTGAGAAAAAATCCGCTCAAAAAACGTCCTTTTTTACCAAATATATCAAAAATTGCGGAAAGGCTAGCTCCCGAAACCACAATTTCTTCGTTACATTTCGAAATTATGTGCGATTTTTTTGCGAAGCGTTCTCAATTCAATGGAAATACGAATAATCATAGATATCAAAAAGTTTTCACGTCAAAAAACGTGAAATTTTTCGAGACAATCGAAAATTTTCTGAAATGGTTACACTAAAAATCACATATTTTTCGTAATTTTTCGAAATTATCAACCGCTTTTGTTGCAAAACGTTCATAATTTGATAGATTTATGGTATATCTTAAATGCTGAGAAAAAATCCGCTCAAAAAACGTCTTTTTTTTCCAAATATATCAAAAATTGCGGAAAGGCTAGCTGCCGAAACCACAATTTCTTCGTTACATTTCGAAATTATGTGCGATTTTTTTGCGAAGCGTTCTCAATTCAATGAAAATACGAATAATCATAGATATCAAAAATTTTTCACGTCAAAAAACGTGAAATTTTTCGAGATAATCGAAAATTTTCGGAAATGGTTACACTAAAAATCAGATATTTTTCGTAATTTTTCGAAATTATCAACCGCTTTTGTTGCAAAACGTTCATAATTTAATAGATTTATGGTATATCTTAAATGCTGAGAAAAAATCCGCTCAAAAAACGTCTTTTTTTTCCAAATATATCATAAATTGTGGAAAAGCTAGCTGCCGAAACCACAATTTCTTCGATACATTTCGAAATAACGTGCGATTTTTTTGCAAAGCGTTCTCAATTCAATGGAAATACGAATAATCATAGGTATCAAAAAGTTTTCACGTCAAAAAACGTGAAATTTTTCGAGATAATTGAAAATTTTCGGAAACGGTTACACTAAAAATCACATATTTTTCGTAATTTTTCGAAATTATCAACCGCTTTTGTTGCAAAACGTTCATAGTTCGATAGATTTATGGTATATCTTAAATGCTGAGAAAAAATCCGCTCAAAAAACGTCTTTTTTTTCCAAATATATCAAAAACTGCGGAAAGGCTTGCTCCCGAAACCACAATTTCTTCGTTACATTTCGAAATTATGTGCGATTTTTTTGCGAAGCATTCTCAATTCAATGGAAATCCGAATAATCATAGATATAAAAAAGTTTTCATGTCAAAAAACGTGAAATTTTTCGAGATAATCAAAAATTTTCTGAAATGGTTACACTAAAAATCACATATTTTTCGTAATTTTTCGAAATTATCAACCGCTTTTGTTGCAAAACGTTCATAATTTGATAGATTTATGGTATATCTTAAATGCTGAGAAAAAATCCGCTCAAAAAACGTCTTTTTTTTCCAAATATATCAAAAATTGTGGAAAAGCTAGCTGCCGAAACCACAATTTCTTCGTTACATTTCGAAATTATGTGCGATTTTTTTGCGAAGCATTCTGAATTCAATGGAAATACGAATAATTATAGATAATAAAAAGTTTTCACGTCAAAAAAAGTGAAATTTTTCGAGATAATTGAAACTTTTTGGAAACGGTTACACTAAAAATCACATATTTTTCGTAATTTTTCGAAATTATTAACCGCTTTTGTTGCAAAATGTTCATAATTTAATGGATATATGGTATATCTTAAATGCTGAGAAAAAATCCGCTCAAAAAACGTCTTTTTTTCCAAGTATATCATAAATTGTGGAAAAGCTAGCTGCCGAAACCACAATTTCTTCGTTACATTTCGAAATAACGTGCGATTTTTTTGCAAAGCGTTCTCAATTCAATGGAAATACGAATAATCATAGATATCAAAAAGTTTTCACGTCAAAAAACGTCAAATTTTTCGAGATAATTGAAAATTTTCGGAAACGGTTACACTAAAAATCAGATATTTTTCGTAATTTTTCGAAATTATCACCCGATTTTGTTGCAAAACTTTCATAATTTGATAGATGTATGGTATATCTTAAATGCTGAGAAAAAATCCGCTCAAAAAACGTCTTTTTTTTCCAAATATATCAAAAATTGTGGAAAAGCTACCTGCCGAAACCACAATTTCTTCGTTACATTTCGAAATTACGTGCGATTTTTTTGCGAAGCATTCTGAATTCAATGGAAATACGAATAATTATAGATATCAAAAAGTTTTCACGTCAAAAAAAGTGAAATTTTTCGAGATAATTGAAACTTTTTGGAAACGGTTACACTAAAAATCACATATTTTTCGTAATTTTTCGAAATTATTAACCGCTTTTGTTGCAAAATGTTCATAATTTAATGGATATATGGTATATCTTAAATGCTGAGAAAAAATCCGCTCAAAAAACGTCTTTTTTTCCAAGTATATCATAAATTGTGGAAAAGCTAGCTGC
Source organism: Pachydiplax longipennis (assembly GCA_036926295.1). Lineage (NCBI taxonomy): Eukaryota > Metazoa > Arthropoda > Insecta > Odonata > Libellulidae > Pachydiplax > Pachydiplax longipennis. The sequence goes on along the minus strand of JAVFKF010000044.1, from coordinate 5,488,681 downwards.
CGAAACCACAATTTCTTCGTTACATTTCGAAATAACGTGCGATTTTTTTGCAAAGCGTTCTCAATTCAATGGAAATACAAATAATCATAGATATCAAAAAGTTTTCACGTCAAAAAACGTGAAATTTTTCGAGATAATCGAAAATTTTCTGAATCGGTTACACTAAAAATCACATATTTTTCGTAATTTTTCGAAATTATTAACCGCTTTTGTTGCAAAATGTTCACAATTTAATAGATATATGGTATATCTTAAATGCTGAGAAAAAATCCGCTCAAAAAACGTCTTTTTTTCCAAATATATAAAAATTGCGGAAAGGCTAGCTCCCGAAACCACAATTTCTTCGTTACATTTCGAAATTATGTGCGATTTTTTTGCGAAACGTTCTCAATTCAATGGAAATACGAATAATCATAGATATCAAAAAGTTTTCACGTCAAAAAACGTGAAATGTTTCGAGATAATCGAAAATTTTCAGAAACGGTTACACTAAAAATCAAATATTTTTCGTAATTTATCGAAATTGTCAACCGCTTTTGTTGCAAAACGTTCAGAATTTAATAGATTTATGGTATATCTTAAATGCTGAGAAAAAATCCGCTCAAAAACCGTCTTTTTTTCCAAATATATCAAAAATTGTGGAAAAGCTAGCTGCCGAAACCACAATTTCTTCGTTACATTTCGAAATCATGTGCGATTTTTTTGCGAAGCGTTCCGAATTCAATGGAAATACGAATAATCATAGATATCAAACAGTTTTCACGTCAAAAAACGTGAAATTTTTCGAGATAATCGAAAATTTTCGGAAACGGTTACACTAAAAATCGGATATTTTTCGTAATTTTTCAAAATTATTAACCGCTTTTGTTGCAAAACGTTCATAATTTAATAGATTTATGGTATATCTTAAATGCTGAGAAAAAATCCGCTCAAAAAACGTCTTTTTTTCCAAGTATATCATAAATTGCGGAAAGGCTAGCTGCCGAAACCACAATTTCTTCGTTACATTTTCAAATTATGTGCGATTTTTTTGCGAAGCGTTCTCAATTCAATGGAAATACGAATAATCATAGATATCAAAAAGTTTTCACGTCAAAAAACGTGAAATTTTTCGAGATAATTGAAAATTTTCGGAAACGGTTACACTAAAAATCACATATTTTTCGTAATTTTTCGAAATTATCAACCGCTTTCGTTAAAAAACGTTCATAATTTGAGAGGTTTATGGTATATCTTAAATGCTGAGAAAAAATCCGCTCAAAAAACGTCTTTTTTTCCAAATATCTCAAAAATTGCGGAAAGGCTAGCTGCCGAAACCACAATTTCTTCGTTACATTTCAAAATCATGTGCGATTTTTTTGCGAAACGTTCTCAATTCAATGGAAATACGAATAATCATAGATATCAAAAAGTTTTCACGTCAAAAAACGTGAAATGTTTCGAGATAATCGAAAATTTTCGGAAACGGTTACACTAAAAATCAAATATTTTTCGTAATTTATCGAAATTGTCAACCGGTTTTGTTGCAAAACTTTCAGAATTTAATAGATTTATGGTATATCTTAAATGCTGAGAAAAAATCCGCTCAAAAACCGTCTTTTTTTCCAAATATATCAAAAATTGTGGAAAAGCTAGCTGCCGAAACCACAATTTCTTCGTTACATTTCGAAATCATGTGCGATTTTTTTGCGAAGCGTTCCGAATTCAATGGAAATACGAATAATCATAGATATCAAAAAGTTTTCACGTCAAAAAACGTGAAATTTTTCGAGATAATCGAAAATTTTCGGAAACGGTTACACTAAAAATCGGATATTTTTCGTAATTTTTCAAAATTATTAACCGCTTTTGTTGCAAAACGTTCATAATTTAATAGATTTATGGTATATCTTAAATGCTGAGAAAAAATCCGCTCAAAAAACGTCTTTTTTTTCCAAATATATCAAAAATTGTGGAAAAGCTAGCTCCAGAAACCACAATTTCTTCGTTACATTTCGAAATAACGTGCGATTTTTTTGCGAAGCGTTCTCAATTCAATGGAAATACGAATAATCATAGATATCAAAAAGTTTTCACGTCAAAAAACGTGAAATTTTTCGAGATAATTGAAAATTTTCGGAAACGGTTACACTAAAAATCACATATTTTTCGTAATTTTTCGAAATTATCAACCGCTTATGTTGCAAAACGTTCATAATTTGATAGATTTATGGTATATCTTAAATGCTGAGAAAAAATCCGCTCAAAAATCGTTCTTTTTTTCCAAATATATCAAAAATTGCGGAAAGGCTAGCTGCCGAAACCACAATTTCTTCGTTACATTTTCAAATTATGTGCGATTTTTTTGCGAAGCGTTCTCAATTCAATGAAAATACGAAAAATCATAGATATCAAAAAGTTTTCACGTCAAAAAACGTGAAATTTTTCGAGATAATCGAAAATTTTCGGAAATGGTTACACTAAAAATCAGATATTTTTCGTAATTTTTCGAAATTGTGAACCGCTTTTGTTGCAAAACGTTCATAATTTAATAGATTTATGGTATATCTTAAATGCTGAGAAAAAATCCGCTCAAAAAACATCTTTTTTTTCCAAATATATCAAAAATTGTGGAAAAGCTAGCTCCAGAAACCACAATTTCTTCGTTACATTTCGAAATAACGTGCGATTTTTTTGCGAAGCGTTCTCAATTCAATGGAAATACGAATAATCATAGATATCAAAAAGTTTTCACGTCAAAAAACGTGAAATGTTTCGAGATAATTGAAAATTTTCGGAAACGGTTACACTAAAAATCACATATTTTTCGTAATTTTTCGAAATTATCAACCGCTTTTGTTGCAAAACGTTCATAGTTCGATAGATTTATGGTATATCTTAAATGCTGAGAAAAAGTCCGCTCAAAAAACGTCTTTTTTTTCCAAATATATCAAAAATTGCGGAAAGGCTAGCTCCCGAAACCACAATTTCTTCGATACATTTCGAAATTATGTGCGATTTTTTTGCGAAGCGTTCTCAATTCAATGGTAATACGAATAATCATAGATATCAAAAAGTTTTCACGTCAAAAAACGTGAAATTTTTCGAGATAATCGAAATTTTTCGGAAACGGTTACACAAAAAATCACATATTTTTCGTAATTTTTCGAAATTGTCAACCGCTTTTGTTGCAAAACGTTCATAATTTAATAGATTTATGGTATATCTTAAATGCTGAGAAAAAATCCGCTCAAAAAACGTCTTTTTTTTCCAAATATATCAAAAATTGTGGAAAAGCTAGCTCCAGAAACCACAATTTCTTCGTTACATTTCGAAATAACGTGCGATTTTTTTGCGAAGCGTTCTCAATTCAATGGAAATACGAATAATCATAGAAATCAAAAAGTTTTCACGTCAAAAAACGTGAAATTTTTCGAGATAATTGAAAATTTTCGGAAACGGTTACACTAAAAATCACATATTTTTCGTAATTTTTCGAAATTATCAACCGCTTTTGTTGCAAAACGTTCATAATTTGATAGATTTATGGTATATCTTAAATGCTGAGAAAAAATCCGCTCAAAAATCGTTCTTTTTTTCCAAATATATCAAAAATTGCGGAAAGGCTAGCTGCCGAAACCACAATTTCTTCGTTACATTTTAAAATTATGTGCGATTTTTTTGCGAAGCGTTCTCAATTCAATGAAAATACGAAAAATCATAGATATCAAAAAGTTTTCACGTCAAAAAACGTGAAATTTTTCGAGATAATCGAAAATTTTCGGAAATGGTTACACTAAAAATCAGATATTTTTCGTAATTTTTCGAAATTGTGAACCGCTTTTGTTGCAAAACGTTCATAATTTAATAGATTTATGGTATATCTTAAATGCTGAGAAAAAATCCGCTCAAAAAACATCTTTTTTTTTCCAAATATATCAAAAATTGTGGAAAAGCTAGCTCCAGAAACCACAATTTCTTCGTTACATTTCGAAATAACGTCCGATTTTTTTGCGAAGCGTTCTCAATTCAATGGAAATACGAATAATCATAGATATCAAAAAGTTTTCACGTCAAAAAACGTGAAATGTTTCGAGATAATTGAAAATTTTCGGAAACAGTTACACTAAAAATCACATATTTTTCGTAATTTTTCGAAATTATCAACCGCTTTTGTTGCAAAACGTTCATAATTTAATAGATTTATGGTATATCTTAAATGCTGAGAAAAAATCCGCTCAAAAAACATCTTTTTTTTCCAAATATATCAAAAATTGTGGAAAAGCTAGCTGCCGAAACCACAATTTCTTCGTTACATTTCGAAATAACGTGCAATTTTTTTTCGAAGCGTTCTCAATTCAATGGAAATACGAATAATCATAGATATCAAAAAGTTTTCACGTCAAAAACCGTAAAATTTTTCGAGATAATTGAATATTTTCAGAAACGGTTACACTAAATTCACATATTTTTCGTAATTTTTCGAAATTATTAACCGCTTTTGTTGCAAAATGTTCATAATTTAATGGATATATGGTATATCTTAAATGCTGAGAAAAAATCCGCTCAAAAAACGTCTTTTTTTTCCAAGTATATCATAAATTGTGGTAAAGTTAGCTGCCGAAACCAAAATTTCTTCGTTACATTTCGAAATAACGTGCGATTTTTTTGCAAAGCGTTCTCAATTCAATGGAAATACGAATAATCATAGATATCAAAAAGTTTTCACGTCAAAAAACGTGAAATGTTTCGAGATAATTGAAAATTTTCGGAAACGGTTACACAGAAAATCACATATTTTTCATAATTTTTCGAAATTATCAACCGCTTTTGTTGCAAAACGTTCATAATTTGATAGATTTATGGTATATCTTAAATGCTGAGAAAAAATCCGCTCAAAAAACGTTCTTCTTTTCCAAATATATCAAAAATTGCGGAAAGGCTAGCTCCCGAAACCACAATTTCTTCGATACATTTCGAAATTATGTGCGATTTTTTTGCGAAGCGTTCTCAATTCAATGGAAATACGAATAATCATAGATATCAAAAAGTTTTCACGTCAAAAAACGTGAAATTTTTCGAGATAATCGAAAATTTTCGGAAATGGTTACACTAAAAATCGGATATTTTTCGTAATTTTTCGAAATTGTCAACCGCTTTTGTTGCAAAACGTTCATAATTTAATAGATTTATGGTATATCTTAAATGCTGAGAAAAAATCCGCTCAAAAACCGTCTTTTTTTTTCAAATATATCAAAAATTGTGGAAAAGCTAGCTGCCGAAACCACAATTTCTTCGTTACATTTCGAAATTATGTGCGATTTTTTTGCGAAGCGTTCTCAATTCAATGAAAATACGAATAATCATAGATATCAAAAAGTTTTCACGTCAAAAAACGTGAAATTTTTCGAGATAATTGAAAATTTTCGGAAACGGTTACACTAAAAATCAAATATTTTTCGTAATTTTCGAAATTGTCAACCGCTTTTGTTGCAAAACGTTCATAATTTAATAGATTTATGGTATATCTTAAATGCTGAGAAAAAATCCGCTCAAAAAACGTCTTTTTTTCCAAATATCTCAAAAATTGTGGAAAAGCTAGCTGCCGAAACCGCAATTTCTTCGTTACATTTCGAAATAACGTGCGATTTTTTTGCGAAGCGTTCTCAATTCAATGGAAATACGAATAATCATAGATATCAAAAAGTTTTCACGTCAAAAAACGTGAAATTTTTCGAGATAATCGAAAATTTTCGGAAATGGTTACACTAAAAATCACATATTTTTCGTAATTTTTCGAAATTATCAACCGCTTTTGTTGCAAAACGTTCATAGTTCGATAGATTTATGGTATATCTTAAATGCTGAGAAAATGTCCGCTCAAAAAACGTCTTTTTTTTCCAAATATATCAAAAATTGCGGAAAGGCTAGCTCCCGAAACCACAATTTCTTCGATACATTTCGAAATTATGTGCGATTTTTTTGCGAAGCGTTCTCAATTCAATGGAAATACGAATAATCATAGATATCAAAAAGTTTTCACGTCAAAAAACGTGAAATTTTTCGAGATAATCGAAAATTTTCGGAAATGGTTACACTAAAAATCGGATATTTTTCGTAATTTTTCGAAATTGTCAACCGCTTTTGTTGCAAAACGTTCATAATTTAATAGATTTATGGTATATCTTAAATGCTGAGAAAAAATCCGCTCAAAAAACGTCTTTTTTTTCCAAATATATCAAAAATTGTGGAAAAGCTAGCTGCCGAAACCACAATTTCTTCGTTACATTTCGAAATAACGTGCGATTTTTTTGCGAAGCGTTCTCAATTCAATGGAAATACGAATAATCATAGATATCAAAAAGTTTTCACGTCAAAAACCGTGAAGTTTTTCGAGATAATTGAAAATTTTGTGAAACGGTTACACTAAAAATCACATATTTTTCGTAATTTTTCGAAATTATTAACCACTTTTGTTGCAAAATGTTCATAATTTAATGGATATATGGTATATCTTAAATGCTGAAAAAAAATCCGCTCAAAAAACGTCTTTTTTTTCCAAGTATATCATAAATTGTGGAAAAGCTAGCTGCCGAAACCAAAATTTCTTCGTTACATTTCGAAATTATGTGCGATTTTTTTGCGAAGCGTTCTCAATTCAATGGAAATACGAATAATCATAGATATCAAAAAGTTTTCACGTCAAAAAACGTGAAATGTTTCGAGATAATCGAAAATTTTCGGAAACGGTTACACTAAAAATCAAATATTTTTCGAAATTGTCAACCGCTTTTGTTACAAAACGTTCATAATTTAATAGATATATGGTAAATCTTAAATGCTGAGAAAAAATCCGCTCAAAAAACGTCTTTTTTTCCAAATATATTAAAAATTGTGGAAAAGCTAGCTGCCGAAACCACAATTTCTTCGTTACATTTCGAAATTACGTGCGATTTTTTTGCGAAGCATTCTGAATTCAATGGAAATACGAATAATTATAGATACCAAAAAGTTTTTACGTCAAAAAAAGTGAAATTTTTCGAGATAATTGAAACTTTTTGGAAACGGTTACACAAAAAATCACATATTTTTCGTAATTTTTAAAAATTATTAACCGCTTTTGTTGCAAAATGTTCATAATTTAATGGATATATGGTATATCTTAAATGCTGAGAAAAAATCCGCTCAAAAAACGTCTTTTTTTTCCAAGTATATCATAAATTGTGGGAAAGCTAGCTGCCGAAACCACAAATTCTTCGTTACATTTCGAAATAACGTGCGATTTTTTTGCGAAGCGTTCTGAATTCAATGGAAATACGAATAATCATAGACATCAAAAAGTTTTCACGTCAAAAAACGTGAAATTTATCGAGATAATTGAAAATTTTCGGAAACGGTTACACTAAAATACATATATTTTTCGTAATTGTTCGAAATTATCAACCGTTTTCGTTGCAAAACGTTCATAATTTGATAGGTTTATGGTATATCTTAAATGCTGAGAAAAAAAATCGCTCAAAAAACGTCTTTTTTTCCAAATATCTCAAAAATTGCGGAAAGGCTAGCTGCCGAAACCACAATTTCTTCGTTACATTTCAAAATCATGTGCGATTTTTTTGCGAAACGTTCTCAATTCAATGGAAATACGAATAATCATAGATATCAAAAAGTTTTCACGTCAAAAAACGTGAAATGTTTCGAGATAATCGAAAATTTTCGGAAACGGTTACACTAAAAATCAAATATTTTTCGTAATTTATCGAAATTGTCAACCGCTTTTGTTGCAAAACGTTCAGAATTTAATAGATTTATGGTATATCTTAAATGCTGACAAAAAATCCGCTCAAAAACCGTCTTTTTTTTCCAAATATATCAAAAATTGTGGAAAAGCTAGCTGCCGAAACCACAATTTCTTCGTTACATTTCGAAATCATGTGCGATTTTTTTGCGAAGCGTTCTGAATTCAATGGAAATACGAATAATCATAGATATCAAAAAGTTTTCACGTCAAAAAACGTGAAATTTTTCGAGATAATCGAAAATTTTCGGAAATGGTTACACTAAAAATCGGATATTTTTCGTAATTTTTCGAAATTGTCAACCGCTTTTGTTGCAAAACGTTCATAATTTAATAGATTTATGGTATATCTTAAATGCTGAGAAAAAATCCGCTCAAAAAACGTCTTTTTTTTCCAAATATATCAAAAATTGCGGAAAGGCTAGCTCCAGAAACCACAATTTCTTCGTTACATTCCGAAATTATGTGCGATTTTTTTGCGAAGCGTTCTCAATTCAATGGAAATACGAATAATCATAGATATCAAAAAGTTTTCACGTCAAAAAACGTGAAATTTTTCGAGATAATCGAAAATTTTCGTAAAAGGTTACACTAAAAATCGGATATTTTTCGTAATTTTTCGAAATTGTCAACCGCTTTTGTTGCAAAACGTTCATAATTTAATAGATTTATGGTATATCTTAAATGCTGAGAAAAAATCCGCTCAAAAAACGTCTTTTTTTTTCAAATATATCAAAAATTGTGGAAAAGCTAGCTGCCGAAACCACAATTTCTTCGTTACATTTCGAAATTACGTGCGATTTTTTTGCGAAGCATTCTAAATTCAATGGAAATACGAATAATTATAGATATCAAAAAGTTTTTACGTCAAAAAAAGTGAAATTTTTCGAGATAATTGAAACTTTTTGGAAACGGTTACACAAAAAATCACATATTTTTCGTAATTTTTCAAAATTGTCAACCGCTTTTGTTGCAAAATGTTCATAATTTAATGGATATATGGTATATCTTAAATGCTGAGAAAAAATCCGCTCAAAAAACGTCTTTTTTTTCCAAGTATATCATAAATTGTGGGAAAGCTAGCTGCCGAAACCACAATTTCTTCGTTACATTTCGAAATAACGTGCGATTTTTTTGCGAAGCGTTCTGAATTCAATGGAAATACGAATAATCATTGACATCAAAAAGTTTTCACGTCAAAAAACGTGAAATTTATCGAGATAATTGAAAATTTTCGGAAACGGTTACACTAAAAATCACATATTTTTCGTAATTGTTCGAAATTATCAACCGCTTTCGTTGCAAAACGTTCATAATTTGATAGGTTTATGGTATATCTTAAATGCTGAGAAAAAATCCGCTCAAAAAACGTCTTTTTTTCCAAATATCTCAAAAATTGCGGAAAGGCTAGCTGCCGAAACCACAATTTCTTCGTTACATTTCAAAATCATGTGCGATTTTTTTGCGAAACGTTCTCAATTCAATGGAAATACGAATAATCATAGATATCAAAAAGTTTTCACGTCAAAAAACGTGAAATATTTCGAGATAATCGAAAATTTTCGGAAACGGTTACACTAAAAATCAAATATTTTTCGTAATTTATCGAAATTGTCAACCGCTTATGTTGCAAAACGTTCAGAATTTAATAGATTTATGGTATATCTTAAATGCTGACAAAAAATCCGCTCAAAAACCGTCTTTTTTTTCCAAATATATCAAAAATTGTGGAAAAGCTAGCTGCCGAAACCACAATTTCTTCGTTACATTTCGAAATCATGTGCGATTTTTTTGCGAAGCGTTCTGAATTCAATGGAAATACGAATAATCATAGATATCAAAAAGTTTTCATGTCAAAAAACGTGAAATTTTTCGAGATAATCGAAAATTTTCGGAAATGGTAACACTAAAAATCGGATATTTTTCGTAATTTTTCGAAATTGTCAACCGCTTTTATTGCAAAACGTTCATAATTTAATAGATTTATGGTATATCTTAAATGCTGAGAAAAAATCCGCTCAAAAAACGTCTTTTTTTTCCAAATATATCAAAAATTGCGGAAAGGCTAGCTCCAGAAACCACATTTCTTCGTTACATTCCGAAATTATGTGCGATTTTTTTGCGAAGCGTTCTCAATTCAATGGAAATACGAATAATCATAGATATCAAAAAGTTTTCACGTCAAAAAACGTGAAATTTTTCGAGATAATCGAAAATTTTCGGAAAAGGTTACACTAAAAATCGGATATTTTTCGTAATTTTTCGAAATTGTCAACCGCTTTTGTTGCAAAACGTTCATAATTTAATAGATTTATGGTATATCTTAAATGCTGAAAAAAAATCCGCTCAAAAAACGTGTTTTTTTTTCAAATATATCAAAAATTGTGGAAAAGCTAGCTGCCGAAACCACAATTTCTTCGTTACATTTCGAAATTACGTGCGATTTTTTTGCGAAGCATTCTGAATTCAATGGAAATACGAATAATTATAGATATCAAAAAGTTTTTACGTCAAAAAAAGTGAAATTTTTCGAGATAATTGAAACTTTTTGGAAACGGTTACACAAAAAATCACATATTTTTCGTAATTTTTCAAAATTATTAACCGCTTTTGTTGCAAAATGTTCATAATGTAATGGATATATGGTATATCTTAAATGCTGAGAAAAAATCCGCTCAAAAAACGTCTTTTTTTTCCAAATATATCAAAAATTGTGGAAAAGCTAGCTGCCGAAACCACAATTTCTTCGTTACATTTCGAAATAACGTGCGATTTTTTTGCAAAGCGTTCTCAATTCAATGGAAATACGAATAATCATAGATATCAAAAAGTTTTCAAGTCAAAAAACGTGAAATTTTTCGAGATAATCGAAAATTTTCTAAAATGGTTACACTAAAAATCACATATTTTTCGTAATTTTTCGAAATTATCAACCGCTTTTGTTGCAAAACGTTCATAGTTCGATAGATTTATGGTATATCTTAAATGCTGAGAAAAAGCCGCTCAAAAAACGTCTTTTTTTTCCAAATATATCAAAAATTATGGAAAGGCTAGCTCCAGAAACCACAATTTCTTCGTTATATTCCGAAATTATGTGCGATTTTTTTGCGAAGCGTTCTCAATTCAATGGAAATACGAATAATCATAGATATCAAAAAGTTTTCACGTCAAAAAACGTGAAATTTTTCGAGATAATCGAAAATTTTCGGAAAAGGTTACACTAAAAATCGGATATTTTTCGTAATTTTTCGAAATTGTCAACCGCTTTTGTTGCAAAACGTTCATAATTTAATAGATTTATGGTATATCTTAAATGCTGAGAAAAAATCCGCTCAAAAAACGTCTTTTTTTTCAAATATATCAAAAATTGTGGAAAAGCTAGCTGCCGAAACCACAATTTCTTCGTTACATTTCGAAATTACGTGCGATTTTTTTGCGAAGCATTCTGAATTCAATGGAAATACGAATAATTATAGATATCAAAAAGTTTTTACGTCAAAAAAAGTGAAATTTTTCGAGATAATTGAAACTTTTTGGAAACGGTTACACAAAAAATCACATATTTTTCGTAATTTTTCAAAATTATTAACCGCTTTTGTTGCAAAATGTTCATAATGTAATGGATATATGGTATATCTTAAATGCTGAGAAAAAATCCGCTCAAAAAACGTCTTTTTTTTCCAAATATATCAAAAATTGTGGAAAAGCTAGCTGCCGAAACCACAATTTCTTCGTTACATTTCGAAATAACGTGCGATTTTTTTGCAAAGCGTTCTCAATTCAATGGAAATACGAATAATCATAGATATCAAAAAGTTTTCACGTCAAAAAACGTGAAATTTTTCGAGATAATCGAAAATTTTCTAAAATGGTTACACTAAAAATCACATATTTTTCGTAATTTTTCGAAATTATCAACCGCTTTTGTTGCAAAACGTTCATAGTTCGATAGATTTATGGTATATCTTAAATGCTGAGAAAAAATCCGCTCAAAGAACGTCTTTTTTTTCCAAATCTATCAAAAATTATGGAAAGGCTAGCTCCAGAAACCACAATTTCTTCGTTACATTCCGAAATTATGTGCGATTTTTTTGCGAAGCGTTCTCAATTCAATGGAAATACGAATAATCATAGATATCAAAAAGTTTTCACGTCAAAAAACGTGAAATTTTTCGAGATAATCGAAAATTTTCTAAAATGGTTACACTAAAAATCACATATTTTTCGTAATTTTTCGAAATTATCAACCGCTTTTGTTGCAAAACGTTCATAATTACATAGATGTATGGTATATATTAAATGCTGAGAAAAAATCCGCTCAAAAAACGTCTTTTTTTTCCAAATATATCAAAAATTGTGGAAAAGCTAGCTGCCGAAACCACAATTTCTTCGTTACATTTCGAAATTACGTGCGATTTTTTTGCGAAGCATTCTGAATTCAATGGAAATACGAATAATTATAGATATCAAAAAGTTTTCACGTCAAAAAAAGTGAAATTTTTCGAGATAATTGAAACTTTTTAGAAACGGTTACGCTAAAAATCACATATTTTTCGTAATTTTTCTAAATTATTAACCGCTTTTGTTGCAAAATGTTAATAATTGAATGGATATATGGTATATCTTAAATGCTGAGAAAAAATCTGCTCAAAAAACGTCTTTTTATTCCAAATATATCATAAATTGTGTTAAAGCTAGCTGCCGAAACCACAATTTCTTCGTTACATTTCGAAATAACGTACGATTTTTTTGCAAAGCGTTCTCAATTCAATGGAAATACGAATAATCATAGATATCAAAAAGTTTTCACGTCAAAAACCGTGAAATTTTTCGAGATAATTGAATATATTCGGAAACGGTTACACTAAAAATCACATATTTTTCGTAATTTTTCGAAATTATCAACCGCTTTTGTTGCAAAACGTTCATAATTTAATAGATTAATGTTATATCTTAAATGCTGAGAAAAAATCCGCTCAAAAAACGTCTTTTTTTTCCAAATATATCAAAAATTACGGAAAGGCTAGCTGCCGAAACCACAATTTCTTCGTTACATTTCGAAATTATGTGCGATTTTTTTGCGAAGCGTTCTCAATTCAATGAAAATACGAATAATCATAGATATCAAAAAGTTTTCACGTCAAAAAACGTGAAATTTTTCGAGATAATTGAAAATTTTCGGAAACGGTTACACTAAAAATCAAATATTTTTCGTAATTTTCGAAATTGTCAACCGCTTTTGTTGCAAAACGTTCATAATTTAATAGATTTATGGTATATCTTAAATGCTGAGAAAAAATCCGCTCAAAAAACGTCTTTTTTTCCAAATATCTCAAAAATTGTGGAAAAGCTAGCTGCCGAAACCACAATTTCTTCGTTACATTTCGAAATAACGTGCGATTTTTTTGCGAAGCGTTCTGAATTCAATGGAAATACGAATAATCATAGATATCAAAAAGATTTCACGTCAAAAAACGTGAAATGTTTCGAGATAATTGAAAATTTTCGGAAACGGTTACACTAAAAATCACATATTTTTCGTAATTTTTCGAAATTATCAACCGCTTTTGTTGCAAAACGTTCATAGTTCGATAGATTTATGGTATATCTTAAATGCTGAGAAAAAGTCCGCTCAAAAAACGTCTTTTTTTTTCAAATATATCAAAAATTGCGGAAAGGCTAGCTCCCGAAACCACAATTTCTTCGATACATTTCGAAATTATGTGCGATTTTTTTGCGAAGCGTTCTCAATTCAATGGAAATACGAATAATCATAGATATCAAAAAGTTTTCACGTCAAAAAACGTGAAATTTTTCGAGATAATCGAAAATTTTCGGAAACGGTTACACTAAAAATCACATATTTTTCGTAATTTTTCGAAATTGTCAACCGCTTTTGTTGCAAAACGTTCATAATTTAATAGATTTATGGTATATCTTAAATGCTGAGAAAAAATCCGCTCAAAAAACGTCTTTTTTTTCCAAATATATCAAAAATAATGGAAAAGCTAGCTGCCGAAACCACAATTTCTTCGTTACATTTCGAAATAACGTGCGATTTTTTTGCGAAGCGTTCTCAATTCAATGGAAATACGAATAATCATAGATATCAAAAAGTTTTCACGTCAAAAACCGTGAAATTTTTCGAGATAATTGAAAATTTTCGGAAACGGTTACACTAAAAATCACATATTTTTCGTAATTTTTCGAAATTATTAACCGCTTTTGTTGCAAAATGTTCATAATTTAATGGATATATGGTATATCTTAAATGCTGAGAAAAAATCCGCTCAAAAAACGTCTTTTTATTCCAAATATATCATAAATTGTGGAAAAGCTAGCTGCCGAAACCACAATTTCTTCGTTACATTTCGAAATTACGTGCGATTTTTTTGCAAAGCGTTCTCAATTCAATGGAAATACGAATAATCATAGATATCAAAAAGTTTTCACGTCAAAAAACGTGAAATTTTTCGAGATAATCGAAAATTTTCTAAAATGGTTACACTAAAAATCACATATTTTTCGTAATTTTTCGAAATTATCAACCGCTTTTGTTGCAAAACGTTCATAGTTCGATAGATTTATGGTATATCTTAAATGCTGAGAAAAAATCCGCTCAAAAAACGTCTTTTTTTTCCAAATATATCAAAAATTGCGGAAAGTCTAGCTCCAGAAACCACAATTTCTTCGTTACATTCCGAAATTATGTGCGATTTTTTTGCGAAGCGTTCTCAATTCAATGGAAATACGAATAATCATAGATATCAAAAAGTTTTCACGTCAAAAAACATGAAATTTTTCGAGATAATCGAAAATTTTCTAAAATGGTTACACTAAAAATCACATATTTTTCGTAATTTTTCGAAATTATCAACCGCTTTTGTTGCAAAACGTTCATAATTTCATAGATGTATGGTATATCTTAAATGCTGAGAAAAAATCCGCCTAAAAAACGTCTTTTTTTTCCAAATATATCAAAAATTGTGGAAAAGCTAGCTGCCGAAACCACAATTTCTTCGTTACATTTCGAAATTACGTGCGATTTTTTTGCGAAGCATTCTGAATTCAATGGAAATACGAATAATTATAGATATCAAAAAGTTTTCACGTAAAAAAAAGGGAAATTTTTGGAGATAATTGAAACTTTTTGGAAACGGTTACACTAAAAATCACATATTTTTCGTAATTTTTCGAAATTATTAACCGCTTTTGTTGCAAAATGTTCATAATTTAATGGATACATGGTATATCTTAAATGCTGAGAAAAAATCCGCTCAAAAAACGTCTTTTTATTCCAAATATATCATAAATTGTGGAAAAGCTAGCTGCCGAAACCACAATTTCTTCGTTACATTTCGAAATAACGTGCGAATTTTTTGCGAAGCGTGCTCAATTCAATGGAAATACGAATAATCATAGATATCAGAAAGTTTTTACGTCATAAAACGTGAAATTTTTCGAGATAATTGAAAATTTTCGGAAACGGTTACACTAAAAATCACATATTTTTCGTAATTTTTCGAAATTATCAACCGCTTTTGTTGCAAAACGTTCATAATTTGATAGAATAATGGTATATCTTAAATGCTGAGAAAAAATCCGCTCAAAAAACGTCTTTTTTTTCCAAATATATCAAAAATTGCGGAAAGGATAGCTCCCGAAACCACAATTTCTTCGATACATTTCGAAATTATGTGCGATTTTTTTGCGAAGCGTTCTCAATTCAATGGAAATACGAATAATCATAGATATCAAAAAGTTTTCACGTCAAAAACCGTGAAATTTTTCGAGATAATTGAAAATCTTTGGAAACGGTTACACTAAAAATCACATATTTTTCGTAATTTTTCGAAATTATTAACCGCTTTTGTTGCAAAATGTTCATAATTTAATGGATATATGGTATATCTTAAATGCTGAAAAAAAATCCGCTCAAAAAACGTCTTTTTTTTCCAAGTATATCATAAATTGAGGAAAAGCTAGCTGCCGAAACCAAAATTTCTTCGTTACATTTCGAAATTATGTGCGATTTTTTTGCGAAGCGTTCTCAATTCAATGGAAATACGAATAATCATAGATATCAAAAAGTTTTCACGTCAAAAAACGTGAAATGTTTCGAGATAATCGAAAATTTTCGGAAACGGTTACACTAAAAATCAAATATTTTTCGTAATTTTTCGAAATTGTCAACCGCTTTTGTTGCAAAACGTTCATAATTTAATAGATATATGGTAAATCTTAAATGCTGAGAAAAAATCCGCTCAAAAAACGTCTTTTTTTCCAAATATATCAAAAATTGTGGAAAAGCTAGCTGCCGAAACCACAATTTCTTCGTTATATTTCGAAATTACGTGCGATTTTTTTGCGAAGCATTCTGAATTCAATGGAAATACGAATAATTATAGATATCAAAAAGTTTTTACGTCAAAAAAAGTGAAATTTTTCGAGATAATTGAAACTTTTTGGAAACGGTTACACAAAAAATCACATATTTTTCGTAATTTTTCAAAATTATTAACCGCTTTTGTTGCAAAATGTTCATAATTTAATGGATATATGGTATATCTTAAATGCTGAGAAAAAATCCGCTCTAAAAACGTCTTTTTTTCCAAGTATATCATAAATTGTGGGAAAGCTAGCTGCCGAAACCACAATTTCTTCGTTACATTTCGAAATAACGTGCGATTTTTTTGCGAAGCGTTTTGAATTCAATGGAAATACGAATAATCATAGACATCAAAAAGTTTTCACGTCAAAAAACGTGAAATTTATCGAGATAATTGAAAATTTTCGGAAACGGTTACACTAAAAATCAAATATTTTTCGTAATTTATCGAAATTTTCAACCGCTTTTGTTGCAAAATGTTCATAATTTAATGGATATATGGTATATCTTAAATGCTGAGAAAAAATCCGCTCAAAAAACGTCTTTTTATTCCAAATATATCATAAATTGTGGAAAAGCTAGCTGCCGAAACCACAATTTCTTCGTTACATTTCGAAATTACGTGCGATTTTTTTGCAAAGCGTTCTCAATTCAATGGAAATACGAATAATCATAGATATCAAAAAGTTTTCACGTCAAAAAACGTGAAATTTTTCGAGATAATCGAAAATTTTCTAAAATGGTTACACTAAAAATCACATATTTTTCGTAATTTTTCGAAATTATCAACCGCTTTTGTTGCAAAACGTTCATAGTTCGATAGATTTATGGTATATCTTAAATGCTGAGAAAAAATCCGCTCAAAAAACGTCTTTTTTTTCCAAATATATCAAAAATTGCGGAAAGTCTAGCTCCAGAAACCACAATTTCTTCGTTACATTCCGAAATTATGTGCGATTTTTTTGCGAAGCGTTCTCAATTCAATGGAAATACGAATAATCATAGATATCAAAAAGTTTTCACGTCAAAAAACATGAAATTTTTCGAGATAATCGAAAATTTTCTAAAATGGTTACACTAAAAATCACATATTTTTCGTAATTTTTCGAAATTATCAACCGCTTTTGTTGCAAAACGTTCATAATTTCATAGATGTATGGTATATCTTAAATGCTGAGAAAAAATCCGCCTAAAAAACGTCTTTTTTTTCCAAATATATCAAAAATTGTGGAAAAGCTAGCTGCCGAAACCACAATTTCTTCGTTACATTTCGAAATTACGTGCGATTTTTTTGCGAAGCATTCTGAATTCAATGGAAATACGAATAATTATAGATATCAAAAAGTTTTCACGTAAAAAAAAGGGAAATTTTTGGAGATAATTGAAACTTTTTGGAAACGGTTACACTAAAAATCACATATTTTTCGTAATTTTTCGAAATTATTAACCGCTTTTGTTGCAAAATGTTCATAATTTAATGGATACATGGTATATCTTAAATGCTGAGAAAAAATCCGCTCAAAAAACGTCTTTTTATTCCAAATATATCATAAATTGTGGAAAAGCTAGCTGCCGAAACCACAATTTCTTCGTTACATTTCGAAATAACGTGCGAATTTTTTGCGAAGCGTGCTCAATTCAATGGAAATACGAATAATCATAGATATCAGAAAGTTTTTACGTCATAAAACGTGAAATTTTTCGAGATAATTGAAAATTTTCGGAAACGGTTACACTAAAAATCACATATTTTTCGTAATTTTTCGAAATTATCAACCGCTTTTGTTGCAAAACGTTCATAATTTGATAGAATAATGGTATATCTTAAATGCTGAGAAAAAATCCGCTCAAAAAACGTCTTTTTTTTCCAAATATATCAAAAATTGCGGAAAGGATAGCTCCCGAAACCAAAATTTCTTCGATACATTTCGAAATTATGTGCGATTTTTTTGCGAAGCGTTCTCAATTCAATGGAAATACGAATAATCATAGATATCAAAAAGTTTTCACGTCAAAAACCGTGAAATTTTTCGAGATAATTGAAAATCTTTGGAAACGGTTACACTAAAAATCACATATTTTTCGTAATTTTTCGAAATTATTAACCGCTTTTGTTGCAAAATGTTCATAATTTAATGGATATATGGTATATCTTAAATGCTGAAAAAAAATCCGCTCAAAAAACGTCTTTTTTTTCCAAGTATATCATAAATTGAGGAAAAGCTAGCTGCCGAAACCAAAATTTCTTCGTTACATTTCGAAATTATGTGCGATTTTTTTGCGAAGCGTTCTCAATTCAATGGAAATACGAATAATCATAGATATCAAAAAGTTTTCACGTCAAAAAACGTGAAATGTTTCGAGATAATCGAAAATTTTCGGAAACGGTTACACTAAAAATCAAATATTTTTCGTAATTTTTCGAAATTGTCAACCGCTTTTGTTGCAAAACGTTCATAATTTAATAGATATATGGTAAATCTTAAATGCTGAGAAAAAATCCGCTCAAAAAACGTCTTTTTTTCCAAATATATCAAAAATTGTGGAAAAGCTAGCTGCCGAAACCACAATTTCTTCGTTATATTTCGAAATTACGTGCGATTTTTTTGCGAAGCATTCTGAATTCAATGGAAATACGAATAATTATAGATATCAAAAAGTTTTTACGTCAAAAAAAGTGAAATTTTTCGAGATAATTGAAACTTTTTGGAAACGGTTACACAAAAAATCACATATTTTTCGTAATTTTTCAAAATTATTAACCGCTTTTGTTGCAAAATGTTCATAATTTAATGGATATATGGTATATCTTAAATGCTGAGAAAAAATCCGCTCTAAAAACGTCTTTTTTTCCAAGTATATCATAAATTGTGGGAAAGCTAGCTGCCGAAACCACAATTTCTTCGTTACATTTCGAAATAACGTGCGATTTTTTTGCGAAGCGTTTTGAATTCAATGGAAATACGAATAATCATAGACATCAAAAAGTTTTCACGTCAAAAAACGTGAAATTTATCGAGATAATTGAAAATTTTCGGAAACGGTTACACTAAAAATCAAATATTTTTCGTAATTTATCGAAATTTTCAACCGCTTTTGTTGCAAAACGTTCAGAATTTAATAGATTTATGGTATATCTTAAATGCTGAGAAAAAATCCGCTCAAAAAACGTCTTTTTTTTCCAAATATATCAAAAATTGTGGAAAAGCTAGCTGCCGAAACCACAATTTCTTCGTTACATTTCGAAATAACGTGCGATTTTTTTGCAAAGCGTTCTCAATTCAATGGAAATAGGAATAATCATAGATATCAAAAAGTTTTCACGTCAAAAAACGTGAAATGTTTCGAGATAATTGAAAATTTTCGGAAACGGTTACACTAAAAATCACATATTTTTCGTAATTTTTCGAAATTATCAACCGCTTTTGTTGCAAAACGTTCATAATTTGATAGATATATGGTATATCTTAAATGCTGAGAAAAAATCCGCTCAAAAAACGTTCTTTTTTTCCAAATATATCAAAAATTGCGGAAAGGCTAGCTGCCGAAACCACAATTTCTTCGTTACATTTCGAAATAACGTGCGATTTTTTTGCGAAGCGTTCTCAATTCAATGGAAATACGAATAATCATAGATATCAAAAAGTTTTCACGTCAAAAAACATGAAATTTTTCGAGATAATCGAAAATTTTCTAAAATGGTTACACTAAAAATCACATATTTTTCGTAATTTTTCGAGATTATCAACCGCTTTTGTTGCAAAACGTTCATAATTTCATAGATGTATGGTATATCTTAAATGCTGAGAAAAAATCCGCCTAAAAAACGTCTTTTTTTTCCAAATATATCAAAAATTGTGGAAAAGCTAGCTGCCGAAACCACAATTTCTTCGTTACATTTCGAAATTACGTGCGATTTTTTTGCGAAGCATTCTGAATTCAATGGAAATACGAATAATTATAGATATCAAAAAGTTTTCACGTAAAAAAAAGTGAAATTTTTCGAGATAATTGAAACTTTTTGGAAACGGTTACACTAAAAATCACATATTTTTCGTAATTTTTCGAAATTATTAACCGCTTTTGTTGCAAAATGTTCATAATTTAATGGATATATGGTATATCTTAAATGCTGAGAAAAAATCCGCTCAAAAAACGTCTTTTTATTCCAAATATATCATAAATTGTGGAAAAGCTAGCTGCCGAAACCACAATTTCTTCGTTACATTTCGAAATAACGTGCGAATTTTTTGCGAAGCGTGCTCAATTCAATGGAAATACGAATAATCATAGATATCAAAAAGTTTTTACGTCATAAAACGTGAAATTTTTCGAGATAATTGAAAATTTTCGGAAACGGTTACACTAAAAATCACATATTTTTCGTAATTTTTCGAAATTATCAACCGCTTTTGTTGCAAAACGTTCATAATTTGATAGATTAATGGTATATCTTAAATGCTGAGAAAAAATCCGCTCAAAAAACGTCTTTTTTTTCCAAATATATCAAAAATTGCGGAAAGGCTAGCTCCCGAAACCACAATTTCTTCGATACATTTCGAAATTATGTGCGATTTTTTTGCGAAGCGTTCTCAATTCAATGGAAATACGAATAATCATAGATATCAAAAAGTTTTCACGTCAAAAACCGTGAAATTTTTCGAGATAATTGAAAATCTTCGGAAACGGTTACACTAAAAATCACATATTTTTCGTAATTTTTCGAAATTATTAACCGCTTTTGTTGCAAAATGTTCATAATTTAATGGATATATGGTATATCTTAAATGCTGAAAAAAAATCCGCTCAAGAAACGTCTTTTTTTTCCAAGTATATCATAAATTGAGGAAAAGCTAGCTGCCGAAACCAAAATTTCTTCGTTACATTTCGAAATTATGTGCGATTTTTTTGCGAAGCGTTCTCAATTCAATGGAAATACGAATAATCATAGATATCAAAAAGTTTTCACGTCAAAAAACGTGAAATGTTTCGAGATAATCGAAAATTTTCGGAAACGGTTACACTAAAAATCAAATATTTTTCGTAATTTTTCGAAATTATCAACCGCTTTTGTTGCAAAACGTTCATAATTTAATAGATATATGGTAAATCTTAAATGCTGAGAAAAAATCCGCTCAAAAAACGTCTTTGTTTCCAAATATATCAAAAATTGTGGAAAAGCTAGCTGCCGAAACCACAATTTCTTCGTTACATTTCGAAATTACGTGCGATTTTTTTGCGAAGCATTCTGAATTCAATGGAAATACGAATAATTATAGATATCAAAAAGTTTTTACGTCAAAAAAAGTGAAATTTTTCGAGATAATTGAAACTTTTTGGAAACGGTTACACAAAAAATCACATATTTTTCGTAATTTTTCAAAATTATTAACCGCTTTTGTTGCAAAATGTTCATAATTTAATGGATATATGGTATATCTTAAATGCTGAGAAAAAATCCGCTCTAAAAACGTCTTTTTTTTCCAAGTATATCATAAATTGTGGGAAAGCTAGCTGCCGAAACCACAATTTCTTCGTTACATTTCGAAATAACGTGCGATTTTTTTGCGAAGCGTTTTGAATTCAATGGAAATACGAATAATCATAGACATCAAAAAGTTTTCACGTCAAAAAACGTGA
This sequence comes from Pachydiplax longipennis, assembly GCA_036926295.1. Taxonomy (NCBI): domain Eukaryota; kingdom Metazoa; phylum Arthropoda; class Insecta; order Odonata; family Libellulidae; genus Pachydiplax; species Pachydiplax longipennis. The sequence continues at coordinate 5,466,875 of JAVFKF010000044.1, read as the reverse complement.
AATTTATCGAGATAATTGAAAATTTTCGGAAACGGTTACACTAAAAATCAAATATTTTTCGTAATTTATCGAAATTTTCAACCGCTTTTGTTGCAAAACGTTCAGAATTTAATAGATTTATGGTATATCTTAAATGCTGAGAAAAAATCCGCTCAAAAAACGTCTTTTTTTTCCAAATATATCAAAAATTGTGGAAAAGCTAGCTGCCGAAACCACAATTTCTTCGTTACATTTCGAAATAACGTGCGATTTTTTTGCAAAGCGTTCTCAATTCAATGGAAATAGGAATAATCATAGATATCAAAAAGTTTTCACGTCAAAAAACGTGAAATGTTTCGAGATAATTGAAAATTTTCGGAAACGGTTACACTAAAAATCACATATTTTTCGTAATTTTTCGAAATTATCAACCGCTTTTGTTGCAAAACGTTCATAATTTGATAGATATATGGTATATCTTAAATGCTGAGAAAAAATCCGCTCAAAAAACGTCTTTTTTTTCCAAATATATCAAAAATTGCGGAAAGGCTAGCTGCCGAAACCACAATTTCTTCGTTACATTTCGAAATAACGTGCGATTTTTTTGCGAAGCGTTCTCAATTCAATGGAAATACGAATAATCATAGATATCAAAAAGTTTTCACGTCAAAAAACGTGAAATATTTCGAGATAATTGAAAATTTTCGGAAACGGTTACACTAAAAATCACATATTTTTCGTAATTTTTCGAAATTATCAACCGCTTTCGTTGCAAAACGTTCATAATTTGATAGGTTTATGGTATATCTTAAATGCTGACAAAAAATCCGCTCAAAAACCGTCTTTTTTTTCCAAATATATCAAAAATTGTGGAAAAGCTAGCTGCCGAAACCACAATTTCTTCGTTACATTTCGAAATCATGTGCGATTTTTTTGCGAAGCGTTCTGAATTCAATGGAAATACAAATAATCATAGATATCAAAAAGTTTTCACGTCAAAAAACGTGAAATTTTTCGAGATAATCGAAAATTTTCGGAAATGGTTACACTAAAAATCGGATATTTTTCGTAATTTTTCGAAATTGTCAACCGCTTTTGTTGCAAAACGTTCATAATTTAATAGATTTATGGTATATCTTAAATGCTGAGAAAAAATCCGCTCAAAAAACGTCTTTTTTTTCCAAATATATCAAAAATTGTGGAAAAGCTAGCTGCCGAAACCACAATTTCTTCGTTACATTTCGAAATAACGTGCGATTTTTTTGCAAAGCGTTCTCAATTCAATGGAAATACGAATAATCATAGATATCAAAAAGTTTTCACGTCAAAAAACGTGAAATGTTTCGAGATAATTGAAAATTTTCGGAAACGGTTACACTAAAAATCACATATTTTTCGTAATTTTTCGAAATTATCAACCGCTTTTGTTGCAAAACGTTCATAATTTGATAGATATATGGTATATCTTAAATGCTGAGAAAATATCCGCTCAAAAAACGTCTTTTTTTCCAAATATCTCAAAAATTGCGGAAAGGCTAGCTGCCGAAACCACAATTTCTTCGTTAAATTTCAAAATCATGTGCGATTTTTTTGCGAAACATTCTCAATTCAATGGAAATACGAATAATCATAGATATCAAAAAGTTTTCACGTCAAAAAACGTGAAATGTTTCGAGATAATCGAAAATTTTCGGAAACGGTTACACTAAAAATCAAATATTTTTCGTAATTTATCGAAATTGTCAACCGCTTTTGTTGCAAAACGTTCAGAATTTAATAGATTTATGGTATATCTTAAATGCTGAGAAAAAATCCGCTCAAAAACCGTCTTTTTTTTCCAAATATATCAAAAATTGTGGAAAAGCTAGCTGCCGAAACCACAATTTCTTCGTTACATTTCGAAATCATGTGCGATTTTTTTGCGAAGCGTTCTGAATTCAATGGAAATACGAATAATCATAGATATCAAAAAGTTTTCACGTCAAAAAACGTGAAATTTTTCGAGATACTCGAAAATTTTCGGAAACGGTTACACTAAAAATCGGATATTTTTCGTAATTTTTCGAAATTGTCAACCGCTTTTGTTGCAAAACGTTCATAATTTAATAGATTTATGGTTTATCTTAAATGCTGAGAAAAAATCCGCTGAAAAACCGTCTTTTTTTTCCAAATATATCAAAAATTGTGGAAAAGCTAGCTGCCGAAACCACAATTTCTTCGTTACATTTCGAAATAACGTGCGATTTTTTTGCAAAGCGTTCTCAATTCAATGGAAATACGAATAATCATAGATATCAAAAAGTTTTCACGTCAAAAAACGTGAAATTTTTCGAGATAATTAAATATTTTCGGAAATGGTTACACTAAAAATCACATATTTTTCGTAATATTTCGAAATTATCAACCGCTTTTGTTGCAAACGTTCATAGTTCGATAGATTTATGGTATATCTTAAATGCTGAGAAAAAAAGCCGCTCAAAAAACGTCTTTTTTTTCAAAATATATCAAAAATTGTGGAAAAGCTAGCTGCCGAAACCACAATTTCTTCGTTACATTTCGAAATTACGTGCGATTTTTTTGCAAAGCGTTCTCAATTCAATGGAAATACGAATAATCATAGATATCAAAAAGTTTTCACGTCAAAAAACGTGAAATTTTTCGAGATAATCGAAAATTTTCTAAAATGGTTACACAAAAAATCACATATTTTTCGTAATTTTTCGAAATTATCAACCGCTTTTGTTGCAAAACGTTCATAGTTCGATAGATTTATGGTATATCTTAAATGCTGAGAAAAAATCCGCTCAAAAAACGTCTTTTTTTTCCAAATATATCAAAAATTGCGGAAAGGCTAGCTCCAGAAACCACAATTTCTTCGTTACATTCCGAAATTATGTGCGATTTTTTTGCGAAGCGTTCTAAATTCAATGGAAATACGAATAATCATAGATATCAAAAAGTTTTCACGTCAAAAAACGTGAAATTTTTCGAGATAATCGAAAATTTTCTAAAACGGTTACACTAAAAATCACATATTTTTCGTAATTTTTCGAAATTATCAACCGCTTTTGTTGCAAAACGTTCATAATTTGATAGATTAATGGTATATCTTAAATGCTGAGAAAAAATCCGCTCAAAAAACGTCTTTTTTTTCCAAATATATCAAAAATTGTGGAAAAGCTAGCTGCCGAAACCACAATTTCTTCGTTACATTTCGAAATTACGTGCGGTTTTTTTGCTAAGCATTCTGAATTCAATAGAAATACGAATAATGATAGATATCAAAAATTTCACGTCAAAAAAAGTGAAATTTTTCGAGATAATTGAAAATTTTCGGAAACGGTTACACTAAAAATCACATATTTTTCGTTATTTTTCGAAATTATCAACCGCTTTTGTTGCAAAACGTTCATAGTTCGATAGATTTATGGTATATCTTAAATGCTGAGAAAAAGTCCGCTCAAAAAACGTCTTTTTTTTCCAAATATATCAAAAATTGCGGAAAGGCTAGCTCCCGAAACCACAATTTCTTCGATACATTTCGAAATTATGTGCGATTTTTTTGCGAAGCGTTCTCAATTCAATGGAAATACGAATAATCATAGATATCAAAAAGTTTTCACGTCAAAAAACGTGAAATGTTTCGAGATAATCGAAAATTTTCGGAAACGGTTACACTAAAAATCAAATATTTTTCGTAATTTATCGAAATTGTCAACCGCTTTTGTTGCAAAACGTTCAGAATTTAATAGATTTATGGTATATCTTAAATGCTGAGAAAAAATCCGCTGAAAAACCGTCTTTTTTTTCCAAATATATCAAAAATTGTGGAAAAGCTAGCTGCCGAAACCACAATTTCTTCGTTACATTTCGAAATCATGTGCGATTTTTTTGCGAAGCGTTCTGAATTCAATGGAAATACGAATAATCATAGATATCAAAAATTTTTCACGTCAAAAAACGTGAAATTTTTCGAGATACTCGAAAATTTTCGGAAACGGTTACACTAAAAATCAGATATTTTTCGTAATTTTTCGAAATTGTCAACCGCTTTTGTTGCAAAACGTTCATAATTTAATAGATTTATGGTATATCTTAAATGCTGAGAAAAAATCCGCTCAAAAAACGTTCTTTTTTTCCAAATATATCAAAAATTGCGGAAAGGCTAGCTGCCGAAACCACAATTTCTTCGTTACATTTCCAAATTACGTGCGATTTTTTTGCGAAGCGTTCCGAATTCAATGGAAATACGAATAATCATAGATATCAAACAGTTTTCACGTCAAAAAACGTGAAATTTTTCGAGATAATCGAAAATTTTCGGAAACGGTTACACTAAAAATCGGATATTATTCGTAATTTTTCAAAATTATTAACCGCTTTTGTTGCAAAACGTTCATAATTTAATTGATTTATGGTATATCTTAAATGCTGAGAAAAAATCCGCTCAAAAAACGTCTTTTTTTCCAAGTATATCATAAATTGCGGAAAGGCTAGCTGCCGAAACCACAATTTCTTCGTTACATTTTCAAATTATGTGCGATTTTTTTGCGAAGCGTTCTCAATTCAATGGAAATACGAATAATCATAGATATCAAAAAGTTTTCACGTCAAAAAAACGTGAAATTTTTCGAGATAATTGAAAATTTTCGGAAACGGTTACACTAAAAATCACATATTTTTCGTAATTTTTCGAAATTATCAACCGCTTTCGTTAAAAAACGTTCATAATTTGAGAGGTTTATGGTATATCTTAAATGCTGAGAAAAAATCCGCTCAAAAAACGTCTTTTTTTCCAAATATCTCAAAAATTGCGGAAAGGCTAGCTGCCGAAACCACAATTTCTTCGTTACATTTCAAAATCATGTGCGATTTTTTTGCGAAACGTTCTCAATTCAATGGAAATACGAATAATCATAGATATCAAAAAGTTTTCACGTCAAAAAACGTGAAATGTTTCGAGATAATCGAAAATTTTCGGAAACGGTTACACTAAAAATCAAATATTTTTCGTAATTTATCGAAATTGTCAACCGGTTTTGTTGCAAAACGTTCAGAATTTAATAGATTTATGGTATATCTTAAATGCTGAGAAAAAATCCGCTCAAAAACCGTCTTTTTTTCCAAATATATCAAAAATTGTGGAAAAGCTAGCTGCCGAAACCACAATTTCTTCGTTACATTTCGAAATCATGTGCGATTTTTTTGCGAAGCGTTCCGAATTCAATGGAAATACGAATAATCATAGATATCAAAAAGTTTTCACGTCAAAAAACGTGAAATTTTTCGAGATAATCGAAAATTTTCGGAAACGGTTACACTAAAAATCGGATATTTTTCGTAATTTTTCAAAATTATTAACCGCTTTTGTTGCAAAACGTTAATAATTTAATAGATTTATGGTATATCTTAAATGCTGAGAAAAAATGCGCTCAAAAAACGTCTTTTTTTTCCAAATATATCAAAAATTGTGGAAAAGCTAGCTCCAGAAACCACAATTTCTTCGTTACATTTCGAAATAACGTGCGATTTTTTTGCGAAGCGTTCTCAATTCAATGGAAATACGAATAATCATAGATATCAAAAAGTTTTCACGTCAAAAAACGTGAAATTTTTCGAGATAATTGAAAATTTTCGGAAACGGTTACACTAAAAATCACATATTTTTCGTAATTTTTCGAAATTATCAACCGCTTATGTTGCAAAACGTTCATAATTTGATAGATTTATGGTATATCTTAAATGCTGAGAAAAAATCCGCTCAAAAATCGTTCTTTTTTTCCAAATATATCAAAAATTGTGGAAAAGCTAGCTCCAGAAACCACAATTTCTTCGTTACATTTCGAAATAACGTGCGATTTTTTTGCGAAGCGTTCTCAATTCAATGGAAATACGAATAATCATAGATATCAAAAAGTTTTCACGTCAAAAAACGTGAAATGTTTCGAGATAATTGAAAATTTTCGGAAACGGTTACACTAAAAATCACATATTTTTCGTAATTTTTCGAAATTATCAACCGCTTTTGTTGCAAAACGTTCATAGTTCGATAGATTTATGGTATATCTTAAATGCTGAGAAAAAGTCCGCTCAAAAAACGTCTTTTTTTTCCAAATATATCAAAAATTGCGGAAAGGCTAGCTCCCGAAACCACAATTTCTTCGATACATTTCGAAATTATGTGCGATTTTTTTGCGAAGCGTTCTCAATTCAATGGAAATACGAATAATCATAGATATCAAAAAGTTTTCACGTCAAAAAACGTGAAATTTTTCGAGATAATCGAAATTTTTCGGAAACGGTTACACAAAAAATCACATATTTTTCGTAATTTTTCGAAATTGTCAACCGCTTTTGTTGCAAAACGTTCATAATTTAATAGATTTATGGTATATCTTAAATGCTGAGAAAAAATCCGCTCAAAAAACGTCTTTTTTTTCCAAATATATCAAAAATTGTGGAAAAGCTAGCTCCAGAAACCACAATTTCTTCGTTACATTTCGAAATAACGTGCGATTTTTTTGCGAAGCGTTCTCAATTCAATGGAAATACGAATAATCATAGAAATCAAAAAGTTTTCACGTCAAAAAACGTGAAATTTTTCGAGATAATTGAAAATTTTCGGAAACGGTTACACTAAAAATCACATATTTTTCGTAATTTTTCGAAATTATCAACCGCTTTTGTTGCAAAACGTTCATAATTTGATAGATTTATGGTATATCTTAAATGCTGAGAAAAAATCCGCTCAAAAATCGTTCTTTTTTTCCAAATATATCAAAAATTGCGGAAAGGCTAGCTGCCGAAACCACAATTTCTTCGTTACATTTTCAAATTATGTGCGATATTTTTGCGAAGCGTTCTCAATTCAATGAAAATACGAAAAATCATAGATATCAAAAAGTTTTCACGTCAAAAAACGTGAAATTTTTCGAGATAATCGAAAATTTTCGGAAATGGTTACACTAAAAATCAGATATTTTTCGTAATTTTTCGAAATTGTGAACCGCTTTTGTTGCAAAACGTTCATAATTTAATAGATTTATGGTATATCTTAAATGCTGAGAAAAAATCCGCTCAAAAAACATCTTTTTTTTCCAAATATATCAAAAATTGTGGAAAAGCTAGCTCCAGAAACCACAATTTCTTCGTTACATTTCGAAATAACGTGCGATTTTTTTGCGAAGCGTTCTCAATTCAATGGAAATACGAATAATCATAGATATCAAAAAGTTTTCACGTCAAAAAACGTGAAATGTTTCGAGATAATTGAAAATTTTCGGAAACAGTTACACTAAAAATCACATATTTTTCGTAATTTTTCGAAATTATCAACCGCTTTTGTTGCAAAACGTTCATAATTTAATAGATTTATGGTATATCTTAAATGCTGAGAAAAAATCCGCTCAAAAAACATCTTTTTTTTCCAAATATATCAAAAATTGTGGAAAAGCTAGCTGCCGAAACCACAATTTCTTCGTTACATTTCGAAATAACGTGCGATTTTTTTTCGAAGCGTTCTCAATTCAATGGAAATACGAATAATCATAGATATCAAAAAGTTTTCACGTCAAAAACCGTGAAATTTTTCGAGATAATTCAATATTTTCAGAAACGGTTACACTAAATTCACATATTTTTCGTAATTTTTCGAAATTATTAACCGCTTTTGTTGCAAAATGTTCATAATTTAATGGATATATGGTATATCTTAAATGCTGAGAAAAAATCCGCTCAAAAAACGTCTTTTTTTTCCAAGTATATCATAAATTGTGGTAAAGCTAGCTGCCGAAACCAAAATTTCTTCGTTACATTTCGAAATAACGTGCGATTTTTTTGCAAAGCGTTCTCAATTCAATGGAAATACGAATAATCATAGATATCAAAAAATTTTCACGTCAAAAAACGTGAAATGTTTCGAGATAATTGAAAATTTTCGGAAACGGTTACACTAAAAATCACATATTTTTCGTAATTTTTCGAAATTATCAACCGCTTTTGTTGCAAAACGTTCATAATTTGATAGATTTATGGTATATCTTAAATGCTGAGAAAAAATCCGCTCAAAAAACGTTCTTCTTTTCCAAATATATCAAAAATTGCGGAAAGGCTAGCTGCCGAAACCACAATTTCTTCGTTACATTTCCAAATTATGTGCGATTTTTTTGCGAAGCGTTCTCAATTCAATGAAAATACGAATAATCATAGATATCAAAAAGTTTTCACGTCAAAAAACGTGAAATTTTTCGAGATAATCGAAAATTTTCGGAAATGGTTACACTAAAAATCAGATATTTTTCGTAATTTTTCGAAATTGTGAACCGCTCTTGTTGCAAAACGTTCATAATTTAATAGATTTATGGTATATCTTAAATGCTGAGAAAAAATCCGCTCAAAAACCGAATTTTTTTTCCAAATATATCAAAAATTGTGGAAAAGCTAGCTGCCGAAACCACAATTTCTTCGTTACATTTCGAAATAACGTGCGATTTTTTTGCGAAGCGTTCTCAATTCAATGGAAATACGAATAATCATAGATATCAAAAAGTTTTCATGTCAAAAAACGTGAAATTTTTCGAGATAATTGAAAATTTTCGGAAACGGTTACACTAAAAATCACATATTTTTCGTAATTTTTCGAAATTATCAACCGCTTTCGTTGCAAAACGTTCATAATTTGATAGGTTTATGGTATATCTTAAATGCTGAGAAAAAATCCGCTCAAAAAACGTCTTTTTTTCCAAATATCTCAAAAATTGCGGAAAGGCTAGCTGCCGAAACCACAATTTCTTCGTTACATTTCATAATCATGTGCGATTTTTTTGCGAAACGTTCTCAATTCAATGGAAATACGAATAATCATAGATATCAAAAAGTTTTCACGTCAAAAAACGTGAAATGTTTCGAGATAATCGAAAATTTTCGGAAACGGTTACACTAAAAATCAAATATTTTTCGTAATTTATCGAAATTGTCAACCGCTTTTGTTGCAAAACGTTCAGAATTTAATAGATTTATGGTATATCTTAAATACTGAGAAAAAATCCGCTCAAAAACCGTCTTTTTTTCCAAATATATCAAAAATTGTGGAAAAGCTAGCTGCCGAAACCAAAATTTCTTCGTTACATTTCGAAATCATGTGCGATTTTTTTGCAAAGCGTTCCGAATTCAATGGAAATACGAATAATCATAGATATCAAAAAGTTTTCACGTCAAAAAACGTGAAATTTTTCGAGATAATCGAAAATTTTCGGAAACGGTTACACTAAAAATCGGATATTTTTCGTAATTTTTCAAAATTATTAACCGCTTTTGTTGCAAAACGTTCATAATTTAATAGATTTATGGTATATCTTAAATGCTGAGAAAAAATCCGCTCAAAAACGTCTTTTTTTTCCAAGTATATCATAAATTGCGGGATAGCTAGCTGCCGAAACCAGAATTTCTTCGTTACATTTCGAAATAACGTGCGATTTTTTTGCGAAGCGTTCTCAATTCAATGGAAATACGAATAATCATAGACATCAAAAAGTTTTCACGTCAAAAAACGTGAAATGTTTCGAGATAATTGAAAATTTTCGGAAACGGTTACACTAAAAATCACATATTTTTCGTAATTTTTCGAAATTGTCAACCGCTTTTGTTGCAAAACGTTCATAATTTGATAGATTTATGGTATATCTTAAATGCTGAGAAAAAATCCGCCTAAAAAACGTCTTTTTTTTCCAAATATATCAAAAATTGCGGAAAGGCTAGCTGCCGAAACCACAATTTCTTCGTTACATTTCGAAATTACGTGCGATTTTTTTGCGAAGCATTCTGAATTCAATGAAAATACGAATAATCATAGATATCAAAAAGTTTTTACGTCAAAAAAAGTGAAATTTTTCGAGATAATTAAAACTTTTTGGAAACGGTTACACAAAAAATCACATATTTTTCGTAATTTTTCAAAATTATTAACCGCTTTTGTTGCAAAACGTTCATAATTTAATAGATTTATGGTATATCTTAAATGCTGAGAAAAAATCCGCTCAAAAACGTCTTTTTTTTCCAAGTATATCATAAATTGCGGGAAAGCTAGCTGCCGAAACCACAATTTCTTCGTTACATTTCGAAATAACGTGCGATTTATTTGCGAAGCGTTCTGAATTCAATGGAAATACGAATAATCATAGATATCAAAAAGTTTTCACGTCAAAAAACGTGAAATTTATCGAGATAATCGAAAATTTTCGGAAATGGTAACACTAAAAATCGGATATTTTTCGTAATTTTTCGAAATTGTCAACCGCTTTTGTTGCAAAACGTTCATAATTTAATAGATTTATGGTATATCTTAAATGCTGAGAAAAAATCCGCTCAAAAAACGTCTTTTTTTTCCAAATATATCAAAAATTGTGGAAAAGCTAGCTGCCGAAACCACAATTTCTTCGTTACATTTCCAAATTACGTGCGATTTTTTTGCGAAGCATTCTGAATTCAATGAAAATACGAATAATCATAGATATCAAAAAGTTTTTACGTCAAAAAAAGTGAAATTTTTCGAGATAATTGAAACTTTTTGGAAACGGTTACACAAAAAATCACATATTTTTCGTAATTTTTCAAAATTATTAACCGCTTTTGTTGCAAAACGTTCATAATTTAATAGATTTATGGTATATCTTAAATACTGAGAAAAAATCCGCTCAAAAACCGTCTTTTTTTCCAAATATATCAAAAATTGTGGAAAAGCTAGCTGCCGAAACCAAAATTTCTTCGTTACATTTCGAAATCATGTGCGATTTTTTTGCGAAGCGCTCCGAATTCAATGGAAATACGAATAATCATAGATATCAAAAAGTTTTCACGTCAAAAAACGTGAAATTTTTCGAGATAATCGACAATTTTCGGAAATGGTTACACTAAAAATCAGATATTTTTCGAAATTTTTCGAAATTGTCAACCGCTTTTGTTGCAAAACGTTCATAATTTAATAGATTTATGGTATATCTTAAATGCTGAGAAAAAATCCGCTCAAAAAACATCTTTTTTTCCCAAATATATCAAAAATTGTGGAAAAGCTAGCTCCAGAAACCACAATTTCTTCGTTACATTTCGAAATAACGTGCGATTTTTTTGCGAAGCGTTCTCAATTCAATGGAAATACGAATAATCATAGATATCAAAAAGTTTTCACGTCAAAAAACGTGAAATTTTTCGAGATAATTGAAAATTTTCGGAAACGGTTACACTAAAAATCACATATTTTTCGTAATTTTTCGAAATTATCAACCGCTTTCGTTGCAAAACGTTCATAATTTGAGAGGTTTATGGTATGTCTTAAATGCTGAGAAAAAATATGCTCAAAAAACGTCTTTTTTTCCAAATATATCAAAAATTGCGGAAAGGCTAGCTGCCGAAACCACAATTTCTTCGTTACATTTCAAAATCATGTGCGATTTTTTTGCGAAACGTTCTCAATTCAATGGAAATACGAATAATCATAGATATCAAAAAGTTTTCACATCAAAAAACGTGAAATGTTTCGAGATAATCGAAAATTTTCGGAAACGGTTACACTAAAAATCAAATATTTTTCGTAATTTATCGAAATTGTCAACCGGTTTTGTTGCAAAACGTTCAGAATTTAATAGATTTATGGTATATCTTAAATGCTGAGAAAAAATCCGCTCAAAAACCGTCTTTTTTTTCCAAATATATCAAAAATTGTGGAAAAGCTAGCTGCCGAAACCACAATTTCTTCGTTACATTTCGAAATCATGTGCGATTTTTTTGCGAAGCGTTCTGAATTCAATGGAAATACGAATAATCATAGATATCAAAAAGTTTTCACGTCAAAAAACGTGAAATTTTTCGAGATAATCGAAAATTTTCGGAAATGGTTACACTGAAAATCGGATATTTTTCGTAATTTTTCGAAATTGTCAACCGCTTTTGTTGCAAAACGTTCATAATTTAATAGATTTATGGTATATCTTAAATGCTGAGAAAAAATCCGCTCAAAAAACGTCTTTTTTTTCCAAATATATAAAAAATTGTGGAAAAGCTAGCTGCCGAAACCACAATTTCTTCGTTACATTTCGAAATAACGTGCGATTTTTTTGCAAAGCGTTCTCAATTCAATGGAAATACGAAAAATCATAGATATCAAAAAGTTTTCACGTCAAAAAACGTGAAATGTTTCGAGATAATTGAAAATTTTCGGAAACGGTTACACTAAAAATCACATATTTTTCGTAATTTTTCGAAATTATCAACCGCTTTTGTTGCAAAACGTTCATAATTTGATAGATTTATGGTATATCTTAAATGCTGAGAAAAAATCCGCTCAAAAAACGTTCTTTTTTTCCAAATATATCAAAAATTGCGGAAAGGCTAGCTGCCGAAACCACAATTTCTTCGTTACATTTCCAAATTATGTGCGATTTTTTTGCGAAGCGTTCTCAATTCAATGAAAATACGAATAATCATAGATATCAAAAAGTTTTCACGTCAAAAAACGTGAAATTTTTCGAGATAATCGAAAATTTTCGGAAGTGGTTACACTAAAAATCAGATATTTTTCGAAATTTTTCGAAATTGTCAACCGCTTTTGTTGCAAAACGTTCATAATTTAATAGATTTATGGTATATCTTAAATGCTGAGAAAAAATCCGCTCAAAAAACATCTTTTTTTCCAAATATATCAAAAATTGTGGAAAAGCTAGCTGCCGAAACCACAATTTCTTCGTTACATTTCGAAATAACGTGCGATTTTTTTGCGAAGCGTTCTCAATTCAATGGAAATACGAATAATCATAGATATCAAAAAGTTTTCACGTCAAAAAACGTGAAATTTTTCGAGATAATTGAAAATTTTCGGAAATGGTTACACTAAAAATCACATATTTTTCGTAATTTTTCGAAATTATCAACCGCTTTTGTTCCAAACGTTCAGAATTTAATAGATTTATGGTATATCTTAAATGCTGAGAAAAAGTCCGCTCAAAAAACGTCTTTTTTTTCCAAATATATCAAAAATTGTGGAAAAGCTAGCTGCCGAAACCACAATTTCTTCGTTACATTTCGAAATCATGTGCGATTTTTTTGCGAAGCGTTCTGAATTCAATGATCATACGAATAATCATAGATATCAAAAAGTTTTCACGTGAAAAAACGTGAAATTTTTCGAGATAATCGAAAATTTTCGGAAATGGTAACACTAAAAATCGGATATTTTTCGTAATTTTTCGAAATTGTCAACCGCTTTTGTTGCAAAACGTTCATAATTTAATAGATTTATGGTATATCTTAAATGCTGAGAAAAAATCCGCTCAAAAAACGTCTTTTTTTTCCAAATATATCAAAAATTGTGGAAAAGCTAGCTGCCGAAACCACAATTTCTTCGTTACATTTCGAAATAACGTGCGATTTTTTGCGAAGCGTTCTAAATTCAATGGAAATACGAATAATCATAGATATCAAAAAGTTTTCACGTCAAAAAACGTGAAATTATTCGAGATAATTGAAAATTTTCGGAAACGGTTACACTAAAAATCACATATTTTTCGTAATTTTTCGAAATTATCAACCGCTTTTGTTGCAAAACGTTCATAATTTGATAGATTTATGGTATATCTTAAATGCTGAGAAAAAATCCGCTCAAAAAACGTCTTTTTTTTCCAAATATATCAAAAATTGTGGAAAAGTTAGATGCCGAAACCACAATTTCTTCGTTACATTTCGAAATTACGTGCGATTTTTTTGCGAAGCATTCTGAATTCAATGGAAATACGAATAATTATAGATATAAAAAGTTTTCACGTCAAAAAAAGTGAAATTTTTCGATATAATTGAAACTTTTTGGAAACGGTTACACAAAAAATCACATATTTTTCGTAATTTTTCGAAATTATTAACCGCTTTTGTTGCAAAATGTTCATAATTTAATAGATTTATGGCATATCTTAAATGCTGAGAAAAAATCCGCTCAAAAAACATCTTTTTTTTCCAAATATATCAAAAATTGTGGAAAAGCTAGCTGCCGAAACCACAATTTCTTCGTTACATTTCGAAATAAGGTGAGATTTTTTTGCGAAGCGTTCTCAATTCAATGGAAATACGAATTATCATAGATATCAAAAAGTTTTCACGTCAAAAAACGTGAAATTTTTCGAGATAATTGAAAATTTTCGGAAACGGTTACACTAAAAATCATATATTTTTCGTAATTTTTCGAAATTATCAACCGCTTTTTTTGCAAAACGTTCATAATTTGATAGATTTATGGTATATCTTAAATGCTGAGAAAAAATCCGCTCAAAAAACGTTCTTTTTTTCCAAATATATCAAAAATTGTGGAAAGGCTAGCTGCCGAAACCAAAATTTCTTCGTTACATTTCCAAATTATGTGCGATTTTTTTGCGAAGCGTTCTCAATTCAATGAAAATACGAATAATCATAGATATCAAAAAGTTTTCACGTCAAAAAACGTGAAATTTTTCGAGATAATCGAAAATTTTCGGAAATGGTTACACTAAAAATCAGATATTTTTCGAAATTTTTCGAAATTGTCAACCGCTTTTGTTGCAAAACGTTCATAATTTAATAGATTTATGGTATATCTTAAATGCTGAGAAAAAATCCGCTCAAAAAACATCTTTTTTTTCCAAATATATCAAAAATTGTGGAAAAGCTAGCTGCCGAAACCACAATTTCTTCGTTACATTTCGAAATAACGTGCGATTTTTTTGCGAAGCGTTCTCAATTCAATGGAAATACGAATAATCATAGATATCAAAAAGTTTTCACGTCAAAAAACGTGAAATTTTTCGAGATAATTGAAAATTTTCGGAAACGGTTACACTAAAAATCACATATTTTTCGTAATTTTTCGAAATTATCAACCGCTTTTGTTGCAAAACGTTCAGAATTTAATAGATTTATGGTATATCTTAAATGCTGAGAAAAAATCCGCTCAAAAACCGTCTTTTTTTTCCAAATATATCAAAAATTGTGGAAAAGCTAGCTGCCGAAACCACAATTTCTTCGTTACATTTCGAAATCATGTGCGATTTTTTTGCGAAGCGTTCTGAATTCAATGGAAATACGAATAATCATAGATATCAAAAAGTTTTCACGTCAAAAAACGTGAAATTTATCGAGATAATCGAAAATTTTCGGAAATGGTTACACTAAAAATCACATATTTTTCGTAATTTTTCGAAATTGTCAACCGCTTTTGTTGCAAAACGTTCATAATTTAATAGATTTATGGTATATCTTAAATGCTGAGAAAAAATCCGCTCAAGAAACGTCTTTTTTTTCCAAATATATCAAAAATTGTGGAAAAGCTAGCTGCCGAAACCACAATTTCTTCGTTACATTTCGAAATAACGTGCGATTTTTTTGCGAAGCGTTCTGAATTCAATGGAAATACGAATAATCATAGATATCAAAAAGTTTTCACGTCAAAAAACGTGAAATTTATCGAGATAATCGAAAATTTTCGGAAATGGTAACACTAAAAATCGGATATTTTTCGTAATTTTTCGAAATTGTCAACCGCTTTTGTTGCAAAACGTTCATAATTTAATAGATTTATGGTATATCTTAAATGCTGAGAAAAAATCCGCTCAAAAAACGTCTTTTTTTTCCAAATATATCAAAAATTGTGGAAAAGCTAGCTGCCGAAACCACAATTTCTTCGTTACATTTACAAATTACGTGCGATTTTTTTGCGAAGCATTCTGAATTCAATGAAAATACGAATAATCATAGATATCAAAAAGTTTTTACGTCAAAAAAAGTGAAATTTTTCGAGATAATTGAAACTTTTTGGAAACGGTTACACAAAAAATCACATATTTTTCGTAATTTTTCAAAATTATTAACCGCTTTAGTTGCAAAACGTTCATAATTTAATAGATTTATGGTATATCTTAAATACTGAGAAAAAATCCGCTCAAAAACCGTCTTTTTTTCCAAATATATCAAAAATTGTGGAAAAGCTAGCTGCCGAAACCACAATTTCTTCGTTACATTTCGGAATCATGTGCGATTTTTTTGCGAAGCGTTCCGAATTCAATGGAAATACGAATAATCATAGATATCAAAAAGTTTTCACGTCAAAAAACGTGAAATTTTTCGAGATAATCGAAAATTTTCGGAAATGGTTACACTAAAAATCAGATATTTTTCGAAATTTTTCGAAATTGTCAACCGCTTTTGTTGCAAAACGTTCATAATTTAATAGATTTATGGTATATCTTAAATGCTGAGAAAAAATCCGCTCAAAAAACATCTTTTTTTCCCAAATATATCAAAAATTGTGGAAAAGCTAGCTCCAGAAACCACAATTTCTTCGTTACATTTCGAAATAACGTGCGATTTTTTTGCGAAGCGTTCTCAATTCAATGGAAATACGAGTAATCATAGATATCAAAAAGTTTTCACGTCAAAAAACGTGAAATGTTTCGAGATAATTGAAAATTTTCGGAAACGGTTACACTAAAAATCACATATTTTTCGTAATTTTTCGAAATTATCAACCGCTTTCGTTGCAAAACGTTCATAATTTGAGAGGTTTATGGTATGTCTTAAATGCTGAGAAAAAATATGCTCAAAAAACGTCTTTTTTTCCAAATATCTCAAAAATTGCGGAAAGGCTAGCTGCCGAAACCACAATTTCTTCGTTACATTTCAAAATCATGTGCGATTTTTTTGCGAAACGTTCTCAATTCAATGGAAATACGAATAATCATAGATATCAAAAAGTTTTCACATCAAAAAACGTGAAATGTTTCGAGATAATCGAAAATTTTCGGAAACGGTTACACTAAAAATCAAATATTTTTCGTAATTTATGGAAATTGTCAACCGGTTTTGTTGCAAAACGTTCAGAATTTAATAGATTTATGGTATATCTTAAATGCTGAGAAAAAATCCGCTTAAAAAACCGTCTTTTTTTTCCAAATATATCAAAAATTGTGGAAAAGCTAGCTGCCGAAACCACAATTTCTTCGTTACATTTCGAAATCATGTGCGATTTTTTTGCGAAGCGTTCTGAATTCAATGGAAATACGAATAATCATAGATATCAAAAAGTTTTCACGTCAAAAAACGTGAAATTTTTCGAGATAATCGAAAATTTTCGGAAATGGTTACACTAAAAATCGGATATTTTTCGTAATTTTTCGAAATTGTCAACCGCTTTTGTTGCAAAACGTTCATAATTTAATAGATTTATGGTATATCATAAATGCTGAGAAAAAATCCGCTCAAAAAACGTCTTTTTTTTCCAAATATATAAAAAATTGTGGAAAAGCTAGCTGCCGAAACCACAATTTCTTCGTTACATTTCGAAATAACGTGCGATTTTTTTGCAAAGCGTTCTCAATTCAATGGAAATACGAAAAATCATAGATATCAAAAAGTTTTCACGTCAAAAAACGTGAAATGTTTCGAGATAATTGAAAATTTTCGGAAACGGTTACACTATAAATCACATATTTTTCGTAATTTTTCGAAATTATCAACCGCTTTTGTTGCAAAACGTTCATAATTTGATAGATTTATGGTATATCTTAAATGCTGAGAAAAAATCCGCTCAAAAAACGTTCTTTTTTTCCAATTATATCAAAAATTGCGGAAAGGCTAGCTGCCGAAACCACAATTTCTTCGTTACATTTCCAAATTATGTGCGATTTTTTTGCGAAGCGTTCTCAATTCAATGAAAATACGAATAATCATAGATATCAAAAAGTTTTCACGTCAAAAAACGTGAAATTTTTCGAGATAATCGAAAATTTTCGGAAGTGGTTACACTAAAAATCAGATATTTTTCGAAATTTTTCGAAATTGTCAACCGCTTTTGTTGCAAAACGTTCATAATTTAATAGATTTATGGTATATCTTAAATGCTGAGAAAAAATCCGCTCAAAAAACATCTTTTTTTCCAAATATATCAAAAATTGTGGAAAAGCTAGCTGCCGAAACCACAATTTCTTCGTTACATTTCGAAATAACGTGCGATTTTTTTGCGAAGCGTTCTCAATTCAATGGAAATACGAATAATCATAGATATCAAAAAGTTTTCACGTCAAAAAACGTGAAATTTTTCGAGATAATTGAAAATTTTCGGAAACGGTTACACTAAAAATCACATATTTTTCGTAATTTTTCGAAATTATCAACCGCTTTTGTTCCAAACGTTCAGAATTTAATAGATTTATGGTATATCTTAAATGCTGAGAAAAATTCCGCTCAAAAACCGTCTTTTTTTTCCAAATATATCAAAAATTGTGGAAAAGCTAGCTGCCGAAACCACAATTTCTTCGTTACATTTCGAAATCATGTGCGATTTTTTTGCGAAGCGTTCTGAATTCAATGATCATACGAATAATCATAGATATCAAAAAGTTTTCACGTCAAAAAACGTGAAATTTTTCGAGATAATCGAAAATTTTCGGAAATGGTAACACTAAAAATCGGATATTTTTCGTAATTTTTCGAAATTGTCAACCGCTTTTGTTGCAAAACGTTCATAATTTAATAGATTTATGGTATATCTTAAATGCTGAGAAAAAATCCGCTCAAAAAACGTCTTTTTTTTCCAAATATATAAAAAATTGTGGAAAAGCTAGCTGCCGAAACCACAATTTCTTCGTTACATTTCGAAATAACGTGCGATTTTTTGCGAAGCGTTCTAAATTCAATGGAAATACGAATAATCATAGATATCAAAAAGTTTTCACGTCAAAAAACGTGAAATTATTCGAGATAATTGAAAATTTTCGGAAACGGTTACACTAAAAATCACATATTTTTCGTAATTTTTCGAAATTATCAACCGCTTTTGTTGCAAAACGTTCATAATTTGATAGATTTATGGTATATCTTAAATGCTGAGAAAAAATCCGCTCAAAAAACGTCTTTTTTTTCCAAATATATCAAAAATTGTGGAAAAGTTAGATGCCGAAACCACAATTTCTTCGTTACATTTCGAAATTACGTGCGATTTTTTTGCGAAGCATTCTGAATTCAATGGAAATACGAATAATTATAGATATAAAAAGTTTTCACGTCAAAAAAAGTGAAATTTTTCGATATAATTGAAACTTTTTGGAAACGGTTACACAAAAAATCACATATTTTTCGTAATTTTTCGAAATTATTAACCGCTTTTGTTGCAAAATGTTCATAATTTAATAGATTTATGGCATATCTTAAATGCTGAGAAAAAATCCGCTCAAAAAACATCTTTTTTTTCCAAATATATCAAAAATTGTGGAAAAGCTAGCTGCCGAAACCACAATTTCTTCGTTACATTTCGAAATAAGGTGAGATTTTTTTGCGAAGCGTTCTCAATTCAATGGAAATACGAATTATCATAGATATCAAAAAGTTTTCACGTCAAAAAACGTGAAATTTTTCGAGATAATTGAAAATTTTCGGAAACGGTTACACTAAAAATCACATATTTTTCGTAATTTTTCGAAATTATCAACCGCTTTTGTTGCAAAACGTTCATAATTTGATAGATTTATGGTATATCTTAAATGCTGAGAAAAAATCCGCTCAAAAAACGTTCTTTTTTTCCAAATATATCAAAAATTGCGGAAAGGCTAGCTGCCGAAACCAAAATTTCTTCGATACATTTCCAAATTATGTGCGATTTTTTTGCGAAGCGTTCTCAATTCAATGAAAATACGAATAATCATAGATATCAAAAAGTTTTCACGTCTAAAAACGTGAAATTTTTCGAGATAATCGAAAATTTTCGGAAATGGTTACACTAATAATCAGATATTTTTCGAAATTTTTCGAAATTGTCAACCGCTTTTGTTGCAAAACGTTCATAATTTAATAGATTTAAGGTATATCTTAAATGCTGAGAAAAAATCCGCTCAAAAAACATCTTTTTTTCCAAATATATCAAAAATTGTGGAAAAGCTAGCTGCCGAAACCACAATTTCTTCGTTACATTTCGAAATAACGTGCGATTTTTTTGCGAAGCGTTCTCAATTCAATGGAAATACGAATAATCATAGATATCAAAAAGTTTTCACGTCAAAAAACGTGAAATTTTTCGAGATAATTGAAAATTTTCGGAAACGGTTACACTAAAAATCACATATTTTTCGTAATTTTTCGAAATTATCAACCGCTTTTGTTCCAAACGTTCAGAATTTAATAGATTTATGGTATATCTTAAATGCTGAGAAAAAATCCGCTCAAAAACCGTCTTTTTTTTCCAAATATATCAAAAATTGTGGAAAAGCTAGCTGCCGAAACCACAATTTCTTCGTTACATTTCGAAATCATGTGCGATTTTTTTGCGAAGCGTTCTGAATTCAATGGAAATACGAATAATCATAGATATCAAAAAGTTTTCACGTCAAAAAACGTGAAATTTATCGAGATAATCGAAAATTTTCGGAAATGGTTACACTAAAAATCACATATTTTTCGTAATTTTTCGAAATTGTCAACCGCTTTTGTTGCAAAACGTTCATAATTTAATAGATTTATGGTATATCTTAAATGCTGAGAAAAAATCCGCTCAAGAAACGTCTTTTTTTTCCAAATATATCAAAAATTGTGGAAAAGCTAGCTGCCGAAACCACAATTTCTTCGTTACATTTCGAAATTACGTGCGATTTTTTTGCGAAGCGTTCTGAATTCAATGGAAATACGAATAATCATAGATATCAAAAAGTTTTCACGTCAAAAAACGTGAAATTTTTCGAGATAATCGAAAATTTTCTAAAATGGTTACACTAAAAATCACATATTTTTCGTAATTTTTCGAAATTATCAACCGCTTTTGTTGCAAAACGTTCATAGTTCGATAGATTTATGGTATATCTTAAATGCTGAGAAAAAATCCGCTCAAAAAACGTCTTTTTTTTCCAAATATATCAAAAATTGTGGAAAAGCTAGCTGCCGAAACCACAATTTCTTCGTTACATTTCGAAATCATTTGCGATTTTTTTGCGAAGCGTTCTGAATTCAATGGAAATACGAATAATCATAGATATCAAAAAGTTTTCACGTCAAAAAACGTGAAATTTTTCGAGATACTCGAAAATTTTCGGAAACGGTTACACTAAAAATCGGATATTTTTCGTAATTTTTCGAAATTGTCAACCGCTTTTGTTGCAAAACGTTCATAATTTAATAGATTTATGGTATATCTTAAATGCTGAGAAAAAATCCGCTCAAAAAACGTTCTTTTTTTCCAAATATATCAAAAATTGCGGAAAGGCTAGCTGCCGAAACCACAATTTCTTCGTTACATTTCCAAATTACGTGCGATTTTTTTGCGAAGCATTCTGAATTCAATGAAAATACGAATAATCATAGATATCAAAAAGTTTTTACGTCAAAAAAAGTGAAATTTTTCGAGATAATTGAAACTTTTTGGAAACGGTTACACAAAAAATCACATATTTTTCGTAATTTTTCAAAATTATTAACCGCTTTTGTTGCAAAATGTTCATAATTTAATAGATTTATGGTATATCTTAAATGCTGAGAAAAAATCCGCTCAAAAAACGTCTTTTTTTTCCAAGTATATCATAAATTGTGGGAAAGCTAGCTGCCGAAACCACAATTTCTTCGTTACATTTCGAAATAACGTGCGATTTTTTTGCGAAGCGTTCTGAATTCAATGGAAATACGAATAATCATAGACATCAAAAAGTTTTCACGTCAAAAAACGTGAAATTTATCGAGATAATCGAAAATTTTCGGAAACGGTTACATTAAAAATCACATATTTTTCGTAATTTTTCGAAATTGTCAACCGCTTTTGTTGCAAAACGTTCATAATTTAATAGATTTATGGTATATCTTAAATGCTGAGAAAAAATCCGCTCAAAAAACGTCTTTTTTTTCCAAATATATCAAAAATTGTGGAAAAGCTAGCTCCAGAAACCACAATTTCTTCGTTACATTTCGAAATAACGTGCGATTTTTTTGCGAAGCGTTCTCAATTCAATGGAAATACGAATAATCATAGATATCAAAAAGTTTTCACGTCAAAAAACGTGAAATGTTTCGAGATAATTGAAAATTTTCGGAAACGGTTACACTAAAAATCACATATTTTTCGTAATTTTTCGAAATTATCAACCGCTTATGTTGCAAAACGTTCATAATTTGATAGATTTATGGTATATCTTAAATGCTGAGAAAAAATCCGCTCAAAAATCGTTCTTTTTTTCCAAATATATCAAAAATTGCGGAAAGGCTAGCTGCCGAAACCACAATTTCTTCGTTACATTTTCAAATTATGTGCGATTTTTTTGCGAAGCGTTCTCAATTCAATGAAAATACGAAAAATCATAGATATCAAAAAGTTTTCACGTCAAAAAACGTGAAATTTTTCGAGATAATCGAAAATTTTCGGAAATGGTTACACTAAAAATCAGATATTTTTCGTAATTTTTCGAAATTGTGAACCGCTTTTGTTGCAAAACGTTCATAATTTAATAGATTTATGGTATATCTTAAATGCTGAGAAAAAATCCGCTCAAAAACATCTTTTTTTTCCAAATATATGAAAAATTGTGGAAAAGCTAGCTCCAGAAACCACAATTTCTTCGTTACATTTCGAAATAACGTGCGATTTTTTTGCGAAGCGTTCTCAATTCAATGGAAATACGAATAATCATAGATATCAAAAAGTTTTCACGTCAAAAAACGTGAAATGTTTCGAGATAATTGAAAATTTTCGGAAACGGTTACACTAAAAATCACATATTTTTCGTAATTTTTCGAAATTATCAACCGCTTTTGTTGCAAAACGTTCATAGTTCGATAGATTTATGGTATATCTTAAATGCTGAGAAAAAGTCCGCTCAAAAAACGTCTTTTTTTTCCAAATATATCAAAAATTGCGGAAAGGCTAGCTCCCGAAACCACAATTTCTTCGATACATTTCGAAATTATGTGCGATTTTTTTGCGAAGCGTTCTCAATTCAATGGAAATACGAATAATCATAGATATCAAAAAGTTTTCACGTCAAAAAACGTGAAATTTTTCGAGATAATCGAAATTTTTCGGAAACGGTTACACTAAAAATCACATATTTATCGTAATTTTTCGAAATTGTCAACCGCTTTTGTTGCAAAACGTTCAGAATTTAATAGATTTATGGTATATCTTAAATGCTGAGAAAAAATCCGCTCAAAAACCGTCTTTTTTTCCAAATATATC
The DNA here is from genome assembly GCA_036926295.1 of Pachydiplax longipennis. Classification (NCBI taxonomy): domain Eukaryota; kingdom Metazoa; phylum Arthropoda; class Insecta; order Odonata; family Libellulidae; genus Pachydiplax; species Pachydiplax longipennis. The sequence goes on along the minus strand of JAVFKF010000044.1, from coordinate 5,443,687 downwards.
AAAAATTGTGGAAAAGCTAGCTGCCGAAACCACAATTTCTTCGTTACATTTCGAAATCATGTGCGATTTTTTTGCGAAGCGTTCCGAATTCAATGGAAATACGAATAATCATAGATATCAAAAAGTTTTCACGTCAAAAAACGTGAAATTTATCGAGATAATCGAAAATTTTCGGAAACGGTTACATTAAAAATCACATATTTTTCGTAATTTTTCGAAATTGTCAACCGCTTTTGTTGCAAAATGTTCATAATTTAATGGATATATGGTATATCTTAAATGCTGAGAAAAAATCCGCTCAAAAAACGTCTTTTTTTTCCAAGTATATCATAAGTTGTGGGAAAGCTAGCTGCCGAAACCACAATTTCTTCGTTACATTTCGAAATAACGTGCGATTTTTTTGCGAAGCGTTCTGAATTCAATGGAAATACGAATAATCATAGATATCAAAATGTTTTCACGTCAAAAAACGTGAAATTTATCGAGATAATCGAAAATTTTCGGAAACGGTTACATTAAAAATCAGATATTTTTCGTAATTTTTCGAAATTCTGAACCGCTCTTGTTGCAAAACGTTCATAATTTAATAGATTTATGGTATATCTTAAATGCTGAGAAAAAATCCGCTCAAAAACCGTCTTTTTTTTCCAAATATATCAAAAATTGTGGAAAAGCTAGCTGCCGAAACCACAATTTCTTCGTTACATTTCGAAATAACGTGCGATTTTTTTGCGAAGCGTTCTCAATTCAATGGAAATACGAATAATCATAGATATCAAAAAGTTTTCACGTCAAAAAACGTGAAATTTTTCGAGATAATTGAAAATTTTCGGAAACGGTTACACTAAAAATCACATATTTTTCGTAATTTTTCGAAATTATCAACCGCTTTCGTTGCAAAACGTTCATAATTTGATAGGTTTATGGTATATCTTAAATGCTGAGAAAAAATCCGCTCAAAAAACGTCTTTTTTTCCAAATATCTGAAAAATTGCGGAAAGGCTAGCTGCCGAAACCACAATTTCTTCGTTACATTTCAAAATCATGTGCGATTTTTTTGCGAAACGTTCTCAATTCAATGGAAATACGAATAATCATAGATATCAAAAAGTTTTCACGTCAAAAAACGTGAAATGTTTCGAGATAATCGAAAATTTTCAGAAACGGTTACACTAAAAATCAAATATTTTTCGTAATTTATCGAAATTGTCAACCGCTTTTGTTGCAAAACGTTCAGAATTTAATAGATTTATGGTATATCTTAAATGCTGAGAAAAAATCCGCTCAAAAACCGTCTTTTTTTCCAAATATATCAAAAATTGTGGAAAAGCTAGCTGCCGAAACCACAATTTCTTCGTTACATTTTCAAATTATGTGCGATTTTTTTGCGAAGCGTTCTCAATTCAATGAAAATACGAAAAATCATAGATATCAAAAAGTTTTCACGTCAAAAAACGTGAAATTTTTCGAGATAATCGAAAATTTTCGGAAATGGTTACACTAAAAATCAGATATTTTTCGTAATTTTTCGAAATTGTGAACCGCTTTTGTTGCAAAACGTTCATAATTTAATAGATTTATGGTATATCTTAAATGCTGAGAAAAAATCCGCTCAAAAAACATCTTTTTTTTCCAAATATATGAAAAATTGTGGAAAAGCTAGCTCCAGAAACCACAATTTCTTCGTTACATTTCGAAATAACGTGCGATTTTTTTGCGAAGCGTTCTCAATTCAATGGAAATACGAATAATCATAGATATCAAAAAGTTTTCACGTCAAAAAACGTGAAATGTTTCGAGATAATTGAAAATTTTCGGAAACGGTTACACTAAAAATCACATATTTTTCGTAATTTTTCGAAATTATCAACCGGTTTTTTTGCAAAACGTTCATAGTTCGATAGATTTATGGTATATCTTAAATGCTGAGAAAAAGTCCGCTCAAAAAACGTCTTTTTTTTCCAAATATATCAAAAATTGCGGAAAGGCTAGCTCCCGAAACCACAATTTCTTCGATACATTTCGAAATTATGTGCGATTTTTTTGCGAAGCGTTCTCAATTCAATGGAAATACGAATAATCATAGATATCAAAAAGTTTTCACGTCAAAAAACGTGAAATTTTTCGAGATAATCGAAATTTTTCGGAAACGGTTACACTAAAAATCACATATTTATCGTAATTTTTCGAAATTGTCAACCGCTTTTGTTGCAAAACGTTCAGAATTTAATAGATTTATGGTATATCTTAAATGCTGAGAAAAAATCCGCTCAAAAACCGTCTTTTTTTCCAAATATATCAAAAATTGTGGAAAAGCTAGCTGCCGAAACCACAATTTCTTCGTTACATTTCGAAATCATGTGCGATTTTTTTGCGAAGCGTTCCGAATTCAATGGAAATACGAATAATCATAGATATCAAAAAGTTTTCACGTCAAAAAACGTGAAATTTATCGAGATAATCGAAAATTTTCGGAAACGGTTACATTAAAAATCACATATTTTTCGTAATTTTTCGAAATTGTCAACCGCTTTTGTTGCAAAATGTTCATAATTTAATGGATATATGGTATATCTTAAATGCTGAGAAAAAATCCGCTCAAAAAACGTCTTTTTTTTCCAAGTATATCATAAGTTGTGGGAAAGCTAGCTGCCGAAACCACAATTTCTTCGTTACATTTCGAAATAACGTGCGATTTTTTTGCGAAGCGTTCTGAATTCAATGGAAATACGAATAATCATAGATATCAAAAAGTTTTCACGTCAAAAAACGTGAAATTTATCGAGATAATCGAAAATTTTCGGAAACGGTTACATTAAAAATCACATATTTTTCGTAATTTTTCGAAATTGTCAACCGCTTTTGTTGCAAAACGTTCATAATTTAATAGATTTATGGTATATCTTAAATGCTGAGAAAAAATCCGCTCAAAAAACGTCTTTTTTTTCCAAATATATCAAAAATTGTGGAAAAGCTAGCTGCCGAAACCACAATTTCTTCGTTACATTTCGAAATAACGTGCGATTTTTTTTCGAAGCGTTCTCAATTCAATGGAAATACGAATAATCATAGATATCAAAAAGTTTTCACGTCAAAAAACGTGAAATTTTTCGAGATAATCGAAAATTTTCGGAAATGGTTACACTAAAAATCAGATATTTTTCGTAATTTTTCGAAATTCTGAACCGCTCTTGTTGCAAAACGTTCATAATTTAATAGATTTATGGTATATCTTAAATGCTGAGAAAAAATCCGCTCAAAAACCGTCTTTTTTTTCCAAATATATCAAAAATTGTGGAAAAGCTAGCTGCCGAAACCACAATTTCTTCGTTACATTTCGAAATAACGTGCGATTTTTTTGCGAAGCGATCTCAATTTAATGGAAATACGAATAATCATAGATATCAAAAAGTTTTCACGTCAAAAAACGTGAAATTTTTCGAGATAATTGAAAATTTTCGGAAACGGTTACACTAAAAATCACATATTTTTCGTAATTTTTCGAAATTATCAACCGCTTTCGTTGCAAAACGTTCATAATTTGATAGGTTTATGGTATATCTTAAATGCTGAGAAAAAATCCGCTCAAAAAACGTCTTTTTTTCCAAATATCTGAAAAATTGCGGAAAGGCTAGCTGCCGAAACCACAATTTCTTCGTTACATTTCAAAATCATGTGCGATTTTTTTGCGAAACGTTCTCAATTCAATGGAAATACGAATAATCATAGATATCAAAAAGTTTTCACGTCAAAAAACGTGAAATGTTTCGAGATAATCGAAAATTTTCAGAAACGGTTACACTAAAAATCAAATATTTTTCGTAATTTATCGAAATTGTCAACCGCTTTTGTTGCAAAACGTTCAGAATTTAATAGATTTATGGTATATCTTAAATGCTGAGAAAAAATCCGCTCAAAAACCGTCTTTTTTTCCAAATATATCAAAAATTGTGGAAAAGCTAGCTGCCGAAACCACAATTTCTTCGTTACATTTCGAAATCATGTGCGATTTTTTTGCGAAGCGTTCCGAATTCAATGGAAATACGAATATCATAGATATCAAACAGTTTTCACGTCAAAAAACGTGAAATTTTTCGAGATAATCGAAAATTTTCGGAAACGGTTACACTAAAAATCGGATATTTTTCGTAATTTTTCAAAATTATTAACCGCTTTTGTTGCAAAACGTTCATAATTTAATAGATTTATGGTATATCTTAAATGCTGAGAAAAAATCCGCTCAAAAAACGTCTTTTTTTTCCAAATATATCAAAAATTGTGGAAAAGCTAGCTCCAGAAACCACAATTTCTTCGTTACATTTCGAAATAACGTGCGATTTTTTTGCGAAGCGTTCTCAATTCAATGGAAATACGAATAATCATAGATATCAAAAAGTTTTCACGTCAAAAAACGTGAAATTGTTCGAGATTATTGAAAATTTTCGGAAACGGTTACACTAAAAATCACATATTTTTCGTAATTTTTCGAAATTATCAACCGCTTTCGTTGCAAAACGTTCATAATTTGATAGGTTTATGGTATATCTTAAATGCTGAGAAAAAATCCGCTCAAAAAACGTCTTTTTTTCCAAATATCTGAAAAATTGCGGAAAGGCTAGCTGCCGAAACCACAATTTCTTCGTTACATTTCAAAATCATGTGCGATTTTTTTGCGAAACGTTCTCAATTCAATGGAAATACGAATAATCATAGATATCAAAAAGTTTTCACGTCAAAAAACGTGAAATGTTTCGAGATAATCGAAAATTTTCAGAAACGGTTACACTAAAAATCAAATATTTTTCGTAATTTATCGAAATTGTCAACCGCTTTTGTTGCAAAACGTTCAGAATTTAATAGATTTATGGTATATCTTAAATGCTGAGAAAAAATCCGCTCAAAAACCGTCTTTTTTTCCAAATATATCAAAAATTGTGGAAAAGCTAGCTGCCGAAACCACAATTTCTTCGTTACATTTCGAAATCATGTGCGATTTTTTTGCGAAGCGTTCCGAATTCAATGGAAATACGAATATCATAGATATCAAACAGTTTTCACGTCAAAAAACGTGAAATTTTTCGAGATAATCGAAAATTTTCGGAAACGGTTACACTAAAAATCGGATAATTTTCGTAATTTTTCAAAATTATTAACCGCTTTTGTTGCAAAACGTTCATAATTTAATAGATTTATGGTATATCTTAAATGCTGAGAAAAAATCCGCTCAAAAAACGTCTTTTTTTTCCAAATATATCAAAAATTGTGGAAAAGCTAGCTCCAGAAACCACAATTTCTTCGTTACATTTCGAAATAACGTGCGATTTTTTTGCGAAGCGTTCTCAATTCAATGGAAATACGAATAATCATAGATATCAAAAAGTTTTCACGTCAAAAAACGTGAAATTTTTCGAGATAATTGAAAATTTTCGGAAACGGTTACACTAAAAATCACATATTTTTCGTAATTTTTCGAAATTATCAACCGCTTTCGTTAAAAAACGTTCATAATTTGAGAGGTTTATGGTATATCTTAAATGCTGAGAAAAAATCCGCTCAAAAAACGTCTTTTTTTCCAAATATCTCAAAAATTGCGGAAAGGCTAGCTGCCGAAACCACAATTTCTTCGTTACATTTCAAAATCATGTGCGATTTTTTTGCGAAACGTTCTCAATTCAATGGAAATACGAATAATCATAGATATCAAAAAGTTTTCACGTCAAAAAACGTGAAATGTTTCGAGATAATCGAAAATTTTCGGAAACGGTTACACTAAAAATCAAATATTTTTCGTAATTTATCGAAATTGTCAACCGCTTTTGTTGCAAAACGTTCAGAATTTAATAGATTTATGGTATATCTTAAATGCTGAGAAAAAATCCGCTCAAAAACCGTCTTTTTTTCCAAATATATCAAAAATTGTGGAAAAGCTAGCTGCCGAAACCACAATTTCTTCGTTACATTTCGAAATCATGTGCGATTTTTTTGCGAAGCGTTCCGAATTCAATGGAAATACGAATATCATAGATATCAAACAGTTTTCACGTCAAAAAACGTGAAATTTTTCGAGATAATCGAAAATTTTCGGAAACGGTTACACTAAAAATCGGATATTTTTCGTAATTTTTCAAAATTATTAACCGCTTTTGTTGCAAAACGTTCATAATTTAATAGATTTATGGTATATCTTAAATGCTGAGAAAAAATCCGCTGAAAAAACGTCTTTTTTTTCCAAATATATCAAAAATTGTGGAAAAGCTAGCTCCAGAAACCACAATTTCTTCGTTACATTTCGAAATAACGTGCGATTTTTTTGCGAAGCGTTCTCAATTCAATGGAAATACGAATAATCATAGATATCAAAAAGTTTTCACGTCAAAAAACGTGAAATTTTTCGAGATAATTGAAAATTTTCGGAAACGGTTACACTAAAAATCACATATTTTTCGTAATTTTTCGAAATTATCAACCGCTTATGTTGCAAAACGTTCATAATTTGATAGATTTATGGTATATCTTAAATGCTGAGAAAAAATCCGCTCAAAAATCGTTCTTTTTTTCCAAATATATCAAAAATTGCGGAAAGGCTAGCTGTCGAAACCACAATTTCTTCGTTACATTTTCAAATTATGTGCGATTTTTTTGCGAAGCGTTCTCAATTCAATGAAAATACGAAAAATCATAGATATCAAAAAGTTTTCACGTCAAAAAACGTGAAATTTTTCGAGATAATCGAAAATTTTCGGAAATGGTTACACTAAAAATCAGATATTTTTCGTAATTTTTCGAAAATGTGAACCGCTTTTGTTGCAAAACGTTCATAATTTAATAGATTTATGGTATATCTTAAATGCTGAGACAAAATCCGCTCAAAAAACATCTTTTTTTTCCAAATATATCAAAAATTGTGGAAAAGCTAGCTCCAGAAACCACAATTTCTTCGTTACATTTCGAAATAACGTGAGATTTTTTTGCGAAGCGTTCTCAATTCAATGGAAATACGAATAATCATAGATATCAAAAAGTTTTCACGTCAAAAAACGTGAAATGTTTCGAGATAATTGAAAATTTTCGGAAACGGTTACACTAAAAATTACATATTTTTCGTAATTTTTCGAAATTATCAACCGCTTTTGTTGCAAAACGTTCATAGTTCGATAGATTTATGGTATATCTTAAATGCTGAGAAAAAGTCCGCTCAAAAAACGTCTTTTTTTTCCAAATATATCAAAAATTGCGGAAAGGCTAGCTCCCGAAACCACAATTTCTTCGATACATTTCGAAATTATGTGCGATTTTTTTGCGAAGCGTTCTCAATTCAATGGAAATACGAATAATCATAGAAATCAAAAAGTTTTCACGTCAAAAAACGTGAAATTTTTCGAGATAATTGAAAATTTTCGGAAACGGTTACACTAAAAATCACATATTTTTCGTAATTTTTCGAAATTATCAACCGCTTTTGTTGCAAAACGTTCATAATTTGATAGATTTATGGTATATCTTAAATGCTGAGAAAAAATCCGCTCAAAAATCGTTCTTTTTTTCCAAATATATCAAAAATTGCGGAAAGGCTAGCTGCCGAAACCACAATTTCTTCGTTACATTTTCATATTATGTGCGATTTTTTTGCGAAGCGTTCTCAATTCAATGAAAATACGAAAAATCATAGATATCAAAAAGTTTTCACGTCAAAAAACGTGAAATTTTTCGAGATAATCGAAAATTTTCGGAAATAGTTACACTAAAAATCAGATATTTTTCGTAATTTTTCGAAATTGTGAACCGCTTTTGTTGCAAAACGTTCATAATTTAATAGATTTATGGTATATCTTAAATGCTGAGAAAAAATCCGCTCAAAAAACATCTTTTTTTTCCAAATATATCAAAAATTGTGGAAAAGCTAGCTCCAGAAACCACAATTTCTTCGTTACATTTCGAAATAACGTGCGACTTTTTTGCGAAGCGTTCTCAATTCAATGGAAATACGAATAATCATAGATATCAAAAAGTTTTCACGTCAAAAAACGTGAAATGTTTCGAGATAATCGAAAATTTTCGGAAACGGTTACACTAAAAATCACATATTTTTCGTAATTTTTCGAAATTATCAACCGCTTTTGTTGCAAAACGTTCATAATTTAATAGATTTATGGTATATCTTAAATACTGAGAAAAAATCCGCTGAAAAACCGTCTTTTTTTCCAAATATATCAAAAATTGTGGAAAAGCTAGCTGCCGAAACCACAATTTCTTCGTTACATTTCGAAATCATGTGCGATTTTTTTGCGAAGCGTTCCGAATTCAATGGAAATACGAATAATCATAGATATCAAAAAGTTTTCACGTCAAAAAACGTGAAATTTTTCGAGATAATCGAAAATTTTCGGAAACGGTTACACTAAAAATCAGATATTTTTCGAAATTTTTCGAAATTGTCAACCACTTTTGTTGCAAAACGTTCATAATTTAATAGATTTATGGTATATCTTAAATGCTGAGAAAAAATCCGCTCAAAAAACATCTTTTTTTCCCAAATATATAAAAAATTGTGGAAAAGCTAGCTCCAGAAACCACAATTTCTTCGTTACATTTCGAAATAACGTGCGATTTTTTTGCGAAGCGTTCTCAATTCAATGGAAATACGAATAATCATAGATATCAAAAAGTTTTCACGTCAAAAAACGTGAAATTTTTCGAGATAATCGAAAATTTTCGGAAACGGTTACACTAAAAATCGGATATTTTTCGTAATTTTTCAAAATTATTAACCGCTTTTGTTGCAAAACGTTCATAATTTAATAGATTTATGGTATATCTTAAATGCTGAGAAAAAATCCGCTCAAAAACGTCTTTTTTTTCCAAGTATATCATAAATTGCGGGATAGCTAGCTGCCGAAACCACAATTTCTTCGTTACATTTCCAAATTACGTGCGATTTTTTTGCGAAGCATTCTGAATTCAATGAAAATACGAATAATCATAGATATCAAAAAGTTTTTACGTCAAAAAAAGTGAAATTTTTCGAGATAATTGAAACTTTTTGGAAACGGTTACACAAAAAATCACATATTTTTCGTAATTTTTCAAAATTATTAACCGCTTTTGTTGCAAAACGTTCATAATTTAATAGATTTATGGTATATCTTAAATGCTGAGAAAAAATCCGCTCAAAAACGTCTTTTTTTTCCAAGTATATCATAAATTGCGGGAAAGCTAGCTGCCGAAACCACAATTTCTTCGTTACATTTCGAAATAACGTGCGATTTTTTTGCGAAGCGTTCTGAATTCAATGGAAATACGAATAATCATAGATATCAAAAAGTTTTCACGTCAAAAAACGTGAAATTTATCGAGATAATCGAAAATTTTCGGAAATGGTAACACTAAAAATCGGATATTTTTCGTAATTTTTCGAAATTGTCAACCGCTTTTGTTGCAAAACGTTCATAATTTAATAGATTTATGGTATATCTTAAATGCTGAGAAAAAATCCGCTCAAAAAACGTCTTTTTTTTCCAAATATATCAAAAATTGTGGAAAAGCTAGCTGCCGAAACCACAATTTCTTCGTTACATTTCCAAATTACGTGCGATTTTTTTGCGAAGCATTCTGAATTCAATGAAAATACGAATAATCATAGATATCAAAAAGTTTTTACGTCAAAAAAAGTGAAATTTTTCGAGATAATTGAAACTTTTTGGAAACGGTTACACAAAAAATCACATATTTTTCGTAATTTTTCAAAATTATTAACCGCTTTTGTTGCAAAACGTTCATAATTTAATAGATTTATGGTATATCTTAAATACTGAGTAAAAATCCGCTCAAAAACCGTCTTTTTTTCCAAATATATCAAAAATTGTGGAAAAGCTAGCTGCCGAAACCACAATTTCTTCGTTACATTTCGAAATCATGTGCGATTTTTTTGCGAAGCGTTCCGAATTCAATGGAAATACGAATAATCATAGATATCAAAAAGTTTTCACGTCAAAAAACGTGAAATTTTTCGAGATAATCGAAAATTTTCGGAAACGGTTACACTAAAAATCAGATATTTTTCGAAATTTTTCGAAATTGTCAACCGCTTTTGTTGCAAAACGTTCATAATTTAATAGATTTATGGTATATCTTAAATGCTGAGAAAAAATCCGCTCAAAAAACATCTTTTTTTCCCAAATATATAAAAAATTGTGGAAAAGCTAGCTCCAGAAACCACAATTTCTTCGTTACATTTCGAAATAACGTGCGATTTTTTTGCGAAGCGTTCTCAATTCAATGGAAATACGAATAATCATAGATATCAAAAAGTTTTCACGTCAAAAAACGTGAAATTTTTCGAGATAATCGAAAATTTTCGGAAACGGTTACACTAAAAATCGGATATTTTTCGTAATTTTTCAAAATTATTAACCGCTTTTGTTGCAAAACGTTCATAATTTAATAGATTTATGGTATATCTTAAATGCTGAGAAAAAATCCGCTCAAAAACGTCTTTTTTTTCCAAGTATATCATAAATTGCGGGATAGCTAGCTGCCGAAACCACAATTTCTTCGTTACATTTCCAAATTACGTGCGATTTTTTTGCGAAGCATTCTGAATTCAATGAAAATACGAATAATCATAGATATCAAAAAGTTTTTACGTCAAAAAAAGTGAAATTTTTCGAGATAATTGAAACTTTTTGGAAACGGTTACACAAAAAATCACATATTTTTCGTAATTTTTCAAAATTATTAACCGCTTTTGTTGCAAAACGTTCATAATTTAATAGATTTATGGTATATCTTAAATGCTGAGAAAAAATCCGCTCAAAAACGTCTTTTTTTTCCAAGTATATCATAAATTGCGGGAAAGCTAGCTGCCGAAACCACAATTTCTTCGTTACATTTCGAAATAACGTGCGATTTTTTTGCGAAGCGTTCTGAATTCAATGGAAATACGAATAATCATAGATATCAAAAAGTTTTCACGTCAAAAAACGTGAAATTTATCGAGATAATCGAAAATTTTCGGAAATGGTAACACTAAAAATCGGATATTTTTCGTAATTTTTCGAAATTGTCAACCGCTTTTGTTGCAAAACGTTCATAATTTAATAGATTTATGGTATATCTTAAATGCTGAGAAAAAATCCGCTCAAAAAACGTCTTTTTTTTCCAAATATATCAAAAATTGTGGAAAAGCTAGCTGCCGAAACCACAATTTCTTCGTTACATTTCCAAATTACGTGCGATTTTTTTGCGAAGCATTCTGAATTCAATGAAAATACGAATAATCATAGATATCAAAAAGTTTTTACGTCAAAAAAAGTGAAATTTTTCGAGATAATTGAAACTTTTTGGAAACGGTTACACAAAAAATCACATATTTTTCGTAATTTTTCAAAATTATTAACCGCTTTTGTTGCAAAACGTTCATAATTTAATAGATTTATGGTATATCTTAAATACTGAGTAAAAATCCGCTCAAAAACCGTCTTTTTTTCCAAATATATCAAGAATTGTGGAAAAGCTAGCTCCAGAAACCACAATTTCTTCGTTACATTTCGAAATAACGTGCGATTTTTTTGCGAAGCGTTCTCAATTCAATGATCATACGAATAATCATAGATATCAAAAAGTTTTCACGTCAAAAAACGTGAAATTTTTCGAGATAATCGAAAATTTTCGGAAATGGTAACACTAAAAATCGGATATTTTTCGTAATTTTTCGAAATTGTCAACCGCTTTTGTTGCAAAACGTTCATAATTTAATAGATTTATGGTATATCTTAAATGCTGAGAAAAAATCCGCTCAAAAAACGTCTTTTTTTTCCAAATATATCAAAAATTGTGGAAAAGCTAGCTGCCGAAACCACAATTTCTTCGTTACATTTCGAAATTACGTGCGATTTTTTTGCGAAGCATTCTGAATTCAATGGAAATACGAATAATTATAGATATAAAAAGTTTTCACGTCAAAAAAAGTGAAATTTTTCGATATAATTGAAACTTTTTGGAAACGGTTACACAAAAAATCACATATTTTTCGTAATTTTTCGAAATTATTAACCGCTTTTGTTGCAAAATGTTCATAATTTAATAGATTTATGGTATATCTTAAATGCTGAGAAAAAATCCGCTCAAAAAACGTCTTTTTTTTCCAAATATATCAAAAATTGTGGAAAAGCTAGCTGCCGAAACCACAATTTCTTCGTTACATTTCGAAATAACGTGCGATTTTTTTGCAAAGCGTTCTCAATTCAATGGAAATACGAAAAATCATAGATATCAAAAAGTTTTCACGTCAAAAAACGTGAAATGTTTCGAGATAATTGAAAATTTTCGGAAACGGTTACACTAAAAATCACATATTTTTCGTAATTTTTCGAAATTATCAACCGCTTTTGTTGCAAAACGTTCATAATTTGATAGATTTATGGTATATCTTAAATGCTGAGAAAAAATCCGCTCAAAAAACGTTCTTTTTTTCCAAATATATCAAAAATTGCGGAAAGGCTAGCTGCCGAAACCACAATTTCTTCGTTACATTTCCAAATAATGTGCGATTTTTTTGCGAAGCGTTCTCAATTCAATGAAAATACGAATAATCATAGATATCAAAAAGTTTTCACGTCAAAAAACGTGAAATTTTTCGAGATAATCGAAAATTTTCGGAAGTGGTTACACTAAAAATCAGATATTTTTCGAAATTTTTCGAAATTGTCAACCGCTTTTGTTGCAAAACGTTCATAATTTAATAGATTTATGGTATATCTTAAATGCTGAGAAAAAATCCGCTCAAAAAACATCTTTTTTTCCAAATATATCAAAAATTGTGGAAAAGCTAGCTGCCGAAACCACAATTTCTTCGTTACATTTCGAAATAACGTGCGATTTTTTTGCGAAGCGTTCTCAATTCAATGGAAATACGAATAATCATAGATATCAAAAAGTTTTCACGTCAAAAAACGTGAAATTTTTCGAGATAATTGAAAATTTTCGGAAACGGTTACACTAAAAATCACATATTTTTCGTAATTTTTCGAAATTATCAACCGCTTTTGTTCCAAACGTTCAGAATTTAATAGATTTATGGTATATCTTAAATGCTGAGAAAAATTCAGCTCAAAAACCGTCTTTTTTTTCCAAATATATCAAAAATTGTGGAAAAGCTAGCTGCCGAAACCACAATTTCTTCGTTACATTTCGAAATCATGTGCGATTTTTTTGCGAAGCGTTCTGAATTCAATGATCATACGAATAATCATAGATATCAAAAAGTTTTCACGTCAAAAAACGTGAAATTTTTCGAGATAATCGAAAATTTTCGGAAATGGTAACACTAAAAATCGGATATTTTTCGTAATTTTTCGAAATTGTCAACCGCTTTTGTTGCAAAACGTTCATAATTTAATAGATTTATGGTATATCTTAAATGCTGAGAAAAAATCCGCTCAAAAAACGTCTTTTTTTTCCAAATATATCAAAAATTGTGGAAAAGCTAGCTGCCGAAACCACAATTTCTTCGTTACATTTCGAAATAACGTGCGATTTTTTGCGAAGCGTTCTAAATTCAATGGAAATACGAATAATCATAGATATCAAAAAGTTTTCACGTCAAAAAACGTGAAATTATTCGAGATAATTGAAAATTTTCGGAAACGGTTACACTAAAAATCACATATTTTTCGTAATTTTTCGAAATTATCAACCGCTTTTGTTGCAAAACGTTCATAATTTGATAGATTTATGGTATATCTTAAATGCTGAGAAAAAATCCGCTCAAAAAACGTCTTTTTTTTCCAAATATATCAAAAATTGTGGAAAAGTTAGATGCCGAAACCACAATTTCTTCGTTACATTTCGAAATTACGTGCGATTTTTTTGCGAAGCATTCTGAATTCAATGGAAATACGAATAATTATAGATATAAAAAGTTTTCACGTCAAAAAAAGTGAAATTTTTCGATATAATTGAAACTTTTTGGAAACGGTTACACAAAAAATCACATATTTTTCGTAATTTTTCGAAATTATTAACCGCTTTTGTTGCAAAATGTTCATAATTTAATAGATTTATGGTATATCTTAAATGCTGAGAAAAAATCCGCTCAAAAAACGTCTTTTTTTTCCAAATATATCAAAAATTGTGGAAAAGCTAGCTGCCGAAACCACAATTTCTTCGTTACATTTCGAAATAACGTGCGATTTTTTTGCAAAGCGTTCTCAATTCAATGGAAATACGAAAAATCATAGATATCAAAAAGTTTTCACGTCAAAAAACGTGAAATTTTTCGAGATAATTGAAAATTTTCGGAAACGGTTACACTAAAAATCACATATTTTTCGTAATTTTTCGAAATTATTAACCGCTTTTGTTGCAAAATGTTCATAATTTAATGGATATATGGTATATCTTAAATGCTGAGAAAAATTCCGCTTAAAAAACGTCTTTTTTTCCAAGTATATCATAAATTGTGGAAAAGCTAGCTGCCGAAACCACAATTTCTTCGTTACATTTCGAAATAACGTGCGATTTTTTTGCGAAGCGTTCTCAATTCAATGAAAATACGAATAATCATAGATATCAAAAAGTTTTCACGTCAAAAAACGTGAAATTTTTCGAGATAATCGAAAATTTTCGGAAGTGGTTACACTAAAAATCAGATATTTTTCGAAATTTTTCGAAATTGTCAACCGCTTTTGTTGCAAAACGTTCATAATTTAATAGATTTAAGGTATATCTTAAATGCTGAGAAAAAATCCGCTCAAAAAACATCTTTTTTTCCAAATATATCAAAAATTGTGGAAAAGCTAGCTGCCGAAACCACAATTTCTTCGTTACATTTCGAAATAACGTGCGATTTTTTTGCGAAGCGTTCTCAATTCAATGAAAATACGAATAATCATAGATATCAAAAAGTTTTCACGTCAAAAAACGTGAAATTTTTCGAGATAATCGAAAATTTTCGGAAGTGGTTACACTAAAAATCAGATATTTTTCGAAATTTTTCGAAATTGTCAACCGCTTTTGTTGCAAAACGTTCATAATTTAATAGATTTAAGGTATATCTTAAATGCTGAGAAAAAATCCGCTCAAAAAACATCTTTTTTTCCAAATATATCAAAAATTGTGGAAAAGCTAGCTGCCGAAACCACATTTTCTTCGTTACATTTCGAAATAACGTGCGATTTTTTTGCGAAGCGTTCTCAATTCAATGGAAATACGAATAATCATAGATATCAAAAAGTTTTCACGTCAAAAAACGTGAAATTTTTCGAGATAATTGAAAATTTTCGGAAACGGTTACACTAAAAATCACATATTTTTCGTAATTTTTCGAAATTATCAACCGCTTTTGTTCCAAACGTTCAGAATTTAATAGATTTATGGTATATCTTAAATGCTGAGAAAAATTCCGCTCAAAAACCGTCTTTTTTTTCCAAATATATCAAAAATTGTGGAAAAGCTAGCTGCCGAAACCACAATTTCTTCGTTACATTTCGAAATCATGTGCGATTTTTTTGCGAAGCGTTCTGAATTCAATGATCATACGAATAATCATAGATATCAAAAAGTTTTCACGTCAAAAAACGTGAAATTTTTCGAGATAATCGAAAATTTTCGGAAATGGTAACACTAAAAATCGGATATTTTTCGTAATTTTTCGAAATTGTCAACCGCTTTTGTTGCAAAACGTTCATAATTTAATAGATTTATGGTATATCTTAAATGCTGAGAAAAAATCCGCTCAAAAAACGTCTTTTTTTTCCAAATATATCAAAAATTGTGGAAAAGCTAGCTGCCGAAACCACAATTTCTTCGTTACATTTCGAAATAACGTGCGATTTTTTGCGAAGCGTTCTAAATTCAATGGAAATACGAATAATCATAGATATCAAAAAGTTTTCACGTCAAAAAACGTGAAATTATTCGAGATAATTGAAAATTTTCGGAAACGGTTACACTAAAAATCACATATTTTTCGTAATTTTTCGAAATTATCAACCGCTTTTGTTGCAAAACGTTCATAATTTGATAGATTTATGGTATATCTTAAATGCTGAGAAAAAATCCTCTCAAAAAACGTCTTTTTTTTCCAAATATATCAAAAATTGTGGAAAAGTTAGATGCCGAAACCACAATTTCTTCGTTACATTTCGAAATTACGTGCGATTTTTTTGCGAAGCATTCTGAATTCAATGGAAATACGAATAATTATAGATATAAAAAGTTTTCACGTCAAAAAAAGTGAAATTTTTCGATATAATTGAAACTTTTTGGAAACGGTTACACAAAAAATCACATATTTTTCGTAATTTTTCGAAATTATTAACCGCTTTTGTTGCAAAATGTTCATAATTTAATAGATTTATGGCATATCTTAAATGCTGAGAAAAAATCCGCTCAAAAAACATCTTTTTTTTCCAAATATATCAAAAATTGTGGAAAAGCTAGCTGCCGAAACCACAATTTCTTCGTTACATTTCGAAATAAGGTGAGATTTTTTTGCGAAGCGTTCTCAATTCAATGGAAATACGAATAATCATAGATATCAAAAAGTTTTCACGTCAAAAAACGTGAAATTTTTCGAGATAATTGAAAATTTTCGGAAACGGTTACACTAAAAATCACATATTTTTCGTAATTTTTCGAAATTATCAACCGCTTTTGTTGCAAAACGTTCATAATTTGATAGATTTATGGTATATCTTAAATGCTGAGAAAAAATCCGCTCAAAAAACGTTCTTTTTTTCCAAATATATCAAAAATTGCGGAAAGGCTAGCTCCAGAAACCACAATTTCTTCGTTACATTCCGAAATTATGTGCGATTTTTTTGCGAAGCGTTCTCAATTCAATGGAAATATGAATAATCATAGATATCAAAAAGTTTTCACGTCAAAAAACGTGAAATTTTTCGAGATAATCGAAAATTTTCTAAAATGGTTACACTAAAAATCACATATTTTTCGTAATTTTTCGAAATATTCAACCGCTTTTGTTACAAAACGTTCATAATTTAATAGATTTATGGTATATCTTAAATGCTGAGAAAAAATCCGCTCAAAAAACATCTTTTTTTTCCAAATATATCAAAAATTGTGGAAAAGCTAGCTGCCGAAACCACAATTTCTTCGTTACATTTCGAAATAACGTGCGATTTTTTTGCGAAGCGTTCTCAATTCAATGGAAATACGAATAATCATAGATATCAAAAAGTTTTCACGTCAAAAAACGTGAAATTTTTCGAGATAATTGAAAATTTTCGGAAACGGTTACACTAAAAATCACATATTTTTCGTAATTTTTCGAAATTATCAACCGGTTTTGTTGCAAAACGTTCAGAATTTAATAGATTTATGGTATATCTTAAATGCTGAGAAAAAATCCGCTCAAAAACCGTCTTTTTTTTCCAAATATATCAAAAATTGTGGAAAAGCTAGCTGCCGAAACCACAATTTCTTCGTTACATTTCGAAATCATGTGCGATTTTTTTGCGAAGCGTTCTGAATTCAATGGAAATACGAATAATCATAGATATCAAAAAGTTTTCACGTCAAAAAACGTGAAATTTATCGAGATAATCGAAAATTTTCGGAAATGGTTACACTAAAAATCACATATTTTTCGTAATTTTTCGAAATTGTCAACCGCTTTTGTTGCAAAACGTTCATAATTTAATAGATTTATGGTATATCTTAAATGCTGAGAAAAAATCCGCTCAAGAAACGTCTTTTTTTTCCAAATATATCAAAAATTGTGGAAAAGCTAGCTGCCGAAACCAAAATTTCTTCGTTACATTTCGAAATAACGTGCGATTTTTTTGCGAAGCGTTCTCAATTCAATGGAAATACGAATAATCATAGATATCAAAAAGTTTTCACGTCAAAAACCGTGAAATTTTTCGAGATAATTGAAAATTTTCGGAAACGGTTACACTAAAAATCACATATTTTTCGTAATTTTTCGAAATTATTAACCGCTTTTGTTGCAAAATGTTCATAATTTAATGGATATATGGTATATCTTAAATGCTGAGAAAAAATCCGCTTAAAAAACGTCTTTTTTTCCAAGTATATCATAAATTGTGGAAAAGCTAGCTGCCGAAACCACAATTTCTTCGTTACATTTCGAAATAACGTGCGATTTTTTTGCAAAGCGTTCTCAATTCAATGGAAATACGAATAATCATAGATATCAAAAAGTTTTCACGTCAAAAAACGTGAAATTTTTCGAGATAATTGAATATTTTCGGAAACGGTTACACTAAAAATCACATATTTTTCGTAATATTTCGAAATTATCAACCGCTTTTGTTGTAAAACGTTCATAGTTCGATAGATTTATGGTATATCTTAAATGCTGAGAAAAATCCGCTCAAAAAACGTATTTTTTTTCCAAATATATCAAAAATTGTGGAAAAGCTAGCTGCCGAAACCACAATTTCTTCGTTACATTTCGAAATTACGTGCGATTTTTTTGCAAAGCGTTCTCAATTCAATGGAAATACGAATAATCATAGATATCAAAAAGTTTTCACGTCAAAAAACGTGAAATTTTTCGAGATAATCGAAAATTTTCTAAAATGGTTACACTAAAAATCACATATTTTTCGTAATTTTTCGAAATTATCAACCGCTTTTGTTGCAAAACGTTCATAGTTCGATAGATTTATGGTATATCTTAAATGCTGAGAAAAAATCCGCTCAAAAAACGTCTTTTTTTCCAAATATATCAAAAATTGCGGAAAGGCTAGCTCCAGAAACCACAATTTCTTCGTTACATTCCGAAATTATGTGCGATTTTTTTGCGAAGCGTTCTCAATTCAATGGAAATACGAATAATCATAGATATCAAAAAGTTTTCACGTCAAAAAACGTGAAATTTTTCGAGATAATCGAAAATTTTCTAAAATGGTTACACTAAAAATCACATATTTTTCGTAATTTTTCGAAATTATCAACCGCTTTTGTTGCAAAACGTTCATAATTTGATAGATTTATGGTATATCTTAAATGCTGAGAAAAAATCCGCTCAAAAACGTCTTTTTTTCCAAATTTATCAAAAATTGTGGAAAAGCTAGCTGCCGAAACCACAATTTCTTCGTTACATTTCGAAATTACGTGCGATTTTTTTGCGAAGCGTTCTCAATTCAATGGAAATACGAATAATCATAGATATCAAAAAGTTTTCACGTCAAAAACCGTGAAATTTTTCGAGATAATTGAAAATTTTCGGAAACGGTTACACTAAAAATCACATATTTTTCGTAATTTTTCGAAATTATTAACCGCTTTTGTTGCAAAATGTTCATAATTTAATGGATATATGGTATATTCTAAATGCTGAGAAAAAATCCGCTTAAAAAACGTCTTTTTTTCCAAGTATATCATAAATTGTGGAAAAGCTAGCTGCCGAAACCACAATTTCTTCGTTACATTTCGAAATAACGTGCGATTTTTTTGCAAAGCGTTCTCAATTCAATGGAAATTCGAATAATCATAGATATCAAAAAGTTTTCACGTCAAAAAACGTGAAATTTTTCGAGATAATTGAATATTTTCGGAAACGGTTACACTAAAAATCACATATTTTTCGTAATATTTCGAAATTATCAACCGCTTTTGTTGCAAAACGTTCATAGTTCGATAGATTTATGGTATATCTTAAATGCTGAGAAAAAATCCGCTCAAAAAACGTATTTTTTTTCCAAATATATCAAAAGTTGTGGAAAAGCTAGCTGCCGAAACCAAAATTTCTTCGTTACATTTCGAAATTACGTGCGATTTTTTTGCAAAGCGTTCTCAATTCAATGGAAATACGAATAATCATAGATATCAAAAAGTTTTCACGTCAAAAAACGTGAAATTTTTCGAGATAATCGAAAATTTTCTAAAATGGTTACACTAAAAATCACATATTTTTCGTAATTTTTCGAAATTATCAACCGCTTTTGTTGCAAAACGTTCATAGTTCGATGGATTTATGGTATATCTTAAATGCTGAGAAAAAATCCGCTCAAAAAACGTCTTTTTTTCCAAATATATCAAAAATTGCGGAAAGGCTAGCTCCAGAAACCACAATTTCTTCGTTACATTCCGAAATTATGTGCGATTTTTTTGCGAAGCGTTCTCAATTCAATGGAAATACGAATAATCATAGATATCAAAAAGTTTTCACGTCAAAAAACGTGAAATTTTTCGAGATAATCGAAAATTTTCTAAAATGGTTACACTAAAAATCACATATTTTTCGTAATTTTTCGAAATTATCAACCGCTTTTGTTGCAAAACGTTCATAATTTGATAGATTTATGGTATATCTTAAATGCTGAGAAAAAATCCGCTCAAAAACGTCTTTTTTTCCAAATTTATCAAAAATTGTGGAAAAGCTAGCTGCCGAAACCACAATTTCTTCGTTACATTTCGAAATTACGTGCGATTTTTTTGCGAAGCGTTCTCAATTCAATGGAAATACGAATAATCATAGATATCAAAAAGTTTTTACGTCAAAAAAAGTGAAATTTTTCGAGATAATTGAAACTTTTTGGAAACGGTTACACAAAAAATCACATATTTTTCGTAATTTTTCGAAATTATTAACTGCTTTTGTTCCAAAATGTTAATAATTGAATGGATATATGGTATATCTTAAATGCTGAGAAAAAATCCGCTCAAAAAACGTCTTTTTTTTCCAAATATATCAAAAATTGCGGAAAGGCTAGCTCCAGAAACCACAATTTCTTCGTTACATTCCGAAATTATGTGCGATTTTTTTGCGAAGCGTTCTCAATTCAATGGAAATACGAATAATCATAGATATCAAAAAGTTTTCACGTCAAAAAACGTGAAATTTTTCGAGATAATCGAAAATTTTCGGAAATGGTTACACTAAAAATCACATATTTTTCGTAATTTTTCGAAATTGTCAACCGCTTTTGTTGCAAAACGTTCATAATTTAATAGATTTATGGTATATCTTAAATGCTAAGAAAAAATCCGCTCAAAAAACGTCTTTTTTTTCCAAATATATCAAAAATTGTGGAAAAGCTAGCTGCCGAAACCACAATTTCTTCGTTACATTTCGAAATAACGTGCGATTTTTTTGGGAAGCGTTCTCAATTCAATGGAAATACGAATAATCATAGATATCAAAAAGTTTTCACGTCAAAAACCGTGAAATTTTTCGAGATAATTGAAAATTTTTGGAAACGGTTACACTAAAAATCACATATTTTTCGTAATTTTTCGAAATTATTAACCGCTTTTGTTGCAAAATGTTCATAATTTAATGGATATATGGTATATCTTAAATGCTGAGAAAAATTCCGCTTAAAAAACGTCTTTTTTTCCAAGTATATCAAAAATTGTGGAAAAGCTAGCTGCCGAAACCACAATTTCTTCGTTACATTTCGAAATAACGTGCGATTTTTTTGCAAAGCGTTCTCAATTCAATGGAAATACGAATAATCATAGATATCAAAAAGTTTTCACGTCAAAAAACGTGAAATTTTTCGAGATAATTGAATATTTTCGGAAACGGTTACACTAAAAATCACATATTTTTCGTAATATTTCGAAATTATCAACCGCTTTTGTTGCAAAACGTTCATAGTTCGATAGATTTATGGTATATCGTAAATGCTGAGAAAAAATCCGCTCAAAAAACGTATTTTTTTTCCAAATATATCAAAAATTGTGGAAAAGCTAGCTGCCGAAACCACAATTTCTTCGTTACATTTCGAAATTACGTGCGATTTTTTTTGCAAAGCGTTCTCAATTCAATGGAAATACGAATAATCATAGATATCAAAAAGTTTTCACGTCAAAAAACGTGAAATTTTTCGAGATAATCGAAAATTTTCTAAAATGGTTACACTAAAAATCACATATTTTTCGTAATTTTTCGAAATTATCAACCGCTTTTGTTGCAAAACGTTCATAGTTCGATAGATTTATGGTATATCTTAAATGCTGAGAAAAAATCCGCTCAAAAAACGTCTTTTTTTCCAAATATATCAAAAATTGCGGAAAGGCTAGCTCCAGAAACCACAATTTCTTCGTTACATTCCGAAATTATGTGCGATTTTTTTGCGAAGCGTTCTCAATTCAATGGAAATACGAATAATCATAGATATCAAAAAGTTTTCACGTCAAAAAACGTGAAATGTTTCGAGATAATCGAAAATTTTCGGAAACGGTTACACTAAAAATCAAATATTTTTCGTAATTTATCGAAATTGTCAACCGCTTTTGTTGCAAAACGTTCAGAATTTAATAGATTTATGGTATATCTTAAATGCTGAGAAAAAATCCGCTCAAAAACCGTCTTTTTTTTCCAAATATATCAAAAATTGTGGAAAAGCTAGCTGCCGAAACCACAATTTCTTCGTTACATTTCGAAATAACGTGCGATTTTTTTGCGAAGCGTTCTCAATTCAATGGAAATACGAATAATCATAGATATCAAAAAGTTTTCACGTCAAAAACCGTGAAATTTTTCGAGATAATTGAAAATTTTCGGAAACGGTTACACTAAAAATCACATATTTTTCGTAATTTTTCGAAATTATCAACCGCTTTTGTTGCAAAACGTTCATAATTTGATAGATTTATGGTATATCTTAAATGCTGAGAAAAAATCCGCTCAAAAAACGTTCTTTTTTTCCAAATATATCAAAAATTGCGGAAAGGCTAGCTGCCGAATCCACAATTTCTTCGTTACATTTCCAAATTAGGTGCGATTTTTTTGCGAAGCGTTCTCAATTCAATGAAAATACGAATAATCATAGATATCAAAAAGTTTTCACGTCAAAAAACGTGAAATTTTTCGAGATAATCGAAAATTTTCGGAAATGGTTACACTAAAAATCAGATATTTTTCGAAATTTTTCGAAATTGTCAACCGCTTTTGTTGCAAAACGTTCATAATTTAATAGATTTATGGTATATCTTAAATGCTGAGAAAAAATCCGCTCAAAAAACATCTTTTTTTTCCAAATATATCAAAAATTGTGGAAAAGCTAGCTGCCGAAACCACAATTTCTTCGTTACATTTCGAAATAACGTGCGATTTTTTTGCGAAGCGTTCTCAATTCAATGGAAATACGAAAAATCATAGATATCAAAAAGTTTTCACGTCAAAAAACGTGAAATGTTTCGAGATAATTGAAAATTTTCGGAAACGGTTACACTAAAAATCACATATTTTTCGTAATTTTTCGAAATTATCAACCGCTTTTGTTGCAAAACGTTCATAATTTGATAGATTTATGGTATATCTTAAATGCTGAGAAAAAATCCGCTCAAAAAACGTTCTTTTTTTCCAAATATATCAAAAATTGCGGAAAGGCTAGCTGCCGAAACCACAATTTCTTCGTTACATTTCCAAATTATGTGCGATTTTTTTGCGAAGCGTTCTCAATTCAATGAAAATACGAATAATCATAGATATCAAAAAGTTTTCACGTCAAAAAACGTGAAATTTTTCGAGATAATCGAAAATTTTCGGAAGTGGTTACACTAAAAATCAGATATTTTTCGAAATTTTTCGAAATTGTCAACCGCTTTTGTTGCAAAACGTTCATAATTTAATAGATTTATGGTATATCTTAAATGCTGAGAAAAAATCCGCTCAAAAAACATCTTTTTTTCCAAATATATCAAAAATTGTGGAAAAGCTAGCTGCCGAAACCACAATTTCTTCGTTACATTTCGAAATAACGTGCGATTTTTTTGCGAAGCGTTCTCAATTCAATGGAAATACGAATAATCATAGATATCAAAAAGTTTTCACGTCAAAAAACGTGAAATTTTTCGAGATAATTGAAAATTTTCGGAAACGGTTACACTAAAAATCACATATTTTTCGTAATTTTTCGAAATTATCAACCGCTTTTGTTCCAAACGTTCAGAATTTAATAGATTTATGGTATATCTTAAATGCTGAGAAAAATTCAGCTCAAAAACCGTCTTTTTTTTCCAAATATATCAAAAATTGTGGAAAAGCTAGCTGCCGAAACCACAATTTCTTCGTTACATTTCGAAATCATGTGCGATTTTTTTGCGAAGCGTTCTGAATTCAATGATCATACGAATAATCATAGATATCAAAAAGTTTTCACGTCAAAAAACGTGAAATTTTTCGAGATAATCGAAAATTTTCGGAAATGGTAACACTAAAAATCGGATATTTTTCGTAATTTTTCGAAATTGTCAACCGCTTTTGTTGCAAAACGTTCATAATTTAATAGATTTATGGTATATCTTAAATGCTGAGAAAAAATCCGCTCAAAAAACGTCTTTTTTTTCCAAATATATCAAAAATTGTGGAAAAGCTAGCTGCCGAAACCACAATTTCTTCGTTACATTTCGAAATAACGTGCGATTTTTTGCGAAGCGTTCTAAATTCAATGGAAATACGAATAATCATAGATATCAAAAAGTTTTCACGTCAAAAAACGTGAAATTATTCGAGATAATTGAAAATTTTCGGAAACGGTTACACTAAAAATCACATATTTTTCGTAATTTTTCGAAATTATCAACCGCTTTTGTTGCAAAACGTTCATAATTTGATAGATTTATGGTATATCTTAAATGCTGAGAAAAAATCCGCTCAAAAAACGTCTTTTTTTTCCAAATATATCAAAAATTGTGGAAAAGTTAGATGCCGAAACCACAATTTCTTCGTTACATTTCGAAATTACGTGCGATTTTTTTGCGAAGCATTCTGAATTCAATGGAAATACGAATAATTATAGATATAAAAAGTTTTCACGTCAAAAAAAGTGAAATTTTTCGATATAATTGAAACTTTTTGGAAACGGTTACACAAAAAATCACATATTTTTCGTAATTTTTCGAAATTATTAACCGCTTTTGTTGCAAAATGTTCATAATTTAATAGATTTATGGTATATCTTAAATGCTGAGAAAAAATCCGCTCAAAAAACGTCTTTTTTTTCCAAATATATCAAAAATTGTGGAAAAGCTAGCTGCCGAAACCACAATTTCTTCGTTACATTTCGAAATAACGTGCGATTTTTTTGCAAAGCGTTCTCAATTCAATGGAAATACGAAAAATCATAGATATCAAAAAGTTTTCACGTCAAAAAACGTGAAATTTTTCGAGATAATTGAAAATTTTCGGAAACGGTTACACTAAAAATCACATATTTTTCGTAATTTTTCGAAATTATTAACCGCTTTTGTTGCAAAATGTTCATAATTTAATGGATATATGGTATATCTTAAATGCTGAGAAAAATTCCGCTTAAAAAACGTCTTTTTTTCCAAGTATATCATAAATTGTGGAAAAGCTAGCTGCCGAAACCACAATTTCTTCGTTACATTTCGAAATAACGTGCGATTTTTTTGCGAAGCGTTCTCAATTCAATGAAAATACGAATAATCATAGATATCAAAAAGTTTTCACGTCAAAAAACGTGAAATTTTTCGAGATAATCGAAAATTTTCGGAAGTGGTTACACTAAAAATCAGATATTTTTCGAAATTTTTCGAAATTGTCAACCGCTTTTGTTGCAAAACGTTCATAATTTAATAGATTTAAGGTATATCTTAAATGCTGAGAAAAAATCCGCTCAAAAAACATCTTTTTTTCCAAATATATCAAAAATTGTGGAAAAGCTAGCTGCCGAAACCACAATTTCTTCGTTACATTTCGAAATAACGTGCGATTTTTTTGCGAAGCGTTCTCAATTCAATGAAAATACGAATAATCATAGATATCAAAAAGTTTTCACGTCAAAAAACGTGAAATTTTTCGAGATAATCGAAAATTTTCGGAAGTGGTTACACTAAAAATCAGATATTTTTCGAAATTTTTCGAAATTGTCAACCGCTTTTGTTGCAAAACGTTCATAATTTAATAGATTTAAGGTATATCTTAAATGCTGAGAAAAAATCCGCTCAAAAAACATCTTTTTTTCCAAATATATCAAAAATTGTGGAAAAGCTAGCTGCCGAAACCACATTTTCTTCGTTACATTTCGAAATAACGTGCGATTTTTTTGCGAAGCGTTCTCAATTCAATGGAAATACGAATAATCATAGATATCAAAAAGTTTTCACGTCAAAAAACGTGAAATTTTTCGAGATAATTGAAAATTTTCGGAAACGGTTACACTAAAAATCACATATTTTTCGTAATTTTTCGAAATTATCAACCGCTTTTGTTCCAAACGTTCAGAATTTAATAGATTTATGGTATATCTTAAATGCTGAGAAAAATTCCGCTCAAAAACCGTCTTTTTTTTCCAAATATATCAAAAATTGTGGAAAAGCTAGCTGCCGAAACCACAATTTCTTCGTTACATTTCGAAATCATGTGCGATTTTTTTGCGAAGCGTTCTGAATTCAATGATCATACGAATAATCATAGATATCAAAAAGTTTTCACGTCAAAAAACGTGAAATTTTTCGAGATAATCGAAAATTTTCGGAAATGGTAACACTAAAAATCGGATATTTTTCGTAATTTTTCGAAATTGTCAACCGCTTTTGTTGCAAAACGTTCATAATTTAATAGATTTATGGTATATCTTAAATGCTGAGAAAAAATCCGCTCAAAAAACGTCTTTTTTTTCCAAATATATCAAAAATTGTGGAAAAGCTAGCTGCCGAAACCACAATTTCTTCGTTACATTTCGAAATAACGTGCGATTTTTTGCGAAGCGTTCTAAATTCAATGGAAATACGAATAATCATAGATATCAAAAAGTTTTCACGTCAAAAAACGTGAAATTATTCGAGATAATTGAAAATTTTCGGAAACGGTTACACTAAAAATCACATATTTTTCGTAATTTTTCGAAATTATCAACCGCTTTTGTTGCAAAACGTTCATAATTTGATAGATTTATGGTATATCTTAAATGCTGAGAAAAAATCCTCTCAAAAAACGTCTTTTTTTTCCAAATATATCAAAAATTGTGGAAAAGTTAGATGCCGAAACCACAATTTCTTCGTTACATTTCGAAATTACGTGCGATTTTTTTGCGAAGCATTCTGAATTCAATGGAAATACGAATAATTATAGATATAAAAAGTTTTCACGTCAAAAAAAGTGAAATTTTTCGATATAATTGAAACTTTTTGGAAACGGTTACACAAAAAATCACATATTTTTCGTAATTTTTCGAAATTATTAACCGCTTTTGTTGCAAAATGTTCATAATTTAATAGATTTATGGCATATCTTAAATGCTGAGAAAAAATCCGCTCAAAAAACATCTTTTTTTTCCAAATATATCAAAAATTGTGGAAAAGCTAGCTGCCGAAACCACAATTTCTTCGTTACATTTCGAAATAAGGTGAGATTTTTTTGCGAAGCGTTCTCAATTCAATGGAAATACGAATAATCATAGATATCAAAAAGTTTTCACGTCAAAAAACGTGAAATTTTTCGAGATAATTGAAAATTTTCGGAAACGGTTACACTAAAAATCACATATTTTTCGTAATTTTTCGAAATTATCAACCGCTTTTGTTGCAAAACGTTCATAATTTGATAGATTTATGGTATATCTTAAATGCTGAGAAAAAATCCGCTCAAAAAACGTTCTTTTTTTCCAAATATATCAAAAATTGCGGAAAGGCTAGCTCCAGAAACCACAATTTCTTCGTTACATTCCGAAATTATGTGCGATTTTTTTGCGAAGCGTTCTCAATTCAATGGAAATATGAATAATCATAGATATCAAAAAGTTTTCACGTCAAAAAACGTGAAATTTTTCGAGATAATCGAAAATTTTCTAAAATGGTTACACTAAAAATCACATATTTTTCGTAATTTTTCGAAATATTCAACCGCTTTTGTTACAAAACGTTCATAATTTAATAGATTTATGGTATATCTTAAATGCTGAGAAAAAATCCGCTCAAAAAACATCTTTTTTTTCCAAATATATCAAAAATTGTGGAAAAGCTAGCTGCCGAAACCACAATTTCTTCGTTACATTTCGAAATAACGTGCGATTTTTTTGCGAAGCGTTCTCAATTCAATGGAAATACGAATAATCATAGATATCAAAAAGTTTTCACGTCAAAAAACGTGAAATTTTTCGAGATAATTGAAAATTTTCGGAAACGGTTACACTAAAAATCACATATTTTTCGTAATTTTTCGAAATTATCAACCGGTTTTGTTGCAAAACGTTCAGAATTTAATAGATTTATGGTATATCTTAAATGCTGAGAAAAAATCCGCTCAAAAACCGTCTTTTTTTTCCAAATATATCAAAAATTGTGGAAAAGCTAGCTGCCGAAACCACAATTTCTTCGTTACATTTCGAAATCATGTGCGATTTTTTTGCGAAGCGTTCTGAATTCAATGGAAATACGAATAATCATAGATATCAAAAAGTTTTCACGTCAAAAAACGTGAAATTTATCGAGATAATCGAAAATTTTCGGAAATGGTTACACTAAAAATCACATATTTTTCGTAATTTTTCGAAATTGTCAACCGCTTTTGTTGCAAAACGTTCATAATTTAATAGATTTATGGTATATCTTAAATGCTGAGAAAAAATCCGCTCAAGAAACGTCTTTTTTTTCCAAATATATCAAAAATTGTGGAAAAGCTAGCTGCCGAAACCAAAATTTCTTCGTTACATTTCGAAATAACGTGCGATTTTTTTGCGAAGCGTTCTCAATTCAATGGAAATACGAATAATCATAGATATCAAAAAGTTTTCACGTCAAAAACCGTGAAATTTTTCGAGATAATTGAAAATTTTCGGAAACGGTTACACTAAAAATCACATATTTTTCGTAATTTTTCGAAATTATTAACCGCTTTTGTTGCAAAATGTTCATAATTTAATGGATATATGGTATATCTTAAATGCTGAGAAAAAATCCGCTTAAAAAACGTCTTTTTTTCCAAGTATATCATAAATTGTGGAAAAGCTAGCTGCCGAAACCACAATTTCTTCGTTACATTTCGAAATAACGTGCGATTTTTTTGCAAAGCGTTCTCAATTCAATGGAAATACGAATAATCATAGATATCAAAAAGTTTTCACGTCAAAAAACGTGAAATTTTTCGAGATAATTGAATATTTTCGGAAACGGTTACACTAAAAATCACATATTTTTCGTAATATTTCGAAATTATCAACCGCTTTTGTTGTAAAACGTTCATAGTTCGATAGATTTATGGTATATCTTAAATGCTGAGAAAAATCCGCTCAAAAAACGTATTTTTTTTCCAAATATATCAAAAATTGTGGAAAAGCTAGCTGCCGAAACCACAATTTCTTCGTTACATTTCGAAATTACGTGCGATTTTTTTGCAAAGCGTTCTCAATTCAATGGAAATACGAATAATCATAGATATCAAAAAGTTTTCACGTCAAAAAACGTGAAATTTTTCGAGATAATCGAAAATTTTCTAAAATGGTTACACTAAAAATCACATATTTTTCGTAATTTTTCGAAATTATCAACCGCTTTTGTTGCAAAACGTTCATAGTTCGATAGATTTATGGTATATCTTAAATGCTGAGAAAAAATCCGCTCAAAAAACGTCTTTTTTTCCAAATATATCAAAAATTGCGGAAAGGCTAGCTCCAGAAACCACAATTTCTTCGTTACATTCCGAAATTATGTGCGATTTTTTTGCGAAGCGTTCTCAATTCAATGGAAATACGAATAATCATAGATATCAAAAAGTTTTCACGTCAAAAAACGTGAAATTTTTCGAGATAATCGAAAATTTTCTAAAATGGTTACACTAAAAATCACATATTTTTCGTAATTTTTCGAAATTATCAACCGCTTTTGTTGCAAAACGTTCATAATTTGATAGATTTATGGTATATCTTAAATGCTGAGAAAAAATCCGCTCAAAAACGTCTTTTT
Source organism: Pachydiplax longipennis (assembly GCA_036926295.1). NCBI lineage: Eukaryota > Metazoa > Arthropoda > Insecta > Odonata > Libellulidae > Pachydiplax > Pachydiplax longipennis. The sequence goes on along the minus strand of JAVFKF010000044.1, from coordinate 5,413,816 downwards.
TTCCAAATTTATCAAAAATTGTGGAAAAGCTAGCTGCCGAAACCACAATTTCTTCGTTACATTTCGAAATTACGTGCGATTTTTTTGCGAAGCGTTCTCAATTCAATGGAAATACGAATAATCATAGATATCAAAAAGTTTTCACGTCAAAAACCGTGAAATTTTTCGAGATAATTGAAAATTTTCGGAAACGGTTACACTAAAAATCACATATTTTTCGTAATTTTTCGAAATTATTAACCGCTTTTGTTGCAAAATGTTCATAATTTAATGGATATATGGTATATTCTAAATGCTGAGAAAAAATCCGCTTAAAAAACGTCTTTTTTTCCAAGTATATCATAAATTGTGGAAAAGCTAGCTGCCGAAACCACAATTTCTTCGTTACATTTCGAAATAACGTGCGATTTTTTTGCAAAGCGTTCTCAATTCAATGGAAATTCGAATAATCATAGATATCAAAAAGTTTTCACGTCAAAAAACGTGGAATTTTTCGAGATAATTGAATATTTTCGGAAACGGTTACACTAAAAATCACATATTTTTCGTAATATTTCGAAATTATCAACCGCTTTTGTTGCAAAACGTTCATAGTTCGATAGATTTATGGTATATCTTAAATGCTGAGAAAAAATCCGCTCAAAAAACGTATTTTTTTTCCAAATATATCAAAAGTTGTGGAAAAGCTAGCTGCCGAAACCAAAATTTCTTCGTTACATTTCGAAATTACGTGCGATTTTTTTGCAAAGCGTTCTCAATTCAATGGAAATACGAATAATCATAGATATCAAAAAGTTTTCACGTCAAAAAACGTGAAATTTTTCGAGATAATCGAAAATTTTCTAAAATGGTTACACTAAAAATCACATATTTTTCGTAATTTTTCGAAATTATCAACCGCTTTTGTTGCAAAACGTTCATAGTTCGATGGATTTATGGTATATCTTAAATGCTGAGAAAAAATCCGCTCAAAAAACGTCTTTTTTTCCAAATATATCAAAAATTGCGGAAAGGCTAGCTCCAGAAACCACAATTTCTTCGTTACATTCCGAAATTATGTGCGATTTTTTTGCGAAGCGTTCTCAATTCAATGGAAATACGAATAATCATAGATATCAAAAAGTTTTCACGTCAAAAAACGTGAAATTTTTCGAGATAATCGAAAATTTTCTAAAATGGTTACACTAAAAATCACATATTTTTCGTAATTTTTCGAAATTATCAACCGCTTTTGTTGCAAAACGTTCATAATTTGATAGATTTATGGTATATCTTAAATGCTGAGAAAAAATCCGCTCAAAAACGTCTTTTTTTCCAAATTTATCAAAAATTGTGGAAAAGCTAGCTGCCGAAACCACAATTTCTTCGTTACATTTCGAAATTACGTGCGATTTTTTTGCGAAGCGTTCTCAATTCAATGGAAATACGAATAATCATAGATATCAAAAAGTTTTTACGTCAAAAAAAGTGAAATTTTTCGAGATAATTGAAACTTTTTGGAAACGGTTACACAAAAAATCACATATTTTTCGTAATTTTTCGAAATTATTAACTGCTTTTGTTCCAAAATGTTAATAATTGAATGGATATATGGTATATCTTAAATGCTGAGAAAAAATCCGCTCAAAAAACGTCTTTTTTTTCCAAATATATCAAAAATTGCGGAAAGGCTAGCTCCAGAAACCACAATTTCTTCGTTACATTCCGAAATTATGTGCGATTTTTTTGCGAAGCGTTCTCAATTCAATGGAAATACGAATAATCATAGATATCAAAAAGTTTTCACGTCAAAAAACGTGAAATTTTTCGAGATAATCGAAAATTTTCGGAAATGGTTACACTAAAAATCACATATTTTTCGTAATTTTTCGAAATTGTCAACCGCTTTTGTTGCAAAACGTTCATAATTTAATAGATTTATGGTATATCTTAAATGCTAAGAAAAAATCCGCTCAAAAAACGTCTTTTTTTTCCAAATATATCAAAAATTGTGGAAAAGCTAGCTGCCGAAACCACAATTTCTTCGTTACATTTCGAAATAACGTGCGATTTTTTTGGGAAGCGTTCTCAATTCAATGGAAATACGAATAATCATAGATATCAAAAAGTTTTCACGTCAAAAACCGTGAAATTTTTCGAGATAATTGAAAATTTTTGGAAACGGTTACACTAAAAATCACATATTTTTCGTAATTTTTCGAAATTATTAACCGCTTTTGTTGCAAAATGTTCATAATTTAATGGATATATGGTATATCTTAAATGCTGAGAAAAATTCCGCTTAAAAAACGTCTTTTTTTCCAAGTATATCAAAAATTGTGGAAAAGCTAGCTGCCGAAACCACAATTTCTTCGTTACATTTCGAAATAACGTGCGATTTTTTTGCAAAGCGTTCTCAATTCAATGGAAATACGAATAATCATAGATATCAAAAAGTTTTCACGTCAAAAAACGTGAAATTTTTCGAGATAATTGAATATTTTCGGAAACGGTTACACTAAAAATCACATATTTTTCGTAATATTTCGAAATTATCAACCGCTTTTGTTGCAAAACGTTCATAGTTCGATAGATTTATGGTATATCGTAAATGCTGAGAAAAAATCCGCTCAAAAAACGTATTTTTTTTCCAAATATATCAAAAATTGTGGAAAAGCTAGCTGCCGAAACCACAATTTCTTCGTTACATTTCGAAATTACGTGCGATTTTTTTTGCAAAGCGTTCTCAATTCAATGGAAATACGAATAATCATAGATATCAAAAAGTTTTCACGTCAAAAAACGTGAAATTTTTCGAGATAATCGAAAATTTTCTAAAATGGTTACACTAAAAATCACATATTTTTCGTAATTTTTCGAAATTATCAACCGCTTTTGTTGCAAAACGTTCATAGTTCGATAGATTTATGGTATATCTTAAATGCTGAGAAAAAATCCGCTCAAAAAACGTCTTTTTTTCCAAATATATCAAAAATTGCGGAAAGGCTAGCTCCAGAAACCACAATTTCTTCGTTACATTCCGAAATTATGTGCGATTTTTTTGCGAAGCGTTCTCAATTCAATGGAAATACGAATAATCATAGATATCAAAAAGTTTTCACGTCAAAAAACGTGAAATGTTTCGAGATAATCGAAAATTTTCGGAAACGGTTACACTAAAAATCAAATATTTTTCGTAATTTATCGAAATTGTCAACCGCTTTTGTTGCAAAACGTTCAGAATTTAATAGATTTATGGTATATCTTAAATGCTGAGAAAAAATCCGCTCAAAAACCGTCTTTTTTTTCCAAATATATTAAAAATTGTGGAAAAGCTAGCTGCCGAAACCACAATTTCTTCGTTACATTTCGAAATAACGTGCGATTTTTTTGCGAAGCGTTCTCAATTCAATGGAAATACGAATAATCATAGATATCAAAAAGTTTTCACGTCAAAAACCGTGAAATTTTTCGAGATAATTGAAAATTTTCGGAAACGGTTACACTAAAAATCACATATTTTTCGTAATTTTTCGAAATTATCAACCGCTTTTGTTGCAAAACGTTCATAATTTGATAGATTTATGGTATATCTTAAATGCTGAGAAAAAATCCGCTCAAAAAACGTTCTTTTTTTCCAAATATATCAAAAATTGCGGAAAGGCTAGCTGCCGAATCCACAATTTCTTCGTTACATTTCCAAATTATGTGCGATTTTTTTGCGAAGCGTTCTCAATTCAATGAAAATACGAATAATCATAGATATCAAAAAGTTTTCACGTCAAAAAACGTGAAATTTTTCGAGATAATCGAAAATTTTCGGAAATGGTTACACTAAAAATCAGATATTTTTCGAAATTTTTCGAAATTGTCAACCGCTTTTGTTGCAAAACGTTCATAATTTAATAGATTTATGGTATATCTTAAATGCTGAGAAAAAATCCGCTCAAAAAACATCTTTTTTTTCCAAATATATCAAAAATTGTGGAAAAGCTAGCTGCCGAAACCACAATTTCTTCGTTACATTTCGAAATAACGTGCGATTTTTTTGCGAAGCGTTCTCAATTCAATGGAAATACGAATAATCATAGATATCAAAAGGTTTTCACGTCAAAAAACGTGAAATTTTTCGAGATAATTGAAAATTTTCGGAAACGGTTACACTAAAAATAACATATTTTTCGTAATTTTTCGAAATTATCAACCGCTTTTGTTGCAAAACGTTCATAATTTGATAGATTTATGGTATATCTTAAATGCTGAGAAAAAATCCGCTCAAAAAACGTTCTTTTTTTCCAAATATATCAAAAATTGCGGAAAGGCTAGCTGCCGAAACCACAATTTCTTCGTTACATTTCGAAATTACGTGCGATTTTTTTGCGAAGCGTTCTCAATTCAATGAAAATACGAATAATCATAGATATCAAAAAGTTTTCACGTCAAAAAACGTGAAATTTTTCGAGATAATCGAAAATTTTCGGAAATGGTTACACTAAAAATCAGATATTTTTCGAAATTATTCGAAATTGTCAACCGCTTTTGCTGCAAAACGTTCATAATTTAATAGATTTATGGTATATCTTAAATGCTGAGAAAAAATCCGCTCAAAAAACGTCTTTTTTTTCCAAATATATCAAAAATTGTGGAAAAGCTAGCTGCCGAAACCACAATTTCTTCGTTACATTTCGAAATAACGTGCGATTTTTTTGCGAAGCGTTCTCAATTCAATGGAAATACGAATAATCATAGATATCAAAAGGTTTTCACGTCAAAAAGCGTGAAATTTTTCGAGATAATTGAAAATTTTCGGAAACGGTTACACTAAAAATCACATATATTTCGTAATTTTTCGAAATTATCAACCGCTTTTGTTGCAAAACGTTCAGAATTTAATAGATTTATGGTATATCTTAAATGCTGAGAAAAAATCCGCTCAAAAACCGTCTTTTTTTTCCAAATATATCAAAAATTGTGGAAAAGCTAGCTGCCGAAACCACAATTTCTTCGTTACATTTCGAAATCATGTGCGATTTTTTTGCGAAGCGTTCTGAATTCAATGGAAATACGAATAATCATAGATATCAAAAAGTTTTCACGTCAAAAAACGTGAAATTTTTCGAGATAATCGAAAATTTTCGGAAATGGTAACACTAAAAATCGGATATTTTTCGTAATTTTTCGAAATTGTCAACCGCTTTTGTTGCAAAACGTTCATAATTTAATAGATTTATGGTATATCTTAAATGCTGAGAAAAAATCCGCTCAAAAAACGTCTTTTTTTTCCAAATATATCAAAAATTGTGGAAAAGCTAGCTGCCGAAACCACAATTTCTTCGTTACATTTCGAAATAACGTGCGATTTTTTTGCGAAGCGTTCTAAATTCAATGGAAATACGAATAATCATAGATATCAAAAAGTTTTCACGTCAAAAAACGTGAAATTATTCGAGATAATTGAAAATTTTCGGAAACGGTTACACTAAAAATCACATATTTTTCGTAATTTTTCGAAATTATAAACCGCTTTTGTTGCAAAACGTTCATAATTTGATAGATATATGGTATATCTTAAATGCTGAGAAAAAATCCGCTCAAAAAACGTCTTTTTTTTCCAAATATATCAAAAATTGTGGAAAAGTTAGATGCCGAAACCACAATTTCTTCGTTACATTTCGAAATTACGTGCGATTTTTTTGCGAAGCATTCTGAATTCAATGGAAATACGAATAATTATAGATATAAAAAGTTTTCACGTCAAAAAAAGTGAAATTTTTCGATATAATTGAAACTTTTTGGAAACGGTTACACAAAAAATCACATATTTTTCGAAATTTTTCGAAATTATTAACCGCTTTTGTTGCAAAATGTTCATAATTTAATGGATATATGGTATATCTTAAATGCTGAGAAAAAATCCGCTCAAAAAACGTCTTTTTTTTCCAAATATATCAAAAATTGCGGAAAGGCTAGCTCCAGAAACCACAATTTCTTCGTTACATTACGAAATTATGTGCGATTTTTTTGCGAAGCGTTCTCAATTCAATGGAAATACGAATAATCATAGATATCAAAAAGTTTTCACGTCAAAAAACATGAAATTTTTCGAGATAATCGAAAATTTTCTAAAATGGTTACACTAAAAATCAGATATTTTTCGTAATTTTTCGAAATTATCAACCGCTTTTGTTGCAAAACGTTCATAGTTCGATAGATTTATGGTATATCTTAAATGATGAGAAAAAATCCGCTCAAAAAACGTCTTTTTTTTTCCAAATATATCAAAAATTGCGGAAAGGCTAGCTCCAGAAACCACAATTTCTTCGTTACATTCCGAAATTATGTGCGATTTTTTTGCGAAGCGTTCTCAATTCAATGGAAATACGAATAATCATAGATATCAAAAAGTTTTCACGTCAAAAAACGTGAAATTTTTCGAGATAATCGAAAATTTTCGGAAATGGTTACACTAAAAATCACATATTTTTCGTAATTTTTCGAAATTGTCAACCGCTTTTGTTGCAAAACGTTCATAATTTAATAGATTTATGGTATATCTTAAATGCTGAGAAAAAATCCGCTCAAAAAACGTCTTTTTTTTCCAAATATATCAAGAATTGTGGAAAAGCTAGCTGCCGAAACCACAATTTCTTCGTTACATTTCGAAATAACGTGCGATTTTTTTGCGAAGCGTTCTCAATTCAATGGAAATACGAATAATCATAGATATCAAAAAGTTTTCACGTCAAAAACCGTGAAATTTTTCGAGATAATTGAAAATTTTCGGAAACGGTTACACTAAAAATCACATATTTTTCGTAATATTTCGAAATTATCAACCGCTTTTGTTGCAAAACGTTCATAGTTCGATAGATTTATGGTATATCTTAAATGCTGAGAAAAAATCCGCTCAAAAAACGTATTTTTTTTCCAAATATATCAAAAATTGTGGAAAAGCTAGCTGCCGAAACCACAATTTCTTCGTTACATTTCGAAATTACGTGCGATTTTTTTGCAAAGCGTTCTCAATTCAATGGAAATACGATTAATCATAGATATCAAAAAGTTTTCACGTCAAAAAACGTGAAATTTTTCGAGATAATCGAAAATTTTCTAGAATGGTTACACTAAAAATCACATATTTTTCGTAATTTTTCGAAATTATCAACCGCTTTTGTTGCAAAACGTTCATAATTTGATAGATTAATGGTATATCTTAAATGCTGAGAAAAAATCCGCTCAAAAAAGGTCTTTTTTTTCCAAATATATCAAAAATTACGGAAAGGCTAGCTGCCGAAACCACAATTTCTTCGTTACATTTCGAAATTATGTGCGATTTTTTTGCGAAGCGTTCTTAATTCAATGAAAATACGAATAATCATAGATATCAAAAAGTTTTCACGGCAAAAAACGTGAAATTTTTCGAGATAATTGAAAATTTTCGGAAACGGTTACACTAAAAATCAAATATTTTTCGTAATTTTTCGAAATTGTCAACCGCTTTTGTTGCAAAACGTTCATAATTTAATAGATTTATGGTATATCTTAAATGCTGAGAAAAAATCCGCTCAAAAAACGCCTTTTTTCCAAATATCTCAAAAATTGTGGAAAAGCTAGCTGCCGAAACCACAATTTCTTCGTTACATTTCGAAATAACGTGCGATTTTTTTGCAAAGCGTTCTGAATTCAATGGAAATACGAATAATCATAGATATCAAAAAGTTTTCACGTCAAAAAACGTGAAATTTTTCGAGATAATCGAAAATTTTCGGAAACGGTTACACTAAAAATCACATATTTTTCGTAATTTTTCGAAATTGTCAACCGCTTTTGTTGCAAAACGTTCATAATTTAATAGATTTATGGTATATCTTAAATGCTGAGGAAAATCCGCTCAAAAAACGTCTTTTTTTCCAAATATCTCAAAAATTGTGGAAAAGCTAGCTGCCGAAACCACAATTTCTTCGTTACATTTCGAAATAACGTGCGATTTTTTTGCGAAGCGTTCTCAATTCAATGGAAATACGAATAATCATAGATATCAAAAAGTTTTCACGTCAAAAAACGTGAAATGTTTCGAGATAATCGAAAATTTTCGGAAACGGTTACACTAAAAATCAAATATTTTTCGTAATTTATCGAAATTGTCAACCGCTTTTGTTGCAAAACGTTCAGAATTTAATAGATTTATGGTATATCTTAAATGCTGAGAAAAAATCCGCTCAAAAACCGTCTTTTTTTTCCAAATATATCAAAAATTGTGGAAAAGCTAGCTGCCGAAACCACAATTTCTTCGTTACATTTCGAAATAACGTGCGATTTTTTTGCGAAGCGTTCTCAATTCAATGGAAATACGAATAATCATAGATATCAAAAAGTTTTCACGTCAAAAACCGTGAAATTTTTCGAGATAATTGAAAATTTTCGGAAACGGTTACACTAAAAATCACATATTTTTCGTAATTTTTCGAAATTATCAACCGCTTTTGTTGCAAAACGTTCATAATTTGATAGATTTATGGTATATCTTAAATGCTGAGAAAAAATCCGCTCAAAAAACGTTCTTTTTTTCCAAATATATCAAAAATTGCGGAAAGGCTAGCTGCCGAAACCACAATTTCTTCGTTACATTTCGAAATAACGTGCGATTTTTTTGCGAAGCGTTCTCAATTCAATGAAAATACGAATAATCATAGATATCAAAAAGTTTTCACGTCAAAAAACGTGAAATTTTTCGAGATAATCGAAAATTTTCGGAAATGGTTACACTAAAAATCAGATATTTTTCGAAATTTTTCGAAATTGTCAACCGCTTTTGTTGCAAAACGTACATAATTTAATAGATTTATGGTATATCTTAAATGCTGAGAAAAAATCCGCTCAAAAAACATCTTTTTTTTCCAATTATATCAAAAATTGTGGAAAAGCTAGCTGCCGAAACCACAATTTCTTCGTTACATTTCGAAATAACGTGCGATTTTTTTGCGAAGCGATCTCAATTCAATGGAAATACGAATAATCATAGATATCAAAAAGTTTTCACGTCAAAAAACGTGAAATTTTTCGAGATAATTGAAAATTTTCGGAAACGGTTACACTAAAAATCACATATTTTTCGTAATTTTTCGAAATTATCAACCGCTTTTGTTGCAAAACGTTCATAATTTGATAGATTTATGGTATATCTTAAATGCTGAGAAAAAATCCGCTCAAAAAACGTTCTTTTTTTCCAAATATATCAGAAATTGCGGAAAGGCTAGCTGCCGAAACCACAATTTCTTCGTTACATTTCGAAATAACGTGCGATTTTTTTGCGAAGCGTTCTCAATTCAATGAAAATACGAATAATCATAGATATCAAAAAGTTTTCACGTCAAAAAACGTGAAATTTTTCGAGATAATCGAAAATTTTCGGAAATGGTTACACTAAAAATCAGATATTTTTCGAAATTTTTCGAAATTGTCAACCGCTTTTGTTGCAAAACGTTCAGAATTTAATAGATTTATGGTATATCTTAAATGCTGAGAAAAAATCCGCTCAAAAAACGTTCTTTTTTTCCAAATATATCAAAAATTGCGGAAAGGCTAGCTGCCGAAACCACAATTTCTTCGTTACATTTCGAAATAACGTGCGATTTTTTTGCGAAGCGTTCTCAATTCAATGAAAATACGAATAATCATAGATATCAAAAAGTTTTCACGTCAAAAAACGTGAAATTTTTCGAGATAATCGAAAATTTTCGGAAATGGTTACACTAAAAATCAGATATTTTTCGAAATTTTTCGAAATTGTCAACCGCTTTTGTTGCAAAACGTACATAATTTAATAGATTTATGGTATATCTTAAATGCTGAGAAAAAATCCGCTCAAAAAACATCTTTTTTTTCCAAATATATCAAAAATTGTGGAAAAGCTAGCTGCCGAAACCACAATTTCTTCGTTACATTTCGAAATAACGTGCGATTTTTTTGCGAAGCGATCTCAATTCAATGGAAATACGAATAATCATAGATATCAAAAAGTTTTCACGTCAAAAAACGTGAAATTTTTCGAGATAATTGAAAATTTTCGGAAACGGTTACACTAAAAATCACATATTTTTCGTAATTTTTCGAAATTATCAACCGCTTTTGTTGCAAAACGTTCATAATTTGATAGATTTATGGTATATCTTAAATGCTGAGAAAAAATCCGCTCAAAAAACGTTCTTTTTTTCCAAATATATCAAAAATTGCGGAAAGGCTAGCTGCCGAAACCACAATTTCTTCGTTACATTTCGAAATAACGTGCGATTTTTTTGCGAAGCGTTCTCAATTCAATGAAAATACGAATAATCATAGATATCAAAAAGTTTTCACGTCAAAAAACGTGAAATTTTTCGAGATAATCGAAAATTTTCGGAAATGGTTACACTAAAAATCAGATATTTTTCGAAATTTTTCGAAATTGTCAACCGCTTTTTTTGCAAAACGTTCATAATTTAATAGATTTATGGTATATCTTAAATGCTGAGAAAAAATCCGCTCAAAAAACATCTTTTTTTTCCAAATATATCAAAAATTGTGGAAAAGCTAGCTGCCGAAACCACAATTTCCTCGTTACATTTCGAAATAACGTGCGATTGTTTTGCGAAGCGTTCTCAATTCAATGGAAATACGAATAATCATAGATATCAAAAAGTTTTCACGTAAAAAAACGTGAAATTTTTCGAGATAATTGAAAATTTTCGGAAACGGTTACACTAAAAATCACATAGTTTTCGTAATTTTTCGAAATTATCAACCGCTTTTGTTGCAAAACGTTCAGAATTTAATAGATTTATGGTATATCTTAAATGCTGAGAAAAAATCCGCTCAAAAAACGTTCTTTTTTTCCAAATATATCAAAAATTGCGGAAAGGCTAGCTGCCGAAACCACAATTTCTTCGTTACATTTCGAAATAACGTGCGATTTTTTTGCAAAGCGTTCTCAATTCAATGAAAATACGAATAATCATAGATATCAAAAAGTTTTCACGTCAAAAAACGTGAAATTTTTCGAGATAATCGAAAATTTTCGGAAATGGTTACACTAAAAATCAGATATTTTTCGAAATTTTTCGAAATTGTCAACCGCTTTTGTTGCAAAACGTTCATAATTTAATAGATTTATGGTATATCTTAAATGCTGAGAAAAAATCCGCTCATAAAACATCTTTTTTTTCCAAATATATCAAAAATTGTGGAAAAGCTAGCTGCCGAAACCACAATTTCCTCGTTACATTTCGAAATAACGTGCGATTTTTTTGCGAAGCGTTCTCAATTCAATGGAAATACGAATAATCATAGATATCAAAAAGTTTTCACGTAAAAAAACGTGAAATTTTTCGAGATAATTGAAAATTTTCGGAAACGGTTACACTAAAAATCACATAGTTTTCGTAATTTTTCGAAATTATCAACCGCTTTTGTTGCAAAACGTTCAGAATTTAATAGATTTATGGTATATCTTAAATGCTGAGAAAAAATCCGCTCAAAAAACGTTCTTTTTTTCCAAATATATCAAAAATTGCGGAAAGGCTAGCTGCCGAAACCACAATTTCTTCGTTACATTTCGAAATAACGTGCGATTTTTTTGCGAAGCGTTCTGAATTCAATGGAAATACGAATAATCATAGATATCAAAAAGTTTTCACGTCAAAAAACGTGAAATTTTTCGAGATAATCGAAAATTTTCGGAAATGGTAACACTAAAAATCGGATATTTTTCGTAATTTTTCGAAATTGTCATCCGCTTTTGTTGCAAAACGTTCATAATTTAATAGATTTATGGTATATCTTAAATGCTGAGAAAAAATCCGCTCAAAAAACGTCTTTTTTTTCCAAATATATCAAAAATTGTGGAAAAGCTAGCTGCCGAAACCACAATTTCTTCGTTACATTTCGAAATAACGTGCGATTTTTTTGCGAAGCGTTCTAAATTCAATGGAAATACGAATAATCATAGATATCAAAAAGTTTTCACGTCAAAAAACGTGAAATTATTCGAGATAATTGAAAATTTTCGGAAACGGTTACACTAAAAATCACATATTTTTCGTAATTTTTCGAAATTATCAACCGCTTTTGTTGCAAAACGTTCATAATTTGATAGATTTATGGTATATCTTAAATGCTGAGAAAAAATCCGCTCAAAAAACGTCTTTTTTTTTCAAATATATCAAAAATTGTGGAAAAGTTAGATGCCGAAACCACAATTTCTTCGTTACATTTCGAAATTACGTGCGATTTTTTTGCAAAGCATTCTGAATTCAATGGAAATACGAATAATTATGGATATAAAAAGTTTTCACGTCAAAAAAAGTGAAATTTTTCGATATAATTGAAACTTTTTGGAAACGGTTACACAAAAAATCACATATTTTTCGAAATTTTTCGAAATTATTAACCGCTTTTGTTGCAAAATGTTCATAATTTAATGGATATATGGTATATCTTAAATGCTGAGAAAAAATCCGCTCAAAAAACATCTTTTTTTTCCAAATATATCAAAAATTGCGGAAAGGCTAGCTCCAGAAACCACAATTTCTTCGTTACATTACGAAATTATGTGCGATTTTTTTGCGAAGCGTTCTCAATTCAATGGAAATACGAATAATCATAGATATCAAAAAGTTTTCACGTCAAAAAACATGAAATTTTTCGAGATAATCGAAAATTTTCTAAAATGGTTACACTAAAAATCAGATATTTTTCGTAATTTTTCGAAATTATCAACCGCTTTTGTTGCAAAACGTTCATAGTTCGATAGATTTATGGTATATCTTAAATGATGAGAAAAAATCCGCTCAAAAAACGTCTTTTTTTTCCAAATATATCAAAAATTGCGGAAAGGCTAGCTCCAGAAACCACAATTTCTTCGTTACATTCCGAAATTATGTGCGATTTTTTTGCGAAGCGTTCTCAATTCAATGGAAATACGAATAATCATACATATCAAAAAGTTTTCACGTCAAAAAACGTGAAATTTTTCGAGATAATCGAAAATTTTCGGAAATGGTTACACTAAAAATCACATATTTTTCGTAATTTTTCGAAATTGTCAACCGCTTTTGTTGCAAAACGTTCATAATTTAATAGATTTATGGTATATCTTAAATGCTGAGAAAAAATCCGCTCAAAAAACGTCTTTTTTTTCCAAATATATCAAAAATTGTGGAAAAGCTAGCTGCCGAAACCACAATTTCTTCGTTACATTTCGAAATAACGTGCGATTTTTTTGCGAAGCGTTCTTAATTCAATGAAAATACGAATAATCATAGATATCAAAAAGTTTTCACGTCAAAAAACGTGAAATTTTTCGAGATAATTGAAAATTTTCGGAAACGGTTACACTAAAAATCAAATATTTTTCGTAATTTTTCGAAATTGTCAACCGCTTTTGTTGCAAAACGTTCATAATTTAATAGATTTATGGTATATCTTAAATGCTGAGAAAAAATCCGCTCAAAAAACGTCTTTTTTTCCAAATATCTCAAAAATTGTGGAAAAGCTAGCTGCCGAAACCACAATTCCTTCGTTACATTTCGAAATAACGTGCGATTTTTTTGCGAAGCGTTCTGAATTCAATGGAAATACGAATAATCATAGATATCAAAAAGTTTTCACGTCAAAAAACGTGAAATTTTTCGAGATAATCGAAAATTTTCGGAAACGGTTACACTAAAAATCACATATTTTTCGTAATTTTTCGAAATTGTCAACCGCTTTTGTTGCAAAACGTTCATAATTTAATAGATTTATGGTATATCTTAAATGCTGAGAAAAAATCCGCTCAAAAAACGTCTTTTTTTCCAAATATCTCAAAAATTGTGGAAAAGCTAGCTGCCGAAACCACAATTTCTTCGTTACATTTCGAAATAACGTGCGATTTTTTTGCGAAGCGTTCTCAATTCAATGGAAATACGAATAATCATAGATATCAAAAAGTTTTCACGTCAAAAAACGTGAAATTTTTCGAGATAATCGAAAATTTTCGGAAACGGTTACACTAAAAATCACATATTTTTCGTAATTTTTCGAAATTGTCAACCGCTTTTGTTGCAAAACGTTCATAATTTAATAGATTTATGGTATATCTTAAATGCTGAGAAAAAATCCGCTCAAAAAACGTCTTTTTTTTCCAAATATATCAAAAATTGTGGAAAAGCTAGCAGCCGAAACCACAATTTCTTCGTTACATTTCGAAATAACGTGCGATTTTTTTGCGAAGCGTTCTCAATTCAATGGAAATACGAATAATCATAGATATCAAAAAGTTTTCACGTCAAAAACCGTGAAATTTTTCGAGATAATTGAAAATTTTCGGAAACGGTTACACTAAAAATCACATATTTTTCGTAATATTTCGAAATTATTAACCGCTTTTCTTGCAAAACGTTCATAGTTCGATAGATTTATGGTATATCTTAAATGCTGAGAAAAAATCCGCTCAAAAAACGTATTTTTTTCCAAATATATCAAAAATTGTGGAAAAGCTAGCTGCCGAAACCACAATTTCTTCGTTACATTTCGAAATTACGTGCGATTTTTTTGCAAAGCGTTCTCAATTCAATGGAAATACGAATAATCATAGATATCAAAAAGTTTTCACGTCAAAAAACGTGAAATTTTTCGAGATAATCGAAAATTTTCTAAAATGGTTACACTAAAAATCACATATTTTTCGTAATTTTTCGAAATTATCAACCGCTTTTGTTGCAAAACGTTCATAGTTCGATAGATTTATGGTATATCTTCAATGCTGAGAAAAAATCCGCTCAAAAAACGTCTTTTTTTTCAAATATATCAAAAATTGCGGAAAGGCTAGCTCCAGAAACCACAATTTCTTCGTTACATTCCGAAATTATGTGCGATTTTTTTGCGAAGCGTTCTCAATTCAATGGAAATACGAATAATCATAGATATCAAAAAGTTTTCACGTCAAAAAACGTGAAATTTTTCGAGATAATCGAAAATTTTCTAAAATGGTTACACTAAAAATCACATATTTTTCGTAATTTTTCGAAATTAGCAACCGCTTTTGTTGCAAAACGTTCATAATTTGATAGATTTATGGTATTTCTTAAATGCTGAGAAAAAATCCGCTCAAAAAACGTCTTTTTTTCCAAATATATCAAAAATTGTGGAAAAGCTAGCTGCCGAAACCACAATTTCTTCGTTACATTTCGAAATTACGTGCGATTTTTTTGCGAAGCATTCTGAATTCAATGGAAATACGAATAATTATAGATATCAAAAAGTTTTTACGTCAAAAAAAGTGAAATTTTTCGAGATAATTGAAACTTTTTGGAAACGGTTACACTAAAAATCACATATTTTTCGTAATTTTTCGAAATTATTAACTGCTTTGTTGCAAAATGTTAATAATTGAATGGATATATGGTATATCTTAAATGCTGAGAAAAAATCCGTTTAAAAAACGTCTTTTTATTCCAAATATATCATAAATTGTGGAAAAGCTAGCTGCCGAAACCACAATTTCTTCGTTACATTTCGAAATCATGTGCGATTTTTTTGCGAAGCGTGCTCAATTCAATGGAAATACGAATAATCATAGATATCAAAAAGTTTTCACGTCATAAAACGTGAAATTTTTCGAGATAATTGAAAATTTTCGGAAACGGTTACACTAAAAACCACATATTTTTCGTAATTTTTCGACAATATCAACCGCTTTTGTTGCAAAACGTTCATAATTTGATAGATTAATGGTATATCTTAAATGCTGAGAAAAAATCCGCTCAAAAAACGTCTTTTTTTTCCAAATATATCAAAAATTACGGAAAGGCTAGCTGCCGAAACCACAATTTCTTCGTTACATTTCGAAATTATGTGCGATTTTTTTGCGAAGCGTTCTTAATTCAATGAAAATACGAATAATCATAGATATCAAAAAGTTTTCACGTCAAAAAACGTGAAATTTTTCGAGATAATTGAAAATTTTCGGAAACGGTTACACTAAAAATCAAATATTTTTCGTAATTTTTCGAAATTGTCAACCGCTTTTGTTGCAAAACGTTCATAATTTAATAGATTTATGGTATATCTTAAATGCTGAGAAAAAATCCGCTCAAAAAACGTCTTTTTTTCCAAATATCTCAAAAATTGTGGAAAAGCTAGCTGCCGAAACCACAATTTCTTCGTTACATTTCGAAATAATGTGCGATTTTTTTGCGAAGCGTTCTGAATTCAATGGAAATACGAATTATCATAGATATCAAAAAGTTTTCGCGTCAAAAAACGTGAAATGTTTCGAGATAATTGAAAATTTTCGGAAACGGTTACACTAAAAATCACATATTTTTCGTAATTTTTCGAAATTATCAACCGCTTTTGTTGCAAAACGTTCATAGTTCGATAGATTTATGGTATATCTTAAATGCTGAGAAAAAGTCCGCTCAAAAAACGTCTTTTTTTTCCAAATATATCAAAAATTGCGGAAAGGCTAGCTCCCGAAACCACAATTTCTTCGATACATTTCGAAATTATGTGCGATTTTTTTGCGAAGCGTTCTGAATTCAATGGAAATACGAATAATCATAGATATCAAAAAGTTTTCGCGTCAAAAAACGTGAAATGTTTCGAGATAATTGAAAATTTTCGGAAACGGTTACACTAAAAATCACATATTTTTCGTAATTTTTCGAAATTATCAACCGCTTTTGTTGCAAAACGTTCATAGTTCGATAGATTTATGGTATATCTTAAATGATGAGAAAAAGTCCGCTCAAAAAACGTCTTTTTTTTCCAAATATATCAAAAATTGCGGAAAGGCTAGCTCCCGAAACCACAATTTCTTCGATACATTTCGAAATTATGTGCGATTTTTTTGCGAAGCGTTCTCAATTCAATGGAAATACGAATAATCATAGATATCAAAAAGTTTTCACGTCAAAAAACGTGAAATGTTTCGAGATAATCGAAAATTTTCGGAAACGGTTACACTAAAAATCAAATATTTTTCGTAATTTATCGAAATTGTCAACCGCTTTTGTTGCAAAACGTTCAGAATTTAATAGATTTATGGTATATCTTAAATGCTGAGAAAAAATCCGCTCAAAAACCGTCTTTTTTTTCCAAATATATCATAAATTGTGGAAAAGCTAGCTGCCGAAACCACAATTTCTTCGTTACATTTCGAAATAACGTGCGATTTTTTTGCGAAGCGTTCTCAATTCAATGGAAATACGAATAATCATAGATACGAGGGTGGTTCAATAAGTCCGTGACCTCTCAAAGAAAACGGAAGTTTTTCGGCAAAAAAACGTTTTATTTTTCAACATAGTCCCCTTTCAGCTCGACACACTTTGTCCAACGTTTCTCTAGTTTTTTAATTCCTTCCAAATAATATGATTTATCAAGGCCCACAAAATAAGCATTTGTTTGAGCTATTACCTCATCATTGGAGGCAAATCTCTTTCCCCCGAGCCATTTCTTTAGATTTGGAAAAAGAAAATAGTCGCTGGGAGCTAAATCCGGAGAATATGGCGGATGTGGTAGTAGATAATACCTCAAATTACTTATTTTTCCCATAGCGACTGCACACGTGTGGACCCTTGCATTGTCCTGGTGGAAGAGCACTTTCTTTTTGGCCAAATGTGGTCGTTTTTTCATTAAATCTCGGTTGAACTGGTCGAGTAAGTTGGCATAATATTCTCAATTGATCGTTCTTCCATTTTGGAGGTAATCAATATGTATTATACCACGTGCATCCCAGAAAACTGTCGCCATGATTTTGTTGGCTGACAGACACACCTGGGCCTTCTTCGGCGCCGATTCTCCCTGAGAAACCCACTGTTTCGACTGCTGCTTGGTCTCCGGTGTGTTGTGGTGGATCCATGTTTCATCTACAGTCACATAACGGCGTAAAAACACATTTGGATCTCTGTTGAACAACGCCAAACACTCCTGTGAAGTTGACACACGCACCCTTTTGTGGTCAATTGAGAGCAAGCGCGGCACCCATCTTGCGGATAGCTTTCTCATGCCCAAATGATCATTCAAAATTGAAAAAACTGAGCCGTTTGATATGTTTGTTGTCTCTACGATCTCGCGCACTTTCAATCTTCGATCGGCCAGCACCATATCGTGGATTTTTTCGATGGTTTCAGGTGTAGAGACCTCAATTGGGCGTCCAGAACGTTCGGCGTCTTTCGTGCTTGTGCGACCACTACGAAATTCAAAAAACCACTTTTTTATCATTCAAATTGATGGTGCGGAGTCCCCATAGTATTTGACTAGCTTTTCTTTGGTTTCGGAGTTGGTTTTCCTCCGCAAAAAATAATGCTTAATGAGCACTCGGAATTCACTTTTTTCCATTATCGAAATTTCACGAAGTTGTTTGCCTGCAATGGCTGCCAAATATAAAAAAAATTAACGTAACTACTTAAAACTTTGATTGTTACCCGTTTAAAGATAGTTGTTGACTAGAGTAGGATTACTTTTCAGATTAATGAGCGGGAAATACAAAAGGTCACGGACTTATTGAACCACCCTCGTATCAAAAAGTTTTCACGTCAAAAACCGTGAAATTTTTCGAGATAATTGAAAATTTTCGGAAACGGTTACACTAAAAATCACATATTTTTCGTAATTTTTCGAAATTATTAACCGCTTTTGTTGCAAAATGTTCATAATTTAATGGCTATATGGTATATCTTAAATGCTGAGAAAAAATCCGCTCAAAAAAAGTCTTTTTTTTCCAAGTATATCATAAATTGTGGAAAAGCTAGCTGCCGAATCCAAAATTTCTTCGTTACATTTCGAAATAACGTGCGATTTTTTTGCAAAGCGTTCTCAATTCAATGGAAATACGAATAATCATAGACATCAAAAAGTTTTCACGTCAAAAAACGTGAAATTTATCGAGATAATCGAAAATTTTCGGAAACGGTTACATTAAAAATCACATATTTTTCGTAATTTTTCGAAATTGTCAACCACTTTTGTTGCAAAACGTTCATAATTTAATAGATTTATGGTATATCTTAAATGCTGAGAAAAAATCCGCTCAAAAAACGTCTTTTTTTCCAAATATATCAAAAATTGTGGAAAAGCTAGCTGCCGAAACCACAATTTCTTCGTTACATTTCGAAATAACGTGCGATTATTTTGCGAAGCGTACTCAATTCAATGGAAATACGAATAATCATAGATATCAAAAAGTTTTCACGTCAAAAACCGTGAAATTTTTCGAGATAATTGAAAATTTTCGGAAACGGTTACACTAAAAATCACATATTTTTCGTACTTTTTCGAAATTATCAACCGCTTTTGTTGCAAAACGTTCATAATTTGATAGACTTATGGTATATCTTAAATGCTGAGAAAAAATTCGCTCAAAAAACGTTCTTTTTTTCCAAATATATCAAAAATTGCGGAAAGGCTAGCTGCCGAAACCACAATTTCTTCGTTACATTTTCAAATTATGTTCGATTTTTTTGCGAAGCGTTCTCAATTCAATGAAAATACGAATAATCATAGATATCAAAAAGTTTTCACGTCAAAAACCGTGAAATTTTTCGAGATAATTGAAAATTTTCGGAAACGGTTACACTAAAAATCACATATTTTTCGTAATTTTTCGAAATTATTAACCGCTTTTGTTGCAAAATGTTCATAATTTAATGGATATATGGTATATCTTAAATGCTGAGAAAAAATCCGCTTAAAAAACGTCTTTTTTTCCAAGTATATCATAAATTGTGGAAAAGCTAGCTGCCGAAACCACAATTTCTTCGTTACATTTCGAAATAACGTGCGATTTTTTTGCAAAGCGTTCTCAATTCAATGGAAATACGAATAATCATAGATATCAAAAAGTTTTCACGTCAAAAAACGTGAAATTTTTCGAGATAATTGAATATTTTCGGAAACGGTTACACTAAAAATCACATATTTTTCGTAATATTTCGAAATTATCAACCGCTTTTGTTGCAAAACGTTCATAGTTCGATAGATTTATGGTATATCTTAAATGCTGAGATAAAATCCGCTCAAAAAACGTATTTTTTTTCCAAATATATCAAAAATTGTGGAAAAGCTAGCTGCCGAAACCACAATTTCTTCGTTACATTTCGAAATTACGTGCGATTTTTTTGCAAAGCGTTCTCAATTCAATGGAAATACGAATAATCATAGATATCAAAAAGTTTTCACGTCAAAAAACGTGAAATTTTTCGAGATAATCGAAAATTTTCAAAAATGGTTACACTAAAAATCACATATTTTTCGTAATTTTTCGAAATTATCAACCGCTTTTGTTGCAAAACGTTCATAGTTCGATAGATTTATGGTATATCTTAAATGCTGAGAAAAAATCCGCTCAAAAAACGTCTTTGTTTCCAAATATATCAAAAATTGCGGAAAGGCTAGCTCCAGAAACCACAATTTCTTCGTTACATTCCGAAATTATGTGCGATTTTTTTGCGAAGCGTTCTCAATTCAATGGAAATACGAATAATCATAGATATCAAAAAGTTTTCACGTCAAAAAACGTGAAATTTTTCGAGATAATCGAAAATTTTCTAAAATGGTTACACTAAAAATCACATATTTTTCGTAATTTTTCGAAATTATCAACCGCTTTTGTTGCAAAACGTTCATAATTTGATAGATTTATAGTATATCTTAAATGCTGAGAAAAAATCCGCTCAAAAAACGTCTTTTTTTCCAAATATATCAAAAATTGTGGAAAAGCTAGCTGCCGAAACCACAATTTCTTCGTTACATTTCGAAATTACGTGCGATTTTTTTGCGAAGCATTCTGAATTCAATGGAAATACGAATAATTATAGATATCAAAAAGTTTTTACGTCAAAAAAAGTGAAATTTTTCGAGATAATTAAAACTTTTTGGAAACGGTTACACTAAAAATCACATATTTTTCGTAATTTTTCGAAATTATTAACTGCGTTGTTGCAAAATGTTAATAATTGAATGGATATATGGTATATCTTAAATGCTGAGAAAAAATCCGCTCAAAAAACGTCTTTTTTTCCAAATATATCAAAAATTGTGGAAAAGCTAGCTGCCGAAACCACAATTTCTTCGTTACATTTCGAAATAACGTGCGATTTTTTTGCGAATCGTTCTCAATTCAATGGAAATACAAATAATCATAGATATCAAAAAGTTTTCACGTCAAAAACCGTGAAATTTTTCGAGATAATTGAAAATTTTCGGAAACGGTTACACTAAAAATCACATATTTTTCGTACTTTTTCGAAATTATCAACCGCTTTTGTTGCAAAACGTTCATAATTTGATAGACTTATGGTATATCTTAAATGCTGAGAAAAAATCCGCTCAAAAAACGTCTTTTTTTCCAAATATCTCAAAAATTGTGGAAAAGCTAGCTGCCGAAACCACAATTTCTTCGTTACATTTCGAAATCATGTGCGATTTTTTTGCGAAGCGTTCTGAATTCAATGGAAATACGAATAATCATAGATATCAAAAAGTTTTCACGTCAAAAAACGTGAAATGTTTCGAGATAATCGAAAATTTTCGGAAACGGTTACACTAAAAATCAAATATTTTTCGTAATTTTTCGAAATTGTCAACCGCTTTTGTTGCAAAACGTTCATAATTTAATAGATATATGGTAAATCTTAAATGCTGAAAAAAAATCTGCTCAAAAAACGTCTTTTTTTCCAAATATATCAAAAATTGTGGAAAAGCTAGCTGCCGAAACCACAATTTCTTCGTTACATTTCGAAATTACGTGCGATTTTTTTGCGAAGCATTCTGAATTCAATGGAAATACGAATAATTATAGATATCAAAAAGTTTTTACGTCAAAAAAAGTGAAATTTTTCGAGATAATTGAAACTTTTTGGAAACAGTTACACTAAAAATCACATATTTTTCGTAATTTTTCAAAATTATTAACCGCTTTTGTTGCAAAATGTTCATAATTTAATGGATATATGGTATATCTTAAATGCTGAGAAAAAATCCGCTCAAAAAACGTCTTTTTTTTCCAAGTATATCATAAATTGTGGAAAAGCTAGCTGCCGAATCCAAAATTTCTTCGTTACATTTCGAAATAACGTGCGATTTTTTTGCAAAGCGTTCTCAATTCAATGGAAATACGAATAATCATAGACATCAAAAAGTTTTCACGTCAAAAAACGTGAAATTTATCGAGATAATCGAAAATTTTCGGAAACGGTTACATTAAAAATCACATATTTTTCGTAATTTTTCGAAATTGTCAACCACTTTTGTTGCAAAACGTTCATAATTTAATAGATTTATGGTATATCTTAAATGCTGAGAAAAAATCCGCTCAAAAAACGTCTTTTTTTTCCAAATATATCAAAAATTGTGGAAAAGCTAGCTGCCGAAACCACAATTTCTTGGTTACATTTCGAAATAACGTGCGATTTTTTTGCGAAGCGTTCTCAATTCAATGGAAATACGAATAATCATAGATATCAAAAAGTTTTCACGTCAAAAACCGTGAAATTTTTTTGAGATTATTGAAAATTTTCGGAAACGGTTACACTAAAAATCACATATTTTTCGTAATTTTTCGAAATTATCAACCGCTTTTGTTGCAAAACGTTCATAATTTGATAGATTTATGGTATATCTTAAATGCTGAGAAAAAATCCGCTCAAAAAACGTTCTTTTTTTCCAAATATATCAAAAATTGCGGAAAGGCTAGCTGCCGAAACCACAATTTCTTCGTTACATTTTCAAATTATGTGCGATTTTTTTGCGAAGCGTTCTCAATTCAATGAAAATACGAATAATCATAGATATCAAAAAGTTTTCACGTCAAAAAACGTGAAATGTTTCGAGATAATCGAAAATTTTCGGAAACGGTTACACTAAAAATCAAATATTTTTCGTAATTTATCGAAATTGTCAACCGCTTTTGTTGCAAAACGTTCAGAATTTAATAGATTTATGGTATATCTTAAATGCTGAGAAAAAATCCGCTCAAAAACCGTCTTTTTTTTCCAAATATATCAAAAATTGTGGAAAAGCTAGCTGCCGAAACCACAATTTCTTCGTTACATTTCGAAATCATGTGCGATTTTTTTGCGAAGCGTTCTGAATTCAATGGAAATACGAATAATTATAGATATAAAAAGTTTTCACGTCAAAAAAAGTGAAATTTTTCGATATAATTGAAACTTTTTGGAAACGGTTACACAAAAAATCACATATTTTTCGTAATTTTTCGAAATTATTAACCGCTTTTGTTGCAAAACGTTCATAATTTAATGGATATATGGTATATCTTAAATGCTGAGAAAAAATCCGCTCAAAAAACGTCTTTTTTTTCCAAATAAATCAAAAATTGTGGAAAAGTTAGATGCCGAAACCACAATTTCTTCGTTACATTTCGAAATTACGTGCGATTTTTTTGCGAAGCATTCTGAATTCAATGTAAATACGAATAATTATAGATATAAAAAGTTTTCACGTCAAAAAAAGTGAAATTTTTCGATATAATTGAAACTTTTTGGAAACGGTTACACAAAAAATCACATATTTTTCGTAATTTTTCGAAATTATTAACCGCTTTTGTTGCAAAATGTTCATAATTTAATGGATATATGGTATATCTTAAATGCTGAGAAAAAATCCGCTCAAAAAACGTATTTTTTTCCAAATATATCAAAAATTGTGGAAAAGCTAGCTGCCGAAACCACAATTTCTTCGTTACATTTCGAAATTACGTGCGATTTTTTTGCAAAGCGTTCTCAATTCAATGGAAATACGAATAATCATAGATATCAAAAAGTTTTCACGTCAAAAAACGTGAAATTTTTCGAGATAATCGAAAATTTTCAAAAATGGTTACACTAAAAATCACATATTTTTCGTAATTTTTCGAAATTATCAACCGCTTTTGTTGCAAAACGTTCATAGTTCGATAGATTTATGGTATATCTTAAATGCTGAGAAAAAATCCGCTCAAAAAACGTCTTTTTTTCCAAATATATCAAAAATTGTGGAAAAGCTAGCTGCCGAAACCACAATTTCTTCGTTACATTTCGAAATTACGTGCGATTTTTTTGCAAAGCGTTCTCAATTCAATGGAAATACGAATAATCATAGGTATCAAAAAGTTTTCACGTCAAAAATCGTGAAATTTTTCGAGATAATCGAAAATTTTCTAAAATGGTTACACTAAAAATCACATATTTTTCGTAATTTTTCGAAATTATCAACCGCTTTTGTTGCAAAACGTTCATAATTTGATAGATTTATAGTATATCTTAAATGCTGAGAAAAAATCCGCTCAAAAAACGTCTTTTTTTCCAAATATATCAAAAATTGTGGAAAAGCTAGCTGCCGAAACCACAATTTCTTCGTTACATTTCGAAATTACGTGCGATTTTT
Source organism: Pachydiplax longipennis (assembly GCA_036926295.1). NCBI lineage: Eukaryota > Metazoa > Arthropoda > Insecta > Odonata > Libellulidae > Pachydiplax > Pachydiplax longipennis. Next base: position 5,389,435 of record JAVFKF010000044.1, on the reverse strand, counting down.
TTGCGAAGCATTCTGAATTCAATGGAAATACGAATAATTATAGATATCAAAAAGTTTTTACGTCAAAAAAAGTGAAATTTTTCGAGATAATTGAAACTTTTTGGAAACGGTTACACTAAAAATCACATATTTTTCGTAATTTTTCGAAATTATTAACTGCTTTGTTGCAAAATGTTAATAATTGAATGGATATATGGTATATCTTAAATGCTGAGAAAAAATCCGCTCAAAAAACGTCTTTTTTTCCAAATATATCAAAAATTGTGGAAAAGCTAGCTGCCGAAACCACAATTTCTTCGTTACATTTCGAAATAACGTGCGATTTTTTTGCGAAGCGTTCTCAATTCAATGGAAATATGAATAATCATAGATATCAAAAAGTTTTCACGTCAAAAACCGTGAAATTTTTCGAGATAATTGAAAATTTTCGGAAACGGTTACACTAAAAATCACATATTTTTCGTACTTTTTCGAAATTATCAACCGCTTTTGTTGCAAAACGTTCATAATTTGATAGACTTATGGTATATCTTAAATGCTGAGAAAAAATCCGCTCAAAAAACGTTCTTTTTTTCCAAATATATCAAAAATTGCGGAAAGGCTAGCTGCCGAAACCACAATTTCTTCGTTACATTTTCAAATTATGTGCGATTTTTTTGCGAAGCGTTCTCAATTCAATGAAAATACGAATAATCATAGATATCAAAAAGTTTTCACGTCAAAAACCGTGAAATTTTTCGAGATAATTGAAAATTTTCGGAAACGGTTACACTAAAAATCACATATTTTTCGTAATTTTTCGAAATTATTAACCGCTTTTGTTGCAAAATGTTCATAATTTAATGGATATATGGTATATCTTAAATGCTGAGAAAAAATCCGCTTAAAAAACGTCTTTTTTTCCAAGTATATCATAAATTGTGGAAAAGCTAGCTGCCGAAACCACAATTTCTTCGTTACATTTCGAAATAACGTGCGATTTTTTTGCAAAGCGTTCTCAATTCAATGGAAATACGAATAATCATAGATATCAAAAAGTTTTCACGTCAAAAAACGTGAAATTTTTCGAGATAATTGAATATTTTCGGAAACGGTTACACTAAAAATCACATATTTTTCGTAATATTTCGAAATTATCAACCGCTTTTGTTGCAAAACGTTCATAGTTCGATAGATTTATGGTATATCTTAAATGCTGAGATAAAATCCGCTCAAAAAACGTATTTTTTTCCAAATATATCAAAAATTGTGGAAAAGCTAGCTGCCGAAACCACAATTTCTTCGTTACATTTCGAAATTACGTGCGATTTTTTTGCAACGCGTTCTCAATTCAATGGAAATACGAATAATCATAGATATCAAAAAGTTTTCACGTCAAAAAACGTGAAATTTTTCGAGATAATCGAAAATTTTCTAAAATGGTTACACTAAAAATCACATATTTTTCGTAATTTTTCGAAATTATCAACCGCTTTTGTTGCAAAACGTTCATAGTTCGATAGATTTATGGTATATCTTAAATGCTGAGAAAAAATCCGCTCAAAAAACGTCTTTTTTTCCAAATATATCAAAAATTGCGGAAAGGCTAGTTCCAGAAACCACAATTTCTTCGTTACATTCCGAAATTATGTGCGATTTTTTTGCGAAGCGTTCTCAATTCAATGGAAATACGAATAATCATAGATATCAAAAAGTTTTCACGTCAAAAAACGTGAAATTTTTCGAGATAATCGAAAATTTTCTAAAATGGTTACACTAAAAATCACATATTTTTCGTAATTTTTCGAAATTATCAACCGCTTTTGTTGCAAAACGTTCATAATTTGATAGATTTATAGTATATCTTAAATGCTGAGAAAAAATCCGCTCAAAAAACGTCTTTTTTTCCAAATATATCAAAAATTGTGGAAAAGCTAGCTGCCGAAACCACAATTTCTTCGTTACATTTCGAAATTACGTGCGATTTTTTTGCGAAGCATTCCGAATTCAATGGAAATACGAATAATTATAGATATCAAAAAGTTTTTACGTCAAAAAAAGTGAAATTTTTCGAGATAATTGAAACTTTTTGGAAACGGTTACACTAAAAATCACATATTTTTCGTAATTTTTCGAAATTATTAACTGCTTTGTTGCAAAATGTTAATAATTGAATGGATATATGGTATATCTTAAATGCTGAGAAAAAATCCGCTCAAAAAACGTCTTTTTATTCCAAATATATCATAAATTGTGGAAAAGCTAGCTGCCGAAACCACAATTTCTTCGTTACATTTCGAAATAACGTGCGAATTTTTTGCGAAGCGTGCTCAATTCAATGGAAATACGAATAATCATAGATATCAAAAAGTTTTCACGTCATAAAACGTGAAATTTTTCGAGATAATTGAAAATTTTCGGAAACGGTTACACTAAAAATCACATATTTTTCGTAATTTTTCGAAATTATCAACCGCTTTTGTTGCAAAACGTTCATAATTTGATAGATTAATGGTATATCTTAAATGCTGAGAAAAAATCCGCTCAAAAAACGTCTTTTTTTCCAAATATGTCAAAAATTACGGAAAGGCTAGCTGCCGAAACCACAATTTCTTCGTTACATTTCGAAATTATGTGCGATTTTTTTGCGAAGCGTTCTTAATTCAATGAAAATACGAATAATCATAGACATCAAAAAGTTTTCACGTCAAAAAACGTGAAATTTATCGAGATAATCGAAAATTTTCGGAAACGGTTACACTAAAAATCAAATATTTTTCGTAATTTTTCGAAATTGTCAACCGCTTTTGTTGCAAAACGTTCATAATTTAATAGATTTATGGTATATCTTAAATGCTGAGAAAAAATCCGCTCAAAAAACGTCTTTTTTTCCAAATATCTCAAAAATTGTGGAAAAGCTAGCTGCCGAAACCACAATTTCTTCGTTACATTTCGAAATTATGTGCGATTTTTTTGCGAAGCGTTCTCAATTAAATGGAAATACGAATAATCATAGATATCAAAAAGTTTTCACGTCAAAAAACGTGAAATGTTTCGAGATAATCGAAAATTTTCGGAAACGGTTACACTAAAAATCAAATATTTTTCGTAATTTTTCGAAATTGTCAACCGCTTTTGTTGCAAAACGTTCATAATTTAATAGATATATGGTAAATCTTAAATGCTGAAAAAAAATCTGCTCAAAAAACGTCTTTTTTTCCAAATATATCAAAAATTGTGGAAAAGCTAGCTGCCGAAACCACAATTTCTTCGTTACATTTCGAAATTACGTGCGATTTTTTTGCGAAGCATTCTGAATTCAATGGAAATACGAAGAATTATAGATATCAAAAAGTTTTTACGTCAAAAAAAGTGAAATTTTTCGAGATAATTGAAACTTTTTGGAAACGGTTACACTAAAAATCACATATTTTTCGTAATTTTTCAAAATTATTAACCGCTTTTGTTGCAAAATGTTCATAATTTAATGGATATATGGTATATCTTAAATGCTGAGAAAAAATCCGCTCAAAAAACGTCTTTTTTTTCCAAGTATATCATAAATTGTGGAAAAGCTAGCTGCCGAATCCAAAATTTCTTCGTTACATTTCGAAATAACGTGCGATTTTTTTGCAAAGCGTTCTCAATTCAATGGAAATACGAATAATCATAGACATCAAAAAGTTTTCACGTCAAAAAACGTGAAATTTATCGAGATAATCGAAAATTTTCGGAAACGGTTACATTAAAAATCACATATTTTTCGTAATTTTTCGAAATTGTCAACCACTTTTGTTGCAAAACGTTCATAATTTAATAGATTTATGGTATATCTTAAATGCTGAGAAAAAATCCGCTCAAAAAACGTCTTTTTTTTCCAAATATATCAAAAATTGTGGAAAAGCTAGCTGCCGAAACCACAATTTCTTGGTTACATTTCGAAATAACGTGCGATTTTTTTGCGAAGCGTTCTCAATTCAATGGAAATACGAATAATCATAGATATCAAAAAGTTTTCACGTCAAAAACCGTGAAATTTTTCGAGATTATTGAAAATTTTCGGAAACGGTTACACTAAAAATCACATATTTTTCGTAATTTTTCGAAATTATCAACCGCTTTTGTTGCAAAACGTTCATAATTTGATAGATTTATGGTATATCTTAAATGCTGAGAAAAAATCCGCTCAAAAAACGTTCTTTTTTTCCAAATATATCAAAAATTGCGGAAAGGCTAGCTGCCGAAACCACAATTTCTTCGTTACATTTTCAAATTATGTGCGATTTTTTTGCGAAGCGTTCTCAATTCAATGAAAATACGAATAATCATAGATATCAAAAAGTTTTCACGTCAAAAAACGTGAAATGTTTCGAGATAATCGAAAATTTTCGGAAACGGTTACACTAAAAATCAAATATTTTTCGTAATTTATCGAAATTGTCAACCGCTTTTGTTGCAAAACGTTCAGAATTTAATAGATTTATGGTATATCTTAAATGCTGAGAAAAAATCCACTCAAAAACCGTCTTTTTTTTCCAAATATATCAAAAATTGTGGAAAAGCTAGCTGCCGAAACCACAATTTCTTCGTTACATTTCGAAATCATGTGCGATTTTTTTGCGAAGCGTTCTGAATTCAATGGAAATACGAATAATTATAGATATAAAAAGTTTTCACGTCAAAAAAAGTGAAATTTTTCGATATAATTGAAACTTTTTGGAAACGGTTACACAAAAAATCACATATTTTTCGTAATTTTTCGAAATTATTAACCGCTTTTGTTGCAAAACGTTCATAATTTAATGGATATATGGTATATCTTAAATGCTGAGAAAAAATCCGCTCAAAAAACGTCTTTTTTTTCCAAATAAATCAAAAATTGTGGAAAAGTTAGGTGCCGAAACCACAATTTCTTCGTTACATTTCGAAATTACGTGCGATTTTTTTGCGAAGCATTCTGAATTCAATGTAAATACGAATAATTATAGATATAAAAAGTTTTCACGTCAAAAAAAGTGAAATTTTTCGATATAATTGAAACTTTTTGGAAACGGTTACACAAAAAATCACATATTTTTCGTAATTTTTCGAAATTATTAACCGCTTTTGTTGCAAAATGTTCATAATTTAATGGATATATGGTATATCTTAAATGCTGAGAAAAAATCCGCTCAAAAAACGTCTTTTTTTTCCAAGTATATCATAAATTGTGGAAAAGCTAGCTGCCGAATCCAAAATTTCTTCGTTACATTTCGAAATAACGTGCGATTTTTTTGCAAAGCGTTCTCAATTCAATGGAAATACGAATAATCATAGACATCAAAAAGTTTTCACGTCAAAAAACGTGAAATTTATCGAGATAATCGAAAATTTTCGGAAACGGTTACATTAAAAATCACATATTTTTCGTAATTTTTCGAAATTGTCAACCACTTTTGTTGCAAAACGTTCATAATTTAATAGATTTATGGTATATCTTAAATGCTGAGAAAAAATCCGCTCAAAAAACGTCTTTTTTTTCCAAATATATCAAAAATTGTGGAAAAGCTAGCTGCCGAAACCACAATTTCTTCGTTACATTTCGAAATAACGTGCGATTTTTTTGCGAAGCGTTCTCAATTCAATGGAAATACGAATAATCATAGATATCAAAAAGTTTTCACGTCAAAAACCGTGAAATTTTTCGAGATTATTGAAAATTTTCGGAAACGGTTACACTAAAAATCACATATTTTTCGTAATTTTTCGAAATTATCAACCGCTTTTGTTGCAAAACGTTCATAATTTGATAGATTTATGGTATATCTTAAATGCTGAGAAAAAATCCGCTCAAAAAACGTTCTTTTTTTCCAAATATATCAAAAATTGCGGAAAGGCTAGCTGCCGAAACCACAATTTCTTCGTTACATTTTCAAATTATGTGCGATTTTTTTGCGAAGCGTTCTCAATTCAATGAAAATACGAATAATCATAGATATCAAAAAGTTTTCACGTCAAAAAACGTGAAATGTTTCGAGATAATCGAAAATTTTCGGAAACGGTTACACTAAAAATCAAATATTTTTCGTAATTTATCGAAATTGTCAACCGCTTTTGTTGCAAAACGTTCAGAATTTAATAGATTTATGGTATATCTTAAATGCTGAGAAAAAATCCGCTCAAAAACCGTCTTTTTTTTCCAAATATATCAAAAATTGTGGAAAAGCTAGCTGCCGAAACCACAATTTCTTCGTTACATTTCGAAATTATGTGCGATTTTTTTGCGAAGCGTTCTCAATTAAATGGAAATACGAATAATCATAGATATCAAAAAGTTTTCACGTCAAAAAACGTGAAATGTTTCGAGATAATCGAAAATTTTCGGAAACGGTTACACTAAAAATCACATATTTTTCGTAATTTTTCAAAATTATTAACCGCTTTTGTTGCAAAATGTTCATAATTTAATGGATATATGGTATATCTTAAATGCTGAGAAAAAATCCGCTCAAAAAACGTCTTTTTTTTCCAAGTATATCATAAATTGTGGAAAAGCTAGCTGCCGAATCCAAAATTTCTTCGTTACATTTCGAAATAACGTGCGATTTTTTTGCAAAGCGTTCTCAATTCAATGGAAATACGAATAATCATAGACATCAAAAAGTTTTCACGTCAAAAAACGTGAAATTTATCGAGATAATCGAAAATTTTCGGAAACGGTTACATTAAAAATCACATATTTTTCGTAATTTTTCGAAATTGTCAACCACTTTTGTTGCAAAACGTTCATAATTTAATAGATTTATGGTATATCTTAAATGCTGAGAAAAAATCCGCTCAAAAAACGTCTTTTTTTTCCAAATATATCAAAAATTGTGGAAAAGCTAGCTGCCGAAACCACAATTTCTTGGTTACATTTCGAAATAACGTGCGATTTTTTTGCGAAGCGTTCTCAATTCAATGGAAATACGAATAATCATAGATATCAAAAAGTTTTCACGTCAAAAACCGTGAAATTTTTCGAGATTATTGAAAATTTTCGGAAACGGTTACACTAAAAATCACATATTTTTCGTAATTTATCGAAATTATCAACCGCTTTTGTTGCAAAACGTTCATAATTTGATAGATTTATGGTATATCTTAAATGCTGAGAAAAAATCCGCTCAAAAAACGTCTTTTTTTTCCAAATATATCAAAAATTGTGGAAAAGCTAGCTGCCGAAACCACAATTTCTTGGTTACATTTCGAAATAACGTGCGATTTTTTTGCGAAGCGTTCTCAATTCAATGGAAATACGAATAATCATAGATATCAAAAAGTTTTCACGTCAAAAACCGTGAAATTTTTCGAGATTATTGAAAATTTTCGGAAACGGTTACACTAAAAATCACATATTTTTCGTAATTTTTCGAAATTATCAACCGCTTTTGTTGCAAAACGTTCATAATTTGATAGATTTATGGTATATCTTAAATGCTGAGAAAAAATCCGCTCAAAAAACGTTCTTTTTTTCCAAATATATCAAAAATTGCGGAAAGGCTAGCTGCCGAAACCACAATTTCTTCGTTACATTTTCAAATTATGTGCGATTTTTTTGCGAAGCGTTCTCAATTCAATGAAAATACGAATAATCATAGATATCAAAAAGTTTTCACGTCAAAAAACGTGAAATTTTTCGAGATAATTGAAAATTTTCGGAAACGGTTACACTAAAAATCAAATATTTTTCGTAATTTTTCGAAATTGTCAACCGCTTTTGTTGCAAAACGTTCATAATTTAATAGATTTATGGTATATCTTAAATGCTGAGAAAAAATCCGCTCAAAAAACGTCTTTTTTTCCAAATATCTCAAAAATTGTGGAAAAGCTAGCTGCCGAACCACAATTTCTTCGTTACATTTCGAAATTATGTGCGATTTTTTTGCGAAGCCTTCTCAATTAAATGGAAATACGAATAATCATAGATATCAAAAAGTTTTCACGTCAAAAAACGTGAAATGTTTTGAGATAATCGAAAATTTTCGGAAACGGTTACACTAAAAATCACATATTTTTCGTAATTTTTCAAAATTATTAACCGCTTTTGTTGCAAAATGTTCATAATTTAATGGATATATGGTATATCTTAAATGCTGAGAAAAAATCCGCTCAAAAAACGTCTTTTTTTTCCAAGTATATCATAAATTGTGGAAAAGCTAGCTGCCGAATCCAAAATTTCTTCGTTACATTTCGAAATAACGTGCGATTTTTTTGCAAAGCGTTCTCAATTCAATGGAAATACGAATAATCATAGACATCAAAAAGTTTTCACGTCAAAAAACGTGAAATTTATCGAGATAATCGAAAATTTTCGGAAACGGTTACACTAAAAATCACATATTTTTCGTAATTTTTCGAAATTATTAACTGCTTTGTTGCAAAATGTTAATAATTGAATGGATATATGGTATATCTTAAATGCTGAGAAAAAATCCGCTCAAAAAACGTCTTTTTATTCCAAATATATCATAAATTGTGGAAAAGCTAGCTGCCGAAACCACAATTTCTTCGTTACATTTCGAAATAACGTGCGAATTTTTTGCGAAGCGTGCTCAATTCAATGGAAATACGAATAATCATAGATATCAAAAAGTTTTCACGTCATAAAACGTGAAATTTTTCGAGATAATTGAAAATTTTCGGAAACGGTTACACTAAAAATCACATATTTTTCGTAATTTTTCGAAATTATCAACCGCTTTTGTTGCAAAACGTTCATAATTTGATAGATTAATGGTATATCTTAAATGCTGAGAAAAAATCCGCTCAAAAAACGTCTTTTTTTCCAAATATGTCAAAAATTACGGAAAGGCTAGCTGCCGAAACCACAATTTCTTCGTTACATTTCGAAATTATGTGCGATTTTTTTGCGAAGCGTTCTTAATTCAATGAAAATACGAATAATCATAGATATCAAAAAGTTTTCACGTCAAAAAACGTGAATTTTTTCGAGATAATTGAAAATTTTCGGAAACGGTTACACTAAAAATCAAATATTTTTCGTAATTTTTCGAAATTGTCAACCGCTTTTGTTGCAAAACGTTCATAATTTAATAGATTTATGGTATATCTTAAATGCTGAGAAAAAATCCGCTCAAAAAACGTCTTTTTTTCCAAATATCTCAAAAATTGTGGAAAAGCTAGCTGCCGAAACCACAATTTCTTCGTTACATTTCGAAATTATGTGCGATTTTTTTGCGAAGCGTTCTCAATTAAATGGAAATACGAATAATCATAGATATCAAAAAGTTTTCACGTCAAAAAACGTGAAATGTTTCGAGATAATCGAAAATTTTCGGAAACGGTTACACTAAAAATCAAATATTTTTCGTAATTTTTCGAAATTCTCAACCGCTTTTGTTGCAAAACGTTCATAATTTAATAGATATATGGTAAATCTTAAATGCTGAAAAAAAATCTGCTCAAAAAACGTCTTTTTTTCCAAATATATCAAAAATTGTGGAAAAGCTAGCTGCCGAAACCACAATTTCTTCGTTACATTTCGAAATTACGTGCGATTTTTTTGCGAAGCATTCTGAATTCAATGGAAATACGAATAATTATAGATATCAAAAAGTTTTTACGTCAAAAAAAGTGAAATTTTTCGAGATAATTGAAACTTTTTGGAAACGGTTACACTAAAAATCACATATTTTTCGTAATTTTTCAAAATTATTAACCGCTTTTGTTGCAAAATGTTCATAATTTAATGGATATATGGTATATCTTAAATGCTGAGAAAAAATCCGCTCAAAAAACGTCTTTTTTTTCCAAGTATATCATAAATTGTGGAAAAGCTAGCTGCCGAATCCAAAATTTCTTCGTTACATTTCGAAATAACGTGCGATTTTTTTGCAAAGCGTTCTCAATTCAATGGAAATACGAATAATCATAGACATCAAAAAGTTTTCACGTCGAAAAACGTGAAATTTATCGAGATAATCGAAAATTTTCGGAAACGGTTACATTAAAAATCACATATTTTTCGTAATTTTTCGAAATTGTCAACCACTTTTGTTGCAAAACGTTCATAATTTAATAGATTTATGGTATATCTTAAATGCTGAGAAAAAATCCGCTCAAAAAACATCTTTTTTTTCCAAATATATCAAAAATTGTGGAAAAGCTAGCTGCCGAAACCACAATTTCTTGGTTACATTTCGAAATAACGTGCGATTTTTTTGCGAAGCGTTCTCAATTCAATGGAAATACGAATAATCATAGATATCAAAAAGTTTTCACGTCAAAAACCGTGAAATTTTTCGAGATTATTGAAAATTTTCGGAAACGGTTACACTAAAAATCACATATTTTTCGTAATTTTTCGAAATTATCAACCGCTTTTGTTGCAAAACGTTCATAATTTGATAGATTTATGGTATATCTTAAATGCTGAGAAAAAATCCGCTCAAAAAACGTTCTTTTTTTCCAAATATATCAAAAATTGCGGAAAGGCTAGCTGCCGAAACCACAATTTCTTCGTTACATTTTCAAATTATGTGCGATTTTTTTGCGAAGCGTTCTCAATTCAATGAAAATACGAATAATCATAGATATCAAAAAGTTTTCACGTCAAAAAACGTGAAATGTTTCGAGATAATGGAAAATTTTCGGAAACGGTTACACTAAAAATCAAATATTTTTCGTAATTTATCGAAATTGTCAACCGCTTTTGTTGCAAAACGTTCAGAATTTAATAGATTTATGGTATATCTTAAATGCTGAGAAAAAATCCGCTCAAAAACCGTCTTTTTTTTCCAAATATATCAAAAATTGTGGGAAAGCTAGCTGCCGAAACCACAATTTCTTCGTTACATTTCGAAATCATGTGCGATTTTTTTGCGAAGCGTTCTGAATTCAATGGAAATACGAATAATTATAGATATAAAAAGTTTTCACGTCAAAAAAAGTGAAATTTTTCGATATAATTGAAACTTTTTGGAAACGGTTACACAAAAAATCACATATTTTTCGTAATTTTTCGAAATTATTAACCGCTTTTGTTGCAAAACGTTCATAATTTAATGGATATATGGTATATCTTAAATGCTGAGAAAAAATCCGCTCAAAAAACGTCTTTTTTTCCAAATAAATCAAAAATTGTGGAAAAGTTAGATGCCGAAACCACAATTTCTTCGTTACATTTCGAAATTACGTGCGATTTTTTTGCGAAGCATTCTGAATTCAATGTAAATACGAATAATTATAGATATAAAAAGTTTTCACGTCAAAAAAAGTGAAATTTTTCGATATAATTGAAACTTTTTGGAAACGGTTACACAAAAAATCACATATTTTTCGTAATTTTTCGAAATTATTAACCGCTTTTGTTGCAAAATGTTCATAATTTAATGGATATATGGTATATCTTAAATGCTGAGAAAAAATCCGCTCAAAAAACGTCTTTTTTTTCCAAGTATATCATAAATTGTGGAAAAGCTAGCTGCCGAATCCAAAATTTCTTCGTTACATTTCGAAATAACGTGCGATTTTTTTGCAAAGCGTTCTCAATTCAATGGAAATACGAATAATCATAGACATCAAAAAGTTTTCACGTCAAAAAACGTGAAATTTATCGAGATAATCGAAAATTTTCGGAAACGGTTACATTAAAAATCACATATTTTTCGTAATTTTTCGAAATTGTCAACCACTTTTGTTGCAAAACGTTCATAATTTAATAGATTTATGGTATATCTTAAATGCTGAGAAAAAATCCGCTCAAAAAACGTCTTTTTTTTCCAAATATATCAAAAATTGTGGAAAAGCTAGCTGCCGAAACCACAATTTCTTCGTTACATTTCGAAATAACGTGCGATTTTTTTGCGAAGCGTTCTCAATTCAATGGAAATACGAATAATCATAGATATCAAAAAGTTTTCACGTCAAAAACCGTGAAATTTTTCGAGATTATTGAAAATTTTCGGAAACGGTTACACTAAAAATCACATATTTTTCGTAATTTTTCGAAATTATCAACCGCTTTTGTTGCAAAACGTTCATAATTTGATAGATTTATGGTATATCTTAAATGCTGAGAAAAAATCCGCTCAAAAAACGTTCTTTTTTTCCAAATATATCAAAAATTGCGGAAAGGCTAGCTGCCGAAACCACAATTTCTTCGTTACATTTTCAAATTATGTGCGATTTTTTTGCGAAGCGTTCTCAATTCAATGAAAATACGAATAATCATAGATATCAAAAAGTTTTCACGTCAAAAAACGTGAAATGTTTCGAGATAATCGAAAATTTTCGGAAACGGTTACACTAAAAATCAAATATTTTTCGTAATTTATCGAAATTGTCAACCGCTTTTGTTGCAAAACGTTCAGAATTTAATAGATTTATGGTATATCTTAAATGCTGAGAAAAAATCCGCTCAAAAACCGTCTTTTTTTTCCAAATATATCAAAAATTGTGGAAAAGCTAGCTGCCGAAACCACAATTTCTTCGTTACATTTCGAAATTATGTGCGATTTTTTTGCGAAGCGTTCTCAATTAAATGGAAATACGAATAATCATAGATATCAAAAAGTTTTCACGGAAAAAAAACGTGAAATGTTTCGAGATAATCGAAAATTTTCGGAAACGGTTACACTAAAAATCACATATTTTTCGTAATTTTTCAAAATTATTAACCGCTTTTGTTGCAAAATGTTCATAATTTAATGGATATATGGTATATCTTAAATGCTGAGAAAAAATCCGCTCAAAAAACGTCTTTTTTTTCCAAGTATATCATAAATTGTGGAAAAGCTAGCTGCCGAATCCAAAATTTCTTCGTTACATTTCGAAATAACGTGCGATTTTTTTGCAAAGCGTTCTCAATTCAATGGAAATACGAATAATCATAGACATCAAAAAGTTTTCACGTCAAAAAACGTGAAATTTATCGAGATAATCGAAAATTTTCGGAAACGGTTACATTAAAAATCACATATTTTTCGTAATTTTTCGAAATTGTCAACCACTTTTGTTGCAAAACGTTCATAATTTAATAGATTTATGGTATATCTTAAATGCTGAGAAAAAATCCGCTCAAAAAACGTCTTTTTTTTCCAAATATATCAAAAATTGTGGAAAAGCTAGCTGCCGAAACCACAATTTCTTGGTTACATTTCGAAATAACGTGCGATTTTTTTGCGAAGCGTTCTCAATTCAATGGAAATACGAATAATCATAGATATCAAAAAGTTTTCACGTCAAAAACCGTGAAATTTTTCGAGATTATTGAAAATTTTCGGAAACGGTTACACTATAAATCAAATATTTTTCGTAATTTTTCGAAATTGTCAACCGCTTTTGTTGCAAAACGTTCATAATTTAATAGATATATGGTAAATCTTAAATGCTGAAAAAAAATCTGCTCAAAAAACGTCTTTTTTTCCAAATATATCAAAAATTGTGGAAAAGCTAGCTGCCGAAACCACAATTTCTTCGTTACATTTCGAAATTACGTGCGATTTTTTTGCGAAGCATTCTGAATTCAATGGAAATACGAATAATTATAGATATCAAAAAGTTTTTACGTCAAAAAAAGTGAAATTTTTCGAGATAATTGAAACTTTTTGGAAACGGTTACACTAAAAATCACATATTTTTCGTAATTTTTCAAAATTATTAACCGCTTTTGTTGCAAAACGTTCATAATTTGATAGATTTATGGTATATCTTAAATGCTGAGAAAAAATCCGCTCAAAAAACGTTCTTTTTTTCCAAATATATCAAAAATTGCGGAAAGGCTAGCTGCCGAAACCACAATTTCTTCGTTACATTTTCAAATTATGTGCGATTTTTTTGCGAAGCGTTCTCAATTCAATGAAAATACGAATAATCATAGATATCAAAAAGTTTTCACGTCAAAAAACGTGAAATGTTTCGAGATAATCGAAAATTTTCGGAAACGGTTACACTAAAAATCAAATATTTTTCGTAATTTATCGAAATTGTCAACCGCTTTTGTTGCAAAACGTTCAGAATTTAATAGATTTATGGTATATCTTAAATGCTGAGAAAAAATCCGCTCAAAAACCGTCTTTTTTTTCCAAATATATCAAAAATTGTGGAAAAGCTAGCTGCCGAAACCACAATTTCTTCGTTACATTTCGAAATTATGTGCGATTTTTTTGCGAAGCGTTCTCAATTAAATGGAAATACGAATAATCATAGATATCAAAAAGTTTTCACGGAAAAAAAACGTGAAATGTTTCGAGATAATCGAAAATTTTCGGAAACGGTTACACTAAAAATCACATATTTTTCGTAATTTTTCAAAATTATTAACCGCTTTTGTTGCAAAATGTTCATAATTTAATGGATATATGGTATATCTTAAATGCTGAGAAAAAATCCGCTCAAAAAACGTCTTTTTTTTCCAAGTATATCATAAATTGTGGAAAAGCTAGCTGCCGAATCCAAAATTTCTTCGTTACATTTCGAAATAACGTGCGATTTTTTTGCAAAGCGTTCTCAATTCAATGGAAATACGAATAATCATAGACATCAAAAAGTTTTCACGTCAAAAAACGTGAAATTTATCGAGATAATCGAAAATTTTCGGAAACGGTTACATTAAAAATCACATATTTTTCGTAATTTTTCGAAATTGTCAACCACTTTTGTTGCAAAACGTTCATAATTTAATAGATTTATGGTATATCTTAAATGCTGAGAAAAAATCCGCTCAAAAAACGTCTTTTTTTTCCAAATATATCAAAAATTGTGGAAAAGCTACCTGCCGAAACCACAATTTCTTGGTTACATTTCGAAATAACGTGCGATTTTTTTGCGAAGCGTTCTCAATTCAATGGAAATACGAATAATCATAGATATCAAAAAGTTTTCACGTCAAAAACCGTGAAATTTTTCGAGATTATTGAAAATTTTCGGAAACGGTTACACTATAAATCAAATATTTTTCGTAATTTTTCGAAATTGTCAACCGCTTTTGTTGCAAAACGTTCATAATTTAATAGATATATGGTAAATCTTAAATGCTGAAAAAAAATCTGCTCAAAAAACGTCTTTTTTTCCAAATATATCAAAAATTGTGGAAAAGCTAGCTGCCGAAACCACAATTTCTTCGTTACATTTCGAAATTACGTGCGATTTTTTTGCGAAGCATTCTGAATTCAATGGAAATACGAATAATTATAGATATCAAAAAGTTTTTACGTCAAAAAAAGTGAAATTTTTCGAGATAATTGAAACTTTTTGGAAACGGTTACACTAAAAATAACATATTTTTCGTAATTTTTCAAAATTATTAACCGCTTTTGTTGCAAAATGTTCATAATTTAATGGATATATGGTATATCTTAAATGCTGAGAAAAAATCCGCTCAAAAAACGTCTTTTTTTTCCAAGTATATCATAAATTGTGGAAAAGCTAGCTGCCGAATCCAAAATTTCTTCGTTACATTTCGAAATAACGTGCGATTTTTTTGCAAAGCGTTCTCAATTCAATGGAAATACGAATAATCATAGACATCAAAAAGTTTTCACGTCAAAAAACGTGAAATTTATCGAGATAATCGAAAATTTTCGGAAACGGTTACATTAAAAATCACATATTTTTCGTAATTTTTCGAAATTGTCAACCACTTTTGTTGCAAAACGTTCATAATTTAATAGATTTATGGTATATCTTAAATGCTGAGAAAAAATCCGCTCAAAAAACGTCTTTTTTTCCAAATATATCAAAAATTGCGGAAAGGCTAGCTGCCGAAACCACAATTTCTTCGTTACATTTTCAAATTATGTGCGATTTTTTTGCGAAGCGTTCTCAATTCAATGAAAATACGAATAATCATAGATATCAAAAAGTTTTCACGTCAAAAAACGTGAAATTTTTCGAGATAATTGAAAATTTTCGGAAACGGTTACACTAAAAATCAAATATTTTTCGTAATTTTTCGAAATTGTCAACCGCTTTTGTTGCAAAACGTTCATAATTTAATAGATTTATGGTATATCTTAAATGCTGAGAAAAAATCCGCTCAAAAAACGTCTTTTTTTCCAAATATCTCAAAAATTGTGGAAAAGCTAGCTGCCGAAACCACAATTTCTTCGTTACATTTCGAAATTATGTGCGATTTTTTTGCGAAGCGTTCTCAATTAAATGGAAATACGAATAATCATAGATATCAAAAAGTTTTCACGTCAAAAAACGTGAAATGTTTTGAGATAATCGAAAATTTTCGGAAACGGTTACACTAAAAATCAAATATTTTTCGTAATTTTTCGAAATTGTCAACCGCTTTTGTTGCAAAACGTTCATAATTTAATAGATATATGGTAAATCTTAAATGCTGAAAAAAAATCTGCTCAAAAAACGTCTTTTTTTCCAAATATATCAAAAATTGTGGAAAAGCTAGCTGCCGAAACCACAATTTCTTCGTTACATTTCGAAATTACGTGCGATTTTTTTGCGAAGCATTCTGAATTCAATGGATATACGAATAATTATAGATATCAAAAAGTTTTTACGTCAAAAAAAGTGAAATTTTTCGAGATAATTGAAACTTTTTGGAAACGGTTACACTAAAAATCACATATTTTTCGTAATTTTTCAAAATTATTAACCGCTTTTGTTGCAAAATGTTCATAATTTAATGGATATATGGTATATCTTAAATGCTGAGAAAAAATCCGCTCAAAAAACGTCTTTTTTTTCCAAGTATATCATAAATTGTGGAAAAGCTAGCTGCCGAATCCAAAATTTCTTCGTTACATTTCGAAATAACGTGCGATTTTTTTGCAAAGCGTTCTCAATTCAATGGAAATACGAATAATCATAGACATCAAAAAGTTTTCACGTCAAAAAACGTGAAATTTATCGAGATAATCGAAAATTTTCGGAAACGGTTACATTAAAAATCACATATTTTTCGTAATTTTTCGAAATTGTCAACCACTTTTGTTGCAAAACGTTCATAATTTAATAGATTTATGGTATATCTTAAATGCTGAGAAAAAATCCGCTCAAAAAACGTCTTTTTTTTCCAAATATATCAAAAATTGTGGAAAAGCTAGCTGCCGAAACCACAATTTCTTGGTTACATTTCGAAATAACGTGCGATTTTTTTGCGAAGCGTTCTCAATTCAATGGAAATACGAATAATCATAGATATCAAAAAGTTTTCACGTCAAAAACCGTGAAATTTTTCGAGATTATTGAAAATTTTCGGAAACGGTTACACTAAAAATCACATATTTTTCGTAATTTTTCGAAATTATCAACCGCTTTTGTTGCAAAACGTTCATAATTTGATAGATTTATGGTATATCTTAAATGCTGAGAAAAAATCCGCTCAAAAAACGTTCTTTTTTTCCAAATATATCAAAAATTGCGGAAAGGCTAGCTGCCGAAACCACAATTTCTTCGTTACATTTTCAAATTATGTGCGATTTTTTTGCGAAGCGTTCTCAATTCAATGAAAATACGAATAATCATAGATATCAAAAAGTTTTCACGTCAAAAAACGTGAAATGTTTCGAGATAATCGAAAATTTTCGGAAACGGTTACACTAAAAATCAAATATTTTTCGTAATTTATCGAAATTGTCAACCGCTTTTGTTGCAAAACGTTCAGAATTTAATAGATTTATGGTATATCTTAAATGCTGAGAAAAAATCCGCTCAAAAACCGTCTTTTTTTTCCAAATATATCAAAAATTGTGGAAAGGCTAGCTGCCGAAACCACAATTTCTTCGTTACATTTCGAAATTATGTGCGATTTTTTGCGAAGCGTTCTCAATTAAATGGAAATACGAATAATCATAGATATCAAGAAGTTTTCACGTCAAAAAACGTGAAATTTATCGAGATAATCGAAAATTTTCGGAAACGGTTACATTAAAAATCACATATTTTTCGTAATTTTTCGAAATTGTCAACCACTTTTGTTGCAAAACGTTCATAATTTAATAGATTATTGGTATATCTTAAATGCTGAGAAAAAATCCGCTCAAAAAACGTCTTTTTTTTCCAAATATATCAAAAATTGTGGAAAAGCTAGCTGCCGAAACCACAATTTCTTGGTTACATTTCGAAATAACGTGCGATTTTTTTGCGAAGCGTTCTCAATTCAATGGAAATACGAATAATCATAGATATCAAAAAGTTTTCACGTCAAAAACCGTGAAATTTTTCGAGATTATTGAAAATTTTCGGAAACGGTTACACTAAAAATCACATATTTTTCGTAATTTTTCGAAATTATCAACCGCTTTTGTTGCAAAACGTTCATAATTTGATAGATTTATGGTATATCTTAAATGCTGAGAAAAAATCCGCTCAAAAAACGTCTTTTTTTTCCAAATATATCAAAAATTGTGGAAAAGCTAGCTGCCGAAACCACAATTTCTTGGTTACATTTCGAAATAACGTGCGATTTTTTTGCGAAGCGTTCTCAATTCAATGGAAATACGAATAATCATAGATATCAAAAAGTTTTCACGTCAAAAACCGTGAAATTTTTCGAGATTATTGAAAATTTTCGGAAACTGTTACACTAAAAATCACATATTTTTCGTAATTTTTCGAAATTATCAACCGCTTTTGTTGCAAAACGTTCATAATTTGATAGATTTATGGTATATCTTAAATGCTGAGAAAAAATCCGCTCAAAAAACGTTCTTTTTTTCCAAATATATCAAAAATTGCGGAAAGGCTAGCTGCCGAAACCACAATTTCTTCGTTACATTTTCAAATTATGTGCGATTTTTTTGCGAAGCGTTCTCAATTCAATGAAAATACGAATAATCATAGATATCAAAAAGTTTTCACGTCAAAAAACGTGAAATTTTTCGAGATAATTGAAAATTTTCGGAAACGGTTACACTAAAAATCAAATATTTTTCGTAATTTTTCGAAATTGTCAACCGCTTTTGTTGCAAAACGTTCATAATTTAATAGATTTATGGTATATCTTAAATGCTGAGAAAAAATCCGCTCAAAAAACGTCTTTTTTTCCAAATATCTCAAAAATTGTGGAAAAGCTAGCTGCCGAAACCACAATTTCTTCGTTACATTTCGAAATTATGTGCGATTTTTTTGCGAAGCGTTCTCAATTAAATGGAAATACGAATAATCATAGATATCAAAAAGTTTTCACGTCAAAAAACGTGAAATGTTTTGAGATAATCGAAAATTTTCGGAAACGGTTACACTAAAAATCAAATATTTTTCGTAATTTTTCGAAATTGTCAACCGCTTTTGTTGCAAAACGTTCATAATTTAATAGATATATGGTAAATCTTAAATGCTGAAAAAAAATCTGCTCAAAAAACGTCTTTTTTTCCAAATATATCAAAAATTGTGGAAAAGCTAGCTGCCGAAACCACAATTTCTTCGTTACATTTCGAAATTACGTGCGATTTTTTTGCGAAGCATTCTGAATTCAATGGAAATACGAATAATTATAGATATCAAAAAGTTTTTACGTCAAAAAAAGTGAAATTTTTCGAGATAATTGAAACTTTTTGGAAACGGTTACACTAAAAATCACATATTTTTCGTAATTTTTCAAAATTATTAACCGCTTTTGTTGCAAAATGTTCATAATTTAATGGATATATGGTATATCTTAAATGCTGAGAAAAAATCCGCTCAAAAAACGTCTTTTTTTTCCAAGTATATCATAAATTGTGGAAAAGCTAGCTGCCGAATCCAAAATTTCTTCGTTACATTTCGAAATAACGTGCGATTTTTTTGCAAAGCGTTCTCAATTCAATGGAAATACGAATAATCATAGACATCAAAAAGTTTTCACGTCAAAAAACGTGAAATTTATCGAGATAATCGAAAATTTTCGGAAACGGTTACATTAAAAATCACATATTTTTCGTAATTTTTCGAAATTGTCAACCACTTTTGTTGCAAAACGTTCATAATTTAATAGATTTATGGTATATCTTAAATGCTGAGAAAAAATCCGCTCAAAAAACGTCTTTTTTTTCCAAATATATCAAAAATTGTGGAAAAGCTAGCTGCCGAAACCACAATTTCTTCGTTACATTTCGAAATAACGTGCGATTTTTTTGCGAAGCGTTCTCAATTCAATGGAAATACGAATAATCATAGATATCAAAAAGTTTTCACGTCAAAAACCGTGAAATTTTTCGAGATTATTGAAAATTTTCGGAAACGGTTACACTAAAAATCACATATTTTTCGTAATTTTTCGAAATTATCAACCGCTTTTGTTGCAAAACGTTCATAATTTGATAGATTTATGGTATATCTTAAATGCTGAGAAAAAATCCGCTCAAAAAACGTTCTTTTTTTCCAAATATATCAAAAATTGCGGAAAGGCTAGCTGCCGAAACCACAATTTCTTCGTTACATTTTCAAATTATGTGCGATTTTTTTGCGAAGCGTTCTCAATTCAATGAAAATACGAATAATCATAGATATCAAAAAGTTTTCACGTCAAAAAACGTGAAATGTTTCGAGATAATGGAAAATTTTCGGAAACGGTTACACTAAAAATCAAATATTTTTCGTAATTTATCGAAATTGTCAACCGCTTTTGTTGCAAAACGTTCAGAATTTAATAGATTTATGGTATATCTTAAATGCTGAGAAAAAATCCGCTCAAAAACCGTCTTTTTTTTCCAAATATATCAAATATTGTGGGAAAGCTAGCTGCCGAAACCACAATTTCTTCGTTACATTTCGAAATCATGTGCGATTTTTTTGCGAAGCGTTCTGAATTCAATGGAAATACGAATAATTATAGATATAAAAAGTTTTCACGTCAAAAAAAGTGAAATTTTTCGATATAATTGAAACTTTTTGGAAACGGTTACACAAAAAATCACATATTTTTCGTAATTTTTCGAAATTATTAACCGCTTTTGTTGCAAAACGTTCATAATTTAATGGATATATGGTATATCTTAAATGCTGAGAAAAAATCCGCTCAAAAAACGTCTTTTTTTTCCAAATAAATCAAAAATTGTGGAAAAGTTAGATGCCGAAACCACAATTTCTTCGTTACATTTCGAAATTACGTGCGATTTTTTTGCGAAGCATTCTGAATTCAATGTAAATACGAATAATTATAGATATAAAAAGTTTTCACGTCAAAAAAAGTGAAATTTTTCGATATAATTGAAACTTTTTGGAAACGGTTACACAAAAAATCACATATTTTTCGTAATTTTTCGAAATTATTAACCGCTTTTGTTGCAAAATGTTCATAATTTAATGGATATATGGTATATCTTAAATGCTGAGAAAAAATCCGCTCAAAAAACGTCTTTTTTTTCCAAGTATATCATAAATTGTGGAAAAGCTAGCTGCCGAATCCAAAATTTCTTCGTTACATTTCGAAATAACGTGCGATTTTTTTGCAAAGCGTTCTCAATTCAATAGTAATACGAATAATCATAGACATCAAAAAGTTTTCACGTCAAAAAACGTGAAATTTATCGAGATAATCGAAAATTTTCGGAAACGGTTACATTAAAAATCACATATTTTTCGTAATTTTTCGAAATTGTCAACCACTTTTGTTGCAAAACGTTCATAATTTAATAGATTTATGGTATATCTTAAATGCTGAGAAAAAATCCGCTCAAAAAACGTCTTTTTTTTCCAAATATATCAAAAATTGTGGAAAAGCTAGCTGCCGAAACCACAATTTCTTCGTTACATTTCGAAATAACGTGCGATTTTTTTGCGAAGCGTTCTCAATTCAATGGAAATACGAATAATCATAGATATCAAAAAGTTTTCACGTCAAAAACCGTGAAATTTTTCGAGATTATTGAAAATTATCGGAAACGGTTACACTAAAAATCACATATTTTTCGTAATTTTTCGAAATTATCAACCGCTTTTGTTGCAAAACGTTCATAATTTGATAGATTTATGGTATATCTTAAATGCTGAGCAAAAATCCGCTCAAAAAACGTTCTTTTTTTCCAAATATATCAAAAATTGCGGAAAGGCTAGCTGCCGAAACCACAATTTCTTCGTTACATTTTCAAATTATGTGCGATTTTTTTGCGAAGCGTTCTCAATTCAATGAAAATACGAATAATCATAGATATCAAAAAGTTTTCACGTCAAAAAACGTGAAATGTTTCGAGATAATCGAAAATTTTCGGAAACGGTTACACTAAAAATCAAATATTTTTCGTAATTTATCGAAATTGTCAACCGCTTTTGTTGCAAAACGTTCAGAATTTAATAGATTTATTGTATATCTTAAATGCTGAGAAAAAATCCGCTCAAAAACCGCCTTTTTTTTCCAAATATATCAAAAATTGTGGAAAAGCTAGCTGCTGAAACCACAATTTCTTCGTTACATTTCGAAATCATGTGCGATTTTTTTGCGAAGCGTTCTGAATTCAATGGAAATACGAATAATCATAGATATCAAAAAGTTTTCACGTCAAAAAACGTGAAATTTTTCGAGATAATCGAAAATTTTCGGAAATGGTAACACTAAAAATCGGATATTTTTCGTAATTTTTCGAAATTGTCAACCGCTTTTGTTGCAAAACGTTCATAATTTAATAGATTTATGGTATATCTTAAATGCTGAGAAAAAATCCGCTCAAAAAACGTCTTTTTTTTCCAAATATATCAAAAATTGTGGAAAAGCTAGCTGCCGAAACCACAATTTCTTCGTTACATTTCGAAATAACGTGCGATTTTTTTGCGAAGCGTTCTAAATTCAATGGAAATACGAATAATCATGGATATCAAAAAGTTTTCACGTCAAAAAACGTGAAATTTTTCGAGATAATTGAAAATTTTCGGAAACGGTTACACTAAAAATCACATATTTTTCGTAATTTTTCGAAATTATCAACCGCTTTTGTTGCAAAACGTTCATAATTTGATAGATTTATGGTATATCTTAAATGCTGAGAAAAAATCCGCTCAAAAAACGTCTTTTTTTTCCAAATATATCAAAAATTGTGGAAAAGTTAGATGCCGAAACCACAATTTCTTCGTTACATTTCGAAATTACGTGCGATTTTTTTGCGAAGCATTCTGAATTCAATGTAAATACGAATAATTATAGATATAAAAAGTTTTCACGTCAAAAAAAGTGAAATTTTTCGATATAATTGAAACTTTTTGGAAACGGTTACACAAAAAATCACATATTTTTCGTAATTTTTCGAAATTATTAACCGCTTTTGTTGCAAAATGTTCATAATTTAATGGATATATGGTATATCTTAAATGCTGAGAAAAAATCCGCTCAAAAAAAGTCTTTTTTTTCCAAGTATATCAAAAATTGTGGAAAAGTTAGATGCCGAAACCACAATTTCTTCGTTACATTTCGAAATTACGTGCGATTTTTTTGCGAAGCATTTTGAATTCAATGTAAATACGAATAATTATAGATATAACAAGTTTTCACGTCAAAAAAAGTGAAATTTTTCGATATAATTGAAACTTTTTGGAAACGGTTACACAAAAAATCACATATTTTTCGTAATTTTTCGAAATTATTAACCGCTTTTGTTGCAAAACGTTCATAATTTAATGGATATATGGTATATCTTAAATGCTGAGAAAAAATCCGCTCAAAAAACGTCTTTTTTTTCCAAATATATCAAAAATTGTGGAAAAGTTAGATGCCGAAACCACAATTTCTTCGTTACATTTCGAAATTACGTGCGATTTTTTTGCGAAGCATTCTGAATTCAATGTAAATACGAATAATTATAGATATAAAAAGTTTTCACGTCAAAAAAAGTGAAATTTTTCGATATAATTCAAACTTTTTGGAAACGGTTACACAAAAAATCACATATTTTTCGTAATTTTTCGAAATTATTAACCGCTTTTGTTGCAAAATGTTCATAATTTAATGGATATATGGTATATCTTAAATGCTGAGAAAAAATCCGCTCAAAAAACGTCTTTTTTTTCCAAGTATATCATAAATTGTGGAAAAGCTAGCTGCCGAATCCAAAATTTCTTCGTTACATTTCGAAATAACGTGCGATTTTTTTGCAAAGCGTTCTCAATTCAATGGAAATACGAATAATCATAGACATCAAAAAGTTTTCACGTCAAAAAACGTGAAATTTATCGAGATAATCGAAAATTTTCGGAAACGGTTACATTAAAAATCACATATTTTTCGTAATTTTTCGAAATTGTCAACCACTTTTGTTGCAAAACGTTCATAATTTAATAGATTTATGGTATATCTTAAATGCTGAGAAAAAATCCGCTCAAAAAACGTCTTTTTTTTCCAAATATATCAAAAATTGTGGAAAAGCTAGCTGCCGAAACCACAATTTCTTCGTTACATTTCGAAATAACGTGCGATTTTTTTGCGAATCGTTCTCAATTCAATGGAAATACGAATAATCATAGATATCAAAAAGTTTTCACGTCAAAAAACGTGAAATTTTTCGAGATAATTGAAAATTTTCGGAAACGGTTACACTAAAAATCACATATTTTTCGTAATTTTTCGAAATTATCAACCGCTTTTGTTGCAAAACGTTCATAATTTGATAGATTTATGGTATATCTTAAATGCTGAGAAAAAATCCGCTCAAAAAACGTCTTTTTTTCCATATATCTCAAAAATTGTGGAAAAGCTAGCTGCCGAAACCACAATTTCTTCGTTACATTTCGAAATTATGTGCGATTTTTTTGCGAAGCGTTCTCAATTAAATGGAAATACGAATAATCATAGATATCAAAAAGTTTTCACGTCAAAAAACGTGAAATGTTTCGAGATAATCGAAAATTTTCGGAAACGGTTACACTAAAAATCAAATATTTTTCGTAATTTTTCGAAATTGTCAACCGCTTTTGCTGCAAAACGTTCATAATTTAATAGATTTATGGTATATCTTAAATGCTGAGAAAAAATCCGCTCAAAAAACGTCTTTTTTTTCCAAATATATCAAAAATTGTGGAAAAGCTAGATGCCGAAACCACAATTTCTTCGTTACATTTCGAAATCATGTGCGATTTTTTTGCGAAGCGTTCTGAATTCAATGGAAATACGAATAATCATAGATATCAAAAAGTTTTCACGTCAAAAAACGTGAAATTTTTCGAGATAATCGAAAATTTTCGGAAATGGTAACACTAAAAATCGTATATTTTTCAAAATTTTTCGAAATTGTCAACCGCTTTTGTTGCAAAACGTTCATAATTTGATAGATTTATGGTATATCTTAAATGCTGAGCAAAAATCCGCTCAAAAAACGTCTTTTTTTTCCAAATATATCAAAAATTGTGGAAAAGCTAGCTGCCGAAACCACAATTTCTTCGTTACATTTCGAAATAACGTGCGATTTTTTTGCGAAGCGTTCTAAATTCAATGGAAATACGAATAATCATGGATATCAAAAAGTTTTCACGTCAAAAAACGTGAAATTTTTCGAGATAATCGAAAATTTTCGGAAACGGTTACACTAAAAATCAAATATTTTTCGTAATTTTTCGAAATTATCAACCGCTTTTGTTGCAAAACGTTCAGAATTTAATAGATTTATGGTATATCTTAAATGCTGAGAAAAAATCCGCTCAAAAACCGTCTTTTTTTTCCAAATATATCAAAAATTGTGGAAAAGCTAGCTGCCGAAACCACAATTTCTTCGTTACATTTCGAAATTACGTGCGATTTTTTTGCGAAGCATTCTGAATTCAATGTAAATACGAATAATTATAGATATAAAAAGTTTTCACGTCAAAAAACGTGAAATTTTTCGAGATAATCGAAAATTTTCGGAAATGGTAACACTAAAAATCGGATATTTTTCGTAATTTTTCGAAATTGTCAACCGCTTTTGTTGCAAAACGTTCATAATTTAATGGATATATGGTATATCTTAAATGCTGAGAAAAAATCCGCTCAAAAAACATCTTTTTTTCCCAAATATATCAAAAATTGTGGAAAAGCTAGCTGCCGAAACCACAATTTCTTCGTTACATTTCGAAATAACGTGCGATTTTTTTGCGAAGCGTTCTAAATTCAATGGAAATACGAATAATCATAGATATCAAAAAGTTTTCACGTCAAAAAACGTGAAATTTTTCGAGATAATTGAAAATTTTCGGAAACGGTTACACTAAAAATCACATATTTTTCGTAATTTTTCGAAATTATCAACCGCTTTTGTTGCAAAACGTTCATAATTTGATAGATTTATGGTATATCTTAAATGCTGAGAAAAAATCCGCTCAGAAAACGTCTTTTTTTTCCAAATATATCAAAAATTGTGGAAAAGTTAGATGCCGAAACCACAATTTCTTCGTTACATTTCGAAATTACGTGCGATTTTTTTGCGAAGCATTCTGAATTCAATGGAAATACGAATAATCATAGTTATCAAAAAGTTTTCACGTCAAAAAACGTGAAATGTTTCGAGATAATCGAAAATTTTCGGAAACGGTTACACTAAAAATCAAATATTTTTCGTAATTTTTCGAAATTGTCAACCGCTTTTGTTGCAAAACGTTCATAATTTAATAGATATATGGTAAATCTTAAATGCTGAGAAAAAATCCGCTCAAAAAACGTCTTTTTTTCCAAATATATCAAAAATTGTGGAAAAGCTAGCTGCCGAAACCACAATTTCTTCGTTACATTTCGAAATTACGTGCGATTTTTTTGCGAAGCATTCTGAATTCAATGGAAATACGAATAATTATAGATATCAAAAAGTTTTTACGTCAAAAAAGTGAAATTTTTCGAGATAATTGAAACTTTTTGGAAACGGTTACACAAAAAATCACATATTTTTCGTAATTTTTCGAAATTGTCAACCGCTTTTGTTGCAAAATGTTCATACTTTAATGGATATATGGTATATCTTAAATGCTGAGAAAAAATCCGCTCAAAAAACGTCTTTTTTTTTCAAGTATATCATAAATTGTGGGAAAGCTAGCTGCCGAAACCACAATTTCTTCGTTACATTTCGAAATAACGTGCGATTTTTTTGCGAAGCGTTCTGAATTCAATGGAAATACGAATAATCATAGATATCAAAAAGTTTTCACGTCAAAAAACGTGAAATTTATCGAGATAATCGAAAATTTTCGGAAACGGTTACATTAAAAATCACATATTTTTCGTAATTTTTCGAAATTATCAACCGCTTTTGTTGCAAAACGTTCATAATTTAATAGATTTATGGTATATCTTAAATGCTGAGAAAAAATCCGCTCAAAAAACGTCTTTTTTTTCCAAATATATCAAAAATTGTGGAAAAGCTAGCTGCCGAAACCACAATTTCTTCGTTACATTTCGAAATAACGTGCGATTTTTTTGCGAAGCGTTCTCAATTCAATGGAAATACGAATAATCATAGATATCAAAAAGTTTTCACGTCAAAAACCGTGAAATTTTTCGAGATAATTGAAAATTTTCGGAAACGGTTACACTAAAAATCACATATTTTTCGTAATTTTTCGAAATTATCAACCGCTTTTGTTGCAAAACGTTCATAATTTGATAGATTTATGGTATATCTTAAATGCTGAGAAAAAATCCGCTCAAAAAACGTTCTTTTTTTCCAAATATATCAAAAATTGCGGAAAGGCTAGCTGCCGAAACCACAATTTCTTCGTTACATTTTCAAATTATGTGCGATTTTTTTGCGAAGCGTTCTCAATTCAATGAAAATACGAATAATCATATATATGAAAAAGTTTTCACGTCAAAAAACGTGAAATGTTTCGAGATAATCGAAAATTTTCGGAAACGGTTACACTAAAAATCAAATATTTTTCGTAATTTATCGAAATTGTCAACCGCTTTTGTTGCAAAACGTTCAGAATTTAATAGATTTATGGTATATCTTAAATGTTGAGAAAAAATCCGCTCAAAAACCGTCTTTTTTTTCCAAATATATCAAAAATTGTGGAAAAGCTAGCTGCCGAAACCACAATTTCTTCGTTACATTTCGAAATCATGTGCGATTTTTTTGCGAAGCGTTCTGAATTCAATGGAAATACGAATAATCATAGATATCAAAAAGTTTTCACGTCAAAAAACGTGAAATTTTTCGAGATAATCGAAAATTTTCGGAAATGGTAACACTAAAAATCGGATATTTTTCGTAATTTTTCGAAATTGTCAACCGCTTTTGTTGCAAAACGTTCATAATTTAATAGATTTATGGTATATCTTAAATGCTGAGAAAAAATCCGCTCAAAAAACATCTTTTTTTTCCAAATATATCAAGAATTGTGGAAAAGCTAGCTGCCGAAACCACAATTTCTTCGTTACATTTCGAAATAACGTGCGATTTTTTTGCGAAGCATTCTAAATTCAATGGAAATACGAATAATCATAGATATCAAAAAGTTTTCACGTCAAAAAACGTGAAATTTTTCGATATAATTGAAAATTTTCGGAAACGGTTACACTAAAAATCACATATTTTTCGTAATTTTTCGAAATTATCAACCGCTTTTGTTGCAAAACGTTCATAATTTGATAGATTTATGGTATATCTTAAATGCTGAGAAAAAATCCGCTCAGAAAACGTCTTTTTTTTCCAAATATATCAAAAATTGTGGAAAAGTTAGATGCCGAAACCACAATTTCTTCGTTACATTTCGAAATTACGTGCGATTTTTTTGCGAAGCATTCTGAATTCAATGGAAATACGAATAATTATAGATATAAAAAGTTTTCACGTCAAAAAAAGTGAAATTTTTCGATATAATTGAAACTTTTTGGAAACGGTTACACAAAAAATCACATATTTTTCGTAATTTTTCGAAATTATTAACCGCTTTTGTTGCAAAATGTTCATAATTTAATGATTATATGGTATATATTAAATGCTGAGAAAAAATCCGCTCAAAAAAAGTCTTTTTTTTCCAAGTATATCATAAATTGTGGAAAAGCTAGCTGCCGAAACCAAAATTTCTTCGTTACATTTCGAAATTATGTGCGATTTTTTTGCGAAGCGTTCTCAATTCAATGGAAATACGAATAATCATAGATATCAAAAAGTTTTCACGTCAAAAAACGTGAAATGTTTCGAGATAATCGAAAATTTTCGGAAACGGTTACACTAAAAATCAAATATTTTTCGTAATTTTTCGAAATTGTCAACCGCTTTTGTTGCAAAAAGTTCATAATTTAATAGATATATGGTAAATCTTAAATGCTGAGAAAAAATCCGCTCAAAAAACGTCTTTTTTTCCAAATATATAAAAAATTGTGGAAAAGCTAGCTGCCGAAACCACAATTTCTTCGTTACATTTCGAAATTACGTGCGATTTTTTTGCGAAGCATTCTGAATTCAATGGAAATACGAATAATTATAGATATGAAAAAGTTTTTACGTCAAAAAAGTGAAATTTTTCGAGATAATTGAAACTTTTTGGAAATGGTTACACAAAAAATCACATATTTTTCGTAATTTTTCAAAATTATTAACCGCTTTTGTTGCAAAATGTTCATACTTTAATGGATATATGGTATATCTTAAATGCTGAGAAAAAATCCGCTCAAAAAACGTCTTTTTTTTCCAAGTATATCATAAATTGTGGGAAAGCTAGCTGCCGAAACCACAATTTCTTCGTTACATTTCGAAATAACGTGCGATTTTTTTGCGAAGCGTTCTGAATTCAATGGAAATACGAATAATCATAGATATCAAAAAGTTTTCACGTCAAAAAACGTGAAATTTATCGAGATAATCGAAAATTTTCGGAAACGGTTACATTAAAAATCACATATTTTTCGTAATTTTTCGAAATTGTCAACCGCTTTTGTTGCAAAACGTTCATAATTTAATAGATTTATGGTATATCTTAAATGCTGAGAAAAAATCCGCTCAAAAAACGTCTTTTTTTTCCAAATATATCAAAAATTGTGGAAAAGCTAGCTGCCGAAACCACAATTTCTTCGTTACATTTCGAAATAACGTGCGATTTTTTTGCGAAGCTTTCTCAATTCAATGGAAATACGAATAATCATAGATATCAAAAAGTTTTCACGTCAAAAACCGTGAAATTTTTCGAGATAATTGAAAATTTTCGGAAACGGTTACACTAAAAATCACATATTTTTCGTAATTTTTCGATATTACTTACTGCTTTTGTTGCAAAATGTTAATAATTGAATGGATATATGGTATATCTTAAATGCTGAGAAAAAATCCGCTCAAAAAACGTTCTTTTTTTCCAAATATATCAAAAATTGCGGAAAGGCTAGCTGCCGAAACCACAATTTCTTCGTTACATTTTCAAATTATGTGCGATTTTTTTGCTAAGCGTTCTCAATTCAATGAAAATACGAATAATCATAGATATGAAAAAGTTTTCACGTCAAAAAACGTGAAATGTTTCGAGATAATCGAAAATTTTCGGAAACGGTTACACTAAAAATCAAATATTTTTCGTAATTTATCGAAATTGTCAACCGCTTTTGTTGCAAAACGTTCAGAATTTAATAGATTTATGGTATATCTTAAATGCTGAGAAAAAATCCGCTCAAAAACCGTCTTTTATTTCCAAATATATCAAAAATTGTGGGAAAGCTAGCTGCCGAAACCAAAATTTCTTCGTTACATTTCGAAATCATGTGCGATTTTTTTGCGAAGCGTTCTGAATTCAATGGAAATACGAATAATCATAGATATCAAAAAGTTTTCACGTCAAAAAACGTGAAATTTTTCGAGATAATTGAAAATTTTCGGAAACGGTTACACTAAAAATCACATATTTTTCGTAATTTTTCGAAATTATCAACCGCTTTTGTTGCAAAACGTTCATAATTTGATAGATTTATGGTATATCCTTAATGCTGAGAAAAAATCCGCTCAAAAAACGTCTTTTTTTTCCAAATATATCAAAAATTGTGGAAAAGTTAGATGCCGAAACCACAATTTCTTCGATACATTTCGAAATTACGTGCGATTTTTTTGCGAAGCATTCTGAATTCAATGGAAATACGAATAATTATAGATATAAAAAGTTTTCACGTAAAAAAAAGTGAAATTTTTCGATATAATTGAAACTTTTTGGAAACGGTTACACAAAAAATCACATATTTTTCGTAATTTTTCGAAATTATTAACCGCTTTTGTTGCAAAATGTTCATAATTTAATGGATATATGGTATATCTTAAATGCAGTGAAAAAATCCGCTCAAAAAACGTCTTTTTTTTCCAAATATATCAAAAATTGCGGAAAGGCTAGCTCCAGAAACCACAATTTCTTCGTTACATTCCGAAATTATGTGCGATTTTTTTGCGAAGCGTTCTCAATTCAATGGAAATACGAATAATCATAGATATCAAAAAGTTTTCACGTCAAAAAACGTGAAATTTTTCGAGATAATCGAAAATTTTCTAAAATGGTTACACTAAAAATCACATATTTTTCGTAATTTTTCGAAATTATCAACCGCTTTTGTTGCAAAACGTTCATAGTTCGATAGATTTATGGTATATCTTAAATGCAGAGAAAAAATCCGCTCAAAAAACGTCTTTTTTTTCCAAATATATCAAAAATTGCGGAAAGGCTAGCTCCAGAAACCACAATTTCTTCGTTACATTCCGAAATTATGTGCGATTTTTTTGCGAAGCGTTCTGAATTCAATGGAAATACGAATAATCATAGATATCAAAAAGTTTTCACGTCAAAAAACGTGAAATTTTTCGAGATAATTGAAAATTTTCGGAAACGGTTACACTAAAAATCACATATTTTTCGTAATTTTTCGCAATTATCAACCGCTTTTGTTGCAAAACGTTCATAATTTGATAGATTTATGGCATATCCTTAATGCTGAGAAAAAATCCGCTCAAAAAACGTCTTTTTTTTCCAAATATATCAAAAATTGTGGAAAAGTTAGATGCCGAAACCACAATTTCTTCGATACATTTCGAAATTACGTGCGATTTTTTTGCGAAGCATTCTGAATTCAATGGAAATACGAATAATTATAGATATAAAAAGTTTTCACGTCAAAAAAAGTGAAATTTTTCGATATAATTGAAACTTTTTGGAAACGGTTACACAAAAAATCACATATTTTTCGTAATTTTTCGAAATTATTAACCGCTTTTGTTGCAAAATGTACATAATTTAATGGATATATGGTATATCTTAAATGCTGTGAAAAAATCCGCTCAAAAAACGTCTTTTTTTTCCAAATATATCAAAAATTGCGGAAAGGCTAGCTCCAGAAACCACAATTTCTTCGTTACATTCCGAAATTATGTGCGATTTTTTTGCGAAGCGTTCTCAATTCAATGGAAATATGAATAATCATAGATATCAAAAAGTTTTCACGTCAAAAACCGTGAAATTTTTCGAGATAATTGAAAATTTTCGGAAACGGTTACACTAAAAATCACATATTTTTCGTAATTTTTCGAAATTATCAACCGCTTTTGTTGCAAAACGTTCATAGTTCGATAGATTTATGGTATATCTTAAATGCAGAGAAAAAATCCGCTCAAAAAACGTCTTTTTTTTCCAAATATATCAAAAATTGCGGAAAGGCTAGCTCCAGAAACCACAATTTCTTCGTTACATTCCGAAATTATGTGCGATATTTTTTCGAAGCGTTCTCAATTCAATGGAAATACGAATAATCATAGATATCAAAAAGTTTTCACGTCAAAAAACGTGAAATTTTTCGAGATAATCGAAAATTTTCGGAAATGGTTACACTAAAAATCAGATATTTTTCGTAATTTTTCGAAATTTTCAACCGCTTTTGTTGCAAAACGTTCATAATTTAATAGATTTATGGTATATCTTAAATGCTGAGAAAAAATCCGCTCAAAAAACGTCTTTTTTTTCCAAATATATCAAAAATTGCGGAAAGGCTAGCTCCAGAAACCACAATTTCTTCGTTACATTCCGAAATTATGTGCGATTTTTTTGCGAAGCGTTCTCAATTCAATAGAAATACGAATAATCATAGATATCAAAAAGTTTTCACGTCAAAAAACGTGAAATTTTTCGAGATAATCGAAAATTTTCGGAAATGGTTACACTAAAAATCAGATATTTTTCGTAATTTTTCGAAATTGTCAACCGCTTTTGTTGCAATACGTTCATAATTTAATAGATTTATGGTATATCTTAAATGCTGAGAAAAAATCCGCTCAAAAAACGTCTTTTTTTTCCAAATATATCAAAAATTGTGGAAAAGCTAGCTGCCGAAACCACAATTTCTTCGTTACATTTCGAAATAACGTGCGATTTTTTTGCGAAGCGTTCTCAATTCAACGGAAATACGAATAATCATAGATATCAAAAAGTTTTCACGTTAAAAACCGTGAAATTTTTCGAGATAATTGAAAATTTTCGGAAACGGTTACACTAAAAATCACATATTTTTCGTAATTTTTCGAAATTAATAACCGCTTTTGTTGCAAAATGTTCATAATTTAATGGATATATAGTATATCTTAAATGCTGAGAAAAAATCCGCTTAAAAAACGTCTTTTTTTTCCATGTATATCATAAATTGTGGAAAAGCTACCTGCCGAAACCACAATTTCTTCGTTATATTTCGAAATAACGTGCGATTTTTTTGCAAAGCGTTCTCAATTCAATGGAAATACGAATAATTATAGATATCAAAAAGTTTTTACGTCAAAAAAAGTGAAATTTTTCGAGATAATTGAAACTTTTTGGAAACGGTTACACTAAAAATCACATATTTTTCGTAATTTTTCGATATTACTAACTGCTTTTGTTGCAAAATGTTAATAATTGAATGGATATATGGTATATCTTAAATGCTGAGAAAAAATCCGCTCAAAAAACGTCTTTTTATTCCAAATATATCATAAATTGTGGAAAAGCTAGCTGCCGAAACCACAATTTCTTCGTTACATTTCGAAATAACGTGCGAATTTTTTGCGAAGCGTGCTCAATTCAATGGAAATACGAATAATCATAGATATCAAAAAGTTTTCACGTCAAAAAACGTGAAATTTTTCGAGATAATCGAAAATTTTCTAAAATGGTTACACTAAAAATCACATATTTTTCGTAATTTTTCGAAATTATCAACCGCTTTTGTTGCAAAACGTTCATAGTTCGATAGATTTATGGTATATCTTAAATGCTGAGAAAAAGTCCGCTCAAAAAACGTCTTTTTTTTCCAAATATATCAAAAATTGCGGAAAGGCTAGCTCCCGAAACCACAATTTCTTCGATACATTTCGAAATTATGTGCGATTTTGTTGCGAAGCGTTCTCAATTCAATGGAAATACGAATAATCATAGATATCAAAAAGTTTTCACGTCAAAAAACGTGAAATGTTTCGAGATAATCGAAAATTTTCGGAAACGGTTACACTAAAAATCAAATATTTTGCGTAATTTATCGAAATTGTCAACCGCTTTTGTTGCAAAACGTTCAGAATTTAATAGATTTATGGTATATCTTAAATGCTGAGAAAAAATCCGCTCAAAAACCGTCTTTTTTTTCCAAATATATCAAAAATTGTGGAAAAGCTAGCTGCCGAAACCACAATTTCTTCGTTACATTTCGAAATAACGTGCGATTTTTTTGCGAAGCGTTCTCAATACAATGGAAATACGAATAATCATAGATATCAAATAGTTTTCACGTCAAAAACCGTGAAATTTTTCGAGATAATTGAAAATTTTCGGAAACGGTTACACTAAAAATCACATATTTTTCGTAATTTTTCGAAATTATTAACCGCTTTTGTTGCAAAATGTTCATAATTTAATGGCTATATGGTATATCTTAAATGCTGAGAAAAAATCCGCTTAAAAAACGTCTTTTTTTTCCATGTATATCATAAATTGTGGAAAAGCTACCTGCCGAAACCACAATTTCTTCGTTATATTTCGAAATAACGTGCGATTTTTTTGCAAAGCGTTCTCAATTCAATGGAAATACGAATAATTATAGATATCAAAAAGTTTTTACGTCAAAAAAAGTGAAATTTTTCGAGATAATTGAAACTTTTTGGAAACGGTTACACTAAAAATCACATATTTTTCGTAATTTTTCGATATTACTAACTGCTTTTGTTGCAAAATGTTAATAATTGAATGGATATATGGTATATCTTAAATGCTGAGAAAAAATCCGCTCAAAAAACGTCTTTTTATTCCAAATATATCATAAATTGTGGAAAAGCTAGCTGCCGAAACCACAATTTCTTCGTTACATTTCGAAATAACGTGCGAATTTTTTGCGAAGCGTGCTCAATTCAATGGAAATACGAATAATCATAGATATCAAAAAGTTTTCACGTCAAAAAACGTGAAATTTTTCGAGATAATCGAAAATTTTCTAAAATGGTTACACTAAAAATCACATATTTTTCGTAATTTTTCGAAATTATCAACCGCTTTTGTTGCAAAACGTTCATAGTTCGATAGATTTATGGTATATCTTAAATGCTGAGAAAAAATCCGCTCAAAAAACGTCTTTTTTTCCAAATATATCAAAAATTGCGGAAAGGCTAGCTCCAGAAACCACAATTTCTTCGTTACATTCCGAAATTATGTGCGATTTTTTTGCGAAGCGTTCTCAATTCAATGGAAATACGAATAATCATAGATATCAAAAAGTTTTCACGTCAAAAAACGTGAAATTTTTCGAGATAATCGAAAATTTTCTAAAATGGTTACACTAAAAATCACATATTTTTCGTAATTTTTCGAAATTATCAACCGCTTTTGTTGCAAAACGTTCATAGTTCGATAGATTTATGGTATATCTTAAATGCTGAGAAAAAGTCCGCTCAAAAAACGTCTTTTTTTTCCAAATATATCAAAAATTGCGGAAAGGCTAGCTCCCGAAACCACAATTTCTTCGATACATTTCGAAATTATGTGCGATTTTGTTGCGAAGCGTTCTCAATTCAATGGAAATACGAATAATCATAGATATCAAAAAGTTTTCACGTCAAAAAACGTGAAATGTTTCGAGATAATCGAAAATTTTCGGAAACGGTTACACTAAAAATCAAATATTTTGCGTAATTTATCGAAATTGTCAACCGCTTTTGTTGCAAAACGTTCAGAATTTAATAGATTTATGGTATATCTTAAATGCTGAGAAAAAATCCGCTCAAAAACCGTCTTTTTTTTCCAAATATATCAAAAATTGTGGAAAAGCTAGCTGCCGAAACCACAATTTCTTCGTTACATTTCGAAATAACGTGCGATTTTTTTGCGAAGCGTTCTCAATACAATGGAAATACGAATAATCATAGATATCAAATAGTTTTCACGTCAAAAACCGTGAAATTTTTCGAGATAATTGAAAATTTTCGGAAACGGTTACACTAAAAATCACATATTTTTCGTAATTTTTCGAAATTATTAACCGCTTTTGTTGCAAAATGTTCATAATTTAATGGCTATATGGTATATCTTAAATGCTGAGAAAAAATCCGCTTAAAAAACGTCTTTTTTTTCCATGTATATCATAAATTGTGGAAAAGCTACCTGCCGAAACCACAATTTCTTCGTTATATTTCGAAATAACGTGCGATTTTTTTGCAAAGCGTTCTCAATTCAATGGAAATACGAATAATTATAGATATCAAAAAGTTTTTACGTCAAAAAAAGTGAAATTTTTCGAGATAATTGAAACTTTTTGGAAACGGTTACACTAAAAATCACATATTTTTCGTAATTTTTCGATATTACTAACTGCTTTTGTTGCAAAATGTTAATAATTGAATGGATATATGGTATATCTTAAATGCTGAGAAAAAATCCGCTCAAAAAACGTCTTTTTATTCCAAATATATCATAAATTGTGGAAAAGCTAGCTGCCGAAACCACAATTTCTTCGTTACATTTCGAAATAACGTGCGAATTTTTTGCGAAGCGTGCTCAATTCAATGGAAATACGAATAATCATAGATATCAAAAAGTTTTCACGTCAAAAAACGTGAAATTTTTCGAGATAATCGAAAATTTTCTAAAATGGTTACACTAAAAATCACATATTTTTCGTAATTTTTCGAAATTATCAACCGCTTTTGTTGCAAAACGTTCATAGTTCGATAGATTTATGGTATATCTTAAATGCTGAGAAAAAATCCGCTCAAAAAACGTCTTTTTTTCCAAATATATCAAAAATTGCGGAAAGGCTAGCTCCAGAAACCACAATTTCTTCGTTACATTCCGAAATTATGTGCGATTTTTTTGCGAAGCGTTCTCAATTCAATGGAAATACGAATAATCATAGATATCAAAAAGTTTTCACGTCAAAAAACGTGAAATTTTTCGAGATAATCGAAAATTTTCTAAAATGGTTACACTAAAAATCACATATTTTTCGTAATTTTTCGAAATTATCAACCGCTTTTGTTGCAAAACGTTCATAGTTCGATAGATTTATGGTATATCTTAAATGCTGAGAAAAAGTCCGCTCAAAAAACGTCTTTTTTTTCCAAATATATCAAAAATTGCGGAAAGGCTAGCTCCCGAAACCACAATTTCTTCGATACATTTCGAAATTATGTGCGATTTTGTTGCGAAGCGTTCTCAATTCAATGGAAATACGAATAATCATAGATATCAAAAAGTTTTCACGTCAAAAAACGTGAAATGTTTCGAGATAATCGAAAATTTTCGGAAACGGTTACACTAAAAATCAAATATTTTGCGTAATTTATCGAAATTGTCAACCGCTTTTGTTGCAAAACGTTCAGAATTTAATAGATTTATGGTATATCTTAAATGCTGAGAAAAAATCCGCTCAAAAACCGTCTTTTTTTTCCAAATATATCAAAAATTGTGGAAAAGCTAGCTGCCGAAACCACAATTTCTTCGTTACATTTCGAAATAACGTGCGATTTTTTTGCGAAGCGTTCTCAATACAATGGAAATACGAATAATCATAGATATCAAATAGTTTTCACGTCAAAAACCGTGAAATTTTTCGAGATAATTGAAAATTTTCGGAAACGGTTACACTAAAAATCACATATTTTTCGTAATTTTTCGAAATTATCAACCGCTTTCGTTGCAAAACGTTCATAATTTGATAGGTTTATGGTATATCTTAAATGCTGAGAAAAAATCCGCTCAAAAAACGTCTTTTTTTCCAAATATCTCAAAAATTGCGGAAAGGCTAGCTGCCGAAACCACAATTTCTTCGTTACATTTCAAAATCATGTGCGATTTTTTTGCGAAACGTTCTCAATTCAATGGAAATACGAATAATCATAGATATCAAAAAGTTTTCACGTCAAAAAACGTGAAATGTTTCGAGATAATCGAAAATTTTCGGAAACGGTTAAACTAAAAATCACATATTTTTCGTAATTTATCGAAATTGTCAACCGCTTTTGTTGCAAAACGTTCAGAATTTAATAGATTTATGGTATATCTTAAATGCTGAGAAAAAATCCGCTCAAAAACCGTCTTTTTTTTCCAAATATATCAAAAAATGTGGAAAAGCTAGCTGCCGAAACCACAATTTCTTCGTTACATTCCGAAATCATGTGCGATTTTTTTGCGAAGCGTTCTGAATTCAATGAAAATACGAATAATCATAGATATCAAAAAGTTTTCACGTCAAAAAACGTGAAATTTTTCGAGATAATCGAAAATTTTCGGAAATGGTTACACTAAAAATCGGATATTTTTCGTAATTTTTCGAAATTGTCAACCGCTTTTGTTGCAAAACGTTCATAATTTAATAGATTTATGGTATATCTTAAATGCTGAGAAAAAATCCGCTCAAAAAACGTCTTTTTTCCCAAATATCTCAAAAATTGCGGAAAGGCTAGCTCCAGAAACCACAATTTCTTCGTTACATTCCGAAATTATGTGCGATTTTTTTGCGAAGCGTTCTCAATTCAATGGAAATACGAATAATCATAGATATCAAAAAGTTTTCACGTCAAAAAACGTGAAATTTTTCGAGATAATCGAAAATTTTCTAAAATGGTTACACTAAAAATCACATATTTTTCGTAATTTTTCGAAATTATCAACCGCTTTTGTTGCAAAACGTTCATAATTTGATAGATTTATGGTATATCTTAAATGCTGAGAAAAAATCCGCTCAAAAAACATCTTTTTTTTCCAAATATATCAAAAATTGTGGAAAAGCTAGCTGCCGAAACCACAATTTCTTCGTTACATTTCGAAATAACGTGCGATTTTTTTGCGAAGCGTTCTCAATTCAATGGAAATCCGAATAATTATAGATATCAAAAAGTTTTCACGTCAAAAAACGTGAAATTTTTCGAGATAATTGAAAATTTTCGGAAACGGTTACACTAAAAATCACATATTTTACGTAATTTTTCGAAATTATCAACCGCTTTCGTTGCAAAACGTTCATAATTTGATAGGTTTATGGTATATCTTAAATGCTGAGAAAAAATCCGCTCAAAAAACGTCTTTTTTTCCAAATATCTCAAAAATTGCGGAAAGGCTAGCTGCCGAAACCACAATTTCTTCGTTACATTTCAAAATCATGTGCGATTTTTTTGCGAAACGTTCTCAGTTCAATGGAAATACGAATAATCATAGATATCAAAAAGTTTTCACGTCAAAAAACGTGAAATGTTTCGAGATAATCGAAAATTTTCGGAAACGGTTACACTAAAAATCAAATATTTTTCGTAATTTATCGAAATTGTCAACCGCTTTTGTTGCAAAACGTTCAGAATTTAATAGATTTATGGTATATCTTAAATGCTGAGAGAAAATCCGCTCAAAAACCGTCTTTTTTTTCCAAATATATCAAAAATTGTGGAAAAGCTAGCTGCCGAAACCACAATTTCTTCGTTACATTTCGAAATTACGTGCGATTATTTTGCGAAGCATTCTGAATTCAATGGAAATACGAATAATTATAGATATTAAAAAAGTTTTCACGTCAAAAAAAGTGAAATTTTTCGAGATAATTGAAACTTTTTGGAAACGGTTACACTAAAAATCACATATTTTTCGTAATTTTTCGAAATTATTAACCGCTTTTGTTGCAAAATGTTAATAATTGAATGGATATATGGTATATCTTAAATGCTGAGAAAAAATCCGCTCAAAAAACGTCTTTTTATTCCAAATATATCATAAATTGTGGAAAAGCTACTTGCCGAAACCACAATTTCTTCGTTACATTTCGAAATAACGTGCGAATTTTTTGCGAAGCGTTCTCAATTCAATGGAAATACGAATAATCATAGATATCAAAAAGTTTTCACGTAAAAAAACGTGAAATTTTTCGAGATAATTGAAAATTTTCGGAAACGGTTACACTAAAAATCACATATTTTTCGTAATTTTTCGAAATTATCAACCGCTTTCGTTGCAAAACGTTCATAATTTGATAGGTTTATGGTATATCTTAAATGCTGAGAAAATATCCGCTCAAAAAACGTCTTTTTTCCCAAATATCTCAAAAATTGCGGAAAGGCTAGCTGCCGAAACCACAATTTCTTCGTTACATTTCAAAATCATGTGCGATTTTTTTGCGAAACGTTCTCAATTCAATGGAAATACGAATAATCATAGATATCAAAAAGTTTTCACGTCAAAAAACGTGAAATGTTTCGAGATAACCGAAAATTTTCGGAAACGGTTACACTAAAAATCAAATATTTTTCGT
This sequence comes from Pachydiplax longipennis, assembly GCA_036926295.1. Taxonomy (NCBI): domain Eukaryota; kingdom Metazoa; phylum Arthropoda; class Insecta; order Odonata; family Libellulidae; genus Pachydiplax; species Pachydiplax longipennis. Next base: position 5,348,877 of record JAVFKF010000044.1, on the reverse strand, counting down.
AATTTATCGAAATTGTCAACCGCTTTTGTTGCAAAACGTTCAGAATTTAATAGATTTATGGTATATCTTAAATGCTGAGAAAAAATCCGCTCAAAAAACGTTCTTTTTTTCCAAATATATCAAAAATTGCGGAAAGGCTAGCTGCCGAAACCACAATTTCTTCGTTACATTTCGAAATAACGTGCGAATTTTTTGCGAAGCGTTCTCAATTCAATGGAAATACGAATAATCATAGATATCAAAAAGTTTTCACGTCAAAAAACGTGAAATTTTTCGAGATAATTGAAAATTTTCGGAAACGGTTACACTAAAAATCACATATTTTTCGTAATTTTTCGAAATTATCAACCGCTTTCGTTGCAAAACGTTCATAATTTGATAGGTTTATGGTATATCTTAAATGCTGAGAAAATATCCGCTCAAAAAACGTCTTTTTTCCCAAATATCTCAAAAATTGCGGAAAGGCTAGCTGCCGAAACCACAATTTCTTCGTTACATTTCAAAATCATGTGCGATTTTTTTGCGAAACGTTCTCAATTCAATGGAAATACGAATAATCATAGATATCAAAAAGTTTTCACGTCAAAAAACGTGAAATGTTTCGAGATAATCGAAAATTTTCGGAAACGGTTACACTAAAAATCACATATTTTTCGTAATTTTTCGAAATTATCAACCGCTTTTGTTGCAAAACGTTCATAATTTAATAGATTTATGGTATATCTTAAATGCTGAGAAAAAATCCGCTCAAAAAACGTCTTTTTTTCCAAATATATCAAAAATTGCGGAAAGGCTAGCTCCAGAAACCACAATTTCTTCGTTACATTCCGAAATTATGTGCGATTTTTTTGCGAAGCGTTCTCAATTCAATGGAAATACGAATAATCATAGATATCAAAAAGTTTTCACGTCAAAAAACGTGAAATTTTTCGAGATAATCGAAACTTTTCTAAAATGGTTACACTAAAAATCACATATTTTTCGTAATTTTTCGAAATTATCAACCGCTTTTGTTGCAAAACGTTCATAATTTGATAGATTTATGGTATATCTTAAATGCTGAGAAAAAATCCGCTCAAAAAACGTCTTTTTTTTCCAAATATATCAAAAATTGTGGAAAAGCTAGCTGCCGAAACCACAATTTCTTCGTTACATTTCGAAATTACGTGCGATTATTTTGCGAAGCATTCTGAATTCAATGGAAATACGAATAATTATAGATATTAAAAAAGTTTTCACGTCAAAAAAAGTGAAATTTTTCGAGATAATTGAAACTTTTTGGAAACGGTTACACTAAAAATCACATATTTTTCGTAATTTTTCGAAATTATTAACCGCTTTTGTTGCAAAATGTTAATAATTGAATGGATATATGGTATATCTTAAATGCTGAGAAAAAATCCGCTCAAAAAACGTCTTTTTATTCCAAATATATCATAAATTGTGGAAAAGCTACTTGCCGAAACCACAATTTCTTCGTTACATTTCGAAATAACGTGCGAATTTTTTGCGAAGCGTTCTCAATTCAATGGAAATACGAATAATCATAGATATCAAAAAGTTTTCACGTAAAAAAACGTGAAATTTTTCGAGATAATTGAAAATTTTCGGAAACGGTTACACTAAAAATCACATATTTTTCGTAATTTTTCGAAATTATCAACCGCTTTCGTTGCAAAACGTTCATAATTTGATAGGTTTATGGTATATCTTAAATGCTGAGAAAATATCCGCTCAAAAAACGTCTTTTTTCCCAAATATCTCAAAAATTGCGGAAAGGCTAGCTGCCGAAACCACAATTTCTTCGTTACATTTCAAAATCATGTGCGATTTTTTTGCGAAACGTTCTCAATTCAATGGAAATACGAATAATCATAGATATCAAAAAGTTTTCACGTCAAAAAACGTGAAATGTTTCGAGATAACCGAAAATTTTCGGAAACGGTTACACTAAAAATCAAATATTTTTCGTAATTTATCGAAATTGTCAACCGCTTTTGTTGCAAAACGTTCAGAATTTAATAGATTTATGGTATATCTTAAATGCTGAGAAAAAATCCGCTCAAAAAACGTTCTTTTTTTCCAAATATATCAAAAATTGCGGAAAGGCTAGCTGCCGAAACCACAATTTCTTCGTTACATTTCGAAATTATGTGCGATTTTTTTGCGAAGCGTTTTCAATTCAATGGAAATACGAATAATCATAGATATCAAAAAGTTTTCACGTCAAAAAACGTGAAATTTTTCGAGATAATCGAAAATTTTCGGAAATGGTTACACTAAAAATCAGATATTTTTCGTAATTTTTCGAAATTGTCAACCGCTTTTGTTGCAAAACGTTCATAATTTAATAGATTTATGGTATATCTTAAATGCTGAGAAAAAATCCGCTCAAAAAACGTCTTTTTTTACCAAATATATCATAAATTGTGGAAAAGCTAACTGCCGAAACCACAATTTCTTCGTTACATTTCGAAATTACGTGCGATATTTTTTGCGAAGCGTTCTCAATTCAATGGAAATACGAATAATTATAGATATCAAAAAGTTTTCACGTCAAAAAACGTGAAATTTTTCGAGATAATCGAAAATTTTCGGAAATGGTTACACTAAAAATCGGATATTTTTCGTAATTTTTCGAAATTGTCAACCGCTTTTGTTGCAAAACGTTCATAATTTAATAGATTTATGGTATATCTTAAATGCTGACAAAAAATCCGCTCAAAAAACGTCCTTTTTTTTCCAAATATATCATAAATTGTGGAAAAGCTTGCTGCTGAAACCACAATTTCTTCGTTACATTTTGAAATTACGTGCAATTTTTTTGCGAAGCGTTCTCAATACAATGGAAATACGAATAATCATAGATATCAAATAGTTTTCACGTCAAAAAACGTGAAATTTTTCGAGATAATTGAAAATTTTCGGAAACGGTTACACTAAAAATCACATATTTTTCGTAATTTTTCGAAATTATTAACCGCATTATCGCAAAACGTTCATAATTTAATAGATTTATTGTATATCTTAAATGCTGAGAAAAAATCCGCTCAAAAAACGTCCTTTTTTTTCCAAATATATCATAAATTGTGGGAAAGCTAGCTGCCGAAACCACAATTTCTTGGTTACATTTCGAAATTACGTGCGATTTTTTTGCGAAGCATTCTGAATTCAATGGAAATACGAATAATCATAGATATCAAAAAGTTTTCACGTCAAAAAAATCGAAATTTTTAGAGATAATTGAAAATTTTCGGAAACGGTTACACTAAAAATCACATATTTTTCGTAATTTTTCGAAATTATTAACCGCTTTTGTTGCAAAACGTTCATAATTTAATAGATTTATGGTATATCTTAAATGCTGAGAAAAAATCCGCTCAAAAAACGTCTTTTTTTTCCAAATATATCATAAATTGTGGAAAAGCTAGCTGCCGAAACCACAATTTCCTCGTTACATTTCGAAATTACGTTCGATTTTTCGCGAAGCGTCCTCAATTCACTGGAAATACGAATAGTCATAGATATCAAATAGTTTTCACGTCAAAAAACGTGAAATTTTTCGAGATAATTGAAAATTTTCGGAAACGGTTACACTAAAAATCACATATTTTTCGTAATTTTTCGAAATTATTAACCGCTTTTGTTGCAAAACGTTCATAATTTAATAGATTTATGGTATATCTTAAATGCTGAGAAAAAATCCGCTCAAAAAACGTCTTTTTTTCCAAATATATCATATATTGTGGAAAAGATAACTGCCGAAACCACAATTTCTTCGTTACATTTCGAAATTACGTGCGATATTTTTTGCGAAGCGTTCTCAATTCAATGGAAATACGAATAATTATAGATATCAAAAAGTTTTCACGTCAAAAAACGTGAAATTTTTCGAGATAATCGAAAATTTTCGGAAATGGTTACACTAAAAATCGGATATTTTTCGTAATTTTTCGAAATTGTCAACCGCTTTTGTTGCAAAACGTTCATAATTTAATAGATTTATGGTATATCTTAAATGCTGAGAAAAAATCCGCTCAAAAAACGTCCTTTTTTTTCCAAATATATCATAAATTGTGGAAAAGCTAGCTGCCGAAACCACAATTTCCTCGTTACATTTCGAAATTACGTTCGATTTTTCGCGAAGCGTCCTCAATTCACTGGAAATACGAATAGTCATAGATATCAAATAGTTTTCACGTCAAAAAACGTGAAATTTTTCGAGATAATTGAAAATTTTCGGAAACGGTTACACTAAAAATCACATATTTTTCGTAATTTTTCGAAATTATTAACCGCTTTTGTTGCAAAACGTTCATAATTTAATAGATTTATGGTATATCTTAAATGCTGAGAAAAAATCCGCTCAAAAAACGTCTTTTTTTTCCAAATATATCATAAATTGTGGAAAAGCTAGCTGCCGAAACCACAATTTCTTCGTTACATTTCGAAATTACGTGCGATATTTTTTGCGAAGCGTTCTCAATTCAATGGAAATACGAATAATTATAGATATCAAAAAGTTTTCACGTCAAAAAACGTGAAATTTTTCGAGATAATTGAAAATTTTCGGAAACGGTTACACTAAAAATCACATATTTTTCGTAATTTTTCGAAATTATTAACCGCTTTTGTTGCAAAACGTTCATAATTTAATAGATTTATGGTATATCTTAAATGCTGAGAAAAAATCCGCTCAAAAAACGTCCTTTTTTTCCAAATATATCATAAATTGTGGGAAAGCTAGCTGCCGAAACCACAATTTCTTGGTTACATTTCGAAATTACGTGCGATTTTTTTGCGAAGCATTCTGAATTCAATGGAAATACGAATAATCATAGATATCAAAAAGTTTTCACGTCAAAAAAATCGAAATTTTTCGAGATAATTGAAGATTTTCGGAAATGGTTACACTAAAAATCGGATATTTTTCGTAATTTTTCGAAATTGTCAACCGCTTTTGTTGCAAAACGTTCATAATTTAATAGATTTATGGTATATCTTAAATGCTGAGAAAAAATCCGCTCAAAAAAAGTCTTTTTTTTCCAAATATATCTTAAATTGTGGAAAAGCTAGCTGCCGAAACCACAATTTCCTCGTTACATTTCGAAATTACGTGCGATTTTTTTGCGAAGCGTCCTCAATTCAATGGAAATACGAATAGTCATAGATATCAAAAAGTTTTCTTGTCAAAAAAACTGAAATTTTTCGAGATAATTGAAAATTTTCGGAAAGGGTTACACTAAAAATCACATATTTTTCGCAATTTTTCGAAATTATTAACCGCTCTTGTTTTAAAACGTTCATAATTTAATAGATTTATGGTATATCTTAAATACTGAGAAAATATCTGCTCAAAAACCGTCCTTTTTTTCCAAATATATCATAAATTGTGGAAAAGTTAGCTGCCAAAACCACAATTTCATCGTTACATTTCGAAATTACGTGCGATATTTTTGCGAAGCAATATGAATTCAATGGAAATACGAATAATCATAGATATCAAAAAGTTTTCACGTCAAACAAACTGAAATTTTTCGAGATAATTGAAACTTTTCGGAAACGGTAACACTAAAAATCACATATTTTTCCTAATTTTACGAAATTATTAACCGCTTTTGTTGCAAAACGTTCATAATTTAATAGATTTATGGTATATCTTAAATGCTTAGAAAAAATATGTTAAAAAAACGTCTTTTTTTCCAAATATATCATAAATTGTGGAAAAGCTTGCTGCTGAAACCACAATTTCTTCGTTACATTTTGAAATTACGTGCGATATTTTTTGCGAAGCGTTCTCAATACAATGGAAATACGAATAATCATAGATATCAAATAGTTTTCACGTCAAAAAACGTGAAATTTTTCGAGATAATTGAAAATTTTCGGAAACGGTTACACTAAAAATCACATATTTTTCGTAATTTTTCGAAATTATTAACCGCTTTTGTTGCAAAACGTTCATAATTAAATAGATTTATGGTATATCTTAAATGCTGAGAAAAAATCCGCTCAAAAAACGTCTTTTTTTTCCAAATATATCATATATTGTGGAAAAGCTAACTGCCGAAACCACAATTTCTTCGTTACATTTCGAAATTACGTGCGATATTTTTTGCGAAGCGTTCTCAATTCAATGGAAATACGAATAATTATAGATATCAAAAAGTTTTCACGTCAAAAAACGTGAAATGTTTCGAGATAATTGAAAATTTTCGGAAACGGTTACACTAAAAATCACATATTTTTCGTAATTTTTCGAAATTATTAACCGCTTTTGTCGCAAAACGTTCATAATTTAATAGATTCATGGTATATCTTAAATGCTGAGAAAAAATCCGCTCAAAAAACGTCCTTTTTTCCAAATATATCATAAATTGTGGGAAAGCTAGCTGCCGAAACCACAATTTCTTGGTTACGTTTCGAAATTACGTGCGATTTTTTTGCGAAGCATTCTGAATTCAATGGAAATACGAATAATCATAGATATCAAAAAGTTTTCACGTCAAAAAAATCGAAATTTTTCGAGATAATTGAAAATTTTCGGAAACGGTTACACTAAAAATCACATATTTTTCGTAATTTTTCGAAATTATTAACCGCTTTTGTTGCAAAACGTTCATAATTTAATAGATTTATGGTATATCTTAAATGCTGAGAAAAAATCCGCTCAAAAAACGTCTTTTTTTTCCAAATATATCTTAAATTGTGGAAAAGCTAGCTGCCGAAACCACAATTTCCTCGTTACATTTCGAAATTACGTTCGATTTTTCGCGAAGCGTCCTCAATTCACTGGAAATACGAATAGTCATAGATATCAAAAAGTTTCCTTGTCAAAAAAACTGAAATTTTTCGAGATAATTGAAAATTTTCGGAAAGGGTTACACTAAAAATCACATATTTTTCGCAATTTTTCGAAATTATTAACCGCTTTTGTTTTAAAAAGTTCATAATTTAATAGATTTATGGTATAATTTAAATACTGAGAAAATATCTGCTCAAAAACCGTCCTTTCTTTCCGAATATATCATAAATTGTGGAAAAGCTAGCTGCCGAAACCACAATTTCTTCGTTACATTTCGAAGTTACGTGCGATTTTTTTGCGAAGCCTTCTGAATTCAATGGAAATACGAATAATTATAGATATCAAAAAGTTTTCACGTCAAAAAACGTGAAAGTTTTCGAGATAATTGAAAATTTTCGGAAACGTTTACACAAAAAATCACATATTTTTCGTAATTTTTCGAAATTATTAACCGCTTTTGTTGAAAAACGTTCATAATTTAATATATTTATGGTATATCTTAAATGCTGTGCGATAATCCGCTCATAAAAAGTCTTTTCTTCCAAATATATCATAAATTGTGGAAAAGCTAGCTGCGAAACCACAATTTCTTCGTTATATTTCGAAATTACGCGCGATTTTTTTGCGAAGCGTTCTCAATTCAAAGGACGTACGAATAATCATAGATATCAAGATTTTTCACGTCATAAAACGTGATATTTTTTGAGATAATTGTAAATTTTCGGAAACGGTTACACTAAAAATCACATATTTTTCGTAATTTTTCGAAATTATTAACCGCTTTTGTTGCAGAACGTTCATAATTTAACAGCCCACAAAATTCTGCACTCCATTTTTGGGATTTCGGTATGATAATCAATTGAGATTACGACGATATGAAACACAGCTACGCGAATTTTTAATCCAACGCGCTGCTATAAAAAAAATTATAGTAAAAATCTCGCTATCACAGAGTTCGTCTCAGCTCCGATGCTGGGATTTAGAGTCCTCTGCCTCGCGATATCTTCGTTTCATTCTCCAAAAATTGATTCATTGATCGATCAATCTATATAATCATTAATGTATCGAATCGAAAAAGATTGAATGGTAGTAGCGTTTTACAATGCATCTGAGGAATCGAGAATCTGGGTCTTAAACGGGTATTAATGCCTATGGTATTAAGCAATACCTATACTAAGGAATGGGTAAACGGTGATTTTTGCATGTTAGGGCGTGCAACCAGCAAAAATCCCATGGAAAAATAGACTTGAAAAAAATAACTAAAATTTTTTTTCAACTGAAAAGAACCGGCACCATAAAATTCTATTAAACGGAATATATCATTACGGGGAGCCTCTTAAAAGGGGTTTCCTGTGTATTGTGTTGAGATAAAAATCATCCTGAGAAATAAGAATGTCTACAGCTTGCTAATTATTTAGTTTCGGAAATTTAATCTTCCTAGCTTTAATGTAGCAGTACACTAGAACGAACAGGTATCCAATCGGGCCTTTTCTTATACTAGAATATACTCTTCTGCCCAAAAGTGTCCATAAAATGGGCAAAATGGGTGAATTCGACGCGATATTCTATAATTCAGTTGGCATTCCATTCTAGAAACAGCTTCCAATTGGGGGTTTGGCATATCAATGACATCATTCGAAATAGATAATTAGGATCATTCTCGATCTGTGAATTATAAAATAAAATACGACTCAGATTGTTAATCTCAGTCGTCTTCCGCGACGACCTAGAAGATGTTCATAAGAGAAATTCTCTCTCCTATTCGGTAATTCTAGGAAAATTTCACAAGAGAAAATAGGCTCGGGGATTCCGCTCTGTGAAACTAATTTTACATTTACACTTAAACCCTGTAAACACCCACTAGCGCATGGAAGGGGTCAACTACACTTGACTCATTCGGCAGGCATATGAAAACCTTACAGACATACCAAGAACACTGGCAGCAGTAGCATTAGTAGATCCAATAGTTGATTTAAACTTCTCCATCAGAGCTTGAAGCCGCATACGTATTAAATGGCAGTGAATCTTTCGACTAAATAATCGTGACTGAAGCACCTGGATAAAATGGATTTCTACTTTTTCTAAATATGCCTTAGTTTCATTTGAGTAATATTATGTTGGGAAAGCCCTGTTCTTCAAACTAACCGCAATGTCTTGCGGAGGCAAGTCGATCGGTAGATTGCTTAAGATATACGTTACTTTCTCTTTTTCTGATGCCAGCCTGTATACATAGAAATGTATATAGGTTTCAATTAACCTATATTATCTCTAAAAAAGCATCAATATTGCTGCACTTTACAGTTGCTTCTCTGCCTGACAGTTGGACCACTGGCTTAGATGAGCAGACCCAGGACATACTATTAAAAAGTGGAACCAAACTATACAGAAAACATAAATAAAGTGGCATTTTCTCTCCTATGTTCTTAACAGGAGTTGCTGTAACCTGATCTCGGCGGTAATTAAACAGTATCAACGGCGTTATCGGGAGATTAAGGATGACCAAAAGTGATGGTGGCGTTGAAGAACCTCCCCTTTTCCTATTTCTACTGACAACTACTGTCTGCCAGTTATTCATTTCCATAGCCAGCCTCACCCTATTTTTGCCTTATGGCAAAAGAGCTCTCACTGGTTCCCGCCTCCGGCAAACTGGGGCTAGTCTCACTTGGCAACGGGTGTTAGATGACTCTGATAAACCGGCCTATACCCATTGGACGGTTCCCGGTTCAGAGTGTGCATCTGAGGACACGACTCCCTTCCGCCCCTTTCAGACGGGGTTGGGAGTGGTGCGACAACCTCCGCCTCGTGCTCTCGGGACAGCTCTCCGTTGCCACCAGGAGGGGGTCTGCCGAATACCTCTTAGTCTCTCATTTGGAATCATGGAGAGGACCTTCTGGCCGCTTTCGACCCATGGCCACCCTTTAGTCTCTTGCGTTAACGCCGTTTTGAGTAATCCCAATTGGATTATTTCTATACGCGTGCTAGGTATAATTGGCTCCGATAAGGGGTTTCTGTACAGTTTAGCTCCACTACGCTTGTTTCTCTTTTCCTTGAGAGTTTTCCTAGTAGTGAGAGGAGCGCATCCTTGATACTGGCTGGCTCAATTGGGATAAGAACTAGATGTCTGTCGTGAAGGAATAAATTCGAAAAAAAAGGGGTGGAAGGTCAAACAACTAACAACCCCCAATTCTAATTGCACAATCCAGTGGCTGAGAAAAGGGAAACTTCTGGAATTCCAAATCTGCACGGAAGACATTGTCGAGTCGCTTGACGACTAAGGCATCCTCTTGAATATATTCTCGCGATTAAAATCTTGTCGACCCAAAAGATATTCAATCAGTCTCGTTTAGGATTCTCCACTTCTCCTCGGTAGAGCTCGATAACGTTGCAGGCATAAGCTTTAAAAGCATTAGAAACGTTTGCGGCTTTAAAGTCGCAGTAGAGGGAATCAAATCATACCACCGACCTTTTACTGTGCCATCGCTGCCAGGCTTTCGGATAAGGCTTATCTCATATTGCCTCGGTGAGTGAAATGTGGAAAAACGATTGGTGAAAGAATGCAAGAAATTATAATCCAACGCGGATATAAATAAACCCATTGTCATAGGTGTAAAATAGCCAATTAGAGGGGTAAGGTTATCATCAAATTTGATTTCACTATTACGTACATTGCATTGAAAGAGAGAAGCGAAATAAAAACAGTTATTTCGTTCGAACGCTTGTGTGTGTTAGATTATCAAACTCGCAGAGCGGATATCCAACCGCAGCCGTTTCTCCCAGAACACAAAATGTCAAATATAGTGAGCGAGGATCTTTCAAAGCATTAAATTTTATGCACTTCGAACGAATCAGTGCAACTCAAGGATGACTGCGGGTTTAAATGGATATCAAATAAAGTAATTTTAAATTTTGTTTTACGAAACTGCTTTTATCTTTACCAATTCATCACATCCCCTTTAAGATGTCCCTTGCGGTCTTACGAGCACAGGAATGGAATGCCAACGATATACAAAAGCAGGTACCCGCATACCGAAGACATTCTATGCAAAAGCGGAATAAGAACTCTCCTGGGAGACATTTGACCTAACTAAAAGCTTCGAGATCAAGGCCTACCATATTTCAGGACCGCCTAGGTGAAGGATTGCTATTATTGCTGATACTTCACGTCCGAATTTTTATTTTAACGAATTTTGAAAAACTACAGGCCGCTGAGAATTCAGTGATTGAAATACGGGGTAGAAATAATTCAATCCCATTGTAAAACCACCCATGGAAGGATTTATTCCAGATATTGAAAATATTCTCAGATAAACCTTAACTACCATGCTCAAATTCGACCTCCAAGTCATTGACCGGGATTGGTGGTATCGCGTATTTAACCCAGCGGTGAAAGCTTTCAAAATAATTTATACGAAAACAATTTTATTTTACGAGTCTAAAATGGCTGACTCACCTCATAACTGGACACCCGAACCAAAAGTACAATTTTCATTAACTCTTCTTATCGTCTATGACAACGTTTTCAATCCACTCTCTCCTTAGCATCTTCCAATCATTTTATGTTTACCAAGTTATGTTAATTTACACTTTTCCGGGGATTAAAATCAATGATTACTAACCTTCGAGGCTAACAACCCCGGGGAGAATGTATATCTTCACGCATAAGCACCAATAAATGTGGAGAAGTTAAATATTTGCGTCGCGTTGGCTCTAACTCAATTTTTAATTCTCAAAACTCAATTTCGAAATGAGAGCCAAATGCAACCCCTCTTTCCGCGCGAAATGCTTGACTTGATTAATCTATAAATGCAAATTGGGATTACTTCACGAGTATTTTCAAACACCAATTATAACCATTCAAAACAATTTTCAAATCAAATTTCGTCGAAGCAAAGACAAAACCAAATAAGAAATCTGAAATCATCCAACATTTCAATTGAGTATTGAATATATTAGAATTTTAAAAGCGATATAAAATGCAGACTTCTAAATCTTCGACAGCAACCCTCACAGTAGATTTGCAAGATATTGAGGCTGCCATATTGAGCCACAAAGTGGTTTTAATTCTTGATACCCTTCTTAAAGAAACTCAGAAATTAAGCAGCAGAGAAAACCACGGAATTTCTCTTCTGAGAGTGCAACAGTTAACTACGTTAGCAACTAATCTGACTAAATATCTGAACTAATCAATAAATTAAAGATATCGCAAAGCAGAGGAAATTAAATCCCACCATCGGATAAGAGACGAATCTCTGATAGCGAGATTTTTTACAATTACTTGTTGACTTGTTTACAATTACTTATTACATAGTTGCTTCATATCGTCGTAATCTCAGATAAACATACCGAAAACCTAATAATGGAGTGCAGTGTTTTGTAGTCTGATGAGCATTGTCTTGGAAGGATCGTTATGATCTTCTATGCCCTGTCGCCACTGCTATTATAAGAACATTATTCTAACCTAAATGTCCATCTGGTAGAATCTGTTTCATCCTAGAGTGAAAAATGACCAAAATTAACAATGCTTCGCCGAAAGTCATGAAGAGATTGCGTAAATTCATGGCACCGTGTATTCCGCACGGGAAATTGGCACCCGATGTTCCTACTGTCCCATAAGAAATCAATTTTACCCTACGCTGAATGTCCTCTAAATCTATGATAGCCAACTTTATTTTTTTTTCACGTCTCAACAGCTCGTGTCATTAAGTGAATCACTGTGCCATAAGATTTACGTGGTCGTTTACGTCGGCCGAAGTTCGGACGTTCTCTTAGTGCGAAAAGCAGAACATTCTTCATAAACATGATGTATTAAAACCAACATTACACAATCTAGTTATAATGCTATCCCGCTTAAGACGCGCTTTTTGCTTGGTCCCTTAAAAAAGTAACTTCACCGTGTTTTACTGCAAGTGAACATCGAGGCAATATACCTTCAGCACAGAGTTAAATAATTCGCGGAATACTTCCAAGGCATGAAATGCGCCTCACAATCGAGGCAACTCATTTGTGGAAAGACGAGACCTTGTTGATCAACATGAGTGAAATCATATGCTGCGGAAGGATTCAAACGGCGGGATTGAATATCACCACCTCGACAACTTGCAGGGCATCGCCAACAGCCTGCACGAAACAATTCCAATTTCAAGTTATCTAATATTTTAAATCCAAAACAATCCTCCGCAATTAAAAAGGTTGTATAAATACTTCCTCGTGACTTCTCGCGTCTAAATAGCCGTATTTTCAGGTGAGAATGAATGGATCAAGTGATACTGCATCCTTACTTTTGCCACTTCTCCTTCAGGAGGATTAAGATTGTTCCGATTCCCGTTATATTCATTCTATTTCACTTAATTAATCATTCCGAAGAAGCAATTCAAAAATGAACCATTCTAGATATAAGGCGAGGCTTGAAAAGATTACAGTAATTAAGTTTAAAAAAATTAGGTTAGTCGAAATACACGATTAGCTAAAGCGAGTCGAAAGGCATTTGGGGAAGTGAAATATCCGCGTCTTGAGCGGTATTTTTACCAAGTGTTTCGTGAGAAAGGGGTCGGAATAAAACTGCGTAGTAATCGGGATAGCGTATGAAACGGGTTTGACCTTATTTAATAACCGAAAACATCCTCAGCAATTGAAAATTCAGTACCAATAGTACCTCGTAACTGAACGCGCTTGAAACGCCGTAACGTGTCAAATTGTTCCCTTTTCACCACTTCTTTACTTATCGCCCCTTCTCCTTCGGCCATGGCTCAATTGAATCATCGAAAGGGACCAACGAGAAGGAAATAGAATATTCTCGAATTTGCCGAGTGACGGCAGCAAAAAATATAAACACCAGTGACCTCATGCGCCGTGACACGCGACACAAAATTAAAGAGAGAAAGTTCACTGGACGAATAGAGCAGGAAAATAGATCAACAAGCAATGAGAAGACGCTCACCAGCCAGACAACTCTCAAGGTAGCTCCCACGAAGAACGACTTTGTAATCTTGAAATCCATGACAGAGTGAACGCTTCTCCTGAAGTACTTCCTCGTCCGGCTCACGACGCCCGATTGATGGACACCTCTCCCCTCCCATCGTCCCTGAATACCCACAATTCATAGCAGAGATAGGGGAAGGTCGAGGAGGGAGATTTGAATATAAACATAAAACGACCTTATACACCAATTATAAGTAATTAAAGCTTAGACTCAAATCAAATCACAGTCTTCATTTAGGACTTGATAATATATTTTGACAACTATTTTTTCTTTGAAACACTATATTTATTACTAGCTGAAGTTCATGTTGATTCACAACGGGAAAAGATGATTTGTCTATCATACTAATAACATCTCGGACTATGATTTGCCTAGTATCCAGTTAGACTAGCCCTCTGAATGAATCCCTTTTTTATGATGAAGAATATCGCCATTTCTGAATTTATTGGTCTATTTCCGGTCGAATTATTTAATATATTGGGATAAAAAGTAACCTTTATGTTACTCGAGGATCAACATGCTGTCAAATTTCGTCAATATCCTTCAAATCATTTGTATTTAATAAAGGAAGCCATTGTTCAGCTAAAGTTCATGAAGCCTGTCCTGCAGTGCAATAGAAAAAATTTAAATAATATTTCTTGAAATCCTTTACAACAAAGCTAGTGAAATAACAGTTACATGAATAAATTTGAAAAACAAAGTCTTTGGAATGAGCAATATCATTTTGAATTAATTATTCTTGCTATGAACACATTCTACGTTAAAGTTGTAGATTACAGATTTACAAAGAAAATTCAACATTCACATGATTTTCTCAGGTTAGAAAATCATTTCCTAACAGTTCAATTATCCAGAAGACAATATGAGCAATTACAGGTTGATTTTGAATAAGAATGAAGAAAAATTTCCTCCTCTAACCAAAACTTCAGCAAGTTGTATTTTATTGGCATCAGGTAAAATGTCATAGAGATGGGGATATGCCAAGTATTTTGTTATTATCACTGTTTTTGGTGATTAATAGGGGGGCTCTATAAGAGAGAAATATTTTTCTCTTATTGGAGCATTTATATAACATCACACCTAAGAAAATAAGACTTCCAAAGACTTGTAATATTTTTAGATTTTTTGAATTTTTCACAATAATTTTTATGCATAATGAAGAGGTTTACTATTGCTGAGGTATACCTCAAAATAACCCGAGGAGAGATCCTTGGGTGCAGTAGAAATACAGGCATTGACAAAGAAATTTTCCCAGCATTGATTTTATTATTATTCTGCATCGAAAGGAAGTAATTTCGAACTGTTCTGTGCGATTTTATCAGGGTTAAACACTATTATCTTAGCATGAAAAGGAAAATAATTTAAAGAAAATTTGGGAATATGCAGGTGTCTTGTTTGTACCTGTTCTTTTGCGTCTCCCATTTCATAAAAAAATGTCTTTGCTATCAAAATCTCTTTCATTTTACATTCTTTCTTTCAACGTATTTAATTTTCCTGTTAAATACGTTGAAAAAGTAAACGCCGGCTACTTTTCGAATTTTTAGCCATTATCAGGCTATATTCCGGATATAAATATTATAACCTTATTTTAAAGTGATTTTGGGGTATAGTAGGATTTTTTCACGCTAAATAGTGGAGTTAAAGGATAAATCATTATCCGATGAACACACTGA
The DNA here is from genome assembly GCA_036926295.1 of Pachydiplax longipennis. Lineage (NCBI taxonomy): Eukaryota > Metazoa > Arthropoda > Insecta > Odonata > Libellulidae > Pachydiplax > Pachydiplax longipennis. The sequence goes on along the minus strand of JAVFKF010000044.1, from coordinate 5,333,420 downwards.
TTTAAATTCGTTTACTAAAGCATTAATCTATCGTTACTCGCTCTCATAAGTTTTTCTCACAGCGTAAAGTAAGAATTTTTCTACATTTTTTATTTATTATTAATATGAACTTTTAACTGTGTGAGTTGCTACCATAAATTTCGTTCAAACTTGCAGCGAAAGCAAAGTCATACCTCGAATTTTCTTGCATTACCTGATGTTTAAATGGTATAATTTATTTGCTGTTTAATTTAACGGGGCATTCAATTGGCACATGGTAACTATATATTACTCCCATTAGTGGAAGGCGATGGAAATGTGGGAAACATTATTTACTAGCCATTTTTAAATTGCAAGATAAAAATTTAAAATTTAAAAAATGCTAAGTTTTAAGCAGACATCTGACCCTTCAATTTCCCTAAGAGAGAGATAGAATGAATACACACTAAATTCAAAATACAGCATACTGAAAATCCTTTGAGACTAATTCTTCATAAATAAAACAGACTAAATCCTAGCCTTGCCGTAAGTGTTTCATTTCTCGCATAACTCCAATCCTACTTCAATAAGTTGCCTACCAAGGAAGCTCATTAAAAGATATACTGACAAAATAGAATTATATTCTCTATGACAACAATTCAGTGAAAATGATCATAGTATGAAATAAAATTCTCCTCTGATTCTATTAGATAAATATTCACGCTTAGATTCTGCCAATTGTGCAGAGCTTACATAGTTAATTTTGAAGCTAGTCACTCTCTCAAGTAAAGATGCTATATACTTAAAAAGAATGTTCCCAAAATCGCCAAATATAGAAATGCGCATCCAGAAAAAATCAAGATATACATTATTTTTCCTCGATTTCGGCGATAAACATGCATAGACCAAGATTATCAAACTTCACGCAAAATCTAATCAATTTCCGTGCAGAGAAGGGGTATTTGTCACCACCACATTATATTAACTAATATTTAAATGCAAGTTAACTAAATTAATTAAACTGTGATAGAAGACTACCGCTAAATTAGGAGAATCAGTCACATCAATCAAATCAATCTCCCGAATACACAGGAAAAACCACTATCTACTCCAATAGATAGTCATTCTCATATATATTATGCAGACTCATGAAATTATACATTTATATAGGAAAGTTTCAACGAGAAGATTCAAAATAATTTATTTCTAAATATGGACTAAAAAGCGGTATTTAAATCGAATAGATTTAAGGTGTAGATCTTTTCTCCGATATGGCCTTAGTTTCAACGCCAGACTAGCGTTGAAACTAGCTAGATTCATCGATCCATTTTCACAGATACCCATCTGCTAAAACATCCCGATTCTCAAGTCGCAAATTCGCGAGAAAATACGCAAAATACATGAAAATACAGAAATACACGCAACACTTATTACAGAATGAAAAATTATTGGCCTTACGGGATCAAACCAGTGATACTTAGGATTGATTTTTAGGATTTGGTAGTTGGGAGTCCACGCAACAAAGGCTTATTAAATTATTCTTGTGGTTTTGACTACGAATTTACTACCGCAACTGAGAACCTTCAAATTATAATAGATGTTTGAATCCCGACGTTGTGTTTATAACAATAAATGCTAAATAAACAAAAGAAAAAGAATGCTCGCAAAATAAGAATATGGCATCCAACCGAAAGAAGATAAGTTACCGGGAAAAATCGGAAGAATTTAAATTCCAAAGTGGAATACTTCGAGATCTACATGGCAATGCAGGTGTTTGGCTATTCTTCCTAAATGAAGGACTATTAAGTTGAACGGTCATACACGTGTTCAGTAGTTTTAAGCATGGAATCTTACCAGAAAGTCGAATTCGCACGAAATGAAAGAAATTCACCCTTAGTAAACTCTAAAAAAGGCGGATCATTCCGATAGTTGGAAGGGCGGCATTCAGGGCAATCCGGAAGTGGAGATGCAGGCTGGTCTGCGGCGCATCCAATTTCCGAATGGAAGCCCTACAGTAGTTCCTCACTCGCCGCACCTTCTGGACTGGGATGCCGGTGGGCTCCTGGTTTCGGTGCTGAGGGCCTTTGATCATGAAGTTGCTCCTTTTTGTTCTCCAAAGGAGAGAAGATGCTTACCTGCAAGAATATATTCCCTCCGTGGCGAGAGGAGGCGACGGAGTGATGAAGGGCGCTGAATAGTTATCTCTCTACTTTTTAGGTAATCACCAATGACTTTGCTCTGATATTCAGCGGCTATTTGCTGCGTTGGGATGGGCAGCCTGAAATGGAACGTTGTTCCCCTACATCTACAAGACGATAAGAGCGTCGAACCCGACGGAATCTGACCTTTCAATGTTTTTGGACACTCTTCAGGGGACCAGCGATCAATAATTATGCGTCTTTGAATATTTAATTCTTTAGGCACCTTAGAAAATTACGGCAAAATTCGATTAAGGTGCTCCTCGTGGGAACAAGTGAAAACCGTGTTTTAAGCGAGATAGCATTCTAACCGTGTAGTAAAATTCTAATAGCATATGTAATAATAACATCTACGTCTACATACGTACCCTGCAAGCCGCCTTTCGGCGTGTGGCAGAAAGTGCAAGTACAGTCACTTACAAAAAAAAGTTACCACTAAAGGATGCAACCCGCTTAACAGACATGAAGCTCGATGAGAGCGAGTCTATGAGCGGCTCTGCCTTTACCGCGCGTTTCGACTTCCTTCTTACGCATGTTTTGAGGCTTGTTTGACGTTTTATCTTTAAAGACTGGCTAAAATTCATTCATTTGGATGCTGTATAAGCAATATAATATTATAAAGGAACTCAATTCGGATTTTTCTTAAATCGGCTCAAATCTCACGCGTACTTCACTCTTCTTAAAAAAAATCCGACAAGAAATACTTTAGTTGCCCATATTTTCTGCTTATGTATAAATTCCCATCAATGGAGGTTTGGAAAGGACTCCATTATTTTTCTTCATGCTCTACATGCTCGCAGGACGAACTTTTCCGTAAAAAAATCATAAATAATAGGGCTTAAATAAATGATAATTAAGAGAAAAAGCAATACTATGAATTATGTCATAAGAAGGGGAAATTAGAGAAAACGTAATTAGAATAGAAATGGAGTAACAGTGAAAGAATACGTTAACCCTTCAAAATCCGCTTACAGGGATGATCTTGTTTCGCATATGCGTAATAGCGAACACATCGGATGAATAAGACGTTCTATGCGTTATTTCTCTGTTGGCTAATATTTCTAAACGAGATTAGTGAAACCGTATTGAATATATTTTTAATTATTTCGTTGATATTCATTTCATCTCTCCGAATACATATCATTATGACTGAATGGAAGAACCTTAAATGAGTTTCGATACTTGATAAAGAGAGGTACCATGACTCTACTTTCTTAGTCGATTATTTTCGTATATCTATCGCGTATATCTCGGAAAAAATGAATACTTGAATCTTCTGTTTCTAGCATCCATTTCTCTGATCTTTCTCGCTATATCAGAACCGCCTATACTTTACTTACACTACACGTTACTTTATTTTTTACGCTTCTACAATTTATAATCGCGATTGATAAATTATTAGTGTTGGGAGAAGCCCGAGAGTCGCATTGTGAATCATGATTATTTAGATTTAACGTTTTAACTACTTTTGCCGCATTAATGTATGTATGTATAAGTAATATAAGTATGTCTGATTCACTTTTGACCGTATTACCTTTACTAGATATACCCTTTAACTAAAAAAAACCTGCAATGCTCAAAATTCCTATGAGCCACTCCGCTCGCCGCCTCAGCAGAACACCAGAACTGTTCAAGACGAAGGAGTACGATTGGAGGGTCGGTCGAAGATCAACAAAGTCGACTCCCAAGTCCCGACAAAACTCCCACAGCCTCGCATTCAGCCCACTTATTTTCCTCCGAACAAGATGGTCGCAGTCGGTTCGCGGGACTATGCTGCAGTCCACTCCTGGCCTTGCCAAGCACCTTGATCTATCATCTTAGGGCTTAATTGGCTAAGAGAAAATGTGATGATTGACTTCGAAGAAGAAAAATTAGATTCCCTATCGAGGAAAGTTTGCGGAAGAGAGGAATCCCGACGAGGCAACTGAGGTCGTAGTTGGAGCCCTCCTGGTAAAAGAGAAGGAAGGAGGGAGGATACCTCTGAAGAGAGAACGTTTCGCAGTCTAATTGGTATCTAATAATTTAAAGAAAGCCGGTTTGAAAAGAAAGAGAAACCAAAAATGTAAATGTTCCTTTTAAAGTTGGAGATATTGTGCTTCTGCGTACGCCGAAGGCATCGAGTACGCAAGCTCAATTATTCCATAAATTTTTCTATTTGTATTTGGGACCATTTCGGATTACTCGGATGTCGGGACCAAATTCTTGTTACCTAACCTATGAGCAGGGTAAAAAACTGGGGCCTGGGGAACCTGAGGCCACGGAAGAAATCGCTGAAAAAGGGGAAGACCGCGCGTTCAACAAGTCACTGTCTGTGTAATGAATTCTTGTAGTTTTTTGTTTCAGTAAAGAAAACCGTCACAGTATGTAACAATGTTACAATGCATTTGGGGACGGGAAATATCTTTCTGCATCTGTAAATTTTCATCAATATCTTACGCTCTTAAGTGGTATCTATACGATGCGCGTTCTTTGAAAGGGAACATAAAAATTGCATCATAATCGGAGTTGCCCCTTAGCAAGATTTACAGTATACTACAATACATTGAAAATATATTAAAAACCGTGAGGAAAACCGGCGAATATTTATCTTTCCGAAGGAGTGTATGAAATTAAGTGCATATGTGGTAAGTCCTATGTTGAACAATCGGGACGCTCAATAAAGTGCCGTATAAGAGAACATGAGAGGGCGATAATTAATAGGGACAATAAATCGGCGGTCCCGGAACACGCATGCTCGGAACCGGGACACGACGTAGAATTGGAGAAAACACGAGCCAAGGAGACCCATTATTTTCCGCGAATAATACGGGAATCCGTGGAAATAGCGAAAGACCTGATAACTTCAATCGAGAGGACAGTTACCCCCTCTCCAGTACTCCAAACGGATTTTAAAAACAGACAGTGAAAGGCAGAAACAGATAAAAAGAGGGCCACAGAAGGATTTACTTCACCTGAAGAAGCCGACCGTAGAGTGGGCGAAACGTGTTATTTAACCCGCAAAGGGAAGGGAAACAAATACATCCTCATATTTGTTGACGTTGACTCATAGCCATTCCCTTATGCGCCGTGAAGTGCAAGCATGTCGCTGAGCATAATTAATCAGTGGGGTTCCCCGGAGATACCCCAATACATAGGTCGTGAACTAAGAGGAGTCTGCGCAATTCAGCTATACCACCCTGCTCCTTACCGTCCGCAGGGCAACGTTTGTGAACGGAAAAACGAAACATTAAAAACCATGCTGTCGATCTTCTGCGATAGTGATCGTCGTGAATCTGTCAGACTTAATGTTCGCGTTGCGGTCCTCAGTGTCCGAGACGACCGGAAATTCCCCAACAATAATAAACTTCGGGCGAAAGCTTAGGAAGCCGGAGGACTTACATATGAGCAGCGACGTGGGTGTATTTGAAGTATTGGAGCCACGAGAAAACTAAAGGCCTCTTAAGGCGAAGTGTATCGGAAGGCGCGCAGCAAATACCTTCGTCGAGGCAGTCCGTCTACTATAATTTGCGGTGTCAGCTTCAAGGAAGGAACGCTCGGGTGGAAAAGGAATTATCCGCGCTCTTCAGCAAGAGATTACGTCGCGGCTTAGTTGGGGCCAAAATTTGTAGGGCCGTTTGTTATTGCCGGGGCCCATTATAAATCTGTATATGATATTAATCTGTTGAGAGGGCGGCCTGCAGGACGATGGCACGTCAAAGACCTTAAGATCCTCCATTGAAATCGACGGCCGCTTTGAGAAAATTTGTATTACTTTAACTCTTTTCTTTACAGGAGGGGAGTGATGTAACATGTCGCGGGCGCCGAATTTTGCGTCCGGCGCTTTCCTTTTCTTCGTCCCCCTTGACATTCGGCCTGAAATGCAGGAGGAGAGGTTGGAGAGGTGAGGGAGAAAGCGGAGGAGGTCGTGTGGAGGAGAGACCTGTCATGCTCTTCTCGCCAATTCCTCCAGTCTTATTTGCGTTACCTTTCTTTATTTTTTGTTCTCTTCTCGGTGCGGGAGGAAGCCCATTGTCATCCTTTTATACTGAATTATTTTATATTACATTATTTTTATATTATATCATTTTATATTATATTATTTTGTATTTTACTTTGCAATTTCTAATAATTGTATTGTATTCTAATTCTATTAAACTCTGGTGACATTAGTAATAACATGTCATATGCACAACATTTAAATCTTGTAGAGACAGAAAAGATGTATAAAGTGCTCTCGGGTCTCCAACCGGGTGCCTCCTGCCAAAGGGTCGACGTTTCGGGTGCGTACTCTGCACCCATCTTCAGAAATCAGTTCCTGAAGATGGGTGCTCGCGGATAGTCAAATTTTTGTTGATTACATATTCATTGATTTTCCATTCAATACGTTTTTCGAAAACTTTGGATGAAGCTTATAGGAGGGTGATTGTTCGGTATTTACTGCTGATGGTTGGATTAATTTGAAGTTTTGGTTATAAAAACACCAATCCTAGTTCCCAAATAGGGGTGAAATAATACATAGAAAAACAAGCATTAAAGAAATTGTGCAGAAGAAGAATTAAGTGTTTACAAGTAGAAAGAGACTTCAAAATTTTGTTTGGAAATAAGGCTGGAACGGACGCTACATGAGACTTAAAAGACTAAAAAAATTCTGTTATTTCAATGCTTCAAGGCAAAATCGGGGTATCTCCGGGCGAAGAATTTTGAGAAATATCATGCTTACTTAGAAAGCATAACTGCTTCACGTATTGGTTAATTCTGCACTTCAGAGTACCATTTCCAGTAATTGTAAACACATTTTGGCATATTTACTAAATTGTGTTGTCTCTAATTTAAAATTATTTTCTATCTGTTACTACTTATTCCAATTTTCCATTGATACTCAACGAGCAGTTCTGCTAATGTATCAATCTATATCTTAATGCAGTGCAACCCAGTTAAGAGATTTTTCAGGGAACCAATCAAATACCGCATTATAATAGTAAGAACCAGGTTGTCTAAAGCTAGCTATCAAGATTTTAGAAAAATGGCTTGCTTTTCGCTTAAATATTTGACCACTGACTGTATTTCCTAAAATCTGAAGAGTGGAATTGTTCATAGTTGAGCAGCATACTGAACTTTGATAATCATGATTTTGTTTCTGAAATGTAAATATTTATCATGGATTACTTTTGTATTGTTAATCCTGATTATCATAATTTCACAAAGAATGCCACGCAATATATCAAGGATATCAAAGACGCGCACACAATGGTTACAGAACCAGTAATAATACAGGTTGCTCATAAAACTCTGCTACAATATCTCTTTGGTAAAATCCTGCAAGTTGAAAATTTTATATAAATAACTTTAGTTTGGTGCCAAAATATTTTTTAATACACAGAGGTTATAACATGGATAAGGTTATCCGATTTCCGCAGAGAAATAAATATTCTCTCGTTTTGTCAATGTCCAGCCACCCCCAATTTAGATATTCTATACATTGTCACCCTTCCACTTACGATTAGAAGAACAGAGATACTGGCCTTTCAGAGGGTTTACAACTGCTTATTTCCTCCAGGCCTAGTCAACAGTGAAAACCTGAACTCAACAGCAAGTGATTAAACAAGAGACCTCTTCAGGTAGCATATTATTAAATATGCTGAAATATTGCAAATAAAATATTCATTGAACGAAAAAAAATCCCCATTAAGCCTCATTCCTGGGGAAACACAACAGGTCACTTGATTCAGATTCTCTTGATGTAAGTTTACTGAAATAATTTGTCAGAGATAATGCTAAGCGATAAAATTATTTGAAAATATCAGAAATGGGAAGTGCACAAATGACTACAGAACAATTTGGATGCATACGCAAGGTTTAAAATAATCTTCTTTGAGAATTCTCAGGATGCCCTTGGAGCACTTAGTATTGCTCAAGCATGTTTTATTTCTGAAGTGAATCTAGTCTTCCTTCCCTTTCCTATACGTCAATCTATAACTCAAAACGATGATCGATAATCATACCTACGTAGTCCCTACCATCCCATCAAATGAAGGGGAAACCTCTACTATCACATGGAAGTGCATACAATTAGAATTAAAGTGCCCAGCCTGCAAACTTTTCTGCTACAATCCAATTTCCAACATATTGATAGTATCGAGATAGAGATTTAAGACAAATTGCATTGCATTTCCATGCCTAAGAAACTCCTGGGAAAACTATTCCCATCACAGTTACGGCCCGGGTCCAGGCACCAAAAGGCCCCGTGCCCTACTTTTTTCCTCAAGGATACAATACGCTAATTCTCAAATATTATTTATGATGCCTCCCAGTAGGAGAGTGGATTCAAAATCACGAAGGCCAGAGATGTTGTCTTCTATGGTGTCAGCTGAAGAAATGTCACAAAATGAGAGTGAGTTGGAACCCAGATGGGTGCAAAATGCTTTGCAGCAACTTTAAAGAATTCTTTGAATCGCTTCCCATTAACATGCAAAAAGAAAACCTGGCATGTAAACAGAGTTGAAATAGAAATTTCACATAACCGTTTCTCCGATGATCCTTCATTCGATGTCAGATGCCATTTTGCACTCTACCATGCAATTTAATGCCGAGACTTATACCCCATACCTTTTTAACTGCAATGCATCATGGATGTGTTTGTAATCATGATGCATTACAATTAAACATCAATGTAAGATTTAAAAACAAGGCTATTGTTGAACTATGAAAATCTAGATTGTGAATACCATGGTAGACCAGAATACAGATTACAATACATTTCCCTAAAGATAATAGGTTAACTATACCTATACCATACAATTAATCTGTAAAGAGGGTCATCTATGTATGTATGACTGAAACTGTTCGCATCACACAAAAATTATGCAACAGATTTGGAAGACATTTGACAGGAACATTGTCTCTGAATTAGCACGACATAAAAATTACTTTCCATCCCAATATGAGATGCCAGATCAATCACAGATAAGGAAAAAACACTTCTCATAAAATATACATAATTTTTCAGTTTTATTTTACTGGTAGCAGGCTTTATTTCTTTTGCAAGATTAAATTAGAGAGAATGATCGTCCAATATTAAGAAAAATATTGAAAGAAAACAACTTGAGTAAGGATTCTTATTTTGGTAGTTATCTATCATTAACAGGTCAATATCTTGAAAATTTTGATGAAATGAAAGGAAGTTATGAGAAATTTTCAGGCTATAAATAACCAGCCCCCATAACCACAAATGATATTCATGAAGCTCAAACATTATCCCACAACATTACACTGGGAATTTAGGCTCATGTCTATGAATTGGTATGAATGTATGTATGAATAGAGGGCATTATTCAGAAAATTAAGCATTGCAGTTTTGAAAAATTTGAAGCATCCATTCGCATTGAACAACATACAATAATTTAAGCAATGTTCTTGATCTGCACTCAACTTTCCTAATTGGCTCATTCTGCATATTGTAGCAGTATTTTGAGTCAATATATATGTAATTCAACATCTCATTCTTTCTCATCTTTTGCTTTCGTGAGGATCGACTGTTTCGCAATTAGAAATGATAAGCATACTGGCAGTTCAGCTATTCCACATTAGCAACTGACTGTGGCTGTCTATATTTGCTTAAAATTCAAGAAGGATTAGTTGAAAAACTTGCAGGTTATTGAAATCCTAGGACGCGGTTACTCTATGTGTATATATTATCTCAGATTCACCCACTGATGAGGCAAAGCATTTCCTAAACATTAATATGAAGAGCATTTTTATCCCTTGCAAGTTCTATTTGCATTCCAAAATTGAAGGAAAAGCACTTATTGGACAACTTGAGTGAAGTTATGAGTAGTGAGAAATCGATACAGTTAAATATTTTTATTGTCGATGTTACTTCCATTCATAATCACGAGATATTAAAGTGATAGAAATCGCTACATGCTGTCATATTGAATCAAGGGAATGTGCAAGATGTTGGATTCTGTCATTTAAAGATATTGTTAAACTAGTTGCCCCATGCAAAACTTTTGCAGAAGACACTTATACTCAATTTCCCACCCAAATACACTTCAAAAAACACTAATTGCCACAAAAATTACACAAAAACTAAAACATACCTAAAAATACACACCTTCATATTCTATCAGTGTCTGTTTCGATATACCTCGTTTGTTGCGATAGATATCGCTATCTACACATCCAGTAATGAAACTCAATGGCCAAATTAAAAGCCTTGCGTTTTCTAATGCCTTACCACATGAAACCAAACAAAATCCCTATTATATTAGAAAACGTGGGAGTATAAATGTTATCGAATGTTTTAAAAATTTTCTTTTAGCAGTATTATCAGGAATAGCGCGGGTCATCACTGTAACGATATATGTATCTTAACCTATACCGAATATCTCAATTCACTCAATGCATTTATGGCTAAATGAATTATGGTAATGATACAAAATATCACTGCCAGCTTTACCTAAACTCTGTCGTTATAAATACCACTTCCTTTTATACCGGCAATGAAGTGTCAGTTAAATAACCAAGATGAAACAACGAAACATACCTTCTGCATCCACCTTATTTTTTTATTTTCTATGTTCTTCTCTTCATACATGAAATATAAAAATAACAACTACTCGTCTGCAGTGATCTGATCTGGGAGAGGAGAGCTAGAGGGGAATCTATAAGTCACACTTTCATACGAACATACATTGTGTTATATTGTCAAAGCGCATAGCATTGATCCTGCATTTATTGAAAGTCTCTCATATAAATATGATGTTCACTCGTATTCCATTTCGGATATAATAACTCAAAATTCATTAAAGTAAGTTTTGCTAATAATAATTTTTAAAATACTTATCTAACATCGTTAATGTGGCAAAATAATAGATTTTTGTGCTTCAGAGACAGCAATTGGGAATAAAAGCTTGGGCTTTCGTTACGCTTGTATTCCTTGCAGGTGAGTTTTCTAAAATCGCAGGATATCCTTTTCTTTACTCAGAAATATAATTAAATGTTGAATATTATCTATTCGGTGAGTGAAATATAAACACTAAAATCATTTGATATCAGGTTTTGATGTATAGAAATTTTGCAAAAGACGAAAGTTTCACCAAAATAAATTTTAATACTCGGAAAACAACTTAAAGACCTAATTATTTTGATCACACAACTCGTAATTAATTTCTCTAATTTTTGTATGAATACTCCAAAATCTAACCATAATACCCCAAATCGAATTTTAAATTTTGTCGATCTTAAATTAAAACTACCGGGAAGTAAAATGATGCAACATTATTCAAACGTACCACACAATAAAACCGTGACGCAAACTTTCATATTTGGCAATGTTCATGTTTCTTTGGCTGTCGTTCTGCTCCCACAAGATGCAATGTGGCTTGCTTTTTAAACTATTATTGATGTCAGTGGGTTCAGTGTTATTCGTCATCTTAATTTTTAGCTGTGTCGTATAAGTAACATTTTTATCTTTCATTTAGTTGGAACCCTGTTAACAGCATATAACATGGTATTCATCACTGTTTTTTCCCTGTTGAGATTCAATCGGCAGTTCAGCTCCTTTTAATGAATTTATCATAAGGATCAGTGCTTTGATGAATACATATTTTATGGTAAATTCAATCCATACTAACAACTTAAACCACCTGATCTCCTGATTTGTTCAAAAATTCAAAATTTCAAATTCAAAACCCTTCAAATAAATCATGATTACAGTATTCCCCAAGAATTATGAAAATTGGAAGATTAATCAGCAAGATATTGTGTCTGGGCTACAATATCACAAGAAAGAAAGTTTATTTGAAAATGTATTAAATTTTTGAAACTTGGATGGTATTGAAGAAAAGGGGAGGTGATAAAGGAATGGAGTGGTAGGAGGGGATGTAGATTAAGATGTCATAACAGATGTAGGACCCCTGCTTCGATATAAATAAAATCCAAAACTTCAGGTCAAAGGATCTTCTACACGTCATAGAAAGCATTTACACAAGGTAATATTAAACTATCGCTTTACTGGTATATATAGTAAGGTATTTAGATATTTGTGTAAAACTTGTATCCAAGCTTTGCTCACAAGAGCGTAATTAATTAATAAATTTTAAATACACAAACAGCGTGATAAAAAATTTTTTAAAATCGCCATTCTATGCAAAATTGTAGGGAAAAAGATTCGTACGAAAGCACTCCAAAAATAGGAATAAATTTCACCGCTCGATTTACCTCTGGTGTTTTAATTACAGGCCTGCTCTTTGTGTTTTCCAACATCGTTAGACAAAGGTACGGTACCAGTCTCATTCAGGACTGCAAATATCACTCCATTTCCAAATAAGGGCAATTAGACTAATCCGGATGATTTCTGACCAAATCCTTACCTTCAACGTTCCTTATAACTCTAGAACATCCGCAGTTAGTATTGGTGGTGAGAAGATGAACAGACCCTAGAGATGATGCTTACTGTTCCAGTAACAAAAAAATACTAAAGACACATCAGATGAAGTGAGAAGATCAATTTTAACATAGACTGAATAAATGCGGACTGGTCAGTTCTTATGGTTGTCATTCATAAGGGAGTAGGACTAAACCTGATGATTACCAATCAACATGGATACCTTCGATGTTCAGTAAATTCTTTTAAGAATTTATAAGTTTTAATAATCCTCATATTTAGAATACAGCCATACCGCTATCAACTCTGTTTTTGTTTGATTTGGTACTTGGTTTGAAAACCAGCCAGAAAATTATGACGGAAACCCTTTAATCACATTGTGCTTAAAGGTATCATCTGAATAGCAGACAGGAAGGAAGTTATCAAACTCGTTGAAAGAAAGAAAAAGGAACTCGGCGTTCAATTAACTAAGAGACAAAGGTTCTCCAAGTGCCGACAGCGGCAACCGTAAAGGGCATTTCCTGGGAAAAGGATAATTGCTAGGTGGATACTAGTTATTCGGGATTCTGAATAACTAATGACCTTATCTCCGGGTGATTATCCTTTTCCCAGGAATTGCCCTCAACGGTTTCCACTGTTGCCGCTTGGAGAACCTTTGTCTCTTAGATCAAGCTCATTCTTGAGAAGACTATAATGACTTAAAAAAAAAACAAATGTGACAGAAACGCTGTTGTTAGAATGCATTTTAAGATACTTTCCCACTTCAGAAGCCACAGTTGTCATCATGAAGCAAGACAATTAGATATTATTGACTGATATTCAAAGTCTAGCCTGGCACTACGCTGCTTTCCCCCATTTTTCAGCATACAATTTGTCAATGCCCATATGACTATCAGATTAATCCCTTAGAGATTAATTTCTCTTCCTATATCTTACTTTTGACAATGAAATACATCTCAGAATTCAAACACCATAACGACAATCACTTTAGGAAGCTTTTGAAAATTTATTCTCTCTCTACAAGTATGAAATTCTTATCCCAACTCTCCAATTATTCATAGACAATTCTTCAAACTAATAGCACATGAATTGTTGTTGTACAGCACAATGGTTTTCGAGCTATTCAATAGGGAACACTGAAAATAAACACCGAGAAATTTTAGACTGATTTGATCTTTACTTTCCAAAGGATTGATTCCTGGAAATACTAACTTAAACCACCATTAAAAAAGAATAATTCATTTCAAACTAATTTTGAATATGGAGGATGACTTACTGAAGGTCAGTACAATTCTCTCAAAGGAAACTCACTGGTGCGATTATCTGTCCTTACTTAAAAGCACTTGCCATACATTAGATTGTCATCTAACATTGTTGACTCGCTTTGTGTTGAGATGACTCCTCTAACAGTATTTCCAATCACTATCACTACTTACATGCTGAAACATAAGGCCATTTATCACTGCTTATCGTAGCGATTTATTATTTATCCTGATATTTCTCAGAATTATTTCCACGGTTTTCCAAGATGCAAGTAAAAATGGTTTAGTAACAGAGAATAGAAGAGATTTGGGGGAATGTTGCACATTTTTATCAAAAATGAGGTGTACAAAATTTTTTAAATGTTCAACACTTAAAATACTGCATATATATTCATCATCATTTGTTTGTATAGTAAATTTCAGTGATTTTTTTCGTATTCTCAGCCAGAATTAGTAGAATGCATATCGTTAATTAAAATACGCAAGTGAACTGTCTTTATTCTCTTAAAATGTAAAGCGAGCATAAATCATTTGTATATACAGTGGTTATACTCGTTTCATTTGTTATGAAAACTATCCATTGTTAATATTTGAGTCTTAATTCGAATAGTTCAGATTCTACGATATCTTATATATATATCATTTATTAAAAATTACTCAACCTTCAGTTCTTCCTCACCTTGTTCCCTTCACCAATGTTTGAACAGCAGAGTTGGAAATGTATTCTTGTTAATAGTCTCTTTCCTGCTGAGTTATTTTCTATCTTACATGCTTAATTGCATTGAAATAGCTGCGAAAAATCAAGGCCTTTTACAGGGATTAAGTAGGAATGACAATTTATAACAGCCCCTTGGTATTCGATTGACATGAATACTATCGCAGGCATTCTGGATGAATTTTGGTTGTGCACCATTACTATAAGGCAGTTTGAGTATAAAACAAATGCGCCTCCAACCGGTCGGGAGTACTCTTTACTTGAAAAAATAATCTACCTATACAGTGCTTTTAAAATGGTTTTTACAACGAGCGAAATATCAACTTCCTTGGAAGAAAGGACAAATTCAAGAACAAGTCAAAGGGATGTTAAAATTCCGCAGGCATTCCACTCTCCGACTTTCAAACTTTAAACTATAAAATAAGGACTCTTCCAAGTAATCTGATGATGAATGAAAGATGATACAAAAGTTTTTTGATCTGACCATAACTTTAGAAACATGAAATTTTGGATTTCTTTATCTCCAACCGTCCTCTGCAATGGTTGCAGTACACGTGTTTAAATTGCAAGCAGCGATAGCATTGGTGGATTCCATAGGTCATTTAAACTTTTCGAACATATTGTTTTGGCCTCCTAACATTGTTTATACCAGAGAATCTTCCCACAAAATATTTGTCACTGAAGACAGGCAGGAAGTGAGGTAGAGGCTGCAGTTTTTACAGAGTTTTTTACTCTTTCTAAAATCATTTTGGTTAAAAGATTTTTTTTTGATAATGTCATTGGGCAAGCGATGTTCTTCAAGCAGTCACGCTATGTCTTCCGAGTCGAGTCTATTTGAAAAAACACAAACTTAGTCTCCTTTATTGTTTCCAGCCAGTACATTTAGAAATAATACTATCGAATTAGATACTTATAAGACCACTATAATAATTCTTCAAACTGCATCACTTTACTATAATTCATCTTTCCACCAGATTGGCGACTGGTTTGGACCATTTAATCCCTTCCCTTATAACAGAAAACCCAATCATCATCTAAATAAACCTGTGGATGTTTCCTCGTGATTTCAACTGGACCTCATCGGGTTTGGATTTAGAGGTAACAGATGGTGTTGACGAGAAATTCCTGATGATCAACAGTGATAGGGGTTTCATAGGACCTGCCCTTTCCCTTCCAATGGCAACAACTGTCTGCCACTTATTCACTTCCACAGAGATCCATAGCCAGCCTCTCCCTCCCAGGCTGGATGGATGTCTCACTGGTGGCAGTCTCAGCCTCCGGCAAACTGGGGCTAATCTCACTTGGCGACGGGTGGGCATGCTTGAATGCAAATGACTCTGAATAACCAGGCTTTTCCTATTGGACAGTTCCCGGTTTATAGTCCACATCTCTAAGGGTGAGTCCCTTCCCCCCCCTTAACGGTCGAGGTCGGGAATCGCACTGCAGACTCCACCTCGCGCTACTTGGGTTAGCTTCTCTGTTGCCAACGGACAAAAGAGCCTCCAAGAGGCTCATTCATTCTTCTTTCTTTTGTGGGAGGTATTTTAGGATAGGACCTACTTGCCACCATCGACCGCTGACCACCAGCAAATTTCTGGCGTTAACACTGTCTTTGAAAAACCCCACTTGTGCTGAAAAACCAGAGACGGGTCTAATTGGATCAGAGGAAGGTCTATTGCCCTACTCAGCAATACTTGAATATTTTCCATTTCAGATTTAACTACTAATTAAAGGGTCATCCATGGTACTGGCCGGATCGTTTGGGTTAGGAACTAGGTGACAAGGAATTACATCATTTCCTTCTCAATGCGAGTTTATTCTTTCATGAGCTCATTAGATGCCTTGCTCTCCGCAACCAGAAATCTAAAAGACCGTGATTTTTGACCCTTTCAACAGAAGTTAATTTCGCCGGAAAGGAAGACAACAGCGAGTCGCTCTCAGACATGAGCATCGCCACGAACGAAGTCTCGCATCTAAAACATACACGACCCACCAAAGCCCAAATCGAAAGCAAACTTGAATTAGTCAAGGTTAGCCCTCTGCTCGGAAGAGTTCAATAAATGTGCAGAGAGCAGTGTTTATCAGTTAGATACGTTTGCGGATTAAAAATTGAAATACAAAAATTTAAACGTTCACTTGGGACTCCACTACACCATCGCTGCTTTGTGCATACACTTAAGGCTTGTTAACTGCTGACTCGCACAAAGAAATTTGAAGCATTTGTCAAATGAAAGCGAGAAACAAAACTGTCAACTGTATGTCAACTGTCTTTGGGCACATCCAGCCGATCGTTGTTATTTTAAGTATTATATCTAAGATTTACAATTACTTACAAGAAACAAATATATTGCATTTCGAAAGAAAAACAAATTGGACACAGTTAATACACAAAGGCGTTGGAACGAGATAAATAATACCTCTCGCAAATCCAACCGCCACCTCTTACAGATAATGACGTAGTTCATCATAGCAAATGCGGCAATGGCGACTACAGAAACATAACTATGCATTAAATTCGAAAAATAAACCTCAATCTCGGATGTGAGGTGAAATCAAAATCAGCCACTTGAATTGTTAAGGCTTACGAAAACCGCGCTCGCTCTACACGACATTATTTCTGCGCATTTCTTTCCATATGTCCCTCACTATCTTAAAAGTACTAGAATGGAATGCCAACGGAATACATCATGTGTTTCAGCACTATCTATGCGAAAAGGGAATGAGCATAACTGATCTCAGAAGAACTTTAAAAAATAAAAGTTTGAGATCATGTTCAGCAATCACAACTGCTCACACAGAGCTATTATTAAAGATAGACGTTTTGACGTCCAGGAATGCAGAGATTGGAAAAGGGGCGAAATTATTTTAAGCGGTGCATAACCCTTGCTGGAAAAATATTACTATATTCTCTTCACAGAATCATAAATACCCTGCCAGCCCTACGAGGAAAGCTTAAAAAATAAATGGTAAGAAAACCTTTTCAAAATTACAGGTCAACAATACGCGGACTCACCTCGTCATAGGCCACCGAACGAAAGCTATTATAACTATTCTTGTAACATTTACCGAGTAGACTTTTTTTACGCACTCACCAGTGATCACCTTCTAGTAATTCCATAATCCGTTTTCTACATTTTCGAGCATTTCATTAACATTGATTTTATTAAATTTTCTAACCCATCGAAAGCGATAATCTCTTCTCGCAGAGACATCAATAGAAGCTGAGGAATTGTATAGTTTATAAAATGATCTACTCATTGCAACAGCCACGTCCAACCACTGTGCCCAATTCTCAATTTAATTGAGAAATGCAGACAGGAAATTACTCCCAAAGTTCGGCTAGTTTCAGTAGCAAGTTTCCGGTAAAAATCTTAACAACAGAGTATACGAGGGAAAAAAAACCTTTCAGGGATCCTATTTTTATGCCTTAACCTTATTTACTAGTTTACTAAAGAATGATGATCAAATTGTAGGCGCTGCTAAATAGAAGAACTAAATAACCAAAAAGTTTTCTTTGCACATGATCGATACAAAACCCAAAAAATTTTCGGAAAAGGTATCAATTTCACCATATTTCCTTGCGTTCTCGATACTTTCGGAGAAAAGCGTAACGAATATCAGGATAAATAATTCCCACCTTGGCCGTGATAAATGGCATATGTGATTTTCACCATGTTATTCGTCAGGGTAAATGCAAATGCTTATATCTAAGAAAATCTCCACCTGAAAACATTCTATCATTAATAATTACTATTACTTTTCGCATGGGTAGATTTGTTAAAATAAATATCAATAAGCAAAGTTAACTGGCCTTATGGTGTGTGCTCATACATTCCGTTCCCTGCGGGAATTGTGTGAAATTAGTTTTGAAAAATTGGGTCAGCGCATTTCTTAAGGAAAGGAGCTGACATAGGGCCAATAAATATTTTTCGGAATTAATAACCCACAACGGTGATTATTCATTATAGAAGATCGCAAAAAAATTGTAATTGATGACTTGCGACAAAGATATCTTTTTGTATGAAACAAAATCAAACATTTTCTGACTTACAAAGTTACGAATTAGAAATTTAAAATGGAAATAAAACGCCGACTTGTTGATTTGGGAAAGATGCAAAATCACACAATTATTCGACCGTCTGAAACTATACACCGAGCTAAGGAGACACTGGGGGGCTGAGCTCACATTTCTGCCCATTGCGAACAAATGCCTTTCTGTGAAAAAGGATAGAAAACACGACCAAAGATCAGTGCGAGTGATCTGCCATTGCGCAGCAGAACTGCGAGTTACATTTGACGCCTCTATAGTAGAGCTAGTCTTTTGCCGAGAATTGCTTTCAGAATGCCATGTGGTATTATGGCATAGGAGCTACTTTCCTCCTTACCGCAGGCTAGTTTGTAATAAATTCCACAAATACCCAAATAATAATCGAGATCTGCTTGCAAAAATATTCCCAGGTTAATATCACCGTGTATCTAGCGGGATAAACTCTGACTTGGTGTCGAACACAGAGCAACTCGGGGAGATTTCGCAAAGTAAATTCTGAGGCAACATATCTTACCAATTTAAAGTCGAAATCATATCCAGAAGTCGAAAAAATTCCCCATTATAGTGTAAGATTGAAGGCAAATAATAAGAGTATATCCATTGGCATCAAATTGAGAATCCATTGGGTAAATGTCAAAAAGGTGCCAATGACTTCCTGTCACATGCCAGGTTCTCGAGAAATAGTTCAAAAATATAAAACTATTTTCAACTATGCTTGAAAGCAACGCAAGATCCTTGGGATATACTCTTATTTCGTTACCCAAAGCATGATTTTAAATGAACCTCTAGAACAGGAACAATAGGTTCAGAAATAGCGTAATGACAGGTCCTTTCCCAAGACACATATGGGGGATAGAAAATGAAAGATTACACAAGTGGATGCATTGCGTAAGCGAAGATTTGTGATCCTCCAATTTCAGATGACGAATTGACTTTCATACAGATAAGCCTATTTCCACCAATTGGATAGGATTTATGAAAATCTATGAAGAGGTTAAAAGTAGGTTTGGTGAAAAGTTACGTTATTTTGATACCACAACGGAAAACAAATTGTTTCAAGGACAGGAGATTTCGGATTTTGCAACTAGGGTTCAAAGTAATAACGCGTCTCGAAATGGCTATTCTGGAAGCCACCAATTAACGCTGAATAGGCATTCCAAACCCACCACCTTTCCCAAGATGTACCCCAAGACGACCGAAGAAATTTAGGCGTTGTCAGAGGAAGTATGGTTTATCGGTGTTTGGAATAATGGAGCAATGAAATTTGTTCACAAAATACTACTAGAAACCAATCCCCTGTATGATTTGCTACAGAAAAGAGAGGAAGTTACAGAGTGAGGATTTTGTTCAGAAGTGGAAATTATTAGTTCAGGAATAATAATTAATTGTTGTTTAGACACTGGCAGTGAGGCGTCTCTGGTGAACTTAAGTTTATTCTTGAAATTAAAGATATAAACGCAATTCTCCAGGTATGCCAATAAAAAAGGCGTAACTAGTTGTACCATAAGCAAAGAATCCTCCAAAATCACGGAAGATGTAGCATTCCATCCAATACTAAATAGCAACGACGTATGTTCATCAATGAATTTACTGCTTAAATATAAAAATAGCTAAGGCTAGGATAAGTGAAGTGATTCACGTATTAAACTAATGGATGATGCGACTTTTAATTTAAAGTATAATCCGATTCAATTTACACTAAATCGAAAGTTCAGCAACAAATAGAAATTATGATCGCCAATGATATGTGTCCCTGTGATAAATATATATATATATATATATATATATATTCATCACAGGGGTGCATAAATATATTTTGCAACCATATGTTACATTCGTTCATTTCTCTAACAAGAGAAGATTAAGTTGACATGCATATTTAATTTGAGCGGAATTTGAACTCGTGCCCTTCATACTCCAATAAGATGCGTCAAGCAGCTACATAATCAACTCTTAATTAGGAATGGGTTATAATTATGACATTTTCCAACAAACTGAGAAGTCCATTTTAGCAGTTTATTATTTTATTATGGCAGTATAATGCGGCTAATGCAGTCAGACGTTCATAAAATACGTTTCTGTATTAAATAATTGGGTCGTCTGTTAGAATGTCCTCACTGACTAAAATACGCTAAAATCATAATGTTATTTGGGAATATTTTTTACGAGTGCAATAACATCTAATTTCCTTAGCCCCGTGGTTAGGAAGGAGCTTTGAATTAGGCACAGGATAGTTTCCACCGGGTGACTGTAAACGGGAGGGTCCTTAGTCCAGCTGATAGAAGCACGAAAGGGAAAACTACGCGCCTGCAATTTTTTGAAGTGCTCAATATATGGTCAAAGACTTTCCTCGTGAAACATCGAAAACTGAATGCATTTCTACGAGAAAATAAATGACGCAATGACCGAGGGCACCGATCTCGCTGATGCAAAATGTAAGAAAAGTCCGATATATGCGCCAATACATTCGGTTTTTATGCAATCCTGTTTGTTTTAACTTTGGAATTGGTATTTTTCCTCTCAATTCCGGACATACAAAGATTTCACGTATTCTAGGAAACGAATGGTGTAAATAAATTTCTATTAAGAACTTCCTTCGAGTGCAGGACTAAATTATGGAAAAATTATACTCCATTGACAAAATACAAATTTTACTTTGTGCCTATGTGCCATCTCGGTAATTACTCTGACCACTTAACGATTTCAAATCGTTGAATGAAAAACTTAAGACGTATAATAAAAAATTGCCCTCGGAAAGTCGATCTCAGTAAATATCCAATGTTTGAACTGGACGTATGAAGATTAACATTTATATTAATATACAGTTAGAGGCAGTAAGACGTGAGGCTGTGTGAAAAACCAAGCTACCTAGATAACTGTCTTTTTAGCGCACCTTAATTTATCCAGAAAAAGAGACTAATACAGTCCATCTGTTCTCGCTATAATTTGGTAAAATATATATTTTACTCTCCAGATCAAGAATCTCGCGTTCGCTAAAGATAAAAATCACGACGTCGCGTTTTCCCACTCTAACCTAATTCGTCCTTATTTCTACGTTTCAACCGAACATTATTTAAAAATAAAGTCCCAATTGTTATCCAAATATTTTTGTGGATGTAAGATTGAAATGAAGCAGTTCATCTACCATCACTATCTCTCTATAGGATCGTTCCAAAACACGTTTTTCTGGAATTCCCGATTACACTCGAATACAACAATGGAATTGCCATCAAGACAGCGAATATCGAAGTCGTTCGAAAAGGACGAATTTTGACTTAATTTTCGTATATTTTAAAAAATTTTGTGGTTTTATAACCCGAATAAGAATGCAAACTTTTTGAAATGCCCGATCCCAGTACGTAAACAGTTCATCTATTTTAATTCTAGAAAAGAAGTAAAGCCTGCAATATGTTAAGCACCCCGCTTCGATTACTATTTAACTCGGTCGTTCATCCTTACTGCAGAATTTCATGAAAAATGTCATAAAAATGTCTAAAGATAGTTAGTTATACCCAAAGGAGACAGAGACAATGGTTTGGAAATCGTTTCCGAAAAGAAGTCCGATATTTCAATAAGGCTGATATAAATCCGTTGTAGTAAACAATTTCAAAGCACGAACAGCTGAAAATATAATTTTCCCTTGATATTTCAGCAATTTAAAAAGCTGCGAGCAGGCATTAAATGACCTGGACAAACTAACACCAACAACATTATATCTTAGGAAAAAGTATAATTACGTTGCTACAATTAAAATTTCGAATACTACGGAGGCTTAACAGTAATAAGATTAATTTCCTTTTCTGCGTAAATAACCGATTTATACACATGCGAACTGTGATTATGACATCGTTCGAGACATCATGTTCATGTATGAAATCCAGTCTTTTTACATTCATGATATACTAAACTTAATAGATAGTCAGAAAAGCTTATTACAATTAATTATTTGTGGTAATATTGTAAATAAAAACAAGTATATGTTAACTTTTTGAGTCGGAGAATGGGTGAGCAACATTCACTGCTGCTTTAAATTTTCACATTATAGGGGTTTATTATAATTCGCGAGAAGTGAAAAACCTATTTGAATCAACAAAATGAAGTCCGGTTTTGTATTACACATTTAATACATCGTTTACTCATTATCCTTAACACATCGTGTTGTAATCCGCATTCAAGTCTCCCATGGTATTTACAATCTTGATTACGTAGCTCAACGAACGGCTTTAATTTTACAGTGACATTTAATTGTGATGCATCTCGAACGTAAACACATCCATGATGCATTGCAGTTAAAAAGATATGGCAGATAAGTCTCGGCATTAAAATGCATGGTAGAATGCAAAATGGCGCTCTGGCATCGAACGAAGGATCATCGGAGAAAAGGTGCACTACGTATGTGAAACTTCTTTATCAACTCTATTAACATGCCAGGTTTTATCTCTGCATGTTAACGGGAAGCGATTCAAAAGAATTACTCAAAATCGCCTCAATGCATTTTGCACTTACCTGGCGTAGAACCCACTCATTTTGTGACATTCCTTCCGCTGTCACCATAGAAGACCACTTAATCTCTCTTGTCCGAGATATTGAATTCTCTCTCTTACCGGGAAGCGCCTAAAATAATATTCGAGAATGAGGGCATTTTATCCTTATGGGAAAAATAGGATACCTATGAAAAAATTAGCCTTCTAGTGAATCCGGGCCATCACAGTAAGGGTAATAGATTTTCTAACGCCTAGGAATACAATGCAATTTTCCTCAAGGCTCTAATTCAAACCTTGTCCAAAATAAAAGGGAGGAAGGACGAAAAATCCGCACATTATATAAAGGATTTTAAATATGAATCCTTGCCGTATGTATTTAATCGTATGGACTGAGAACTTCTGGGGCAGCATTTATACGCTGTATGGATCGTAAGTAATGTAAAGAATTTATTACTAAGAATGAGGACGATGTATTAATTTCTTTTTAAAGATTCGCGCTGCATTTAATACATTTGGAGACACTATTTAGAAGATTGGTGAATGCAAATTTGATATTGAATACAAAAATGTCTCAGTTTTCTAAATAAACTGAAACAATTTTTGGTCCTATATCTACTAACGACGGAGTTCAGGCAGATTCAAAAAGAGTTGAAATTATTCAGCAGGGGAATGTACCGCGTAATTTTACACATTTGAGGAGATTTTTAGGATTGCGTATTTATTAATAAAGATTCTGCCTGAACTATACTTATAGGTTACTTAAATTCATATTTGTATTTGTCACATGCGATGTTAATTCTAACGAAGTAGTATGTAAAATGGCATTCGACGCCGGAATTCCAGGTAGCATTTGAAAAGTTGGAGGCTCGTGTTACATTACCCGACTTCATTGGGGAAATGCCTTTCCAAACTGCTTGCTCCGGCGTGGGGTTGGGAGCCGTATTCCTTCGAAAGAAGGCGAACACCTGGTCGTTGTAACATTAGCAGGTCATTCAAGGATCCCGAAACATATAGAAAAATGGAAAAAGAAGCATTAGCCATTTTGTGCGCTGTGCAGAAGCTAGGGACGATTATTTTAGATAACGAGATCACTATTACTACAAATCATAAAGCGTTGTCATTTTTTGCAACCTTTAAGTTAGAGCAGCATACCAGATTAGCTATCTGGTATGGAATTTTACCCAACCAGGGGACATAATTCAAGTGTACTTGGTGGAGAGCCACTTCGGATTGAATAGGATTCAGATTAGCTTTCTCGTCCATAACAAGCATTCAATCACAGTGAAAGGATGACTTGCTATGCATCACCTTCTTTACAATTAAGGTAATCCTCATTAATTTTCGTTCGAGGATCACTAATTTCTGAACAATCGGTTTCCAAACGTACACGAAGCATTTTCAACAACGAACATTTCCAATCAGGGACAATCTTCAGCATTTGAAAATGCGGTACGAATAGCGAATTCACCGATCGCTTTCCAAACGGAATAATTTCAGGGCAAGGTTGAATCGAATGATCTACGCGAACGCAAAGAGAAAATTCTCGAAACTCCCGGATTTCAGTGCCGAAAAGTATATGCGCGCTTAATCTCATAGGCCGTGACACGGAGCAATAAAATAAAAGATATAACTTGTCACAAAGATCGAATAATGGTACTCATCAGTCTCTCCTGGCAGCGTCTTCACAAAACAGCGGCGGAGTTCTTCCAACGTGATATCCTTCTCCAGCGGCGACCGCGCGTCTACTGATTCCCTCCTCCCAAAATGCATTGCGTCGTCGAAGGAGGGGTTGTCCGATAGATAAATTGGCGCGCATTAGCACGAACTCGAAATAACCACAGACCTTAATTAAGTCTTTTAAAATATTGTCACATTTTCTGATGGGGGTAGGCCGCCCTGACATTCTCAAAAAAATAAATGTATTTTTATTATTTTAAAAAACAGTTTAAACTTTTTACTATGCAATTTTCTCGGTCCGTTGTAAATATTCCATATGTTTAAGAAGTTATTACTAATTTTAGCTGACGGTGCACTCCAGCTGGAGGGGCGGTTACGGACGATATCGGCTAACGTCAACATATGGGTCTTTGTTAACTTTACTTTTTTGTTACACTCATTTAATTTGACTCAAGGCATTCTTTTCAGGTCTAGTAAAATTTATCGCATACATAATTAAGAATCTTTTGATAATTGTATTTGTTCACCTTTGATGCTCGAGTAACACTGAGGGCAGCTTTCGCTATCCTTTTAGAATGCGCTTGGGACTCTCTCACAGCAGAGATAAGGTGAATGATACTCAAAACATCTGGGGGCAAAAACAGAAAATATCACTTTTCAATGGGAAAGTTCGCCCATCAACCTTACTCATACGGAGGGCTTTTGAGAATTGTTTCTATTACATTGTACCGTTAAATTAATAAGAAGTTATTATTTGAAGACAAATCAAAACAAGTAACACAAGACGTGCCTTCAGACCGAGAAGTAGAAATAAATCTATTAAAAGATAAATGACGTGGATAATTACCTGGCATGTTATAGACTTCATCGTAAAAATTAAAATCAAGGTTTAGGACATTACAAATTGATTTATTACACATTTTAGAATATTTAATGTATTGCTACATTCTCTGCAATGATTGAATAAGTAGTCTGTAAATCTTGTGAAGAAGAGAGTCGAGCGTACGTGGTCTGGTATTATAACTGATTATAGTTTGTGATGAATGTAAGATGATAGGATATAATTCTAGCCTTTTAATCAACGAAATAGCTTATTAAATCAACAAGAGATTTGAATCTCTAATGAGAGTGCAAATGGTGATATTCAAGGGAATGCAAAATTATGTTGTAGATATAAAATTATGGATCTTCAAAGAGGACTCTTTCTTGAACTATTCTCATTAAAGAAAATAGAGGCCTGGGAGGAGCTCAACAGCCAAATAGATAAAATTAGTATCTATAATCGCTTACCCATCAAAAGCCGTGCGGGCCGAGTTTCGTGTCACCATCCAAATATATATTCGTTTTTTGACGTTATTATTAAACTTAAAGGATTTTGATTTGCACAAAAAAATAATTTCAGTATCTTCAGAAACTTTCCTCCTGGAATTTCTTTCTTACGGAAATTCGACGAAGAGAAGCAGGCGAATACATTTCTCCCTTACCGAAAACCCGCGTATTCTTATAGATTTTTCGAAGACACTCTTGTCCTAAATTTTTAACAGCAAAGTGATACACATACGTTAAAAATAGAATCCACGAGGAGGATTTTGATACCAGAAAAGACATTGTTTCTTGAATGATAGACCCGAATTCGTCGATTCAGAAAAATAATGATCAGCACCCAATTTTCTTGAAAATATCACTTTCTTATTTTTCCTTCGATTATGAGAATATTTAACCTGGATTTAATTACAGTATGTCATAAATAATTTATAATTGTTTATGCTAAATAACTTCCAAGTAAGTCCTCGTCGTAAGGGGTAGTGTCAAATGAATTTGGAATTTGGATGTTGAGAGGAGAAATTTTATAGGGTGAATCATAAATGCAAAACATATTAAGCGGTTGGTTAAGAACGAGAAATTGAATGCCTAGAAGTACAAGTGATTTTGTATTGGGGATGGGAAGAGTGAAATAAAAAATATTTTTATGTATGGGTATAGCTAGGCCATCACGGGCTTTTGATTCTGGATCGACACGGATTGTATTGAAAATGGAACAATAGAATTTGGAATGAATATGAAGGCGAGTTTCTTGAAGGTATGGAACGTGGATATTGTCGCAAACACAGAAATAACGAACACTTACGGTTGAAAGCCGATTTAGGAAGCGCATTCATCATACGTTTGTCTTAATTTACCAATACTTCCGCTTAAAATTCGTTTTATATAGAGCATTTTTCGTTAATATGCTTTAAATAATGTACGGCTAGTTCCTAAGAAAACTTACCGCCTAAGCCGCAACCCACATAACAGACGTGAAGCTAGATGAGAAGCGAGTTTAGAGTTTTCCACGCATTCTAATGGCTATTGGAAGGAGGAGCAATCTGATGGCGCCTTTTTAAACCGTTTTGAAACGGGTTGAACGTATTTGTACTGCCTTCATTAGCACGAAATCTAGTTCAAATTTAGTGTTACTTTTTACCATGTCAGCAGCATAGTATAAAAAAATGAATGGAAATCGGATTTCCTTATTTCGACCTCAAATTTATGCGTAATTCACCTTTTTCTGGAGGCATCTTGTTAACTTACTTTAGCTGCTTCAATTATATTATTATGTTTTTTGTGCTCTTGACGTCTACAGGACGAACTTTTAAATTTATTTACAGGAAACTCGCGACTAACAAGGAGAGACCCTCACTTTTGTCTGGGGATTTTGATGAAACTTTTTGTGGTGGTGCACAAAGTAGAGTAATGAAATAGTGTAACGGCGTTTCTCTGAATGGGCCTTAGTTTCGCTGCAATAATTAATTGAAAATTGAAAATCTGAGTATAGGCAACCCCGCATTACACGCCCGTACTAGCCGAATCTGCAGGAAATAGCATGTTTTTTACTAATATTTTTAACTTAATTTTCATTTTCGTTTTTAATTATTTTCCTTGTTACTTACTTGTGGACTAAATAATAATAATAATAAATAGATTAAATCAATAGTCCCATTAAATAACCTTCGCCAGCGCTATTTCTTCATTTACGGTACTTAACGACGGCTATCCTAAGAGCACAAAAAGGACTTGCATTCGAACGATTTCGGATTTCCTATTCAATAGGAGCGACTGCCTTCTAATGTTTAATAATAATCACTAGGTGCCTCATAGTTGTTTGTTGAATAATAATCGTGTCCGACCACATACATGCAGATAAATCCCTAGCTAATGGGAAACTTTCCATAATTAATGTCTTACTCGATGTCACCTCTATTTTCTAACAAAACTCAAGCCAACATATATTGAAGCAACTAGAATTTTGTGAAGGTAAACGTCTCTCTATTGGAAACGAATACTGATAGATATTTGGAAAGAAACTTACTTCCCCATGAGTGGTGCCGCAATGCTCATGACTGGAGAGTGACTTCTCCTGCTATCATTTACTTCTATACAAATATACAAATAATTTTTATCCATCTTCAATTATCAGGAGAGGAAATGTTGATTGTGTTCTTAAATTTTATCAGTTTCAATAATGAATAAGTTTTTGGGTATAAATTACAACAAAAGGAGCAAAAAAATTGAGACATTTAAGGAGATTTTAATTTCATATTAGATTTACAATTTCCAACTTCGGCGGAAGAAATGACAGAATTATGTATCTTTCAATTCAAAATCACAAAAATTTCAAATTCTATGCAATAGTAATACACGACATAGAACTCCTGGTATATAAACGTCAAAATATTAAATCCTGGAAAATATCTAGCCCGTAAAACACATAAAAGTGTGAGATAAATCTATGAGATAAATGCTAAAATATATTTCGTATATTTCCAGTAGTATTCTCCTTTTGAGTATGTAAATGGCTATTAAGAAGGAATGAACTATTTCAACAATTCAATATAAAAGGTAAAAATACAATAAAAATTTAAAGTACCTCGGATAACTGTAAAATGATAATTGAAATGATGCCATATACGTAACATTTACAAGATCATACACGATATAGCGCATGAAGCAATATATTTATTATTGCTTTCCTTTCAATATACGAAACGATCCGATGGTGACAAGTAATTTTAGAAACCTCCTAGAATTTAAATTTACTTTTTATTTTATTTTATTCTAATGAGCGGTAAAATAATAATGGTATGTGGATGTTAAATTTTTAATCTTTGCTTGCAAATGGGAAAATTTAAGTCTTTTTACAATTATTTGGATGAAAGTTGTTATAAAAACAACAGAAACATATATAGGTTCTACACCATGAGCATCTTACAAAGCATTGCCTTCCACAATCACAATTCATTCTTTGCACTTCATCTGGGAAGCATACCTGACGCACATTCTGGAAAAAACTTCTTTCCTCCGCTAGTTTTGATGCGTACCATGCATATTGTAACATGTCTCTGAATTTCGGCGATGAAAGTTGAAAATGCACAAGTGAGTGTATACGAATGCTGTCTTCCCGGGCACTAATCTCGCGGTTCTCTTGAATTAGATAATTACAGTTTTGTAACCTGGAAATGGAAATCTTCATTTGCCTGTAAAAATACACATCACAAGGCTGGCATATTGGTGTGCATTTCGTATGGTATGGTGGTATGATTTTTACTGTGCACGTCGGAATATTTTCGTCATCAATAAATATTTCTTCATAAATTGCAGAGTTTGTCTGCCCTCCCCATGAATCAACTATCAAAAGAAAACGATTAGTCGCCACGTATGGTTTTACTACACTTCTTAGGAAGCCCTGATATATCTCTGTAGACAATTTCCCCCATTTTGATGATACCACCACAATATTTTTAAATTTTTTCCCGTTAGCTAGGGATTTATCTGCATATATGTGGTCGGAGACGATTATTATTCAACAAACAACTATGAGGCACCTAGTGATTATTATTAAACATTAGAAGGCAGTCGCTTTCTATTGAATAGGAAATCCAAAATCGTTCGAATGCAAGTCCTTTTTGTGCTCCTAGGATAACCGTCGTTAAGTACCGTAAATGAAGAAATAGCGCTGGCGAAGGTTATTTAATGGGACTATTGATTTAATCTATTTATTATTATTATTATTTAGTCCATAAGTATGTAACAAGGAAAATAATTAAAAACGAAAATGAAAATTAAGTTAAAAATATTAGTAAAAAACGTGTTATTTCCTGCAGATTCGGCTAGTACGGGCGTGTAATGCGGGGTTGCCTATACTCAGATTTTTCAATTTTCAATTAATTATTGCAGCGAAACTAAGGCCCATTCAGAGAAACGCCGTTACACTATTTCATTACTCTACCTTATGCACCACCACAAAAAGTTTCATCAAAATCCCCGGACAAAAGTGAGGGTCTCTCCTTGTAAGACTCTAATAGAAACATGAACGAAAACTCTACAAGAAGATAAAGAATAATTAGGAATAAGAACACAATCAAACGTATTTCAACTAATTTATGTTTCAGAAAAATGCTATTGAGAAGGGGAGCATGAAAAAACTGCGAAACCTACTAAGGAAAGCAAAGATGAAAAGAAACGTTATCTGGGCGAATACACTTAGAAAGAATCGTTTTAAGTCAACCTGAAAAAAAAACTCTGAAAATTATACCAAAAACATATTACAATAAATTAAACCAAGTAAATTAGGATGAACTAAATCAGATAATTACATCATATATTATAAAAATTTTAAATATCACCAAATCAGTTGATAGAAAGTAAAACATTAATTGGTGTGCTATCATCCTTTTCTAATGTAATATTCAAATTGCTAATTTAACATTTTAGAAAATAACATAGATATTAGAATAGTAGCACCCTTAATTTAAATACTGAGGGCTACAAAATTTTTTCGCGTATCGAGTAAAAAATTAATTTACGACGAAATTAACGCCAACATCTCGTAACACTTTTCCGAAAATATTGTTCATTGCCAGTCCCAGAAAAACTATCCCTTTAATTAAATCAAGTTCATGTTCCTTGCAAAATTATGCTGTCCAAACTTTTATCTGATGCTAAATCTCTTTCTTGCCCCGTGGTGCAAATTTTGACTCAATTTCTTCACAGTTGAATTATTCTGCAATACAGAGAACTATTAAATTTGCTTGATATGACAATTAACAGAGCATTAGGTATTTTAGAATATATGTGTCAACATGCCTTTCTGTTCTTTTTGCCTTTTTTGGAAAGTAACCGTAGGATAAAATAAATGAATACTTTATGCGCATCCAAAAATACCTTTTATCCAGAAGTAATTCAGATACATAATGATGTTTTGTTTCTTTTGTGATACTAGTTTGTTATTCTTCTATTACTGTTCCTACTATTATACAATTCTATACTTGTTCATTTTATTTTGCAATACGTCGTACTATTCACTTTAGCCATATATCTTTAATTGACAGTATATTGATGAATTCTACTCTCATTCCCATGATAGTAGACCTGCTTAGTATTCTCATTCGTGTGTATATATATATTTATTTATTTATTTATCGAAAAAACGCTGCAGTTTGGTCTTTGGACCAGGTGGAGGGGAGGAAAGGAATTACAATGACATAACTGTCTATCATTCGCCCTTAGGCGGGAGGAAAAACCCTCCCGCAGATCTTATCAAGTAGTATACGATTGCAAGGTATATTAAATAAAACTAAACATGAATGAGATTAATGCAAGAGTTAATTCAAATAGTGACTCCAAAGTAAAATTCAGTGTCATCCATCAAAACATAAGACGTCTACGGAAAAATTTTGATAATTTCACGCTATATTTAGAGAGTCTAGAATTTAAACCACAAATCATCATTCTTTCCAAAATATGGATATTTGAGTCTGAAGCATCCAGTTACCTACTTCCTGATTATAATCAAGTTGTTATGTGCAGTAATAATTATCGAGCTGGAGGGGTTATCGCATTTGTAGGGAAGACCTATTCTTTTACGTACTGCAATTTACCTTAATTTTCTTCTGCTGACTTGGTCAAATTAAGTGTTGAATTAAATTCCAAAATTTCATTAGCCTTAATTGCAATGTATGGAATTCATTATTTACCCATTAGAATATTTTTAACTGACATTAAAAGTTTGTTAGATACTTCAATCGAAAGAAATTTACTTATGATAGGTGATAAGAATTTATGTATACTTCAGCTAATACACACTGCAACAAGGATAGCAAATATAAGTGAATTACCAACAAAATAACGTAAATAAAGCATATAATATATTCATAGAAAAATTGAATCAGGGTATCCAATGTTCTACTTACTCTTCAGCTAATCATAAGCAACTTTAAAAAATTAAACCTTGGATAACAAATGATCTATGTAAGTGAATCATAAAAAGAAACTCTTTATATCAAAATATTAAAAGATAGCCAAACAAGGAGAACCTTAAAATTCATTATGAAAACAAACTTGACGTTGACATACTGAAACAAAAAGAATCATATTATATTAATCTTTCTACAAGTAATAACGGTGACACAGGTAAACAATGGAGAATTTTAGATAGTATCCTTTGTAAGAAAATGACGAAAAATAAAATTGATAATATATTGCACTCAGAAAGTGGCAATCTATAGCAAGATCCACAGGATATTTTAAGTGAATTTTGTAAATACTTTAGTGAAGTTGTTCAGAAATTGAAAAGTGACACTAAGTTTTGTGGTAATTTCCCAGTTGTAATATGACACAATCACTATTTTTATTTCCCACTGATCACAAAGAAATAAACCGTATTATAAGAGAAATGAAAACTAAAAGATTTACTGGAGCAGAGAATATTAATATTTATATGGTCAAGGCTATGAATGATCTTATTTCTCCAGCATTTGCATACATTGTTAATTTAAGCATGCCCATGGGAATATTTCCTGAACAGTTGAAAACTTCAGTAGGTATACCGATAGTCAAAAAAGGTGATAGAACAAATGCAAGTAATTACAGACCTACATCTTTATTACCTGTCTTTTCCAAAGTCCTGGAGAAGGTGATTAAGATTCATTTGTTGAAATTTTAAAATGACAGATTTTTTAGTCCGTCACAATTTGGATTTTTAAGAGGAAAAAAACACTGAAGATGCCCTTCTACAATTTTTTACTAATATATATGAAAGCTTAAATGAAGGCAAGAAAGCAGCTGGCTTGTTCATTGACATCACTAAATCAATCATGACATATTACTTCGTAGGTTAATGCAAGCTGGCATCAGAGGTGTTGCTAATGAATGGTTCAGCAGCTATCTTTCTGGGAGAACCCAATGTGTGAAGATAGATAATTATTACAGTCACTATGTTTCGATAAACTCTAGAGTTCCCCAAGGATCAGTGCTGGGACCAATATAGTTTTTAATTTTTGTTAATAACTTATGTACTGGCACATTTAAGGGGAAACGATGATACGGCATTAAGTTATGCCTCAAATGATTTAATAGATATTATTCATTCACTATTACAGAGTGATCTTAATCCCGTAAGATATTGGTTTACAATGAATAACTTAGTACTTAGTAACAAAACTAAATATATTCTGTTTACTCTAAAGGGAAATTCCGATATCCCAAGTGACATTTCTTTACAGATGTCTTTCTTGTAAATGTGATTTACGTTTGCATTGTATATAAATTGAAAGAGTGGAAAGTGTTAAGTATTTAGGGCTTGTGATTGATAATAACATTAATTGGAAGCTACACATAAACAAATTGAAAAGGGAAATAACTCTAACCTTAAGGGGACTTTATTTTCTGAGATATCTCTGTCATGTACCTGTTTTACGTTATGTATATTTTTCTCTTGTTGACTCCAGATTTCAGTATGGCTTGACTTGTTGGGGAGGTGCTTATGTGTCCAATATAAAGCCTCTACAAATAGTTCAGAAAAAATGTATACGAGTCATTCTTCAAAAAAACAAAAATACTGAACACTTGTTTCCGTTATTTAATATCCTTAAAATTTTGCCCTTGAGACATTTATTTGTCTATAAGGTATTAAAATATTTTTATAATAGGGGAGGACATAAAATCAAATATGAAGATTTACAGAAAAATTAAAGAGCTGGAATGTCTAAAATAAAACCTAGACCTAAGTATGAATTTTTCAAGCATACTTATATGTATCTAGCACCAAAAATATTCTATATCCTCCCAGGTAATCTGGTTTAACAAACTTCTGTGTCTATATTTCTGAGAGATTCAAGGAAATGGGTCTTTTCAAATGTAAACATAGAAAATATTTTGTAAATACACTCTTTCTTGTTTTCTTTTTTCATTATATGGTTCTATGTAATTTCTGTGGCATTATATTTTTCTGTACTCTATGTTTGATTGGCTGCATGCAAATTTAGTTTGAGGTAACCCCAAGACAGGTTCTTTTCCTCTGGGGTATCTATATTCTCCCCTCTTTTGTATTCATTTTGGCCTAATATATGGCCATATATTATATAATATCCAACTTGTAAAAAGGGAGGAATAAAAATTATTATTATTTTCTATCAAAACTGAACAAGGCATACTTTAGCATGTCATGCATCTCAGCTGTTACCAGTCTCTCAACAAGGTTAGCAGTGTATCATGTGTATTTTTACTATGTTTTAAAATATGGAATTATTCGCTGGGGAAATGCCTTAGGTTGGGAGACAATATTTAAAACACAAAAAAAGCCTTACCTATCATCAATATTTTGGGAGATGGAGAGTCTAGAAATGCTGCCAGAGAGAGAAGCAAGCCTTCAAAAGCAATGGCATGCTTACTTTTCCATGCACTTTTTTGTATTAACTTATGTGCTATGCCAGTGATGATCTGGCAAAGCTGAAAACTGCAAAATCAGAACATATGTATGAAACAAAGGGGAAAAAATATGCTCCGATACCCAATCTATATATTAAAATTATTTGAAAATAATGATAGACAAGTGCATGAATTTAATGTTCCACTATTTCCTACAGGACTTTACTGACATCAAATGAATAAATATACACACATCAGTGACCTATACTATATAATAATTCTGTAAAGGTAGTTATGTCTGTCCATTGAAAGCATTTTGAAAAAAATGGTAAAGATGGTCATTATTTTTCATCCTGAGTCTGAAACACTCATTTAAAAAATATCTGTCTATGAGTCTGTCACAGCATCGCACAAAAAGTACCCAAACAATACAATAGTAGGAATACTTAGGGATAGGATGCGAGGTATGTCGTAGAATGACATAAAAATTACTTCATCCTGACATAAGACCCTGGTTTGATCCATGACAAGGAAAAAACTTCCCATAAGAAATACATGAGTTCAGTTTACCAATTGGAAGCTCTACTTCTTTTGCAGGATTAAAATAGAAAGAATGATCATACAAAATGGAGACGAGCATAAAAAGAGAGAAAACTGAATGAAACATCTTATTTAGGTTGCTGATAATCGTTATTGGGTCATAAGTTCCAGTATTTCGATGAGATAACCCAAAGTTTTGTTCAGCCTTGGGGCTGTAAACAACTTATCCCAAACGATGGAAATGAAATTTAACTTACCACATTAAGCCACGAGACTAAATCCAAAGTTATACAAGTGAAAAATTGTGACTTGACTGGGATTCGAACAGAGGTTTGACAGAGGTACTGTTGGGGCTGGAATTCTAGCCATTGCACTAACGAGCCACTTAATTCCAATTCTACTGATCCTGTTGATGACAAATTCAATTGTAGAAGCCAAGCTAAAACATTTTCCCGTAAGAATTCATGGGGAATCTAGGCTTATTTAAATGTTTTTGTATAAATGAATCATATGTGATGCTTTACAATTAAAATACTCATTTTTACATATGCATCATTTGCCACCTTCTGGTGGCAGGGGGAGCATGAACCACAACTGCTTCACTTATTGGTTAATTCTGCACTTCAGAGTACCATTTCCAGTAATTGTAAACACATTTTGGCATATTTTCTAAATCATGTCGTCTCTTATTTAAAATTATTTTTTATCTGTTACTACTTATTCCAATTTTCCATTGATACTCAACAAGCAGTTCTGCTAATGTATCAATCTATATCTAAATGCAGTGCAACCCAGTTAGGAGATTTTTCAGGGAACCAATCAAATACCACATTATAATAGTAAGAACCAGGTTGTCTAAAGCTAGCTATCAAGATTTTTGAACAATGGCCTGCTTTTCGCTTAAATATTTGACCACTGACTGTATTTCCTAAAATCTGAAGAGTGGAATTGTTCATAGTGGCAGCATACTGAAGTTTGATGATCGTGATTTTGGTTCTGAAATGTAAATATTTATCATGGATTACTTTTGTATTCTTAATCCTGATTATCATAGTTTCACAAAGAATGCCACGCAATATATCAAGGATATTAAATCCGCACACACAATGGTTTCAGAACCAGTAATAATACAGGTTGCTGATAAAACTCTGCTACAATATCTCTTTGGTAAAATCCTGCAAGTTGAAAATTTTATATAAATAACTTTAGTTTGGTGCAAAAGTATTTTTTAATACACAGAGGTTATAACATGGATAAGGACATCCGATTTCCGCAGAGAAATAAATATTCTCTCGTTTTGTCAATGTCAAGCCACTCCCAATTTAGATATTCTATACATTGTCACCCTTCCACTTACGATTAGAAGAATAGAGATACTGGCCTTTCAGAGGGTTTACGACTGTTTATTTCCTCCAGGCCTAGTCAACAGTGAAAACCTGAACTCAACAGCAAGTGATTAAACAAGAGACCTCTTCAGGTAGCATATTATTAAATATGCTGAAATATTGCAAATAAAATATTCATTGAACAAAAAAAAATCCCCATTAAGCCTCATTCCTTGGGAAACACAACAGGTCACTTGATTCAGATTCTCTTGATGTAAGTTTACTGAAATAATTTGTCAGAGATAATGCTAAGCGATAAAATTATTTGGAAATATCAGAAATGGGAAGTGCACAAATGACTACAGAACAATTTGGATGCATACGCAAGGTTTAAAATAATCTTCTTTGAGAATTCTCAGGATGCCCTTGGAGCACTTAGTATTGCTCAAGCATGTTTTATTTCTGAAGTGAATCTAGTCTTCCTTCCCTTTCCTATACGTCAATCTATAACTCAAAACGATGATCGATAATCATACCTACGTAGTCCCTACCATCCCATAAAATGAAGGGGAAACCTCTACTATCACATGGAAGTGCATACAATTAGAATTAAAGTGCCCAGCCTGCAAACTTTTCTGCTACAATCCAATTTCCAACATATTGATAGTATCGAGATAGAGATTTAAGACAAATTGCATTGCATTTCCATGCCTAAGAAACTCCTGGGAAAACTATTCCCATCACAGTTAGGGCCCGGGTCCAGGCAACAGAAGGCCCCGTATCCTACTTTTTTCCTTAAGGATACAATACGCTAATTCTCAAATATTATTTATGATGCCTCCCAGTAGGAGAGTGGATTCAAAATCACGAAGGCCAGAGATGTTGTCTTCTATGGTGTCAGCTGAAGAAATGTCACATAATGAGAGTGAGTTGGAACCCAGATGGGTGCAAAATGCATTGCAGCAACTTTTAAGAATTCTTTGAATCGCTTCCCATTAACATGCAAAGATAAAACCTGGCATGTAAACAGAGTTGAAATAGAAATTTCACATAACCGTTTCTCCGATGATCCTTCATTCGATGTCAGATGCCATTTTGCACTCTACCATGCAATTTAATGCCGAGACTTATACCCCATACCTTTTTAACTGCAATGCATCATGGATGTGTTTGTAATCATGATGCATTACAATTAAACATCAATGTAAGATTTAAAAACAAGGCTATTGTTGAACTATGAAAATCTAGATTGTGAATACCATGGTAGACCAGAATACAGATTACAATACATTTCCCTAAAGATAATAGGTTAACTATACCTATACCATACAATTAATCTGTAAAGAGGGTCATCTATGTATGTATGACTGAAACTGTTCGCATCACACAAAAATTATGCAACAGATTTGGAAGACATTTGACAGGAACATTGTCTCTGAATTAGCACGACATAAAAATTACTTTCCATCCCAATATGAGATGCCAGATCAATCACAGATAAGGAAAAAACACTTCTCATAAAATATACATAATTTTTCAGTTTTATTTTACTGGTAGCAGGCTTTATTTCTTTTGCAAGATTAAATTAGAGAGAATGATCGTCCAATATTAAGAAAAATATTGAAAGAAAACAACTTGAGTAAGGATTCTTATTTTGGTAGTTATCTATCATTAACAGGTCAATATCTTGAAAATTTTGATGAAATGAAAGGAAGTTATGAGAAATTTTCAGGCTATAAATAACCAGCCCCCATAACCACAAATGATATTCATGAAGCTCAAACATTATCCCACAACATTACACTGGGAATTTAGGCTCATGTCTATGAATTGGTATGAATGTATGTATGAATAGAGGGCATTATTCAGAAAATTAAGCATTGCAGTTTTGAAAAATTTGAAGCATCCATTCGCATTGAACAACATACAATAATTTAAGCAATGTTCTTGATCTGCACTCAACTTTCCTAATTGGCTCATTCTGCATATTGTAGCAGTATTTTGAGTCAATATATATGTAATTCAACATCTCATTCTTTCTCATCTTTTGCTTTCGTGAGGATCGACTGTTTCGCAATTAGAAATGATAAGCATACTGGCAGTTCAGCTATTCCACATTAGCAACTGACTGTGGCTGTCTATATTTGCTTAAAATTCAAGAAGGATTAGTTGAAAAACTTGCAGGTTATTGAAATCCTAGGACGCGGTTACTCTATGTGTATATATTATCTCAGATTCACCCACTGATGAGGCAAAGCATTTCCTAAACATTAATATGAAGTGCATTTTTATCCCTTGCAAGTTCTATTTGCATTCCAAAATTGAAGGAAAAGCACTTATTGGACAACTTGAGTGAAGTTATGAGTAGTGAGAAATTGATACAGTTAAATATTTTTATTGTCGATGTTACTTCCATTCATAATCACGAGATATTAAAGTGATAGAAATCGCTACATGCTGTCATATTGAATCAAGGGAATGTGCAAGATGTTGGATTCTGTCATTTAAAGATATTGTTAAACTAGTTGCCCCATGCAAAACTTTTGCAGAAGACACTTATACTCAATTTCCCACCCAAATACACTTCAAAAAACACTAATTGCCACAAAAATTACACAAAAACTAAAACATACCTAAAAATACACACCTTCATATTCTATCAGTGTCTGTTTCGATATACCTCGTTTGTTGCGATAGATATTGCTATCTACACATCCAGTAATGAAACTCAATGGCCAAATTAAAAGCCTTGCGTTTTCTAATGCCTTACCACATGAAACCAAACAAAATCCCTATTATATTAGAAAACGTGGGAGTATAAATGTTATCGAATGTTTTAAAAATTTTCTTTTAGCAGTATAATCAGGAATAGCGCGGGTCATCACTGTAACGATATATGTATCTTAACCTATACCGAATATCTCAATTCACTCAATGCATTTATGGCTAAATGAATTATGGTAATGATACAAAATATCACTGCCAGCTTTACCTAAACTCTGTCGTTATAAATACCACTTCCTTTTATACCGGCAATGAAGTGTCAGTTAAATAACCAAGATGAAACAAGGAAACATACCTTCTGCATCCACCTTATTTTTTTATTTTCTATGTTCTTCTCTTCATACATGAAATATAAAAATAACAACTACTCGTCTGCAGTGATCTGATCTGGGAGAGGAGAGCTAGAGGGGAATCTATATGTAACACTTTCATACGAACATACATTGTGTTATATTGTCAAAGCGCATAGCATTGATCCTGCATTTATTGAAAGTCTCTCATATAAATATGATGTTCACTCGTATTCCATTTCGGATATAATAACTCAAAATTCATTAAAGTAAGTTTTGCTAATAATAATTTTTAAAATACTTATCTAACATCGTTAATGTGGCAAAATAATAGATTTTTGTGCTTCAGAGACAGCAATTGGGAATAAAAGCTTGGGCTTTCGTTACGCTTGTATTCCTTGCAGGTGAGTTTTCTAAAATCGCAGGATATCCTTTTCTTTACTCAGAAATATAATTAAATGTTGAATATTATCTATTCGGTGAGTGAAATATAAACACTAAAATCATTTGATATCAGGTTTTGATGTATAGAAATTTTGCAAAAGACGAAAGTTTTACCAAAATAAATTTTAATACTCGGAAAACAACTTAAAGACCTAATTATTTTGATCGCATGACTCGTAATTAATTTCTCTAATTTTTATATGAATTCTCCAAAATCTAACCAGAATACCACAAATCGAATTTTAAATTTTGTCGATCTTAAATTAAAACTACCGGGAAGTAAAATGATGCAACATTATTCAAACGTACCACACAATAAAACCGTGACGCATACTTTCATATTTGGCAATGTTCATGTTTCTTTGGCTGTCGTTCTACTCCCACAAGATGCAATGTGGCTTGCTTTTTAAACTATTATTGATGTCAGTGGGTTCAGTGTTATTCGTCATCTTAATTTTTAGCTGTGTCGTATAAGTAACATTTTTATCTTTCATTTAGTTGGAACCCTGTTAACAGCATATAACATGGTATTCATCACTGTTTTTTCCCTGTTGAGATTCAATCGGCAGTTCAGCTCCTTTTAATGAATTTATCATAAGGATCAGTGCTTTGATGAATACATATTTTATGGTAAATTCAATCCATACTAACAACTTAAACCACCTGATCTCCTGATTTGTTCAAAAATTCAAAATTTCAAATTCAAAACCCTTCAAATAAATCATGATTACAGTATTCCCCAAGAATTATGAAAATTGGAAGATTAATCAGCAAGATATTGTGTCTGGGCTACAATATCACAAGAAAGAAAGTTTATTTGAAAATGTATTAAATTTTTGAAACTTGGATGGTATTGAAGAAAAGGGGGAGGTGATAAAGGAATGGAGTGGTAGGAGGGGATGTAGATTAAGATGTCATAACAGATGTAGGACCCCTGCTTCGATATAAATAAAATCCAAAACTTCAGGTCAAAGGATCTTCTACACGTCATAGAAAGCATTTACACAAGGTAATATTAAACTATCGCTTTACTGGTATATATAGTAAGGTATTTAGATATTTGTGTAAAACTTGTATCCAAGCTTTGCTCACAAGAGCGTAATTCATTAATAAATTTTAAATACACAAACAGCGTGATAAAAAATGTTTTAAAATCGCCATTCTATGCAAAATTGTAGGGAAAAAGATTCGTACGAAAGCACTCCAAAAATAGGAATAAATTTCACCGCTCGATTTACCTCTGGTATTTTAATTACAGGCCTGCTCTTTGTGTTTTCCAACATCGTTAGACAAATGTATGGTACCAGTCTCATTCAGGACTGCAAATATCACTCCATTTCCAAATAAGGGCAATTAGACTAATCCGGATGATTTCTGACCAAATCTTTACCTTCAACGTTCCTTATAACTCTAGAACATCCGCAGTTAGTATTGGTGGTGAGAAGATGAACAGACCTCAAAAATTTTAAGACTACACGACCATTGTAATTTATATTGTGCAAGCCCTAGAGATGATGCTTACTGTTCCAGTAACAAAAAAATACTAAAGACACATCAGATGAAGTGAGAAGATCAATTTTAACATAGACTGAATAAATGCGGACTGGTCAGTTCTTATGGTTGTCATTCATAAGGGAGTAGGACTAAACCTGATGATTACCAATCAACATGGATACCTTCGATGTTCAGTAAATTCTTTTAAGAATTTATAAGTTTTAATAATCCTCATATTTAGAATACAGCCATACCGCTATCAACTCTGTTTTTGTTTGATTTGGTACTTGGTTTGAAAACCAGCCAGAAAATTATGACGGAAACCCTTTAATCACATTGTGCTTAAAGGTATCATCTGAATAGCAGACAGGAAGGAAGTTATCAAACTCGTTGAAAGAAAGAAAAAGGAACTCGGCGTTCAATTAACTAAGAGACAAAGGTTCTCCAAGTGCCGACAGCGGCAACCGTAAAGGGCATTTCCTGGGAAAAGGATAATTGCTAGGTGGATACTAGTTATTCGGGATTCTGAATAACTAATGACCTTATCTCCGGGTGATTATCCTTTTCCCAGGAATTGCCCTCAACGGTTTCCACTGTTGCCGCTTGGAGAACCTTTGTCTCTTAGATCAAGCTCATTCTTGAGAAGACTATAATGACTTAAAAAAAAAACAAATGTGACAGAAACGCTGTTGTTAGAATGCATTTTAAGATACTTTCCCACTTCAGAAGCCACAGTTGTCATCATGAAGCAAGACAATTAGATATTATTGACTGATATTCAAAGTCTAGCCTGGCACTACGCTGCTTTCCCCCATTTTTCAGCATACAATTTGTCAATGCCCATATGACTATCAGATTAATCCCTTAGAGATTAATTTCTCTTCCTATATCTTACTTTTGACAATGAAATACATCTCAGAATTCAAACACCATAACGACAATCACTTTAGGAAGCTTTTGAAAATTTATTCTCTCTCTACAAGTATGAAATTCTTATCCCAACTCTCCAATTATTCATAGACAATTCTTCAAACTAATAGCACATGAATTGTTGTTGTACAGCACAATGGTTTTCGAGCTATTCAATAGGGAACACTGAAAATAAACACCGAGAAATTTTAGACTGATTTGATCTTTACTTTCCAAAGGATTGATTCCTGGAAATACTAACTTAAACCACCATTAAAAAAGAATAATTCATTTCAAACTAATTTTGAATATGGAGGATGACTTACTGAAGGTCAGTACAATTCTCTCAAAGGAAACTCACTGGTGCGATTATCTGTCCTTACTTAAAAGCACTTGCCATACATTAGATTGTCATCTAACATTGTTGACTCGCTTTGTGTTGAGATGACTCCTCTAACAGTATTTCCAATCACTATCACTACTTACATGCTGAAACATAAGGCCATTTATCACTGCTTATCGTAGCGATTTATTATTTATCCTGATATTTCTCAGAATTATTTCCACGGTTTTCCAAGATGCAAGTAAAAATGGTTTAGTAACAGAGAATAGAAGAGATTTGGGGGAATGTTGCACATTTTTATCAAAAATGAGGTGTACAAAATTTTTTAAATGTTCAACACTTAAAATACTGCATATATATTCATCATCATTTGTTTGTATAGTAAATTTCAGTGATTTTTTTCGTATTCTCAGCCAGAATTAGTAGAATGCATATCGTTAATTAAAATACGCAAGTGAACTGTCTTTATTCTCTTAAAATGTAAAGCGAGCATAAATCATTTGTATATACAGTGGTTATACTCGTTTCATTTGTTATGAAAACTATCCATTGTTAATATTTGAGTCTTAATTCGAATAGTTCAGATTCTACGATATCTTATATATATATCATTTATCAAAAATTACTCAACCTTCAGTTCTTCCTCACCTTGTTCCCTTCACCAATGTTTGAACAGCAGAGTTGGAAATGTATTCTTGTTAATAGTCTCTTTCCTGCTGAGTTATTTTCTATCTTACATGCTTAATTGCATTGAAATAGCTGCGAAAAATCAAGGCCTTTTACAGGGATTAAGTAGGAATGACAATTTATAACAGCCCCTTGGTATTCGATTCACATGAATACTATCGCAGGCATTCTGGATAAATTTTGGTTGTGCACCATTACTATAAGGCAGTTTGAGTATAAAACAAATGCGCCTCCAACCGGTCGGGAGTACTCTTTACTTGCAAAAATAATCTACCTATATAGTGCTTTTAAAATGGTTTTTACAAAGAGCGAAATGTCAACTTCCTAGGAAGAAAGGACAAACTCAAGAACAAGTCAAAGGGATGTTAAAATTCCGCAGGCATTCCACTCTCCGACTTTCAAACTTTAAACTATAAAATAAGGACTCTTCCAAGTAATCTGATGATGAATGAAAGATGATCCAAAAGTTTTTTGATCTGACCATAACTTTAGAAACATGAAATTTTGGATTTCTTTATCTCCAACCGTCCTCTGCAATGGTTGCAGTACACGTGTTTAAATTGTAAGCAGCGATAGCATTGGTGGATTCCATAGGTCATTTAAACTTTTCGAACATATTGTTTTGGCCTCCTAACATTGTTTATACCAGAGAATCTTCCCACAAAATATTTGTCACTGAAGACAGGCAGGAAGTGAGGTAGAGGCTGCAGTTTTTACAGAGTTTTTTACTCTTTCTAAAATCATTTTGGTTAAAAGATTTTTTTTTGATAATGTCATTGGGCAAGCGATGTTCTTCAAGCAGTCACGCTATGTCTTCCGAGTCGAGTCTATTTGAAAAAACACAAACTTAGTCTCCTTTATTGTTTCCAGCCAGTACATTTAGAAATAATACTATCAAATTAGATACTTATAAGACCACTATAATAATTCTTCAAACTGCATCACTTTACTATAATTCGTCTTTCCACCAGATTGGCAACTGGTTTGGACCATTTAATCCCTTCCCTTACAACAGAAAACCCAATCATCATCTAAATAAACCTGTGGATGTTTCCTCGTGATTTCAACTGGACCTCATCGGGTTTGGATTTAGAGGTAACAGACGGTGTTGACGAGAAATTCCTGATGATCAACAGTGATAGGGGTTTCATAGGACCTGCCCTTTCCCTTCCAATGGCAACAACTGTCTGCCACTTATTCACTTCCACAGAGATCCATATCCAGCCTCTCCCTCCCAGGCTGGATGGATATCTCACTGGTGGCAGTCTCAGCCTCCGGCAAACTGGAGCTAATCTCACTTCGCGACGGGTGGGCATGCTT
The DNA here is from genome assembly GCA_036926295.1 of Pachydiplax longipennis. Lineage (NCBI taxonomy): Eukaryota > Metazoa > Arthropoda > Insecta > Odonata > Libellulidae > Pachydiplax > Pachydiplax longipennis. The sequence goes on along the minus strand of JAVFKF010000044.1, from coordinate 5,288,892 downwards.
GGATGCAAATGACTCTGAATAACCAGACTTTTCCTATTGGACAGTTCCCGGTTTATAGTCCACATCTCTAAGGGCGAGTCCCTTCCCCCCCCTTAACGGTCGAGGTCGGGAATCGCACTGCAGACTCCACCTCGCGCTACTTGGGTTAGCTTCTCTGTTGCCAACGGACAAAAGAGCCTCCAAGAGGCTCATTCATTCTTCTTTCTTTTGTGGGAGGTATTTTAGGATAGGACCTACTTGCCACCATCGACCGCTGACCACCAGCAAATTTCTGGCGTTAACACTGTCTTTGAAAAACCCCACTTGTGCTGAAAAACCAGAGACGGGTCTAATTGGATCAGAGGAAGGTCTATTGCCCTACTCAGCAATACTTGAATATTTTCCATTTCAGATTTAACTACTAATTAAAGGGTCATCCATGGTACTGGCCGGATCGTTTGGGTTAGGAACTAGGTGACAAGGAATTACATCATTTCCTTCTCAATGCGAGTTTATTCTTTCATGAGCTCATTAGATGCCTTGCTCTCCGCAACCAGAAATCTAAAAGACCGTGATTTTTGACCCTTTCAACAGAAGTTAATTTCGCCGGAAAGGAAGACAACAGCGAGTCGCTCTCAGACATGAGCATCGCCACGAACGAAGTCTCGCATCTAAAACATACACGACCCACCAAAGCCCAAATCAAAAGCAAACTTGAATTAGTCATGGTTAGTCCTCTGCTTGGAAGAGTTCAATAAATGTGCAGAGAGCAGTGTTTTTCAGTTAGATACGTTTGCGGATTAAAAATTGAAATACAAAAATTTAAACGTTCACTTGGGACTCCACTACACCATCGCTGCTTTGTTCATACACTTAAGGCTTGTTAACTGCTGACTTGCACAAAGAAATTTGAAGCATTAGTCAAATGAAAGCGAGAAATGAAACTGTCAACTGTATGTCAACTGTCCGTGGGCACATCCAGCCGATCGTTGTTATTTTAAGTATTATATCTACGATTTACAATTACTTACAAGAAACAAATATATCGCATTTGGAAAGAAAAACAAATTGGACACAGTTAACACACAAAGGCGTTGGAACGAGATAAATAATACCTCTCGCAAATCCAACCGCCACCTCTTACAGATAATGACGTAGTTCATTATAGCAAACGCGGCAATGGCGACTACAGAAACATAACTATGCATTCAATTCGAAAAATAAAACTCAATCTCGGATGTGAGGCGAAATCAAAATCAAAATTTGCCACTTGAATTGTTAAGGCTTACGAAAACCGTGCTTGCTCTACACGACATCATTTCTGGGCATTTCTTTCCATATGTCCCTCACAGTCTTAAAAGTACTAGAATGGAATGCCAACGGAATCCATCATGTGTTTCAGCACTATCTATGCGAAAAGGGAATGAGTATAACTGATCTCAGAAGAACTATACAAAAAATAAAAGTTTGAGATCATGTTCAGCAATGACAACTACTCACACAGAGCTTTTATTAAAGATAGACGTTTTGACGTCCAGGAATGCAGAGATTGGAAAAGGGGCGAAATTATTTTAAGCGGTGCATAACCCTTGCTGGAAAAATATTACTATATTCTCTTCACAGAATCATAAATACCCTGCCAGCCCTACAAGGAAAGCTTAAAAAAATAAATGGTAAGAAAACCTTTTCAGAATTACAGGTCAACAATACGCAGACTCACCTCGTCATAGGCCATCGAATGAAAGCTATTATTACTATTCTTGTAACATTTACCGAGTAGACTTTTTTTACGCACTCACCAGTGATCACCTTCTAGTAATTCCATAATCCGTTTTCTACATTTTCGAGCATTTCATTAACATTGATTTTGTTAAATTTGGAACCCATCGAAAGCGACAATCTCTTCTCGCAGAGACATCAATAGAAGCTGAGAAATTGTATGGTTTATAAAATGATCTACTCATTGCAACAGCCACGTCCAACCACCGTGCCCAATTCTCAATTTAATTGAGAAATGCAGACAGGAAATTACTCCCAAAGTTCGGCTAGTTTCAGTAGCAAGTTTCCGGTCAAAAATCTTAACAACAGAGTATATGATGGAAAAAAAACCTTTCAGGGATCCTATTTTTATGCCTTAACCTTATTTACTAGTTTACTAAAGAATGATGATCAAATTGTAGGCGCTGCTAAATAGAAGAACTAAATAACCAAAAAGTTTTCTTTGCACATGATCGATACAAAACCCAAAAAATTTTCGGAAAAGGTATCAATTTCACCATATTTCCTTGCGTTCTCGATACTTTCGGAGAAAAGCGTAACGAATATCAGGATAAATAATTCCCACCTTGGCCGTGATAAATGGCATATGTGATTTTCACCATGTTATTCGTCAGGGTATATGCAAATGCTTATATCTAAGAAAATCCCCACCTGCAAACATTCTATCATTAATAATTATCATTACTTTTCGCATGGGTAGATTTCTTAAAATAAATATCAATAAGCAAAGTTCACTGGCCTTATGGTGTGTGCTCATACATTCCATTCCCTGCGGGAATTGTGTGAAATTAGTTTTGAAAAATTGGGTCAGCTCATTTCTTAAGGAAAGGAGCTGACATAGGGCCAATAAACATTTTTCGGAATTAATAACCCACAACGGTGATTATTCATTATAGAAGATCGCAAAAAAATTGTAAATGATGACTTGCGACAAAGATATCTTTTCGTATGAAACAAAATCAAACAATTTCTGACTTACAAAGTTACGAATTAAAAATTTAAAATGGAAATAAAACACCGACTTGTTGATTTGGGAAAGACGCAAAATCACCCAATCATTCGACCATCTGAAACTATACACCGAGCTAAGGAGACACTGGGGGGCTGAGCTCACATTTCCGCCCATTGCGAACAAATGCCTTTCTGTGAAAAAGGATAGAAAACACGACCAAAGATCAGTGCGAGTGATCTGCCATTGCGCAGCAGAACTGCGAGTTACATTTGACGCCTCTATAGTAGAGCTAGTCTTTTGCCGAGAATTGCTTTCAGAATGCCATGTGGTATTATGGCATAGGAGCTACTTTCCTCCTTACCGCAGGCTAGTTTGTAATAAATTCCACAAATACCCAAATAATAATCGAGATCTGCTTGCAAAAATATTCCCAGGTTAATCTCACCGTGTATCTAGCAGGATAAACACTGACTTGGTGTCGAACACAGAGCCACAAGGGGATATTTCGCAAAGTAAATTCTGAGGCAACATATCTTACCAATTTAAAGTCGAAATCATATCCAGAAGGTCGAAAAAATTCCCCATTATAGTGTTAGATCGAAGGCAAATAATATGAGTATATCCATTGGCATCAAATTGAGGATCCATTGGGGTAAATGTCAAAAAGGTGACAATGACTTCCTGTCACATGCCAGGTTCTCAAGAAATAGTTCGAAAATATAAAACTATTTTCAACTATGCTTGAAATGAACGCAAGATCCTTGGGATATACTCTTATTTCGTTACCCAAAGCATTATTTTAAATGAACCTCTAGAACAGGAACAATAGGTTCAGAAATAGCGTAATGACAGGTCCTTTCCCAAGATGCATATGGGGGATAGAAAATGAAAGATTACACAAGTGGATGCATTGCGTAAGCGAAGATTTGTGATCCTCCAATTTCAGATGACGAATTTACTTTCATACAGATAAGCCTATTTCCACCAATTGGATAGGATTTATGAAAATCTATGAAGAGGTTAAAAGTAGGTTTGGTGAAAAGTTACGTTATTTTGATACCACGACGGAAAACAAATTGTTTCAAAGACAGGAGATTTCGGATTTTGCAACTAGGGTTCAAAGTAATAACGCATCTCGAAATGGCTGTTCTGGAAGCCACCAATTAACGCTGAATAGGCATTCCAAACCCACCACCTTTCCCGCAGCTTTACCAAGATGTACCCCAAGACGACCGAAGAAATTTAGGCGTTGTCAGAGGAAGTATGGTTTATCGGTGTTTGGAATAATGGAGCAATCAAATTTGTTCACAAAATACTACTAGAAACCAATCCCCTGTATGATTTGCTACAGAAAAGAGAGGAAGTTACAGAGTGAGGATTTTGTTCAGAAGTGGAAATTATTAGTTCAGGAATAATAATTAATTGTTGTTTAGACACTGGCAGTGAGGCGTCTCTGGTGAACTTAAGCTTATTCTTGAAATTAAAGATATAAACGCAATTCTCCAGGTATGCCAATAAAAAAGGCATAACTAGTTGTACCATAAGCAAAGAATCCTCCAAAATCACGGAAGATGTAGCATTCCATCCAATACTAAATAGCAACGACGTATGTTCATCAATGAATTTACTGCTTAAATATAAAAATAGCTAAGGCTAGGATAAGTGAAGTGATTCACGTATTAAACTGATGGATGATGCGACTTTTAATTTAAAGTATAATCCGATTCAATTCACACTAAATCGATGGCTCAGCAACAAATAGAAATTATGATCGCCAATGATATCTTTGAAAATACCCCAAGCGCTTACATTAATCCATTGGTTGCCGTTGATAAGAAAAAAATAATGACGTAAGATAGTGTATATATGCTAGGAAATTAATAAGTTTAACGGATCTTCCATGGAGAGAAACTTCTTTGTCAACATCATAGTAAGAAATATTTTACAGCCACTGACTTTACTTATGATTACTTGCAGATATAGCTATTTCATTACATCATCCTCATGATCAAACGGACGAGGAGAACTGCCTGTTGAATCTCTGTTCTCGCTATAATTTGGTAAAATATATATTTTACTCTCCAGATCGAAAATATCGCGTTCGCTAAAGATAAAAATCACAACGTCGCGTTTTCCCACTCTAACCTAATTCGTCCTTATTTCTACGTTTCAACCGAACATTATTTAAAAATAAAGTCCCAATTGTTATCCAAATATTTTTGTGGATGTAAGATTGAAATAGAAATTAATATATCTTTAAACTCTCCTTCTATAAATATGATAAATATCTGTGAAAGAGAAATGCCGAGATAAACACGACGAATTCAAGGAGAGATTGCGCGAAGGATTTAAGAAGAGATCGAAGAGGAGAAATTTTGAGTACGTTATAGGCTCCGACTCAAATATTACCGCTTTTCAAGGCTTTTCTCAATGTTGCCAGTCAGTCGTGTTAAGTAGTTTTCCAAGTAGTTTCTGAGAATTCCGACTGAAGCGCTCGCAAAGTGTTGCGATAATTTATTCCCCCACTGTACATTCATGTAGTATATGATCCAGGCTCAAATTTTGTAAAAAATGGTACACATAATCTTTAACGAACCGTATTGTAATCCGTATACAAGTGTTCCGTGCCAATTATAATCTATTTTCATGAAGGCCGCGAATGGACACTTTTCATCATTTCCCCATATCTTATGTTTTTGTGCGTTGTTCATTTATGTTGATTTTTGTTGCGTTTGAAAGCTTTAGAATTTCAATTTTATGGGTAGTTTGGTAGTTTTTTAGGATATTTTTCAATTTATGTAGGGGAAAACACTGTCGAATATAAATCCTATTACTCAAAATAAATAATCCAGTGAGAAAATAATGCGACGAATGCGGTTGAAATCGGTAAAACGATTGTCGGATTTCATGTCAACCGATCTCTACTAAAGCTAGTTGAACTTTTTCATTAATATGTTCAGAGATGTGTTACATTTAAAATTTTTATATTTAGAATTCTGCGCTTTTCTTGCGGTAAAACACAAACGGAAAATAACGAATTTAGATTAAGAAATAAGCAGTTCATCTACCATCATTATCTCTTAACAGGATCGTTCCAAAACACGTTTTTGTGGAATTCCCGATTATACTCGACTTCAACAATGGAAATGCCATCCGAATATCGAAGTCGTTCGAAAAGGACGAATTTTGACTTAATTTTCGTATATTTTAAACACTTTTGTGGTTTTAGAACCCGAATCTATAACTGCGAATAAGAATGCAAACTTTTTGAAATGCCCGATCCAAGTACGTAAAAAGTTCATCTATTTTAATTCTAGAAAAGAAGTAAAGCCTGCAATATGTTAAGCACCCCGCTTCGATTACTATTTAAATCGGTTTTTCATCCTTACTGCAGAATTTCATGAAAAATGTCATAAAAACGTCTAAAGATAGTTAGTTATACCCAAAGGAGACAGAGAGAATGGTTTGGAAATCGTTTCCGAAAAGAAGTCCGATATTTCAATAAAGCTGATATAAATCCGTTGTAGTAAACAATTTCAAAGCACGAACAGCTGAAAATATAATTTTCCCTTGATATTTCAGCAAGTTAAAAAGCTGATGCGAGCAGGCATTAAATGACCTGGACTAACTAACACCAACAACATTATATCTTAGGAAAAAGTATAATTACGTTGCTACAATTAAAATTTCGAATACTACGGAGGCTAAACAGTAATAAGATTAATTTCCTTTTCTGCGTAAATAACCGATTTATACACATGCGAACTGTGATTATGACATCGTTCGAGACATCATGTTCATGTATGAAATCCAGTCTTTTTACATTCATGATATACTAAACTTAATAGATAGTCAGAAAAGCTTATTACAATTAATTATTTGTGGTAATATTGTAAATAAAAACAAGTATATGTTAACTTTTTGAGTCGGAGAATGGGTGAGCAACATTCACTGCTGCTTTAAATTTTCACATTATAGGGGTTTATTATAATTCGCGAGAAGTGAAAAACCTATTTGAATCAACAAAATGAAGTCCGGTTTTGTATTACACATTTAATACATCGTTTACTCATTATCCTTAACACATCGTGTTGTAATCCGCATTCAAGTCTCCCATGGTATTTACAATCTTGATTACGTAGCTCAACGAACGGCTTTAATTTTACAGTGACATTTAATTGTGATGCATCTCGAACGTAAACACATCCATGATGCATTGCAGTTAAAAAGATATGGCAGATAAGTCTCGGCATTAAAATGCATGGTAGAATGCAAAATGGCGCTCTGGCATCGAACGAAGGATAATCGGAGAAAAGGTGCACTACGTATGTGAAACTTCTTTATCAACTCTATTAACATGCCAGGTTTTATCTCTGCATGTTAACGGGAAGCGATTCAAAAGAATTACTCAAAATCGCCTCAATGCATTTTGCACTTACCTGGCGTAGAACCCACACTCATTTTGTGACATTCCTTCCGCTGTCACCATAGAAGACCACTTAATCTCTCTTGTCCGAGATATTGAATTCTCTCTCTTACCGGGAAGCGCCTAAAATAATATTCGAGAATGAGGGCATTTTATCCTTATGGGAAAAATAGGATACCTATGAAAAAATTAGCCTTCTAGTGAATCCGGGCCATCACAGTAAGGGTAATAGATTTTCTAACGCCTAGGAATACAATGCAATTTTCCTCAAGGCTCTAATTCAAACCTTGCCCAAAATAAAAGGGAGGAAGGACGAAAAATCCGCACATTATATAAAGGATTTTAAATATGAATCCTTGCCGTATGTATTTAATCGTATGGGCTGAGAACTTCTGGGGCAGCATTTATACGCTGTATGGATCGTAAGTAATGCAAAGAATTTATTACTAAGAATGACGACGATGTATTAATTTCTTTTTAAAGATTAGCGCTGCATTTAATACATTTGGAGACACTATTTAGAAGATTGGTGAATGCAAATTTGATATTGAATACAAAAATGTCTCAGTTTTCTAAATCAACCGAAACAATTTTTGGTCCTATATCTACTAACGACGGAGTTCAGGCAGATTCAAAAAGAGTTGAAATTAATCAGCAGGGGAATGTACCGCGTAATTTTACCCATTTGAGGAGATTTTTAGGATTGCGTATTTATTAATAAAGATTCTGCCTGAACTATACTTATAGGTTACTTAAATTCATATTTGTATTTGTCACATGCGATGTTAATTCTAACGAAGTAGTATGTAAAATGGCATTCGACGCCGGAATTCCAGGTAGCATTTGAAAAGTTGGAGGCTCGTGTTACATTACCCGACTTCATTGGGGAAATGCCTTTCCAAACTGCTTGCTCCGGCGTGGGGTTGGGAGCCGTATTCCTTCGAAAGAAGGCGAACACCTGGTCGTTGTAACATTAGCAGGTCATTCAAGGATCCCAAAACATATAGAAAAATGGAAAAAGAAGCATTAGCCATTTTGTGCGCTGTGCAGAAGCTAGGGACGATTATTTTAGATAACGAGATCACTATTACTACAAATCATAAAGCGTTGTCATTTTTTGCAACCTTTAAGTTAGAGCAGCATACCAGATCAGCTATCTGGTATGGAATTTTACCCAACCTGGGCCCATATTCTATAACGCCAAACCAGTCGGTACGGTAGCCATCTAGTTGGTAGTGACGTCAAAAAAATTGAAGGGAGTTATCGATGTGATTCTATAAGCAGTCGGTCGGTACTCCAGCGAGCCCCAGTCGGTAAATTTTACCGACAGGCTTTAGCTGCCGATAACTCAGAGGGCCAGTCGGTAAGCAGACGAAATGCTTTGGCAACCGCATGCTTATTTCGGTTTACTGTGGAAAATTTACCAATTTAAAGCTCGTAAATGCAAAATAATCAATCTGCCATGAAAAGAACGCAGTACAGACAGTTATAATACCTCTTATAAAGATTAATAACTTTACCACGAGAATAAGAAATTACGAAGTGAATACATGCTCTTGTGTTCTACGACTCATCCGAGCTCTGCGTACTTTCAGTTCGTTATTAATAATTTTCAGCACCTTTGGCATATCGTAACTTTAATAATATAATTGCCAGTTAGGAGAGAATTCTTTATTACCTGTAGTTAAGTTTATTTAGTGTCGTTTAGGAATATAATTTCGTTCGAAGAGGTCAAAATTGAGTCACGAGAATTTATGCAATCTTACTTTCTCATATGTATAAGGATTTTTTAAATTGACAATTATGATAATATATAATATGATATATATGTATATATATATATATATATATATATATATATATATATATATATATATATATATATATATATATATAATATTTTCAATTTACTAACGTGTCATTTTCCGTGATTCTATCTCCTAATGCAAGTTACTTTATTCAGTTGTACACACAAACGTGGGAGGATTTCACTTCTACAGCAGATACAAATATGCACAAATAAATTTATTTAGCAGAAAGTAGCTACACTTACACTATACTACACTTATTGATATGAAGACACCAGTAGTAAAAATAATGAGAAAATAATAGTGTGAGCGCATGCACTTATCATGAATAGTGTAATTTTGAAAAGTAGTTACATCATCATTCAGTGCTTGATATAATTGTAACACAGTATGTTATTAAACGTCACTGTAACACTTAACAGAAATCTTACTAAATGACCTGTTGAAAACGCAGGAAGTTTGTGTCGTACAATGTATTTCGTATGAGTTTCACATTGAAGTTATTAGCTTTCGTCTGCTGCCATCCCTTAATGATGTGATCCACCAAATGGTTTCGTCACATTAATATTTTTTATTCTTTCATAACACAAAACCATCTTATAGAAGAAAAATTTCCTTCAGCATGCAGATGTCACAATTGATAATCCCTTTACCATCATAAGGCGCTTTTAAGATCACGTATTCACCATTCAAAATGTGAAGAAAAAACTTCAAAAAAGGATTTCTATACTACTGTCACTATGCTTGTCCAATCAAACATCTCCTATAATACTTTTCCACTCCAAACCTTTCACATTAGACCTTGTTATTATTAACACATTTACATCTTTAGCTCAATTGTTCCGCAAAACATATAACAGAAAGCTGAATTGAGCTATGCAGAATGTAATAAATGTGGAGAAAAGACTACTATTGATTAAGTTATTAGACCCTGAAAATATAATATAATTTCATTTCCTAAATTAGCTTTATTTCGCAATTCCTCATTAAATAACACGTTACTTCTCATGGATACTAGCAGAAGAGATTATGCACCGTGTTTACATCGCTCTTACTCGCGGTTGGCGGAGACGAAGCATGTGACCTCCTCCTTCGGAAATGTTCGGAAAACTTCCCCTCCATTGGCTTGAGTACCATATCGCTACCAACAAGCTTATAGAATCTGTGTTACCGACCGAGTCGGTAATTTAGATCCAGTTGGTACGGTATGGCGCACTATCGGTGTGGTTAAAACAGATACCAGTCGGTACGCTACCGACTAGATATAGAATATGGGCCCAGGGGACATAATTCATGTGTACTTGGTGGAGAGCCACTTCGGATTGAATAGGATTCAGATTAGCTTTCTCGTCCATAACACGCCTTCAATCCCAGTGAAAGGATGACTTGCTATGCATCACCTTCTTCACAATTAAGGAAATCCTCATTCATTTTCGTTCGAGGATCACTAATTTCTGAACAATCGGTTTCCAAACGTACACGAAGCATTTTCAACTACGAACATTTCCAATCTGGGACAATCTTCAGCATTTGAAAATGTGGTACGAATAGCGAATTCACCGATCGCTTTCCAAACGGAATAATTTCAGGGCAAGGTTGAATCGAAGGATCTTCGCGAACGCAAAGAGAAAATTCTCGAAACTCCCGGATTTCGGTGCCGAAAAGTATATGCGCGCTTAATCTCATAGGCCGTGACACGGAGCAATAAAATAAAAGATATAACTTGTCACAAAGATCGAATAATGGTACTCATCAGTCTCTCCTGGCAGCGTCTTCACAAAACAGCGGCGGAGTTCTTCCAACGTGATATCCTTCTCCAGCGGCGACCGCGCGTCTACTGATTCCCTCCTCCCAAAATGCATTGCGTCGTCGAAGGAGGGGTTGTCCGATAGATAAATTGGCGCGCATTAACACGAACTCGAAATAACCACAGACCTTAATTAAGTCTTTTAAAATATTGTCACATTTTCTGATGGGGGTAGGCCGCCCTGACATTCTCAAAAAAATAAATGTATTTTTATTATTTTAAAAAACAGTTTAAACTTTTTACTATGCAATTTTCTTGGTCCGTTGTAAATATTCCATATGTTTAAGAAGTTATTACTAATTTTAGCTGACGGTGCACTCCAGCTGGAGGGGCGGTTACGGACGATATCGGCTAACGTCAACATATGGGTCTTTGTTAACTTTACTTTTTTGTTACACTCATTTAATTTGACTCAAGGCATTCTTTTCAGGTTTAGTAAAATTTATCGCATACATAATTAAAAATCTTTTGATAATTGTATTTGTTCACCTTTGATGCTCGAGTAACGCTGAGGGCAGCTTTCGCTATCCTTTTATAACGCGCTTGGGACTCTCTCACAGCAGAGATAAGGTGAATGATACTCAAAACATCTGGGGGCGAAAACAGAAGATATCACTTTTCAATGGGAAAGAGAAAAATCGCCCATCAACCTTACTCATACGGAGGGCTTTTGAGAATTGTTTCTATTACATTGTACCGTTAAATTAATAAGAAGTTTTTATTTGAAGACAAATCAAAAAAGGTAACACAAGACTTGCCTTCAGACCGAGAAGTAGAAATAAATCTATTAAAAGATACATGACGTGGAAAATTACATGGCATGTTATAGACTTCATCGTAAAAATTAAAATCAAGGTCTAGGACATTACAAATCGATTTATTACACATGTTAGAATATTTAATGTATTGCTACATTCTCTGCAATGAGTGAATAAGTAGTCTGTAAATCATGTGAAGAAGAGAGTCGAGCGTACGTGGTCTGGTATTTTAACTGATTATAGTTTGTGATGAATGTAAGATGATAGGATATAATTCTAGCCTTTTAATCAACGAAATAGGTAATTATATCAACAAGAGATTTGAATCTCTAATGAGAGTGCAAATGGTGAAATTCAAGGGAATGCAAAATTATGTTGTAAATATAAAATTATGGATCTTCAAAGAGGACTCTTTCTTGAACTTTTCTTATCAAAGAAAATAGAGGCCTGGGAGGAGCTCGACAGCCAAATAGATAAGATTAGTATCTATAATCGCTTACCCATCAAAAGCCGTGCGGGCCGAGTTTCGCGTCACCATCGAAATATATATACAGTGGTACCTCGACATACGAGTTTAATTCGTTCCGTAACCTCGCTCGTATGTCAAATTGCTCGTATCTCAAAGCAATTTTTCCAATTGAAATTAATTGCAATGCCATTAATCCGTTCCAGCTCCCATAACACCAACTCAGTTGTTTTTCAGTAGTATCTCCAATATCGGTAGTTTCTCCATCTCTTCGTGGAGTGAGGTCCGGAGCTTAGAAAATATTGTAACGCCTTTAGGCGCCTGGCATTATACCCTTTATCAAATCCTTCTGTTTAAGCACAGTACATATCATTGATGTGCTACGCCCGTACATCCTCGCGAAGTCAATTACTCGCACGCCTTGCTCATGTTTTTCTGTGTTTTCACACTTTAATTCAATAGACATCATCTTCTTCTTTAGACCCATAGTTATGTAAATAAATGTGATATTGTTTTGTAAATGTACAAAAAGGAAAAAAACGCAAACCCAACTTATCAAAAATGCTTCGAAAACGAGGGAAACAAGCACACAGACTGAGGTCTAGTCTAAGGTGGGAGAAACTGTTAGGCCGTTTTCTCACACGCATCGGTTTCGATCGTAAGGACGATAATCCCACGGCTTATCATCCGTGGGCTCGGCGTAGTTAACTGAAGAAGTATATGGAGACACCAACATGCGCCCCGCATGTTGGGTCGTGTGCAGCGGTGTAGTGTGCGATTCTTCGTATCTCAAATCTTGCTCTCATCTCAAAGCAAAATATCACTCGCTCGGCGGCTCGTATCTCTAAACACCCCCCTATCTTAGGGCACTCGTATATCGAGGTACCACTGTATTCGTTTTTTGACGTTATTATTAAACTTAAAAGGATTTTGATTTGAAAAAAAATAATTTCAGTATTTCCTCAGAAACTTTCCCCCTGGAGTTTTTTTCTTACGGAAATTGGACGAAGAGAAGCAGGCGACTACATTTCCCCCTTCCCGAAAACCCGCGTATTCTTATAGATTTTTCCAAGACACTCTTATCCTAAATTTTTAACAGCAAAGTGATAAACATACGTTAAAAATAGATTCCACGAGGAGGATTTTGATACTGGAAAAGACATTGTTTCTTGAATGATAGACCCGAAGTCGTCGATTCAGAAAAATAATGATCAGCACCCAATTTTCTTGAAAATATCACTTTCTTATTTTTCCTTCGATTATGACAATATTTAACCTGGATTTAATTACAGTATGTCATAAATAATTTATAATTGTTTATGCTAAATGCCTTCCAAGTAAGTCCTCGTCGTAAGGGGTAGTGTCAAATGAATTTGGAGGTTGAGAGGAGAAATTTTATAGGGTGAACCATAAATGCAAAACATATTAAGCGGTTGGTTAAGAACGAGAAATTGAATGCCTAGAAATGTAAGTGATTTTGTATTGGGGATGGAAACAGTGAAATAGAAAATATTTTTATGTATGAGTATTGCTAGGCCATCAGGGGCTTTTTTTGATTATAGATCGACACGGATTATATTAAATTTGGAACAATAGAATTTGGAATGAATATGAAGGCGAGTTTCTTGAAGGTAGGGAACGTGGATATCATCGCAGAAGTCCAACAATTTTTTCAGATGATTTTAGATTTCTACAATTCCATAAAAGTAAATTAACTTTTGAAGAGTTCATGAAAATGTTGGAATAATTCAGAAAGGAATATCTAAATTTTAGATTGAAAAGGTTGGGGCAACTAGGATTTTATTCCCAGTGCAAAAGAGAAAATTGATGGAGCCACTTCCCGGGGAAGGATATTGGAGGAGGAGAGGTAGAAGAGGTGGCGTTTGGTTGAGGTTGTTTACGTGGTGGAGAGTTATTGCGAGTAGCGGATGCATAAGAGGTTGTCGAGTAAGTAGTTGGGGAGGAGAAGGAAGGTTGGGAAAGGTTTGTGGTGCGGAAATTTTAGAGAAAGAGGTAGGATTAGCTTTTTCTCATGAACTCTGCGTAAAATGGATGTTCGGACTTCCTTGAATCCTTTGCAGTTATCGCAAGTAGAGGTGAGGTTATGCTGGGGGTAGGATCGTATGGGGTGGGGTTCACCACACCTGGAGTAACTGGGGGTAAGGTTGCAAAAATTCTTAAGAGTGACCATTTTGGAAGCAGTTAAAACTTTGAACGTGTTCTATAGATATTCTTAACTTCATCAGACAAAACAGAATGGGAATGGAGTTCTTTAAATTTTTCGACGCCGTTATATGGGGTCAGGGTGACTTTAAACACAGGAATTTGACGCTTAACAAGGGTGGTTTGACCAGTTACAGTATATTCTATTGGGGCATAAAAGTATACAGTCAATGCCGAAATACTTAGTACGGCACTTGAGACGGCGGCACCCTCAACTCCCTCCCCATGGTAGGTTCCTACCTAACAGGGGGAGGGAGAGGTGGGTTGGTTCCCAAAGGACGTCACCAACCCGCACTCTCGTCCCTTAGTGCCATCAGGCGTCGAACCTGGTACTCCCGCCACCGAGGCTGCCATCCTGAGACTAAGTACATGAGGGTCCCTTTGACGTCACAGCTGAAATAATATATATTTTCGGAAAAGTATGTTACTCGGACAAGAAATACGAGTCCTTCAGCCGCAAACATGCAGCGCGTCTTATCCACAAGGCCACCGTAGTGTTAACTGATGGTAATAAAGAGTAAGAGACGCAAAGGTTGGAGACAGTAGTTTGAATTTCAGATGCCGGAGCTTTGAACCCCGATCCCCAAACTGTGGTGACTATACTATTTTAAGTATACATCACACCTGATTTCACAATCTAAGTTGTTTGCAAAATTGAAGTATATATTCAGAACCATCACATATAGAATAATTTTTATTTATCATTTTGATTTTCGAAACATTTTACAAAAGTACCATTTCTTCGTCTATCATTGGTAAATCATCTGGTTAACTGGAGGTAATAACGAGCTCTGTTTCGCACCCCTATGACGCAGAGGCGGTGGTTTGAACTTGGTAACGAAGTTTCGTCGGGTCGTGGCGACGGTAGTTTAAATTTCATCACTACGCTTGAAGTTTGAAAACATTGGGAATGATGAGTGACTAGATACGAAGAAATTAAGAATTTAATGTCGAATCTGTTTGAACCCGACTCCACATGCTTATGTTTAAACCCTCGAACCATCTACATTCTGAAAACAAATGCCAAGTCCCGAGCGTTTAATTGTCAGGAGTCGGCTTGAAGTTATGTTGTGAAGAAGATATAGAACTACGTAGGGAATAGCATTAATCGATATTGGCAAGAAAGAAACATGTGATTGGTATTAAAATATATTATTGATACTGAATCCTGTGACACTTCTACCCATCACACACAATTTCTATACCAATAGTTACTTAACAGGATATTCGAATTTATTTTATAAATTATTAGTCACAATAGATTATAAGGATTATACAAACCACAAAAGTGCAAACTGAAATGAAAACAATACATGCAACATTTGAAAATTCAAAAACTAAGCGATTGTTTCCTTTCAAATGCGATTCAGTAGAAAGTATAGGCTTAAAGCATTCATTTCTCTGTGGAGATAATTTTACCTCAAACATACTCAAGATATAGTGAAGACCACTGATGGTTACTATAATGTAGTAGTAGTAGTATTGTGAAAAGTGCTTTGACAGCTGAGGTCATTTCGCTTATGGGCTTCCACCGGGATTCAAACCCGGGACCACTTCCATTGAAGTCAAATGTACTGCCCACACGGCAATCCAGGTGCCCCATAATGTAGTAGTTTTAAATCTAAGTTTATTAGTTAAGTTCAAATTTCTATATGAAACAAACTGTGGTATTATGATATTTCCTTAAACTTTGTAACTACAATAGTGATATTCAAACTGCCATACTACATTTATGAAGGAAAAATTACTGATATTATAAGACAGAAGAAATAATACAGAAAACCAATCTAGACCTCTGATATCATGAAATTCATAAATTACATGTTCTGTGGTATTTGTACAGTTTATGTTTTTAAAGATAGCTCAAAGTAATAGTGGTCTATTAGAGAATGGAAATGCTCATGATCATTTTGAAAGTTATTAGTTATTCTTTACCCATAATAATTTCATCAAACTGTTGCACACTTAGGGCCATAAATATGTTGTGGAACACAATGGTTTTAGATTTCCTGTTAAATATAAAACAAAGTGTACATGTAACCTTTCTTAGTAATGGGGTAACACTAAATGGGTAAGTGGACTTAAAATTTTTTTGGGTGCACCACTACATCTACATACCTGTATGTATTTACTCTGCAAGCCACCTTTTGGCATGTGGCAAGGATTCTTGAATGTTTTACTTTCTTATTTTTCCTTTGACTGAGACAATATTTAACCTCAATCAATCACACTGTGCAATTAGGCTAAATTAAGACTTTAGTAATCTGAAGTTGAAATATTTTCTTTTAAAAATAAATAATTGAAACTTTCACACGAAGGCAATTGTGATGCATTGAGTATGAAATAAATTAAATTTCTATGATTTTCAATGATAAAAATGTCTCAACTCCTTTCATACCTCCTATTCAATGTTTTATGGGGCGATAATTCTCTTAATTTCATGCCATGGTTTGGCACCAAATTGGCACAATGTAGAAAATGTAGAACATAGCACTTGATGTAGAAAAATGAATGTTTAAATTCATAAAAATGCAATGCAAAATACAAATGCAATCTCTCAAAGCAATATACAAATTAATTTAAAAAAAACATTGTTTTAGGATAATCGAGATGCAAATTTTAAGTGAAACAAACATTTTAATGAAGTTAGAAGTCTAAATTAAAATATGAACAATTTACTAAGCAAGATTTAAACTTAATCTGCAACAGCACATTTTATTTCGTGTAGCGTTTCCTGGAGATTCCTTTAAGTTTTCTGAACAAAAGAATTTTTAAACTGGAGGGTATTTTTAATTAAAATTTCTTTCCGAATCTAGCAATATATAGTAAAAGTTCATACTCTGCAATTTTAATTTCAAGCTTTTACATTAATGTTCAATGAAAATTTTCAAAAGTGGATTTTATTCTAATTATTTTAGACAAAATGTCACCTAAGTATCTACAAGAGCCAAACAAATTGATTCTTTTAGTACCTTTCAAGCTAAACATATTAATAGGGTAAGAGTCAGGGTAGAATCATACTCTAAAATATAATAAACTTTAGAGTAGAATAAAGAATAGCGTAATTCACACTCTAAACAAGAAGGTGAATGAAGAAAGAGTATGAGGTAATTAAATTTTAAGTTCTAATATTTACACTCCTCCATCAGCTAAAATTTTGAATCCATTCATTCTTGAGACAAGGCAGTGTATGAACATCAAAGTGTTAACCTTCAGTCTTAAGCTACATCTTAATTCATAAAGTTGATTTATATCAAAGTGCAATGCAATCATTGAGATTTTAATACTGCATCAATTTCTACTAGTAGAAGTCTTTTAACAACGAACCAGAGAGAAATTTTAAATTTACTCAGAACAAATTATAACATTTCTAAAGAATGCCGACATGTTCCATGAATAAGATTTATATAGGTGAAAATAACTTTTACAGCCCCGAAATAAAAAAAATCAAATCATCATAACCAATACTGTATTGATTTTATTAAATCTTTGAGTAGAGCCATGTTATCACTTCATATTTCCACAAAGTGAAGGTCAAAAATCAGTTGGAAAAGTACAGCTTTAGCAATGAATTCTATCAGTCAGTCTGTGTCAAAGATAGCTGCTTAGCAAACAAAGCAAGCATGAAACAGTCAAAGCTCAGCCTTCATGATTCTCAAAATCTACAACTCACAGCTTTGGATCACAATTATGTTCTTCTGTTGTTCTTCCTTTCACCATACAAGGCTGTGTTGAGAAAGGTCTTAAATTTTGAAGTTGATAAACAGAAAATCATAAAAAATTAAATAAATAAAAGTTCATTATCAAAGAAAAACTCTTTCATCTAGAACTCAACTGGCCCAGAATGCTTTTCTAATAGCTCTGTAGAAATGAACATGAATGGCAAGTTGTGACTAAATTCAAGAAACTTATAATTAAATTTTCACAAACAAAAATGTAAATAGAAGACAATGATGAAATGTATGGAAAGTAATACTTAATTAGGGAAAATATTTCAAGTAGTGAAGAAAATAAAAAAATATGCATCATCTGAAAGCAGAATGTATTATATAATACACATATTCATTAATTTTCCCAAGGTCATTTATGTCACCTACATGTATGAGCTTCTTCAACTAATTGCAGTCACAGGAAATTTTTGCCTTGAGGATATTAATATTAAGACCTTGCACTTCAAATTGTTAAACAAATGCACAATAGTTCAAAGAAATTCTTAGATATGCAGCTAATTATAAATTCATAAGGATCATAAATTAAATATATTGAAATCATTCTTATAGAGTCTGCATCTTATGTAATTTGAATTCAAAGTATTCTACCAAATATAAAAGAAGTAATGTTACATAAATGTGTCCATGAATCCTAATCACAAACACTTGCATTTATAAGCAAATTCGATGAAATAGCATTGAAATTTGAATTCTAATATAAAATGGAAGAGATAATTGAGAACACAAAGTTAAAAACAGGACACAATGGTAAAAGAAAAAAATGTTGAAAATAAATAAAGATATTATGCTAAATATTGCATTAAAAGAAGAAAATATGGCCCACAAGACAAAATGATCCTAAGTTTCCAAGGTCACTTATTTCTCAAAAACGCCAGTTGATTATACCTTGGGTACATACGTATGCAGGTTTTTTCGCTTTCATGGAATATCTCTAATTTCCTATTTTAACAGAAATATATTTTAAACTTAATTATCTCTCTTTTTGTGGTGCTACAGCAGTATGAAAATGTCAAAAATATAATTCAGATTGAAACTTAAAAGGAAAAAGTATATTGAAACAACTAAGAAAAAGTACACAAAATTTTCATGCATAGGAAAAGATATGCTGAGAAAATGACTATAATTCCAATACAAGTAATTAATCAAAAACTGACCAGAAATAATAAATACTATGCACTCAAACATGAGTAATAATTAGAATGGAGGAAATTTCTTTATTCAAAACGTCCTGTAAGTTCCCAAGGTCATTTGCTTCACTAAAGTTGGGGTTGTTGAAAATCCCATCGAAACTAATTAATTTTGAATTTTGTCTTGTTGAAGTTCACCATAATTCTTTCTGCCATCCCTTTTACAATAAAATATTTAGTTCAACTTTATCCAATCATTTTTCATAGTGCAAACACAAGAATTTGATTAAAATAAAATTTGTAATTCAATGTAAAAATGCAAAGAAATTTTAATAAATGCTTTAAGGAATGAGATAATGCTTATGAATGTTTTTAATACACAATTTAAATACTAAAATTGTTGTGTAATATGATAATAAAATTCACAAGGAACAAAACATTCTTACAGGTAGAGCAACTAATATGAACAAAAATGCTTCCTAACATCTATACTGATATTTTTACTAAGAAGCATTCATGTAAGTTAATAAGACTGAGACAGTGCAATAATAAATGAAATAATGATTAGAAAAATGATCAAGAACACCTAATGATCAAAAATGCAAATATTTGTTCGCAAATTTAGGATATTGAAATTTTAATTTTCAAGGTGAAAAATTGTTGAAAAGTTAAGCTAGTAGAATAAGAATCTTAATAAAATATTTTTCAAGAAACTCATTATCATTGTTAATGTTTCTAATCACTTTTCAAGAAGCTTCCTTACACTCTGCTTGAATGTGAAAATTATATAGAAATTATAAATATGAGTCTTATATGATTATTTATATAGAAGGTACTTAATGCTAAAAAAGGATTTCATTTACATTTAATAATTTTCTAACCAGAACATTTAATTTCAGAAATTTTAGGAAAAGGGTCTATAGAATAATTGAGAATTCAATACTCAGAGGAAAAAATGTTAAAGACATGGTAGCCTTGACCAGTCAAAAAGAAAACAGAAGTAAAGAAAAAGAAGTTTAAAAAAATGCATGCTAAGATACCTGATCAAAGACAAAAAATTTATAAATTATAAACATCCCGTAACTAATAGATGTGATTAGGTAATAATTGTGAATTAGACAAGAAGAAAACAGTTAGCAGAACTAAATTCTGTTAATAATAAAATTACAACTTGGTAACCTTGCACCACGAAATAACAGAGTTTGATGATTTTAAATAAAAAAGGAGAATATGATGAAAAAGTTAAGTGCTTCAATGATTCAGTGAGAGGTGAGAATTATGTCATAAGTGATAGATTCATTGCCAATTATAGGTTTAGGAACACGTCAAAATCAGTATTCACTGTAAACTTAAGCATTGAAGACAGACGAAAGGAATTTCTCGAGAATCCTGGATTATAGAGAACTAGCAGACTCCTCTAATATAGACAGAATTATGACTGAATTTCTGAACGAATTATGAGAATCAACCGAAGAAATCATATTTAAAATTAGAATAATCAACCAAATCAACTGAATTAGCCAGTAGGAAATCAGCAATAAATGATTCTATGCCATAACAATGCTAAAATAATAAAGATTATAAAAGAAATCACAGTATTTCTAAGGATCGATGCAATCGAAAAGCTGCATTTGCTTGCCCTTCTATGTTAAGAAATAATGCTTTTATGAAATAATGGAAACATGCGACGAGTAGGTCAAAGATGCAACAGGAAGAGAGAAACCGGCTGCCACTAACATTACTCTGCACAATAAACTGATTATGTGGAAGTTCTTCCACTTCTATTATATATTTCACAAGAATATAGAGTGCAAAGTGGGACTACCTGTTCCAAAAATTATTTACTTACCTACATCGAGGTCTCACAGAAGGGCTTCTTGGTATGTCACCGACTGGGCCTCCAAGATCACTAACGATGAGTAACTTGATACAACACTCCTTTACTATAACACTGGGTCGTCATACTTCCATGTTACCGCTGCTCGTTATTCCGAAAGCATTTCTGCTTCTACAGTCTTTAAGGATATTATCTTTTCCAAAAGTTATCTTACTATTCATACACAAGCAACTGAGATGAACGCAGGCCAGACAAAGGCTCGACTAAACCGAGATTATCAATTTCCAAGAGATTTTCTCTCCCCGACAGGATTATGTATTCGGCTTCCAATCTTGGGATACATTATTCCTTATGGGATAGTATAGATTCCTTTGAGGATACCTATAGGTATCTCATTGATTAAACGGTTCTTATTATTTCAGCAGTGTCTCTTCCAGGTTCTTCGATAATCCTCTCTTTTATAAAGAACGGAAAGTTTAAAGGTGAATAACTGAGGAATTATATAATAACATATTGCCATTGTAAAAGAAGGAATTCACGACCTTAGAGAGAGCGCATACCTTATAATACAGACGTCAACCAGTTGTCACACGATTCTAACAAACAACGCGCTATCATGTGCTCTGACTGAGACAGTAGGGTAACGATAATTTTTTCTTAGCGGGAAGTACGAAGTTTATATTCTAAAACATTTATATCCACAGAGGCAGATTACGCTTGAAAGGAAATGAATTCTTCAGTGTTGACCGTTCTTTGAAGCCATCCATAATGCAATACCAGTAATCCATTCCAGATAGTGCATTAACAGCTATCAACACTATTTCTCGTAACTCTAATGTGCTATTACTTTCCAGCCCGGAGATGATGTACCAATGCTACCGTGGCGATTAGTGTTTTAAAATGAGCAGAGGGATAATATTCTGTATTTTTCCTGTAGGAATAGATTGATTTCTTAAATCGAAAGATTGTTGTTCCTAAGATAAGTGCGACAGTTACTTTTGAAAGAGTGATTTATAGCAGGGGACTAAATATCAAGGGGAAGGGCATTTCAGACCTTCCTTGAAGTTTTGACGAAGGATTTATGAAAGTATTCAATAGAATAAGCTAATTATCATAAGCTTTTTCGTTACTTATAAGAATGAAAAATAAGTTCATAATCATAATAATCTCAAACTGTTTATTCTGGATTGTATAGGATATAATGAATATATGAAACTTTTCTGTTCATCTCCAGCTTTTCCAAGGGTACCATGCAAAGTGTCAGAATTGTTTCTCTTCTTCCTTTTCATTCTTGGAAATCAAGGATCTTCTCAAACCCCTGCCTTCTTTTTGATTCTTTAGTATATTCAAGAGTATCTCAGAGGGATGTGATAGAATTGAAATTGATCTGTATCACTTGTTTGTCATTTTTGGTTACAGAACAGTTTTAATTTATCTGAAATCTTCGGATGTTTACCCATTATCTTAACAGTCAATTGGCTAATTAACCTCTTTCTTTCATTCTATTTCCATAGGTTATTTTAATTGCTCAGCAGGTATTCCAAGAAATAAAGCATAATTTCAACTTGTGTAAAATAGAATACCGTGATTTGAATGGAACCTATTCATGATCTTAAAATGTTTAAGAGACTATTTTTCTTTTTATTGAGTAAGTGGTTATATCCATGTCTCTTTAGTTATATTGATTCTGTTGCCATTCTGAGAGTCCAGAAAGTCATTATTAGTTTCGTATTCATGGCATTGTATTTCCCCATTGAATATCAACTAGCTGTTCAGCTATAAACCAGACTGAAGTTAATTATCATGATGCACTTCGATTTTTGTGAATTGGAATAATTGACTAGGACGAGCAAGAATGTTGGCCTGGGTGAAACATTTAGTTGGTCATTGTTGGAGAGAAGAGCTCAGCTGTTTAAAAAGTACAGGGGCTCTCTCCTAGCTCCATTTTGGTGACTCGCAAACATTATATTGCTAGTGACATCTTTGTGAAATTTAAAACTGGCATCATAAGAATGAATAGATGTGTACTCCACTAAATATGATATTTCTCAGAAAATTGTGTTTGTGAATTAGGAAGTAAAGCATCAATGTTGGCTTTATCATTAATCTCCATGTTTGTCAGCTTGTGACAACTTACTGAGCTCCCTCCAAAGCTCTTATTTTCTATAATTGTTGCACACTCTTGGGCTACTGCTGCTATATAATAATCATATGTTTCTGAAATTGTTTATAACTTTTATTGCCATTTTTCATAATTTTTAGTGAATTTAATTTGATCTATAAAATGTTATAATAGAACTACATAATAATTGATAGCTAGGAGAACAAATATATCAAGAAACAGAATGTCAGAAATATATTATCAGTAGCTATTTACTGCTTCTTTTGAAGCTAAAACAGGGATTCAAGAGGCAAATAGCTTTGATAATTTAAGGTAAACTATTTAATCAAATTCTTATCATACAGAGAAGGGTAGCAAAAGTTAACTTTGCATCCTCATAAACTAACTGAGGTAATAGGGTAAAATAGAGATTAAGAAATATTTCTTCTTTATTTGTAATCTTAGTAGGTAATAGAGAAGCATATTCTTCAAAGAGATATATTGTTAGATGGATGGGATAACTATAGGCTTGAGACCTAAAAGAAAAATTTTATGTTTGATCAAGGAAGCAAACAAATATTAAATAACAACACTCTCAAAGTTTTACAGCATTTCTTTAGTGCATGAAGTAGTTAAGGGCCTCCAGAGCGCATATTTACAATGGTAGACCATAACTTGAAATATACAAAACTTTATAATCAACCATTTAAATACTCAACACAATCTCAAACATTAGATTTATTAGATAAACTCACAAATTTTGAGAAGAAAACTGTTCATAATCTTTTATAATGTTACAGACAATTCATTTCATAAATCTTATGCAGATTAAAAATGTCGGAATTTTGCCTGAAAATACCCAATTGGAACAATTATGAATAAACCATGATTGTATTAAATAGTTTTACATAATGCAACAACTATAAACTTCCTTATTTTTTAAATTAATAAATAGTTCCAGTAGAATTTCAATACATATAATTGAAATTGATAAACTCTATTCTATGATAAATCAGAGAAATGGCTTAGTATTGAGGGAAGAATATATGAAAATTTATCATTAAAAATTCATGCAAGCATTCAGCAACTTACCAGTATATGTGAAAATGTCCACATATACCAACACACAATCTTATTTACACATTCATACCTTTACAAATTGAAGGGGGAATATAAAAATTAATATCTTGACACAAACAATTTAACATTGAATTTCATGACCATATGAATGACATATCTTTGTAGTCATCAAGTTCTTCACAAGGATTAAACAAACATCACATATTAATTCCAGAAAATTTTCAAGTAAATCTGAGAAACATGCATGATTACAATAGTATTGCCATGTAATAATTGTACTTGAAAATTTACCCATGCTTCCCCAATTGCCAGACAAAAATTCTTGTTTTTTGTTCAAGAAAAAATTGCCTATGATTGCACAAATACACATGTATAATGCCAAGAACAAGAA
This sequence comes from Pachydiplax longipennis, assembly GCA_036926295.1. Lineage (NCBI taxonomy): Eukaryota > Metazoa > Arthropoda > Insecta > Odonata > Libellulidae > Pachydiplax > Pachydiplax longipennis. The sequence continues at coordinate 5,264,427 of JAVFKF010000044.1, read as the reverse complement.
TGAATTATAATTTGATTTATATATATTTATATATATATATAGATATTTATATGTATATTTTCCTATCGTGAAAAGCATTCCATGATGCACATAAGAAGCATACCACACACCAAAATTTTCAAATCAAAATTATGTACCGAACTAAAACACAATTAAAAAGAGTAACTTCAACTGAAACTCTTTTCCAAACATAATCACACACCATTCCTTAGCAAGCACTCTGCAAGTAAACCCTTTTGATGCATCTAGAATTCTTATATGGTGGAAAAGAAAGAATTCTTCAAGAGGGCAGACTCCCTTGTCGTTTGTTTTTTAAAAACAGAAGCATCAACTGTACATTAATTATAGTTGATGAACAGTTGATGATTGATAATTATCAATCAACGCATTAAATTTAGTAAAATTAAGTAATTACAGAATAAAATTTTAAATACTCAACAGCTATGTACATTAAGAGAGTGGGTGAAAATATACAATTATTTACATGATGAGAAAAACTATGATTTGAGCACCAAGTAATACACTCATCCCACATTGGTAATCCTTCGACATGATTTATCATCCATTTGTATTTTTATCAAGAGGAGATGGCTAATTTTACCACAGACGAGTTGTTTTCTTACATTTATCATGAAAATGCAGCACAATTTATAAACGAGGAGAGGAGTCAGAGATAGGACTAAACTGCTGTCAAAAGACAGCTATGTGCTGCCTGTCCTAGCACATCCATCCAAAAGCGAGTAATTTTTTTGTTATACTGTACACTACATTTCAGCCATTTTTAAAAGAAGTATTTTCATTCCTATCAAAACAATTAGCCAAACCAATTACTTTTGGCTATCTTCATTCAACTTTGAGAAATTTAGATTTTTTATCTTGTTGATTTGAAAACCATCCAAATTTTTGACCCCTAAGAACTTTACATTCTTTTCCCAGTGAGCATTTACTGGATGCAACATATTACATCAAAAGAGGAGTCATACAATAAGATATTTTCCAAACATTGATTCACAACAATCAGAAGACACCTACGAAGAATTGTATACCAAAATAACCCTCTGCATCATATTTCTGTGAAATGGGAAATTTTCTGTTCTCAAAAGGCATCTCAAAAACTTTCCCATGTGGCTTTGTAAAAGCTATTATTATGTACAGTTTTGGCCTGATTTTAAAAGTCAAACATAAAGGTAGGAGATTCTTGCAAAACAGCTCATAATGTGAAGATTCAAAAAGATTTTTTTTAACAATTTATGTAGCATATTTAGCGAGATAAAGATTTTGATAGTAGTATTGAAAAACTAGATTATATTTCAAATAATCAAAATGCCTGTTAATTTCTATTCCAGCAATAACAGTTAAAAATTAATATTTGTGTTATTCCTATGATAAGAAGAGTATGTTTAAATTCATGATTGCCATGTTAATTAAAAGCTAACTTTCTGAAACCAAATGTTCTTACTGATTTAAGAGTGCTATGTAAGAAGATTAAAGATATAATATGCTCTCAGACCACATATTAAGTTATTTAATTGGAACTACCTTTTTTTAAAGTACTTGAGTATAAAAGAAGGGAACCACATGCAAAATATAAATTATAAGTGTGTTAGGATTGAATATAATATATTACGTAACTCTTCCCTTTGGAAAATTTATAATTTTAATCAAAATTGAATGCAACTTTTGATATGTAAAATAATAGTAGTATGCAATGTTTCGCTCAATTGTATACTACACTCTAAACTACAAGATTTGGTTATTAAGATGGAAATGCTTTGTAAACTATTCAGATTCAAACTAATCTCAGCAATAATGCAAGGATAGTGAATGAAATACAGTTGTTATAACCGGACCAAATTGGCTGGTACATGTACATATATAGTGTGGTATTGCTTTTGTTTATGAAAAAAATATTTGCAAATGGATGTGCTACAATTAGACTCCGAAGGACTGTTGTACAAGAGTTAATTTTAATATCTATTGACTGAATGATCAACAAAGCTGAAGAGTCAAAAATTTTTAATATGACACTTTATATATTTCTTAGTTGAATTGTACATGCTTTCAATGACTTATTAATTACAATTTTGCTATCATGAGTGAGCTCATGTACAATTACAATCTGATGAAGCAACAATACATGTCAGCCTTTAATATCAAAAGTGCCACTGAAAAATAGCAAATATAATAAATAATCCCTTGTATTGTATATCCATAACTTAAGAAAATAGGTATGTGTTCTCAAATTAATTTGAGAATGCAAAAATATTTTGCCAAAAATAAAACAATGTGATAATCATTTATACATGAAAGCATAATAAACAAAAATTGAAGGATTTCATCTTTGAAGCACTCCTTTGGAATTGAAAATAAAGCTGTCTTTTAGGCATAGCAGCAATATGTGATTATGAAGATTAATATGTATCCTGCTAAACCTAACTTTATTGATTGAATGCCTCTAGCACTTCCTTTTTTCGAAAATCTATTAAAATCATTAAAGATATAATGTAATACTTTCTCTGATAAATTTAAGATAAAACATTTTTATACAGTTTAGATAAGAGACTATCTGTGCACCTCACCTTTGGCAACATTCCTGCTAAGTGGAACCATATGCCACCTTGAAATGGCAGTGTTTTGCATTTCTAATGAAATTTTTCCTATGCAATCTTTTCTGTTGAAATGTATTTGACTACATCATATAATCAAAGGAATTTGAAAAACAAAACTACCTCATTTTGACACTTTCTGTTAAAACAAAGTACAAATTACAGTAATCACTTCAATATTATCTCTCCCCTGGGAGCAAAAATATATGTTTATATGTATGTTAATTGAAATATATTTCAAATATAGCTACTAATATCTTTAACTTACATCTCTAAGGCAATATGCCAGATTGCAGAAAGGCTAAAAATGTGCTGACAACTGATTGTGAAGCTCGTAAATGGTGGAACTGATTCTGACTTTTTTTTAGATAGATGATTTTCTCTCTTTGTGACTAATGAACACTACTGAAAAAATAATATACCAGAATGTTACCGTGTACCAGCTCTGATCACACTCATTCAATCAAAAAATCATTATTTTTCCCCCCACAACTTTCTCCATTGTCTGAATGAAATATTTTGTAAATACATGAAAGAGTGAATAATATGTTAATCATGAAGGACGAAGAGGAATAATGTTTAAAGAGTTCTATGTATCACTCCATAGCTGATCATAATCAACTTTTATATTATGCCATTGTCATTATGAAATGGCTGCCTAAGTCCCAACCAATTTAGCCCAATGCTAAATATTCTTTCTATCTTGCACCCATTTCATCATCACAGTCCACATTGTCCTAATATTACTTTTCTCCCTATTAATACCTAAATTATAAAGTATTCTGGCATTACCGATTCAACAATGTCATTAAAAATAGGAAACTGTCTTTCAAAAATAATAGTTATCCTTACACAATGTACAAACACAATCCAACCAACATACATTGATTAAACTGTCCTAACTTCTCCTTCATAAAGTGGTTGGTATGGATTTCAAATTAAGCCACTAGTTATCAAGATTTATCTTCATGTCAAAAGTACCATTTAAAGTAGCGGTCTTAACATTCTTGGCATGCATAAAATACACTCAAATTGAAATAATTGATCTGTCCAAGTGCTCTCAAATTTGAGATTGAACATAAAATAAACTGCAACCCACCTTTCCTTATTATTCACTAATAATTTTAAACAAGAACCTGGAGGACCATGCTGTTGATCACATAGCTTCTGAAGCATTCAGCAAAGAGCAGGAATTCCTTAATTTAAAGCTGCCGCAGTCTTTCCTTATCTGTTACCTGCTGCCATTATGAAGTCCTCCACACCTGACTTTGATTAGACACCACTAAAATCATTTCCTTGCCACTTCAGCCTTTCTTCACCCCTTTAAAGATATCTCCCTTAATTCAATGAGCTCTGGACAAGTTAACAAGAGGTTTTTGAACAGAACAAGTTGCCATTAAGAAGGCTCTGCTTTCAGAAGGTTTCAGTTTACTGGCTTTTTTTTTACCACAGGTACATCTCACAAGTGCTTATGTTTTTTGCTGTCCATGCTCAGATGACCTCCACTCAAATCATCTGATAACCCTGCGACATTACTTGGATCCTTTCTGTGTGAGAGAAAAACGATGATACATTCTTAGAGTACATTTTGATTAATGAGACTTATAATTCTTACTTCTATTTTAATGAAATGATCCTATTCTTCTTCACAAAGAATGAAAACTTATAAAACTAAATAGATATTGGTGAACTGATAATAAAAGATCAACCATATCCATGCTCCAGCCAGTTGCTGAACTCTCACCCTAACATGAATCCTTCGTCTTTTGAATTAGCAGAAGCAAGGATACGTATAGTCAATAAATTTTTTTTTTAATTCCCAGATTTATCTTTTAACCAAGTACATGCATACATAAAGCAAAATAGGAAGACTGACAAGATTCCTTCTGAAAAGTATCTTTTTAGAAAGATTCCTCACAAATTTCTTAATTTAGTCTATAAGAACATTTTGTGCAAATCCTGATAAAATTAATCAAAACCTCCCAACAACACAAATTTGTAAAACCAGTTTTCTATGCAAAATATACTAGATGGGTACTGTTGGATTGTATTGATGAGTCAAAACATGAGAAATGTATAGCTCTTTATGAAGTATATTTGAGTATGCTCAAAGTAAGTGAAATGTTCAGCCTGTCTATAATAGTCATTTTTGTTTCAAAAATGATAAACATACAAATAAGAAGGGATAAATTTTTAGAAACATCCTCTTTGGATCAAATCATTTCCAAAAGCAGAACAGTTTTTCTAAATATGAGTAAAAGTTGCTTGCATACTGCAAGCTATCAGTTGAATGCAGTACCATACCAAGTAATACCTCAAAACAATTTTGAAAACTTCGTGCAAAAGACCGCCTGGCATCGAACTAAGGACCCGATCATGCCACACAATTGCATGTTAATATTAGATAAGTGCCATTCTGATGTGTTCCAAAGTTTCAATTCAATATCTTATCGGGAAGGTCCTAAAATAAGATTACGCTATCCCTCTTTGAAATACATGGTAGAATAGAAATGACACTTGGGCATTGAACCAAGAACCGTCAAAGGAACGGTAAACACCGTATATGAAACCTATGAATAGCCTCTATGTACATATCATTTTATATTATTCCCAGTTATTGGATAAGCATTCAAAATAATTGTCAAAATTGACCGCCATGCATTTTATACCAGAGAATTTTGCACCCACTTGACGTTGAACTCACGGTCGTTTGGTAACATTTCCTCAGTTAGTACAATAGATAACCACGACATCTCCAACCTCCATGATTTTCACTGTTCTATTGCTTCGAGTAAGGACTCAAAACAATTATCCAAAATTCGCGCGAAAGACCGCCTGGCATTGAATACAGGACCCATTCATGAGAGACAATGGCGTACGAATGTTGGATAAGTGCCATTCTGACATGTTTCAAATTTTCAATTCAGTATCTTATCGGAATGGTCCTAAAATAAGATTCCGTTATTCCCGTTTGAAATGCATGGTGGAATCAGAATGACACTCTTGCATCGAACCAAGGACCACTAGAGAAATGGTGAACTTCATGAATGTTTTTAAACACCTCTGTCACCATTTCAGGTTTTATCTTTCCAGCTTATCGGGAAGGCATTTTAAAAAATTGTCAAAGATTTCAGCAATGCATTTCTTATGGAAGAATTTCGCACCCACCTAGCATCAAACTCACGGTCATTTTGTAACATTTCTTCCATTGGTATTGTGGAAGACTACCTTCACTTCAACCTCGGAGGTTTTGGTTCATCTATCTTATGGATAAATCCCTCAGAATAATTTTCAATATCCATGCAATGCATTCTTATGGGAAAATTGCAATTTTTGGGACCTTTTGGTATCGAACCCATGATAGGTAGTGTCAAAGTCTGAATTATTCTGGCATATACAGGGTGGGGCCAGTACGTCGTAACAATTTGACGTTGATGGCGCTAGTGGAACATGGTCAGAGTTTGTATCCCTTATATTTATATATAGGTATATCCAGAGAGTTAGCTATATATAATGGATAATTATAAAGTGAATGTTAGTCAAGATGTACTTTACCTCAATCTACTTAGATCTGTGGAGGCCAAATTGTCTCGAGAGTGCAACCTTGGCTGGACATCCACCGTGGATGATGACAGGTCCTCCTGCCTCTCTCTTTCGGCTGCCAATGCTCGCTCTCTCTGCAATCTGAATGAGTGAAAGGTCCATCAGCAAAGATTGTCATAAACATAGGAGAATCACAATAGATCTTATTAAAGTAATCCTAACTAGTTATCAAAAGTTAAAAAGTTACAAAACAATTTGAGTAAAATAAATATCACATAAACTTAAATTAAAATTTAAGCAGATTATTGAATACTGTTGGTAGTATGAAGGTATCCAATGACCAATTTTTTGAAAATATTTGATGAAGTCAGTATCAGAATTTCCAAAGAAATTGAAAGATCTTATCAAGGTTACCAGATTCTTCTGATAGTTGAATTCTAAGATAGAAACTACAAGTATTCATATTATTACAATACTTACTGGATTTCCTGGACTAACATCCCATAAGCTTTGATAGCATTTAAAGAGGAATTGCAACCAATTAATGTTTGACATTAATGCATATTGTCGGAAATAATAAAAGTTGTTTTATTGCAACTACCTAACAATCAATGAATGTATTCAGAATGTACATGAGATATCATAACTGAATTTGGTTAATTTATTGTGATGAAATTGGAAAATAGTCTCACTCAGATACAAACAAGAGATTAAACATTTGAGAAAAGAATCCTTCAAGGTATGTAATAAACAACTTCTTTGATAATCTTTCTGAATAAGTAATAAAAGAATGGTGTAATGAATGACATAATCACCAAAACTGAAAATGTACCTCTCCCTTTCGTCACAATATTCTTCAATTAAAAAGCTGATTTGGATCCTTGTCTGAGATATTTTAATGATTCTATAATTAACAATTAAAAGTGACTGGAGCAAAAGAAGGCCAAGAGACAATTCACAATCACAATTCACTTTTGCTAAACATGTAACATGGGATAAGTTTAACATACTAATGTAACAATTTTGAGGCATAAAAGGTGTAGATGAATTTAAGAAAAGAAAGTGAGGCTTTCAAAGATAAGAGTAGGGAAATTACATTTCCATTTAGGTATGTTAACCAGTAAATTTAATCAACAATTTAAATCATCATTAAACAAGAATTTAATTTACAAATAAAGCCAAAGTTTAATTCCAGACCATGAGAATTGTTGCTTTAAAAGAGGAGATCAAATTGCTTTGTTTAGAAATGAAAACAAGTTTTTTAACTCACTTGTTTTTGGATTGGCGCATGAACTGCTGGATCTTTCTTGCTGCTTGATGTTGCCTTCGTTGAGAGTAAGTCCTTCTGTCAACGAGAAAAGAAAAAGTATTAATATCAAGGTTATTGCTAATAATTCCTTAGACTTCAAGGAATTTAAATAAATTCAATGCAGAACACAATCAAGAAATATAAGCTCACTGTTTTTAACAAGTGCCACAAGTATAGTATAACTGCTAAGTCATTTTGTATAAAGCAAATTAAAAAAGTTTTACAAAAGGAATGTAATTTAGATGATTGTTGTACACATGTAAATATATGCTGACATTGCAAGAAAACAACTGGCTAGTGGGAAAAGAATATGGTGCCAAACACACTGTGAGGGTTGATGTGGCATGCAGTCACATAAATAATAAAAACATGCAACAAACAAACAAACATAACATTAATCAATCAGGCAACAATCAGTAGGTAAATGACTTACGAGAGATAGAGACCGGCTGACCGGCCAGCAGAGGGGACAAAAAGAGATGGGTAATGGGCAACCATGGCCCAGCCAGCATCAGACACACCGTTGGACATCACTTGATTCTCCGGAGCTGCCCAGCTGGGCCTGCACCCGGATGACATGCCAGGACTACCTACCGATGCAGCCCACATCTCCATCCCTGGCATCCCATCCACTGCAGCCGTACAACTGTCACCCCCACAACCATGCAGCAATTTATTTATACAGGTCACATACAGACAGATGCATGTACAAACACAAATAGCATGTAACTAATAGAAAGAGAAAACAGATACACCAACAGGAAAGATAGAGAGATAGATGTTTAGGGATTACTTGTGCAATTTGTGACACAGGCCAAACCCATTCAGATGAACACTGACCAAACTCTTTGTACCTTTGGCACCTCAGACAAACCAGAGAAAACCACCACAACTACACCAGAGCAGGGAGAGGAGAAATAAGACTAGGTTGTAGGGAAAAAGGCTTGCGGCACACTTATAAAATAACTTAACTTTAAGGGGCTTGCTTAGAGAGGATAGGTTTTGATTTGCTTGCTTGAAGAATGTAAAACACAAACAAACCCAGCCATCATGTGACAACAATTAAAAAAATCAACACATATTACACAGATTCCTTAAATGGCTAGCTACAAAGCAGCATTAAAATAAATCCTACTGAGCATACATATTTTGCTTAGCCACCACAAAATTATTGTGAACCCAGTCATTTATGTTGTGAAAGATATTTGCTTAGTTTTAATAAATAATAAAGAAATCTTTCCTGGTGTGATTATTCTCATTTTAAGTTCTTTTTAGTAGGGAAGAAATGTAATAAAAATGCAAATGATGTATAAATTTTAGAACTGCATCCTTACAGAAGACCTGTTCTTAAGCTATTTTTATTTCAAAATAATCATGATAGTGAATAGTACTTTTTCCCTAACAAAAAGAAATGCTTTGAGGTAATTTAATTCTGTAATATATGTGATGAAAAATTTGGATACGAGATGATATCTGCTTCCTGGATAAAAATTTAAAAAAAAAGTGTTTATGTACATAGGCAAACAATGTTTTTGTCTCTACGAGTAGCTTAGATAATGTAGACAATACTGGGATTACAAAATTTTTAAATACATCAGAAAAATGAAAATATTCAATCTAATTATTATATAATACTAGAAAACATCATAGTCCCCAGTTAATGAATTGGTAAATACATATGCAAATATAATTCTCAAAAACTACATAGAAAAATTTATTGAAAATTAATTTTCAAATTCAAAGTGTACATTATCAACCTTTTAGCCAAAGAACACAAAGAAAATTTAGTTTAGTCTCATTTAGTAGGTTTTAAATGGGATAATACTGTAAAAACATCATCCCCAGTAACAACAAAATAATAATTCTTAGTAATATTTCGATGAACTTCATCAAGAAGTAATCTGAGAAGCCTTGAAATTTAATCATCAGTTACAAAATCTTTTATCTTGAATATTTCCAGATAAATCTTTCATTAGAGTTGATATTAGTTTGATACTTGCTGTCAATGAATATTTTTACATTTAGAAAAACAGCGGAAGATGGAGTAAATTTTTTAAAAAACAAAAATGGCTTTATTAAATGATTCTAATTGGAAAATTTTAAAATAACTAGCTGAGGCTCACACAATTCTCTTAATCTATTTATAGAAAGTGAGAGTTAACCTATATATATGTAAATATTTCTGATATAAAATAAAAATATCTTTCTTCTATTTTCATAGCTCGTTAGAGTTATTTTCAATCACCTAGATATCTTCATATCTTTTCCTATAAAAATTAATAACCTTACTTAAGCTGCTTGAATACAGTAATTTATCCATTATAACATATTTTATATACACAGTACAGTTAAAAAGTTCTAGGATGACCTCAAAAATAAAACTTAATGATGCCAAAATTTTACAAAAATGTTAGTTTTCTTCCTGTTTAGTTCCCTTGCCAAACTCCAATAGAATTGATTGCAAAGGACATGGAATTCCTCAGCAAAATGTTCATAGCAAATGGCATTAAGAGCCTTAAAATTATGAACCTTAATAACATAAGATTGCTCTGAAAATGGGTTCAAAATAAATCATTAGCATTTGATATCTCGAGAACTCTTCATAGATAATAAGTCAATTAAGTGATTGTATAGTCATTTACTTTCTCATTTGCCCCTTGAAGAGATTAACTTTACTTTTGCATTCAATGGTCCCTAGTTGGAAGGTGTTTGTTCATTGTTATAGTAAATAATAATTAAATAATAAATAATAGATATGTAGATTTGAAATCCTTTTAGATAAATATTAATCTATGTATCTACCTTCACTAGAGACCTCACATATCTTCCTACAGAGAGAAAATTGTGATATTAGATGGGTTAGTTTCCCAGGAAACATGATTTACTTCAATCAAAACATTTTTAATCCACTGGAATATTTGTGTTTTGCTACTATGCTTCATATTATCCATTCCCTAAAAAATAAGATTTTTTCAGTTAAACCCATTAAAAGATCCTCACTTTATAATAATAAGAATATAATTTTAAACCATAATAAAAGTGTTTTCTAAAGGTAAAAATATATCAGATCAGAACCTATACATAAATATATTGGTCATCACAAATCCTTTATTGAGGATGAATCATTAATTAGAGATACAGTCCAATCAAATTTTTTTAAATTAAAGAATTTTGATCTAGTACAGCTTTGTAAGTCTAGATAAAGCATGTTCCGTAACAAGAAAGATGGAAATGGGCAAAAAATTAATTAATGAGGCACTAGATGTAATGAATTTTATTGATATAATTTAGCAATACTTCTAACTTATGTTTAGTGAAACAAGCTGCTATTAGAAAATATCCCACACCTGCAAGTAGTCAACTTTAATCATTTTGCTGAAATATTACAGCATTTAACTAGAAAAGTAACTCAAATTTTATTTAAACTTTCAGTCAAGCAATGATTGATTAAAGAGATGAATATTTGTGGATGGTTATAAATTTATTGAGTGAGTTCTGTGTTATTTCAATTCTGAAAATAAGCAAACAAACAAAACTAATTTTAGAGAAAATTTCTGTAAAGAACTTTTATTTGTTATTTACTGTTATGAAGTTTTTCCAGAATAAAAGGTTATCAGTTATAAAGAAGAGAGGTCATATGATTATCTAATGTGATGTATTGGTAAATATGCTCTAATGATGGATAACCTGAGAAGATACCAGTTACTCAAAAGAAATGCTTAATGATGCAGAAATGTTTATATATAGGTGTACTTCTGACTATAGTGTTGGGTGTCATTAAAATGACTACTATTTTGGAAAGTCTGGATACTTTAAATAAGCAAATTTGAATGAAAGAATACAGGACTTTCAGTGGCAATATGTTAAGGATATACTTTTTGGATAGGAGGAATCACAAAATTGAGATATTAAAACAGCATTGTTGGAAATATGGAGAGAAATTGAGAAAATATTAGCAAAATGTTTGAGACAAGTAAAGTGAGGAAGCTTTGAATCATCTGAATTCGATATAGATGAGTCTAAGGTTGAATTTTTAAAGAGGGGAGGTTATCTGGGCCTATTGTAATGGGTAGGCAGTCATAAAACATTTATTATAAGGAAATAATGAGGTGTGTATAATTATGTAATAATTAAGAAACATTCATCATCCAACAAGTTTTTCCTCAAACATAAAGAAACTAATAGTTTTCAGATGTTATTGATTTTATTTTAAAATCTGCCACTGAAATCAGACTATAAACCAAAATAAAAAAGAATCAATAAATTTAATTCATCATTTGCAAAAAATAATTAAATATCTGAGTAATTAGATTCTGAATGTAATGCTTCGATGGATTAGTTATCAATAAAATCTGACCTCTTTCCTAGCCTTCAATTGCCTTTGTAACTGAAATATTTAATTCTACACATGCATTTCCTGCTATTGGACGAAGCCATACACAGATTCAGGCAAATTAGGCACACAGAATCTGTAAAGCACCAATGGCATCTATGCATGTTGATTTGCAACACTGACGCATCAAACACTCCTGCCAACTACCAAATTTACCTCACACATTGCTATGCACATTGTGATTGATCAAGTTTTTGACTGTGGCAAGTCACATCATGTGATAGAAACAGAAAAATCAAAGTACAACAATAAATTCAAAATGGCACACTTATGTTTCAGGCCATTGCAAGCAAAAGCCCCTGTCCGCTACCCAAGAGGGAGAAGAAAGAAGGTATAAGGTTGAGGTAGTTCGTTAAATGGGCAAACCTCCATTGGGTAATGGACTTACTTGAGCCCAGCACCCGTAGGAGTACCCTCTCTGCTCTGCCTGCCTCTCTCCTGCTCCCTGTAGTTGCGATAGTAGTTCTGGATACAAACTGCAGCTTCCTGACTCTTCTTGAAACGCTTATGTTCACAATAGCTGCGGTACTGATTCTGAATTACCATGGCTGCCTTTGTCATCTGCTTGAAGTATGCATACTAAATGAGAAAGAAGATTGGATTAAGTAGAGACATATTTTTATAAGTTAACATAATTATTAACTGTATTAAAAATCAGGTTTACGCCAAAATCCAAATAAAACCAAATTAAAAGAAAAAGTTTGATGTAACAGGTATATGAACTGAGCTCTTCCATTTACCAATTACTTTATAGTAAACATGTTTAGTTTCTTTCACTTTAGTTTTAAAAATTTAACATTACCATTATAATCAAATTGGAATTTCAATTCTGAAAATTAATTAAAAGATATTGTAAGGGAATTTAATCATCTCAATAAATGAATAACTCCAGTGCTACAATATTATTTTTCTTGTTGTAAAAGATAAAGTGATGTAAAAGTTTTTAAAATTTTTTGACTAATTTTATGCCATGTACATGTACTTTGTTGCATCAGAACTAATAAACTTAAAAAGTAAAAATAATTCCAGTGATCCATCAATCTGTTGTTTGGTGGGCTGTAAGTAAAATGAAGAATAATTTCACAAATAACTATAATATCATTAGAAAATATTTCAGATGTATGGAAACTGGCACATCTAAAATAAAGAGCTGATGTTTAGTTATGAAAACGAAATTCCAGCATAATTTACTTATATATGAATTTTTCCCTGAGTCATTCACCAGTAATTATTCTTCTATAAGCATTTTTTCTATGTCAACACCACTGAAATATTCTTTTAAGGCCTAAACCCACCGGTGCGGCGACGCTGCCGCTTGCGTTTTTATGACACTCGGAAAGGTATCCTGAGGTCTGTTATGTGACGTAGAAACTAACCCTGTCCGCGTTGTAGGCCCAACGGCACGGCACCGGCAAAAATGACGCACTGGTTATTTAGGAGCTCGTCTGTTTAGGATTGACATTTCGCACGCGTTAGCAGCAGGTGCCGAAAGACACTGATAGACGTAAGATGACATTTCTTAAAACTTTCTTTCCAACGGCTATGAAATTGACAATTTCAAATACCGATTTCATAGAAATTTAAATAATTACAGAAACGAAAACAAGTACTCAATGAATTTAAATTAACAATTTCATTTACCAATTACGCCGATGAACTGATGAATGGTGACTTTCGTGAAATTTTCTAATTTCCCAGCCTGTGTCGCGCATAGTACATAACATTTAATTTTAAATGTATGTACATACACTGGCTGAAAAGCCCGTTCATTCTCAACGGGGAATTAAAAGTTTCTATGTTCCATATTGTGTCTAGGGTGTAGGATGTCTCTATGACTCACATTTAAATTTTGAAAATTAATATGTACGTATCATTTTTGCTGTACTTTACGGGGACGAGATTCTACAGAGTACTATCGCTTTCATTGTTCTGAAAACTTTGCACGGTGTACAGATATTGTTAAGGTATCGTGTACAAGCATCCTTTTAAGGAAATTTATCAAAATAAGGACAGTATTTGATTCCAAACAGGCTGCGGCCAATAAAAAAATTGTGCATGCAGAGTTCGTGGGCGTGCGGCATATTTGCCTCAAGGAAAACGCTTCACTAATCCATTGAACTGATCTGCCGGACGGCACTTTCTGCGTTGGTTGGGTCGGCCCCATATGAAACCATTGCATTTGAGTACGTGACAAACGCAGCGGAAGGACCAGGTACCATCATAATAACGTATGCGGCTGCGTTGCCGCACCGGTGGGTTTAGGCCTTTATGCCTGGTAAAAATATCGTATCTAGCAAAAGATATCACAATTCAATTTCACAAAGTTGGAAACTGTTTATAATCAAGAAATGTGGGAATATTTTATGAAAATATTCTACTTATGTTGAAATACATCTAAGAAAAGAGTTAGTTATAAGTAAAAGGCCCAAGAAAACACAATTATGGATGACTTAAAAAAGATGCTTTAAAAGAATGATTTGATATTTTTGTTGGTTACCTGTTTATATCGTCTGTAATAATTTTGGATCAAGATAGCAGCAGCTCTTTCTTTGTCTTGCTCTTCAAGCTTCTTGCGACCTTTGTAGGAACGATAAGCCTTTTGGATTATTTTTGCTGCTTCATACAGTTCTCTCTGCTCTCGGTCTAGCATGTTACAAAAGTTTCAATGAATTAATATTCACCTCAACAATAGAAGTAGAAATTTAATGGCATTTTCACATTAAATAGCTTACTGCTAATACATATAGAAATAAATTTGTAAAGACAAAATTTACCTGATAAAGTCAGATTGGAAAAGTCTTTTTCAAACATGGAGCCGGATGCTTGGAAGAATTCACAGAAATCAGCAGTGGTTGGAGGTGGAGAAGGAGAATCAAGAGTGAATGAGCATGGACTTTGCAGACAACTAGAGGATGCTGGAGAAAGACTGGAGCTGGGAGTTCCTACATCATAATATCTGGAGAAATAGAAGAAAATAATGGGGACAAATATATTTCTTTTATTTCTCATTATACTTCTAGAAAAAATTGACTTCAACCAATATCCCAGGGAACTTAGAGAATCAGTAAATTCACAATAAAATCTTTGTTATAGGACTGCAATGTATATATAGAAGGTATATAGGGGAATAGGATAACAGAAATGTGAGGAAATCATTACAAAATAAATTGACATGGAAATAAATAAAAGAATTCCATCTGAAAATCTTCAAAAATAAGGAAGAGGGTACTTGAGATACTTAGTATTTGCAGATTTTAAATCCTGAGAAAGCAGAATCAAACAACAAATATTACTAAGTGAGTCACTAAAGTAAATTAAAACAAAATAAGGTAATATATTTTTATAAAGTTTTATATTTTAATAGCCTCAAGAAAGGATGGCATATGTAGTCTGAAGTAGTCTTTTATCCATTCCCAAAGCTGATAATTTTTAGAAAGATAAAAAAAAATTATTAGCATCAAATGGATTGCAATTTACATAATTTAAAAAATGGTTTTTATAGGTAAAAATTAGATTTAGGCAGCATTATCATTATTTTCTTATATAAATAAATAGTAACTGTAGAAATTGATAACAAGTTGAGTTGAAACTTAAAAATGTAGTTAAATTTCAGTTTAACAAAATTTTCAAGAAAATTGTGACATATAATAACCAATTATATGAATAATTACTATGATAATGATTGAAGAGAATCATAAAAAGGTGGGTATTTAAGTAAATTAATGCATAAGAGTAATAAAACTACAATATATATATATATATATATATATATATATATATATATATATATATATATATATATATATATATATATATATATATATATATATATTGTAGTTAGCAAGATTCAAATAAGAAAACAACATGCTTATCAAATGAGATACTTAATGACTAATTATAAACTGGCTGCGAAATCTCAAGTATTCTCACAGAGCTAGTACAGAGTTGGAAGCCGTGCAATTGTTGACCTCAGAAATGACATACTGTTTAGATATTTGGATAGTAAACTTCAGAAGTATACAATGTATACATAAAGAATACTGTTAAAATATTATTAAGTGTAATCTATGCTGTAGTAGTATTATGTAAATCAGGGTACAATAGAGATAATACATAAAAAATATAATATTTTTATTATAAAATATATCTTGATCCTTATTATATCATGATCTAGAATATAAAGATGGAATGCTGCTTTCATTTAATTATGCAACAAAAATTATACTGAATTCTTTTATTCAGAATTTTCTACTGAAAACTTCAGAGAACCTCAAAGAAGTTATTTCAATTTCTAGTAAATAGCGGAGAAAATCCTAGTACAATCAGAATCTCAATTCAAAAAGGATAGTGAGGAATTCAAAGTTTAGAAGAGAGTAATCTAAGTTATTTCAATACCTATAATTATGGTCGCTGAATTCAAAGTTGAACTCTGCAGGTTCGAAGGAAGAAGACGGAGGCTCATCCATCATAGGTTCTAAGAATGGCTCTGACAATGAAGTATGGTTTGAGTGACTACTGCTAGCACACTCTGGTTGGGGACTTGGCTCATGGCTCATCATCTCTTCGCTTTCATTCTGTGTGAATAGAAAATGGAGTTATATAAAAATTGAAAATTCTTTATTATCAAATTAATACGACTCACTTTTTTAAACTTTTCAGCATTGCAGCAGTGTTATTTTGTTTTCATTACAGAGAATTGAAAATGGCATTTAGTATCATTCTACTACCAAAGTAAGATATAGATTACACCAATTCAAGTCATCAATTAAAAATGTGTTAATTTAAGCAATGCAGTCGTAGGTGTAATCCTGTTAACTCTGCCAAAGTTGGGGATGAAGTACATGGAGAACACAAGTCAATATTTCACTTAAGTTGCGTGATCAGATGAACAATTGAGCATATTTTCCAGAAGTATTTATGAAAATACTTTCTGGAATAAGGAAAGTGATGAAATCTTAAATTTAATCAATCGCTGTTTTCTAGCTCTGGCTGCTCACAGACATAAACACTTCTCATTTACAACTAAATGTCACTATAATTACTAAAGTCTGTTTCATTACTTATTTAGCTTACCTTAATTCTTTCAGGTATAGCAGCAATAATTTGTTCAGCTAGAGCCAGAACTCTAACATCTTGTTCCCCTGCAGACAAATTTAACTGGACATTAGAAAATGAAATGCTGCATTACATTCATATACCTCTGAACAAATGTATGGCCTCTATTCATGTGTTTCTTTTGAGTATATCAGCCAAAAATTTTAATTAACTCAACCATTCATTAATCCATAATTAATCATTTGAGATCTCTAAAGGAAGATGACTATTCTCCTACAACGGTTACAAGACAGAAGTAAAAGAAATACAAATTAAGCTAGTAGATGGTGCATTTAATTAATGGTTTCAACACATATAAATTTAAAGAATTCTGAAAAGAGTAGAAGATATTTTGGAAAACTCACATTCTCAAGAACTCTATTATAGGATATTTTATTCAATAAACTGGTGTTGAGTTTTTAAGAAATGGTCAGACATATAGATAGTAAAATGTTAAACTACCTTCATGCTATCAAATGAAATAAGTTCAACACACCAAGCTTTGAAAAATGTATACAAAAGAAGCTTTTGCTTCATGATATTCAAGTATAATTAATCCATTTCAATGAAAGATGCAGCAAATTAAGAATAATAACAAAGATAACACAAATAAATAATTTTTCTTTTAAATTCAACATATTTTTTCTTTAAATTACTGATTCCTAAAGTGCTTCTAAAACTTTTTCTAATTTCAGTCAAATGAACTTTTCTAAGAAAAAGAGAAATTTAAAACTCCTATTTAATAGCAAAACAAAAGTTTTACTGAAGACCAAGGTGACTTAGAAATTCTCAGCAAATCATGAATACAAGATAGTTGAAAATATCATATCTTAATATCTTTTCTACAAGTTTAAGGATATTAATATTTACAAGAGGAGTCTGTGTAAAATTCACAAATTAATCCAAAATAACTACTTTTTTATTACATATATTTCAATAAACAATTAATAGTTAAGATGAATCAATAAATCTGCAACAAAATATTTTCTCATTATACAAACCTCAATTATGCTGCCCATGCAGATAATGTACCCAAAATTAAACATTAGAACATATGATAAATGCATCAAAATTATTGCAAATTCTAAATACTGTTAATAAATTTACTGCTAATGCAAAGGTACAATAAATATTAATAATGGTGTTCATATATCTACAAAAACATTTGAGGTGACCATTATTGACAAGCATCTAATGTATTTAGATATTTTTATTTAATTTCCTCTTTTATTTCCTATGGTATTTTGAACAGAAGTTGATAAGAAATTATTGAAAATCATGAATATTTGAAATTATGTATCCCAAGTCAAATCAGAATTGTACACCTTTTAATAAGAGCACAGAAATAACCTTAGAGATATCATCTTCAAAATAAACTCTAAGAAACAATATACTATAGACTTCCTAACTTGGTATTCAAGGTTTTCAACGGTAGTAACAATACGTAATTGATATAGAGAACGCAATTTGTTATAGCTGTGATGACATGAAAGCCGACATAGCTGTGATGACATGAAAGTAGACAGTCATTAAATGATGAGCAAAAGACACATTTTGTGGCTGCAAATAATTTTCAATAAATATCTCTTTAATAATACATCCCTGCATATTTGATTCAGTCAGAAAACTAAGAGGTAACAAATCATCTCAGGAAAAGTTAACAATATTATCTAAATGTAACATCAGATTTGTAAAAACACTGTGCTACATTTCTTATCCATCAAATTTAGAATATTTCACAAAATTTGTAATTATTCATACAATAAACTTAAAATGCATGAATTCTAATTTTCAAGTTACTAAGTTTAAATTTGAACAACCTGAAATCTTTGGAATTAGTGAAATCTAAGACTGCAATCTTTGATTTTGTAAAGTTTATAATTTGATGATTAGGTATAAAAATGAATTGAAAATTACATTTTACAAATCAGAGAAAGTATATTTAGAATTAGGTATTAGAATTCTTTGTCAAATAATTTAGGATGATTTTAAGAGTTGGTTCCCTTCCTTGCTACTTTCATAAATAAGTCACCCCTTTTCAGTAATTTTTGAATTTGACTATCCTAGAAGCATGAATGGTTATTTATCAAAAGCTAATCACCATCAGCTAATCAGATCAAATTATTTTTGTTTGATTTCAATCCAAATTGGCATCTGTAAAACATGATCTGAAATAAATTTAATCAAAAATCAAATACAAACTTTCAATGTTATTTTAGTGAATGTTGATAATAAGCAGGAGATCAAGAAAATGTGAACTACAGTTTGGGAATGAGAAAAAAATGGAGAAAAATGTGTATTGAATTGAATGTTTAGTCAATTTGATTTGAAGTGAAAAAGCACAAATTGCATATTTCTACTGATCTCAACATGAATCCCTAATACATAATTCTAACTGGGAATTAAGAATTTAATATTAAGTAAATAGTACTCTAACAAATAGATATCAAGGAATAACATACGTTCAAACATTATTATCTCAACATAGCATTCTCAATCACAAATTTTCAAACCTTTACTAAAAATGGTCACCTAAATGTTATAGTGGTAGCTGAATACCCCTTTCATTAACTACTACTCTTCGAGGAAAAATGTAAGAACAAAGGAAGAAAATATGGAAATGTTAAGAAGAAGAAAATAATCATTATTACCATCATCTGTAAAAGCAAAGAGAGGAAGTGGTTGAGCAATATCCATATAAAAGAAGTGCATACTGACCTACTAAACTCTGCTTAGCTTCCGATGACTCCTCATCGGATACAGCCTCAACATCTATGATTGGACTCTCACTCCTTGGACCAGTCACCACTTCACCTGATCAATGGGTTGGTGGTGGGCATCAGAAGCAGGACAAATGGTATGGTATTTTGGTGATCAAGGTGAACAGGAGCAAGGAAGAAATGGATTCAGGGAATGAAGTAATCTGATGACCACATTACATTATGAAATTCTTACATAATGTTAATTGGGATTAGAATCCTCAGTTGATTTACGCATATAAACCTTGTTGGCTCCGATGTCTCAGGTGACTCTCATATTTGGAAGACCTTAGCAGGTTTGTTTTAATTCAATTCATAACAAAAATATTTACTGCTGTCAAGAAACTGACAAACATGCAAACTAATAATAAAACTCCTTCTTTCTGCAAATATGAAAGTTTGTCCAGTTCTTTAAAACTGCATCTTGCAATGCATGGATGCTAAAAATTAAAAACAAAAATACTAAATCTACATCAAATAATTGATAACTTGATAAAAACTATAATTGCATCATAGTTGTATATCTGCCTCATATGCTATTATAATACAAATTTTTCAAAAAAGGTCAGCCATATCCTTAATGACCAAGTAACTTATTCCAGTCTTAGTAATTTCATTTCTGATAAACATTACAGTTGTCAAAAATGCAGAAAAACCATGACAAATGTTTCAAGTTTAGTGAAAGCAAGGCTTTGTATGTGCAATGGTGAAAGTTGAAAACTACTTATTTTATCATAATGAAATGCAAAATGTAAGCACTGGTCAAATGGACAAATGTTGCTAAAAAAGTAAATTTCCACAAATGAATTCTTTAAAATTCATTTATTTACTCAAAATTCAAAATTTTTATGAAGCATGATGCATCAGTCCTCTATTTCTATGAATCACGTTTCTGTTTTGAATATGCCAAGGTGTAAACACAAGCATAGCAATGCAGAGTAGCAGCCAGCAATAATTTATGGAGCCAAATTATGTACTAACTAATTACCATTTTTGATGAGTTCTTTTACCATTTTGAGGATGCTGTGTTCCAAAGATTTGGACATTTATTTTACAAATATGGGATATTAACCTCAAGTCAATTTTGCATGCTTTTTTGGTCGTCAATGAGAACTGTGATGTAATAGTAACGTTTAGTGAAGGACTTACCTGTTTTCAACTTTCACCACATTCAACATCAACAACTGATTGCTTTCTATTATCATAGTAGTATAGAAAGAATGAATAGATGAAAATAAAATGTGAAGAAGAGCCAGGCAGATGAACATGAATGGCTTGACTTGAACAATTTCTCAGAGTAAAAGCATTTTGGTTCCTGAATGAGAGATTAAAAATAATTTTATTTGTTTGAAACTCACATAGAGCAAAATCCATTCTGCGAACTGGTGACATTCTTGATAGATCATGCCCTTCGGAACTTATGCTATCGTTGGTGCTACTGTCAACAATGTTGACTGGAGAGTTAAGGGGGAGGGACATGCTTCTGTCAAACCTGTATACATCCAAAAAGAATTTTGATGCAATTAATAAACTAAATTAATGGATTTGTCACAATTGAAGAAAGATATTAATATCAAATTAGACTCAAAATATGAATTCTCAAATAAGATGGAATAGACAAAGAAATTCTATATTGAATTAAAGAATGATTGAATGAAAAGCCTATAGATATTGATGACACAAGAGAACCATGAAATCACAGATTATTTAACTTCTTACAGAGTAAATGAGAAAGAAGTTGAGAGATAAATGTTACTATCAACATAAAGTAATATTTGGGCACGTAAAGTAGCTACTAAATTCATCTTTTCAGTTTAGGTTGAAATATCTATGATTGTATGTTGACAACAATTTACATTTCATGGCTCCTTATTACAATGCCATCTCTCGCCAACTAATTCCTCATTTTAGATTCTGTCCTGTCCAGGAAACTTCTCATTAAGCTATTTTTCTTGTCTTTCCCTTTCTTGGGTACTTCAGCTCAGTGAAAATTTAATTTACTTTTCCAAAATTTGTATACCAATTTCAATTACTCTGCAAAACAGTGAGCCTCCACTATCTGGTCTCATTGTTTGACTAGAGATGATGCTGATGATATGCTGAGGAGGTAAGCATAATTAATATCTTAAAATTTCATAAAAATCATTTGTCTGAAAATAATCAGGATTGGCTTTCTGCATCTTCACTGTTCTCATCATCAGGTTCTTCTAAGTCCAGTCTGCTGCCATGATAAATGGCACACCAAGCATTAGATGATTTTTCCTTTTCTTATGTATTCAACATGCTCCCAAAGTTGAAACAATGTGGACCATATTCCAGTATGGAAATATTCACCATAAAATGAGAAAGTTTCACGAAATGTAAAGAAATTATAATATTTAAAATGAGGAAATAAGCAAGAAATAATGAAGAGAAATTATGATTATGTTTTAAAGAGAATAATCTTCTTTGCCTTGTATTTAAGATGACTGATAATGAAAGACTACTACATAAACTAAGGGAAAAATAGACTTTCTTTTTAAGGGTAATATATTTCAAAATAAATTCTGTTTTATAGGTATGAAAAACTGATTTTTCATCCTGTTAAGCAGCTTTCTTCTCCTCACAAGTATTTAGCTAGCTGGGAAATTTGCAAATATATGAAATAGAACAAAGGTTGATAAAATTTAATAAGATGTGTAGATGTAAAAAACTTATGGCACTGAAAGGTAATACAAAATCTGTTACAATTTCCATAGGAAATGAGAAAATTGTGGATCATTTAGAGTAATATACTCTTAGTCTGCTGAGTAACTGGGCCTACTCAAGATGAAAGCACATTAACCTGCCTAAAGGTGAGATCTGCAGTGAAATAGTTAAATATGCAGCATCAATTGATACATACTTTTTCAATGGTAAAATTGTATACTTCGAGAAAACTTTTTAACAAATATATCAGTCAATAGACTCTTGCCTATCATCAAAACATATTAATTGTATAAATATTTATAATCCTATAAATGGATAATGAATAATAATTAACTACAATATAAAATTCTGTAGCCATTATATGTTGTTTATTTGGTTGAATAGTTCAATCAAGTGATTGACATTATCCTTTTATCTCAAAATTCTTGTTTTGGTGGTAGAAGTAGTCCAGTTTAATACTGATAGGAGAGATTGCATAATGT
Organism: Pachydiplax longipennis; assembly: GCA_036926295.1. Taxonomy (NCBI): domain Eukaryota; kingdom Metazoa; phylum Arthropoda; class Insecta; order Odonata; family Libellulidae; genus Pachydiplax; species Pachydiplax longipennis. Next base: position 5,241,553 of record JAVFKF010000044.1, on the reverse strand, counting down.
TATGGTCTATTCTGAGATATTTTCTCAATATAAGATATGCCACCACCTCAGCAACCACAAACTGGGCCTTTACAGATTCAAGTATTTCTAACTTATTTATAAAGGTCAAACATCTCAAAAGCTATTCAACTGAAATATTTGCAATTGAAAATTTCAAATTAAATAGTCAATGAGATATTTCACCCAAAAGATATCTATGCTGTCACATCTCAACATTGCTTTTAATTTGCTACAATCTATACTATGAAGAGTGGAAACTTATGATATCATAAATTCTTACAAAGAAATATACTAAAATAAGTACAGAAAACAATATTTTGACAAAATATGTTAGTAGTACAGCATGAAGCTAGGGAACTATTATCAGCAAATTTTAACTTTTGTGATGTTATTGATAATGTGTTCACCCAGAATGTTGAAATCCTGGCGCATGTTTAAAGATTCTGCAATGATGTCTAAAAAGAGATTTTTAAGGCAGACTTAAGTGCTGAATTATGTACAGCAATTATCAACGGAAAGTTAGAGGAAATTACCTTGATAACTTTGGTGTTTCTCTTCCATTCCGTCCTCTGAACTTGAGTCCTCCATAGGTACTATTATCTCCCATGTTCATTTGGCCAGAGGTTGATGAGGATAATGATGATGTGCCTAGATGGATACCACTATCAACTGATGGTCGCTTTGCAAGTCTATGTGGTCTGGAGCTGCTGATTCCTGTGCCTGCACTTCCTGTACTCCCCTCTCCAGCAGAACTGGTCGATCCAGTAGGACTAGGCAAAGAGCTGCAAGGACCCCCATCAGGTGGAATGTTCACATGGAGCTCCATGCTTAGCATCTTACACTTCTGGGACTCACTCCTGCAGAGAATGAGTCAGTTGAAATGGGATATTCAGGGTTCTAACAGCTAAATCATAATTTGAGCAAATGCCTAAATGCAAGGAAGATGTATTGAGATTGAGATTGGTAACCTTTACAGCAGTGATAGGAATCAGAAATTTTAGGATATGGTTCTTTATCTAAGTACTATTCCCAGTACTGTGGGTAAGTACAGAATGCAGTCAAATGCAAATTACCTAATATTTACAATTTAAAATCTTTTTAATAAACTTCAATATAAAAGAAGAAAGGAATTTTTCATGACAAAACATTTAAATCATTCCTTTATAGTGAAAAGCAAACTGCAGAACCTCCAAGACAAGATTGACTAACCTTTTATGGTTCAGTTTGTTCTTATTCTATGTGAACCAAATATGCCATAATAATGCACCATAAACTATAGTAAATGTGTGCTCTAGACTTTAGTGGTAAGTTATCTTATGTATGGGAGTATATGCTTCTGTGTGTGTACATGTAAATTGTGTATGAAATTTATTTTGAATTTTCTTTGACCTCAATGCACCACTTATAATCATATAATGCACCACTTTTGGCAGATAAGCCATAAGTTGGTCATACCTATACTACAGTATCCCTCTTCCATGTGTGATATCTGATAGACTTAGGTTTGGCAAAATCAGGAAACTCTAGAAACAGATTCATGCTAACTAGTCTGAATCGGCTGAATCCCACCACTGCTTTATAGCCTATCATGAACCAATGAAAATTGTGTTTTCTGCTTGATGTAATGAGATTTATGAAGCAGATTTTTCCTGTTTATGGAACTTTACCATCAGTAGTCATAACCTTACTTTGTTTTTTGTCCCTTAAAATATGGAACTGCACGTTTTTGTCTTAATGGTGAAATATTTTTGTGAATGATATGACATGAAATGCAACCTATGGCTCTTCTATATTAATTGATATGAATGTTTCTTTTTGGTGAAATGTTTCTTCTGCTTATCTTTGCTTCACAAGTTGACATCATCATTTCCTAGGAGCCATAAATTTTCACAGATAGAAGTTCAATTAAAGTCATACACTACTGGTATTACACAACAGGCACTGAGAAGGATATAAGGGATATAGTTCACTATGTGTCACATATTATCAATGAATTTTGAAGATGAGATATGAATATTTTTTATATCCTTTGGGACAGAATATTTATTTTTGTTTAAAGGAATGGCAAACAAGTGTGTTGAATTATGGATTTAAATGTAATTGAAACTTCAATGCACATGATTATAAATGTTTTTTGTGAATGATGTTTTGGATGGATGGGGATGTATATTATTAAGAAAATAGCCAAAGAAGAACAAACTGAAAGAATGTACTTAAAATTAACATCAAAATATACAAAAAAAATTTTAAGGGACAGTCATTGAAAACTAAAGAAACTTATAGCATAAGCAGATATAATAAATTTAAAATATAGCATTAAAGATAAAGAATCTACAGGAAGATATACAGGCATTGTTGGTTCAATCAGGACAGTAGAAAAGCCTCAGATGCAAAAATTCTCATCAACTTAATTTCAATACAAATTTACAGAGCATGGAGATTGAATGTGATTGGAAAAGACAAAAAGAATCATTGATATCAGTAGATTAAAATTGCAACATTCATTTAATCTTGATAACATATTATAAATGAACAGCTAGAAATTTGTTTTCAATATTTTTATGAAACTTCAAAAGTTCAGTATTAGAGGTTCAGTATTAACAAAAATCAAAAATTTAATTATTTACTGTATTTACAAGAAATGATTGATTTGAATTTGATTCTGTAAATCTTTTTTTTGGCTAGATTTCTCATTTATTTTAGAAGAACAAGTAATCTATGATCTCAATTTTCATACTCTTATGTTATGGGACTAGAGAAAGTCAAGATTAGTACGAGGTCTTATAAGAAACTGTAATTATTCCATCTTTTCCTATTTACTGAAGCACTTCCTAAGTCAATTGAGTTCAAGTTAGAAATGCTATAGTTATTTCAGCTTACCTAGTAACTGCACCAGGGCGGAGGAATACTCCATCAGAGGCTGGCTGCTGTGGCTCTTCTGACATGAGAGTTGGTGTATATGATGGACTAGGCAATGGGCTAGGGGTTGGAGTTGGTGTTGGAGGAGGCAGCTGTTGTTGGTGTATCATTTCTAACCTATCCATTTCTTCAGCTAGAATAAAGTGATTGAAAGTGCGTGCACATTCAGCTGCTGTTTGACTTATGTGGTTGCGCACATTAAGTGCAGTATGGTTCCACTGGTAGAGCACTAATGCTGTTTCTCGATGACCTCTGGCACAGGCCCACATCTAAAAAAGGGAAGTGGAAAATTAATTATAAGAATTACATTGTTCTTTCAAATAGAAACCGATTCAAATAGAATTGATAGAAACTGTGACATTTAATCTTTATGTCTGTTATAATGAAAAGGAAGATATTCACCATATCAGATTATAACTATGTGTATAAAAATGAGATTAAGAAAAACATCATTAATAATCCATCTTGAAAAAATTGATAAGGAAAATTAAGAGATAATACAATATGTAAGAGATTGATTGAACTTCATATTTTAAATTCTCCTAGGAAAAGTCTGCAGTCATATTTTCCATAAAAAGGAAGGGAAATGAATAATTAATACTTTTTGTATTTGAGATTGACAGGGTGAAACATTCCATTTGTAAAATTCAAGAACAAAGGAATAATAATTATTGAATATTCTATGTAAATCAATCACTATTATGTAAAATGTTGAATAAGTTTTTTTATCTTTACCAAAGGAGTGTATCCATCATCATCTTGACTCAGAGCATCCACTTCTGTCTCAAGCAGTAAAGATGAATTTTCTGCCCTCCACTGCAGCATTGCACAAACTAACCTAAAATTTATAGTGTATAATAATTGATAGAGTCATATCTAAAAGAGGAGGAATATGTACTTATGTTCATCACTTCTCACATTAAAATATCTTGCCTAATTATTTTACTTTGCAATAATTAAAATATAAAATACTCCATGTATGTAGAAAAATAGTGGGTAATGTTGAGAGAGAAATCTGTATTACTCATTGTTAGAAGGTATAAATATATCTTTTGCATCGGTTTTTCCAGCTAATCACTACATCTAATCCTTCAATTGAAATTAGATTAATCAAAAGTTGCCAAAGTAGAAACCATCTTAAATTAATGATAAAGTAAAAAATATTTTTTTAGGACTTGATAAATTTAGAAAATGTATGCCCCCTTAAGTTTACCCCACCTCATCAGTTCATTTGTATCCTCCCTCATCACTATAAGATACATCAAAACCATTATAACATTTAAATTGATATTAACATTCTCTGACTACAGTGAGCTCTTCTGTTCTGTGGATTATCCATGCATGATTTGTTACACTTAGTTGATATTTTCCTGGGCCTTTTTAAAAAACTTGAAATGCAAAATCATTAGTATTTTGCATTCTATCTCAAGCAGGACTTAAGTAAGACTTTTTCTATGGAGCAGAGGAAATACAACTATCAAGACATCATCAGAAAAGATCTGACCTTCAACTCCAAAATGAGTGCAAGAAACAATCAATAATAATGGACTATGTGCACAAATAATAGTAAATTGTTCATTTATGTAAATTATGAACATTATAAGAAATAAACATGAAATATCGAATTATTCATGAATTCTCATTCTATCATAAGCACAGATAATCTAGAGCTGTACCTTGAGACATAAACAAATTTTAATACACAATTAATAATTTAATGCTTAATCAATATACCTTGAATAGCCTAATGAAGCAGCTAAATGAAGAAGTGTCATTCCTCTGTGACTTTCAAGACATGTTGTATCTATTTCTCCATTGGAGAGCCACACCTTTGTTGTTAGCTCCTGGCAGTATGTCACCAGTCTATCCTCAAAATTACCCTGATTGAACAAGCTGGAGCCTTCCACCTTTATTGAAAAGAAATACAATTAAAGTTAAGTTTTTTAATAATGAATGTGTTAAGAAAGATCAAAATAGTAATGGCCAAAAGAGATATAGAAATTAGAAGAGTAATTATAATAGAATAATGTGGGAAACAAATCCATGCTTTTAGAATTAATTAGCTACAAACAATAGTTTATATAGTTAGAATTCATAAAATAACTATAAGTTTTGATAGAAAGCTAAGCATTTATGGAGCTACAATCTTGGACATCTTGAGTCACCCCTTGTCTTTTTATCCCATGACTTTCTTTCCAAATACATTTTCAAGGAATTCATTATGTCTGAGCATATGAGAGCTGTCCCATGAGTACCCAACCTGATGTGTAAATAGCAGTTGCCTGAAAAATAAATACTGTTCAAAAGTACAAACCTTATCAAGATTAAGTTTGAATCTGCTCTCTTGCTTATAACAGTAAAAAATTGGGTGGCAGAGTTTAAACAAGGCCTTACCAGCTGCCAGCGTGAACATCGGAAGGGTCAATCAAATGAGGTGACCATGCCAGAAATGATAAAGAAAATTCACAAAGTGATATTGGATGACTGTAGGCTGAAAGTGAGTGAGCTAGTAGACATGAAAGGCATCTCAAAAAGTGCTGTGCATTGCATATTGACGAAATATTTGGAAATGAGAAAGCTATATACAACATGGGTGCTGCATTTGCTCACAATGGATCAAAAACAGCGTTTTAGGATGTTTCAGTTGAGAGTTTGTCGATGTTTTGCAGCAATGAAAACGAGTTTCTGTGTCAATTCATTTCCATTGGTGAAACATTGGTCTATAACATCACACCTGAGGCCAAACAACAGTAGAAGCAATGGACCGCAAGGCGAGAATTGGCTCCAAAGAAGGAAATGTCAGTTCCAACTGCTGACAGGGTCATAGCATCAGTTTTTTGGGATGGATGTGGGATAATGCTCAATGATTATCTTCAAAAAGGTAAAATAATCAACGGAGAGTGTTATGCCAACTTGTTGCAGCATCTGAGGGATGAACTCAAGAAAAAATGTCCACATATGGCAAAGAAGAAGTGTTGTTTAATCACTACAATGCACCAGTTAACACATCCGTTATCATGATGGTTAAAATCAATCAATCAATTTACCAACTGCTTCCTCATGCACCCTATTTGCCAGATTTAGCACCCTCATATTTATTTCTAATTCAGAACTTGAAAAAATGGCTTGGTGGTAAAAGATTTGCCAGCAATGAAGAGGTTAAGTCTGCAGTTGATATTAATTTTGAGGAACTAAATGGTTCTCACCATAAACAGAGTGTCAAAACTATTGAACATCGATGGAAAAAGTATATCGAACTAAAAGGAGACTATGTTGAGAAATAAATACGTCTTCCCAAATTTTTTGTTTCTTATTTGTTAGGTTGGGTACTTCTGGGATGACCCTTGTATGCCCAATATATCTTATTTTTATGTTGTGATAAGTTTGAAGAAACATTTTTCTATCCTTAATTTCTACCAAAACTTCTTAATTTGCAAATCTTGTAATCTATATACAAGTTTTGGCTCTTAACCTAAATTTTTTCCAATAGAAAATATCTTTACCTGCAGAAACTAGCATGAGATAAAGCCAAAGGAAAATGAGGGGACTTTGAAAAAATTCAGTAAAAACCTTGAAATGAAGGGTATAATTTGAAGTGCAATGATCAATAATGGTATCGGAGTCTATTTAGATAATGCTAGTAATAATTATTATTATTATAATAATTATATATTCATGAAAAGAGTATGTTAATTTAATCTTCAGAATGGTGAAGTTTAGGACATCATGAAAGTGGTGCAGGCTTTGCAAATACTAAAAAAATTAGTTAAGCTGAAGGCAATGCAAGCCAGGAATACTTGAAGATTGTGTTTTGGAGAGAATTTAAAATCTTAAATAAAAGCTCATTTCTTTGCTATAATTTTGAACATTTTTTGCTTCTATATACTTTTTCTAGTTACATTTCATACTATTTTGGTGGAGAAGAAAAAGAGGGTTAGTCAAATGTTTTGAGGCTATGCATCGCTAAAGATGTTAAAAAGTGATTGAAAGAAAGGGAAAGGGAAAATTTATCAAGTTATATAAAAGGATGAGCACCAATTAAATAGAAATGCTCAAAATGAGAATTTAAGGAAGCACAATACTAATGAGACAAATTAAATTTCAGAATTTGGGATAGCCAAGAGATGCACTTACAATCTCACTGCCATCTGGTTCCTGCTTAATTAGCAGCCTGTTATCCATTGCTTCTAACCTCTGCAGCAAAGTGAATTTTAGGAGGTTATCATTACTGTGCTCTGCTGTTTTTGGCTCTTGCACTCTGCCCTTTTCTTCTTTTGTAGGCTTTTTGTACTCAAATATCACAGAATTGGAGATCACAAACCCTTCACAGGCTACCTGCAATGTTGCCAATCCTACCTCATGGGCTGAAATGAAAGGAGGATCTTTATTTAGAGTAAAATAAAACCTAAAGCAATTATTCAAAGATGAATTTGTGTCTCAAGTCCTAAAAATAGCTACTAAAGCTTAAGGTTCTTTAGGTTAAGGTTATTTAGATTTGGGAGAATCATGATAGCAAATCCAATTGCTACCAAGCAGAAGTTGACTTCTGACAAAAATCAGGGTTAATACAAACCAGGGCAGAAACATCGCAGGACTCCACTTTGTACTAATGTCGTTGGCACAGGAACAGCGTCAAACAGCACGGTGTAAGGGGAGGTGGTGGAATACCAAGGGCCAGTTACCAAAACCTTAACTCCTCCCTATAAAAGATAAGAATCAATTAAGGTGTCACATTTCTCCAATTAAATAAGTGGATTTAAGCTGCATTTTATCTAATCTGTTCAAAGAGTTTTGCTTTGGAAATTATAATTGCACTTATAGGAGTACTTAATTATTTATAATAAGCATATTAGCTAACAAATTCTTTTATTTTCAGGCTGAAACCAGCAAAACTATAGTCTCTTGGGAAACAAAAACATTTAGATATTTACACATCTTATATTTTGAAATACTAAAAAATCTTTGAAAATATTTAGCTTAAGAATATAGCATTTACCATATTCAATATTAAGATATCAAAATTTAAAATAATTAATATTTATCCAATAGAAAGATTACAACATCAATTATATTATAAAAGACTAGTTATATTGACGTACGATAAAATTTAGGAAATAAAATGTAAATTCATACAATAATCTTAAAAAATATAAGCATTTTATATAATTGAATCAAACTGAAAAGCACATTCATTCATATATATTCATACTGCAATAGCAAATTCATCAATCATCTGAGTTTTCATTGAATCCTATTTTGGAAAACAATGCCTGTATTCACCTCAGGGTAAGCCCACTCTGGGGAATAGTCTGTTATGTTGGCAGTTCCTTCTCGGTAATCCATACGTGAGGATGACTGGCTACTAGTTTTATCTGAAGTTGGTGTGACTGGAAGACCAACTCCAAGACCTGGATCCCCTCCACTCACACTCACTACACCTCCAGCCATAGAGCTGGCACTTTGCTCTAAAACCTTAGGCATACACATAATGAATGAGAACATTGGAAATGATACATGTTACATCAAAAGCTTCGATTAAATGTTTTTCTTATAAGTATCATTTAAATTATTCAAAGTAAATCACTATACTTACTACAAAGCTACTTCTTAGATGTAATTCTAAATTTGCAGAAAATAGTACATTACAAAATTTCGCTTAGAATTTCTGTAGTGGAGTACATAATGATATCCCATCAACATGTAATAACATCAACTTTGATGAGAAATTTATTCAACAAATTAATATTCAATGGTTAAGAGACAAAGGTATCCCTAAGTGCCGAAGAGCTCTTTGGTGCTTGGAGATACCCTTATCCTTTAACCATTGAACGCCGAGTTCCTTTCCTTTTTCTTTCAAATTAATATTCAATAAAACTTGCTGGTTAAACATAGTGAACAATAATTTCAAATTATTCTTTAGCATTGTGGATGAAATTTTTGAGAATAAATTAAAAAATATCTTTTTCTTTATCAATATTTTTTATTACAATTTTGAAATGACCTCTTAAGGAAGCTGATATTTTAAATTTCTGAGTTGATGTTTTTGCTAAGCTCCATGTTAGACAATTTAAAGTAATTTTCTAAAAATATACATGGAGTAATTTATTACTTTTAAAAGTAAATCATGAACACCATTTCATCAGAGATAGATAAAAATTACTTTAGGAAATAAACTTTCATGTAGGTAACTGAATCTTAATCTTTTTCAAAAAATTCAAAATTTTTAATGAGTTTTCAAGTCATGAAATCTTGCATCTAAGCTTTTAATTAACTTAAGAATTTAAACACATGTAGGAATTTTATGAAAGGGTATATGAGTGATTAATTTCCTGCATAGAAAAATTTTCTAGGAAGAAATAAATTCATTCAAGAAACAGAAAGATATAACCCCTTATGAAGATTTAATGCCAAAAAGGAAATATAAAATTACAAACGATGGAAATGTAATTTTTACTTTGCACATTAAGTTGTGCGACTAACCCAAGGCTATACAAGAAGTGAGAAATTGTATTTGGAATCTAGCATACTTGCTGTAAAATGATCTCTTTTTTGACACTTTGGGTTGAATTTCTATCCTAAAGGGAAAATACTAATGCTTGCTTCTTTGAAAAGTTAGGTGGCGAAATATTATTTTCCAAGATTTTCATTACCTGTGGCCTGTACATAAATTTCAAATACTGAGGACCATTTTATGATATAAAATAATTTTCCAGCAATATGAGATAACATACTCTAGCAGAAAATGTCCTTAACCTAACCCAACTGCGTTGATGGTGTTTACCTCGAGCTCAGGAAAATCGCCCAGCATATCGAAGGCGTCCAGGTTGACGAACACATCATCATCAGGTGGCGACACATCATTGTCAATGAAATCCATTGGGTTGAGATCAGCAGCATCACTCACCAGATGGTGCTGGTGGGCGTGAAATTGATGGTGGTGGTGAGATGGCGCACTCACATGGCCATGCGACCTCGAACTCCCGTGGCCACCCACCACCGCCACGGGGTCCGGCGACGACATCTGAGCCTGTTGCTGTTCTTGCTGTTGGGTATGCAGTCTCAGGGTCAGAGTGTCCGAAGCAGCGTCCACCTTCCGCACTCCCCCACCACTAGCCCCCAACCTCCTTTCGACCGCGCATGACGATGGCATGTTGGCAGATAAAGTCTTCTGGATATCCTCCTGGGATAGATCCAACGTCTCATTGAAGAACGCTACGTCCCCTCCCCCGGGACCACCTCCGGAGTCACCACTCCCGTCACCACTGCTGGTGTCCATAGCCTTCGGAGTAGGGGGAGGCTTGCTCCCGTCCGAAAAGTCCGCTGAGGCGGAGAAGGGAGAACCGGAATCGAACGAAACGTTACCATTCGTCACGTCCATTTTGATCGTGTCATTCCCTCCTCCATTCTGCAAGCAGCACGTCTCCATCGCCTCCTGCTTCAGAACCACCGATTTCTCCGACTGGACCATAGAGTTGCTCAACCCCTTCTGACCACCGGTGGCATGGTTGGATCGTCCTCTGTTGTTGCCAGTCGACGCAGCCGCGGCGGCGGCGGCAGCGGCTGCCGCGGCCGCTGCCGCTGCAGCTGCAGCTGCAGGAGATCCCTGCTGCACCTGAGGGGCACTGCAAACGAAAGACGTTACGGCAACGGAGCCCGGAGGAGCCCCAGAAGTCACGCTGCCTCCGTTATTCCCGGCGGACCCGCCGCCGTGGCTATTGAGTATTAAGAGTCCGCCACCTCCCTGTATCTGGGAGAGGCTGAGCACCAGAGGGGCGGCAGATGAAGACGGAACGGACGTAGGGGGTGTGGAGGCGGTCCTCTCGCCGCCCTGTTGTTGCGAAAGGGATGACAGGCATTGCGTGGAGGCTGTGAGAATCATGCCGCCTGCTGCGCCGCCCGATCCGGTGGTAGATGACACCTGGATGGAGAGATGGTGATTAATGTTCGGAAGATACTGGATTGGTAGCGTGGGCGTATAATACATCATTGGAGTGCAGACTGTGGATCCTTACAGGATGGAGAGGGAAAGATTTATATGGCTATGGAGAGTCAAAAAATTGATTTAAACGAGGTGTGTATTAATATTTTGGTACGCATAATAGATTTATTGCTCACGCTACTGTCGTATCAAAAATTTGTTGGTGTAAAAATGAACGTTACTACGTATGAACTCTTTCAGTGAAAGAGAAAAAGTATACTTATGCTCATGTTTCACAATAATAAGGATCGATTTGATTTTCGCTTTCAGGTTTCGTAAGTAAGATGAAACACCCTTCAATGGTAAACAATTAAAACAGCTATTCACCTTTATAATGAGTTTTATTTAGGCGAACGCATTTTTCTCTTAAAGCATGAGTTGATATGGTTTGGCTATCATCTGCTATTTAGGATCAAAAATAATTTACAAGGTAATGTGAATCCCCTTATTTAATTATTATACTTAATGTTATAACTAATGATATTATACTTCACGGACGCGATATTAGAAATACTTGGTCTGCTTCATATACCTGTGATATTTGTTCCTGAGCCCACGAAAGATTTTAGATAGCTTTCCCAAGAATGTTTCTGATTCCGAACGTTCTGTGAAGGGCTATATTCCGTACAATGCAATAGGTAAACTACACAACTTTTCTGCATGGTTACTTCTTACGCAAGGGACTGCGTGACCGTGAACTAGTTATGGAACAGCTGCGCTTTCATTTATATGCATTTTCTATGCCGCATGAATTGTTACATTTCTGCGCAATATAACACTGATATTTGGCAAAAACACGTCGTATATGATATATTGATAAATTTTACAATATTTAAATAACTTTAAATTTAAACGACAGAAATAACTTCTTCTTCAAAAGAACAATAGGTCCCCTCCAAAGCTATGGAGTGTCCTTCTTCAAAGGAACACTTCCTTCTAATAATTATATCGGTAATTATGAATATATTTGCCTTTATTTTTCCTCTCTCTCTTTATAACAAGCTTTCAATGATACTGATCTGTGAAGGACAAGATGAAACGCAATGAAGAATATTTCATACTATTTAACGAATGCTTTTGGCTGATATTATGATAACTTTTTATAACATTATATTGAATTTCTATACGTTTACTTATATTAATACTGTTATTCTAGAATTATTAATTTTATTTTGATAGTAGTTAGCCGTAACTTTTAAACTTAAATTTCTTTTTGCTTGATACCTCTGAATTTGAATATCCTTTTTATTTATTTTCCTTCTTTATTGTAATATTATATTTTTATCTTTTCGCGGCTCTTTTCATCCACCTTCTCTCTGGGTTCTTATCCGTAATGTGAGCTTTTTCTTTGTCAAATTTCAGTCGCAAACATTTTTCCCGCCCCGTATAATTCAATCTCACATTTTTCACCTACGATGGATACCTGGTTGTTGTTGTCGTTGAGGGCTGCCATGGTTAGAAGGTGGTGTCTGGACGCAGACTGCGTGTTAGCGACCGTTTGCGGTGTGTTGTTGTTGGCGACGTTGGCTGCGACAGTGGCGGCCACCGAAGAGGTTGTGGAGGTAGCGTCTGGGGCTGCGGAATTAGAGTTAGAGGATGAGGAGGGGAGGGCGGAGGAAGATGATGAGGAGGAGGAGGATGGAGATGCTTTGGCGGCCGATATACGTCTCATGGGATGGGCACATGCTTTCCCGTCAGCACAGGTTGAATCCGGACAGCCGCACTCCAGTTGCTTGCTCATCGCCGCCTGCCGTGCTTGTCTTTGCTTCTCCATCAGTTGGGACACGATCGCCTCTACAGTCTCCGCCGTCTGGCCAACGAAATTAACATAAGAATTCCGGAACTTTCGTAACGAATAAAGTTTTTTGCTCCTGATCAAGAAAAATTTCAAAAATTATTATTAAAACTTATTGCGCATTGAACTTTGCACGCTGAGAAATTCGCGTTGAAACCAAAGGGTAAACAGCGGGGAAAACATCGACTGGGACTCGAACCCAGGTCTTCCACGTTGTAAATAGGAAACCTGGGTTCGAGTTCCATTCATGAAGATATTTTTCAATGCTGTTTATCTTCGAGTGTCACCTTGGTGAGCAATATATTGTCGAAGTCAAATTTTCATCATCGAATAGTATGATATTCACAAATATATCTTTTTATAAAATATCGTCCTCAACTTAATTTTAACTTTCCTTCGCTTATAAAATAAAAGAATGTTTCTATAGGTGTTAAACGTAGTTGGTCGAGAATCTGAAATCCACTGGATGCAAATTTACTCTAAAAATTAATTACCTCCGCGTGTTACATGCACCGATTAATTAAACCAAAAGTTTCATACTTAGAGAATTTTATTTTTCATAATTTAATCGAAGAATTTTAACAAGTATGCCACTCTTATCCTCTATACATGTGAAAGTCGACGTCCTTCCGATTCCAATATATCAGAAACGCATTCTATCGAAGTCGCTTATTAATTCTCACGGTTTTCGATCGATGAGAAACTAGACTTACACGAGAAATATTACATTCTCATCCCTACAAAGAGTAATATCTCTTTTTCTTAACTTTCAAATTCCACGTTGAGTAACGACGAGCACTTCAGCAAGTACCAATGCAAATGAACAACATATACAATACGATATATATTATAATATGTATAGAATTTAAGACAAATGGTTCCTTTAAAGAATTACTGAAACCTAATTTAAAAACATTTCCATCTAGTTTTGAACGCAATCGAAGCCACAGAAAAATTCATTTCATGAATGAAAACACAAAATATTTTTTCCATCAAGAAAACTCCTACGGTATTACAAATATTGGATGCCTGGATATGACCTATGACATCGCGAGAAAGATTCAGATAGCAGTTAGACACGGTGAATCAACACAAGGAATAATAAGGGCCGTAGACAAACGTTGACTAGTCAATGTCGGACACCGAAGAGAATGAGCGGCGAAGCCAATGTTCTTTCGTTTAAAAGATATCTCACTCAAGGGACATCTCACACGAGTTGGTTTTGGCTCTCCGCGTTCTCTTCACCATCTGATATAAATATTAACATAAGAGCGGCAAGTTGCACGAGCAGCAGAAGATTTGGTGTCATACCCCTGTTTTCAATTTCATTTCTTTAACAACTCTCTCGGGGGGGAATAACTCATTTGAACTAGCCACTTAAAATGTTACAGCGTATGTTATTACTCGTTTTGGCTAATTATTCAATATGTCCCATTTCACATGCAAACACATTTCTTAAATCCTAGTCTCTAATTTTTGGAATCAATACCTAATCATATGAAACAATCCTCGTCAATACGTATATTTAAAGTTAAATCATTTATATTTTTCTTCATTAAAAATATATTATATAATTATAATACATATAATACACTCATGAATCTATGAATACAATTATGGAAATATGAATGAAACATGAATATCCTCAATATGACTGTTTTTTCTTTTCATATAGCGTCAATACTATATAGTAGCTTGCTTGATCTTTCTGCATTGTTTCTGTTCTGCATTGTATCCATTTTTGAGAGCTGTAATATTTCTGCTACTTTTTACTCTTATGGGTAAAGTATCCCCAAGAGAATAATAACCAATTTATTTTATTATTTTATTACCTACCATCAGGAAAATAAAAACCCTTTTGAATTGGGGACCGCTAAAAGCTGACGACTCGGATTCTTTCCTTGGATTAGAAACCCGAGGAACACCCTTCTCTTTGGAACAAATTAATACAATGCTAATCAACAGAATTGTTTCAAGCGCATGATCGGTTTCAGCGAAAGATCTTGATGGCAGAGGTCATTCGCTGATCGTGTGTTTGCAATCTGTTGAAGAACATTGTATCCTCATATTCCAAATTACGTATAGCTACATTAGAAAACAATATGTTAATATTATGTAGAGGTAGGAAAACTTGTAAATATTATCAATTGCTTCAGGCTTGACTTCGTGGTAGGTTTCCATCATGACTAGGATAAATAAGAACACTTATACCACTCAAACTTTTAATATGCGACCATGGTTTCGACGCGTCGCGTCATCATCAGCCTGACGACGCGTCGAAATCATGGTCGCATATTAAAAGTTTGAGTGGTATAAGTGTTGTTATTTATCCTAGTCTTGTAAATATTGTCCTCTTTTTGTACTGAGGTAGAGTGCTTTATGTCTAATGCACTGCAATGAGTAATAAAAAATACTCCTGAATGTTTTATCTATGATAATTTATATAAAATAAGCTTAGGTGAGGTCCAAGGCTTAAATACTCAAACTATTAATAAATCAAACTAGCAGAAAAAGTTAGACTAGCTGAGAAAAGTCTTTGCCCAATCCTTTGATTTCTATTTACATAAATTGAAATACGAATAAAATTATGTTTATTACTTACCGATATTTCCAGTTCATTGTTGAGATCCGGCTCGTCCTCACTGAAAACTAAATCCAAAAAGAAAGCACATTTTAGTAGGAGTACATAAACCAGCACATCCAACGACCGAGAGAGAGCCCAAAAAGGAGAGCAACTTCAACTTGCGGAATGCAAAATATTTACGAGCTACATTCATTACTTTAGGTACCATGCTTACCCTAAATTCATCATCCCTCTCATTTAATCACTCGGAAATGAAAGATTCAACGTTTAAAAGGGTAGTACTACGTTAGAATTAACGATGCCAGCGCGAAATTTCTTGGGGTTGAGAGAGAGAAAAAAACCGTAAAATTTTCGAAGGAAAAAAGCCTGATGGCGGCTAATAATTCTGCGCTTGCATGCTCACGCTTCTTTGATCTTTCATGAAGAAGGGTGGGTGAGCTTCGCGGCAAATTTAGTCCGCAAGCTGGTGCAAAGCTGCAGCGAATGCAGCAACTATAGGCCTATTAATCATCTATACAAGCCATAGAGGGCGTAAATAAATCATGCATTTGATGCATCCAAGCTGTGATGCTCGCAGCCAGTTTTTCTCCAAATGCTCTCTTTCATTGTGGCGGATCGAAAAAATGAATCCGCTGGGCCATTAATGAAAGGAAAGTTAACTCCTTTTTCTTCTCTTTTCGCTCTTCATCGAATTACATGAATTGAATTATCGTCCGATCGATCGATGTTTCCTCTTTCGTCCGTTCGCAATGAATATTCATTCCTTCCTGTGTTAGCTTTGGAAATACAAGGATTTCCATCGAAATTTTCCCTCGTCTCGCGGCAGAACAAGAACGCTGGGATTTTGAGTGTTTTACTTTTCATCGGCTCTTACTTTATCTTCGACTTGTAATTTAAATGTTCCGGGTGGAGACATTTGATTACAGAACGCGGTTAAAATAAGGTCAAAAGCACAAAACACAACAATTCCACATATAACACATATCGGCAGCAGATGAAGGAAATGGAATTGGCCACCTACATGAGAAGGCAAAGTTTTGAAAGAGATATTGTTTGTCGTCACAGTTCGCGAGTTAAAAAGTAGGAAACGGACAATTTTGAACTTCAACACATCCGAAAAATAATAAATCCAGTTGACACGGAAATAAAATTAAGTGAAGATAGTAGAAAATATTCACAAACAGACCGAAGAGGACTGTTAGTATGGGGTTGATGACAGAGAAATTCATTGGAGGCTTAAAGATGGAAATAAACATTCATGCGAGACTTTGAATGGATAGATTCCTTATGCATAGAGATTCAGTGCTCGGAACGAAAACTTAGCGATATTTTGGCCAAGTAACAAGAAAATTTTCGCATAGAATTGGCTGTTAGGCTGGGATACATAAGATATATGCAAATGGGAATTCAGCAGCTGTCTACAATGACTCAAAATACCTTCGAGCATTAAAGGAGAGCAAATGAAAAACTATCATTTCTTTGAGCTCAAAATTGTTGCGGAAATTCCATTCTGGAAATTTATCTTGCTTTATTATTCGGTGTTTTACACCCCCTGCCATGCGCTAGTGGCGGTTTGCAGGGTCTAAATGTAAACATAAATTATTTATTACTTTCTTACCGAAGATTTTTACGAAAGAAAAGTATTTAAAGTATACTCAAAGATACGGGCGGCGAGTAAATCCACTTCCTTGCACTCCATTGAGGGCAAGATGCATCAAATGGAAACAAATAAAAAGCATCTCTGAACCCATTAACACTCGAAGGAATTTCGGTAGATAAACTTCCCGCTAGCTAGCTAAGTGATTCCACGCTTGAGTGAGATGAAAGAAAAAAGATTGCCGGGAATTAAGAGATACGGTATAAAATAGAAAGGGAGAAGAAAGTAATGGGAAAGCTGTCTTCCTTAAACATTAGAATAAACGTGAGAAAAGTTACCAAAATGAAATGAAAGAAAGAGTAATAGTAGAGATTTAGATATAGGTGGCCATGCATATTCACTCGATAGGTTTCCTTCACCCTTGACAACGCTGCCGGCCAGACGATAGGGAACATGGCGCGTTGCGCACTCACACATCGGCTTGAGTTGCGAGACAAGTTCCTCCTTGGTCCATTCCTTTTTGTCTCCCCATAGGGCGAGGCTGGGAGTGATGACCAGTTTGTTGTCATCCGGGTAGGGAACATTTAGGTAGTGCACTAGCACAATATCAGGATTCTGCAAAAGAGAAAATTTTATGAATAGTGTTTCTTTTTGCTCAAAATTATTTATCGTTCGAAACAATTATTCTGAATCATTTGTGATCAGAACAAGTCATTAGAAGACAATGTTCGAGAGATTTCGGGATAGAAATCTCGGAAAGATCGGTAAAATCCTTATCTTGGAGTGATTAACTATCATGATACGAAACGCGGACCCTCAGAATGAACTTACAATTCCTTTTAAGCGACTTCACACTAGTCGGCCTGTTTAATAATTACATTTACAACGGCCTTATAAATATGGTTTCGGTTTGCATATTCTATTATCCAAGAATTAAGTAGCATCGTAGATGAGAAAATGGAGATGTTACACATTCTATATCTTATTGAAGGTGGATTATATAAAAAATGACTCCAATCTTGTTTAGAAAAATTTCAGATTTGTACCTGTTATCTATGACTGAATCCATATTATTATCATAAACAATTGTAGAATAAATAAGTTAAAAAGAAAAATTTATCAGCTTTTAAAATTCACAATCCCTTGGATACATCTATTTTCACATTGAAATATATGCGGATTATATTATAGATTACATATATACGGATTAACCGTTAAGAAACAGGCTAGAAGTGCAGATGTTAAGAGGGAGTATTCTTTACTAAAGGATGACGGAAAGGTGTCTACTTGTCCTTCCCGATAGGAATAAGTTTGGCTTAGTAAGTTTTGTGGACAGGAAAATATGAAGAGAAGACTTAAATAAAGCAGAAGTAAGGTTTTTTTTATCATGGAGGCAAAGCGGAAATAGATGAAGCGGATGGGTCTGACAACGAAGGAGGAGGAATAACTGCCCAGAAAAACAAAAGATAGGAAGGCAAAGTCACAAACCAACGAAAGAAATTTAAGAAAACAAGCAATCCATTGTGAAGATATGCATACTTTCTTTTCATTATATTTAACGAGAGATTGAATTAAGATTATGTCAAAAGTTATCATTAATTTTTTATCCATATACAGAGCTATTAAATCTTGAATACAGAAAATTGCAGGTTTACATCGGCATATGAATTCCACCTATATGGGATAATTAAAAGGAAATTTATTCTATCCATAGAACAGTGATTGATTTCAAAAACTCCCTCTAAAATCTTTTGATTAACTAAACGAAGTCAGGCGCAACTAACTGCTGATACATAGCTATAATAAGTATAATTATTTTAAGGACGAATATACAAAATGTCGATTAATTTCCGTCATTCTCATGGTTGTGTCGCAAAATATAATTTTTCCAAAAATTTTGCAGCCTTTTAAAGACATGAAATCAGTTAGTAGACATCACACAATTGACTTCAAAACAATCGAGGAAATAATCGCACAGTTTAAACTCCAGCTGCCCATGAATTCGGAAAAGTATCCGGCACACGCAATCCGGGAAGAAAGCCAAAGGACGTGGACCAAAAAATACTTAATCTTAAGAGAGACCATTCGTGTCTAGATCAGAGCAAAGAACTCCAAATTGTCCTTATCATCCTCACGGATCAAGAAATTCAGAGATTTACGCCTTCTCCCCAAAAGAATATGGACCAGCGAGTGATAACTGATTGAGCAAGCCAAGAAATTAACGGAAATAAAGTGGAGGGTACGAGAAACATTATCCCATAATGGGAGAGGGATTCAAACAAAAGAGGACCGAGGCCAGAAGAGGCTCCCCAAAGTAGTAATAAAACTTGGAAGTTTCCGTTCTTCTCTCCCAGTTAACGCGTCAGATAACCTTGGAGTCTCTAAGGGCAATTTTTCTATGAGATATTCTTGGGATCTTCTAGTCCATCCTTATCTTTTAGCTAAAATCTCTCTGTAGTGTTCTGTCCTGAGAAGTTATTCTGGAGACACGGAAGAAATAACAGTTACGGTGTCTCCGCACTTTTAATGAAACGCTGGAATGAGGGAAGATCTAGAGATATCAAAATCTTCATTTCAATTCAGATAATCGGAGGTTATGTTCTTCATTCCTAAAAAAATAACGTAGAAAGCCGAAAATACTTAAATGATTACGGAAAGATTCTATACTTCGTCCAACGTCGTGAAGAGACCACTTAAATCTCAGGGCACCGTGTATTCCTAACAAGAGAATAGCGCACGCTGTTCGTACTGTTCTATCAGAAAATCAATTTTACTCTATGCTGAACGTCTTCAAAATCATTTATCGCCAACTTCTATTTCAATACAAAATTCGCTACATCTCGCGCCATACCCCCGTTAGTAATACACGGTAATTAACGACCGATTTCGAGGGCGTATTTATTATTTATTCATTGAAAATGTTTTTAGAATAATTCCATCAGCGAATTAACCCTTGTTTTTTTTTCTGACACAGATGTTTCAAATCGAAAACTTATTACTTCAAAATCAAAAATTTATTACGATAAAAAGTCTCCAACTTTCAGGAAACTCAAATTTTGTTAACCTCGATTGTCGAATTGAGTTTAAGGGAGTAAAAATAGCATTTTGAGAATTATTAGCTATGAATTAAAATTAATAATTAAGGATTTTTCTCTCCTTAAACTTCACTTTCGTACGATATTCGTTTGAGATTTTCTTTAATCTTATTCAAAAATCAATATTTCCTATTATACTTAGAGAGCATGGTAGAATAGTTCAGGAAGTGTCCTATTTTCAAAAGCGATTCTTAGGATGATAATATCAACCCTTATTTGGTTAGAGCAAACCTTGTTCTGTCTCCTTAACTTTCATTTTCTCGCAGGGAAAACCTATTCTCTCTCGTATCTTTCTCTCTGGTGTTTGTCTCCTAAAGGTCTCATCAGATTAAGATCTCACACTGTCTCTCCACTCCGCCTTTAAAGCAAAATAAGTAATTTCCACCACAAGAATCGGCGTGATTTCTGTCTCTGAAATAGAATCACCTCATTTTCCTATATTAACCTGAAGCAGTAAGTTACTGGATTTTATTCCTACTTCTTAGGCTTTTACCTAATAAGTGATTGAATTTTTCTCTTCCCTTTTAGTCTACATATCCTACCTTTCAAATCTCAATCTTTTCCATTCCTTTCTTCTAAAGCCCTGGTAATACACCAATTAACCGTATCAATTGCTGACTTCCTATAGCGTCTTCCTTCTGATTGACGCTCTTATCTTCAAAATAAAAGAAATTGTAACTCGGCTATTGATGAATTAGAGGTTGAAAAATAAAACGAATACGTTAGTGAAATGTCGAGATTCTTTCCGTAATGGACAAAAGAAGCAGTAGACAATCTGAGAATAACTCAATTCACTGATACCATCCTCGAGGGGTGTAAATTCAGGGGGAGTAAATTTTAAAAAATATTTTTACATTATCTGTGTTGCCATCCCCTCTCCTCTCCTGCTTCGCCTCTAAAAGGGTTTCTTTCGTGTCTTCTCTTTGAAATGACTAATTCTATGAGAGGAATATTGTGAAGCAGAGCAATTTTCATCCCACAGTCGGATCCGACACGAAATTTGCGATAGAGTGAGATCTTCTCAATCAGATTTGTCTCAGGACAGAGCGTTAGATTAAAAAGTCGCTCGACGGGGTTTCCTTACGTCGCAATCTAAAACATGGAAAATATTAGGAAAGAAGTGTTTATGGTCTGTTGACCGTAGTTTTGTAGAGATGTGATGCCCTCTCAACGCTTCTGTTATCCTTTCTTAATCGTCTAACAGTAAAAAATTGCTCTGTGAAGAGAAAAAAGGATCAAATAAAGTGACAAGGAAGCTTTTTTTCTAGAAAGCAGATTATTTTTTCAAAAATATGACCAGAAAGCAACCAATATAACATAACAATAGTTCGCGATACCTATAGATATGCTGTCTACTGCTGTAGTATGTAAAATAAAGCAAACTATAGGAGATTCATTTCCGTTTTATGGTGTGAATTACTTATTTGAAAATCGAAGAGCCGAAAAATCGTTTTCCAAAGTAAAAGAAATATTAAATTATCACAACTCGGCTATAAAGCTATCCCGCTTACAATGCGGTTTTCACTTTGAAAAGCATCTCAACCGGGTATTACTGTATGTAAAGTTCTTAGTTCGTTTCTATAGCGCCACAGCTATATTTAATCATCTAGATCAAGTTCTTCCTCGATAAAGAATGGCCTCCAAACATTTTTATGGGATGCAACTTTTATGGAGTTCCACTTGATTCTCCCGATTTCTCTCACCTGAGAATCATTACCCGGCAAATAATATCCCCAATAAACCAACTTCCAACGCATTGCGCGCATTTTACTCGATTAATTTAGGCCCTCGCGCACCTAGAGCACGTTTTATGATCTAATGAAAATTTAATTCACTCCGCATTGAATCCATACAATTGATTACATGAAGCAATGAATTTCACTCACGTGTGTGGGAGGAATAGTGTGTACAGTATGAATAGATTCCAATGCAAACGGTATCGGAATATATGGCCAAATATTAAGCTAATTTGATCGGCATTAGTACCGTTAAAAGTGCTTCAACAGCTGAGGTAATTTCGCGCATATGTGGGGGAATCTAATAGAATCGAACCCAGGATCGCATTTGACAAAGGCGAATCCGAGAACCCTAATTTGATAGGAATATATGACAATTCATGGATTGATAAGTTATCTTCATATGTTAAATGAAGTGATTGCAAGATTTAAAATGCTCCGTAGTTTTCAACAATATGTGATGTATACGCCCTTACCTGTTACAGTCGATATATTATTTTCTATTACCATAAATACTATGTAGTTGAGAGAATCGATCCGAAAATATAATCATCATCATCGAAAATAAGCAGTTAAACCAGTCTTATCAGGAAAAATGGTCCTGGAGGGCATTATAGGATTTTAATGTATTTCAATAACGTATTAAACTGTAAAAAGCGGAATAGGAACGGATTTCCCAATGAAACGCGCGAACCTTTGTTTAGCGAAATACAAAAATTTGATTTGATTAAAAACTTACAACCATGTACAAGTGTGTCTTAATCACATACCCATGGACATTTCCACGATCAAGATGGCGATAAAAAAATCAAGATATTTATCAGTGCTAGGAGAGGAGCCAACATTAAGTATAAAAATATTAATTTTACTTCGAGTCTCACGGGAACCATAATATTCAATAAAATATGATTGTTTCAGGCATTCAACTTTGATTTTCAGCTTAAAGTTGTAAAATGATATTTATATCAAATATACAAATACTTTTTAATTGATATTCCTAAAAAGCTAATAGTGCGAATAACCTATGAATTACTTTATTATACACTTCATAATCAATTTAAATTAAGCTCCCTCATTGAGGACGGGGAGTTCATTAGTACATACCCAAATAAAATATTCTGGAGATAATTACTGCTTCGGAATGATGCCTCACCATAGAATTCGGGATTCAAGTTGATTATATGATCACGTCCGTAACGTATCGGCCATTTTTCAATTTCCGGAACAATAGGATATCGGCAACTGTCAAAATATCCCGTTTGGCGTGGGATACGATTTAGCGACAACACGTGCTGCCGGATTTGGACGTGTTACAGCCCCACGGAGAAATATAAATTATAATCGTCTCCCGAAAGATTTATTTAAAATGACGCAGGTTGTTAATGCAACGCACAGCTAGTGACTACTGCTAGCGGTAATCAGATTGTTCATTTTCGGGTTGAGAAGTGCGAACAATGCTCTTTGCGGCACGATTCCGCAGATAATTCATGGTTTCCTAATTTTAGCATAATATCGAAGCAATGGCTTGGCTGAATCCTTGCGGGCCCCTCTGCATATTCCATTTCGGGCCCACTTTGGTCTTCCCCAAAACGGGCCACAGTAAACTTCATTTTGAAACATACTGTATTAAAATGCTTCTAATGAAAAATGAATTTAGATTATATGTCTTGCTTTGGAAATAACATAGACAAACCTTTAAGCCAGCAGTAATAAACACGGAGTTGATATTTTCCAATGATTTTCCTAATTAAGTGGTTCAAATAATAGGTTTGGAAAACTCTTCGATCGCCGAATATGACGGTGAACGTGGAGTCAATTCCTCGAAAGCCGCGGATTACCGACCTCCTAAATCTTCTTCATTCTCATTTTTCATTCCCATCTAATTGATTTGGAACCATTTACTTTCTTAGCTTCTCTTTCAAAGCCTTTAGGTATATTACCGGTATTTTATCGATAGCTTAACTACATGAAGATATGAAGAAATCCTCTTCTGGGATCACCCTATATGCATTTTGCCGATTAAGCCGCAATCCTCAGAGGGTAAAATGCAAAATGAAAAGACTGTAGTGTGTGAGATATTTACCTGTTTTTCTTGGAAAGGGAGTGATGTTCAACTTTTCTGGTAATAAAATATTCAGGGACAATTTTAGGATTTTCGTTCAAGTAAAATCAGCCGTCATTTTTGCAGTGGAGGTTTCTGCGATAAACTCCCTCGCCGAATAACTTTTAATTTGACCTTTGAGACTGATTTGCTCGTTACTTCTATTGAAAGCAAAGCAATGAGTAACGCGTAATGAAGACGGAATAAGAAAACGTATTTCTATTGAAAAGATATGATTTCAGATGTTACTTACTGAACATATCTGAATAACATACAGTAATTCACTCAAGTGAGTCGACATATTTTTTGATTTCGTAAGAGCCTGTTTTCTTATTAATTTTTTAATGCTGATTGTGTACAAATTTTATCACGTACCTGATATTGGCTCTTGCAAATATTAATAAATATATAAAATAATAATCATGTAAAATAACAATAAATATGATAAAAATGTGTGGGTTGAATAAATCCATTTCTGGATTCAGCGAGACTCAAATTAAATTTTTCTCCTTCTTAACGAGAATTTTCTTCTTTCTTAATTGAAAATATCTTAATTAAATATTGAAATGATGACGATACTTATGAAAACTCGTTCATTGTGCATTGAAGTGTTGGAAGTCACTACGAGCAAGATAGCTTTCACCAAAACATAGTTAATGGTCTAGAAAGTTTCATTCATACTAAGTATATTATACGAAAACTCCACATGAAAAACATAACTTTCTAATGAAGCGTACGTCGTTAAGGATTCGCCAAACCTATTCTGTCGAAAGATTCACACGAGTTCTCTTCCTTCTTTTTTCCAGGAACGCACCTCCACACCCTGGAATTAATTAGTCAGGAAGAAGGAAAGTTACAATCAAAGGTAAAAAGAAGGCTCCTTCATTGGAAAAGCTGCTCTTTGCGAACAGCAAAGAAAAGGTACAGAATTATTTATTCGGATTCGCGACCGTCGGACAAAGAAGTTACATGAAGGATCGATAAGGAAGATAGAAGCGAACAAATTTAATCCCGATGAAAATAATGGAATGCCTATGTGAAGGAGGGAAAGGAAAAGCGGTTTAATAAAAGATTATTCGCTGAAAAAGAAAACAATTAAGCTCGTCAAAGGAGGCGAAATGGGGAAAAATGCCACGGCAGGAACATTTCTGAATTTTTACTTTCCTTCGCGCGTCGGCAGAATAAGAATGGAAATGAGCTTTACTTCTTGTGCGCACGTTTACTTCGTTGACGGCAATCAACGCGTTCCTAGAACATTAACTGGAATGAATATGATTTCCAAGTTCAGAACTCTCATCTTTGATGGAAGTTGGCGGAGAATATGGACGCTATTTATCCATCAATGAGCGCTTCAAACTTAAATGAAGGTTATCTGACGCAGAAACGCATCAAACCTCATCTTAGTGAAGTGCTGATACATAACTCGTATTACCAACAGATTCTAGAACAAAGAATTAGCGGGTTTATCAAAGGAAAAACTGTAAAAGTTAGGAACTTGGGGACTCATCGATTCAAGGAGGATATGTGCAAGCTTCAAGATGATTATATCCACAAATTTTCTGCTATTTATTTCGCCGATATTATTCCGTCTAATTATTTCGAGGTGCACATACCGTTCGGCTGGTTGGATTCCTGAACAAACATTTGCAGGTGAACAAGGAAATCAACCAGAAATATTCCATTTAAACATTATTATGATATAGTGAAAATTGGCTATAATATTTTTTCGTACATTTAGCTTTACCTTGGAAATATAAACATAGTTCTTAAAGTAATTTTTGTGGAGAACTCTCAGGATCAAGTTTCGTTCTTACATAAAAGTTTTCACGTCAACGATAAGTATCAAATACTGGATTCCATGCATATAATTTACAGTTCCATTGATGACAACAGAGAAGTAAGATCGGAAGTTTCTGTAGCCGGTGGCGTACGTAGAAAAATATTTACGGGAATATGGTCTTAATTTGTATTGAATGGTAATGATGCAATTAGAAAATGAAGTTATACACTAGAATTGCGGTCACACATTACATACATGTATTCAATACATTTCAGTCACAAATAATCATCCACAAGAAATAAATTAAGTATATTAAATTTAAAAAGTTAGTATTTTATTGATTTTATGAGTATTTTGAGCAGTAATAAGATAAGTTAAAACTTTATCTTATTCATACGTTGAAAAATGTACAAATAACATTTAATGCGTTGATTATAATTCTAGCTTTTTCGAATTCTCTTCGGAAGGAGATCGATTCCCTCCCTTTCCGTCTTTAACCAATACAAAGTGCAGTATGATACATGTTTACAGAAAACAAAATTCGTCTAATCCTCAAGATTCAGCGGATTGGCACAAAGTAAACAGGTAATCCAGGTCATCAGCATGGAAAACAAACAAGCGAGATGGAAAAGTTCGGAGAAAAGAAAGAGCGGATCACCTCGTCCGAGATGTAAGAAGAAGTTATTGCAACATGAGGGCCTGTGACGTATGCCGTTGAATATTCATGGCCTTTCCACGCTCACTTCTGGGAGGAAAGTAAAGGGTGCAGAAAAGATAGAGGACGCCCCCGCTTCACCTCAAATGCACCGCCATTGTATACGTGGCCGGATTGTCGCTTCAACATTTGCCACTCTCATTCAACCTGCCCCATTTTACCTCTTTCGTAGACCCATCCTGCAGAGGGCTCGGAGTCGCACCTTTGCGGAGGCAAGAATATTTTTTTTTTCGCGGGGAAATATTACGTCCGCTCTCCTGATATGAGGTCCTGTCGCATTCATATATCAGCCCACTTGACACCTCTTTTGGTTTGAACCCGAATGCATCAAATATCGCATTCTCCATCGCATAAGGATGTAAGTTGCTCGCATCTCTCAAATCTCCAAGGAATTTACGCATCATGTTTACTCGACCTCTTTAGTGGTATTGGATGACTTGAAAACATCTGACACAGCAAAGTAAAGCAAATAATCTCGGATTAAAAACCTACCTTCACCTTATGTGATGCAATACTCAAAGGTTGCATTTTCGAAAGCAAATATTTGCTGTTAAATAAGAGTGTGGAGAAACATGAGAATGAGTTAAATCAAAGAAGTTATTTATGTTAAAGATTATGAGTATTTCTGAAATGGAAAAATAATTAGAAGTTGTAAATATTGAAATAAAAGTTAAGAACCAGAAATAACGTTAGTATTAACATAATTTAAGATGAATAAAGGGCTATGAAATAATTATTTTCTTATTTGATTATTACTTCTAAAATTACCCAAGTCATTAGATGACAGCGCTGTGAATTATCCAGTTTAAAATTAAGAGTCTTCCGGAAATTCACGTAACTCAAGGAGAATAACTCTGAATTAATTAAAAATATAATTGAATATATGACAAAATGACTCATTCCGTACAAAAGTCTCAACCACCTTGAGTTATCCATTAGGTTCCTCTGCTAGGAAAGTATACTTTGCGAAACGGAGAGGTAAAATGTTATTCATGCTACGAAAAGAAAACTAATTTAATGAAATAATCCTCCAAATTGAGAGTAAAGCTAAGCAACCAAGAATGGCTATCAAGATGTGCTATGCTCGAGATGGAGAGAGAGCAGATTGGAATCAAATTCCTCGGGTTTTGTTTGCATGGAGACCACGCAAAAGGCTTTTCTTCCTAGCTGTGACAAGAGAGGGAAATCCTATCCCTGTCCGCAAAGCCAGCTGACCGTTCAAATTTGGTATACCAGCTGGGTTTTCAGAGATGAAAATGTAGCATGATCTGAATGGAAAACGAGCATCTCGTACATCCAGCGCAAACCGCGGAGGGGCTGAAAACAAAACTATATCCCAAAGTAGGATTATTCTAAAGGGAGTTACGGAAAAATAGAAAATCAATGGGATCTGCAAGTTTTTAAACGGGCGGCTTAGATAATTCCCAAATCCATACCCTAAACAATACAGCCCAAAAGGGATACAAATTACTATTCATTTTAGTATAACGATAAACTACGAGAATTTTGCATAAATTAATCTTTCAATAAAATATCTTCAGTTAATGATACCAAAATACTCAAAATAACGAAACTAAATAATTAATTTCCAAGAGAAATAAGTTGCGTAAATTTAGAAAACTGAAAAACTCCTTTTTGCGTCTACTTCGCCACCATTCGAGCTGCGATACAATTCATACTTTCAACGTTTTCCCATTTTTCCGTAGAAAACCTATTTCAACCAATCCCTATTTTCATTTTGATTAATGGGTTCTACCGCTCTAACACACTCACCAAATTTTTCAAGTCGTACTCCATTTCTCACCACCACTTTTCGAAGTCTCATTAATTTATCACCATTTTGTATTGCTTCTTCTCAAACGTGTTTCTTAATACAGGTTCTGATTTCATCAGATCTTTCCTTTATGACTTCCATTTCTCTGTTATTTTTTCGTTTGATTTCAATTTAAAATGAAGCAGAGGCTCATTAGCGTACAATCCCTAAAAATGTAACATAATCATTTGTGTACTCAAAATCATTAATTTTTATAGTTATAATAAACCTCGTGAAGCCTTGATTAGATATTTGAATCAATGATAAGAAAGATTCATATTCTATTATATATATTTTATAAGAATCGACCCGGAAGTGATTTTCATACGTGACTCACTTAAGGTTTAACAGTTCCCGACTGTATTTTTATAACTGGTGAATACGTTCAAAATATCACGGAAGTGACTTCCAAATTT
The DNA here is from genome assembly GCA_036926295.1 of Pachydiplax longipennis. Classification (NCBI taxonomy): domain Eukaryota; kingdom Metazoa; phylum Arthropoda; class Insecta; order Odonata; family Libellulidae; genus Pachydiplax; species Pachydiplax longipennis. The sequence goes on along the minus strand of JAVFKF010000044.1, from coordinate 5,213,024 downwards.
AGGCCAAGAGCTTATCCTCTTAATTAGAAGTAGAGGAAGAAGTATATTTTGAGACAGTCGTCATGACAGAAGACAAAATGCATAGAATTATGATGAGAGAACAAGTTTTCGAATGAATTATAACACTAAAAGCATAAAAATCTATTCTGAGAGGTATAAAATGACGAATGTATGTATTCGCATGAATAAGGAAGAAGTAATTGAATGTCAAAGGAAAAACTCGTCACTTGATCATTTATGGTATTGATTCATTCATTGATTTCACGCAGGATATGTTATTTAAAAAGTTTAATCCATCGACTGTTTTCTGAAGATGATAACGAGTAGTTTTTCAGTAAAAAGAAAATCGAAGAGATCTGTGAGCCATTTTCACTCAAAATTTCTACAAAATTAAAATCCCAGCAGCGATGGAAGGAATTTACGACGCCCGTCGAAATGATATGCATATATTTGAAATGCAACTCTTCACTAGCCATTTCAATATTAGTGGCGTCATGATGACTATTGAGCAGTAAAACCTCATATTTATACAGATTCAGAGATTTCAGAATAAAGAAATTTTTCTTTTTGAGTATCTGTATAATAACAAATTGAGTGGAGAACTTGGGATGGATTTTCCTGATACTTTATATCTTAAAATGCTGAATCACGAAGGCCTTATAAGATTTTAAGACCAAATTTCAAATTATTTTTCATCTAAGAAGATTATGCGTTTCCTGCTGAGCAATATACAGAATAAATTTCTAAGTGATGTTCAAACTTCGTGATTTGCAGTGCACACGTTATCGGTGAAACTAAGCAGAAATTCCATACGAAGTATAAGTTCATTGAAAGTTGCTTATTCGAATGATTGTGAAGGCTACAATGTATGTTTGAGATGGAAATAAAAGAATTCAATTTGCATACGATATTTTTATTTTTCTACATCAAATTAAATTTTTACGTTACAGTTGGGGTATGTGCTATACTTCCTGATATTCCTTTTTTGGTTACCTATGATTTATTTTTCAACGTCTAGTTTTCTCTGTGGATAATATTTCACCTGTCTTCGATTTAAATAATTGTATTTAATGAATTTTTAAGAAGTAAACGGAAGCGAAAAAGTATTAAACCCTCTCCCGTCAGCATGAAAAGTGTGCTAAATGCAATATTCAAATCCAAAAAGAAGTTTTCGCCTTATTTTTTTCTGAAAGTCGAATACAGACACTGGCAAATCCACCTATTTACTTATCGTCCCAAACGGAGTACATTTTCCTCCTTCGCACATTCCAATCGTACAGCATTTCACGTGCATATTTCACGCAATAGAATCTCCACTGTCCGTCCGGATGACAACAAAGGACATAATTAAGGTGTGCAGCGCACCTGAAAAACCCTCTCTATATTCTCAGTAGTTCCAAAATGTCTCTCTATTTTACCCCCCATCACGTGGAACCAATCCTCAGGGCCCCACGCTCCATAACGCACAGTGATTCTGGATTATAACGCCACGGATGGAGGGAGGCTGCCATGTGGGAACCTTGATATGTTTCACTTAGTGCTTACTTACTAATTTAGTATGCGTGTTTTAATTACGTATTTGAAATGATAGATAGTTATGATAGAATCCCTCGGTTGGAATTCGTTTTAGGTGAGAAGATATGGTCACCGACGGAAGGTTTTAGAAATGATCATAGGTTCAGAACGTTTTGACGAAAAGAGTGAAATTTTATTTCCTTAAATAATCGAACGCGATCTCCGTGAAAAGCATTGGCAAAACGTTACGTTAGGAAGAGAAACAGATTGTTATTTTTGGTGGTTCTTTCCTTAGGTTATTTGAATCTAATAGGGAAGATTAGGCGTTAATGACGGTGTCACGTCCCCGGCCATACAACACTTGCGGCTCGTGAGGTATAAATCTAACTAAGTAAGTCTAAAATATTTGTATGCATGTGTGACCAAAGCTGGAAATATTTTGGTGATAACTATAAATAACTAATCACCGATAGTTGAAGTTTTATACTGCATTCTGTTTCGAGTTTTAAACAATAATTGGCAGTGATATTGCCTCAAATGTGAATGGTTTTCAATGATACTTGAAGTTCCTTTAAAAGAATCCAATTTCACTCAGCGATGACACCTAGGAACGAGCAGATGAATTATTCAAAATTCCACTGAGGATTAAATATTTTTCGAAATAAGTAGTTTTTCCGGTGAAGTAGAAGATTTGGAAAGCAACGAAAAGCATTTCCGGATGTGCGATGGAGTCATATCCAGTATTTAAGACGAAGCGTCTTTTATTGGAATATCCAGGATATCGGAAACGCAATGCAAAAATAACGATGACTGTCGTTAACCTACATTGCAAATATTAGTTTTGCTGGCTTGACTCATTCTTGTAGTTATCTCCCATCTTTCTTTCCTAATGTACTATGATGCTTCTTAGATTAGCATTTAAAGCTGTTATTTCAAATAGTGGTCGTAATTTAAAGAAGAAAACTCTAGAGAGGGAAAAAATTTGACCAAATTTTTGTCTACTCTGTGAATATTGAATTTCCTCATTTTAAAAACCGCTCCTTTTCTTGATAAAGTATTCCAGGTTCTTACTTAATCACTTAATTTATGCATATTTTTGAAGAGAAACAGCGGAGTAATCAAGATGGCCTGACTACGTGGAACGCCCTTTAATTTGTTTTTTCTTCATTTACCCCCAGAATTTATAGTGCTCTGTTGCGCCTACTGAAAGGTCGAAATCTATAGTTTATTAAAAGTGTTGTGCTGTGAGAAAATACGGAGAGCATCTGTAATTTACCGACACAAAAGAGATTCCTATTGATTGGATAGCGGTATACAAGTATTGACGCGCTGGATATTATTAGCTCGAAAATTTTCAAAAGAGATTTTAAGTATTACCAAAGTTTTAACGAACGCTTTTATCATGATCCTTCCTTAAGAACGAATCCAACATAAACTTCACTTAGCAAACACATCACAATAATTTATTCCTTTGAGTTTCAAAAGATGAATTCCCTTTAAAAACTGGAGACCGTATTTTAATTTCATTAGATAAGTTCTAAAGAAATTTCAAAATAGGTACATCCAACAAGAAATAGGAATAAGGAATAAATTTGCCCCCAATTCAGTGTGGCTTAAAACCCCGAGCAGAAACAAATGTGAAAATAACATGCCTGGGACTCGAACCCAGGCCTTCCACAAATTAGTGGAAAAAGTACAAAAGTTTTCTTACTAATTATTTTATATTTTTGACTTGGTAGTTCACAAATAGTTTACGATTGAAAATATTATCGATGGTCATAAACGAGTAATGGAATTTAGAATTTTAGAAGCTTCTCTTTCGTGTTTATTGAGGAACACAGAGCTTGACATCCATGACTCGTGAAAATCCGTGCTTTCTTTAATGATCTTTATTTGAGACTTGTTTTTTCAGAAAGTAATTAATATCAGGATGAACCTTATGAATAAATAAAAAGTATCCGAGAGCGGAACAGCTCGCAAATAGAGAAAATATCGGTTTTCGGTATCACAAACATTCGTCAGCGAGGAAACAAGCGTATTTGGATTACATGCATGAATTTAGAATCGATATGATGTTTTCCTCTCTTAAACTCACTCGAGGAAAACAAGCAGAGGAGAATCAAATCTCTATATAGGATTCCGACTCGTAGTCAAATAACCAGGAGCCACATGCTCTCCACTCCGATCGATGTCGAAACCAAAACAAAACAAAAGACGGAACGTCAAATAAAGAGAAATAGAGGGAGTGATCCCTTTTAGAAGCGAATGCTAAGTGTATCGAGTAGAACATAATGGCGACCGTCAGGGAAGAAAGGATCTCAGCCAGCCAAGTACTGGAATGAGTACATAGGAATTTGGGTTTTGAGGAATATATGAAAGAGATCGAAAAGGGGAGGGAGTACAATGCGTGAGATGTGTAAACCTGAATATGGAGAGAGAGAAAAAAAGAAGGGGGATCTCTCTGTACCACTATAGTCCTGTGCTGCACGACACTGGTCGAATACTACCAGTTGAATGCCAACTTCGCTGGGAGAATAAGCGTGAAATATGCAAGCGACTTCCTCTAAAACCTCCTATTGTTGTGCAAGTCGGTCCCTCCTCTTTCAGACATATGCGTCCAATGTATGGCATATTTGGAACCCTTTGTATCTACATTGAGGGTTCTAGTGACTAATGTGGAGATGAATTGGTTTGCATAACGGTGGAGCCAATATTCTACGAAGGGACTTCATTGAGAGGGCGGTTCAAACGAATGATGATGATTTTTTCTCCTTTAAAATAGAAGAGCTATTAAAACATGGTTATCTGTTCCGGAATTTTATGCAAAAAATCCTTTTTGGCACCGTCGGACATTCTTTCGGAGTTCCACTTTGGATTTACATTGTTTCCTCCAGCTTAAGAATTCTCCCGGACCGACAAGAGGTGACGTTAATGACGCAAGGAGTTTGAAAGGATGAAAGTTTCCCAAGCATTTTGTCGTACTGATATTATATGATCGTTGGCATTTCATAATTAGCTGAAATGTGGACTGCCTTGCGTATGCAACGTTAATCAGCTCAAAACAATTGCATATTGGCGAAGGATTAAATGAAAAAGGCACTTTGGAAACTTTTGATACTCCAATCCATAAAAATATCACTGAGAAACTCTGATTAAAGTCATTATGCGTCTGTTTTAGGATTTAATTGGTAGCATATTATATTTTTTCAAAGGCATAGAAAATTAGTTTTGCTATTAAAAATAAATTATTTATCACTGAGCTGTAACTTAGTGTTAAAAATGTAATATATTTTAAACTTATAAGGATTTAGAGTTCTTATTGTATTCCTTGTGAAATTCTCGAATCATAATTTAATTATAGGAATTGAAAAGGAAGAAAAGGAATGAAATGACTGCAAAATGAAATGGAGAGGAAAACGATGAAAATCTGAAATGAAATGAAAAACCTGTGTGGTTTTCTTTAAAATATCTGAAAGTGAGTGATTTCTAGGAGTACAGGGACGGACTTAGTAATGATCCTAATGTATGCGTAGAAATATAGAAACACACTACATTGTTAACATCCTAAGTCATTCATAAAGGAGATATTTTAATACATTTCTCAAAGCATAATTAATAGAATTATTTTCTTCATTGAATAAGATATTAATAAACTGGAAAATGTCGGAACTACTCAAAGTGTCTCAAGAAATACTGATGAGGAACCCAAGATAACCTTCAAATAAATCATCCGAAATATGAAAATTTTCCCTGTTCATATGTTCAGCTCCTTAATTTGCATTATGAACGACAAAAATAAGAAAAAAATACTATCGAAAAGGAAAAAAATATTTTTGACGATCGTAAAAACGTTTCCGTCCACGATTCTCACAACCGTCTCTATTTGCTTCCAAAATCAGCGATTTTGGGCGATCTGACCTCAGAAACCCTCAAAGGAGAACATTTGAGAACAGACTCCTGTTAAAAAAAACATAAAAGGCATAAAGTGCATTTATCTCCGAAGTAGAGAGTGGCCCTCAGCGGCTTCTTGCCTCTTCGAATGCGTGGGACAACTTGCGTGCATCTGACATAACGATGGGCCTGCAAAAAATGGAATAAGTTCATAATTCCATTCCCACGACATCTAGTCAGATGGTCCCTTACTGGATTTATGTGACTGAGGGAGCTTTCGCAGATATATGAGTTCGGTCAGAAGCAAGGGTAAAAGCAAGAAGGTATTCGAAGGATGACAGGCAGCAGTGAAGAATGGGAGAAGTTTAGGCAGAGAACAGGAATAGGGTCATGGTTTTAGAAGATGGTGACAGCTTGAGATTTTAAAAGGTAAGTTGGCGGAGCAAAAAGTTTCAAAGCAGAGATATATGCAAATTTTACCGGGAAATTCCGAGACGATCGTAGAAACATTATATTTCTTCAATTTCATATTTCGGATGTTTCTTTAAGAACTTTCATTATTTATCCTTTTTAAATAGAGAGCTTAAGATTAAAGGGATCACTGGTTTCCAAACTCAAAAAACTTGTTTCGTACTATTTGAGATGATTTGGTAACGAAAATTAACTTCTAAGCAAACAAGTAAGCTATATTTCATTTCACATTTGAGTCTATCTAATTATTTCCAAATTAAATAGCTGTATTAGAAGGGGCACTGTATAAAAGATCCGTATGGGCACAATCGAAAGCAAATCGTTAAGATTTATACCCGCGGAAAATTTGAAGGACTTGTGATATTATAAAGAGGATTGTTGATGCATGGTTTTTCTTGAAAAATCAATCAATCACAGTAGCACCAAATGCGTTTCCTTATATTATATTTCTTCCTCAAGAAAATAAAGTTTTTCTAAATTGAAATGCATATTTTTCTTTCACATTTTTAATATATACTGAAGGGCATCTTTAAAGAAAATTCTTCATACTATACGAGTACATACTAAATACAAAATTCCAAGGTAATGCGAAAAAAGGATACTAGAGCTTAATGTAAGTAAATGCTCTGTAGTCAGTTTCTTCGAAAGGAAACATTTGCTTCAGAATTACCTGATCAAAATCAATATTAGTATGAATATGATCAATCCGGTTGAATATAATGGGATCACACCAAAAAATAACAAACTGGAGTGCGCATAACAAATCAGCGGCAAATGAATCAAAAAGCTAGGCTTTATAAAGCGTACTGTCGGTGTAAATCGAAATTAATTATTTATAGATATCAAATATGAATAGAATCTTTCTTCGCCTTTAATGTGTACGAATTTTGAGAAAAATAAGAGCATCGAAGGAAAAAGGAGTTTTTCTGATTAAAATGGGAGCCAAAAGTGACGGAGCTAAATCTTAACGAGCGAACACGTCATAAATATTGATTTAATTAATAATTCAAGAGGACAACAGATGGCGCATGCACTAAAATATATTAAAATCTTCACACGAGCTAGATACGTGGCAGCCATAAGAGTCACGCGCAACTTAAAAATATGCACATGGGAAAGCTATTTCGAGGAAACGAATAAAGAGCCCGTATATGGGTCAAGCCACAAATTAAAAAGTTTTGGTTGAGGTGAGGAGACACGGTGACAAAGCATAATGTGAACCTGGCCATTAATGAACTCTTAAGGAATTCATCACGGAACAATAGATTTAAAAGGGAATGTCGAAAGCAAAAAAAAATCGTTGGCTGAATAATTTACACCAGATGTTGAGAGAAGGCCATTTATTTGATGACGAAGATTTACACCAAGTATCGATATCGCAATTCGATGAGATCTTATGTGACCGAATCTGTAGACATCGGTAGATATTGATGTCGAATAATTTTGGTAATTCAACTCGATGCGACTCGGTTTAAAATACCCTTTGGTACGTAATTTACTGTTTCCGATGTATTGAGAATCAGTTAGGCTTATATCGAAATATTCCTCAAAAAAGAAAAATAACGTTTCTATTACAGTGGCGTCCAAAGAGTAAAATATATTCCCCGAGGAAAATTCGTTACGCAAGAACGTTATAAATCCTACAAGTTTATTTCAACTCTCAAAATGTTTTTCCAACATAATCCCTAACTTCCAAACTCGGGAGGGTTTTGCAAACTCTGAAATCCTTAATTGATACATCAGCCAGTATTTGTCACCATACTTTTACCGCGTAAACTTGGTTCCCTCCTCCGTAAATTACGGACTGAACTTTCTCTTCTCTTTTTTTGGACTCCTCTCATCTTTCGTAACTTGTGATTTATGACCCGAGCAACTTCAAAAATGATAAATTTATTCGCAGTCACGAAATCTCAGGAATCCCGAGGAATACCCACTCGCTGCTGTGTTTCCTCAAACGGCGAACAAAAGGGAGCACTCGCGGCATGAACTCGAAAAATCGAGTTAAATCCGGTCACTGGCATTTTCGTGAACCGCCAGACCGTCTCACCCCTTTTTAAAGCGAAATCGCAGCGGTAATATTAATAAAGATAATTTATAACCGAATAATCTCTGATTCATAACTAGAAACGAATACTTAGAATGCATTGGAGTAATGGTTCTGTGATCTCTTATTGTTTTATGTTCGATGAACTTCGTTGTTTTGAAAATCTTTGTCTGAGTAGAATTACATTTAATATCAGCGAATTGGAGGAAAACGGATAAAAATAACCGCAAAGCATAACAAGTACGTGGTTCCATGAAATGCGTGGAATCTATCTATAGGGGGAAAGTAACTTACAAATCCATCATAAAAGGGGAAATTTCTTTTAAAGTGATTTTTTATAGAATCGTCGATTGTGGAATTCGGTATAGAATATAGCAAAATGATAAACAATTGGAAAATAAAGAAAATACATCTAATAACTATTAAAAGGAAGAAAACAGAGAGTGCATAAAGTTTGTTTTCAATAATTGGAGGAAATATACGATAATATGGGTTTAAAGTGTACGCATTTTGGAAACTGGATCACATAAAACAAGAGATATAATCGTGAAATAAGGACAGCGTTGGCCAAAGGAATTTCAACAAAATACGTTACCATGTAAATATTCGGATAAAGAAGAAAGATAAGATATTGTCAAAACCATTGTCTGGAGCACTTTACTGGATGAAAATGAGAGTTGGACTATTGGTAAACTGGAAAGAAAATAACTAGAAAGGGTAGAGATGGAGAAGGACGAGATGAATAGACAGGAAAACTAATGGTGAAGAAGATCGGTGAACGGTGAAGATTATCGGAATGCAAGAAAAGAAGGAAGTTAAATTTTTACATCATGTAATTAGACTCTAAATATTCTTGACTGGAATTTTAGAAGAGGAAGTTTCAGGAAAAAGAAAGATCAAAGAAGAAATGCGTAGAAAAGATTAAGAGCAGAATGGGTTCCCGGAATTATGTAGAATTCAATAGGAGAGCAAAGCACAGAAACATCCGACAGAAGCGACAAAGAATAGGCTTGAGAAATAGATCGATAATGAAAAGTTAAATGATTAGTCCTGCAAGAATACGTAAAGCATTTCCTAGCTTTGGAATCTTAAATCAAATTATTTTCTAAACTGACTGAAAAAAGGTAACTTCCTAACGATTAATATCGTAAAATTGCCATTCTTATATGAGTGTTATCTCGTTCCTTTGTTTCAAAAGATTAATGGGCACGTCAGTATAGATGTAAAATTCAAAAACAACAGAAATATGAAATAGTAAGCATCTTTTGAGCACTTTTTTTTAACTTATGAAGCAAACATAGAAATCAAATAAACGGTGACATTTTTACACTTGGCAGCTTAGAGTCACGATGCTAGTTCACATAACTAATAACTTCAACGCAACAAGTCGGAGAATAAGGAGAATTGTGAGTAAATTTTAGTATTTTTGGAACGGTGAAATTCGGTTGACTGATTTCTCGTGCTGCTGTCCAGCAGCACTGGACCCCCCAGGAAGATGGAAGCATTGTTTCCGAAATGTACATCGGGATTCTGAAGAACTGGGACCTCTAAACGATTATCCGTTTCCCGGGAAATCCCCCTAGACGGTCGCCGCTATTTCGGCGCTTGGAGAACCTTTATCTCTTAGATCAGATCCAGATATTATGAGTTCGTTACAAGGGAATATCAAACAAACAATAATTTACATATAAATTATGTTCCACTGAGGAACTTTAAAGAAACTTCACAGAGAACAAGAAATTGCGTTCAAGCAAGATCTCGAGTGACTACCATCGAAACGCAAGAGACGACTGGGCCTGCAGAGCATTTGTGTATTTTCTGGTTGCATATCCACACGGCGCCGTCAGTATTTGGAGCGATATCGCGTAGTAGCGGAACACAAATTTAAGTTCGTAGTTAGTATTTGAAAGAATAATTTTGATCTGAAGATAAAAGAATTAATAATTTTTGGAGAAATATTTTTTATTCGACCAAATTAGATGATGCAATATTTTATTTCATCAAAAATATTGACCTCACCATTGGAGACTATGTCGGTTAACCTGGCAATATAATAAAAAACAACATTTCCATTATCGAGTAAAATTGGAGCTAGATAGTCAGATTAACCGCACCATTTGAAAGGGTTAAAACGAAGATTAGTATAAAAGCTGATAAAATACGACACCAAAATCATAATACAACAAAACAAAGATATTTCTTTCATTCTTATTTTTAAAATTCGGGGTAGATAAGACAACAAAATGAAGAAGACACGAGAGAACGATTTCAGACATTTACAATATATTGAAAGTAACAAAAATGATTTTTTCATTGCGAAACATTCACTATAAACTAATCGAGGAACAGTCACGTGAATATGAGAACTTTAGAGCACGAATTCGCCGATCCTTAAACCAGTGAAAATGAAACATAACCCCAACATCTGCGCCAAAAATCACAAAATTACCTCACACACTCAGAACACTGTCATCTTAACAAACAGGTTCTCCCACGAGATAAACAAAGAAAGCTTAAAGGCAGATGTCGCCAAGATCATCCAACCGACTAGGGTACTGAGGTGTTTTAGTCCATAGGAGACCGGCGCAGATCAAACTGGCATCTTCTTCACCCCAACACATCTTTTGATTAAGCCTCGATGGAGGGTTCGCACATTGTTTCCTCAACGCGAGTAAGAAGGAAGGTTCGTTCGGAAATAATTGATGCTCTGATCGCCACGAGGGAGGAAGTGTCATTGAGAGACCGTTTTTGTTTTCTTTTCGTTTTATGATAAGTTCCGGTACAGGAAATGAAACATTGCAAAACACTAAAACGTGGTGATTATTAAAACCTCGGTAGAGGTTCTTTTGCATATCGGATGCATATTCTCAGGAAGCGAGAATCACGAGTAAGATGCATGACTTTTTGGCTTTGACTATTCGGATAAATTTTGCCAGAGTTTCAGGAATTTACATATTATTACGCGATGGAGCGAGAAATTAAGGATGTAGCCTCCGTTTCAGATAAAGATGCATTATTTTACCGTTTTCACGGGATTACTGAGAATCCATTATTGTACTTTTTTCTTTTTCCTCGATTCCTATTTGTTTTTAACCGTCCAATTTTGTTTAAGTATACCTTCACAGTTGACATTCCTTTTTACTCGTATGACATTTTTTGTTTTATTAATTTTATTATACTCACTTTTAACTTCACAATGATAAGGACTAAGACCTTTTCAAATATGAATAAATATCTCCGAATCTTTTTGTCAACTCGTATATAAATTCAAAGTAAAAAGTGCTCCAACGAAAAAGTTAAGTATAAAACATACCTAGTTCTCTCCTTTGAGTTTATTTTTAGCAATCCAATATAAACCCACCGTTTTTCTAAATATTACCTTTTGTTTGAGGAGTTAATTTAGAATATTTTTACGCTTAGAAAGGATGAATAAAAAAATCTACACAGATTATCGTTGTCTATAGAAAGCAAATTCTATTGGAAGATTCACAACTAAGTTCAACGAGCAGAACTTACGAAATTCTAATATCCTATTACAGAGGATGAAAAAAATCCCTAATCATAGTGAGTTTCAAGAGAAGAGATATCCAAGTGAAGATGAAGGCCAGCCAAATTAATTCATCTAATGGCAGGTTGGCGATAATTTATCTTTCTCAGTAATTGTTTTATTTCCTCGTATTTTAGACGAGAATATATTACTTCCCATGATGTAGTTAGATTAAAATCACGGCGGACCCGAAATACAAGCTACATAACCGATAGCAATCGAATTCAAACACAAATTTTCTGAGCGCCGATGCTGAGCATAAAATCGTAACGCAATCTTGATGGCAGATCAATCACTCCGGCAGAGTTCCGATACCAAAAAAAGAAAAACATGCCATTTTTTCCTTTCCGGCAATAACATCAAACAAGCCGAAAAAATAACGAAAAAAGACTCGCGAAATTTTTCGGAAAAATGTAAATTTCATGCACCGATGATTTTTTTCGCAAAATCACTGGGACATTTAAAGAGCTAAATGTGGCCCTTTTTTCACGGCGTCCTTAAAAATTTGCGCAAACCGACGAAAAAGCTCCGACGGCGGCCTATGGAGATATTTTTTACGGAAACGGCTTAAAACCGCATCCCGGAGTTAGGAACAACTTCCGCCCGAAAAAAACACGAAATGTGCGACCCAGTAAGAATTAAAGAAAAAAAGGAACGGATAGATTGCGCAAAAAACGATCCATCGATATCCGTTATCGAAATGGCGCCGCTAATGCTTCATCCGGCAATATAACAGCTGGGGAAAGGAAGAGAAAATATAGAATGGTGAACGAAAGGGAGGTAGACACTTTCACCGAGTGTGAGCGACGGGAGAAGAAAATTACGTGGGGAAGCTTTCCGAGTCGAGAGAAATAAATGGAGCAAAACACAACGCATAAACCTTCCTACGGTTCATGGCGATAAATTATATAAGACCGCTTTTATTCGAAAGGTAATGCATAAAATGGAAGAACGAATGGAATACGTGATTCACTGCTCGAGAACCGTCTCTTGCAAATATATCCATAATAATCACTCATTCTAAATATCTTCCAGAATAATTTAAACGAAATAAAACTTGATCAATTCCTTTAATACTAGTGAAATTAGTCACTTTTCTATTTAATTTCAGTTAAACATGGATAAGTTCCACCACATATCGCTGGACGTAGTTAATTACATGTACAATAGCTTAAGGTTTGGAATTTTACAATTTTCAGTGTGGGAAAAACCTGATATTACCACCAAATTAAATGTAGAATTGATTACCGGAGCTTATTTTTTCTCTTATTGTATGCATAGCTTATATTTTAGTTATCTCTTTATTTGACCGATTTCCATTTTATTTTATTTTTTACTTTATTTGTATTTCACTTTTACTTTGTATCTTACCTGTACTTTTATTTGCATTTTTTTATTGTATTTCATTTTATTTTCATTTGTATTTATACATGTATTTTTATTTGCATTATTGGTTAAATGTAAGATGGGACTGTCCAGTCCCAATTTCCCCGATAAAGACGTTTGTATGTATGTATGTAAATATGAAGTATTTTGATATTCTGATGACATATTTTAAGAATGGCAGAAAAGTCTGATAATCAGTATTGTAAACTAAATAAATTTTTGTTATAGCAAGGTTTACAGGGAAAAAATTTCCATACCATCAAACTTTATTTATTAAAAGATTAGAATCGTAAAAAAATATAATTAATAAACCAGGAATGTATCTACTGTAAAGAAACTTGAGAGATATATACATATAATTGATTATCAGGTAAGTTAAGGTACTAAACAAGTATAGCATGAATCTATGGTAATCATAAATTGCTTCTATAGAAAAGTCTGATGAGAAGCGGATTCGCTAATATCTTTATGAGCAGAATTCTACATTTCCTGAGTATGTTTACACTTCAGATGTGAGAAAGACAGTTACAGTGGCTGTTTATTATTCACATACTTCGCTTACTTAAAAAATCCAACTGTGCGTTTTACTATTAATCTTACTATTATAATAAATCTTAACATAAATCACACAGACCATAAAATGGAATAAAAATCAGACATGATGAACGTCTTTACGGAATCGTCCTGACTTAATCCTGGTTTATATTTGTGGAGAATATCAATACATACACACACTGAAATATACAGCTTTAAGAATCAGGTTTTTCGAAGTTAATAAATTTTAACTATATTTATATTTGATTAATCCAATCACAATTAAAATTTCGAGATATCAGATATTGAAATAAATTTCTATATCCTATAATCCACTAGTAAGATTATTTTCACTATCCGAGCTAATTTAAATATTCCAGCTCATACAAAAATTATAAATATTTTCGTTAAACCAATATAAACAGTCATATCCATAGAAACAGAAAAAAATGTGACAGACCAAATTAGGAGGCCAAATTTTTCTGCGAATAAAACACATTCCAGAATGTAGAGAAGGGATGAAAAGCAAAGCGGTTGGGTTTATTATGGAGCAGAGCACGCATTTTCCCACGCAATCCTCCATCTCACGGGCGAAGGCACTTTGATCATCCAGCGGGTGATACAGGATGGAGCCGGAAATAGCCACCGGAACGCACGCTCGGATCGCGGTGAGTTGGGGCAGCTTTGACTTCCGTATCTATCCATGGATTAACCCTCCCGTACGTCACACTGGATTTATTGCTTCATTTTATTCCCAGACGCATTCCCTTTCTTTCCCTATCGAGTATCTGTCTCCCTTCCCAACCATTCTCTCCATCCCTCTCTCTTCACGCACCTTTTATTTCCTTCATTCTTTGTACGTTTTATTCCCGTTACACGGCTTAAAGGTGTTTCTTGTTCATTCATTATTACCATCAACTATACTTTACTCTCATATTACGGAAATGTTAGAGATTCTCGGTTGGGAAATGTTATAAATAAAGCCGAATGGTAAATCGACCTATAGTCATACTTCAGGTAAAAAACGTAGGAGAGGTATGGCTGGAGTTAAAACGTAGAATAGAGAAACCCCACATTATACACCACGAAGGGAATATAAGAAGAAGTCAAAATAAAGGAAAAAAGGACTGATTCCTTATAAAAAGAGGGGTTAAAAATGGAATATGTTGTCTGAAGAAGCAACATACTCCATTTATTCGAAATCTTCAAAACCCTTACCTCACAATAAAAAAAGTTTAGAAGTAGATGTTGGAGCTTTTCATAAAACAGTGGAGTGACCGTGTATTAGGTTTATGTAGGTTTTTAATTATTTGTAGATTTTTAAATGTGATTGTTGTGAAACTGATGAAGTGACATGTGGCGTGGCAAGGATGTGACCGTGTGGTATAGGATTTGTGCGGTGTTCTTATGATGTTTGTGAATAGATTGATGCCCGACGAAAATGATGGAATAAAGGTAAGTCCAAGTCTACACAAAGTGAACTATGTATTGGGAAACATTGATTAAGCAGAGAATAAATGGATAAGTAATACTTCCTGAATGATTGCTTAACTTACTTCCTGAATGATTATTGATTAGAATGCCCAAATTAAGTAACGTGGCGATGTTACCGGATAATAAGCAAGGTGATCGAAATTTTAGTGATTTAAGGTGAACTTAAATGCAGTGAAACTTGGACTTGTAAACGTATCGAGGCCTAAAGTTATTCTTTCGAAACGGGAGAAGTAGGATGTAAATTTCCTCCTTTATTTTCGCATTACCTTAGATTTTTATAGCACTTCTTCCCTTGACATTTATATCTATCAATGCCCCTCCATATCCTCCAACGCGTCAGCCCTTACTTGGTTCCAACATCTTTAAACATTCCTCTGGAGCCTACGTCGTACCCCCGACTGGATCCAAAGGGTGGGCTAACCGATAGACGTCCTGATGACCACTGACAGCCTCTCCTCAATAGGAAATAGAAGAGATCAGACGGAACATAACACACCCCTTTTATCACAGGATCCACTTTCGTTTGGAATTCATAAATTGATTGGTATCTTGACAACGTAGAGAAGACTTTACTTAATGAGGTGAGGAAGAGAGTCTAAGACGTGAGCCTAGTTCAGTCCTATCAATATTGTTTTGTTACGTTTCTTATTAGCTGTGCTAACAAGATTATAAGATCTCTTCATGTCATAGCTAGAATTCCAAGCTAATTTTTTTATTAACTCTCTCCCTGTATTTTAAATCCCATATCTTTTAAATAATTAAACAAACTAAATGATTAAGATAAAGTACTGAGAGAGACGATTGATTAAATCACGGAAAAGGTTGGGATTGGGATTAACTTATGTTTGCTTCTCTTCTTCTTCAAAACTTCCGAGTCAATCAAAAGAGAGGTACTTGGGAATGAGACTAAATAAACTTAAAAATAAAGACTTTACTATTATTAATCCTTGAATTCCTGGATCTGTTCGGTGTGGACGAACTTCTTTATTGCGGGGGAAACCAACTAGACGGGTGGCAACTCTAATTATATCGCGAAGACAGAAAAATTTCAAAGGAACAGAATACCTTTAGAATTTGATAAATAACGCGCCCGCAAAAAGAAATCATTTCTCTTAATAAACTAACCTTATTCTTTTTTATATTTTTTCAGAATTTTAATTCCGATAATTATTAGCTTCAGACGGTTCACATCACAAGGTTTCCAATACTCAATCAGGAAAATATATTATCCTGGCGAAGGATACGATAGCATCACTGTACGAAGTGCAGCACTATAAATTTATTTCGTTGGAAGAAGTCGGTTGTAATTAAAATGCTTTCGCCAAACGCTGCGTGAAATAGCACAGTAAAAGTACCGTAAAAATCAATCGCAAAAATATAACTAAGCCGGAAACAACATCGCAAATGTCCCTCAATGGTAAATTATCCCTAAAAATTAATAGAGGGCGAGGAATATAGATAATGTGTTCTACTGTTTTAAACCCATATTTCAGCGAATTATTCAAGGAGAAGGAAGGGGAAATCCGGCCATTAAAGGGGGAGATCCGATAGAGGGAGAATTAGGGAAATTTTTGAAAGGTCGAGGAAAGAAGGGGAAAATGAGATAAAAAGGGCGGAAGGCGTGCATTGAGACAGGAAGAAGGATAAAAAGAAAAAGGTGTGCGTAGAGAAGCTAGTGGAATCAAAATTGATTCGTGTGACGTCCTTTTTAATTAACAGTGGTTGAGATTACGTGACTTGGGCTTCTATTCTGCCCTCACTCGCCACGTTCGTATGCAACGGACGATTTTAGACACACGTTCTCTTTCCTTATTCTCTAATCCTCCATTTCTTCCTTCTCTACCGTAAAACGATGACCGTTTCCTTCCTTTTGCGGATTATCTCTACACGTCCCGGAAAAACCTCTCTCCGGAACGAATTGAATTTTATAGATACTTCGCTGACGTCTCGTCAATTGAGGGGGATGTATTCAACTCCAAAGGGTGAGCTCATTTAATTAAGGAACACATTAATGCAAATATCTCTACATAAAAATAAAGAATATATATCCACTGATCGAACTAGTAAAGGTATATTATCTGCTTATTAAGGCCTCCGGAGAATCAAGGCCACGCCACGCGTTCGACTTCGGCGAAAGCGGTCTTGGGTTCGATTCCTGATGGGGGCTAAATGACCTCAGCAATCGAGGGACTTTTAAAATTACTACTACTACGAACTGCTTAGTCATCCATTCTCATAAGATTGGAAAAAGTGTAACTTCTTCTCTTAATTCCACGCGATGGAATTGCCCATCCATCTTACAAACAATCTGAGGAGAGGTGAAAGAAAAGGTGTGATTACCTCAAATAGAAAAGTTTTTTTTGGGCGACTAAAATTTCCGATCTTCCATTTAACCCTTGGTCAGAATGCAATAACATAAACAAAATTAATTCTGGTAATTTTAAAGTAAATATATATACAGATATGTTAACATTAAAGTAGCAATGGAAGGAAATAAAGAAAGAAAGAAAGAATAGTTTTGTGGAATTAGAAAAAACTGAAATTTTTATGACAGAAAATATATATTCACTGCAGAAAAACACCCACAAAGAGAGGGGGTAAAAAAGCCCTGCGAAAGCAAAGACAGATAGATTATCACATAATGGACAGTAAAAGTTACAAAGTAAGATAGATTGCTACGGTATATATTGGAATGTTATTAACAAACAGATTCATATTAACATTCTTTGTCATTAAAAGTTGAACATAAAAGAAAGTTTACAGTATCAGGCGAGATATTGTAGAAATCCATCTTACAACAAAGAAAAAGTATTTATTGCGTAGTATAAATATTAGATTCACGGTCAGACGGTCTTAGTTTAATAAATAAATAAACCATAAAATTATAAAGAAGGGAATTAAAATTCGTCATTTAGTTCGAACAAAATTATTACAAGATATTATATACAGAAAATCACAAAGAGAGAAAATGATTACAATTTATACCTAAGCAAATAAAGTACGAGTAGAGGCTAACTTTTGAGGCTCCTTTCTTTCTAACGGAAGTCAGTGACGTTGGAACTATTTTCTGAGAGTTTATCGATAGCTAATTCACTACCGCATCCAACCTTACATTTAAAGTATAGACAGAAGTTCCAGTGCTATCTGCAAGCGTTATGCTGTAATTTTACTCTCCAGCCCGTTTCTTTCTCAACCCAATCTGCCAAGATACTGCCACAAAATCTTTCATTCCCCCTCGCGTGTATAATTTTTTCTCGAGCAAACCTTTTAATCTAACGTCTTTTTTCCCTTGAAACTTCCAACGCCATCCGGCACCAGGCGAAAACTTTTCAAATTAAGGGAAATTTCTTGACGAGCCTCTGTATTAAATCATTCTTTATTCTTTGGCTGATTTATATCATTAGTGCTTCGTGCATCTGATGGTGGAGCATGTCAGGCGGGAACATCGCCACGGTGTGCTTCGCCCGGAAATGAAAATTATCTGTTCGAAACGTTGGCCACTTTTGGAAACGCGGATAAATAAAGCGGAGAGAGGCGTTCGTGAAGTAGACGATTCGCTCGCGAAATATTTGAAGTGACCATTTTTCGTGATCTTCGCTTAATTAGAATCGGAGAAAGCCTTGATGAGTGACGTCTGTGATGTCAGCACAATCACAAGAGCGCGATCTCAGAGGAAATGAAAAGTCAAATCATTTGAAATAGAAAGATTCTAGAGTACTCAAACGTTAAAATGCTCTGCTAATAACTTTAAGACTAAATAAAACGAAGCTGGGATAGCTTCGTTTAATTAATTATTAAAATTAAAATTAAATTTGACAAAATCTTACAATTTGAAAAATATATCTTCCTAATTAACTTAGGCATATGTCGTTGAACAGAGGTGATCTATATAAACAGAGAAACTATAAATAGAGTATCCGGAAAATCGGAAGTCACAAATTTGGATACGCCGGTAGATTTTGACATTTAAAGTAAACATTCTTATACATAGCTGCTAGTGGTATGATATTTCCTTCTAAATAAAAATCACACCATAGTTCATAGATTCATAGCTAGTTATATTGTCAAAAAAATTTTATAAAAGAGTAAGTGAGGAACATTTACTAGCAATTACGTAGCCGTAATGGTTGGATGCAAATTTCCCTGAAAATTCCCTTAGCTCCGAGTATCACCCCTGAAGTTTTTCATAAATATAAGTCATTTTATCGAACGACTATTTCGGGTAAAATCAACAAACCTTATATTAAAATATAATGTCATTTACAAAAAAGGCAGTCAGATAACTCCAAGAAGCACACACAAAATATTTTTAGCTACGTCTTCCGCCTTCCAAAATATCTCAACACAGCTTTTAATACAACCTCATCCTCCGAAAGAACCTTAATCCTTCAATTAATCAATCAATCCCACACGGGCTATCACTTAAGCCCCGTATAATCCATCATTAACGCCTTTTTTTCAGAAAAGGCCACGTTATTGGTACTCCCAATATGCCAACGGCACAAATGGGAAAAATCGATGGAATAACACGAGAAGGAGTGAATCACGCAACTCCCAACCCTTTATTTCGCTCTCTCCTCCACTTATCTCTCCCTCCAGCAGGACGGTGGGTAGACATGCACCCTGATGACCGCCTCACGCAACATTCAAAGCAGTTTAAGCCCAAATCCAAGGATATCACGCAGTATTCGCCCAGCAGCCATTAAACGGGGTAGTCAGGAACTCTTTGGGAATTGCAGCATGGATGGTTAGACCACCGATTACTCATTGGACAGAATAACAAAATATTTTTCTCTATTATACATCTATAAATGTACCCTGCAAGCTATTTTTAGGTGTGGCAGCGGATGTAAGCACCGTGATTCTACTTTCTTAGTCAATTACTTTCGCGTATCGTCTCTGAAAAGAAATAATTCCTGAATTGACTAGCATCTATTTCTCTGATCTTTGTCGCTGATCAGCCCTTGAGATTACGAATAAGATTTTTCTAAAAGCAAATGAAATATATTCCCATGATATTTTTTATAGTTTACTGTCAGGTAATTTGATATCTGATGGAGTCGGGTTGTACTTAGGAGATTGAGGTATAAAAGATATTTCTTCTATTCCTTACGGTGCAAATAAAAGTATAATTCAAGAGAATTTATAATGATCCAATATATCAGATCACTTTCTCGTCTAAATGAGAGAGAAATTATAAATTTGGAGACCAATATGTAAGTCATGACATAAATGGAAAACACATATCAATTCTGTGATTCCTGAGAAACAAAAAATATAATCGTACCAGATTTTCTACAATTAATTCACTTTGAACTCATTAAGCCAATAACTCGGCGCGATTCAAGGCTTACTTTACCAAGAAAAGTATTATTATTAATGATAGAATTTCGTAAACTTACCTGTAATAACCAGTAGCACCTGCGATGAAAAGTCGGCAGTATAGCAGAATGCACGTAGCACCCATATATACACTGGAAGAAGAGAAAATTATATTACTAATGTATTACAGAATAATAGACTGGTAGAGGTTTTGAGCTTAAGTTGCTAATTTTAAATCCAAGCTTGAGACAGCTATTTACATTATAAAGAATGAATTAAGTATCAATTTAACTAAAGAGCTCAGCTACCCTTCAACCTTTATGGAGATATTACCCAGCAATAACCGACGATTGACTTTATAATTATATGTATGATTATTTATTTTACGTTCTTTGGAAAAATGTTTCCAAAGTAATTTTTATGATTAATAATATTTGATATGAAATTTCTAAAAGTAGGCATAACTTAAGTTCTAAAAAAATTAACTTTTTATCAAATTCATAGAATTTGATAAGAAGTTAAGACTTTTCACGACTCGAAAATTTAGAATAAGACCTCTGTATACCTAAATATAGGACGAAAAAATACAATGAATAGATGCTCAAAAATGTTGAAATTTCATCGATTTATTTATATGATTGTGAAGAAAAGAAGCAGTTATGTCAAACTGAAATGGAAAATGGACTCCATTAAATATAACCTTAGCGCATATAGTTCGCTACCACTGGGAGAAAAACTTCGCAGAGTAACATCAGAGCTATTTTAGCGTATTTATATTAATTATTTAGAACTATTTTAGTGCATACTGAAGTATTCACACGAAGAATTGTTTACTGCTGATAAAAGGTCGTGCGTTTAACGAGGCCGAATTCGGAATCCGCTAGAAAGGATTGAAACGGAAGCAATCATGAGGGAAAAGAAGGCACACACGCTGCCTGAGAAAGTGTGATCCATTTACGTCCTTTATTGCCCGTTAAATAGCTAATGACTCCACTCCCAAGTACTTCACTTGTTCAATTCCCTTATGGCGCATTCCCAAGTTGAAGGAGAGCAACCATGATCATCTAGAACACAATGAGAGCATTTTATCTGTATATGAATGACATTTTCTAGAATCGATTCCGTCCAAATCATCTTAATGAATTGATAAAAGGTATGCAGTCTAAGGGGACGGAGTTTATTTTGGGAGATATCACATGGCAGCATATCCGAAGCCGCAAAAAATGATGAGCGTAATTGAAGGATTTTACTGTATTTAAAATGATATATTAAGTTCTCTTTCTCATGAAAATGTAAAAGATTTACGAGTAATGAAAATCCCCAATTATAATTTTGTTTCATTATACTTGATTCAGCAGTACATTATCATACATAACGGAATACTTTCAAAGCAATCGCTTAGGATTTATGACGATTGGTGGAAAAAGTTTCTACGAATTTCTGAATGTAACGGTGGAAAATGAGGATCAAAAGTTTTAGAACATGAATTTTAATTTTTTCTCTTCGTTTCGACACCGTTTGTGAAAAAATTATAAAAATTAAGATAAAATACATAACCAAGAATAGTTTGGGTACCGCATATAGGAAGGATATATTTATATATTTCATACATTCAATAATAAACATTTAAGTTTTATAAAAAAAGGAAAATATTGTTAAAGTCTCTATAGCATAACAGTATCGCGAGAAGATAAGAACCTTTCTCCTCGAAAAATTATCGAAATTCATCGTAAAAGGTTATTTATGTATCCCGAGCTGTATTCAATTTAAGAATATGCATATGAATCTCTGAAAAGGATCGAAAAAAGTAACTTTTATCCGCGCATAGTATTATTTCAACGACAAAGCTCTACAGGGAAAATAGCCGAGCTCATGGGGATGACTTGCGGAATATTTTTTTAAAAAGCGTCGGGTTCTGATAAAGTCGAATGCAAATTCGAAATCCGGCACGAAACGAGAAGTACGCAGCGGCGGAAGATAATACG
Organism: Pachydiplax longipennis; assembly: GCA_036926295.1. Lineage (NCBI taxonomy): Eukaryota > Metazoa > Arthropoda > Insecta > Odonata > Libellulidae > Pachydiplax > Pachydiplax longipennis. The sequence continues at coordinate 5,190,835 of JAVFKF010000044.1, read as the reverse complement.
TAATATGAAGAAGATTACTGAAGATCGATACGCCATAAAGTACGACCTTTTGAATCCAAAACGGTCCGGAACAACCAGCGCATGTACACAAGCTCCAAATTCTACTAAATCCAATAAAGATACGTGACCTAAACCCGGCGTTTTAGAATTCAAAATAGCGCATGGCTGGTCACCGATCCAGATTGGAGGCGATCTCACACCACGCTCGTGGAGCGCTTCGTGGAAAAAATAACGCAGATTTATGTGAAATGTATAGGGAACCGTTGCAACGTAAAACGCTATTCAGTTTTCGCTAGAAAAGACAGTGTAGGACTAAACGTTTAATGAATCTCAACAAACGATGCGTTAGGTTGTTGGCTGACGAGGTTTTTGTTTACATTTTCGATTTTTACCCTCTCGACTCCATTACGGCTGAATAAGTCAACATGTGTTCCTATTGTTGTCGATTCCTGCAGATGTCGAGGGAATCTATTTTGACGCTTCACAGACACAATAACGGTTTCCTCTTGGAAAATAATGCAGGATAATTACGCTCTCTCCCAAAGTAGACATTCTGAAACACGACTCGTAAAGAAAAAATATCCAAAACTGGCTAAAATATTTTGGAAAAATAGGAGAGTGGTGACATAAGTCTCATACATCGAAAGTTTTCTTTTTTACTTAATTCTAATTCTTGCATGCTTAATTTTATTACTGAACTCTCTAGTTATCTTCCGGAGAATATTTATATATCAAACATCGTATTCCTATTTAAAATTGTCAGCTGTTGACGATTTTCATCTACGAAGTTCCCACGATTCGCAACCGGTATCATTTTATTCATTATAATTTAAAGTATCTATTTTTAATTTGACAACTTTTTATACTTTTTTTAGGAATTTCAAATATTCTTTTTATATGAAACGTATGATATTAAAATTTCGAAAGTTAGTTTTTCAACTTATCTTAAGCATTTCTCATTACACAGAATATGCCTTTCTGCAGGTTCCTCGTGATTACTTAGGATTCTCCAAAGAACAACATAGAGTTGACAGTAAAGTTGCCGAAATTTCACGAAAGATGTCATAAAGACGTTAACGTTGAAAGTAACCGTACGGAAACGTTTTCATAGCAGAAAAACGAATAAACATAAATTTGAAATCGTTAATAAAAAAGAATTTATTAGCTCCCATTTTCCTAAATCTAACCTGAAATTCAATTTAATATTTCTCTCTGGAGAGGATATGTTTTAAAATAATAATTACGTCAATACTGCAAGTATCTTTCAATCTAAGCCAGAGGGTATTATCAGCAAGGGTAAATAATGTATAAATAGATTTCTTGGTATTCGAATCGTCAGCTATGATCAGTAAAATTTTATTTCCTTTCGTTCCCATAGAACCTCCATTGGGTACTGAAAGAATTCTCGGATAACTTAACGGGAAATGAAATTCACAGCGTGGAATTTGTAAGATTCATACGCTAAGAAGCCTGAGGTAGAAATATACCTTCCGTTTCTCTTAATCCCCTCCACGCACAAACGCGCCCCAAAGGTATTATCCACTCACATTAACCAGGATTAAGACGCGTTGATTCGAGGGCTTCTATCTAAGAGATACCGCAAATTATCTTCCATCTGAACCTTCATTCTAGCCGAAAACCCCTCTTCAATTATAGCACACAAAAAATCGGAAGTAAATTAACGAAGGGCCGTTAAAAAGAATTCAATTTCGTCCCTCGTGTAAAAGACTTGAACGGGTAAGTTTCCTTTCGGGGCCGTAAATAGGAATTAAAACTGCATCCTGCTGAAGGGTTTTTTCCGTCTCTTTTAACGTCGGAGCACCCCCGCTTCAGAAAAACAGGTCTTTTCGTGCGCGAGTGTCGCTATGGTATTCATTTCCTGGACTGAGTTTACGGGGACAGAAAGACAGGGTTTGTGGAAGAGGGCATCGGATTGCCGAGGATTTTGGTGAGAAGAGCAGGTGCGGTGGCATACAGACGGGGAATTGTAGTACCACGAGTGAAAAAGATAGATGCGTACGCTGGTGTAGATGAAACACAAATCAGCCCGTATTGGTTCAAACCAGTTCTCAATCTTATAAATACAGTACCAAATTTCATTTCTTAATTTCTCTTTCTTTTGTATTGGCTAAAACTACCGCTAGTAATCATTATCTATTTCGTGGAATATTTGAGAAGTATCCCCCATCTCTGTCATAGGAGATTCATATCCCTCCCCAAATGTCACAAAGCTGTCATACGGTCCCTCATGATTGGTGTGCTTCAATTTTCACTTTCTAAATAAAATAACTACTTGGGTTTCCACAACTTTTCTTTCGTACTGCTTCCGTAGCAAAATCAAAATAGGCTACGCTGAATAAATATCTATATTTTAACAACTGTTCGTTCTTTAATCTCAAGATTCTTGAATCTCACTGTATCATATTCAAGAAAACGCTGTTAGAAAAGTTTTTAACGATTGAGAGTAATACTTCTCGAGGTAAATGAAAATAACAGGAAATTACACAAGAAATAAAATCATCGAGATTAGCCTCCAAGAATATCGAATTTGTTTTCACATCCGATCTCTAAGACTCGTTTCACCGGTGAAAAACTCATGTGTTGACTTATCTCATTTTCATCCGATTGAAACTAGGAACAGCATAAAGTCTTATCTTTGATACCAAGAATGCAAGTTACTCAACTGAACGAATTGGTGCTAAAATTTGTATAAAATCACAATAACCCAAGGAAAGACGTCCAGACACAAACCCAATGAAGATTCAAACCCGAAAACGCGGCGAAGCTAGGTTGAAACGAATTGTGGAGCTGCTTCTGCATTACTTTAGCTGGCAAAATTCAAATAACACAAAGTTATAATTTATCTTTCTCATCAGTTAGAATCGGCTTATTGGGTCGTGAACTCAAAGTAGGAATCCCTGAAAGGAGAAAATGAACTTTAATCGGCCACAACATTTTCTTCGAGGGACTCTTGGATTGACATGTGGGAAGCGCGTTCGGTCCCAGGTTCGATTCCCGGTGGGATCCCAAGAGCAAAATGACCTCAGCTGCCAAAGAATTCTAGACAATATTACTGCTGGATCTTATCATTTATCTGATGAAGATCCCATGTGTCGATAATATGGTATTTTTGAAATAAATATTGTGGTTGGTAAAAGTATTTTTTGTTCCTTCTGCGTCTGTTGCCATATTACTTATCACAAACTTCGACAAGACGATTATGTATCTTGTTAGACTAATTAAAACGGAAAGAATTAAAGAATTTTAAATCAGACTTGCCTAGAAAATATATGCTTGGTTCCTTTCTACCGAGACTAACAACCGAAATCTATTTTAAATCTCTTCACCAATGCGATGTCTGTTTCCACCCCTCAGTAACTAACTTGTCCCATTCCGATTATAAATAACTATCCTAGATCATCCTTAATAACTGCCTCACAATCCGCTGCCGGTTCACATTAAAAACTTCACTTCGGTACGATCTTTAAAGATAAGTCATTCAATAACTTGTTTTTAAATCACCATTATTCTTTTTGTAACTTCATTTTTATATATTCTGTTTATATTATATAAATTAAGTTTTAGTTGTAACTGGTAACGAATTAACGCTGTTGTTCGCTTCATTGCACCGGTCTGTTACTTTTGTGAGAGCGTTATTGTAACTATCTTTCGCTTTTATGGGTATTCCCTAGAACGCAATGAAATGTTATCATAATCCATATTAATTGCAAGTGTCCATTGCTTAATCCTCATTTCATTCTAATTAATTGAACCTAAACTAACTATCTCTTTCCTGCATCTCTATTTAGCTGACCTTCCTCAACGTTAGTTTAAATAAAGCAGCAATATGTATGACGATGAGGAAACTCTCCGAACAGTGTGGAAGTAAACCTTCGAACTACATTTTTCAAAATTACTCTTTACAGTCTTGTATTCTGGAAGAATACATTCAAAACAATCAGATATCATCGTGTTATGCAGGCTCTATTTGCGCTGTGAGGACATAAGTAACGATGAGGACTCACGCGAAATTCGTTCCTATCTCCTATATCATGGGCTTCAAAGCCATCTAGATACGTGCAACTGAGTAGCAAAGACTATGTTTACACTTAAATCTACATAAATGCCACGAAATCCACTCGTGAAGCGAGGTAAAAGGCGTAATAATTTATAATACATCAGATGAAAGCTATTATAATTTTCTGGCAAATGGAAGCATAAATCATGGTTTTTCTAATATACTTCGTAGAATTGTCTCTGAATAACAGAAGCTAACAAGAAATTCACTCAAGAGTATTCTCGAAATGCATTCCCAAGCTGTCTGGCGTTTATGCCTTTATGAATTTATATGAATAATCTCTATGACAAATTATATCACAAATGAAATACTACATTTATGTACTTCATTGTTGTTGATACAATATTTTGACATTATACTTCTAGAAAAGTTTTATCAGCTTTAAGGGAAGGGAAGAATATTGAACAACGGCAAAGAGCGTTTCTAAGAATGAACCCGTCATATTGCAATCACTTGGGATAGACTTTGAATTGGAATCATTTTCGTGGAGTGCATCATTTCTAATTAGGGAGCGATGGAATGGACTAATTCCTTGGACGGATTCGCTTGCTTCATTAAGGGACGAAGGATCTTTCCGTATTCAGCAAAGGAGCATTCCGGAAACGGTGGCTTCGAACTGAACAAAAGACATAACATGCATTAGAATCTCAGCTAGGAATGAAAAATTGAAAGACTGAGGGTCCAACCTATCCCTAATTAAGACTGTGCCATTACGTAGCTTAAGTAACATAGTACAAATTATTTACTCAACTTCTCCATAGAATTTATTACTTAGAAATAAAATATATGGTGCGGGGAAATAATAATTGGCGGCGTCTCTAAGATTACGGAAATTAATCAAAAGATGTTGTAAATTTATCTCTGCGATATTAATTTAAATATAAAAAATAACGCACAATCATAAATTCCAGCGATGCCTGGTGGAACGTATTCATTTTTAAACGAAGTAAACACAAAAATTGACACAAAAGTTGTAATTTCCTTAAGGAACGCTACCGGTTTTAGGGCTGTTACCTCATCTTCAGGCTTGTCATGTTGTGTTTTTTGTGGACAGTCAAGTTATTTTGTTTTCGAAAAGCCATTCGAGTTATCAACTGTATATTTGCTCAATTAAACCCATAAGTGCTCCTTGCATTTGCTGTGTTTCCTTGACGTTCATTGCTCGTGAAACTTTCTTTCCTCTACTGAATCGGACGTGAAAAATAAGAAATATTTTCATTTAAGTACACACAAGCACAAAGTAACCTTTCACCCATTCTCATCTTTTCCTCTATTTCAGGTCCATATCAATATGTATTAGAGAAGTTTTTGAATGTTATCACTCAACACGGAAACCAAAATCGGCAGAAATAGAAGTCGTTTCCTCAAGGGTGAATACATTGACTGTGCCATCGACCGTCTCCATAAAATCCGGTGACCTCAAATTGGTCACGTGGCCTTCGTGAAGCATCCGTACTATGCCATTTGTTTCCAGTTCGCTTTTATGGGGTCCCTGTCACCAATGCAACATGCTTGACCACTTTAGCGGTCACTTACAGCACACACAAACATAACCTCCAGATGGATTTTCTCTTACTTGAACGCTTCATACTTTTGATTTAAAATCTTTGTTTCCTCCATTTCAGTTCGAGATATGGATTTAATCGCTGACTATCTTTAAATGAATATCATTTGATAAATTACCAAAGGAGAAATAACTACGAAAATGTTATCTAATAGATCGAGTCGTAAGGAAGTTCCATCTTTTTGATGCTTATTTTGCTTTTATAAAGCTCAAATTTTACCAGTGATAACAATTGGTGATTGTCAAGCGATCTAATTTATTTCGCCTACTGAACTTGTGGGGCACCCATACTCCTAAAACTTACTGACTTTCCCTAATTTCCTCTTGTTGCAGATTGTGATGTATTTTCCCTTTCTGCTATACCTCGTTGTGATGGACTTGGATGTTTCTCCAATATTACCTTTAAAATGTAGTCATAAAGGTTGGAAGGACGCCCACGCCCTCGGTTAAACTTTAATGGCCATTTCTCTAGAATTAAATTTCGGAATTTAGCAAACCAGTTTGTAACTGTTTGATCGGTTAGTAGTTCTTCACTGTATATACTGCAGCATATTTTTCCAGCTGTTGCGCAAGTGTTATTGCTTTGTTTAAATTTCAAATGTATCACATGACGAATATTCACTTTTTCACTCTCTATTTTAAGGGTTGAAAAGAACAGTTTAACGCAACGAGCAACACACAAAACAGTTATCAGAAGACTGACTGAACCCATATTTAATTAGTGAAACCAAAAACTCGTTTATCCTCGTGACTCAAAGTTGCTAGATACAAGAAATAGATTCTATCTAGCTTCATCGGGAATTTCTGACTCGACCTTACACAGGATGCAAGAGAAATAGCTCTTTATTCATGCTAGATATTTTTATACGTAGAATTAATTGTTTTAGTTTCTTAGAAAAAAATATAAATTATGAAAAGGTTAAATACATAAATAGGACATGGTTCTGGTACCAGTTGAACAAAAAATTAATCCGAAAATCACGGAAACCGATAGGAATAAAAGTAGAGTATTAAAACGTTACTTTCAGTTATTCGTTATTTTTAGGCCAAAGGTAAAAAATAAGTTGGGTAGTTTTTAATTTCGAATTAGCATATAATAAATCAATCCCCATATCCAATTAGATCTCGTAAAAACCCACCATTGCTGAGTTAATACATTTCCGAAAAATGATTGCAGTCGCAAAATATTATGAGAGCGCGTCTGTTACGAACGGAATGCGAAATTAAATTATTGATCCCAAAACCATACAATTCCATAATCATATTGCAGCTTCGGCATTCTGGGATTCGTCGACATTTGCGTACAAACGGGTCATCACATCGATAAGTAGGTCATCGGGGTAAAAACATATTAAAATAAGTAAAAATGTTAGAAAATTGAAAAGAAGTCTGAATCGATATCGCGAGATCAAAGGGTTGTTTACAATATCCCCGATCTTTCTGACAAATCTAGACCCACCTCTAGACATGGTAAAGTTAACATACACCTATTGCTATCCTCACTTGGATATAAAATTTAATGATCTAAACTTGATATTCGACGTTTCTTCTTCGTATTTAAAGACGAAGACATAAAGAACTCTAAACAATAGAATATCTTTACATTTCATAATATTTCTGTTTATGGGTGAGAGAATTTATAGAGAATATTAATCAATTTGAAACTGATTCAACCGTATGTAGTAGCGTGCAGTAGGCAAACATTTTTTTAAACATATAAGATAATCGTTTTGCGGGAATTTAAATTTTCAGCGATTTTCGTTATCACACATCAATTCGAGATAATGGAACACCTGTATAGAAAGATGTGTAATCGAAAATGAAAAATCGATTGAATCGGCTCCTCTTTTACAACTTGCGTTCATTAATAAAGACTTCATCTAAGTTAAACAAAGGATTAAATTAAATCTGGAGCCGAAGAGGTAGAGAGACAAATAAATCAGTAAAGAGATAAAATCATTGTAAACATTCCAAGGGAACGGGATGGAAAAAGAACGGCGTTATGTTATATCGAAAGATTTCCTTTGTTTCAAACATTTCAAACTAGACTCTTATAGATTGTAAATTATGTAGACTTTAATATTGTACAAATCTTTTAAATTATTTAATATTTCAAATGTTATATTATGTATTATTTTCAATCATTAGCTACATGATATATTTACACACACAGCCCTACAGCTTAATTTTGGTATTTAGTGTAAAATTAGGCACCGTTTGATGAGCCATCTATAGGAGGACCATGCTTGTTAAGCATTTTCTCTTTTGTACCTATTTGAATAATTAAATCGTAAAAATAAAAATTTTAAATTGCTTTAGATCCAAGAGTTTTATTTCTTCAGGTATTATTTGGGATAGCTTAAAATTTATCACGACTACAAGAGATTCATCGAGATTTCTTTCACTTTAATCATCACTGTATGAACCACGTCTCCCAAACCGAAAATTTCCAGCCATTCGAAAACTCCGTCCAGCAAACTCGTGCGATCAAGTAATTTCCCTGATTAGGACATAAAACACACGCACCCCAACCGAAAAGAAAATAAACGCAAACAAACGACGGTCACGAGTCCGCCGTTAAGTGGTCTAGGCATTATCATCCCGGTGATTACGAGAGTGCATTTCAACACACACGATCACGACACGCGGAGCAGGAAGCGCAACAAACCCATGCATCTAGTCATAAATCTAGGAGCACGCTTGCCTGCACACGACCGACCTTCGTCATCGCATTGTTTTCGTTTTAATGGCGATTTTGCAGTCAGTTTGGCCTGATTGGAACCTCTCCTGATAATGGGTGATGATACATCGGATAGTACCGATACTCTCCCGCACTCCCCCGCCTGATTTTCGGGCTAATTTCGGAGTTGAATGGAGAGACGGACGCTGATTATGGGCAGGTTTAGGCCGAACGCAATCACGGAATCGCCCTCCTCTATTCCGTACGTTTCCAGTTAAGGAATCTCTGTTTTCGAGATATGAGCTCATAAAGACATTTGCGAACTAACTTATATGGAAGAATCTTCTGACTACCTCATTAGCATAAATAGAGTCTATCATTAAATCACGAGAACGCGTGACTACTTATTAAAGTCGAATCTTTGCGAGGCACAGGAACCTTTCGAATGGCTTATAATCCGATCCGTATCTTAAATTATATTGCAATACTCATCCATTACAAGCTTTAATAATAGCCAGTTAAGGGGTCATTAGCACAATCTCACTATAATCGGGAGTGCATGCAATTCAGAACATGAAATACACGCAGTATCTCAACCAATTCAGTGGCCTTAATGGACTATCAGGAAGCTGGTTGAGCATGGATTATGTAAATTCATTATTTTATTCAGTAAATCATTTTAGATGAAATGCATTCCGAGATTTATTTTTTGCCATTATAAAAAATATTCGCATGAAATTTAAACAATAAATATGGAATGTTTATTTAAGCACAGAGTCTATTACATGTGAATACATCAAAGAAGTAATTTAATCTAAAACAAGGATATGGATCAGTATTTATTTATGAGTAATTTATGTAATACAGCAGATTCATTCTATAGTTAGGATTAATTCTGCTCTAAAATCGATTTATCCCTGCAAATTGCGAAAATAAACCTGTAGAACAAAAAATCGATTTACCATTGACTAGTGGACAGCATAATGTAATGATAATGGGAACGGTTTTAAAAGATTTAGTTCAAATTTTCATCAAAAGGTATTAAGAGCGACCACAAGACGTACAAAAAATAAAATTTCTTCCTACGTTATAAACATTGAGCCGAATAAAATTCCGCAATGCTAAATTAGATTTCAATTTTTGATGTGGCAACTGTTTAATATTTCGCATATAATTTCTATATAAATGCGCACAATTTCAGAATTAATCAACTAAATGAATCCCCAAATGTGATAACTTAAATTAATACCGCGGCGTAAATTTTGGCTTCCCTTCAAATTAAACGGATAACTTTAGCCGCTCTACAAAATTAAATTATAATCCCAATTCTTTACCGTTAAAACTTATCAATAACACGACGTTAATTTCGACTAATCCGGATTAGGGAGCCGGGTAAACTCATCCACGCAAAGGAGGGGATCGGCCTATTTAATACCGCAATACATGGCGGAGATTAAACAACTTATAAATAAAAAGAAGTGGGGATTGGGCTCCTCCGCACTCTACAGGTTGTAAATATTAATCCCAAATCGAGCTAAGCCACTCACACATATTAAATTTACACTTCGGTTTCTTTTAATTTAACTCGCGTCTGCCGCATATTAATGCCGAGTATGTCGCTGAGACACACACACTGCGAAAATGTAGCAGAAAACGCAGGAGTGCGCTGTAGCCGTGCCTTGCGGTCACGTCGGAGACGGAATCAAATTAAGAAGTTCGGTTTTACTTGCCGTCCACGCGGATTTCGCGTGTTAATGCCCTAGAGGAGGGTCAAGGATGCTACAGAGGAAGAAGACCGAGGAGAATACTAAGGAGAAGCAGATAGCATGTGAGAGAGAAAAGGCAGGGAATGAAGGAAATGATGGGGAGTGAGGCAAATAAGGGAAAAACGGGCAACTTAGGCTTACCATCATTTTATTACTCCCAGGTTGAGAACATTCTACGTTGGTTAAAAGTAAAAGAAGTTATAAACAATTCATTTTTAAAGTAATTATTATTCTATTAACTTTCAGTAAAAAAACATTTAATAATCAGAAGCATGTGACGAAAAATTAATTAATTAGGAAAAGCGTAGTTAAAAATGATATGTAGAGGAGTGTCCCAGAACTAGCAAAGTACATTATAAAGGCACCAGTAGAAACGATGAAATTCGTAAAATACTTTCCGAAACAGATTTGTAAAATAAACATCAATCATTTGAGTGATATAACCAACAGAATGAAATGAAAGCTTCTACAAAAGTTCCTTTAAAATAACGCACTAGAAAAAAGTGACTTTATGATCCGATGAACAAGAAGGAAACTTGAAGAGCTGAGTCTGTTAATGAGCGTAATCCTGCATGAATCTCCATGTATTCTTGTGTATTCCGGTATTGTAAAAATTCAAACGGGAAAATAATTAAAGAGACGAAGTGAAGCTGAATGAGATCTGTACCGAAGAAGCAGGAGCTGAGGCCGAAAGAGAAATAATAATGATAATTAATCGTCTATATTCGGGTGAGATTGAGACTAGGGACTAGAAATAAGGAAGGAAGAGAAAGATTTTCTAAATTTAATTTTTTACTTTCGAAATGAAGAATGACAAGCTCACGTCATCATCAAAGATTTAGGAGAGAAATATGAATCTAATGAGAAACTCAGCCATTTGAACATCACCATAATAAAATAACTCTTAAACTTGAGCTGGACGCAGCAAAATCTCACCGAAAAAACTTTATCCTTAAATGATTCAAGAAACTGAGAGAATAGTTTGATCAAATAGATGAAAATTCTTCCAAAGAAATGAAGAACAAAAGCATGTAATAAGCGAGCGGAATAATAAAAAAATCGAGGAAAGCAAAGAAAAGAAACATGAGCTAAAATGTGAAAATAAACGAAGAGATGAAAGAGGAAAGGAAGTGGAAACGTTAACGAAAATTCCGCTTAAAAGGAAACTTAAGGAAGCATAATGCAAAAATAATTCAACTAAGGAAGAGGAGAGAAAAAGAGCAGGAAGGAGGAGTGCCAAAGGCGGTGACCACTCCAGCAGCTGCCCAAGGGGGAGTCAGGGGCAAGCACGTACGGACGTGATGAGAATAAAAGGATTTCTCACACCTGACATGAGCCCGTGCTTTGGTCCCTTTCCGAATCTCTCCCTTTTGTCTATTCCTGCATTATGACTCTTCCTAGCTGGCCTATCTATAAGGCCTAAAGAGCCGTACCAACGAGATAGCAGCGGAGGGAGGAGAGGTAGCTATTAGTGGAGTGTCGTACACTGAGTGATAGGGGATTGGGGCCTTGTATGTGAATGATGAAGTGGGCTGTTCGCCCTTGTAACACTGAGGCACGCGGTGGGGAGGGCAGGTGCATTGGAACACAAAGGAAGTGCGGTAATAAAAGATCTTCGGGAAAGATTACGTCCAGATGCAGTGGGACGATTTGAAGAGACGGTTTGTTGTGGTGTTTATCTACAAGAGGGACATCTTTTTCCCTTTTTTATTTCCGCGGCGGGAAGGATACGTTACGGCTCTTTTTCATTTTATGCGGCGTTTTAATTAAAACGCGCGGAGTTGTAGAGTTACAGATAACGTGCTCTCTAGCGCTTATCGGAGGTTTAAGAAGGGCCTCTCGTCCGATATAGTAATCGAATGTAGGGTAAATGGATAGAACGACTTGGTCATCGGAAAATGGAGGATTTGATTATAAGTTTTAGTCTCTCCTTTACGTGGTAAGACTTAGATTATCAAAACGGAATTATTTGATTGGATTGATTCAAGGAAGTTCATTAACAAGAAGATGAATTAAAATGAGTATTAAAAGCTTATGAAAATGAGAAACATACGAAATTCACAATTTCGCAATTTACATTCATTTCACTCGATTCAAATAGCAACTATTCACCATTCTAAGCATTTACTTTGAATTCTTCTTTTTATGGAGTATACATACATATACGTGTACCGCAAATAAGATTAGATCACCGCCTGTTCTCAGAGGGGAAGAACCAGAGATTGATAAATAAAATTTAATCTCCAAAATTTGCGTATCGTTGATAATAAGAATTCATTCTAATAACGTTGGACCCTTTCCTCGTACATAGAATATCAGAATAAATCTTACATGGGTGGCCTGAAAAGTTTCCGACATTTCGCCATTTCTCGACATGTTTTCTGAAAATTTTCTGAAAATTTCTGAAAAATCTGGGGTCTGAAACTTTTCAGACCATCATCGTATAAAATTTTCAAAGGAGCAAACAAAAAATTATGACGAAAGAGTAAACAAATGTTTGTCCTCATTTTTCGTAATGATTACAAAATGTAAACATTTCACAGTTTTCTTATCCCTAAAAATACTGGATTACATAAAGTCATTAACTTCGTTGAGTATATTTTTTGAGCTTCCATGTGCAAATATCGGATAAGATTTCCGCTTTTTCAAATCAAATGAAGATACTATTTATGGAATTACTTACTCTTTAAGGCTAGGATGAGAATCTTCGCAATCGCATAAAAGTTTCCTTTGCCACGATCCGAGGAATATTTCTAAAACACATTTCAATTAAGTTGCCTTCGACGTCTATCAGAATCGTTAAACAGAGAATAGCGATATTAATCTAATATGAAATAATCATCCTTCGAAAACATAAGAGAGGGAAAGATATATTAAAGAGGAGGAGAAACGAATCAAACCGGAAAGAAAAGAAAAAAAAGGCAATAAACCTTAATTTCACACTAGGATGGAGAGGTCCGTCACCATTGGAAAGTAACTCTTTGGAGGGCTCCTTCTTTTCAGCCACAATTTCAAAAATATCCTTGACGGTCCGTTGGGCGCAAAGGGTCTTAATGAGTCGACCCGGACATAAGCGTACGTTGACATAGCAATGGAGAAGGGGAAAAGGGTGGAGAGGGGCAATTTGGGCTGATGAGAAGGGCCGTTGGGGCCATTACCACAGCCGCTAAGCTTTAGTTTTCATTGAGATGGCGAATGAAAGAGGAAAAGGGATTAAAGATGATGTGGCGGAAGAGAAGAAGAGAGAGAGAGGAGAAAAAAAGAGGAAGGGAAAGTGAAAAGAAGAAGAGGACAAAAAGATGAAGGGCAGTTTATAAAGGAAATTGGAGAGGAAAAGAAATAAAGAGGAAGAAGGATTGACACAGAAAGAAAATTAGAAAAACAATACATGAAAGATACACGATTAAGGACGAAAATGAGATAAAAAGAAAGATCCTCGATACGAGAGGTCCATATTAGCCCAACCTCCAGCTTACTTGGTACGTCGTCGTAATAATCACAAAGTTTAATTAAAAAAAAAAGACTACAGTTTGGAAAAAAGTTTGCAATTTAAGGTTCACGAAGAAAGCCCGCGTTGCGAGAAGACATCCTTAAGGACGGGATGAAAAGAAGCACCCGAAAAAGCACAGTAAATATACAAGGGCGATAAGCAATAGAATATAGTTACAAAGCAAAGATATAGAAAAAGAAAAGATAAAATAAAAATTCATTACTAGAAAACATACAGAATTAAATGCTCGAAAGAAAACATTGACGGAAGATTACAAATATTTTACAAAAGAAGATGGAGAAGAAGAGTTGTAAAAGATCCTGATTAAAAGGGTAAAAGGAGGAAAAAAGCAGGGGAAACCCGAATATGGAATAGAATGGAAAGAAAGAGAGAAAAGGAAACCGTAGAAAGAATATTGGGAAGGCAACAAAGAAAATAAGAACAGAGATTGAAATGTACTCTGTAAGAGACAAATAAAGGAATTGACGATGTTAGCATAATTGAGAAATGAGGGATAGAAAGAGGAGAGTAGTAAAGTAGGAGAGAATGAGTGAAACGAATCTAAGATAAATGGATAGGAGAAACCTGTAAACAGCGAGGAAAAGTAAATGAAGAAAAACAAAGAGAAGGTAAAATAAAAATTCATGAAGGAAAAACAAATTTCCGGCTAATGTAATAGAATCAGTATTAACCAAATTCATAACAAATAATTGACTAAACTCCTACACTAAACACTTTTAAAATACCTTAAAGCATGTTACCAAAATCTTACTAACTTGGACTTTAAAACCTTTCTGATTATCCAATTTATTCAAGAGTAAAGTAATTATGTTTTCGTACTAAATATCCTTTGAGAGCTAATCGCAGCTTTGGTTATGACAAATGGACTCCATGACTAAAAGACACCTAAAAACATTGAATAAACGAAAATACTTAGTTCCCATTCTAGTACTGTGGGAAGTTAAAGTGGAAATTATCTCGGAACATTATATAACGGAAAATTAGAGAGGAGAGCCAACGTATCAAATTTAAAAGAGACTGGAGAAATCTCACCTCAAGAAAAAGTAGTAGAATTGGAATGGTAGGAAAACCCAGCTATGCTTCTATCCTAAAGCTTAAAGAAAAGAATATGTGAGGAATTTTACTTGAAGAATCATAAACGATAAATTCCCGTTCTTAATAGTATTTTATGAAGATACAATTATTCCTGGCGCATATCTTGATGTGTTACATATTTATAACAAAGTGAATCAGATTTCAAGAATAAAAGCACAGCTTAATCTGTCATAGAAGCATCTTCAATATGTTTTCCTTACGACTGAGTTTATATATCAAAAGACTATTCTTTCGCTCAATAGAACACAGCCGTCTCACTTAATGGAATACTCCTTCCCTCCGTAAAACCCATTTAAAACGCTCCCGGGTAATACGCGGTTTACCCTCTGTCCCTTTCACATTAAACACATTTTAAAATACCACTTAAGACGCTCTGCTTCTCTCTTATAAGGCGGATTTGCCTGTTCCCAGGTACGACTCAACCCGCTATAGCCAATTCTGTACCTCTGTCTATAGATCTAAATCTGTTTATATTATTCTTTCCTAGTTGTCTATCCAATGAAAATTGATTCATTTTTGAGTGGTAAATAACCAAATTTAGGTTAAAAATGAATGCGATCTCTATGTACGAAAATTGGACTATTCTTACATAAATATAACGAGAAGACAACCTCCGTAGTCCGTAATAGTCCGTAATAGACTATTCTTGTTACACAAGAATAGTTTTTGGAATCTCTATATATCTACAGCGGTAGCAAATAAAATTAATTATCACATTTACGGAGTAAAGAACTTATTTTTTCAATTTCAAAACCCGGTTTTCACTTGTTCCCCCGAAAAGTGTATTGAGTTGGTTTGACCGTATTTAGATATTATTCAAGCCCGTAATTATTTTCTTAGGATAATGCATTTTCCTTTAATAAAACCATTTTCTAGTCACGGTGCCGATAGATATGTTTCGCCAGGGTAACTCAACCAGCATAAGTAAAAGAGATGCAAATACAATGGGGAGGGATTAGAGAAGGGGTTTAAAGAGAAGGGAAACAGAGTGAGAGGGAGTGTGTAAAAAAAGAGGGAAATGGATTGCGTAGTGGACAGTACGGTGGCTGTAATTCAGCGCCTCTTGGGACACAGTTGATGTGGGGGCGGAGATCAAAAAGTAAAAGAGAGAGGAAATGAAAGCGATATTGGAAGCAAAAGAAAGAAGAGGAAGGAAAGGAAATGAAAATTTAGAAAACCAAAACTATTTGAATAAAAATGGAACGAAATAGGATGAAAAGCAAGCAGGAAAGTTAAATGTTTTGGAGATAAGTAAGGCAGAACGAGTTTATTCGCTCTATTCAGTTCACTTTCCAGTCTATATAAACTAATTTGATGCACAAGTTAAATTATTTGCGTCAGATCCAACAGCTAAAGAATGTGATGCTCAGTTAAGGCGGCTCTTAGTCAATAGAAAATCTCTTGAGTACTGTACTTTTTCTAATAGAAGGTAATATTTTAAGTATAAACGTATAAGTCATATTTTAAGTTTAAAAATAAAAACTTTAAATAAGTACCAGAAGAGGAATTTAGTTTTCACTTTTGTTTTAACCTCTGTAAGTATTCTTTTATTCATGCACCCATCTTGAATAAAGGCTCTAAGTGATTTATAGAATTATTTAGATGAATTAGAGCATTACTTAGAAATTACTTTGAGTCTTCATTCGAGATTTTTCCCACATGGGTGCAGCAGAGTATTATCAAAATTGAGCGTATTAATTTTATTTTAATTATGTATTGGTTTCTTTATCTTAAATATTTACTTCCCTCAGCTATTAATCTAGTACAATCATATTCTATAACATTTTTTCATTTTGTGCACACTTGTGACGTCTCCTGATTTGACTAATAGTTTTATTTTAATCAGTAAAATGACCACAGTTGTAGACTCTAAGCTCTATTACTACTATGTAATATATTAAATTAAATTATGGAAGAAAATGTTTAAAAAAAGAGCTTTAAGTTGCCAAAATAATTTTACCCGATGTCATAATCTATATACGAGTATGTGACATTTTTCCTCTCTTAATTTCTTATCGACGACGGGTACTTTTCTATTGCAAACTATATTTTGTGCAACTATCACGCATCCTTCAGTGTATAATTTCAATCTTTTGTATTGTGAGTAGATTGTACAAACCATACATACGTATTGAGGGTTAGATAGTTTCTATCTATATGAACCTATTTATTTTTGTATCAGCTATGCAAAGTATAAATGTATAGATTTTTGCTTTTAGATGCATTTATCTATCTCTTAAGTTGAGTTTTTAAATATTTGTAAGTTTCGCAGGTTTTTCATTCTTTGGGGATGTTTTTCTGCTGTGAGCTATTTTTTCCTAAGCACTGACTTAAGTCCAACTTACGTTCTTATAGCTTACAAAGTGGTTTTCTTCTGCGCACTTTTACTCTCCGTTTCATTCTCTCTCTTTTAATTTCTTTCTTTCAAATCTTACATGACTAAGGGGTAGATGTAAGCAGAGATGATTAGACTCGATCTCTCCAGAATGAAGACATTTTATTGTTATTTCTAAATAATAGGTTGATAGGTGATTTTGCACGTAATGGCGAGCGCTTATGAAAATTATTGAGCGAAAACGGACATGAAAAAGTCTGATTAGATCGGTACATTCTCTCTAAGACTATACGTTCTGGAAAAATAGCTCAACGGTAAGAGCAGTCGCGCACCAAGCGGGAGACCGGGGTTCGAGCCCCCACTCTCCATAGAATTTTTTAGGTCCAATTTCCCTAGGATTTTTCCGAGGCGCACATTTCTAAATTTTCACTTCAGATCAATTTAGATTTCACACAAAGTATCTACTTAGAACCTATATTCGTAACAAATTCAAAATACCTCCCCTTCTTTAAGCTGTCCCGCAATACATGAATCAGGAGCGAAAACGAACCACTTTCACAAAAACGTTTACTTCCGTTCGTGGTTTAGTAAATGGCATCGGCGGTTTGTTTCGCGATTCGGAAGGTTTTTGCGTCTGTCACCCCTTTTAAATAGCATAAACAGGGATTTAGTAAGCGAGGGAGTTTAGAAACCACCTTAGTACTCCGATAACAACGGCCTCCTCGACAAATAAAATCCCCACCATATTCCTCCATTTTAACATTCCGCTCGCACAGGAATTGGAACAAAAATGGCAAAGGGAAAGGCTAGAGACGACAAGATTAGCGAGGAAGTGGAACGTAATTTGTTTGGTCAAAAGAGAAAGGGGGAGTGAAAATGGGACGGTCGGAATGTGAAGTGGATACAACGTTGCTCTAAAACGTTTATATTGAACTCCGAGGACGAAATTTCCTCGCTTCCAGTTAAAAACGCCAGCTGAGGCTTAAAGCTTCGAAATCGGTTTATCGCGTAATTTCTAACGTTATCAAAGGCCGCCCGTAACCAAAACTCACGATTTCACAGTCGCACGTCACGTAAGGGATAAAACGCTTCATGAAGATTGACCAATGGAATTTCCGATCCTTTGCATTGGCCGCCGATAAACTTGAAAGTGGAATTGCGCGATTGCTAATTCCCACGCTTTCCAAGTTGCGATTCGAAATCTGAAATAAAAGAAGGACGCTTTCTTTCACGGCGTACCTTCGCTTCTACGGACTGTTTTAAATGTTCTATGAGAAGAATCTTGTTCGCCGTGAGGGATGATTGATTCACGTTCTATTTCCAGAACAACATCCCATTCTGAGTGACGCCTACCCAATTTAAAAGCTTGTCAATGCTAATTACGTCACGTTAATTAAAAATTTCGATAAACTGAAAGATTTACTTCCGTGCCTCCGGAGCAGCGTAATTCCGAATCGAGTGAAATGCAAATTACCCTGACATAATGGTTGAAATTTCGAATCAACAATGAAAATGAGGGAAATTGACTTATTGTTGGCCGATTATATACAGGGGCAGATTTAAGCTATGAGAGACCCTAAGGGTAAAAGGTCACTCCGAGGCCCCAAATATGAATTAAACGAGAGCTAAAATTCGATATTTTAAATAAAATAAATAACAAAATATGCCATTGTTGATTTATTACGGCAAGAATAAACAAATTATGGAATAATAGGTAGTATTTCCATAAATTTATTATGATTGATCATAGGTAGACTTTACACTACATAGTGACGTTAAGTATATTCTATAAATCTATTATATATACTTACTCAACATTGAATTCTCTGAAGCGAAAATAAGTACCCGTGAACATGGTGCCTTTAAAAATTTGAATAAATTATTGTACTTTTTGGAGAGTTAATGAACACAGCCTTATTGAGGTCACCACATGGATGAGGCCCTCAGCTAACGCATATTGTGCCTTATTATAAATCCACCCCTGATTACATAGTTTTCCATTTAAGCTACGACGGACATCATAAAACAGTTCCCTTCATCATTACTCACATTTAAAAATCTTTGATTGAATAGTAATATTTGTCTTATTCTGTTTTTCCAACAAAGTTGAATCGATTTCATAAAAGTTCTTCGTATCTTCTCGCGCAACTTTGAGTCCACGTATATTTCTTTCAGTTGTATTTATCCTTAATATGTTTTACAGAATTCTGATGAGGAAGTCAATTTGACAGATGATATTCTGTTAGATATCCATACCACGGACAGTTTGAAAATTTCAGCTTTACTATCTTATTTGTAACAGAAAGTACGTGAGATATATTCACCTTTAAACTGATTGGCAAATAGTCAAAGATGATTGAAAAAAAAACCAAGATAAAATCTACTATAAAATGGAGTGAAGAGAGTAAAAATACAGGGGCAATATGAGATTGGGAAAATTAGGCCACACAGAGAATGGAAGCCATCAGCCCTTTTGTACGGGATTAACAACCTAAAATATAATAATGGCCTTTGTATTCGTATGTAGATGATTCGAATCTGATCGCATTATTTCTTTAATAGAGCTGTTACAAATTCATCCTTCATTTCCTTTCATCATCTCTTGTATATTCAGATGTAAAGAGTTATGGAATTAATTATACATTTAAAAATTTTTGAAAGACAGAAAACCAATCATATTGAGAGATATATCATACCTTTACAATTGAACATTAAATGATAATCTTAAACCTATTAAATGTACAAAGCGAGGGAGGTCGATTGATAATAACAAGGGTGACGTAATAAACACGCAGATTGGTCTAGTAACTGTTACAACTACTTAAAATCATTAGTAAATACTAAATGACACCAATGACATAGGTCGCGGATTTATTGTAATATTTGTCATACGTTTTCATATTTCTGTTTGAGCAAACAGTGATGAGCCTGCTTACTGCGTTCCGTAAGTCCTACTGTAATATTACAGCAAACTTATTTTTAGATAAAATATCACTGATTTGAACCTAGCTTTTGCTTTGAGATTGGAAGATAAAGTTAGAAAGAATAATTCTCCGAAGTATCACACCGTTAATCAAAATGAAAATGCTATATTGCCATGCTAAATCTTATTAAAAAATAGGCATGTGAAAGGTAAACTAAAAAAAAATCAGGGAAGAACTAGCGGAGGATATTCCTACAAGATCATCCAAGAAATATGGATTTTATAAAGGAATGGGAAACTACATAAATAAAGGTCTTTCTGGTGGGAGATATATAGTTTTTCATGTTGCTAAAACTTAGGCTGACTAGCTTATTATTTATAAAAATTTGATTGTGTGATAATGATCCCTTGCATTAATTTATACTTAACTGTTAACTAATTTAACTTAATTTATATCTAACTGTTAAAAACTAGGTTCACAGCACAGCAGCACATTCTGAAACTATCTAAAAATAAATGAAAAAATTAACGTGCTTTAGTCTATCCCTTACCAGAAGGAAAATACAGGAATTATGTCATTGAAATAAAATAACTTTTGCCGTTTTAAAACTTCAACTCCACTAAATGTACTCTTTCATATCTTTAAAATCAAACTTTCAGTTTATAATGAAATTTTTTCTATAAAACGTAGCTTATTCTAATAATAAAATAGAATGGATCGATAAATTATAATTAATAGCGCGAATAGATAAAATACCAAACGATGAGGGCTTATACGAAAAACGACTGTATTGGCAGAAAGGAAAGATACATGGACTCTGGAAATGTTCCAATTGAAAAAGATTATAAATGTTAGGAGAGAAAACTCCAAATCAGCTAAAGATTAAAAAAGAAATAAATTATAAAGATTAAACTCAACGCTAGTTAAAAGCCTATCGAAAGAATTTCGGCGAAAGAAAGGAATGAAATGTTTGAAAAAATAAGGCTTGAAAGTATAGGTTGAATACAGTTTAGGGGTAATTATCGATAAGGAAAGAAAGATAATAATTATAAAATAATTGAAAATAAGCTTTTAAAAGGGATATTCAAATTGTGAAGAGATAAAAGGAAAACGAGCGACCCACAAAACAGCAAAAAGAAAAGCAAAAATACAAAGATAGCGATGAGCAAAGTCAAGGTAAAAGAAACCTTGACAGTTTGTTTTATTGGTATTTCGGTAGCTATGCAACTGTCACCAGTGGCGAGTGTATGCCGAAAAAAATCACAGCACAGTTGCTCTATTTACATACTCTAAGAGCATCGAGGAAACAGGAATGCCAGCGTCAGGTGAGGATATATTTAGAGGATCGAACGATTCACTGACGACTGGGAATTTTCATTTTAAAGTAACAGCGCCTGTGAATGGGAGAGAGAGGAATATTTCCTTTTTTATTTAGCTATTTTATTCGTATGTTTGAAAGAAATGTATCTAAACTGAGCCATCAAGCATACTTTTGAAATAGCCAATTTTGATGAAATCTCTAGTATAAAACCATACAGCTCAACATGAAGATAGTCCTCGTCATAACTTCAAATTAGGAGAGGTGACTTAAATAAAATGCGAATGTCAATACTATCGATGTGTGAGTTCTGAGGCAATTTGGCTAGTTGGTTTTCATGCATGATTTTTGGATATATATTATATAATCCAACGCTTTAGCCTATTATCTATTTAGCTACCTATCTAGCTAGAGAAAAGAATCTCATGCAAAAATATTAACATGGAAGTATTAGATAACATAGAACAAAATAATGCTTGCTTTGCAAGTCATTTTATGGAGTAGAAGAGGTTTTAATGAAAAGAATCTGTTACTGTATATATATGTATCTCCATTCAATATTTCGTTTAATAATTGAAATATCTATAAATATACACATCGAATGACTACAATAATTATCGTTATGTTTTTGTCGATAAAAATACTTAATTAGACTATAAAGTAAATAAAACGTAAAAATATTATAAAAATAACTATATTTTATTGTAGATGAAATAAAATGCATTTTATTATAACTTGTAATTGATAAAAAATTAATGATGATTTTAAATTATAAATGTAATAAATATAAATGAATCAATATAAATTATAATTGTAATTAGATGTAATTAGATGCATAATTTGTAACATATTTAGTAATTAATTTTTCTGTCAATTAATTGATATGTAACTAATGACGATGAATTGTCCTGTAAATGCTTTTCTATGTCGTTAGATTAACAGTTTTATGAATAGATTTTAAAACCCAATATAAAACAATAAATCCCTTTTGATTTCTTTCCAGATAAACACTATTGAATATTATCGTATCGTATTTCATTTCATTAAAATGCAAGCCTACCATTATACGAATAAATTGCAAAATTCAATTCGTAAGAAAAAAGCAGTGTATACAAATAATAACTATAATACGGTAAAGCATAAGAATAATTTTCATCGAGATAAGCAAGTCGTATCGATCCTTATCAAACGAATCATTGGATGTCCGAAATTCGTCTTCTTTGTTAAAAGGTATCTGTGAGGATCTAAAGAATGAGAGGAAGTGGAAAAGATGAGCATCTAAGCGTTCGTGCAAGAAAAAGGACATCACAATGGCTCTTTTCATCTGCGTACACCTCTTTCACTCGAAAGAGAGGTAAACCACAGCCTCAAATAGGGAGAATGCAATTGGAGGAAAAAAAGAAACTTAGGCGACTTGTCTCGCGATGAGGTTACACAAAGTGGTCGCATCCCAATATTGGCAAATGACGTCGGATGTGATTTCGCCCTAACGAAGGGAATCAGATTAAAAGTGATATAGATTTACGCGATCCCTTTCACCAGACGCAAAAATGAAACGGAAGATTAAAAGTTGGAAACACGGGAAAGGGATGAGCTGTAAAATTGGAAAGTTTAAATTACTGTCGTCTTTTCGAGCTTATCTTTGAAAATAGTGTTCCGAATCAGTCAGCATTCTTCTCTAATAATTAGATTGGATAAATCGAAGTTACTAATTCAAACAAAACGGATTAGGATAAACGGAACCGACCGAAAATAAAAAAATAAAATCACTCTTAGAATGATAATAAAGTGACAAGCGAAAAACTTCCATGAAAGGGGAAAGTTTAATTAAATAATAAGAGATGTAAATGTGCTTGAGGGCTTTCGAAGAGGGCTTCAGTTCTGCGGACTCGGGTTCGTTTCTGGCGGAGGATTATAGGAACGAAATGATCTTAGCTGTCGAAGCACTTTTATAAATTCTACTAATATTTCAAGTCAGATCCGTTACGATTCTAGGATATGAGTCCTTCGCTATTATTCTGATGGCAATGATAACATTTTCATTTCATGTTAGTATCTTATTTGATTTGATGCAAACTGAAGCAAAAATCACAGCAGAAGATTGAACTTCTTACGTTTGAATTCGAGCAGAACACCTCAAGAACGGATATGCAATGGAAAGTGCTCGTAGAATCAATAATATTTAGGATTAAATACATTTTAGCGGTTTATATTTAATGTCATTAATCTCACTCCGAAATCGATCGCTCCGAAATCCTTTGAAACAAAGTTCATTCAACTTCTATTATAAGAATCCTGAGCCTAAAAGCGACAAAGAAATCACGCAAACGCATTTCCTTCTATCGATTTTCTCTGCCTTGATGTCTTTCTCCGCCTTTTGAATACCAAAAAGATCGACAGCATTACGATGAGGGCAAGAGGAACATTCTCACCTTTAAACGGCTACATTTCCGGCCGATTTAAATAGTAATATTAAGTCCATTTGGGGATGTGAGAAAGTTCCATCCGTGTCATTTTTTTCACTTATCTAATTCAAAAAGATGTGCATATCCTTTGAAAAAGAGAGGAAAGCGAAGGAAAAAGATACCACTGCAGGTAAATGGAAAGGGTGAGGGCGTAAGTTGGGACAGTCAGAGAGAAAGGCAGAATGTCAGGCATCGTAGAGAATAGGACGCTGGAAGCAAATATTTAGGCAAAGAAAGGATAAAATGTAAGAGAAAAACAGACTAAATGTTTAACAAACGTAATGCAAGAGATCTCTGCTACTCAGGAGGTAATGATTTAGAAAGCCTTTATAAGCCTCGTTTTACTCTGTCACAATAGTATTATCTATTCCTAAATTACGATTCAAATTGCGTTTTGTGCACACTTAAATGGTCGCATTTTATCACTTAATATCAAAGTCATCAGTTAAAGGAATATATGGTCAAAGGCTATTTTATGATTAAAATCAAGGAGAAACCTCGATAAAAACCAAAGCAAAATCAAGGTAATACAAAACATAAGGGGTAATCGGAGGTCTGTCATTAAAGAAAGAAGAAATGTCTCAATTCTCCTCCAATATTGTTTTATTGAATATTTATCCTCATAGACATTCAAGTGTTATAATGAATAAATTTGAGAATAATTTTGAAATTGCTTATTTCAATTTTTCGCTTCCCATTTCTTTATGTCTAAAGTAAAATTTATTGTTACTTAAAGTACATCTAATTGCCATGCATAGATCGATGTATAAAGTTTTCATAAAAATTATTTACCATGATGTGTATGAATATATACAAATTTATACCAACTGATGTATAATTTACTTTATGAAGTTGCAGATGGTTTCAAAACCTCTATAGAGTCAACGGCGGGATTCAAAAACATGAAGAACCAGTTTTTAACCCTTTAACGGAATACGTAATGCAGTTTTGCCATTCCTTTGCATTATTATTTGAAAGTTTTTCTATGCAACTTTAAGATGTGGTGCGAATGAAGTATTTTAATATCCAAGATTGAAATTATATTCTCGTCATATACAGCGAACTTCTACGTATATCGTTCTATCGAAATAGACAGACATGCGAACCGCTTCGGAATGCTGGTCTTTACTATTTGAACCAGTCTACCGTATATACTTCAGGCCCTATTAATTAATTACACACATTACAAAGGGACGTCAAAGATTGAAATCTAGATCTCCCTCTCAGATCTACTCTCAAAATAGGTATATGGCATAGAAGAGGGAAAAATAGCAAGATCGATGCCAATAAAAGAACAGGATTACTACTTTTTACCCAACCCTAAACAGGATTTCACTGGGTCAAACTTCTCACGCTTGAAAATGAACCGTATACGCACAGGAAATGGTAAATATCTCCGTACGGATGTGGTCGTAGCGGAAGCCCGTAATGTGATTGTGGATCACCTACACAAATTGTCCTCCATATTGTCTCAGATTGGCCAAAACAAACCTCCGAGACTTTGTAGAGTGTTCTCAAGATGCAATTGAATGTAATTAAGAAACTAATGATTAGTTTTCATTAGGAGGTATACTTTACGATTTTAATCAGTTATACTAATTTCATTATAGTATCGGCATTATTGCATTGTGAAAAATACATGGATTAAAAAAATAAAATGTAATACGCTTGGATATTTTCGCATGCAAATGTGCTCCTGAGTGATCCCAGGCAGAAGAATATTGGTTTCTTTAAAGATGTCCGCGGAAAGGGACACCTTAAACAGAGGCAGAAGTCGATAAACGCGAGAGAAGGGGAGATATTGTGAGCTCGGGGGCGTGAGTTCCATTTGGGAGGAGTGAGTTTGTCCGATAAGAAAGTAGTCCTTTTTTCGATATCCTGAGAGGAAGTCCATCTTCCGCTGGAATCACGGCTCAGACGTCAGGGAAGCACACGGCTGAGCCGAGCACATGCGAAACACACGCAGAGTGATCAAGTAAATCAGATTTCGCAGGTTGACACGAAAGGAGAAAAAAAGGCCTCTGTTTGCAAGTGAAAATGGGTCTCTCTCAAGGAGTGCAGATGCGACAAGTCTTTATTATTTATCGTTGTTCAATAAGTTAGTATCTTCGCAATCTCAGCGCACCTTTATCGTTTCGCCGAAAGATATCTCCTCAAATGGTTTGAAAATTCATGCGAACGTGTGTCCAAAAACATCGGGAAACTATGCAACAGTTATCTCCGTAATATTATGAGTTAAAAATTGACGTTTCTCTTTGGTATTCAGCGTTAGAGATGGATGAGTGAAACTCAAAACAGTCCGCATTTGACATAGACAATACTGGAATATTTTGAATAAATAAATTTCTTTCTTATATCGTGGTCTAAGCTAAAATACAGTAGTTTCAGCATAGAAATAATTTAGCATGATAAAATAAAGGATTAGAAAAGTAATTATCATAGTGAGGGCAACTTAAATGAATAAAGTAAAGCACATGAGAGAATATTCGGGATTATGATGAGATGCATTTCATCGTGAAACTGTCAGTTGAGTTCATTGGTTTGTTTTCCTCTTCAATCGTCGTGAAGTAAACAATAACATTGATGATCTATATTGTGCCAGAAATATGAACTTAACATTAGGATTACGAATTCTGCATTGAAAGAAGGCGTGCGACCGAGTGGCAGAGGGGAAAAATGCTAATCTAGTATAATGACTGAAATATAAAATGAGAGGTTGAATATAATCATTTCATTTTTTAATTCATAAATTATAAAAAGGAAAATAAATGGCAAATTAAAAATAAAATAAAGAGCATGGAAAGGAAGCCTTTCATAAGTTAGATACCTACAAGTTGAGTATCCATTAAGGTTCGGAATCAAGATCGTTCCGGAATTTGGAATTTCCGGGTTTTTGTAATACATAGTTCGGTGGAATTTCCAAAAATTGAGACAAAACTTCAGAAAAATTACTTTTTATTTAACGTGAAAACATGATAAAAAATTCGTAATTCTTCCCTGTCTATCAGGTAGTAGTAGGAGAGAAATATTGTTAAAGGTGTTCCGACAGCCCGCGGGGTTCCCACCGGAAATCGAACCCGGGACTGCTTTCACTGAAGTCGAATGCGCTACCCAAATGGCTACCCGGGATCCCCTCGTCTATTTGGTGAAAATTATTTCATTATAGAGTGAAAAATGACCAAAGTTAAGAAACTCTGTGCGCGAAATTACGTAACTCTAAGCTCTCTATGCGCGAAAAGTAATTCTTAAAAAATATGACGAAAAGGCAACTAGCATTACATAACAAGATAATAACACTATCCCGCTTAAGACGCGGTTTTCTCCTGCGTCTTTCGCTGTGTATTGTGTTTCATCTAGGGCGACATATGCGGTCTTATATATATTCAGAGGAGATGTTTCCCCAGGAACTGAGACGGGGCGTGACAGTATTTTTGGACACCTCATTATATTCTACTCCATCGACGGCTTTCCTTTCCGCGCCATTCGGACGTATAATAAAGTATTCATGTTGATATTGAGCACATGAATGAAAGGGAGGCTGAATAGAGATGAGGACAAAGTGAGAGAAAGGAAGATGAGAGGGGCCTCATAGGATTTTTTGTACTCTAGGGTATAAAAGGGATCACTCAAGTCCTCCTGATATTATTGCAGACTTGCATTGAGTATCCGTTACACTGTTCTGAAAGCACTCGATCTAAACCGAGCGAACAACGATCAAGTATAGGTTCTTTTGATAATATTAATGCTGATAAAATCGCTATTATAAAATCATAGAGACTACATAAAGTATAAATAAAGATAGTTGTCATCATAACTTCAAATTAGGAAAGGTGACTTAGATACAAAGTGGATTCCGATACTATCGATATGAATAACTGAATTCTGAAGCAATTCGGTTGCTTGGGTTTCATGCATGATTTTTTTGGATAAATATAGCATAAGATAACTAAATGTGTTAACATATCGTATGTTTAGTATATAGGCAAATGTATCTAATGCCAAAGGAACGTAAGGAAAGTTTTCTTAATAATAAGGCGTTACGCTGACCAATATTCCATGGAGTAAAGAATTTAACCTATGATGAAGGATTAAAGAAAGCTTTATTTAAAATTATAGATTCCATTATTCGCTATATAGACTTTTATCTACAAATATCACCTGCGGTATTCGTGGGTAAACTTAAGAAAGCACGAAAAGGATAAATGGTATAACCGAAAAAAAGCTACGAGGAAAGTTACTCTGATATTTCTAGTCAAATTACACTGCGTCAAAAGAGACCTTAAATGAATGTAGTTAACGAGAATCGCTCACATATTTCGGGGATAGCAAGTCATGTGTCTTGATTATTCACTACACTTTTCTGTACTTTCCAACACATGCGTCCATTTTATGCTTCAGAATTAAAACTTAATTGGATATGAAAATGTTTATCGTTAGTTAGAATCACATCGGATTAATTGAAAAGTTTATCTTTATGACCCTTAGTTATCTAAGCTAAAGCATTTTCTCTAAAGCTAGTAAAAAGTAAATTGTAGATGTAAATTGAATGAAATAATTTCTTGATTATATTCGATATAACCACAAACATAGCTTTAATATAATCGTATTTGAATAACTCTTATTATCTATTATAAGTTACAAATTATCAATATTACTGAATTTTTAAGAAGAACGCGGAGATCAGAGGCTTATATAACTATACAGGGTATGAATTTCGTATTACTTCTACCAGAAGCATCTTACATCGATTGTTTTGCACGGAGAGGAAGCTCGAGGAAGATAACGCGAAGCAATTACACTAAAATATTCCCATCCTCCAGCGCTGAGGATCTGTCTGCTAATATTGCTCACCTGGTCGCTATTAGAAATACAACTTCATCTGTTTGATGACGTGAGAAAATAGAATTTAACTTAAATTTTGGTCATCTTTCTTAATTACTTGATGGTTTGGGCAGTGATTCAGTTTTGACAGGAATACTTAAACCCGAGAACGAAAGTCGCCTCAGTTCATCTCACGCTTATTTAATATGTACGCTGATTAACAATTACTTGCTTCTTCCGATCGCTGATTATCTTTCTTCTCATCTAAAAAAACAACATCAAATGACACGTGCCACCGCGCGGCCTTCACCGATTCTCTCATCAAAGCTATTCCTCGCCCATCTTTTCTTTCATCTCAAACTATCTAATCCATCCTTGACTACGAAGATAAGAGAGCTTTATTCTTATTTAGGTAACTACGATTAACTCTTAGAACTACCTGTCGATTAGGTAATCGTTACATGAAACGCGATGTCTGTTTTTCCTACCTTTCTTATCACAATTCACTATAATGGTGTCCTTGTATCGGCTGCGCTAGAATCAATGGACATGCTCAGGGAATATGTTATAATATTGGTCCCATTTTCACCGTAAGGTTTATTTTTATTAATGAATATCGAACGAATGTACGAAAGTTGATATTACTATTTAATTATTTCCCTCGTGCATAGTAGTATATAAGGAGTTATATATTTAATGATTCTACAAATACCTTAAATGACAATAAATGTTAGAAACCTGCATATATTGTATAAGATACTTTCCAGAAGCAATAGACAATAATGAAATAAGGAAAAGACATTTTCATCAATATTGTAATCAGTTTTATCAGCCAAACACTTTGTAACGGCCACACTCAAAACGATTTTTAAATTAAAGTAAATGTTCTTGAGTTAGAAACTCATTACGCCGAAGAGAGTTAAAATTGCTTTCATAATTAAATTAATTACTTTCATACTGCTAAAAATTATTTTAAGAAATATGAAGGGAACATTGGCTTCTACGCGTGTGATATAAGGCTCTACTGCCTTACATTCTGTGTCTATCATATTGTCCTTTAATTGTAACAGTAAAAATGAGATAGAATTTTTTATTGCGGGTAAAAATAATTGCATTTTATGTGTTTAGGTTGACTCCGGAAAAGAAGTAATTTTGATGAGCTCAAAAACATTTTATTATTCAGCACGACCGCTTTCGTCACATTGAAACATCATCACCCTCTTATGATGTTTCTATTTTAAGATACCGTTCGTGCGATTCGAAATTGTTTTTTAAGGCATAAAATTTCCTGTTGATTAAGTAAAATTTTACGTAGGAAAGAATTTGCTGAAAAGGAGTGAGGTAAATGTCGCTGGATTCGTTATAAAGATATGCCATTAAATTTACGTTAGAAAATACCTTCTCTCACAGGTAGAAATACCGTCATAAAATACGACTCGAATCGTTGCTTCCTACAGTATGAACCTATGCCTTCCGTCGCGTACCCATAAGCCAAGCCAATTACCAGAATCTGACGTTAGAGGTCTTCACACCGCACCTCGTCATATTCCTCTAACTTTGGTGACCCCACATATTCTACGGAAAATTCCTTTGAAAAGTCTAGTGCACGAGATTAAATCTTCAATTATAGATATCTCCGGCTATGGAACTCTTGATCACGTATCGCTCAACTTTAAGAAGCGAATGGATCTCACTTGGTAGAAAGAACGAAGTGCATCACATTTTGATCCCTGGAAGGACATAAACATATTATGGGAAGACAAAATTATGCCTTCAACGCTGTAAATGATGACTCATAACTTCAAAAAGCACGCTGTTGGTCAGAAGTTAGTAAAAACAATTACATATATTTCATAAATATAATGGTAACAATTTTATTTAGAAGGGTATACATTACCATGAACTAATCAATCAACTAAAGAAAATGTTGCTTTTCTGCTTCAACATGCAATTAAATCAAATCATACTTCACAACGTTTCGATTACTACTGCTTACTCTATTCGTAAACGGCTTTGACTTGGGTTTAAATCTATCGAAGCTAAGAGAAATATCACTGCTAACTCCTAATATTACCACTTGTACAAGATTGAAAACATTCGCTTTCATTTTAACAAGAAACTTACTAAAATCACTCCGACGACCATACATTTTCTTAGTTGCTAACAAAATTAGAAATGCAACATCACAAAAAGGAACACGGCTGATTTCTTTAAACAGGCAACTTGTTTCCTCGTATCCACTCATACAATGTATATATGTGCTGCTATGGTAACTTAAAGACAAACTTAACAGGGAATGACGCTAATCCTAGTGACGTAACACATATGACGAGGCAGAAGACCAAGCAATGTGTTTTAAAATAACTCGAGAGAAATGGAAAGAGAGGGCTCAAAAGACGAACGAAGGGAAAAGCAAAATGGAAGCATATGAGATAAAACAGAAACCCTTGGGGAAGAAATGTTGGCAACGAATTGGATTTGAAAGGGATGAAAATCTGTTTTGTTCAGTTTAAGGGAATATGGAACGAGATACTCCGTAATAAGAGAAAAGGAAATAGGGGATTGACAGAGGGATAGTTTTCGGCCACGGTATCTTTTCACTCGTGCGGTCTTTCTCAAAGGGAGTGAAAAGGGGCAGATTTTCAATGATCGGCTTGTGTAGTAAGATGAAAGGGAATGTGTGTAGAAGAGGAAAGGTTTCTACCTTAAAAAGGAAGTGAATAAAGTTAGGCCTTTTCGTATGGAAAGGGCTTCCGTCATTGGCTTTCGGCCGGCAAGGACAAAAGAAGGAAAAGAAAGAGAGTGAAAAGAACACGTCTCAATGGTGTTCATTAAAGCGCGATCATTCGTTTTCATAAAGGAAATATTTCCATACCTTCATACAAGCAATTGTGATGCTATTACATGGATCCTGTTTGGAAACCGAAGGTCTTTTGGTAGAGACTTCCTACACATATCGCATTCAGAGGATTTAGTGAGATTTACAAATAATGGAGAAGAAAATTATTCAGAATGCGTTAAGAGAGGGGAAATTAACAAGTTTTAGAAAAAGTCCTTACAAATTGTTACGACAAGAAATGCCATGACTATTTTTCACTATCCGTCCCAAAATGGAAGGATAATGAAAATATTTGTATATATTATTGGTATTTATTTGATGTATTTCAAAATTTTTAAATTAATAACACTACGCTTCATCGAGAAGGATCAAGAGATCGTTACTCCACGTCTATTGATTACGTATCGACGAATATAAGCCGAAGTTACTCTGAACAATGTTTAAATCTGACTAGGTGAGGATGATTCGGAATCAGGTGCCAAAGCCTTCAAAAAGTTGAAATGCGAGATTAGCAGGTGATAGCATACTAAACAGGTTATGCGTTATAATTTTAGATTAACTATTAGGATTTGTTTGGCATATGTAAAAGATCGACTTTCTACAGCGGTACAGGATATTTTCCTTCAAATATGACTTAAATTGATGATAATTGGAATCAAAACCTTAAGAATAAAGTTATTAGTGTTTCTTTTATTTACAGTCACCTCCTTACCGAATCATTTCAATCCTATCATCGAATTTCAGATCAGATGTAAAAACTGTTAATGTTTAAACATTATACTCGTTCATTTTTTGCACACACTCACATTACCTGTAGGTACAAAACGTGGAAGTTGCCAATAAATGATACAAGTTCCGATTGGTATATTGATGAGATACAAATCTTTGGGAAGTTTGCAAAAGAGTGTCTCACAAGCCTGATTCAACGTTACAATGTTAAGATACTGTGCAACTCGAATTACAGCGCCTACTATGGGCAGCGTAAAGAACTACAACGGCACTCAATTTGATTCGATACATTCCAACATTCAGAAATATACTTTCAGGAATGTATGAGTATCTATCTATTAGGGGAAGAACGATTCAAAGAAAGAGATTCCTTACGCCCAAATTAAAAATTCATTACTTTGTCGTTCCTTCTTTAATCTCATCGTCTATCGAGTTGACGTAGTAATGTAAAAGACACGCTCAATCCAAGATCACGT
The DNA here is from genome assembly GCA_036926295.1 of Pachydiplax longipennis. Lineage (NCBI taxonomy): Eukaryota > Metazoa > Arthropoda > Insecta > Odonata > Libellulidae > Pachydiplax > Pachydiplax longipennis. Next base: position 5,158,234 of record JAVFKF010000044.1, on the reverse strand, counting down.
TAACAATTGCCATTCGCACGGATCTCATTAAGAAACGTGGATAAATCTTCCAAAAGAATGGATATTTCGGCATTTTTCGCAACGAAAACCCCTTTTTTCTCTCACTCTATACTAGGAATCGAATAACTTCCTTTTTTATGCACGCAAACATCCACCCACGCGTTTTTTGGGACTCGAACGAGGCCAACCGGATTTCCAGGCAATCCAATCTCTTATCCACGAGGATTCCGCTAAATTTGCGAAAAAATCTCCCGACAAACTTCCTTCAAAACCCCCGTCTCGTCGAACACAAAAAAGGGGCCGAAAAGTGTATGTGCAAGACGTAATAAATGCGATCCCCGTGGAATTATCGAAAAGAAATCGGAAAAGAAAAGCAAGCTGGGATTTTCCGGTACCTCTTCCTTTATTCCGAAGGATAAAAAACGATGAGAGGACGACTTTTTATCACGCCTTCGGCAAGAAAAAGGTCATTGCCGAGTACACTGGATGTATACAAATGACGAGTGAGACCCACAAGTACCGTTTCATGTAAGATTCAATTCATTAAAAAGTAAAAATGTTAAAAGAAATAAGAAAGAAACCGTTTTTCATGAAGGAAACTAGTCTCTAAGTTATCAGGAAGAAAATTCTACAAGAAATCACGGAATACAAGTAATCAAAGGCGTCAGCTTTAAGTGATAAAGCAGCAAACGCAGTATATTGAAAGCACAGGAAGTGGAGGGGGTGGGAAAAACAAGGACAAGGTGAAAGGGTAGGATATTAAAAAAACATTAGGTAGAGATTAGGAATAAGTGGGAAAAGATTAGGTAGAAGAAATCCTCAAAGTAGGAGAGTTAGAAGTGCAAGGGTGAGCTGCAAGAAGTGAAGGAAGGAAAAGAAACTAGTGAGAAGAAAATCAGGGTTGTAAATATTTTAATTATATCTATTTTATCTAGAATATTTAGCTGGTTACCCTTCGTAGCTGTGTAATATTTTAAACGAAAATTCTTTTCTATTTCTATCACTGTCACGGAATACCGCAAAGTCATCCGCTAGCCTGAATTGTTTTCAGGATTTTATGTAAATTTTTAGGTATTACTCCGGTTGCTGAAATAACTATCTTGACTGTTTTGGTTCCAGATAGGTTTTTATTATTTTAATTATTAACAGTTTTATTATTATGAGCTCTCATGTCGAGACTAGCCGCCAAAGTAAAACATGCCCGTGAAACTTTACAAATCAATTTTCTCAAAGGAATGGATTCATCGCAATTTATTAAAGTAGAGCGAATCGCCAATATTTTCTGATCTACTTTGTAAAGGAGAGAAAAACAAGATGTGATTCGGGAAATCTAAAATAGGAAGTGGATGGTTACATCTCACTTGAAGATGTGGATGAGAGAAGCTAAGAGATTGAGGCGACGAGAAAAACCAACAACGGCGAATCTCACCATTTAGAGAAGCAAGATTTGGAGAGCAATTGCAAGAGCAGGAATTGTATCTCTCCCGTAGATTGAGGAAGCTCAGATGATGAGCGGAAAGAAACCACTACTCAGGTATCGGTCGGGAATGGAATTTCCGGGAATCGAGGTAAAAAAAGGTTCCAATAAGTCTAAAAAGGCCTCTTCTTTTAAGTCGACTGTTTCCGGGCAATAAAATGGCCCCCTTTCGGCGGAGGGCTCAAAGCGAAGTGGGAAGAGAGGCGAATGTAAAAGAGTGCGACAAAGTGAAAATCGTAAAGAGACGATACGTTACGTGCATCTCAGCTAGATCTAATCTCGAAGAAATGGGAATGGTAAGTAATTGAAAAGGAAATCTCTCGAGAGATAGACGATCAAAGTCATAATTCAAATGGTCCTTTTTGCGTTTTACTTCAGCTGAAAAGTGATTTTTGATTGAATCATTCACTGCAAGAGACATACAATGTATGACATACAATGTCATACATACGCTACAATGATCCACTGCGTTGATTGAACACGATCATAACAAATCTCTTTCGAAGAATGACTCAAATTTATGATATAATATGACGATTATACTATATGACGTTATAACAAGATATTTATTTGAAAGTCACAATAATGTGATGAGAACAATATAGAATTAGCCGTAACAGTAGTAATTTTAAAAGTGTTTCGACAGCTAAGGTCACTTGTAATCGAATCTGGGACCGTTTTCACCGAAGTCGAGCGCGCTGTCCACTTGGCTATCTGGTTTTCCCAATAGTGCCTAAGTGAGATGTAAAATGATAATAATATTTTTCTATTTGGCGATGCATCAGTTCATTCTCGGTAATTTGAATGAAAAATACGAATTAATTACGTCAATAAAGTACTATCACTTCATCTCGCTAACAGCTGTAAAAATTCCAATCGATGAGAACATCCTTATGCATAATAAAATTATTATCATTATCTTTTAAGTTCGCTCCTGCATTTCCTCGTAAATTACAAAAATCAATTACACTCTCGTTATTCAAGGAGCAGCGAATAAGATCATATCACAAAGAAAATCAATGCAGAAAGATGCGATTGCGTGCATCTCAGGAGGCGAGCCGGAGAAGAGATAAATAAAATCCCTTTTCTGATCGCCACTCCACGGAGTCGCGTGAGGAAACAAGTGAAGTCCATTCATCGATAAGGTGTGAAGATGGATTGACACTCTCATCCGCATTTTCCAGAAATTATTTCTCGCGATCTGTTTCAGCTCCATTCAACTTCCCGCTGCGATTCCGGAATTATCTCTCCTTCTTATCATTCTGCCTCGTGCATTATTCAATACGCGTGCATCGCAGATTCCTCTTGAAAGAGCCATTCCCTCTTCTTTTAAAGGAGAGGGCTTTTTAAGACTGGTCATCCTCAGTCTTGAAAACGCACAGTAATTAATTGCGTCAAGTTGTAAAGCGCGGCAAAAACTGCTACTAAGACACTTTGCAGGGAACCGCATTATAAGACGGATAGCATTATAGCCAGGATTTTACAAATATTTTTTTACTTTAAATTGCATTATTATTACTGATAGGAGAGAATATAGAATGAAATTCTTCATAAATTCTAAATGTTTTTGAAATCGAGGGAAATGGAATTCCTTCACGGACCACCTTTTCAAGACAGCGTATATACCGCATAATTCCCAATGTTTGCATTTTTTCACCTCTGATTCGAAGAATATGATTATTTAGTAGTAGTAGAGTGGTTAAAACTGCTGAGTTAATGCTGCACATCTGATCTCCCATCAAATCGAATACGCTTTCATCAATGACGAGTTTGATTATCCTGGAGCTTTACATGCATTTTTCTTCCCATCTTCTAAGAAGTATAAAACTGTTGGAAGAAATTTAGTCATACAGCACAAAATTTTCTTTCCAATAACTTTTGATGCAAACAGTACCTTGAGAGTACTTATCGGTGACGTACGTCTTGTGCGATGAGGATGTATCTCGCTCAGCATAATGACATAGGGCGCAGCAAAAAAGTTGGGGCTTTAAGCCTCTCCATGCATTAATTTCGCGAATTAGGTTTAAATAAACCCTGTAAAGGACGCAATTGAATTATGAAACAAAGAAACGGTTTCGGAATAGTAAAATATTCGGTAAAGATAGGGCTAATATCCGAGGTGGGCTTATTGCGAATGAGAGCGCATCTCACACGCACTATGAATATTCACGCATCCGCCTGTCTTTACGTATTTGGGGATTTCCGAACCGATCTGAGAACGGAGGAGGAATAATAACGAAAACAAGAAAAAAGAGGAATTTAAGCTGGTATACGCAAATAAAAAGACTAAATTTAAGGGTTTACCCGAGAATAGGATTAGATTCTTTCTCAGCTGATAGGGATTTTCTTATTACCGCAGACTTTATCATGAATATTTAACGATAATGCAATTTAACGATTCACGCAAATTGCCGTGAATTGTGAACGAGGGTTTTATTGTATATTAAAAGGATAATTTCCATTTTTGAGAATGTATCAGTCACATAATTTCTCGATTGACCTATTTTTAAGAAGCTCCGAGGGAAACTTTTGACTAAGAGAGCAGTAAAATTCTTAATATTCTATTATGTAAAAAATAATACAAAAAGCTCAATATCTCCTTCGCTTCTAGACTTGTGATTGACTTCATTTAAGGTAAAATGAAATATAGACTTCATTGAAGTTTCTCCATATTAAATATGCTCGTAGAATTATATGAAATCATTTGACGGCTGAGCAAAACAGCTATTTTCGCTAAAATAACATTTAAATATAGCCTTAAGGATTGATATGTCTACTAATAGTTAATTTTATGGGAATCATTTTCCTAATGTTGGTAAGAATGAGAAATGAATTACTAGAGCTTTTTAAAGGAATTTAAAATCGTAAAAATTAATTCCCCATTTAATGGGAATTACAGCTCCTTTTGTGGAAGGACCGGCACTCAAATATGGCACTATCATCTGATTTGGCTTAATATTTAATTTTCTGGTGACATTTAAGTCTAGAAACGCGTGTACACTAGATCACTGGAATCACTCGAATTTTCATTGAAAAATGCTGTTGAATGTTTAAATGAATGAATGATAAGAGAAGAAAATTTTAACCGTAAGAAACGTAATTCATGCGTTATTTTTAAACCGCCGCAACCTATAAGCAATAGAAGGTAAAGAATTTGAATCAAAATAATAGTAAAGAACGCAACTTTATTCAGGGCGAGGTGAGACTCCTCTTGCGTCAAACCCTTTGAAATTTTAGAGGAAGGTAAGGCAAAAAGAATAAAGTACTTACAAAAAAGAAAAGAAGGAAGAAATTATTATGTGGGTAAAATAACCTCAGTCAAGTACGTAGGAAAAAAAGCTGTACTACAGGATAACACCCGCAATAATAGGGGATAAATAAGGGACTTAAATTCAATCGATGTGGCTTTGATTCTGGAGAAGTCACAACAAATGAGAGATTAAAACAGGACGCTCTAGTCTAGTGGAAGGAGTGCAATATCTATTTCATTCGTAGGGACATTTGTCAATGTTAGAGGAGCACCTAAAGAATAGATGTTTGCTCCTGAGATGGACATTGCTAGAAAGATTTTGGTACGTTTTAGTAACTATGTACATCCTAAGAGAAAACCAGGAATTCTACAAACGCCGAATTTCGGTAACCGACGGGCGCAATTCTTGAGAAAAGGATTATCACCAGATGCGACTATTTTCGGAAACTTTCCACTTCTTTTCTTTTAAATATACCTTATTTTGATAATACTGAAACAGGATTCTCTTTTAATCAGAAACGTAATCAAGTAACGAATTCGTATCGATCATGAAAAGCTAAAACTTTTATCAACTGAGGAAAAATGAAAAAAATATGTGTGATCAAAAGATTAACATGCATTGAACGTACTGCGAGAGGAAGATAACACCAGAATTCCAATTCCACGTAACGCAAACAAATGACAAAAAATCGACACGAAAAGCAACGTCGCGCTGTCAGTGAACACAATGAGGGCAAATTCAGAAATCCTCATTAATTGCAGCTTATAAACGAGCGCAAGAAATAATCTTGCTAAAATATTCTCGGGGAGATAATTAACCGTAGAAAAAACAATGTGTAAGTCGAAATATATCGGATAAACTGCACAATAACTCCGACAGCGATAGTTCATAAAATAAAGCACGCTGATGTGGTTATTATACGCCGTGATAAACGGCTGTACATTCGAATTAGGGATTTTAATTTTCGCTATTAAAGCTGATATAGGAGGCATTTATATTATGAATGTTATCGAAGAAGTAAGGAAATAGCGTCACTACCAAGCGCTGGAGTTCAAATCTAGATTAACGTTCCATTTCGACGAAGAAAAAGATATAAGAGACACATAATATATAAATGCTTATCGGCCACAATCGTGCAAGGAAAGGGAAAAATACTGTGGGAGAAAAGCAACCTGGGTGCCAATGATTAGTAGTTTCTCCCTAAGTTTTATCTCCGCAAATTCGGAAAATCCTAAAATAAAAGTAAATTAATCGCCGTTGATACAAAAACATTGAAATTCAACGTCTTACGTTTAAGAGAAAGGCGCATAAATTTAGCCACAAATCCAATTTACCTTGGTTGTAACTTGATGGCTCTCTGTAGTGACGCCATAACTTAAAGAGTTGAGAAATATTGGTTTTTCTCATCTAATATCACGCGAAGGTGAACGAAAACATTTCCTTCCTCAAAAGAAAAAGGTAAGCATTCCTCGAAACTGATAAATTAAATTCCTCCTTGAAAAAGTATTTTTAGACTTTGTTCCCAACTAATAAAAGTTGTTTCTTTTTTCCTTCTCTACTGGAGATTAGGAAGATTATCAGTGAGCAAGTTGTAAGCAGTATTAATACAAAAATTATAAAGGGAGGTACAGAAATTTGCTTCGTACATTAACTTTGGAGTGAATTCTATCCATTTTATGATGCACAATGTGTTGTTTTGCCGATTAGTTGGGATTTAAAAATCATTATGATTAAAAGCGAGTTATAATGTATGGATATTGATTTATAATGGGTGTGATAGCGCTACCTCAGGAAGAAAGGAGAGGATATCAGGTCTCTGAATTTCTTACGCACCCAAGATAAGGTGAACGGTAAAAAATATCCGGTGACATCGACTCGAGCCCGAATCTTCCGGTAACAGGGCTGCTTTAAAAATCGAGCTAGATTGGGAAACTGTAAAAAACTGTAAAATAAATATTCCCTTGGTGGAATTCCCACCTTCAAAGGACAACACGGTGTCAATTCTTTGACGAAATAGGTCGCATTAAAAGTCTTCTAAGGACTTTACTCGGTTTTACTTTTAAGATGGGGAACATTCTTTCACACAATTTCGGAAGATTGGGAGTTTTACATATTTTCTTTGAAAAGTTTCCTAAGCGCAAGTTCTGTTGAGCAAATTACCTAATATCCATAGATTATATTCATAGATACTAAATATACATCCAGATTTACTTTACAGTGATCTCTACATTCACTTATTTGTTTAATGTAAATTTCTGATGGAATTTCACTGTTGCCTCTTTTCACACTGATTTATTACAGCAATAGAGTGAAAATATATAATTGAAAATGTAGCGTATAATTCGTTAATCTGTGATCCCAAATTAATACACTTCTATAGGTAAAGTGTTCATTGAATCGAGTACCGATGAACATTCTTAATATTTCCAGGAAGTCCATTAATCACACAAATTATTCTCGTTAAGCTCACTAAATAAGAATGCATTTCCGGATACGCGAACATGAAGCGCTGCAGAAAAGGAAGCCCAGAAAATTCACTTATCATCGCCTCTGGAAAAGTCAATATCCTCGCAGTTGGTTACCACTCGAGATGACGATCGGTCCCACATAAATCGCCACAGTTCGCAGAAAAGTTGGACGGAAAACATGAACGAACGCTGTCTAAGATACGTGGAAAGGTCATCCCCTCGCTATCGGCCGATAGAAATTATTTGTCACCGCGTTTATTGTGCAGCGAAGGAGAAAAAAGCCGAGGATCGAGCGATAATAGATGGCGTTACGTCCGGAGTGGAATAAAAGTGGAGGCAAAAAGTGGAGAAGAATAGAGATTGAAGGGGGAGAGGTCAGATGGAGTGGAGACCCTCCCAAAAGGGACTTTTGGCGTCCAAAAAAGGGATGGAATAGGAAATCCGATGAAAGGAGAAGATCTGAGATAGGCTGTGAGAGGCAGGTAGATGGGAGAAGGCGTGTCTCTCCCAAGGGAGCGCACGCGTGGGATGACGAAATGAGGACACACCGCGAAGGGACCCTCGAGATAAATAAATGGGAAGGACAAAGGGATATTTGCCAGAGGGTTTATTGACTGTTTACAGTGGCCGCATGTGGAATTCAAAGGCGGTATGGAAGAGCTAATTCGCTGTACAGTTTTAAAGCAGCTATTTCTCGATAAGACTTGAGTTCTTGTTCATCATATAGAATTCTCACGGTATATACACCTGGAAATTAAAGAATTCTATCGTTCGTGGAATTTAAATTTTCTCCGGGTTTGATAAAGAGATTAAAATACTTTTCGAGTGTTTATGGCAAAATTAAAATACCTTAAATAGGCGATTAATATTTTAAAATCATCTCAGACTCTCTGATTTTAATCCTGTTCGGCAGTATTCTGTCAATTTGTCAAGTGTTCAGCCCAATTTTTATTCCTTGGTTTCTTTTACTATTTTATTTTTGGCACGATGATAATTATTACAATAACCAACTAATCTCTTCATACATTTACGCGTCCTAATATTTCATGGAGGAATTTTATTCAGTAACTCACAATTTCATAATTCATATGTAAGTTTAAATTATGAATTAATATACACGTTAATTTACCTCAAAAGGAGATACTTTAGATAAAATCCGCTGGGAATAAATACACCAATACAGTATTCAGTAAATCGATCAATCAATTGACTTACCAAGAACTCCCAAAATATCTCTTTAAAACGTGCATTCAAAATAATAGTGTCCGAACTGTTAGAATTTCTTAAAGAAGTTACTGCTCTTTTTCTCTACAGGATTTTTTCCACTCATATCTTCTTACGGTTCACCAGCAGAAATGTATTTCGTATGATTAATTAATGCAATAAACTGTTAGTAAAAATCAAATGAGGAACATTCCCTGCTACTGATTTTCGGAAATTATATTCAAAGAGAAAATAGGACTCTCTTCAATCCGTCGGGTAAAATTGTTCAAGATAAGAACCTCAATTGGAGTTATCTTACCTAAAATATCTTTATTTATTAAATATGGTAATTGTAACTAAATATCTATCAGAAATTCAGATAAATTATTTTAAATAACTGATAATGAAATCGCGTAATTTTAAACAAATTAGTATTGGTTAAAGTAACAAATTTAAGGAGATACAGAAAAATGTTCAAATCACCGAGTTTTTAGACATTTCAAAGACATTTATGCCTACAGTGTTAAGAACTTATTTTCGTACTTTTCAAGGGTTCATACAATATATCCTGGAGACTTCGGCAATTGTAAGTTTATTTACTATAAATTCAATGGTTGAAATCTCAATGAGCCGACGCGTCAGAATTTAAGACCAACTGTTAATGGTTGATTGTAGCTGGTAATTGACTCATACTGATTATATATAGCTTTCTCAATATCCCCTTGTAATCCCAGAAGAGTTCAAACAGCTAAATTACTTCGTCATAAGATCCATTCATTACATTAGCTTGTAATTAGAAGAAAGCAAGATCTTTTTCATATAAGGATTCGAAGGAACAAAAACTACGACCGTACCGGGATCCACTTTATCCAATAGAACTCTTCTTAATGACAGCCAAAATGATTACTATCCTTACCGTTTGAGCGAATCTAGGCTACAGACGTCCCACATCGAATCAGAGACAAACACTGGAGTCCACTTTATTACAACGACGACTGCCGCAGTTGTAGAATACGAAGGGGATGCCAACAAAGGAAGGATGAGAGGCGTAGAAAATGGGGCTTTATTTTTCTCTTTTATTTCGGCAGAATGTTTTAGAAAAAATGACCGCGAAGGAGTTTTATGCAGGAGGATACTCCAAGGCAGCGTACTAGGCCCTGTTTGAAAATGAGAGCGAGACGGGGTGGGGCATCTGGAATGGGAGCTGATGGTTGGAAAATGAGTCCTCCAATCGGAGGAGTGAAACAATGAGAGAAGGAAGCGACGCTTGAAGAAAGGAGTTTGTGTTGTGGGGGAGATAAGTTTGAAAATAAGAGATATTAGAGCGATGCGGGATTTTTGAATGAGAGAACGAAAGTGAGGAAAAACATCCTTTTTCTTCTTCCTTAGCTGTGAGAGGCTAAGGTCGTCCTTGGGTGACCGTCGTCTCGGACATTGTGCAGTGCAGTTGAAGAGACTCCTTTGTTCTCTCCGACACGCGGAAGCTGCCTCTCAAATTACTCTCCTCTTTGTTTTGATTCAGTAATTTCTCGAAAAAATATCTCAGCCTTTCCTCTTGGACGTGCTTAGTTTGAAGATAAATGTACAAGAGGGAGATGCATTTGTTTTCAAAGACGGTGAAGGGTGTTTCCTGATTTGAGTGCCCACCTGTGAAGTTTTACTGTACGTTTCGCTGGATCATTTCAGTAAAATGAAACCAGAGTAGTCATGTTATATGCTAAACTCATTTTGCCGATGATTACTGTTGAAAATGCTAAAAGTAATAATTGGAACACCATTCTGTGGGGATATTATCATTATTCTTCGAAAGTATTTTACTCTAGACAATTAACACTAAAAACCGATAGAAAGATATAAAATAACTTTCAAATCTATTAAATGAAAAAAGTGTACTACAATAAGGGCCTGCGGATGGGCAGCGCATTCGATTATGGTGAAAGCGGTAGAGATGGGAATTTTAATTGAAAAGATCGATTTCCCGAATCGAATCGAATCGTTTCCTTCGCATCGATTCAAACACATAATCGTATTCGAGAGATCGATCGGATTGAATGAGATCAGTTGCGTTTTCTCTTATTCGCCGTTTGAATAGTTTACAACGAAGTCAATTGGCTGGAATGGTCACGTGACGCTGGAATTTCAACATCTATGTCTGTAAATTTGCTGTACACATTACTTAGGCTGTACGTTTTCATTTTCGGGAAAATAATTATAATCATTATAACAATGTTACAATGTTTATTCCTAAGATGATTAGCTACTAAATATTCTGTAGAATACACCGGATTTATAGAAATAGCTTAGAATACGTTTGGAAGATTGATTCGAGTGTGAAATATTAAGCAAGGCAGGAGTCGCGTAGGTTAGAATCATTATTATAGAAAATGTTTTTTATGATTAAGTTGCGCTACCGGGATTTCAAAAGTCATTAACTTTGTTATCGACAAAATATTACTGGCTAAGATGATAGAGAGATGTATGTATCACAGATTTACATTGATGTTGAGCTACTGAAGTAATTTACAATCGCATTAAAATGACAATTATATCAGTAAGAAATAACAAGAGGTCCAATAAACAAAAGGTTTTTCATTAATGCGATGCGTAACTTCTTAGAAAAACACATTATTTCCATAAGTTTGTATTGTTTTTATATGCGGCTCATTTAGCGTAAAAACTACTAATTACGTCATAATTGTGCGTTTTTCCTATTTTATGAAACCTCATCTTAAGAGATATGTACGAAAATCACCTTCATGTACTTTTAATTTTAACTGACATTATTTCGTGCTATTGAGAAAACTTAGATCACTCACCAAGAGGTAACTTTGGTGCCACTTTTTACAAAATTCTTAGTTGCCTCTCATTTTAATCCATATAACTATGAAGGAACAATATAGAGTCAGCAAATTCACTATTTAAACTAGCTCGACGTTCTTGCACTAGAAGTCAAAATTTCGCGGGTTGCTTTAACCAACTATGCTATCCTGCTAGAAAAGTAACAGAATCTTTAAAAATTTCCTCTCGGATAGCTTAATCAGTTAATGCAACCTGCCAGTAATAAGAAGGTCGGAAGGAAGGAAGGTTCGGATCTCGGTCCGGTACAATACTAATACTGTACGACATAGAGAAAGGTTTCACGCTTTGCTAGAAAACCGCCATAACCTTTGACGATTTGTCATGCATGAAACGCTGAGAAGGTTGTGAATTATAATTCCAAAAATTATGAACCCAGAGCTAACTATGACTATTAAAAGTACGCCGATGTTACAGAGTTGGGATATTGTATATACGTTACAAAGATTAAAACAGAGCTCTGGGATCGTGTTGCCCCATTTGGCATGGGTTACAACATACGCGTAAAATTTTTTCCCCGAATAGCGGATATTAAGAATTCAAATGGAAATTCTCTTTCTTTTTTATAAGTATAAACCTGCACAAGAGTCTTTCATTCATCCTGAGACACTGCCAAATTGCTTCTTTCGAAGATTAACCTTGTGATAATTAGTAAACTACACAAAAAATTATCCCTATTGAAGAAATGGAATATCATCCAATTGCGAAATGTTCGTGTCTAGGTCACGCCAGAGTTCCATTGATTACAACTGAACTCTTAAAAAAAGAGGATCAAACCCGTTTCACTGTAAAATTTTGCATTATTTGTCTAGAATATATTTATTTTCAGATTTAAGGATTTTAAAATGATTCTGAGTGAGAAAATGGCATTAATAAGAAACAGCGATGATAATGGATGAATAAACACAATACAATTGTTATTATTAATGTATAAGTAAGTTACAAGTACGTATACACCAGGTGGTACCTTGTCGCATCATTTCTAGACTAACATATAAATTGGTACGTACATAAAGTAGCTGTAATACAATAACTCTTCGTGTACTCATTATCAACTAAGATCCAAATAATTTTAGTTACTCAATTATACCCAAAACCTGATTTATTTATACCTTTTTAAGATATCAATTTTCTCTTAAACCTAGGTTTGTTTCGAAAAATTTTTCGTGGGTAGGCTATTTCAAGTAATTGCCGTTTTGTTTATAGAAGAAAATTTACCCAAATCTTTGACTCCGGTTCTGACTATACGTTTCTTATTTTTCCCCATAAAACAAGGAGACGTCCTTTCTTTCAGTTTTATCCAGATTGGCTTATCAGTGTACCTATATCTCAGTCTATTAATTTCTTTTCCATTACTAACCGATTTCCAGTTTAGTTCTTTCGACCTTTCCGTCACACTCCTCTTTTCCAAGTAATCTAGAAACATTCCCTCAAAAAAGGAAGTTTTGAGCTAAACCATTTATTAAGAATAATCAAATGATATAACAATATCAAAGTGGAATATTTAATGCTCTCTCTCAAAAAACCCCTATTCTACTGCGAAATGGAAAGCCTCTCTTTGAAAATAAACTTTCTCACGCGAATTCTTAGCACCTCTCCTACGGCCGCTCTTTCTTTCCGATCAGCGTGATTTAAAGCCATGTGCCAGGTGTAGGTTTAGATCCTTATTCCTGGTATAAATTCCGTTTCCTCTCTTTCCATTCGCCTCGCATAAAATTCTGGGAATAACCCTTCCCTCCTAATGCCAGCCCAAAACAGCGCTGTATAATGAGACAAGCTCTATCTCTTCTCATCCATTTTAAGAGATATTTTCCTCTTCACAATTGCTACTTCATTCGCTTCACACCCTTCATATACGTCATCCCTAATCAAACCATCCGACGGTGTATAATGACAATTCGATAAGAGGTGATTATCACATCCCCACGCAAGAATTTATCACACTTTTCAGCCGGCGTAGGTGTTCTCTCGATCCGATAATAATACATCATCGGATCAGGCGGTAATTTAATTGGATTAAGTCACGGCCGTTGCCGAGGGCACAGCAGCTGGTTTTCCGGCGAAACGAGTTTCGCGGCGTAATTCTAAGAATTAGAATAAGGGATTAAAAATTGTGAATGTTATCGATACGCACGACAGTTGGTTCGATTTTTTTGACGAGAACTAATAAAAAATGAAAGACGTCAATTCGATTGAAAAAATTTGTTCCCTGCTGGTCCAGGAGGAAAGAACGTTCTACGTATATATATATATATATATATATATATATATATATATATATATATATATATATATATATATATATATATATATCCCCTCCTCACACTGCCACAGTTCATTGCCTCAACGGGGCGGAGGGGTGTTAACGGAGGTTGGAGGCGATGCATAGCCCAGGTTCAACCGTGCTAAGAAGGCTTCAACAATATCTCCGGCCAAATTGTGAAAGTGGTATTCACCAACCGGCAGTAGGACAGCCTGGTGAATTAATGTCCTTCATCCCCCAAATGCAATTACAATTTTCATGATGAGCTTCTGTAATGGAAATTTATCCGGACGTAAAAGCACCACC